>CM075670.1:149072500-150322500 GCA_037962975.1 Clitoria ternatea
TCTCCCAACAACCATTACCCAAAATCTAGGGCATAATGCTTAAGAAAAAGAAGGGAGATCCTTACCTTAAGCCAAAAGAAAGGAGCTCCAAGAATGGGGAAAGAGGAGCATGAAAATGGGAGGGAGAGGAAGAGCTTCAAACCACTATTGCCATCTCCTCCAAGCTTGAAGTAACCAAGATGGAATGGAGAAGGCACACCACACATAGATTTTGGAGAATGGAAGAAGAAGAAAGAGAAGAGAAGGGGAAGAGATGAAGAGAAGGAGAATAGGAAGAAGGAAAGGGTGTATTGCCCTTGGAGGAGGTTTCCAACATAAAATGAAGAAAGGAGAATGGGTTTTGCATTTTAATTTTTAACCCCTTCATTAACTCTATCATTTTATAACATACAAGATCTCTGTTCGGGATCAATACTAACTCCAAAAATTATTCCTAAGATAGATTTGGATTCCCAATAATATTCTTAACAGCTCTAACCAATGACATCTCAATCGGAGATACTTGGTCCGACACGTATATTTTAACCGGGTAAAATTTTATCTCTTAAAATCTCAATAAATTATAAATATCCATAATAAATCCTAATTTAATTATTCTAATATTTTTGGGACACTCATTAACTCATTCATAATTATTTAATATTTGTTTATCATATTTAATCATTTCTATAAAATTCGGGATATTACAATCAATAGAGATCACGTGCAAAGGATTATGAACATACTTCCTCAATTGTGAAACGTGGAACACGTTATGCATGTTTGCAAGATGTGGAGGGAGCGCAATTCGATAAGCGACATCTCCAATCCGCTCCAAGATCTCATAAGGTCTGATGAATTTAGGACTTAATTTTATGCTCTTCAAAGCTCTACCAATACCCTTGGCACGCGAGACTCGTAAGAACACATGATTGCCAACTTGAAATTCAAGTGGCTTCCTCCTCTTGTCATAATAGCTCTTCTGCCGGTCTTGAGCGATTTCCAGCTTCTCTCAGAACATCTTAATCTGTTGAGTGGTTTCCTTAACAATCTCAGGCCCTAAGGCCAAGTTCTCTCCGACTTCAAGCCAACATAAAGAGGTTCGACACTTCCTCCCAGATAACGCCTCATATGGTGCCATACCAATACTAGAGTAAAAACTATTATTGTAGGTGAATTCGATTAGAGGCTAATATTTTTCCCACGAACTGCCGTGCTCCAACACAGAAGCACGTAATAAGTCCTCTAGACTCTGAATAGTCCTCTCAGATTATCCATCAGTCTAAGGATGGTATGCCGAGCTTAGCTTCAATTTTGAACCTATCGCTTCATGTAAGCTTCCCCAAAATTAGGAAGTAAATCAGGGGTCACGATCAGAAACGATACTTGATGGCACACCATGTAACCTTACAATCTCCTAAATGTATAACTGTGCCAAATCCTGCAAGGAACTCTTCATACTGATCGGTAGAAAATGTGTACTCTTTGTCAGACGATCCTCAATCACCCAGATTCCATTATATCTGGACCTTGTTCGTGGCAAACCGGACACAAAGTCTATAGCATTTGCATCCAACTTCCAAATGGGGATATCAAGTGGTCTCAAAGTACCCGAAGGTCTCTGATGCTCTACCTTTGCCTTCTAACAAGTAAGGCACGAAGCAACAAAGTTGGCAATATCATGTTTCATTCCGGGCCACCAAAAATTCTTCTTTACATCGTGGTACATCTTGGTCGTGTAACATCCCTATTTTTAGTAGCAGTCTTATTTTGTAAATTATGAAGTATGGAAGGTCTGTAAGTGTTAATAAGTGAATAAAATACCATGAGGATGGTCTGTAATATCCCAAAAATTTCATTTTTGTGTAAAATCATGGAATTTATATAGACCATTAATGATATTACCCAATTTTCGAGTAAAACATGTCTTAAATAAGACTGTCCGAGTGAAGAAAGGGATCTGTTCCGAGTAGCCGAGAGAAATTCTGAGTGAAGGCTATGTTTCTGAGTGACCAAGAGAAATTTCGAGTGAAGGTTGAAATTCCGAGTGAAGATTATGTTTTTCGAGTAGGTCATGACCGAGAGTGCCACTACCGAGTGGAGTCCTGGCCTCGGAGACATTTGGAGTGAGGTGTGTTTGATAGAACCATTTCTGGGTGAAAGGTCCGAAGTAACTCGCCTTCGATTGACTCATTTCCGAGTCAAACGTCTTCGAATGACTCGTTTCCGAGTCAAATGTCCTCGAATGACTCGTTTCTGAGTCAAACGCCTCCGAATGACTCGTTTCCGAGTCAAACATCGTCAAGTGCCTCATTTCCGAATGAAACTTCTCTGAGTGCAACGTTTCCAAGAGAAGTACGTCCAACCGAAGGAAAAATTCATTTCCGAGTAATAAATATCCGAGTGGGTTATCTCCGAGTTAAGTGTAACTTTCCTGACGCCGACTGAAATATATACCGAGTGAGTCATCTCCAAGGAAGGAAAAGCTGACTGAGTATTTCAAGAAGAAACAGTTCCGAGTGAATTCCCCTCTGAGTGAAGCTACTCTGATCAGAAAGAGGCTGCTCTATGAAATCTGACCGACTTGTGCGCTCACCAGCTAGAATCTGACCGACTTATGGAATCAGTTGACGTGATATCCATTCCTAATGGCCAAGTGGGCCGTTCCATTATCAGATTTGCACCTTTTTACTCCAATCATAGCATCTTTTATATATTTTAATATATATCTACTCCAATCATGCAAGCTGGCGGTGGAAATGGTCAAATACAACTCACTTCCTATCCAAAAATCTCCATTATTCCCATAATTAACACACCTAACCTTTAATCACTAAAAAGCTTGTCCCCCACTTGTCTTTTCCATTATTAAACCAATACCATAACTCATTCCCAAGTCTGTACTCTCAGAACCAACAAAAATTAGCAAAGGCCTCTCTTTCTTATTTCTTTCTCTATGTACAAGTCTCTCTCTCATTTTTATTTTCTCGTCATTGTGAGCTGAAACAAGGGAAATAACAGAACATCCTCAACTCCATTAAGGTTAGGGGGGTATATTCTCTAGTATTTCTGGGGGGGAACCGAGTGTTTGGAAAGGGCTAAGGTACTTCTGGTCCTCACCTTTCCAAGACAGGTTCAGGAATTGCTGTTAAATTAAATGTTTTAATGTTTATATATTTGTTTTATATATTTTTATGTATATGATTAATTGGCTGTGTTGATTATTATTAACCATGATGAATTAAATGATATGATTGGTGTTGAATTGTGAAAATATTAAGAACCATGGGTGTCTATGTGAATTCCAGTGAGGAAGTTTTGAAAATGAGATGAACGTGGGAATAATGATGAAGGGTTACCATCTATACTACTGTTATTATTATTATGACTATTATTATTATTATTATTATTATTATTATTATTATTATTATTATTATCAGAATTATAAACAGAAGTCAGATTCAATAAATAACAAGCTCGGTTTTATATCAATCCGAGCGGTTATCTAAAAATACAAATAATTTATTTAAATTTCAAACAGATTTTGAATTAAATATCTGTTTTACATAAGCCGACCGGCTCATTTAAAATACACAAATACATAATTTCACTCGGTATTCTCAGGAGCCAGCCAAGGCTTCCACTAAAATACAATCCAAGCTGCTGAGCGTCTTCACATATCATGGTTGGGCCCTTCGTTCACTGAAAGGTTACTCGGAGTTCGGAGTCCACTTCCTTCCTCGGAAATCATTTTGCTTGAAAGGATTACTCGGATATTTATTCTTCTCGGAATTATTCACTCAGAAACACATTCATTCGGAATTAGAGTCCTTTATCCAGAAACACCATTCCTGGAAAGACTTACTCGGAAGGTTTCAATTGGTAATGTCACAGAGATACTTCACTCGGTAAACCATCCACCCAGATATACTTCACTCGGGAGTTTACTTAATAAAAAAATAATGTCTGAGAGGTACTTCCACTTCTCTCGGAAACAATTCATTCGGAAGCATTCCACTCGGAGATGTTTCCGTTCCACTCAGATTTTACCTTACTCGAACGTGTCTCATTCAGACAGAACATTTCCGCACTTAGAAACTCTTCCTCAATCATATTTCACTCGGAAAACATCTTAACTTCACTGAGAAAGTCTTCTCAGTCTGATTTCACTCGGAATCATATTGATTTCACTCGGAATCATATTTATTTCACTCGGAATCAAACTCGTTTCACTCAAAAAATCTGGTTTTTGACATTTTCACTCGGAATTTCTTTTAGAAATTCTTCTTTAATACTTTTTAAATTATTTTTATAAAAATCATAAAAAATTGGGATGTCACAATTATCATTATTATTCTTATTTCTATTATTATTATCATTAATATTGTGACTAATATTATTATTGATTATTTATGAACAATGAAATAAGGAACTTATGATTATGAATGTGATTATTATTATTATTATCATTATTCTGGTTATTATTATTATTATTATTTCTGTTATTATTATTATTATTATTATTATCATTATTGTTATCAATATTATTGTTATTATTATTATTATTATTATTAACTATTATTATTGTTATTGATATTATTATTGTTTTAATTATGAGTAATGAAATAAGGAACATATTACTTACTCTTTAAACGAAGCATTATTTTAGCCAAAATATAACCAATATATTTTTTAGAATAATAATAAAAAATGACTTACAACGTCTGAAAAATTGATGGGACCCAAGAACTTGTATGAGACTGGAAACACATAGATACCCAAGGATCAAATGATAAAAATAATGCATTTCGCATCATGAAAATATTTTTGAGGGAGTAAAACTAGAGCATACACCTGGTACGCTAGAGGACATTCACGTTCGATCTCCGAGGAGAATCTTGGGAGTACAACCGGAACGGAAACCCAATGGCATCAGAGTCGCGCCTGGAGCCGGGTCAGACGATGCAATTCTGGTGTACTTTGACTAAATGACGGAATATAACTATGATCGTGTAGAGCCAAGTCCCAAGATAATATATAATGATTAGAACCTGTGAGTTCATTCGTACCTTCTGATGATTGAATAATGAATAGGGGACTTGGTGAGCTCCGATCGCTCTAGAATGGAAACGTTGTGCCCAAGAGGCAAATTGAGCAGAATGACTGCAAAAGAATGAGAAAATGGTGATGGTGGATTGATTTATTGGCCCACATGCATCATGAGACTTAACCAAAGATAAATCATAATAAACCAAACTCATGCATTCCATGACATTATACTTGATTGTTATAATTGTAAATATGTTAATTGTATGATTTATGTTATATTATCTGTTGTCTGGATATGTCCGCACCGGGAATTTCCAGGGTTTGGGGTTTATACTCACCCTTTCTGTTGATTAATAACAGAGGAGCTAGGAAACCAAGAACCAGAATACGAAGAACAGCAATACGTTGAAGCAACTGGGAGCCCTCATTAAATGATGAATATATGTAGTGGAATATTTATTAATGAATAATAAGACAATGGATGACTGTATAAATATTTAAGGGTGCCTGCGTGCCCCATTCTGTTAAGAGTACAATTACTTATAGTTTGTGAATGACTATGTGAATTATCTACTATTTGCTTCCACTGATCTGCCATTATTTTATTTTTAAAAAAAAATATTCACTTTTTCTGAAAACTGTTAACACTCTTAGTTAAATAGGATGATCCTATAGAAGGGTCTACCTTATTTAACCGAGGGTGTTACATTGGTGGTATCAGAGCATAGTCGATTCATTAAGCTTGGGAAGTGGACCATTAGGTTTCCACGTACTCTGATGGAAATATTGAACAATCCATAAAACACCTAAGACTAAATTTCTTATGTGGAATTCTCCACATAACATATACCCTGAATCTTTTTGTTGATATTCTTTCAGCAATTTCCTAATGGCTCACCGAAACAATGATCATGTCATGGAGGAACTTCTTACTCGAATCGTGGAGGTAATAGAACGATAAGAATTACCTCATGCTTCTACCAGGAAGAGCCAAGGACTAGCTGACTTCCAGAGGAACAACCCTACACAATTCAAGGGAGGCTTCGATCCAGAAGGAGCACAATTATGGATTGAGCACCTCAAAAAGATTTTTGCCGCTATGTGATGCCCTGATGAGGACAAGATAACCTTTACTGCCTTCATGTTGGTTGGGGAAGCACAGCACTGTGGACTCATGCTAGAATCAGATTAATAACTGATGGACACGTTATTACTTGGGGACGATTCAAGGCAAAATTTCTCGCCAAATACTTCCTAGAAGACATAAGGAGGCAGAAGGAACAGGAATTCTTTAATTTGAAACAAGGTAATATGACAGTTGGGGAATACGCTTCTAAATTTGATGAATTGGCTAAATATTGTACCTACTACACACAAATAGGAGAAGCATCGAGATGCGTAAAATTTGAAGCAGGGTTACGGGAAATCCGTCAAGCTATATGTTGCCAACAAATCACTCAATTCTCTAACTTGGTTGACCGATTCCGCATCTTTGAGAATACCTCTAATCTTCGATGACCTGGAACGTCTGATTATGGTCCAGAACGACGTAGGCCAGACCGACAACAAAGAAGATATTTTCGAGCAGATCGACCATATTCCCGACCACCTTACTCAGCCAACCGAATTCCTTCAAGGGATCAAGGGAACAGTCAGAACTTGAAATGTTATATTTGTGGAGGACCACATATGGCAGTAAATTGTAATAAAAGAGGTAAAATTTGCATAATTTATGGATGGGCTAGACATCGTGATGTTGAATGTTGGTACAGAAACCCTAACAACCAGCAACAGATGACTCAAAGGCAGGTAGTGCGACCAACAGGCCAAGGGAATGGAGGACCTGCTACAAATACCTCTACAAATAATGCCCCGAGGATGTAGAATGTTCATCGCAACAACAACTTCAATCAAAACAATAATCCTAGAAGGCCTGGAAATGGCTCGACTGGAAGACAGGGAGGAAATGCTAGAGTTTTTACCATGAATGGTGCGAAGATACCACAAGAGAACGACCTTGTACAAGGTACATGCTTTATAGGAAGTACTCTGTTAAATGTATTATATGATTCTGGAGCCACTCACTCTTTCATATTTGAGAATTGTGTAAAACATTTAAAGTTACCTACAACCTCTCTGCCCAATAAGATAATTGTCACAACTGCTGCCAATAAGCCCATTTGCCCTTCCTGTATGTGTTTGGAATGTCCTCTCAACATCGAAGGGGTAGTTTATCAAGTAGATCTGATATGTTTACCTTTGATTGATCTAGATATTGTTCTAGGGATGAATTAGATTGCTGCCAACCATATTCTTATTGACTGTCATAATAGATCCATCTTTCTCGGGTCTACTACATCTGAATGTGATCAAGTCACTGATTCTTGTCCTGTTAGCTCAGAAAAGGTAATTCCAACAAAAGAAGTCCAACTATACATGATCCTTACTGATACTGAAAGTAAGGACACTTCTTAAATTGATCAGATTCCTGTTGTTCAAGAATTTCCAGAAGTCTTCCCTGATGATATACGAGAGTTACCTCTAGAGCGAGAAGTTGAATTCAGTATTGACATTGTACCGGGCGTGGGACCAATCTCTATTGCTCCTTATCGAATGTCACCCAAGGAACTCAGTGAACTCAAAAAGCAAATAAAAGAACTTTTAGAAAAAGGAATGATTAGACCCAGTGTCTCACCTTGGGGAGCACCAGTTCTTCTAGTCAAAAAGAAGGATGGCAGTATGCGGTTGTGCGTTGACTATCGTCAGTTGAATAAAGCTACGATCAAAAACCGATACCCTCTTCCAAGGATTGATGATTTGATGGATCAACTATGAGGAGCCACTATCTTCTCAAAGATTGATCTGCAATCAGGCTATCATCAAATAAGGGTGAAGAAAGATGATATACCCAAAACAACATTCAGGACACGATATGGGCACTATGAGTATCTTGTTATGCCCTTTGGAGTTACCAATGCACCTGCAGTCTTTATGGATACATGAATCGGATTTTCCATGAACACTTGGATAAATTCATAGTGGTATTCATTGACGACATTCTCGTCTACTCCAAGAACCATGAAGAACATGAGGAACAACTCTGAATTGTTCTAAATACGTTGCGTGCAAGACAATCATACGCCAAGTTATCAAAATATGAATTCTGGTTGACTGAAGTAAAATTTTTGGGGCATGTCATCTCTAAAGAGGGAATTGCTATGGATCCTACAAAGGTAGAAGCTGTACTAAAGTAGGAACAACCCAAGAATATGACAGAAATTCGCAGTTTCCTTGGACTTGCTGGATATTATCGTCGATTCATCGAGAATTTCTCTCGAATTGTAGCACCTTTAACTAGGCTGACACGTAAAGATCAACCATTTGAATGGACCGACAAATGTGAAAGCAGTTTTACGGAGTTGCGCCAACGACTCATTAGTGCACCTGTCTTGATTTTGCCAGATCCAGCCAAGCCATATGAAGTGTATTATGATGCGTCAAGACAAGGACTAGGATGTGTTCTAATGCAAGAAAGAAAGGTTGTTGCTTATGCCTCACGACAGCTAAGACCACATGAAGTTAATTATCCTACACATGACTTGGAACTAGCTGCAATTGTGTTTGCCTTGAAAATTTGGAGACACTATTTATATGGCACATACTTTGAAGTCTTCAGTGATCAGAGCTTAAAGTATCTATTCAACTAGAAAGAGTTGAATATACGACAACGTAGGTGGATGGAATTCATCAAAGATTATGATTTTGAACTCCGATATCATCCTGGAAAGGCAAATGTTATAGCTGATGCACTCAGCAGAAAGGCTCTACGCCTATCATATATGATGACAAAGGAGTTGGAATTGATCGACCAGTTTCACGATCTAAATTTGGCAGTAACACCAAAAAGGGGAAGCCTTATGGTTGGAATGCTAAGAATTTCAAATGACTTCTTGGAACAAGTTAAGGGAGCTCAAGCCAATGATTAGGAGTTACAAGGTCTAGCAGGAAAGACAAAAGAAGGAGGCTCAGAATTTAGCAAAGATGAACATGGGGTGATCAGGTATCAACAGAGGCTCTGTATTCCAGTCAACACAGATCTTAAAAGATCCATCCTTGATGAAGCACACAAAAGTAAATACAGTATCCACCCAGGATCAACCGAGATGTATCAGGACTTGAAGAAAATATTCTGGTGGCAAGGAATGAAAAGGGATATCACTGAATATGTAACAGCTTGTCTGATGTGTCAGAAGGTAAAGGTGGAACAACAATGACCAAGTGGAACCCTTCGACCTTTGGAGATACCAAAATGGAAATAGGATGAGATTGCTATGGACTTCCCAGAACATCAAGTGGATATGATGCTATTTGGGTAATCGTGGATCGATTAACAAGGACCGCTCATTTTATCCCTGTCAATATGAAGTATTCTCTAGAGAAACTCACCCAGATCTATATCAAGGAAATCGTACGATTACATGGAACACCCACTGCAATTGTGTCTGACCGAGATCCTCGTTTCACATCACAATTTTGGAAAAGCCTACAACAAGCTCTAGGAACTCGTCTAAAGTTAAGTTTCGCATATCACCCACAGACAGACAGGCAATCAGAACAGATAATCAAGACTCTTGAAGATCTATTACATCTTTGTGTCTTAGAACATGGGGGAAGTTGGCAAGAATATCTTCCACTTGTTGAGTTCACTTACAACAACAACTACCACGCTAGCATCGGAATGGCCCCTTATGAAGCTCTATATGGAAGAAAATGTCGTACACCTTTGTGTTGGTATGAGACAGGTGAAATGATGATAATTGGACCAGAGATTGTTCAGAAGACTACAAAACAAGTCCAAAATATCCAAATGGCATGAAGGCTTCACAAGATAGACAAAAGAGTTACTACGACAAACGTTGGAAGCCATTGGAATTTGAGGAGGGAAACCATGTATTTCTCAAAGTTACCCCTACCATTGGAGTAGGAAGAGCTCTAAAGGCCAAGAAGTTAAGTCCCAGATACATAGGACCCTATCAGATTCTACAAAAGATAGGAACCCATGCGTACCGTATTACTCTGCCACCCGAGCTAACAAACCTTTATAATGTCTTTTATGTCTCTCAACTCCGCAAATATGTACCAAGCCCTGATCACGTTCTGAGTCCTGATCAGTTTGTTTTGAAAGAAAACCTTACCTTTGAAGCATCACCGGTTAAGATTGTTGACCGACGTCTCAAACAGCTAAGAGGCAAGGAAATCTCTTTGGTCAAAGTAGTTTGGAGTCAAACAGATGATGGGGACGCTACTTGGGAAATTGAGGAAAAGATCAAAGAATTGTACCCTCAATTATTTTAACTTTGAATTTCGGGACGAAATTCCCAAAAAGGGGAGGAGAGTGTAACATCCCTATTTTTAGTAGTAGTCTTATTTTATAAATTATGAAGTATGGAAGGTCTGTAAGTGTTAATAAGTGAGTAAAATACCATGAGGATGGTCTGTAATATCCCAAAAATTTCATTTTTATGTAAAATCATGGAATTTATATAGACCATTAATGATATTACACATTTTCCGAGTGAAACATGTCTTAAATAAGACTGTCCGAGTGAAGAAAGGGATCTGTTCCGAGTAGCTGAGAGAAATTCTGAGTGAAGGCTATGTTTTTGAGTGACCAAGAGAAATTCCGAGTGAAGATTATGTTTTCCGAGTAAGACATGACCGAGAATGCCACTACCGAGTGGAGTCCTGGCCTTAGAGACATTTGGAGTGAAGTGTGTTTGATAGAACCACTTCTGGGTGAAAGGTCCGAAGTAACTCGCCTTCGATTGACTCGTTTCTGAGTCAAACATCTTCGAATGACTCGTTTCTGAGTCAAATGTCCTCGAATGACTTGTTTCCGAGTCAAACGCCTCCGAATGACTCGTTTCTGAGTCAAACGCCTCCAAATGACTCGTTTCCGAGTCAAACATCGTAAAGTGCCTCATTTCAGAATGAAACTTCTCTGAGTGCAATGTTTCCGAGAGAAGTACGTCCAACCGAAGGAAAAATTCATTTCCGAGTAATAAATATCTGAGTGGGTTATCTCCGAGTTGAGTGTAACTTTCCTGACACCGACTGAAATATATACCAAGTGAGTCATCTCCAAGGAAGGAAAAGCTGACTGAGTATTTCAAGAAGAAACAGTTCCGAGTGAATTCCCCTCCGAGTGAAGCTACTCTGATCAGAAAGAGGCTGCTCTATGAAATCTGACCGACTTGTGCACTCACCAGCTAGAATCTGACTGACTTATGGAATCAGTTGAGGTGATATCCATTCCTAGTGGCCAAGTGGGCCGTTCCATTATCAGACTTGCACCTTTTTACTCCAATCATAGCATCTTTTATATATTTTAATATATATCTACTCCAATCATGCAAGCTGGCGGTGGAAATGGTCAAATACAGCTCACTTTCTATCCAAAAATCTCCATTATTCCCATAATTAACGCACCTAACCTTCAATCACTAAAAAGCTTGTCCCCCACTTGTCTTTTGCATTATTAAACCAATACCACAACTCATTCCCAAGTCTGAACTCTCAAAACCAACAAAAATTAGCAAAGGCCTCTCTTTCTTATTTCTTTCTCTACGTACAAGTCTCTCTCTCATTTTTATTTTCTCGCCATTATGAGCTGAAACAAGGGAAATAACAGAACGTCCTCAACTCCATTAAGGTTAGGGGGTATATTCTCTGGTATTTCTAGGGGGGAATCGAGTGTTTGGAAAGGGCTAAGGTACTTCTGGTCCTCACCTTTCCAGGACAGGTTCAGGAATTGCTGTTAAATTAAATGTTTTAATGTTTATATATTTGTTTTATATATTTTTATGTATATGATTAATTGGCTGTGTTGATTATTATTAACCATGATGAATTAAATGATATGATTGGTGTTGAATTATGAAAATATTAAGAACCATGGGTATCTATGTGAATTCCAGTGAGGAAGTTTTGAAAATGAGATGAACGTGGGAATAATGATGAAGGGTTACCATCTATACTACTGTTATTATGATTATTATTATGATTATTATTATTATTATTATTATTATTATTATTATTATTATAAGAATTATAAACAGAAGTCAGATTCAATAAATAACAAGCTCAGTTTTATATCAATCCGACGGTTATCTAAAAATACAAATAATTTATTTAAATTTCAAACAGATTTTGAATTAAATATCTATTTTACATAAGCCGACCAGCTCATTTAAAATACACAAATACATAATTTCACTCGGTATTCTTAGGAGCCGGCCAAGGCTTCCACTAAAATACAACCGATCTGCTGAACGTCTTCACATATCATGGTTGGGCCTTTCGTTCACTGAAAAGTTACTCGGAGTTCGGAGTCCACTTTCTTCCTCGGAAATCATTCCGCTTGAAAGGATTACTCGGATATTTATTCTTCTCAAAATTATTCACTTAGAAACATATTCATTCGGAATTAGAGTCCTTTATCCAGAAACACCATTCCTGGAAAGACTTACTCGGAAGGTTTCACTTTGAAATGTCATAGAGACACTTCACTCGGTAAACCATCCACCCAGATATACTTCAGTCGGGAGTTTACTTAATAAAAAAAATCGGTCCGAGAGGTACTTCTACTTCTCTCAGAAACAACTCATTCGGAAGCATTCCACTCGGAGATGTTTCCGTTCCACTCAGATTTTGCCTTACTCGAACGTGTCTCATTCATACAGAACATTTCCTCACTCGGAAACTCTTCCTCAATCATATTTCACTCGGAAACATCTTAACTTCACTGAGAAGGTCTTCTCAGTCTGATTTCACTCGGAATCATATTTATTTCACTCAGAATCATATTTATTTCACTCGGAATCAAACTCGTTTCACTCAAAAAATCTGGTTTTCGACATTTTCACTCAGAATTTTTAGAAATTCTTCTTTAATACTTTTTAAATTATTTTTATAAAAATCATAAAAAATTGGGATGTTACAATTATCATTATTATTCTTATTTCTATTATTATTATCATTATTATTGTGACTAATATTATTATTGATTATTTATGAACAATGAAATAAGGAACTTATGATTATGAATATGATTATTATTATTATTATCATTATTCTGGTTATTATTATTATTATTATTTCTGTTATTATTATTATTATTATTATTATTATTATTATCATTATTATTATCAATATTATTGTTATTCTTCTTATTATTATTATTAACTATTATTATTGTTATTGATATTATTATTGTTTTAATTATGAGTAATGAAATAAGGAACATATTACTTACTCTTTAAACGAAGCATTATTTTAGCCAAAATATAACCAATATATTTTCTAGAATAATAATAAAAAATGACTTACAACGTCTGAAAAATTGATGGGACCCAAGAACTTGTATGAGACTGGAAACACATAGATACCCAAGGATCAAATGATAAAAATAATGCATTTCGCATCATGAAAAATATTTTTGAGGGAGTAAAACTAGAGCATACACCTAGTACGCTGGAGGACATTCACGTTCGATCTTCGAGGAGAATCTTGGTAGTACAACCGGAATGGGAACCCAATGGCATCAGAGTCGCGCCTGGAGCCGGGTCAGATGATGCAATTCTGGTGTACTTTGACTAAATGACGGAATATAACTATGATTGTGTAGAGCCAAGTCCCAAGATAATGTATAATGATTAGAACCTGTGAGTTCATTCGTACCTTATGATGATTGAATAATGAATGGGGGACTTGGTGAGCTCCGATCGCTCTAGAATGGAAACGTTGTGTGCAAGAGGCAAATTGAGCAGAATGACTGCAAAAGAATGAGAAAATGGTGATGGTGGATTGATTTATTAGGCCCACAAGCATCATGAGACTTAACCAAAGATAAATCATAATAAACCAAACTCATGCATTCCATGACAGTATACTTGATTGTTATAATTGTAAATATGTTAATTGTATGATTTATGTTATATTATCTGTTGTCTGGATATGTCCGCACCGGGAACTTCCAGGGTTTGGGGTTTATACTCACCCTTTCTGTTGATTAATAACAGAGGAGCTAGGAAACCAGGAACCAGAATACGAAGAACAGCAATACGTTGAACCAACTGGGAGCCCTCATTAAATGATGAATATATGTAGTGGAATATTTATTAATGAATAATAAGACAATGGATGACTGTATAAATATTTAAGGGTGCCTGCGTGCCCCATTCTGTTAAGAGTACAATTACTTATAGTTTGTGAATGACTATGTGAATTATCTACTATTTGCTTCCACTGATCTGCCATTATTTTATTTTAAAAAAAAATATTCACTTTTTCTGAAAACTGTTAACACTCTTAGTTAAATAGGATGATCCTATAGAAGGGTCTACCTTATTTAACCGAGGGTGTTACAGGTCGCACTAGGGTGAATGCTAAAAATGCTTTTGTGTGCCTCCTCAAGCACCGTATATCTCAAATCACGACCTTTTACTCGCCATAAGCAATCAACATCCTCAACAAGGAATAGGTTTTTCCCATCGCCTTTAGATCTCCTCATCTCCTGTAAGTAATGATCATCCTCTTGTTTCTTTTTCACAAGCTCTAAAAACTCATTGCATATCTTTAACGTAGCAAAACATAACTTATGGGAAGATTGAATTTCGGTCCCAACATTCAAATTCTGAAATTCCTCAATTAATTCGAATTCTTTGACCATCATGGCCGACATATGTAAGGACTTCCGAGACAAGTACCGGTTAGGGTGGTAACCACTAGGGCATTTTTCATTATACACACCGACAATCTCAATCGCCGAACACACTCCTCAGATATAAAAGAATGAGTCACACCTGAATCATAAATAACATGAACTGAATGTCTGAGTATTTCATACTTACTTTCAACTAAATTATCTACTTGTGCTACTTCCTCACCAGTCATAGCGAACACCCTTCTGGTATTTGGTTGAAGATTTCCACCATTCCTATTTCCATAGCGAGCATCATTGCCGTTACCTTGGCCTTTGCCATGCCTTCCACTATTATAGCCACCTCGGCCACCATTTCGGCCTCTATTGTTTCCATTACCACGGCCCCAACCACCATTGTGGCCTTCGTGGTTCACATGAGTAGGTGCATTAGTACGGGTGGAAGTATTAGCTTGCACTTGAGTTGGTCTTATGAGCAAAGGGCATGCAGGACGGATATGTCCCACTTGATCACAATTGAAACACACTACATCATCACAGTGTACACACTCACGTATATAGTGTGGACCACCACACCTATAGCATTTCGGCCCATTGGCATTTGCATTGCCCAAGCCAAAAATGTTGCCATGTCCACCGCCTCTAGCTTGGACATTAGAATGAGTACCCCTCTGAAAATATCCCCTTCTGAAATTTCCTTGCCTCTTGAAACTGGAGGATTGACCCTTCAACTTAGAGTTAAATTTAGAATGATGAAGTGGAGCATGTTCTTCATAGATGCGACACTTATTCACAAGTACCGTAAAGCTTCAGATTTCTTGATGACAAATGGCCCTTTGAATATCAGGGCGTAGACTGTTCTCAAACTTTACACACTTAGAGGCTTCAGTTCCCTCTTATTGATAAGGAGGGTAGAATTCACAGAGTTCCTCGAATTTGGAAGCATACTCTTCCACTGTCATGGTACCTTGCTTGAGTTCCATGAACTCAAGTTCCTTCTTACTTTTATAGCTCTTTGGCACATACTTCCTCATGAGTTCAAGCTTAAAATTTTCCCAAGTGAAGGGAATAGCAGCAGCAATCATTCTACTCTTGGTGAGTCTCCACCAAGTTTCAGCTTCATCTCTTATCATAAAAACAACATACTCTACTTTCTGGAGCTCAGTGCATTCGAAACTATTAAAGATCTGCTCAACATCTCGGATCCAAACATAGGCTTGTTCGTGTAACATCCCGAATATTTATAGAAAATTTTGTGAAGTGGAAAATGTTAACAATTATTTTTAGAAATTTAATTGATATTTTATGAATTATTGGTTAATTATAAAAGGTGTGACTAGAAGAAGAGAGGTTTAATTTAAATCTTTAAAGAAATAATAAAGGAAATGAAGAAATAACCGGCTGAGAAGGTAACCAGTTGCCATGGGTTTAAATAAAGGTTTCTCTCTCTCAATTATTCACTTCTACGAGAACATTCTTCTTCTTCTTCATCAGTTTCTCTTCTTCCTTTCCTTCCTCCATTGTGGTGAGCTGTATGCTCTGTGGGGAAGTCCAGTTTGCATCAAAACCTTGAAATAATCATATTTCTGTGACAGTGGTTTGAAGGTATGTCCATGAGTCCCATTAATTTCGCCTTTTCCCTTCTCTTTTCTCTTTGGCAAATTCGGATTTCTTGGGGTAACAAAGAAAAAGCTGCGTAGCTTCCATTTTCATGGCATTTAAGCATGAAGATGAAGCTTGGTAGCATGGGTGATCCATTTATGCATTCTTCCTTTTCTCCCTCTCTTGGCCGAACCACGTACATGCATGTGGGGGTACTGTTCCGATCTCCACTCCTTTTGGCTGTGAGCCTTAAAGTGGCCCTTAACCGTGTGAGTGGTGGTGCGATGTAACGTGTTTTAGGTTCCAAACCCGTAGGTAGTGGAACAACACTGGTGGAATGCTTAAAGAAGCTGGTGCTGGAATGAACATCAGTGGGACGATTAAAGGAGTTGTTGCTAGAATGGTGGTGGAACTGTGAACCCAACGACTGTTAAAGCGTGGAACAGAGGTAAGGGGGGTGTTCAGGTTATAATTAATTAGAATAGGACATACTGTTCGAGTCATTGTAATGACTGTGAACCGAGTGAGAATTGATGCTGAATGAAAACTGTGAATATGTATATGAATGTACGTATGAATGTACACACCGATCAGTTTAGGATCGGGTATGTGTTGTGAATGTATATGCATGTGTGAATGTGCATACCAATCGGTTTAGGATCGTGTGTGTGTGTGACTTAATATTTAATGCTGTGATAATAGAGAGGGTGCTGGGTGAAAGTTATGAATGTGTATGCATGTGTGTGGACACCTATCGGTTTCTGATTGTGTGTGTGTGTGTTTGTGGTTTGAGCCGATTGAAATTGAAATAATTGATGCTGTGACAATCGGTGTTTAGTGGCAATGTAGAGTCGGGCTTGATAAGCAGGTCACCCGAGTGATGTTGTTAATGGCCACTATTTGATGATAAAAGTGAATTTTATAAGTATGATGTGTTTGCCGTGTGAAAAGATTATATTGAGGGGCTTGACAAGTCGGTCGCCATACGTTGTGAGCATAGGTCAGTTTCTGACAGTTGCCAATGATGATCGTAATGATATGCATATGTTTATATAATGGAATATGTGATTGTGTGGTGGAGGATGACCAACGGTATGAATTACCCTGTTTTTGGCTTCAGTGGTCAAGTCGGACCCAGTTAAGCTACCCAGAGGTCTTTGACCCAGTGGTTGAGGGGGAGCCAATTCGGGCTCGGTGAACCAAGTCGGGTTCACGGGATGTCAAGTCGGACTCCCAGCTGAAGGTCGATCCTTTTAGTATCCGGATACTAGGCGTCAATTTTATATGAGAGTCAATTGTGACAATTGATGAATTTAGTAGTGATGAGTATGTGATTGTTATATTTTCTGAGTGATTTATTATAATTACCAAGTGGTAAATTGGTTATAATTATCGAATGAAAATTGAAATAATTACTGAGTGATTGATGTAATTGCCGAATGTAATTTCATATATTTGCCGAGTGATTGTTATATGTTCTGAGTGGAAAGTTGTTATAATTGCCGAGCGGAAGTTACTTGCTGAGTATGATTGGCTATGTTTACAGTGTAATTGCTATGATTGTTGAGTGTGTGTATTTCCGAATGTTACTTGTTAAAATTGTCGAATGAGAACTGTTATATTGTTGAGAGAATTACTATAATGCCGAGTGTTAATGGACGTATTACCGAGTGTAAGTAAAGTGCCAAATGTGAGTTAAATGCTGAGTGATTTGCTAATATTGCTGTGTGAATTACTATATGGCTGAGTGTTAATTGCTAAGATTGCCGAGTGTGAGTGTATTGCTGAGCGTGAGTTAAAATGTTGAGCGAAATGTGCAATTGAGGATAAAAGAGCCAGACGGATTTTATACTCGTATTTTGTCATTTAAATTTCGTTCTAGATTAATTATGATGCTAAACACTTACCCTTGCTGTTGTTTTTGTATTTGCATGTGTTAACAGGTTTTGATAATGACAAGGAAACAAGCACTGCAAACTCTTTGTGAATCAAAAACAATTAAAGGTGTCATATAAATTCAAATGCAAGAAGAAAACGGTTTCAAAAAAGTTCAAGAAATCAAGAAACCAATGAGCCAAGACACAGGAAAGCAACCATGAATCACTAAATACAAATAGATGACCAACAGGCATGGAGAAATGTCAAATTGCAAAGCCTGAATCGATTCAAGCACGAGTGAATCGATTCATAGCCCTGGAAGTCACAAAAACTGAAAACAGAATGGGTCGAATCAATTCACCATGACTCTGAATCGATTCGAACACCTGGGAGTCACTTTATTTGAAGACAGAATGCTTCGAATCGATTCAGACAATGCTCGAATCGATTCATACGAATCAGAAACTCCAAATTGCAGAAATAGAATGTTTCGAATCGATTCAGGCAAAGCTCGAATCGATTCATACGAATCTGGAACTCAAATTTACATAAATCAGAATGCTCTGAATCGATTCAAGGCACTACGAATCGATTCAAGAAGTGGGAAACACCACTAAAAAGACAGATTTAAGTGGGAAACAAGAACCCAATCTTATAATGCGCAAAGACAAGCTAGAGCCATCATCTTGCAACGGCTAGGAGACCTTGATGCTGCATAAATGACTCTATAAATTGAAGAGGAACACAAGCACAAAGAGACACCCAAGAAGCTACAATTCCTTTGCTTATTCTTGTGCTTTGTAAGCCCTATTCTTGTATATCTTGAATCTCATTTGTATATCCTCTCTTCTTGAGAGATTAGAAATTGTGTGAGCTATCATTTTGCTTATCCACTCTATTGAGAGAGTTACTTACTTGTAAACACTACATCAAAACACCAAAGTTCACTCTAGGTTGAGTGGTTACAAAGGTTGAGGCTCAACCTTTGGGATATTGTGAGATTGAGAGATTGGGTGGGTTGCCCTTATACTTGTGAGGATTGGGTTCTTGAGTGTGGGACACTAGGAAGCCGCAATTGCTCAAAGTTGTATCTCTAGTCTACAATAGTGGAAAATCCTCTAAGTGGGTTGCTTAGAGGCGAGACGTACACCGGATTGGTGGAACTCGTTAAATTGGTTTGCAAAGCTCTTCTCCCTTACTCTTTTACTTTCATATACTGCACTTAATTGGCTTGTGTTGATTGATTGTGGCTTGCATACTTGAACTTATTTAAATTGGTAAATCTTGAAGACTGCACACCAAGTGTTTATTTAATTGTCTCAGCTATATTTACCTTTGTTTTGCATTGCATATTTCACTAAACTTTATTTCACTTGCATAATCTTGTAAATTTGTATATAAGAATCAAGTTCAAAGGTATTCCAACTAAAAGTTTTAAAAACTCAATTCACCCCCCCTCTTGAGTATTGAGGCCACTTGAATAACAAGTGGTATCAGAGCTTGACTCTTGGTAGATCAAGCTTAACAGCTTCAAGAGATAAAGATGGCCTCAAATTCTCTAAACCTTTTTCCTGAGGGTGGTGCTATAAATCGACCTCCCGCTTTCAATGGGGAAGGTTATACCTTTTGGAAAGAGAGAATGAAAATCTTCATTCAATCAGTTGACTTAAGAGTGTGGAATGCCATTGAAAATGGTCCTTTTATACCTATGCATACTGTTGATGATAAACTAGTTGAAAAACCTATGGATAATTGGACTAGTGAAGAAGAGAAGAAAGTACAATACAATTACAAGGCTAAAAATCTAATTACTCTTGCACTAGGACCAGATGAATTTTTCCGAGTAATCACTTGTAAATCCGCCAAGGAAATGTGGGATACTCTTCAAGTAACCCATGAAGGTACAAATGATGTTAAAGACTTTAAGATTAGTACACTAACTAGTCAATATGAGTGCTTTAGATTAAACTCTCATGAATCAATTGTTGATATGCAAAAAAGATTCACTCTCATCATTAATCAACTCATTACACTTGGAAAGACTTACACTAACAAAGAGCTCATTCATAAAGTGTTGAAAAGTCTTAACAGAGAATGGAAACCACTAGTTACCGCCATCAAACAATCTCCTAGCATAAACGAAATGTCTCTTGCCACACTATTTGGTAAGTTGCAGGAACAGGAACAAGAGCTGAAAGAATTAAAGATGGCGGAAGAGGAAGAAAAATCTTCCAAGAAAAAGGGTCTCGCTCTCAAGGCCACTCCCATAAATGAAGAAGAATCCGGAAGTGAACTTGATGAAGAAGAAGAGTTTGGACTATTTGTGAAACGCTTCGGGAAATTCATGAAAGGCAAACGCTTCCAAAGAAGCTTCAAAAACCCAAGTAAGAAACCTATCACTAAAGAAAATTCTTCCTCACCCAATTGTTTTGAATGTGGCAAGGAAGGGCACTTCAAAGCGGATTGCCCAAATCTTAAGAAGAAGGGAAAAGAGAAAAGAGGAAGAAGGAGAGCATATATAGCATGGGATGAAAACGAGATAAGCAGCTCGGATGACTCAGAAAATGAAGAAGCAAACCTTTGCCTCATGGCCAACCACCAAGAAGAAGATGATGAGGTAAACTTCCATGACTTAGATAAGGATGAATTACTTGATGCTCTAGAGGAATTGTATGATAAATTTACAAAAGTCTCCAATAGACTTAAGGTGTCTAGTAAAACTAGTGACACTCTAGAGATGCACCTTATGGAGGTTTGCAAAGAGAATGAATGCTTAAAAGAAGAATTGAAAAACGCTCAAACATGCTCCAAAAGTAAACCTTGTGATTTTGCTAAGAAATGTGTTGATCTAGAAAATAAAGTCCTAGATCTAAACAAAACCTTAGAGAGGTTTACAAATGGTAGAGATAATCTGAATGTACTACTTGGAAATCAAAGATGCATGTTTGACAAAACTGGTTTAGGGTACAATTCTGTTAAAAAGGAAAAGCATTTCAAAAACTTCTTTGTACCCCCTATGAGATCATCTTCGCCCTTTATGAAATGCAATCATTGTGGATTCAAAGGTCATAACTCTTTAAATTGCAATGTTAGAAAATTAGGGCCAAAGGTTATAAGAAAGGTGTGGGTTCCCAAAGGGACATTACCACAAGCTAACCTTAAAGGACCCAACATAAAATAGGTACCTAGTTCTCTAAACTAATCTTGTTTTGTAGGTATGCTTCAAGGCAAGCAACACCCATTGGTACTTGGATAGTGGGTGTTCAAAGCATATGACGGGAGACATAAGCAAGTTTACATCATTCACTCCCAAGAGAAAAGGAAGTTTCATCTACGGAGACAACACCAAAGGAAGGATCCTAGGCATCGGAAATATAGGTAAGAATTCTTCCACATCCATAAGTGACGTGTTGTATGTTGAAGGCCTCAAACATAATCTACTTAGCATAAGTCAATTATGTGACAAAGGATATAGAGTTTTGTTTGAATCAAATTGTTGCATAATTGAGCATAAGACTAATAAGGAAGTTAAGTTTGTAGGCCAAAGAATTGATAATATTTACATGATTGATATGGATAGTTTGTCTACAAATGATGAACAATGCTTTATTTCAAAAGAGGATGAAACTTGGCTATGGCATAGGAGAATAGCTCATATACATGTAGACCATTTGAACAAACTTGTTTCCAAAGAATTAGTAATTGGTTTACCAAAGATTAAGTTTGAAAATAGATTTTGTGATGCATGTCAAAAGGGAAAACAAGTAAAGGCATCTTTTCAATCTAAAAACATTGTTTCCACACAAAGGCCTTTACAACTTTTACACATGGACTTATTTGGACCATCCAAAATCAAAAGCTTTGGAGGCAATTACTATGGTCTAGTTATTGTAGATGACTATTCTAGATATACATGGACATTGTTTCTTGCTCATAAAAATGAAGCTTATCATGCATTCAAGAAACTTGCAAAGATTATCCAAAATGAGCAAAATTCTAAAATTACATCCATTAGAACCGATCATGGGGGAGAATTTGAAAATCAATCTTTTGAAAAGTTTTGTGAAAAACATGGTATTAATCATAATTTTTTAGCTCCTAGAACTCCACAACAAAATGGAGTAGTTGAAAGGAAAAATAGATCTTTAGTGGAGCTTGCTAGAACCATGCTAAATGAAAACCATATTGCAAAACATTTTTGGGCCGATGCGGTAAACACCGCGTGTTATGTTATGAATAGGTGTTTAATAAGGCCTATTTTAAAGAAAACCCCGTATGAACTTTACAAGGGTAGAAAACCCAACATTGCACACTTTCATATTTTTGGATGTAAATGTTTTGTGCTCAATAATGGAAAGTATAATCTAGGAAAGTTTGATGCCAAATCTGATGAGGCAACCTTCCTAGGATACTCTCAATCTAGTAAATCTTATAGATTATTCAACAAACGCACGAATACCATAGAAGAATCCATTCATGTTAAATTTGATGAAAATAGCCATAACCCTCCGAGAAAGGAAGATGTTGATGATCTTGTAGGTACTCTTCAAGAATTGACCATTGATGACAAGGAAGGAGAAATCAAAGACACAAATAAAGCCAAACATGAGGAACCACAACATTGGATCACTTTGAAGGATCATCCTCTAGACAAAGTCATAGGTGAAATGACTCAAGGTGTAAGTACCAAAAATGCAATTAGAAATACATGCAATCATTTAGCCTTTGTATCTCAAATAGAACCCAAGAACATAAATGAGGCTATTATTGATGAACATTGGATGTTGGCCATGCAAGAAGAGCTAAATCAATTTGAAAGAAATGAAGTTTGGGAGCTTGTGCCAAGACCCAATGATCACCAAATAATAGGAACTAAATGGGTATTTAGGAATAAAATGGATGAAAATGGTATAATTACTAGAAACAAAGCTAGGCTAGTAGCTAAAGGGTATAATCAAGAAGAAGGTATTGATTATGAAGAAACGTATGCACCCGTAGCTAGATTAGAAGCAATTAGACTACTATTAGCCTTCGCATTCTGTAGGGATTTCAAATTGTACCAAATGGATGTTAAAAGTGCTTTCTTGAATGGATACATTCAAGAGGAAGTATATGTTGATCAACCTCCAGGTTTTGAAAACCATCAATTTCCAAAACATGTTTTCAAATTGAAGAAAGCTTTGTATGGTTTGAAACAAGCTCCAAGAGCTTGGTATGAAAGGTTGAGTAAATTTCTTTTAGAAAATCACTTTGAAAGAGGAAAGGTTGATACAACCTTATTCATAAAGCACAAGAAAAATAACATACTATTGGTACAAGTCTATGTTGATGATATAATATTTGGTGCCACTAATGAGTCAATGTGCAAGGAGTTTGCTAAGCTAATGCAGGAAGAATTTGAAATGTCCATGATAGGGGAACTCACTTTCTTCCTTGGACTACAAATCAAGCAAACCCATGAAGGCACATTCATCAACCAATCCAAATATTACAAAGAGCTACTAAGAAAATTCAATATGGACAAAGCAAATGATATTGCCACACCCATGGACACTTCATGCTATTTGGACAAGGATGAGAAAAGTAAGGATATTGAACTCACAAAATATAGAGGTATGATAGGATCCTTACTTTACTTAACCGCTAGTAGACCGGATATCATGTTTGCTGTGTGTATGTGTGCTAGATACCAGGCTTGTCCTAAAGAATCTCATCTTACTGCAGTAAAAAGGATAATGAAATATTTGGTAGGAACTGAAAATGTTGGTTTATGGTACGCCAAAGGGGCTGAATGTATTTTAGTTGGTTACTCTGATTCAGACTTTGCAGGATGTAAACTTGACAGGAAAAGCACTAGCAGAACATGTCACTTGCTTGGTAGTTCTCTTGTTTCTTGGCATAGCAAGAAACAAGTAAGTGTTGCGCTATCAACAGCTGAGGCAGAATATGTTGCAGCTGGTAGCTGTTGTGCTCAAATCCTTTGGATGAGACAACAACTTCTAGATTTTGGAGTTGTATTAGACCATGTGCCTCTTAAATGTGATAATACTAGTGCTATTAACATCTCAAAGAATCCTGTAATGCATTCTAGAACCAAACATATTGAGATTAGGCATCATTTCATTAGAGACCATGTATTAAAAGGAGACTGTGTACTTGAGCATGTTGAAACTTCTAAGCAACTAGCAGATATTTTCACAAAACCTTTGGCTAGAGAACAATTCGTCCACATTAGAAGAGAGTTAGGAATTCTTGACATGACCAATTATGTTTGAATGATCTCTTAATTTTCTGTATTGATTGCTTCATAACGGTTGTTGATTAATAAGAAGGCAAAAGATCTTCATGAAAATAAAGTCTTCATGATCCAAAATGAACCTCTTCATGCCTTGAATAAATTGGAATGGATAGAAATGTAATCTGGAGTAAATCAGTCATTCGAATCGATTCACCTTTCCTCGAATCGATTCAAGCTCCTGATGATTCAAAATCTCTCAAAACAGTAATGTTCGAATCGATTCAGCATATCCTCGAATGGATTCAAGCACCTGATGGGTCAAAAATTTCAAAACAGAATCACTCGAATCGATTCAACCCTCCTTCGAATCGATTCACGCACCTGACTGTCCCATTTTTCTCAAAACAGTGACGCTCGAATCGATTCAAGTATCCCTCGAATCGATTCACGCGACAGTTTCTCCCTAGTAACGCTGATTTAAGGCACTCATTCACTCTTTCTCTTATTTCTCTTCCATTATCTCCCACTCTCCACCCCTAAAAACCTCCCAACCTCCTCTCTAAAACTTCCACTCAACTTCTCCACCTTCAATGGCATCTTCTTCCCAACCTCGCAAAAAGCAACGTGCCAACATTGCTGCTGCTTCATTGCCTCAACACTCCGATCTCTCAAGATTTTTCACTACCCAAACAGAATTGGAAAGGTACCAATCCTCTTTCTCTGAAAAACATCTTATCTCCCCTCATTGGCTTGATGTTCCCTTCTTTGAGACCTCTGGACTTCCTCTTATCAACACCCTTAATCAACAAGAGCTTGTTGGATTTATGGCTCTTGAGGAAGTGACTATCTACCCCGAATTAATCCGTGTCTTTTATTCAGCATTGCGCCTTCAAGATGCTCGGTACATTGCCAAAGTGAAAGGCAAGACTATAATTCTTGACAATGAAGTTATGAACCAGGTAGGCTTACTTCCTTTTAGCAATGCTTCATTCCATGGCAAGGAACCACCTCTTGCATGGAACTATAACCCCTTGGAGGCAAGAACTCTCTTCAATCTTGCAGGGCCTTCCAGTACCGTTGGAACTTTAAGCCTCAATCACCATCTTCTGCACTTTGTCCTTGTAAAAATTCTCCTCCCTTCCGGTGGAAATTATGCAAGGCTAAATGAAGCACAAATTTTGCTACTCTGGGCCATTGTAAATGAGAAGGACATTAACTGGATTGACTTGGTAAGGCATCATATGATTGAAGCCCAAAATCTTGCTCATCTTCCATATGCCATCTTCATCACAAAATTGCTCCACCACTACAAAGTGGATTTGAAGAATGAAGTCAAAGAAATTGTTGGTCCTAAAGCACCAATTGGAAAAACTCATCTCACCAAGATGAATATTGTTGAATACCATGGACGGTGGCAATTTCTTAGACGTCCCCGTCACGATGCTGAAGATGATGCTCCTCGTTCTCCTCCACCCGCTCCTACTGATGATCTGTTCACCAGACTCACTGCCCACTTGGATCAGTGCCTAGACTCTATGGAAGCCAACATCAATGCTCGCCTGAACAAGCTTGAAGCCAACATGGAAGAGCGATACACCGAGCTTGCCACTCAAATCTCAAGCATCCATTTCCTCAGCCTTGATTGACTTTTTTCTCTTCATGATTTCTATTATTTACTCTCATGTTCAGACTTGGTTGTTCTACTGCCACATTTCCTTTACTTACTTTAGTTTATTACAATAACTACTTTGTTAACTGTTTGGATGATTAAATTTCTTACTTGAATAGTCTTACGTGGCCTGTGATTATTCCTCGATTGATTGCATACTCTCAAATTTTGTTTTTGATAATGACAAAGGGGGAGAGATATATGCTAATGGTTTAAAAGGAGAGATACATGTGTATTTTTTCAAACACTTGAAAGGGGGAGAGATAATGACTGAGATATAATGACAAAAGGCATGGTTTTATTGAAAAACAAAGGGGGAGACATATTTTTTTTTTTTAAAAAAAATAATTGTTTAACAAAGGGAGACATGATTTCTTATAACTTGTTAGCACTGCCTTTTTAAAAGTATTATTGGTTATTAAACACCCCAAGAGATGGCCATTGTTTGTCATCATCAAAAAGGGGGAGAATGTATTTGCATGTGATAACAGGTTTTGATAATGACAAGGAAACAAGCACTGCAAACTCTTTGTGAATCAAAAACAATTAAAGGTGTCATATAAATTCAAATGCAAGAAGAAAACGGTTTCATAAAAGTTCAAGAAATCAAGAAACCAATGAGCCAAGACACAGGAAAGCAACCATGAATCACTAAATACAAATAGATGACCAACAGGCATGGAGAAATGTCAAATTGCAAAGCCTGAATCGATTCAAGCACGAGTGAATCGATTCACAGCCCTGGAAGTCAAAAAAACTGAAAATAGAATTGGTCGAATCGATTCACCATGACTCTGAATCGATTCGAACACCTGGGAGTCACTTTATTTGAAGACAGAATGCTTCGAATCCATTCAAACAATGCTCGAATCGATTCATACGAATCAGAAACTCCAAATTGCAAAAACAGAATGTTTCAAATCGATTCAGACAAAGCTCGAATCGATTCATACGAATCTAGAACTCAAATTTGCACAAATCAGAATGCTCTGAATCGATTTAAGGCACTACGAATCGATTCAAGAAGTGGGAAACACCACTAAAAAGACAGATTTAAGTGGGAAACAAGAACCCAATCTTATAATGCGCAAAGACAAGCTGGAGCCATCATCTTGCAACGGCTAGGAGACCTTGATGCTGCACAAATGACTCTATAAATTGAAGAGGAACACAAGCACAAAGAGACACCCAAGAAGCTACAATTCCTTTGCTCATTCTTGTGCTTTGTAAGCCCTATTCTTGTATATCTTGAATCTCATTTGTATATCCTCTCTTCTTGAGAGATTAGAAATTGTGTGAGCTATCATTTTGCTTATCCACTCTATTGAGAGAGTTACTTGCTTGTAAACACTACATCAAAACACCAAAGTTCACTCTAGGTTGAGTGGTTACAAAGGTTGAGGCTCAACCTTTGGGATATTGTGAGATTGAGAGATTGGGTGGGTTACCCTTATACTTGTGAGGATTGGGTTCTTGAGTGTGGGACACTAGGAAGCCGCAATTGCTCAAAGTTGTATCTCTAGTCTACAATAGTGGAAAATCCTCTAAGTGGGTTTCTTAGAGGCGAGACGTACACCGGATTGGTGGAACTCGTTAAATCGGTTTGCAAAGCTCTTCTCCCTTACTCTTTTACTTTCATATACTGCACTTAATTGGCTTGTGTTGATTGATTGTGGCTTGCATACTCTAACTTGTTTAAATTGGTAAATCTTGAAGACTGTACACCAAGTGTTTGTTTAATTGTCT
This sequence comes from Clitoria ternatea, assembly GCA_037962975.1. Taxonomy (NCBI): domain Eukaryota; kingdom Viridiplantae; phylum Streptophyta; class Magnoliopsida; order Fabales; family Fabaceae; genus Clitoria; species Clitoria ternatea. The sequence goes on from CM075670.1 coordinate 149,100,383, forward strand.
CAGCTATATTTACCTTTGTTTTGCATTGCATATTTCACTAAACTTTATTTCACTTGCATAATCTTGTAAATTTGTATATAAGAATCAAGTTCAAAGGTATTCCAACTAAAAGTTTTAAAAACTCAATTCACCCCCCCTCTTGAGTATTGAGGCCACTTGAATAACAGTTTTCAATTTAGTAACCAGTGACAGGGAGGAGGTCGGAGCCCTGGAGGCGCGCCAAGCGGGAGATCGATGCCAAGGCCCGAGTGGTTTTGAATAAATTGTGTAATATACATATGTATATCTAATGAGTTTTCCGAGTGTGTGATGCTACATGTTGTGTGTGGAACTAAGTGTGAATCGGTTTGCTAATTGAATGAATGCGGATTTATGTTGTTAGATGATTGGCAATAATTTTCACGTGTTTACTGTAACAAAGCTGATTACTGGGCGAATCCTGCCCGAGAGGATTTATTCCTGTCCGAGTGAAGGCCAGTCAGTTTGATGTCTGTTTTGTCTCTATGGGAATCCCTCGTTTCTTTTTCGAGTGAAGAATTACCGAGAGATTCTCTTTCGAGTGAGGAAAGAATAGAATACTTCTGAGCGAAGGAAGAATAAAAAGATTCCGAGTAAAGAAAGAGTAAAATGCTTCCGAGTGAAGGTAAGAGTGTTTCCGAGTGAGATATGGCCGAGAGAGCCTATTTCGAATAAAGTGAGGTTAGGGGTTTTCCGTGTGATATAAGATTGAATAAACCTTTTCTGAGTGAGGTATGAGTAAGTTGTTTCCGAGAGAGAGTTGACCGAGTGACCCCTTTTGCTGAGTGAAACCCCAACTTGTGAGTTTTCTGGGTAAGTCTGACTCGCCCAGGTAGCATTCGCTCAAACGGATCAGAACTCGCTTAAGCGACTCCCTCGGATTTTGCCTTAGCGTATCAGGGTCCCGCTCAGGCGAGTGACCTCCCTGTCTTCTTCTTCTTCTTCTTCTTCTTCTTTCGCTGTTTCTAACTTCCTTTTATTACAAAGATGTACCTCCGATCAGATATTACTTGCATACGCTTTTATTATTTTGAATGTACTTAAGTACTATTTTATATTAAAACTGAGTTAAATCATTTCCGATCAATTATTCTTTTCAATATAAGTAAATATTATTTTATATTAAGACCTAAATTATTATCAAACGTGAAAAATTTATTGTGTAAATGATTAACCGGGTGAAAATAAAAGGTAAATCGACTTAGGATGTCACAGTTCGGGTCTAAATCCACCATGAAACTCGAATGGTTTCCGCTTCAAGAACATGTCAAGGCCTTGAGTACCTTGAACAACATGAGCAAGTTGCCTTTCCGCTTCTTACCTATCACGGTTTTACGACTCAAAAAGATCCACAAAGCGATTTAGAGCTCTAGCTATAGCATCATCATGATCTTGACAATGACGAGCCATGAAAATATCTATAACCATAACATTAAATTCAACTAACATGAGTAAACTAGCTTATAGGTCTCTCTATAGTCTAATGCTATAGTAATTCATCATAAATCAAGCTATGGCCGTCCATCATGGAGTCCAGCATCGTGTATCCTACATTAAAGCTTATAAAAAGCACATCATTATATCTTAGTGTCACATGCATTCACATAATCATAAGTACTCATCATTGAGGGAGAATAGTGTGAAGAAAGCTTGGCCGGACTTATAGCAATCACATTTAATCCACAGTCAATCCATACAAAGTCAAGCAGCAATAGCAATCATTCATTAAATACATGTCATACTCTAATAATAATAATTAATCACAGTAGTAAAAAGCAAACAAGGCTCTGATACCAGGTTGTGACACCTCGAAAATAGGGATAAATTTTTCACGATTATAATAGCATTAATTTATGAAAAACGTTAAGTGGTGAAGCTGATATTGGATACCCTAGATCTATGAAAGACCTATCTCATATATGGAGATATGAGAAGGTGAGTTAATATAGACTCGGTGAGGAATTCTCAACTAAAACAGCGGAAATAGTTAATTAAATTAATGCTATACGATTGGATTTAAAGTAATAAACATCATGAGGATTAATGACCTCAAAACATGCCCAAGGTATTATAAGATGTTACAAGGAAAAGGTTTGATACAAAGAAATAGGAAAATATTTAAAGCAATGCAATATGGGGGTTCTGGGCACCACTCGCTCAAGCGAGAACCATACTCGCTTGAGCGAGTCTTAATGGAACGCTTGGGCGAGTCACCGAGTGGGCTGAGTGAAAAGAGGGGAAGAAGTTTCAGGGGCCACCTCGCTCGAGCGAGCCCCATCTCGCTTGAGCGAGATCCATAGGATTCGCTTGGACGGAGCTAGCGAGCGTAAGTAAAATTTGTCGAGAACCAAACCTACGTTCACTTGCTTGAGCGAGTACCACCTTGAAGGGCCTTTCGCTCAAGCGAAAGTGGTCCAGTGGCGAAACCCATCGCTCTCGCTCGGGTGAGACCCTACTCGCCTGAGTGATTATCTTCCAATAGCCAACCCCTGATGCCAGGCGGTCTCGCTTAAGCGAGACCCACTCTCGCCTAAGGGAGATTTGGCCAGTAGCCATATACCAATGCAGTAGGATTCTCGCTTGAGCGAGAATCCATCTCGCCTGAGCGAGAATACCAATAAAAGCGTAGATAACAGAGGAATTAAACAACTCAACATGTCAAAACTCAATCTAAGCCAAATTGATTAAATTCATCACATTACTTTCATCATGTTATACATTTAAAACTTGTTCTAAACCCTCATACTCATAGATTTTCATTCCAACTCATAATCACATTCTAATCTAACTTACTACTTGGCATAGTCTATAAAATGCAGTTTTCATGTAAATCATCATTCATTCATAAGTTTTAATTACATCATGCTTCTTTTTCAAAATCCAATTAAGGCTAAGGTCGCTAACGAAAATGAGCCATAAACTCTAGGATCTCATTTTCCTACATGACCTTCCAAAATCACCATTATCTATTCATCATTCATACAAGTATCTATACCAATCCTTGGCTAGACAATACATTCATTATAGCTATATACATTACAAAAATCCAAGTAAAAGCCACAAACTTAAAACAATTACCGGCCAAGGCATTCTTTACCCAAAATAGGCTTCCTTCACACCTCATCTCCACACAGTGGCTCCATAGGCAAGCCCTACAACACAGGAGCTAAAAAGAAATACCACATGGAGAGTGAGTGTACTTTCTCAATGATGAAGAATCTAACAATTGTGATAATATATACATAAATGCAATATTAAATATCTTCTCCCTAATAGAAGTTCAATCAGCATAAAACCAATCATTCATCAAATTCATTGAACACATATATCCATCAAAATTCACAAGGTCACACCAATCGTTGACACAATTACAGTTGGTAATCAAGGTAGTTCCACTTACTCCTCACACGATCTCCTTATCAGGATATCACACTATGCCATGCTTCTATGGCTAATGTGTAACACCCTAATTATTTGCAATTAATAAATCCCCAAACATGAGAAAATTTTGCACAAAAACAGTCACGTAACATTTGATGTAGAAGGGAGCAGGCAATGGGGAAAACTAAGAACATTCACGCGCATAAAGCAACCTACAGGGAAGCTAAAAACTGGGGCCGGCTCGATGGGTTTATCGTAACGTACTAACACTAGGGCGGATTACACTACACCGTTCATTCGCTTAGACGGGGTCTTACACCGTCCAGGCGGAGTATGGTAATACAGCAGCGGATAGAAGAAATTTCGCACTGAGGCTTCCCTTCGAGAAATACTGGTCACTCAACAGGAGGAATAGATAAGGGAAATACGTTAATACATTCACACGCATAGCGTTTGGTGGAAAGGCGAAGTTAGAATCATCCTACTTGGCAAGGCGGGGTATATTTATCTTGGGCGGGCTGTCCTAGTTACTTGGGCGAGGTATGACGCCGCCGAAACGAAATCTACATAACGCCTCCTTAACACAACTACAAGGTAATTTCCTCCATCGGGTATGGACAAGGGTTCACTAAGTAAATCCTCACACTCGCCTTTCACTCAGAAAAATGAGAAGTTACAGGGTACACATACGTTAGTAGGTTGCGGAGAAAGGAGGGATCTGAACCTGTTCCACCCAGCTCAACTAATTATGACAACGCCTGGGCGGACTTAGCCATAACGCCCAAATCCGGGGTTCAACACCGGGGTCCGGATTGCGTTAGTATCACAACGGATAGGAAAGGATAATGGTCGATATCTCGCTCTGGTAATTACTCGCTTCAGTGTGAGTCCTCGCGCTTGGGCGAATTGCTCCCACACTTCGGGCGGGATACGACTCCGCCCAACGTATCCGACATAAGTTTTCCTAAAACAATTCTCAATTTACTCTGACTGGGCTATATCCTGCTCAAATCATACCGTCCCTGCGTATCTATTAAAGCTCACTTATAAAACAAGGCAGCACGTAGCATCACACACACAAAACCATACATCCATATATATACATAAAAGCGTATATTACTATTTACAATGCAAAATCAGACTTCTACTTGTTCATAAAGTTCTATTCATCACAAAACATTAACATCCGGTATGAACCAGTCCGGGCTTCATCTAACAACGCCTTAATTAAACCTTTGAAATGCATCAGCACTCCGCCCAGCATTCCAGCTCTGCCTCTGATCCTCCTCACGAGAGACATTCACTGAAAATGGCCACTGCAGGGGTGAGCTTTTACATGTAAAATGATACTCACAGACTCGGTATCAGCGTCAGTACACGCTCCTGCTATACCTCAACCTTTCTCAAGTAACCAAAATCATACAATTCAACAATGTTCATGACACACATAATTCACCGAGTTTATTCCACATCCAAATATATAATCATGCATTCAAAATCATACACTTGCACATACATAGATTTATACATCACCACAATCAGCCTTATTTCTATATGCATGCCTGCGGATCCGACTCGGGAAAAGACTCTCAGTTACGGCCCCCTTTTCTTTTAGCCCCTCGTCCCTCAGCTCTTACCAGGTGGCACCGGCCTCCCCACGGCGTCTCGAGACTCACTTCTCTAGCTCCAACGGCTACCACGAGCCCTATTGGGATCTAGCCAGGGTTGGTAACTGGAAGTCATTTCCCTTGGGGTTCTTGACCTTCCATGGGTCACCCCACTCTTACTCATGCAACTAACACATTCATTATTACACATCATCGCGCCATGAACACATTACCGTAGTCATTAAGTAAGAACGAATATCCTCCACTACTCGTCATCATTCAGTCAATCACACCAGCGCATGTTACAATCGGTCATCAAACTAACAACATTGAGCAATCCAATTAAGAACATGCACATACATACTTTTCATAGTGACAACAAAATAGATCCATCATTATCATCCACGAGCAGACTACGCCATAGCCACGAAGATCACTATCAGAATCTCAAATCATGCATCAGTTTTAGTAATTGTGAATACATGCACACATGCACAGCATCAGTTCTAATGATTATAAAAACATGCACACACACACACTCGCATTCAGCAATGCATTCATCCGGTACCGTTCTTAGACCATGCATTCGACATGCAAGCGCCCCCTACCTTTAGAAGAATCCTCAGAAACCTTTTTCGTTCTTGTTGTTGGGTCCGATGTCCTTCTCCTGGTTCGTCCGGTCTTCCTTGGCTTTGTCGTATTCTGCGCCTGATTCTGGGATGAAGTGTGGTTCGTTCTTCAGTACTGGAATCAAGATCTCCAGGAGCGAAGAGTAAGATGGAAGAAGAAGAAAAATGGAGACGAAGAGAGGAAGTAGAGGATGAAGTGACGGAGGAGAGAGTCTGAAGAAAGAGTAAGTGTGTTCCTCACTAAAGGCTCACGATATATATATATATATATGTACATGCGCATGAACAAGAGAAGAGTGGGATGGGAGAGTGTGTGCTGCAGCAGCCACGTGCACTCCACTCCATCCCCTGACCATCACCATTTTCATATTTTAGTGGCTTAAATCTACTTAGTTAAATACAATTAACAGTTATTTTCTGGTTGGAATCAAGTCTTAATGGTTTATTCTTCATTCAACATTTAATTTTAAAACGGGGATGTTACAGTTCTCCCCCACTGAGAAAGAATTTCGTCCCCGAAATTCAGTCGGTACTTACGTAGGTAAACAATTCGGGGTACTGCTGTCGCATGGCGTCTTCGCGTTCCCACGTGCAGGAGGTGATCTTGCCTTGCTGCCACTCCACCTTAACCAGCCTTACGTTCTTGTTTTTTAAGCGCTTTACCGATTGATCCACGATTCCAACCGGTGTAGCCACAGTGGTTAGGTCTTCCTTGATCTCTACCTCGTCGTCCGGCATCATGTGGCTGGGGTCATGCAAATATTTCCTTAGCTGAGACACATGAAAAACGTTGTGTAATCGGGACAAGTGAGTTGGTAACGCGAGGCGGTATGCCACGGGGCCAATCCGTTCTACTACTTCATAAGGTCCGATGTAGCGAGGGCTTAACTTCCCACTTTTTAAGGCTCGTCCAACTCCTTTACTCGGAGAGGTTCTCAGAAACACTCGATCTCCGACTTGAAATTCCACTGGCTTGATGCGTTTGTCATGGTAGCTCTTCTGCCTGTCTTGTGATGCTTTCATCTTCTCCCTTATTACCCGGATCTGTTCTGTGGTTTGCTTCACGATGTCTGGTCCCAGTAATAGACTTTCATCCGCTTCCGACCAACAGAGTGGGGTACGGCATCTACGCCCATATAATGCCTCCTAAGGTGCCATGCCAATGCTGTGATGATGGCTGTTGTTGTACGTAAACTCGATCAAGGGAAGGTACTGCTCCCAGTCCCCACCGTACTCTAACACACACGCTCTCAATAAGTCTTCTAGACTCTGAATCGTTCGCTCGGATTGTCCATCCGATTGGGGGTGGTAGGCAGAACTAAGCCAAAGCTTCGTCCCCAGTTCTTGATGCATGCTGGTCCAAAACCTGGACGTAAATCTAGGGTCCCTATCTGAGACGATGGAAGTAGGTATGCCATGCAGTCGAATAACTTCTTGAATGTAGATTCGAGCCAATTTATGCAATGGGTACTTCATATGTACAGGTAAGAAGTGTGCACTCTTCGTCAATCTGTCAATAATGACCCAAATGGCATCATGGCCCGCTCGGTTTTTGGGTAATCCCATGATAAAATCCATCGCAATTGAGTCCCATTTCCACACGGGGATTTCTAGAGGCTGCATTGCACCGTACGGTTTTTGGTGCTCTACCTTTGATTTCTGACAAGTGATACACCGGGCCACGTACTCCGCCACATCCTTCTTTAGTCCGGGCCACCAAAACTGTCTCCTCAAGTCGTGGTACATCCTCGTGGTTCCTGGGTGAATGCTGAGTAGGCTTTTGTGGGCTTCATCAAGCACCATTCTTCTCAATTTTCCTTCACTTGGTATGTATATTCTGTTCCTCACCCGGAAGATCCCATCTGACCCTTCTGCCAAGGATAAATCCTTCCCTCTAGCCTGAATTTCCTTCATTTCAGCGAGGTAAGAGTCCGCCTGCTGCTGTTCGTACACGGATTTTTAGAATTCATTGGCAATCCTCAACGTACCGATTGTCATCTTCTGAGAGGAAGGGGCATCAACATGCAAGTTCATGTCTCGGAACCGCTCCAACAACTCAACTTCTTTTGCCATCATGGCTGCTATGTGGAGGGATTTTCGACTCAATGCGTCTGCTACGACATTTGCCTTACCTGGGTGGTATTTCAACTCGAAATCATAGTCCTTCAAAAACTCAATCCATCTTCTCTGCCTCATGTTCAGCTCCTTTTGGTCGAATAGGTATTTAAGGCTCTTATGATCGCTGTACACTTCAAATTTGGATCCGTACAAGTAATGCCTCCAGATTTTCAATGCAAAAACTACTGCTGCCAACTCCAGGTCATGGGTCGGATAATGTTGTTCGTGAGGTCTCAATTGTCGAGAGGCATATGCTATCACTCGATCCTTCTGCATGAGTACACATCCTAATCCGAGTCCGGACGCGTCACAATAGACCACGAAGCTTTCTCGTAACTCAGGTAATGCTAACACCGGAGCAGTTGTCAACTTATTCTTCAGCTCTTGGAAGCTGCCCTCACACTCCGGACTCCACACAAAAGGAACATTCTTTCGAGTCAATTTAGTCAGAGGTAATGCCAACTTAGAAAAACCTTCGATGAACCTTCTATAATAACCTGCCAAGCCCATAAAACTCCTTATTTCTGAGATCGATCTGGGCCTCTCCCACGCTATTACAGCAGCTACCTTCGCAGGATCCACCGAGACGCCTCGCTTGGAGATCACATGCCCGAGGAAGTGGATCTCATCCATCCAAAATTCGCACTTTGAAAGCTTTGCAAACAATTGCTTCTCCTTCAACACTTGGAGTACCGTCCTGAGATGTCCTTCATGCTCCTCAGATGACTTAGAATAAACTAGAATATCATCGATGAAGACAACAACAAACCGATCTAAGAAGGAATGGAATATGCTGTTCATGTAATTCATGAAAACAGCAGGGGCGTTTGTCACACCGAACGGCATCACTACATACTCATAGTGACCATACCTAGTCCTAAAGGCAGTTTTAGGAATGTCCGAGTCCTTCACTCGGATTTGGTGATATCCCGATCGTAAGTCGATTTTTGAGAAGACTGAGGCTCCACGCAGCTGGTCAATTAAATCATCAATTCTAGGCAGTGGGTATCGATTCTTGATTGTGAGTTTGTTAAGCTGTCGATAATCTATACAAAGTCTCATGCTGCCATCCTTCTTCTTAACAAGTAGCACAGGTGCGCCCCATGGTGACACGCTTGGTCTAATGAACTGCTTCTCAAGTAACTCATCCACTTGTTTCTTCAACTCTACCAATTCAGTTGAGGACATTCTGTAGGGTGCACTGGAGACCGGTTCGGCTCCAGGGATCAAGTCTATAGAGAATTCAACTTCTCTATGGGGAGGTATACTCGGGACGTCCTCTGGGAACACTTCTGGGAATTCGCAGACAACGGGAATTTCGTTCACTAAGGGCTCATTCTCATCTTTGGTTAGACAAAGCATCATAAATAGTTGGGTTATACCTTGTGCCGCGCCATCTTCGGTGGGTTGTTTTGGGAAAACTATCTCTCGGTTTCTACAATCTACTAATACCTTATTGGCTGAAAGCCAATCTATTCCAAGCACAATATCAAGACCCTTTAAGGGCATGCAAATCAGATCGAAGGTGAAACTCCGATCACACAACTCAAATGCTACATTTTTACATATTGACGATGTGAACACACTAGGGCCAGTGGGGCTGGCCACCTCTAAAGTCTGGTTCATAGACACAGTTGGTAGCTTCAACCGTTTCACGCACTCATCAGCTATAAAAGAATGGGTTGCCCCCGAATCGAAAACAACATTAAGCGTGTTCATTCCAAGTGAGCACTTACATTGTACTAGATCGCTTGCTGGTGCAACATCCTCTGCATTGATGGTGTAGATCCTTCCTGTCGCTGTTGGGCCGGTGTTCCTCTCTCGACTGTTCGGGGCATGCATCATACTTCCTCTGGTTCCGTTGCCTCTGCCACCATGTCGTTGGTTATCATTCACTCTGGTTCGATCTTGAAATCCTCCTTGACGCACATTGGTGGTTGCCTGGCGGAGTTGGGGGCAGTCCGGGCGAACGTGTCCCTTCTCTCCGCAGTGGTAGCATTTAACATTGGTATCATTGCATTCCTTAGCAAAATGATCACCGCCACATTTAAAGCATCCGCCATACCTTGGTCGCCCACTCATCTGTCTCCCTCGGTCATTATGGTTCTGATATCTGGTGAAGGGTTCATTCCTCCTCACGTTCCCTGGCCTCTTGAAACGTGATTGCTGAGGCCTCAGGTGCTGGTTAGCTCTGCTGCACTGGCCCGAATGGGCCCTGTCATCCTCTTCGAATATTCTACACTTGTTCACTAAGGCAGGGAAACTCCGGATTTCATGGTATCTGCAGGCCCTCTTGATATCCGATCTCAGTCCGTTCTCAAACTTAAGACACTTGGAGTGCTCCGTTCCCGGCTGCTGGAAGGGCGGATAGAATAGGCACAATTCTTCAAATCTGGTCGCGTATTCTTCCACAGTCATGGAGCCCTGTTTTAACTCCATAAACTCCAGCTCTTTTCGACTCCTCACTGTGTCGGGAAAGTATTTGTCTAGGAAGCAGGCCTTGAAATCGTTCCACGTCAGGTGATTGTCATCTTCGGGGAATTGGCTCCTAGCTATCTTCCACCAATTCTCCGCTTTATCTCGCAGCATATACACTGCGCATTCCACCTTCTGGGCTTCGGTACAGCGAAGACCCCTAAAAATTCTCTCTAATTCCTGAGTCCACTTGAACGCCGCCTCAGGGTTCCGTCCTCCTAAGAATTCACTCGGCTTCCTCTTCAGGAAGCGGTCCAGCACATGGCCATCCTCAGGTTGAGTTTGGCCTTGCCTTTCAAACACATCAGCAAAGCGTTGGAATGCTGTGGCTATAGCCTCCATACTTTGACGATGCGCCATTCCTTATCCTGAAATTGACATTTAAGGATAAGTATACGGAGCCACTTACTACCGATCTAGTTATTAGCCCAACAATTAATAACTTAGCACATTATGTTATTCGCCTAAGTCATACACACAATCGGACCAGGGGAAAACAACCCCTTGTCTTCAAGACAATCATCAATCAGGTCAACCAGCATCAGAACAATTTCAACCATTCAATCAAAAAGACACAAACACCACCGCTTACACTTGGTAAGCATACTTTGGCCTTGGACTTTTCGGTCCGCTCTGATACCAAAATGTAACACCCTAATTATTTGCAATTAATAAATCCCCAAACATGAGAAAATTTTGCACAAAAACAGTCACGTAACATTTGATGTAGAAGGGAGCAGGCAATGGGGAAAACTAAGAACATTCACGCGCATAAAGCAACCTACAGGGAAGCTAAAAACTGGGGCCGGCTCGATGGGTTTATCGTAACGTACTAACACTAGGGCGGATTACACTACACCGTTCATTCGCTTAGACGGGGTCTTACACCGTCCAGGCGGAGTATGGTAATACAGCAGCGGATAGAAGAAATTTCGCACTGAGGCTTCCCTTCGAGAAATACTGGTCACTCAACAGGAGGAATAGATAAGGGAAATACGTTAATACATTCACACGCATAGCGTTTGGTGGAAAGGCGAAGTTAGAATCATCCTACTTGGCAAGGCGGGGTATATTTATCTTGGGCGGGCTGTCCTAGTTACTTGGGCGAGGTATGACGCCGCCGAAACGAAATCTACATAACGCCTCCTTAACACAACTACAAGGTAATTTCCTCCATCGGGTATGGACAAGGGTTCACTAAGTAAATCCTCACACTCGCCTTTCACTCAGAAAAATGAGAAGTTACAGGGTACACATACGTTAGTAGGTTGCGGAGAAAGGAGGGATCTGAACCTGTTCCACCCAGCTCAACTAATTATGACAACGCCTGGGCGGACTTAGCCATAACGCCCAAATCCGGGGTTCAACACCGGGGTCCGGATTGCGTTAGTATCACAACGGATAGGAAAGGATAATGGTCGATATCTCGCTCTGGTAATTACTCGCTTCAGTGTGAGTCCTCGCGCTTGGGCGAATTACTCCCACACTTCGGGCGGGATACGACTCCGCCCAACGTATCTGACATAAGTTTTCCTAAAACAATTCTCAATTTACTCTGACTGGGCTATATCCTGCTCAAATCATACCGTCCCTGCGTATCTATTAAAGCTCACTTATAAAACAAGGCAGCACGTAGCATCACACACACAAAACCATACATCCATATATATACATAAAAGCGTATATTACTATTTACAATGCAAAATCAGACTTCTACTTGTTCATAAAGTTCTATTCATCACAAAACATTAACATCCGGTATGAACCAGTCCGGGCTTCATCTAACAACGCCTTAATTAAACCTTCGAAATGCATCAGCACTCCGCCCAGCATTCCAGCTCTGCCTCTGATCCTCCTCACGAGAGACATTCACTGAAAATGGCCACTGCAGGGGTGAGCTTTTACATGTAAAATGATACTCACAGACTCGGTATCAGCGTCAGTACACGCTCCTGCTATACCTCAACCTTTCTCAAGTAACCAAAATCATACAATTCAACAATGTTCATGACACACATAATTCACCGAGTTTATTCCACATCCAAATATATAATCATGCATTCAAAATCATACACTTGCACATACATAGATTTATACATCACCACAATCAGCCTTATTTCTATATGCATGCCTGCGGATCCGACTCGGGAAAAGACTCTCAGTTACGGCCCCCTTTTCTTTTGGCCCCTCGTCCCTCAGCTCTTACCAGGTGGCACCGGCCTCCCCACGGCGTCTCGAGACTCACTTCTCTAGCTCCAACGGCTACCACGAGCCCTATTGGGATCTAGCCAGGGTTGGTAACTGGAAGTCATTTCCCTTGGGGTTCTTGACCTTCCATGGGTCACCCCACTCTTACTCATGCAACTAACACATTCATTATTACACATCATCGCGCCATGAACACATTACCGTAGTCATTAAGTAAGAACGAATATCCTCCACTACTCGTCATCATTCAGTCAATCACACCAGCGCATGTTACAATCGGTCATCAAACTAACAACATTGAGCAATCCAATTAAGAACATGCACATACATACTTTTCATAGTGACAACAAAATAGATCCATCATTATCATCCACGAGCAGACTACGCCATAGCCACGAAGATCACTATCAGAATCTCAAATCATGCATCAGTTTTAGTAATTGTGAATACATGCACACATGCACAGCATCAGTTCTAATGATTATAAAAACATGCACACACACACACTCGCATTCAGCAATGCATTCATCCGGTACCGTTCTTAGACCATGCATTCGACATGCAAGCGCCCCCTACCTTTAGAAGAATCCTCAGAAACCTTTTTCGTTCTTGTTGTTGGGTCCGATGTCCTTCTCCTGGTTCGTCCGGTCTTCCTTGGCTTTGTCGTATTCTGCGCCTGATTCTGGGATGAAGTGTGGTTCGTTCTTCAGTACTGGAATCAAGATCTCCAGGAGCGAAGAGTAAGATGGAAGAAGAAGAAAAATGGAGACGAAGAGAGGAAGTAGAGGATGAAGTGACGGAGGAGAGAGTCTGAAGAAAGAGTAAGTGTGTTCCTCACTAAAGGCTCACGATATATATATATATATATATATGTACATGCGCATGAACAAGAGAAGAGTGGGATGGGAGAGTGTGTGCTGCAGCAGCCACGTGCACTCCACTCCATCCCCTGACCATCACCATTTTCATATTTTAGTGGCTTAAATCTACTTAGTTAAATACAATTAACAGTTATTTTCTGGTTGGAATCAAGTCTTAATGGTTTATTCTTCATTCAACATTTAATTTTAAAACGGGGATGTTACATAATGCACATGTTGGTGTTTAGGGATGCATATGCATGGATCCGGTTCTATTTCCTCAGGTAATTGTAACCACCATAATCATTCATTCATTATCATTGGTTTCCTGCCTCGCAAGGGGTACTCCCACTAGCAGCCTCACAAGGTGCTTTCTCGTGATCGCAACCACGTTCAACAATTCATAATGGTTTCCCGCCTTGCAAGGGGTACTCCCGCCTCATGATCGCAACCATGGGCATTCAATCTCAATGGTCCCGCAAGGCCTTTCATTTCAAATACCAGGTGATCGCAACCACCGGTCCAATAATCACAGGAACTCGTAAGCCCTTTATATTCCAACATCAAGTGATCGCAACCACTTATCAACATCATCATGATATACATGCCATGCTATGTATGCAAAAATGCTCATGCATGCCTCAACCTCATATGGATTATCTCACCTTCTCATCTAGGGCACACTCATATTCAATTAAAATGTTAATTCCACATAATCAAACATATATATATTCCAATCATAATATTCAAGAATCATTATAGCCAAGGATTTCAAGTATTCATCAAACCACACATGGAACCCATAACACGTCATCACACACTATACCACTCATAACCTCATTAAGGTCTTATTCCACAATCATTCATTATGAGGACCTTACTCAATTTCACATCACATGTATATGTTACTACATCCATCCAAGAAAACATACCACATTACATCAATACATACATTATCATCATACAAGATCTCATGCATTTAGAAAATACATCCCTCTCCTACCTCAAGAGAAGTAGACTTCTGGGTTCGATATTCCTGCCTCACAAGTATTATCAAGTCCTACACCAATCAATTATAGGACCACATCAATCATTCATTCAAACACCATTTCAACATATATGTACATATGTGTACACATGATTCTTATCATGTAGAGACTATTTATAGGTTTTGTTCATTTGCCTAATTAGGCTTCGGGAATTCCTTCCCTTAAATCACCATTCATTATTATCAAGGTAACAACCTAATTAGTTAGGTCTCCACATACATTAATTTCCCACCAACACCTTGGTGAGTTTTTCATTTATGACTTCCAACCAACATTATAAATCATCATTAAATGCCACTACCATAACATTAGTAACAGTTCTTTCATCCATAAATGCCAACCCCTTCTCCATTACACATTTTCCCCAAAACTATAAGTTAGGGTTTTATTAAAAACCTACCAAACATCATAAATACACATGGTTCATCATCTTCCCATCTATATTTTCATGTACCTTCTTTAAGGCTCATAGAAGCCCACATTCATATCACCCTACCTTAGGATATTTAAAGCTTTTCCCAACAACCCATATACAATCAATACTCTCCCAAGCCTTAATAATCCCCATTCTAGAGGTCAAGCACCATTAAAATGAGGGAGAGCTTACCTCAATCAAGAAACGAAAATGGAAGGCAAGGGAGAGAAAGGAAATGACAAAAATGGAGAAGAATGGGAGAAGCTTCAAGCCATAATGTCCTCCTCCAAGCTCAATGGAGATTTTGAAAATGAAGGGAGAAAATGCACAAAACTTTCTCTAGGTTTTAGAGAAGAAGAAGGTGAAGAGATAAGGGAAATGGGAAGAGAAGAGAGTAAGTGTGTTTTTTTCCCTTGGGAGAAGAAGGTAACGTGAAAAAAATGAGAGACAGGGAAGGGATTTTGTTTTAAGTTTTTAACTCTCCATTAAATTCTTCCGTTTTCAAATAAACATGTTCTCTGTTCGGGCTCAATACTTATTCTAAAAATTATTCCGAATACATATTCGGGTTTCCAATAATATTATCTACATCCCTGACCAACAACATCTCAATCAGAGATACTTGGTCTGACACCCATATTTTATTCGGGTTAGTTTTCTACTTATCCGGTCTCAACCAATCACTAACGGTCCCCAAAAAATCTTAATTTAATCATTCTCAATATTTTAGGGCATAAAATAGTTCACATTCAATTATTCGATATTTATTTCTTAATTTATTCTCTATTTTAAAATTTGGGATGTTACAGATCCCATGGACTCGTCTAGCACGGTTAGGTACAAAAGAAGAGGTCTTCCTAGAGTCGGTGGGACTAGGATAGGTGAGTTTTGTAGGTATTGCTTTATCTTATCAAAAGCTTCTTGACATTCATCATTCCACTGCATTGGTTGATTCTTACGCAGTAACTTAAAGATTGGTTTACATGTAGCCGTTAATTGAGATATGAAACGGGCTATGTAATTTAACCTTCCTAAGAACCTACATACTTCTTTTTCCATACCAGGAACAGGAATTTCCAATATGACCTTTACTTTATCAGGATCCACTTCGATTCCTTTCTCACTGACAATAAACCCAAGCAACTTTTCAAACTTGGCCCCAAAAGTGCATTTAGCCAGATTCAACCTGAGTTTGAATTTTCTCAGGTGTTCAAAGAGCTTCTGTAGGTCAATCAAGTGGCCCTCTTTGGATTTGGATTTGGCAATAATATCATCCACATAAACCTCTATCTCTTTATTCATCATGTTGTGAAACAGAGTTACCATCGCTCTTTGGTAAGTGGCACCAACATTTTTCAACCCAAAAGACATTACTTTGTAACAGAAAGTTCCCCACAAAGTAATGAAAGTAGTTTTTCCATGTCTTTGGGTGCCATCTTGATTTGGTTATACCCAGAAAATCCATCCATGAATGAGAAAATGGAACGTTGGGCCGTATTATCAACAAGAACATCAATATGTGGTAATGGAAAATCATCCTTTGGGCTAGCTCTATTCAAATCCCGGTAATCAATACACATTCATACCTTCCCATCCTTCTTCGGGACTGGAACAATGTTGGCCACCCATTCAGGGTATTTAGAGATAGTCAAGAACCCAGCATCCAACTATTTGGTTATCTCTTCTTGAATTTTCAAGAGCATTTCTGGCTTTATCCTTCTCAACTTCTGCTTTACAGGGACGTAACTGGGTTTCAATGGCAACTTGTGTTCAATAATACAATTATCTAATCTCGGCATATCTTGATACGCAAACACATCACTGAATTTGACCAATAATTCTATTAATTCCCTCTTATGTTTACTACTCAAAGAGGTGTTGATCTTGATTTCTTGTTTGTTTTCTTCACTCCCTAAATTTATGACTTCAACGATTTCTAGATGGGGAGAAATTTATTTAGCTTCCTGATCTAGCAGCCTTAGTAATTCAAGGGAAGGTTCATTGGACTCTTCGTCCTCCTCACTTGTTGGATCAAAATCATGATGGGAGAAAACAATTTTATTATTTTGGGATTCAATTTCAGATCTGTAATTTATTTAATATAAAAAGGAAAAAATAAGGAAAATAACAATTGAACTTAATATTCATTTATTTGAAATGATAAAGGAAACATGCTTTTTCCATTATCGAAAATTCATCATAAGGCTTTAGGCATGGCCAAAGGATTCAAACAGAAACCTACAAAGTGAACAATTACTTTGAAGTGAAATTTATGATCTTTGGAAACTCAACGGCTTCCCAATTACACAGTACACTATCTGAAGAATAAAGGTAAATCAAGTCCTCTTCACCTTTGGAATCATCATCGACGATCGCTACTTGGTCTGGAGATGTCAAGCCTACACTCCTGAAGCTTTGTTAAAGGTCACAGATAGGGTTCCTTGCAGTTAGGGGTTCTCGATTTTCTAGCTGTGCTAGTCGTTTTTCTCTTTTATCTATGAAGACCTTCACTTTTTCCATTAGCGATGGCTGATATCCTAGCCCAAAGCCATTCTTGTTCTCCTTAACCCATAACGGTTCTACTCCTCCATCAAGCATCTTCCCAAGCTCTTTCCCTGTCTGGAATCTAGATTTCATTATTACTTTAGCCACCATCATAGAAGCTGTGGAAGGATGAGCTAGTTGTAACCCTTCACTCACATAAGTGGTATGAGCAATTTCCAATGATTGGAAGGAAATCTCAAGACTCTCTTCGGCCGCTTCTATGTATGGAGTTGATATAGGCTTGCTAATGAGGAAATTTCCCTCACCAGATACAATAATTAGCTTGTTGTCTACTACAAATTTTAGCTTTTGATGGAGAGTAGATGGAACCACACTGGTAGAATGTATCTAAGGCCACCCCAATAGGCAGCTATATGAAGGATTGATATCCATTACTTGAAATAAGACGTTGAAGGTGCACGGGCTTACTTGGATGGGGATCTCAATATCTCTAATGACCTCTCTTCGAGTGCTGTCGAAAGCTCTTACTACCATTAAGCTTGGCTTTAAATGTGTCGCATCAAAAGGTAGTTGATTTAAAGTGGACTTTGGCAAGATATTTAGAGAGGAGCCATTGTCAACTAGGACCTTGGCTAAGATATGATCCTAACATTTTACAGAGATGTGTAATGCCCTGTTATGACCACTTGGATTTGGATTTGTAGCTTATCTCTTCTTTAATTTTTAAGAGCATTTCTAGTTTCATCTTTCTCAACTTTTGCTTTATAGGGATGCAACCGGGTTTCAATGGTAACTTGTGTTTAACGATGTGGTTATCTAATCTCGACATATCCTGATACGACCAAGCAAATACATTACTAAATTTGATCAACAATTCTATTAATTCCCTCCTATGTTCACTACTCAGGGAAGTACCGATCCTGAGTTTCTTTTTGTTTTCCTCGCATCCCAAATTTATGATCTCGACGGCTTCTTGATGAGGGGAAATTTCTTTAGCCTCTTGGTCTAACAATCTTTACAATTCAGAGGGAGGGTTCATCGGACTATTTATCATCTTCACTTATTGGATCAGAATCGTGATATAAAAGTGGAATTTTATTATTTTGGGATTCAATTTCAGTTCTGCATTTTATTTAATGTAAAAGGAAAAATAAGGAAGAAGATAATTGAATTTAATGTGCATTTATTTGAAATGTCAAAGGAAACATGTTTTTGCCCTTATTGAAAATTTTTCCTAAGGCTTTAGGCATGGCCAAAGGATCCAAACAAAACACGCAAAATGAACAATTACTTTCAAATGGAATTTAGAATCTCAAGAAACTCAATAGGTTCCCAATTACATAACACGTATCAGAAGAACATGGACAAACTAAGCCATCCTCTCCCTTGGAATCCTCATTGATAGCTGCCACTTATAACACCCTAAATTTTAAAATAAAGGATTAATCAAGGAAATAATTATTAAAGAGTTGTATGTGGATTATTTAATGTTCCAAAATATTGAAAGTAATTAAATTAAGATTTTTGGGGACTACTCATAATTTATTGGAACCGAATAGGTTGAAATTAAGCCCGACTAAAATATGGGTGCCAGACCAAGTATCTCCGATTGAGATGATATTGGTCAGGGTGGTTGAGAATATTATTGGGAGTCTGAATGTGTATTTGGAATAATTTTTAGATAAAGTATTACAGAGATCCTGTTTGTCATAAAATGGTGAAATTTTAATGAGAAGCCAAACATTAAAACATAAACTCTCTTTTTCTCTCTCCAATTCACGTTGGCTCTCTATCTCCTTTGGCAAACACATTTCATCTCTTCTACATCTTCTTTATCTCTTCATCTTCTTCTTCCAAAAACCTAAGTAAGAGGTGTGACCCATTCTTCCCTCATTTTCATTTTGAGTGGAGAGCTTGAAGAAGGCTTGGAGATTGAAGTTCCCTCTCTCTTCTTCTTCTTATTTTTATGTAGCACTCCCTCTCTCTTGAAGGTTTTATTGAGGTAAGATTCTTACAACTTCTCAAGAGTATGAACCTTTAGTTATGAGTTTTTGGTGTTAAGAGAGCATTTAATGTATGTGGGTTGTTAGGAGAAGCTTTAAATGTGGAAACCCTAGAGTGGGTTGTCATAAATGCAAACTTTAATGGTAATAAATGAGGAAGATGAACTTATTGTTGGAAGGAGATAAGGATTAATGATGCATTTATGAGTGTGGTTGAGTTTGGTGAAAACCCTAACTTTAAGATTTGGGGAAAATGAAAAATGTAGTTTGGGTAATGTATTGGAGGGCAAATACAAGCCATTGAGAATATGGATAGTGATACATAAGGTGTTGTGAATGTTGGGGGTTTAAAGTTTGTTTTGTAACCTTAAACATAATGAATGAGACTTGATGGGAAGGAATTCCCAAATCCTAATAAATGAAGGAAAATGATGACTATGACATGTTTTATACATGTTATGAAATTGTAGATATGATTATGATTAAATAGAATTGGATTTGTGTCTTGAATAGTTGATTTATTGGGATTTTACAAGTATATTAATATAGGACCCATTCCAAACGACGAGGCGGGTACATCATATCAATCAGAATTCTTCTCTTGAGGTAGGAGAGGAGTCTTTATGTTCTAAATGCATGAATTGAATAGTATTTGATTGTCGTATGTGACAATATGCATGTTTACCTTGCTTGTAATGTTATGAAGGATTGTAATATTGTGTATGATGTTAGTGATATGTTTTGGCAACATGCATTGATGCATTTATAATAATTATGGTGTGTTATGTGGTGGTGTGGATTGTTTGACTATGTGGTGTCTTAAATATGATGTTATACTTATGTCCACCATGAATGTGGAATGAATATTATTGATGAATTGTGAGAATGGTGTGAACGAATAGTATACCTTGATTGATGGTGAAAGATTGATGTTGTTGTGTTTGATGATGGAATTGAATTATGTTTATTAGAATTATTGAGTATGCCATACAAAAATTTAAACTAACGGTAATAACCAACGATAATAAATCCACTAAGAGCCTTGTGGTGATGTTGGTGATGATGATGATGATTGATGAGTGGCATGAATAGGATGCATAGAGTGAGAAATGCATATGATTGGCATTTGCATCCATAGCATACTGCATAGCCACCGATGTTGGAATGTTAGGGAAGTTGAATATGTGTTACCGTAGTCATGGTGAAAATGACCAGGTGTTGCAAATGGGCAATGCAGTTTGGTACCAGTAAAAAATTGGTGAAATGCATGTAATTTGATGATATGTGTACACATTTTACTACTACAGTTGGGGTATGGTTGGATGATTATACTTGAATCCCACAATCGGTGTTTTTATTCCCACAGTCAGATCTGCAATTGTTGAAACACTCTGTTATGCATATACATTAGCTTAAGAGCATTTGTGTAACACCCTAAATTTTAAAATAAAGGATTAAGTAGGGAGATAAATGTTAAATAATTATATTTGGGTTATTTAATTTTCCAAAATATTGGGAATAAATAAATTAAGATTTTTGGGAATTGTTTATGATTTATTGGAACCAGATAGGTTGAAAATAAGCCCGGTTAAAATATGGGTGTCGGACAAAGTATCTCCGATTGGGATGATATTGGTCAGGGCTGTTAAGGATATTATTGGGAATTCAAATATGTATTCAGAATAATTTTTGGATAAGGTATTGAGCCCAAACAATGATCCTGTTTATCATAAAACGATGAAAATTTAATGGGGAATTAAAAATAAAGCTAAATGGCCCTGACGTCGGCTGTCGTGGCCCCGTCAAATTAGTACATTAAAATTAATTAACGTAGTACTAGGGTGTCAACCTAGGTCGTTCTCTCAAGGATCAACACAAAAATTTAGGAAAAATCAAGTCTTAAACTAATTTTTAACAATTAAAAATAAAAACTCAACAACTAAAAATTTTTATAAACATAAGTTCAACTAACATACAATTGGGGGGGTTTTGATTTATTTTTGTTGTCACAATTAAAATTAAAACAAGGTAAATAAAGGATTTAAAACAATAAATAACAAGCGATTGATTTTCTTGGAGTATTGTAAATAAATTTATCCTTGGTTCACTAAAAATAATTTGTATACTTATTAATGTTAATTTCTTAGCTCAAATTGAATTGATCAACTAAGCGTCTTTTTCAATTCACAATTCCTTTACTTTCATTTAAAAATGAATATTTTAATCAAGCATCCTAATTAAGCAAAAGGAGTCAAGATCGTAAAATCTAGGAATTATTGAGCATACATAAGAACATCGCCTATATACATAATCTATTCTCAAATTATGGAATTAAGCAAACCATAATTATTAAAAGTGATTATGAAAATATTCATTAAGCATGCATATTTCCTTAATCCATTCTAATTTAAAACCTTATTTTATTCCATTTGAATAATTAAACCGATTGAGCATACAAATTTAATTAAACAAAATGGAATTAAATAAGTAGAGAAAGATTATGAAGAAATAACAATAATAAAAGCATACTATATTAAAATTAATGACCTCAAAATTACATTACAACATTCTCCAAGAAAATTAATCTAGGGGTTTTAGCCCTCCATAATTACAACTACAAACAATGAAACTAACCCGGAAATGAAGAACTTGCTGGAAAAATTCCAACGGAGAAGAGAAGAGGAAGAACGTATGAAGGAGGAATTGATGTCTTCTGATGAAGAATGAATGGTTTTGCCCCTTGCCTTGCTTCCTATTTATAGGAGCTCAAAAGCAACGCTTATGCCTTAATTAATTTGTAATGGAATGTGCACTCTTAATTTACAATTCAATGGTGCTCCATTATCATGCTTCAGTGCTCCATTATCAGCTTCAGTGTTGTTTCCACTTTGATAATGCGTTATCTGATGTTTCCACTGATGAATCTGTGCCTGAATCGATTCATCTAGGCAATTTTTGGGCAATTTTACACATAGGAATCGATTCCTCAGGGGTGGGAATCGATTCCCAAGCACATGAATCGATTCATGCTTGTTTGAATCGATTCCCAGGCCTTTAAAATGCATATGAATCGATTCACATGGGTGGGGAATCGATTCCTAGCTGTATGAATCGATTCCCAGGGTGCTTGAATCGATTCCTTGCTGTTCTTTTGTGTGGGAATCGATTCCCACATTGGTGAATCGATTCCCAGACCTGTTCTGGTGCTTTTCTCGCATTTTTGACCATTTCTTGAGTCGTGGCTTCTTTCGTTTGACCTGTGGTAATTATTTTTTTAATTACAGGCTTAATCACACACTACAAAACAAGAGAAAACTAACTTTTATTAAAAATTTATCCTTAATTCATTTTAAAATTAAATATTAAATAAAACTCAAATGATGAAAATGTGTTAAAGTGCAGTATATTACACACTAAGTGATGGCAAATTATACACATTTAAATTGAGGAATTAAGGATAAATCATGCATCATCAAATACTCCCACACTTATTCTTTTGCACTCCCGGGCAAAATCAAAATAAAAACAAGTATTTCAATTTATTGAAAACATTAAGTTGAAAATAACACACAGATTTGGCATGAAATTTTAAGAATATACAGAGAAACAAGAGTTATTTAACATGCAAGATTTAGAGCATCAAGATATATATAAAGATCATTCAAACAGTTAGGCATGTGAAAATTAAATTAAACTGAAAAGAAGATCATAAGTGATAGAACCTCACAAGACATACTCTCAACTCTCAAGTGTTTAAGGTTTGTGTATACACTCGAAACAATTCCTGAAAATCAAGCAGTCTAAAAATTTGGCAAGTTTCTCAATTCCACAATCAACACAAATGCATGTATAGATCAACAGGGCTTTCACAGGGTTGAAATGTGGCCAAGGTTAAAATGGATGAAATATATATATTTATATATATACCAAAAAGAATGATGAAGCAATTAATTTTTCTGGCAAACAGTGAAGGTAAAACATTTATTGTATGGTATTTGGTAAATTTTTTTTTTATTTTTTTTTTATGAGATTGCATAACACTTGGAACAAGAGTTGCAATTCCTTTTTGCACACCCCCACACTTATTTGAATGCCTGTTTTGACTTGATTCCAAAGCTTCAATATATTTCTTAAGGTAGGTATATTTTTGGTTCTTCATCCATGGCTTATTTGAGCTGCAACAAGGAAACAGTTAAATAGGCTCAAAATGGCTAGCAAGAGATAATTTATTCATGGTAGGCTTATCTGGCTTAGTGGCTCAATTGAACAAAATGCCTGTATCAAAATACATTCATATGAGTTTCAAGTATCATCAAGAAACAAGACAAAAATTAAGATGTAAGCTTTCAGGAATTAATCACACATGAAAGGATTAAGATGGTTTAAAGTGATCCATCAAATTTTAAGGCTCAAAAATCTCACAAGGTATAATTCTATCATATATGATCATCTATCAATTATCATGTCATTCTCATCATACCAAAATTGCTTGAGTTCAAATTATAACATATCATTAAGCTCATATCAGACATGAAAGAATTTACTTGTTACTCATGCATATCTTAAAATTCCAATAAAACATGCCTTTTTAAAACAAAAACACACACAAAATCTTTTATTTTTAATATTTTTTTTTTAATATCACACAAAATTTAATCAAACAATAACACACACACGAATGATCCCACCCCCACACTTAAATCATACATTGTCCTCAATGTAAGACAGAGCATACAAAATAGACAATATAATGAAAAAGTAAAGAGATGGGTAAGAAAAACTCCCTCAAGGGGGATCAAGAAGTGGTTCCCCCAAAGCATGTTCCTCCATTGTAACATCCACAAGTGAAGGATTTTCATGAAATGGCTTCAAACGTTGTCCATTAACCTTGAAGCTTTTGTTGGAGTTTTCACTTTTTATTTCCACAGCTCCATGGGGAAATACATTTGTAACAATGAAAGGTCCTTCCCATTTGGAGCACAATTTTCCGGCCATCAGTTTCAACCGGGAATTAAACAGTAGCACTTTCTGTCCAGCAGTAAAATCCTTTCTAGCTATTGAGCTATCATGGAATTTCTTTGTTTTCTCCTTATAGAACCTTGAGTTCTCATAAGCTGCCAAACGGATCTCATCAAGCTCATTCAGTTGTAATTTTCTTTCCTCACCTGCTTGATCAAGTGCTAAGTTACAAGCTTTTACAGCCCAATAAGCACGATGCTCAATCTCCACTGGAAGATGACATGCTTTACCAAAAACAATTCTATAGGGAGACATTCTTATAGGTGCCTTAAAAGCTGTTCTATGTGCCCAAAGAGCATCATCCAATTTCCTGCTCCAATCCTTTTTGTTAGGCTGTACTATCTTCTCCAGGATTCTTTTGATTTCTCTATTAGAGACTTCTGCTTGTCCATTGGTTTGGGGGTGATATGGAGTAGAGACTCTATGAACAACCCCATACTTCCTGAGCATAGCTTGCATGGTCCTGTTGCAGAAATGTGTTCCTTGATCACTAATGATTGCTCTCGGGATGCCAAACCTGCAAAGAATTTGAGATCTAACAAAATCCACAACAACTCGAGCATCATTAGTTCTGGTGGCTTTAGCTTCCACCCATTTAGAAACATAATCAACAGCCAATAAAATGTAAGTAAAACCAAAGGATAGAGGAAATGGACCCATAAAATCAATGCCCCAAACATCAAATACTTCACAAAACAACATTGGTTGCTGAGGCATCTGTTGTCTCCATGTGGTAGCATTACTAGATCTTTGGCGTTTCTCACAGGTGTTACAAACTCTCCATGCATCCTTAAAAATTGTGGGCCAATACAAACCTGAATCCAACACTTTTCTTGCTGTTCTTTGTGGACCAAAATGTCCACCAACTGGTGAAGCATGGCAGAATCGAAGAACTGATTCTATTTCATGATCGGGAATGCATCTTTGAATCACCTGATCATTACACAATTTCCACAAATACGGGTCATCCCAAATATAATACTTTGCATCACTTTTTAATTTTGAAATTTGGTTTCTGGATGCACATGGTGGAAAAACAGAAGCAACAAGATAATTTACAATGTTAGCAAACCAAGGTGAATCAAAAGAGTTAGAAATACTCATGAGGTGTTCATCGGGAAAATGGTCCCGAATAGGTGCCGAATCAGGAGCATTCTCAATTCTGCTTAAATGGTCTGCCACAAGATTTTGTGTTCCACTTCTATCACGAATTTCCAAGTCAAACTCTTGGAGCAAAAGCATCCAACGAATCAATCTTGGCTTGGACTCACCTTTCTTCAACAAGTACTTCAGAGCTGCATGGTCAGTAAAGACAACTACTCAAGAACCGAGTAGGTAAGATCTAAACTTATCTAATGCAAAAACAATGGCCAAGAGCTCTTTCTCAGTGGTAGTGTAATTTACCTGAGCAGCATCTAAAGTTTTAGATGCATAGTAGATGACCCTAGGCTGCTTGTCAATCTTTTGACCAAGGACGGCTCCCAATGCATAATTAGAGGCATCACACATCAACTCAAATGGAGCTGTCCAAACAGGTGCTTGGATTATTGGGGTAGTGGTCAATGCTTGCTTGAGGCAATTAAAAGCCTCCTTACACTTTTCATCAAATTCAAATGCCACATCCTTTTGAAGCAGACTGGATAGTGGCCTAGCCTTCTTGCTGAAATCTTTTATGAATCTTCTGTAGAATCCTGCATGGCCAAGAAAAGAATGAACCTCTCGAACACAAGAGGGGTAAGGCAAATGTGATATAACTTCTACCTTGGCAGGATCTACCTCAATTCCTTTTTCAGAGATTACATGCCCTAAAACTATTCCTTGTTTTACCATAAAATGACATTTTTCATAGTTCAAAACAAGGTTAGTTTCAATACATCTGTTTAAAACTTTATCAAGACTATCAAGGCATGCATTAAATGAAGATCCATAGACAGTAAAATCATCCATAAACACCTCTATGCAATTTTCAATGAAATCATGAAAAATACTTATCATGCATCTTTGAAAAGTTCCGGGAGCATTGCATAGGCCAAATGGCATTCTCCTATAAGCAAATGTGCCAAAGGGACAGGTGAATGTGGTCTTATCTTGATCCTCAGGTGCAATGTGAATCTGAAAATATCCAGAGAATCCATCAAGAAAATGAGAGCTTAAAAGAAGAACTAGAGAAAGTTCAAACATGCTCTAAGGATAAACCATGTGATTTTGCAAAAAGGTACATTGTATTAGAAACCAAGGTTGAAGACCTAAATAGGACACTAGAGAAATTCACAAATGGAAGAGATAATTTGAATATCCTACTTGGGCAACAAAAATGCATGTTTAGTAAAACCGGTTTAGGATATGACCAAGAACATAGTAACCATAAAATGGAGAAACACTATGAAAGTTTCTTTGCACCACCAAGCAAATCCTCCTCACCGTTCATGAAATGCAATCATTGTGGTTCCAAAGGACATAGTGCTTATAAGTGTAGTGTTAGGAAACTAGGACCAAAAGTCTTAAGAAAGGTGTGGGTCCCCAAAGGAACATTCCCATAATCTAACCTAAAAGGACCCAACATAAAATGGGTACCTAGTTCTCTAAAATGATTTTGTTTTGTAGGTATGCTTCAAGGCAAGCAACACCCATTGGTACTTGGATAGCAGGTGTTCAAAGCATATGACGGGAGACATAACCAAATTTACATCATTCACTCCCAAAAGGAAAGGAAGTGTCACCTACAGAGACAACACTAAAGGAAGAATCCTAGGCATTGGAAATATAGGTAAGAATTCTTCCACCTCCATAAGTGACGTATTGTATGTTGAAGGCCTCAAACATAATCTACTTAGCATAAGTCAATTATGTGACAAAGGATATAGAGTGTTATTTGAATCAAATTGTTGCATAATTGAGCATAAGACTAATAAGGAAATTAAGTTTGTAGGCCAAAGAATTGATAATATTTACATGATTGATATGGATAGTTTGTCTACAAATGATGAACAATGCTGCATTTCAAAAGAGGATGAAACATGGCTATGGCATAGAAGAATAGCTCATATACATGTAGACCACTTGAACAAACTTGTTTCTAAAGATTTAGTAATTGGTCTACCAAAGCTTAAATTTGAAAATAGATTTTGTGATGCATGTCAAAAGGGAAAACAAGTAAAGGCATCTTTTCAATCCAAAAACATTGTTTCTACTCAAAGGCCTTTACAACTTTTGCACATGGACTTATTTGGACCATCCAAAATCAAAAGCTTTGGAGGTAATTACTATGGTCTAGTTATAGTAGATGACTATTCAAGATATACATGGACATTGTTTCTTGCTCATAAAAATGAAGCATATCATGCATTCAAGAAACTTGCAAAGATTATCCAAAATGAGCAAAACTCAAAAATTGCATCCATTAGAACCGATCATGGGGGAGAATTTGAAAATCAATCTTTTGAAAAGTTTTGCGAAAAACATGGTATTAATCACAACTTTTCAGCTCCTAGAACTCCACAACAAAATGGAGTAGTTGAAAGAAAGAATAGATCTTTAGTGGAGCTTGCTAGAACCATACTAAATGAAAACAATATTGCAAAACATTTTTGGGCCGATGCGGTAAACACCGCGTGTTATGTTATGAATAGATGTTTGATAAGGCCTATTTTAAAGAAAACCCCCTATGAGCTTTACAAGGGTAGAAAACCCAACATTGCATACTTTCATATTTTTGGATGTAAATGTTTTGTGCTCAACAATGGAAAGGATAATCTAGGAAAGTTTGATGCAAAATCTGATGAGGCAATATTCCTAGGATATTCTCAATCAAGTAAATCTTATAGAATTTTCAACAAACAAACAAATACCATTGAGGAATCTATTCATGTCAAATTTGATGAAAATAGCCATAACCCTCCGAGAAAGGAAGATGTTGATGATCTTGTAGGTACTTTTCAAGAAATGAACTTGCAAGACAAAGAAGAAGAAGTCAACAATGATAGAGGTGCAGCACAACTTGAGAGACAACAAGAATGGGTAACTTTGAAGGATCATCCCTTAGACAAAGTCATAGGTGAAATGACTCAAGGTGTAAGTACTAGAAATGCTATTAGAAATACTTGTAATCACCTAGCATTTGTATCACAAATAGAACCCAAGAACATAGATGAGGCTATTATTGATGAACATTGGATGTTGGCCATGCAAGAAGAGCTAAATCGATTTGAAAGAAATAAAGTTTGGGAGCTTGTGCCAAGACCCAATGATCACCAAATAATAGGAACCAAATGGGTTTTTAGAAATAAAATGGATGAAAATGGCATAATTACTAGAAACAAAGCTAGACTAGTAGCTAAAGGATATAATCAAGAAGAAGGCATTGACTATGAAGAGACGTATGCACCCGTAGCTAGATTAGAAGCAATTAGACTACTATTAGCCTTCGCATGTTGTAGGGATTTCAAATTGTACCAAATGGATGTTAAAAGTGCTTTCTTGAATGGATACATTCAAGAGGAAGTATATGTTGATCAACCTCCAGGTTTTGAAAACCATCAATTTCCAAATCATGTTTTCAAATTAAAGAAAGCCTTGTATGGTTTGAAACAAGCTCCAAGAGCTTGGTACGAAAGGTTAAGCAAATTTCTTTTAGAAAATCATTTTGAAAGAGGGAAGGTTGATACAACCCTATTCATAAAGCACAAAAAGAATAACATACTATTGGTACAAATTTATGTTGATGATATAATTTTTGGTGCCACTAATGATTCAATGTGCAAGGAGTTTGCCAAGCTTATGCAGGAAGAATTTGAAATGTCCATGATGGGGGAACTCACTTTCTTCCTTGGACTACAAATCAAGCAAACCAATGAAGGCACATTCATAAACCAATCTAAATACTGCAAAGAACTACTCAGAAAATTCAATATGGATAAAGCAAATGATATAGCCACACCCATGGGCACTTCATGCTATTTGGACAAGGATGAGAAAGGTAAGGATGTTGAACTCACAAAATATAGAGGTATGATAGGATCCTTACTTTACTTAACCGCTAGTAGACCGGATATCATGTTTGTTGTGTGTATGTGTGCTAGATACCAAGCTTGTCCTAAGGAATCTCATCTCACTGCAATAAAAAGGATAATGAAATATCTAGTTGGGACTCAAGATGTTGGTTTATGGTACCCCAAAGGGGCTGAATGTACTTTAGTTGGTTACTCTGATTCGGACTTTGCAGGATGTAAGCTTGATAGGAAAAGTACTAGCGGAACATGTCACTTGCTTGGTAGTTCTCTTGTTTCTTGGCATAGCAAGAAACAAGTAAGTGTTGCGCTATCAACAGCTGAGGCAGAATATGTTGCAGCTGGCAGTTGTTGTGCTCAAATCCTTTGGATGAGACAACAACTTCTAGATTTTGGAATTGTATTAAACCATGTGCCTCTTAAATGCGATAATACTAGTGCCATTAACATCTCCAAGAATCCAGTAATGCACTCTAGGACCAAACACATTGAGATTAGGCATCACTTTATTAGAGATCATGTGTTAAAAGGGGATTGTGTACTTGAACATGTAGAAACTTCTAGGCAACTAGCTGATATTTTCACAAAACCCTTGGCTAGAGAACAATTCATTCACATAAGAAGAGAGTTAGGCATTCTTGATATGTCCAGTTGTGTTTGAATGATAGGATATCTTGATAAGAACTATGTTGAATGGCATGATGCATGGTATATATCACATTTCATGATTGGAACTTTGCTGTATGTAAAATTTGAAGTTTTTGACTCAATAATCGGTTACATGGCCACTCACAATCGATTACTATCATTCTGTTTCTAAGATAATCGATTAGCACCTACATATAATCGATTACAACCATTCTGTTTCTAAGGTAATCGATTATCACTAATCCACAATCGATTACAAAGCTTCTGTTTCAGGTTCAAAACGTTTCCTCTTCTTCATAATCGATTACCACATTGCTCCAATCGATTAGGACGATTCTATTTCTAAACTAATCGATTACCCTAAGCCTCTAATCGATTACCCCCTGTTTGAAACGTTTGAAATTCCCCAGAAACATTGATCTAATCGATTACCAGCGGTCTGGTAATCGATTATCACGCGTTCTGATGAGTCAAAACTCCAATTTCCTAGGCTTACTCGAACAACTCCCTCTCTTAACTCACTTCACTCCTTTCTAAACTCTCTTTCCTCCTTCCTAAACCTAATTTTCAACTATAAATACCCCTTCATTCACCTTCTCATCTCACACTACCTCCTTCCTCTCAAACCTCTCAAAAACTCTCTACCACTCATCTCTCTTCATCTTCCTCTTTGCCTTTTCCAACCATGTCTACCTCAAGAAATGTCAAGAGAGCTAGGTCCTCTACTGCTCAAGCCCATAACCCCCTTGATTTTTCAAGGTTCTTCTCCTCCCCTAGAGATCTTCAACACTTCATGAAGAACTTTTCTGAAAGGGAAATCATGACTCCTCATTACACCGTTGCTGACACTTTTGACAACCCAAGCCTTACCTTCACCCAAAGCCTCAACCACTACAACCTCTTCCCCTTCTTATCCCTCAAAGAAGAAGAATACTATCCTGAGCTTATGAGAGTATTCTACTGCAACCTCCGCCTTGTCAATGGGATGGTTGAATCCAAGGTGAAAAACACCACCATCAAACTCTCAAATGCCCAATTTGCAGAAATTTCCAAACTGCCCCTCAACAATGCTGACTTTGATGGAGGCGAACCCGAGGATGAATGGGGTTTTAATCCCATCACTGCCCGCCGTTCTTTGTGGAAGCCGGATCCTCCCATGAGCAACCACAAACTAGTTGGCCACTTGACCATGAACAACCGCCTGCTCCACTTCTTCTTGGTCAAGATGATTGTTCCCCGTGGTGGGAACTATGCTCTGGTTGAAGAGGATGATGTCCTCTTAATGTGGGCCATGCTGAACCACAAAGAGATCAACTGGGTTCATTTGATCAAATTCCACATGCGCCATGCCAAGGACCAGCAAAAGCTCCCTTATGGTATCCTCCTCACCAAAATTTTTAAATTCTGTGGTGTTGATTTGGCAGGGGAACTCTCTGAAAAAGTGCCCCCAAGAGCTTGCATTGGCACTTCCCACCTCAATAAAATGGGCATGGTCAACATTGCTGGAATGTGGATTCTAAGGAGTGACCGGGAACATGGTGCCAACCCCTTTGCTGAACCTGCTGCTCCTCCTCCTCCTCCACCTCAACCACAAGCTGCACCATCAGCCTCTTCATCTGCACCCCAAGCAGACCCATTTGCATCTCTCTACGCCCATCTTGATCGCCGCTTCGATCGACTTGAAAACTCCCTCCAAGAGTTTTCAATGACCGAGCAGCAACATTTTGAGATGATGCAGCAGCGTTATGAAGAGCTGGCTCACCAAATTGCAGAAATCCGCTTCTTCAACCCGGATAATTAGATTTTTAGTTATGTTTTGTTTAGCTGTTGGTTTCTTTTTGTTGTTTTCTGAATTTTGAATAATTTTACTTCTTGTATTTCCCATTTTTTTTTCAATTCAATAAAAGTATCTTATTTCAGTTTATATTATTTCTCTTCACTGCTCTAATTATTTTTGATGATTACAAAGGGGGAGAAGAATATATGTTCATATGTTGGATAATGCTCTGATACAAAAAATTTGGATAATTAAATATGGATAATATTGATAGATGCTCTGACACTACAATTTTGAATATGCTCTGATACTAAGAATATGGATAATAGATGCTCTGTTAAAATTTGAAAAATATTATCTGTTTGTTAAATTCCTTTTGATAGGGGGAGAGTTATAGATAAGAGATAATAGACAATAGATAAAATGAGATAAGACATTGGCTGCTGAATGTGATTACTCTGATTTTTGAAATTGGTCATCTGCTATTTGAAAAAGAGATAATGTAGCAGAGTTGTTTTTGCAAAAAGATAAAAGATAAGTCTATATTATTTAAACTAACAACCCTCAAGAGATGAACATAGTTGTCATCATCAAAAAGGGGGAGAATGTGTTTGAATATGTTAACAGGTCCAAAGATGTGCAAAGATTTTGATAATGACAAACACTCTTGAAGAAACTGATGCAAAAACAAAGACATGAAATCAGAATTGAAGTAACAGCGAAGCTAATCGATTAGGCCATAGATGCTAATCGATTAGGAGCTTTCTGTTTTGGAAGAAGTTGCATCAGGTATGAAAGCTAATCGATTAGGAAGCCAAATAATCGATTAGGTACACACTGGAATTAAGGTAATCGATTATACACCAGAGACTAATCGATTACAACAATCAGAAATGGGACAAAATGCATCAGGTATGAAAGCTAATCGATTAAGGGAACCATATAATCGATTAGTGAGTCACTGGATTTAAGGTAATCGATTGCAAGACATGCTAATCGATTAGGATGCTGCGAAAACAAATTAAATGCATCAGGTACAGATGCTAATCGATTACAGGAAGTGAAATAATCGATTAGTGACTCTCTGACTTGAAGCTAATCGATTACAACGCGAGGGTGTAATCGATTACGCTAGTGGAAAAACAAATTTAATTGGGAAACCAGGTCA
Source organism: Clitoria ternatea (assembly GCA_037962975.1). Taxonomy (NCBI): domain Eukaryota; kingdom Viridiplantae; phylum Streptophyta; class Magnoliopsida; order Fabales; family Fabaceae; genus Clitoria; species Clitoria ternatea. The sequence goes on from CM075670.1 coordinate 149,133,269, forward strand.
TGTCTCCACCATTCTTCAAATTTCCACTAAGTGCAACGGCTATGATGGACTAGGGCACTCCTCAACAGCTATCTTGGCTCTATAAATTGAAGAGGAAGACAAGCACAAAGAGACAACTAAGTAGCAACAATTCATAGCTCTATTTTGTGCTTTGTAAGCCTATTTCTTGCATATTGTACTTTCACTTGTATATCCTCTCATCTTGAGAGATTAGAATTTGGGAGAGCTTTTCATTTGTATATCTGCTCTATTAAGAGAGTATATTGATTGTAAACACAAACTCCAAACACAAGATATTCACTCTAGGTTGAGTGGTTGTTCACTCTAGGTTGAGTGGTTACAAAGGTTGAGGATTCAATCTTTGGGATATTGTGAGATTGAGAGATTGGGTGGGTTGCCCTTATACTTGTGAGGATTGGGTTCTTGAGTGTGGGACACTAGGAAGCCGCAATTGCTCAAAGTTGTATCTCTAGTCTACAATAGTGGAAAATCCTCTAAGTGGGTTGCTTAGAGGCGAGACGTACACCGGATTGGGTGGAACTCGTTACATCGGTTTGCAAGCTTCTCTTCCTTACTCTTTTACTTTCATATACTGCATATTTGTTGATTGGTATTGTTTGGTTGAGAAGAGCATACTTGAACTTGCTTAACTTGTTATATCTTAGATATTGCACACCAAGTGTTTGCTAAATTGCCTCAGCAATACTTACCTCTTATAGTGCATTGCATATCATTCATATTGTACTTTCACTTGCATAATCTCATAAACTTGGTTATAGAAATCAATTTCAAAGGTATTCCAAGCAAAAGTTTTATTACTCAATTCACCCCCCCTCTTGAGTATTGAGGCCACTTGAACAACAGAAACGCTTTAAGATAGACATGGTCTTCTTGAACGTTTTGGGGTTTCATTGTGGAGCACACAATGTGGAATTCCTTGAGGTGTTTGTGCGGATCTTCACCCGCAAGACCATGAAACTTAGGCAACAGGTGTATAAGTCCGGTCTTAAGAATAAAAGGGACATCCTCATCAAGATATTGAATACACAAACTTTCGTAAGTGAATTCAGGAGCAGCTAGTTCTCTAAGAGTTCTTTCACGAGGTTCAACCATATCAGAAAAACTAGCAGTAGTACTTTCAACAGATTCAGAAAAAATACTATCACTATCAATATCAACAAAGTTATTATTAAATCTAGCTTCTCTAATTAACCTAAGAAAAGTTCTTTCAATTTCAGGATCAAATGAATATAAATGCTCAAAAGTTCTTCTAGTCATACATAGCATACAACAAGATATTTGATCATGATGAGCAATAAATCATAAGAATCCTAAATCATGCAAAAGAAATAAAATAAACAAACAAACAAACAAAAGAAAATTTTTTTAAAATTTTTTTTTTAATAAAAAAAATTAATTTAAAACAAGAGTTTTTCCTAAAGATCGTTGATCCCCGGCAACGGCGCCAAAATTTGACGTCGGCTGTCGTGGCCCCGTCAAATTAGTACATTAAAATTAATTAACGTAGTACTAGGGTGTCAACCTAGGTCGTTCTCTCAAGGATCAACACAAAAATTTAGGAAAAATCAAGTCTTAAACTAATTTTTAACAATTAAAAATAAAAACTCAACAACTAAAAATTTTTACAAACATAAGTTCAACTAACATACAATTGGGGGGGTTTTGATTGATTTTTGTTGTCACAATTAAAATTAAAACAAGGTAAATAAAGGATTTAAAACAATAAATAACAAGCGATTGATTTTCTTGGAGTATTGTAAATAAATTTATCCTTGGTTCACTAAAAATAATTTGTATACTTATTAATGTTAATTTCTTAGCTCAAATTGAATTGATCAACTAAGCGTCTTTTTCAATTCACAATTCCTTTACTTTCATTTAAAAATGAATATTTTAATCAAGCATCCTAATTAAGCAAAAGGAGTCAAGATCGTAAAATCTAGGAATTATTGAGCATACATAAGAACATCGCCTATATACATAATCTATTCTCAAATTATGGAATTAAGCAAACCATAATTATTAAAAGTGATTATGAAAATATTCATTAAGCATGCATATTTCCTTAATCCATTCTAATTTAAAACCTTATTTTATTCCATTTGAATAATTAAACCGATTAAGCATACAAATTTAATTAAACAAAATGGAATTAAATAAGTAGAGAAAGATTATGAAGAAATAACAATAATAAAAGCATACTATATTAAAATTAATGACCTCAAAATTACATTACAACATTCTCCAAGAAAATCAATCTAGGGGTTTTAGCCCTCCATAATTACAACTACAAACAATGAAACTAACCCGGAAATGAAGAACTTGCTGGAAAATTCCAACGGAGAAGAGAAGAGGAAGAACGTATGAAGGAGGAATTGATGTCTTCTGATGAAGAATGAATGGTTTTGCCCCTTGCCTTGCTTCCTATTTATAGGAGCTCAAAAGCAACGCTTATGCCTTAATTAATTTGTAATGGAATGTGCACTCTTAATTTACAATTCAATGGTGCTCCATTATCATGCTTCAGTGCTCCATTATCAGCTTCAGTGTTGTTTCCACTTTGATAATGCGTTATCTGATGTTTCCACTGATGAATCTGTGCCTGAATCGATTCATCTAGGCAATTTTTGGGCAATTTTACACATAGGAATCGATTCCTCAGGGGTGGGAATCGATTCCCAAGCACATGAATCGATTCATGCTTGTTTGAATCGATTCCCAGGCCTTTAAAATGCATATGAATCGATTCACATGGGTGGGGAATCGATTCCTAGCTGTATGAATCGATTCCTAGGGTGCTTGAATCGATTCCTTGCTGTTCTTTTGTGTGGGAATCGATTCCCACATTGGTGAATCGATTCCCAGACCTGTTCTGGTGCTTTTCTCGCATTTTTGACCATTTCTTGAGTCGTGGCTTCTTTCGTTTGACCTGTGGTAATTATTTTTTTAATTACAGGCTTAATCACACACTACAAAACAAGAGAAAACCAACTTTTATTAAAAATTTATCCTTAATTCATTTTAAAATTAAATATTAAATAAAACTCAAATGATAAAAATGTGTTAAAGTGCAGTATATTACACACTAAGTGATGGCAAATTATACACATTTAAATTGAGGAATTAAGGATAAATCATGCATCATCAGGCCCATTTTTCACTTCTTAATCCCGTCAGCCCTTTGAATTTCTCATAACATGTACTTTGCTTCTACTTCTTCTCTACTCTTCTCCATTACTTCCTTTTCTTTTTCTCTCCTAAAACCCTAAGCAAAAAGTGGTATGCCATTTTTCCTCTTCCATTTTCGTTCTTGGAGGAGCTTGGAAGATTTTGGAGCTTGGAGTCTCACCCTCCTTTCTCCTCATTTTCGTATGTGGTTTTCCCTCTCTTAGAAAACTCTCTTATTTCTTCTCTTGAGGTAAGATCTTGTTATTTCTTAAGAGTATGGACTATGGGTTTTTGGGTTTTGATGTTGGGAATGTGATTTAATGGGTGTTGTTGGGTTTTAGAGAAACCCTAACCCTATGATTGTGTTAAATAATTGTTATTGGTGAGATGAAATAATGTTATTAATGGTGAATGGCCATTAATAAAGCTTAATAGTTGTTGGGAACCATTAATGTGGGAACCGGTAATGGGTTTGGTATTAAATGTGTGTAATAATAAATGCAAATGCCTAAACCATGGTTGTTATGGTAGAATGAGTGAAATAAATAGGGCTTGGGAGTTAAGATGTTGGAAGACATCGGGTAAATGAATATGAACGTTAAACCGAGGTGGTTGAATAAAAAATGATTATGTGATATATTGTGATGTAGGAAATAAGCCCAGTTACGAGGTGGAACCATCTGACCCCTGTGATTACTACTTCTCTTGAGGTAAGAGGGGTTAACTATTCTAAATGCATGATTTTATCCATTGATGATGTGAAAATGTATATATGATTGTGCTTAATGATTGCTTGTGTGGACGATGTATTGATTTCATGAATTGAATGCATTTAGAAGGATTGATGTTATGTGGCATGTGTTTGGAATGATGAATATGATGTTAAACTGGTCTAAATCGGAGTCAACAATCCGGTGTGGGACCAGCTGCAAGAGTTAATAGATGACTCAGGTTTTAGACTGGTACTGTATGTATACGGTATGATTATCCGGCATCCTAATGAGAGGAGACCGATCTTGATGTTTGATGTTATACTTGCTGAGTCTGTATTGCATACAGAACAGAAAGTGATATCCATACTTGGAACTGGTATTGAGACCAATTCCGATATTATGTTGAATATATTGATGAAATATGTCATGATGGTTTGAGACCATGTTTTGGATTGAAATCAATGATGTGAAATATCTCAAATGTATATATGTGAATTAATAAATATGATTGCCACTAACTACCGATGTGTGAGTTCCAATGAGAATTGGTCAAGATTGAGAATATTAAAATCCACTAAGTGGTAGTTATAAATGGACGATTGATTGAGTGACATTTAGGATGCACAATATGAGAATGCATTGATTGGCATTTGCATCCATGGCATATCATTCGCTGCTTATATGGAATGCTAGGGGTTCCAATAAGCAGGCCCAGTGGGAGGGTGGCCCAGCGCACGGGTATACTGTTATTGCTCCCTAGTGATTTGGGGAATCATGAAGCTGCCCTTAGTTTGGTGATGAGGCACCCTATATGGCAGACCTTGTAGGAGGGCGGCTCTGTGATGAGCCGTTGACCTCGGTGTCCGACGGAGCACGGCTCCCTTGATGTGTGTTCGGGGGAGGCCCGTAGCACTTTGGTAAGTACGGCCATAATGATGATCCGCAGTCACGGGGTGACTAGTGCTACAGATGGGCGAGAGCGGTTTGGTACCAGTAAAATATATTGTTGAGCATGCATGAAATTGGATATAAGTGTACACATTTTACTACTGCAGTAGGGGCATAGTAGCACACCTATGCTTGTCCCACATTGGATATGTTGATGTTTTCCCACAGTTAGATCCGTACTTGATAATAATTTTGTTGTGCATATGCATTAGCTTTAAGAGCATTTACATATAGCCAGAGATATGCCTAGTTGATAGCCCGTGGTGGCGATGGATGATTGTTAAATAGAGCGGAAGTAAGCCGAGATACTAACATTAAAAGTGTGATGATTATTGAGAATGTTAAGGATATATTATGTATGATATTGCCTTGTGTATATACTTAATTGGACATATATTGTGCTGAGATGGGGTGATGTATCATGTGTGTGAAACTTGTGATGTTATCTTGAAAATGAATGTAATGCACACATGTATAAATATCATTATAATGTATGACTTTGATTCATTTGGATTATGTTACTCACCTCCCTGTTGCCATTTTTAAGTTTGGTGTAGGTATGAAGTAAAACCCTACTCTTTTTGGAGGTTGAGTATCAGAGAAGGTAAATATGAAAGGAATGTGGGTGAGCCTTGGCCGGCATATATGTATTCATTTTGTATAGTGTACAGTGTGTGTATGCTTATTTTGAAATGAATTTGATGATAGTTGATCTTGGAGGTCATGTACGAAAATTAGACCGGATGTGTATGGCTAATTTTAATTAATGACCTTGATAATGTATGAATGATATTATTATTATTATGAAAATGTATGTCCATTATTTAACAAAATGATGAGGCACCTTTCATCCTCTTTTTGGTAGATGTTTTAATCACTCTTGAATTTAATTTCATCTTCCGCTTTTTCCCTTGCGACGGCCTCAAGTCCAGTCGTCCGAGGTACACTCTGATACCTTTCTCATATCTTCATATATGAGATTGGTTATTCAATGATCTGGGGTAATTACTCGGCATTATATATATTGAATTTCCTCTACTTTTAATTATTTTAAATCGTGAAAAATTTACACCTGTTTTCAGAATCGGGGCGTTACAATTTGCATATAGCAATGAAGTATGCCAAAGGAAACAAGATATGATGATGGTTTTGTTGAGGATGAGAAAATGCATTATGAAAACATAAAACATGTGAATACCAAACAATAAATTGAATAATATGATGAGGCATGTAATAGTCCAATTTATGGAAGGACTTGATTATATGTATGCTTATATACTTTGCTTGATTCCAAATGTTGATTGTGATATACGAATAATAGTACTATGATGATGAATGAGATGATGAATGATATGTGTATGCAAAGTATACATGTTTTGAAGCATATGTACATAATCACATGGTATTCATATTCATTCTTTGGAATATATGACTCACTCTCCCATGTTGTCTACTTTTTTAGACTTGTGATGCAGGGCACTCATGGGTGGAGTGAATCATTTGAAGTATATTTTGATGAAGGAGGTAAATAGGTGTAGAGGAAACGCCTTGGCCCGCAGATCTAGCTTTTTGTATAGCATATAGTGTATATGTATACTTATTTTACCATCTAGATTGTAGATGATTTTTGAGGGTCATGTAGGAAAATTGGACCTTGGTGGGTGTGGCCAATTTTCATTAATGACCTAATTGATGTAAGATGGTGAATTATGATTCTTGTTGAAGATAAATTCTATGAATGAATGATGTGTTTCATAACTTGTAGCATTTTATGAAGTTTAAGAGAAAATGATTTCAAATGTCATGCATTAGGTGGGTGAGAATTGATTTTGATGTGTAGAAATAATTGGATAAGCCTTTAAATGCATGATGGAATGGATCTAATATATTAGTATAGTCCAAAATGACATAAAATGAGATTTGGTATGCCAAGTTGTGTGAAATCTTACATGTTTTCATTTGTTCTGCAAAACTCGCTCAAGCAAGTGTGAATCTCGTTCAAGCGAGATCCTCTTGTATGAGTGGTGTGGCTATTGGCAATATTTCGCTCAGGCGGAAAGGCTCTCGCCCGAGCGAGAGCGAGGTGGAGAGCTACTGGACCTTTTTAGCTCAAGCGAAATGGCCAGTGTATGGCAATTCGCTCAAGCGAGCGAGGAGGAAATTGATTCTGGGAGGTTTTCGCTCAGGCGGGCCTAGTCTCACTCGAGCAAAATGTGGACAGTAAGATTCTGTCCCATTTTCGCTCAAGCAGGCATGCCTCGCCCAAGCGAAATGTGTCCCTGATGCTTCTAGAGTGATCTCACTTAAGCAAAGCGGAGCTCGCTCGAGCGAGATTGGCCCTTGATGCTTTTCTCTTCTCTGCTCAAGCGCGCTTGCTTGTTCCGCCCAAGCGTGGGCCACTGAACTCGCTCAAGCGAGTGGGGCATCCGTTTGAGCGAGATGCCCTTGATCTCCCCAAATGCCTTTGTTTTAAATTGTTTTGACTTTCCTTTGCATCAAATCTTCTTCTTGCATCGTCTTATTAATACCTTTGACATATTATGAAATTATTAAACCTCATGATGCCAGATTTCTTGAATCCAATCATACAACCTCAATCTAAATGATTCTTTCCGCTGTGTTTAATTGAAAATTTCTCATTAATTATTTTTAACTCGCCTTCTCATATCTCCATATATGAGGTAGGTTTTTCGTAGATCCAGGGTGTTGATTAAAAGTTCACCACCTTATTTTTTGTATCGAATAATGATTCATAAAACACAAAAAATTTACCCCTAATTTAGGGGTGTCACAACCTGGTATCAGAGCATTGATTACTCTTGATACAAATAAAATTGATGTTGTTCAAGTAATTGCTACTTATGATTGGATCATATGAGCTATAATTGATTGAATTGTGGCTGTTTGTCATTGAATTAAGATTGATGTCTATGTTGTTGAGTCCGGCCAAGATTCCTTACACTATTTACCTTCAATAATGAATATGTTGTGATTATGTTTTGAGATTAGCATGATTATGTAATGTGATGCATAAGAGATTGAAGAATGTTGGAACCTTTGGATTTATAGGTTGAAAATTAAATGTTTAGTCTAGTACACTCACATGTGAGCCATGTTTTAATGTATAGGCTTGAGATATGGCTGGTAGACCTAATCGTGAGGCTGCTGCTGTGGCAAACGCCTTGAATTGCTTTACTGACCTCTTGGAAAGACAAGGCCAACTGAATGTGGGACAAGGTGCCCAAGGTCTTGATCTTTTTCTCAAGAGGAAATCTTTTGAATTTTATGGAGATTACAAACCTGAGGATGCGTATGCATCGATCAACGATTTGCAAAGAATTTATGCAAGCTTCGAGTATTCTAAAGCATAAAAGTTGGAGTATGCAGTTTTTATGATCCACGATGAAGCCAAAGCATGGTGGCGTCTTGCTAGAGGATGCATGATATCTGCTGATGTTCCCTTAGTCTAGGAAAACTTTAAGGTTGAGTTCCTGAAGAAATACTTTTCGGATAGCTACAGAAGCAAGAAAGAACTTGAGTTCATAGAACTTAAGCAGGGAAATATGACTGTGGAGGACTATGCCTCCAAGTTTAATGAGCTTTATGCATTCTATCCTCCTTATTAATAAGAGGGAACCGAGGCTTCAAAGTGTGTAAAGTTTGAAAATGGGTTGAGGCCCGAGATTAAGCGGGCTATTCAGCATCAAGAGATAAGAAGCTTTTTGACGCTTATGAACAAGTGTCGTATTTATGAAGAAGATGATATGACTCCTTTGAGTCATGGCAAGCATGAGTCTAAGTTGAAGGGGAAATTCTCTAATTTCAAGAGACATGGTCAATTCAAAAAGAAGAAGTTCTTTCATGGTGGATCCTCGAATGCAAGAGGACGTGGTGCTTTTAGAGGTGGTCATGGAGTCGGTAACCAGGGTTATGGCAATGTCCAAGGCCTTACTTGCTTTAAATATGGTGCTAACCACTTGGCCTGTCATTGCCCAAGAGATAATGTGGTGTGCTATCAATGCAACCAACCTGGGCATATTCGTCCTGATTGCCCATTAAATACAATGAATGCCAATGTTGACACTCTTGCTCATGTGAACCATAATGGTAACCGTGGAGGCCATGGTGGCTTTGGAGGTCGTGGTCGTGGAAACGGTAATGGTCATAATGATGGCCGCAACGGAGGCCGTGGTGGAAACCATAATGGTGGAAAAAATGACAATGGTCGAGGCAATGGCTATGGTGGAAGGAATGGTAACCGAAATGGTGGTGATCAACCATAGGCAACTGGAAGAGTCTTTGCTGTTACTGGTAAAGAAGCCGCATAAGCTGAAGATCTTGTTTGTGGTAAGTGTGAAATCCTTGTCACTTGGGTAGATGTTATATTTGATTCTGGTGCTACGCACTCATTTATTTTTGAGGATTGTGTGAGGCGCTTGAAAGTGCCTGTTTGCATGATGAGAGGTTCTATAATGGTGACTACACTGACCGGTACTTGTTTGAGATCGGTGACTTAATGTGAGGATGTCGAGATAACTCTTAAGGGTTGAAAATTTATTGTATCTCTCGTGTGCTTACCTATGAAAGACCTGGACATTATTCTAGGCATGGATTGGTTATCTGCCAACAAAGTCTTGGTGGATTGTTACAACAAGACGGTGATTTTTCCGACTTCTAATGCTTAAGACTATGATCTACAAGGTATCTCTCAGCTTCTTGTGATGTTCTGCATGGTTGATGGAAGTGGTACTTCCTAGTCTTGTGAAATCCCTGTCGTTTCTGAATTTCCTGATGTTTTTCTGGATGAGATTCCTGGTTTGCCTCCTCCACGTGAAGTGGAATTCTCTATTGACCTCATTCCTGGCACTGAACCTATTTCTAGAGCTCCTTATAGGATGTCTCCTATGGAGTTGGCCGAATTAAAGAAGCAAGTCGAGGAATTACTTGAATGGGAGTTTATCTGCCCAAGTGTGTCTCCTTGCGGTGCTCCTATATTGTTGGTGAAAAAGAAGGATGGAAGCATGAGATTGTGTGTTGACTATCGCCAACTTAATAAATTAACTATCAAGAACAAATATCCTCTTCCTCGCGTTGATGATCTTTTGGATCAATTGAAGGATGCCATTGTGTTTTCTAAGATTGATTTACGTTCTAGATATCACTAAATTCAGGTGAAGACTAAGGACATTCCTAAAACTGCCTTCCGAACATGATATGGACAATATGAGTATGTAGTGATGCCATTCGGAGTGATAAATTCTCCTACGATTTTCATGGACTACATGAATCACATCTTCTACGAGCATCTTAACCAATTCGTTGTGATGTTTATTGATGATATTTTGGTATACTCTAAGAGCCATGAAGAGCATGAAAGATATCTTTACCTTGTGTTATCCATTCTCTGAGAGAAAGAATTGTATGCTAAGCTCTCTAAATATGAATTCTGGATGAATGAGATTTCTTTTCTTGGTCATGTGATCTCCGGTGATGGACTTATCGTTGATAGATCAAAAGTGGAAGCTGTTATAGCTTAGGAAAGACCGATATCCGTGACAGAAATAAGAAGTTTTCTTGGTCTTTCCGGTTATTATCGGAGGTTTATTGAGGAATATTCCCGTTTAGCCTTACCATTGACAAAGTTGACTCATAAGAATCAACCATTTGTGTGGACCCATGAATGTGAAGAAAGTTTTCAAGAGTTGAAATTGAGGATTACTACCACACCAGTGTTAGCATTGCCTGATTTGTTGGATGACTTTATGGTAGATTGTGATGCTTCTATGCATGGTCTGGGTTATGTGTTGATGCAGTGTGAACGTGTGATAGCCTATGCGTCGCCATAGTTATGACTGGACGACGTTAATTATCCTATACATGATCTCAAATTGGCGGCGGTGGTGTTTGCTTTGAAGTTGTTGTGACATTACTTATATGGTTCTAAGTTTGTGGTCTTTAGTGATCACAAGAGCCTTCAGTACTTGTTTGATCAAAAAGAACTTAATATGCGTCAACGGCAATGGATGGAGTTTCTAAAAGACTATGAATTCGAGTTGAGCTATCATCCTGGAAAGGCAAATGTGGTTGCCGATGCCTTAAGTCAGAAGTCATTGCATGTTTCTACAATGATTGTGAAAGAGATGGAATTAATTGAGCAATTTAGAAACTTAAATGTGGGCGTGGAAACATATACTCCAAAGAAAATGTCCCTTGAAATATTGATTGTTGCTAATGTGTTTCTTGAAACTGGGAAATTACAATAACTGAAGGATGAATACTTGGTTAAGATGAGAAAAACTCAAGAAAAAGGGAAGAACTTGTTTCTAGTGGAAGGTCATGATGGCGTGTGAAAGGCCGAATTTATGTTCCTTCGAGTGGTGATTTGAGGAAATGTGTACTTGAGGAAATGTGTACTTGAGGAAGCTCACAAAAGTATATTGAGCATTCATCCTGGTTCCACCATGATGTATCAAGACTTGAACAAGAATTTTTGGTGGCCTGGTATGAAACGTGATGTGGTGAACTTTGTTGCATCTTGCCTTGTTTGTCAGAAGGCTAAGGTCGAGCATCAAAGACCATCTAGTTATTTGAGACCTTTGGAGATCCATGTTTGGGAGTAGGATAGCATTGCTATGGACTTTGTTTCTGGACTACCTAGAACTCGTGCTGGAATGATGCTATATGGGTGATTATGGATCAGTTAACGAAGTGTGCTCACTTCTTGCCTATGAATTCATTGGAAAGATTAGCCCAATTGTACATAAAGGAGATTGTTAGACTGCACGGTGTGCCATCTAGTATTATATCTCAATTTTGGGGAAGTTTACATCATGAGTTGGGCTCTAAGTTGAAGCTTAGTTCTGCTTATCATCCTCAGACCGATGGACAATCTGAGAGGACTATCTAAAGCCTAGAGGATTTTTTGAGAGCCTGTGTTTTAGAGCATGGTGGATGTTGGGAGAGATTTCTTCTGTTGATTGAATTCACTTATAACAACAGTTACCACAATAGTATTGGTATGGCTCCTTATGAGGCACTTTATGGCAGAAAATGTAGAACGCCTCTATGTTGGCTGGAGACTGTTGAGAATTTGGCTTTAGGGCCGGAGATTGTTTAGGAGACTATCGAACAAATTAAGAAGATACAAGAGAATATAAAGATTGCTCAGGACCGATAGAAGAGTTATTATGATAAGAGGCATAAACCACTTGAATTTCAAGTTGATGATCACGTATTCTTGTGAGTATCGTGTGATAAAGGGATTCGAAGGGCGTTGAAAATGGAAAGTTAAGCCTTAGGTTCATTGGACCTTATGAGATTTTGGAGTGGATCGGCGATGTTACTTATCAGATTGCACTCCCTCTACATCTCGCAAACCTATACAATGTATTCCATGTGTCACAGTTGAGGAAATATGTTCATGATCCTCTGCATGTGATCCCTGTTGATGATGTGGATGTGCGGGATGACTTGTCTATTCCTCCTGTTTCTATTCGCATTGTTGAGCATTCCGTGAAGAAATTAGGGAACAAGTTGGTACCTTTGGTGAAGGTCACTTGGAAGAATGGAAATGTAGAGACGTTCACATTGGAACGTGATGATGATAGAAGAGAACGATATCCTGACGCATTTGAATGTAGTATGTTAAATTTCGGGGATGAAATTTTCTTTTTGGTGGGGTGGATTGTAACACCCTAAACTTTAAAATAAAGGATTAATCAAGGAAATAATTATTAAATAGTTGTATATGGGTTATTTAATGTTCCAAAATATTGGAAGTAATTAAATTAATATTTTTGGGGACTATTCATAATTTATTGGAACCGAATAGGCTGAAATTAAGCCTGACTAAAATATGGGTGCCAGACCAAGTATCTCCGATTGGGACGATATTAGTCAGGGCTGTTGAGAATACTATTGGGAGTCCGAATGTGTATTCGGAATAATTTTTAGATAAAGTATTGAACCGAACAGAGATCCTGTTTGTCATAAAATAGTGAAATTTTAATGAGAAGCCAACATTAAAACACAAACTCTCTTTTCCTCTCTTCAATTCACGTTGGCTCTCTATCTCCTTTGGCAAACACATTTCATCTCTTCTTCATCTTCTTCTTCTTCTTCTTCTTTATCTCTTCATCTTCTTCTTCCAAAAACCTAAGTAAGAGGTGTAACCCATTCTTCCCCTATTTTCGTTTTGAGTGGAGAGCTTGAAGAAGGCTTGGAGTTTAAAGTTCCCTCTCGCTTCTTCTTCTTATTTTCATGTAGCACTCCCTCTCTCTTGAAGGTTCTCTCTTTTCTTCTCTTGAGGTAAGATTCTTGCTATTTCTCAAGAGTATGAACCTTTAGTTATGAGTTTTTTGATGTTAAGAGGGCAATTAATGTATGTGGGTTTTTAGGAGAAGCTTTAAATATGGAAACCCTAGAGTGGGTTGTCATAAATGCAAACTTTAATGGTAATAAATAAGGAAGATGAACTTATTGTTGGAAGGAGATAAGGATTAATGATACATTTATGAGTGTGGTTGAGTTTGGTGAAAACCCTAACTTTAAGATTTGGGAAAATGAAAAATGTAGTTTGGGTAATGTATTAGATGAAAAATACAAGCCATTGAGAATATGGATAGTGATACATAAGGTGTTGTGAATGTTGGGGGTTTAAAGTTTGTTTTGTAACCTTAAACATAATGAATGAGGCTTGATGGGAAAGAATTCCCGAAGGCTAATAAATGAAGGAAAATGATGACTATAACATGTTTTATACATGTTATGAAATTATAGATATGATTATGATTAAATAGAATTGAATTTGTGTCTTGAATAGTTGATTTATTGGGATTTTACATGTATATTAATGTAGGACCCATTCCAAAAGACGAGGCAGGTACGTCGTATCAATCAAAATTCTTCTCTTGAGGTAGGAGAGGAGTCTTTATGTTCTAAATGCATGAATTGAATAGTATTTGATTGTCATATGTGACAATATGCATGTTTACCTTGCTTGTAAAGTTATGAAGGATTGTAATGTTGTGTATGATGTTAGTGATATATTTTGGCAACATGCATTGATACATTTAGAATAATTGTGGTGTGCTATGTGGTGGTGTGGATTGTTTGACTATATGGTGTCTTAAATATGATGTTATACTTATGTCCACCATGAATGTGGAATGAATATTATTGATGAATGAGTGAGAATGGTATGAACGAATAGTATACCTTGATTGATGTTGAAAGATTGATGTTGTGTTTGATGATGGAATTGAATTATGTTTATAAGAATTATTGAGTATGCCACATGAAAATTTATACTAACGGTAATAACCAACGATAATAAATCCACTAAGAGCCTTGTGGTGATGTTGGTGGTGGTGATGATGATGATTGATGAGTGGCATGAATAGGATGCATAGAGTGAGAAATACATATGATTAGCGTTTGCATCCATGGCATACTACATAGCCATCGATGTTGGAATGTTAGGGGAGTTCCTTCGGCCGACCCAGTGGAAGGGTGGCTTGGTGCAGGAGCAAGAATTTATTTTCCCCTGTGACTTGGTGTGTAAGTCATGAAGCCACCCATGTATTGCTACGAAGAGCTACATGTGACCGACCCTTGTGGGGGTGGCTCTTGATGAGCAGGTGACCCTGGTGGTCTATTGGATCACAGCCGCCATGAAATGAGTCGTGGCCGACCCACAATACTTTACGTTGAATATGTGTTACCGCGGTCATGGTGAAAATGACTAGGTGTTGTAAATGGGTGATGCGGTTTGGTACCAGTAAAAAATTGGTGAAATGCATACAATTTGATGATAAGTGTACATATTTTACTACTGCAATAGGGGTATGGTTGGATGATCATACTTGAATCCCACAATCGATGTTTCTATTCCCACAGTCAGATCTGTAATTGTTGAAATACTCCGTTGTGCATATGCATTAGCTTAAGAGCATTTGCATATAGCAATGTAGTGTGCCAAAGGTGACGAGATATGATGATGGTTGTGTTGTGGATGATAAAATGCATTATGACAACATAAAAGATATGAATACCAAACAATAAATTGAATAATATGATGAAGTGTGTAATAGTCCAATTTATGGAAGGACTTGATTATATGTATGCTTATATACTTTGCTTGATTCCAAATGTTGATTGTGATATACGAATGATAGTACTATGATGATGAATGAGATGATAAATGATATGTGTATGCAAAGTATACATGTTTTGAAGCATATGTACATAATCACATGATATTCATATTCATTCTTTGGAATATATGACTCACTCTCCCATGTTGTCTACTTTTTTAGACTTGTGATGCAAGGCACTCATGGGTTGAGTCAATCTTTTGAAGTACATTTTGATGAAGGAGGTAAATAGGTGTAGAGGAAATGCCTTGGCCCGCAGATCTAGATTTTTTGTATAGCATATAGTGTATATGTATGCTTATTTTACCATCTAGATTGTAGATGATTTTTTAGGGTCATGTAGGAAAATTGGACCTTGGTGGGTGTGGCCAATTTTCATTAATGACCTAGTTGATGTAAGATGATGAATTATGATGCTTGTTGAAGATAAATTCTATGAATGAATGATGTGTTTCATAACTTGTAGCATTTTATAAAGTTTAAGAGAAAATGATTTCAAATGTCATGCATTAGGTGGGTGAGATTTGATTTTGATGTGTATAAATAATTGGATAAGCCTTTAAATGCATGATGCAATGGATCTAATACATTAGTATAGTCCAAAATGACATAAAATGAGATTTGGTATGCCAAGTTGTGTGAAATCTTACATGTTTTCGTTTGTCCTACAAAACTCGATAAAGCGAGATCCTCTTGTATCAGTGGTATGGCTACTGGCCACATTTCGCTCAGGCAGAAAGGCTCTCGCCCAAGCGAGAGCGAGGTAGAGAGCTATTGGACCTTTTTCGCTCAAGGAAATGGCCAGTGTATGGCAATTTGCTTAAGCTAGCGAGGAGGAAATTGATTCTGGGAGGTTTTCGCTTAGGCGGGCCTAGCCTCGCTCGAGCGAAATGTGGATAGTGAGGTTCTGTTCCATTTCCGCTCAAGCGGGCATGCCTCACATAAGCGTAATGTGTCCCTAATGCTTCGAGAGTGATCTCACTCAAGCGAAGTAGAGCTCGCTCGAATGAGATTGGCACCCAATGCTTTTCTCTTCTTCGTTCAAGCGCGCTTGCTTGTTCCGCCCAAGCGTAGGCCACCGAACTCGCTCAAGCGAGTAGGGCATCCGCTTGAGCGAGATGCCCCTGATCTCCCCAAATGCCTTTGTTTTAAATTGTTTTGACTTTTCTTTGCATCAAATCTTCTTCTTGCATTGTCTTATTAATACCTTTGACATATTATGAAATTATTAAACCTCATGATGCTGAATTTCTTGAATCCAATCATACAACCTCAATTTAAATGATTCTTTCCGCTGTGTTTAATTGAAAAATTCTCATTAATTATTTTTAACTCGCCTTCTCATATCTCCATATATGAGGTAGGTTTTTCATAGATCCAGGGTGTGGATTAAAAGTTCACCACCTTATTTCTGAATCGGATAATGATTCATAAAACGTGAAAAATTTACCCCCAATTTAGGGGTGTGACACCACTTAGTTTGGACATGTCAAACCAACGCTCCTGAAGCTTCTATAGAGGTCACATATGGGGGTCCTCCCATTTAGGGTTCACAATTTTCTAGTCATGTAAGTTGCTTTTCTCTTTTTTTCTGCAAAGACTCTTGGTCTTTCCACTGGTGAGGGTTGATATCCCAGCCTAGAGCCATTCTTGTTCTCTTTGACTTGTAGCGGTTCTACTTCCCCATCAAGAATCTTTCCAAGCCCTTTTCCTGGCTGAAATCCAGATTTCATCATCACTTTAGCTACCATCATAGAAGCTTTAAAGGGTTGAGCTAATTTTATCCTATCCCTCACATAAGTGGTGTGAGTAATTTCTAATGATTGGAAAGAAGTTTCAAGGCTCTCTTCAGCCGCTTCTATGTATGGAGTGGTCATGGGTTTGCTGATGAGGTAATCTTCCTCACCATAGAAAATGATTAGCTTGTTGTCCACCACAAATTTTAGCTTCTGATGGAGGGTGGATAGAATCACACCGGTAGAATGTATCCAAAGCCTTCTCAATAGGCAACTATAGGTAAGATTGATATCCATCACTTGAAATAAAACATTGAAAGTGCAAGGGCCTACTTAGATAGGGATTTCAATATCCCCAATGACCTCCCTTTGAGTTCCATCGAAAGCTCTTACCACCATTGAGCTTGGCTTTACATGTGTCCCGTTAAATGGGAGTTGATTCAAAGTGGACTTCGGCATGATATTTAGAGATGAACCATTATCAACTAAGACCTTGGCTAGGATATAATCCCGACATTTTAGAGAGATATGTAATGCTTTATTATGGCCTGTCCCTTCAATGGGTATCTCTTCATCGGTGAAAGTTAAGTAGTCACTTACGGTAATATGCCCCACTATTCCCTCAAACTTCTCTGGTGAGATATCCTTTGTGACATGTGCTTTGCTTAAAACTTTCATCAACATTTCACGATGTGGTTCTAAATCCAATAAAAGAGACAGTAAGGATATCTTCATAGGAGTGCGATTCAACTGATCGAGGATTTGGTATTCACTTTGCTTAATGAATTCCAAGAATTCACAAGCATCTTCTTCTTTTATTCCCTGGAGAGGGTCTTGTTCTTTTTCTTTACCATGACCTCCCTTTTCAATTACAGGCACATCCTCTTTTCTGAAGTTTTTAGGAGCATAGATCCATCCACTCCTAGTCATTCCACTCATCCTAGAAATATTAGTCACCGGGGAGGATGATTCTTTTAGGAGTTAAGGGACTACATTTGCCTCATGATTCCATGGTACTGCATGGGTATCTTAGTATAAAAATAGGGATGGGGTCTTAACCGTCAAGGACCGATGTTGAACGACAGGTTGAACGTCTTTGGCATAGAAGAGCACTAGAGGCTTTGGTGTACCTAAGCTAACCAAGCTAGAGTCGTATTCCTCTCGGATCATATTTTTACTTTCACGAGGACGACGGTAGATCTCTATTAAGTGTGTGTCCAATAATCCTTGTAAGGTATCAAGAAAATTGGGATCGATGGACGCTTGATCAAGACTATGCAAATCGAGATTTGGAATCTTGGTTATTATTCCTCTATTGCAAAGTAGAGTATATATCCAAGGAAAAAAGTTTCTCACTTCTATCACTCTTTTTACGTGACTAATTTCCTTGTCTTCCTAAACTGTATTTACTTCTGAGGTCCCATGATCAGGCAGAGGGTTGGTTGATACATTTGGATTTCCTTCTTGAAAATTCAGCCACCTTGCCCTAATCAAGTCTCAGACCTTGTATTTAAAAGCGATATGGTTTTCCGTTGAATGACCGGGTGCCCCACCATGATAATCACATTTTGCATTAAGTTCGTATCCCTTAGGATATGGTGGTCCTATCGGTTTCATCGGACAAGGCACAACTAAAGTATTCTTGATGAAAAGTGGTAACAACTCGGTATAAGACATGAGGATGGGGTCAAACTGTATGGGTTCACATTCATTGTTTGGTTTTTTGGATGATGGATTGTCATTGAGATTGGGTACCCATGCGGGTTCTTGAATTTTGGTTAGATAGGGGTCGGTACGGTTGTGGATACGGATAGGGTGATGGATATGAGGGTCTTGAAGTGGCAACTATGTATGGGTGAGGTCTGTATGATGAATGGGATGGTTGGGAAACATAAGGACGTTGGTAGATGGCAGGATTTAGTGGCCTTTGGCTGCCATATACATAATTTGTTTCTACATTTCTTCCTTTTCCTATCCCAGCCGTGGTCTTTCCTACTATGGATGTCCCTAATGATTCTTGGGGAACTTTTCCAATCCTCATCCCATTTTCAATCCTTTCACCAATCAATACTATATCGAAAAAGTTTGATGAGACACTCCTAAGCATTTTATCATAGAATGGTGCTTGAAGGGTATCAATGAACATTGCCACGAGCTCTTTCTCAAATAAAGGTGGTTATACTTGGGTTGCCAATTCTCTCCATTGTTGGGCATATTCCTTGAAGGATTCATTTTCTTTTTTGGACATATTTTGCAATTGGTCTATCCGGTGCCATGTCTATGTTATATTTGTATTGCCTAAGGAAAGCATCCGCTAAGTCCTTCCAACATCGGATACGAGCTCTTTCAAGGTTTGTATAGCTGGCCCAGTAAGACTATCTTGGAAAAAGTGAATTAACAGTCTCTCATCATAAGAGTATGCAACCATCTTCTGATAATACATTGTCAAGTGATTACACGGGCATGTAGTGCCTTTGTATTTATCAAACTCTGCTAATTTAAATTTTGGAGGAACAACTACATCTGGCATTAGGCACAGTTCAGCAACATTCATTGTACCTAAACCACTTCCTTCTTTGATAACTCGAAGTCTTTCCTCTATCATTTCTATCTGCCCCTTTGGCAAAGAAGTCATAGCATTTTTGCACAGAATTATCAGGATCCTCTCTCCCTATAGAGGATCCCCTTTCTGTGACCTTTTTCTCAAGAAGCTTAACCATTTTTGCCATCTGCTTCTCCAGTTGAGTAACTTTGTTCTTCAACTCCTCCATAGTTAGTTCTGTCTCTGCCATGAATCTTGCTTGTAATCTGGTCCTATACGGATGCCTTAAACCTTCAGTACCCGTGATGTAGGTAAGTATAAAGAACCTTATTTATTAGATAACAAAACTTTGTTAGAAAACATGCAAAAATATAAAGGAAAATACGCGGTGAAACTTAAACATTAGTGAGTATCATGAAACTTTTCCTTAGAATGTCTTATTCTAAAGTACTAAGTTAAGAAAAAAATGGAAATTTAACATGAGATTTATTCATCATCCAAAAAGCAGGTTCCAATACATTGTTTGTTACAACAAATAAAAATCAATTCTCCTTTGCTCTTGCAATCATGGTCTTCATCTCATCCAATTTTCTCTCGCATTATTGAATCAAAATTGTGATTTCTTCTGGTGTAGAAAGTGGATTCACCATTGCTTCAGCTCTTTTTAATAAGAGAGGAATATCCCTGAGTTGCCCATTGACTAAAACAGCTAGTTTGGCAAAGTGATTCTTCCAAGAGTAGATGAGATTATCCATTTCAACCCTGTCCTGCCTCATCAAATGTATGATCTCCTCATATCTTTCCTTGTCCTTCATAGTCCGCCCTCTTTCTTTTTGGGTCTCACACTTATAAGCATCAGCAATATCACTGGCTTGTCATTTCAACACATCGATTCATGCTTGCATGAGACTTCTTTGAGCTTGAGCTTCCACTTTAGTCTTGGCTAAGATTTCCCGTAATTGCCCTTTGTTAGCCAATATATCATCCTTTTGCTTCTCTTTGGTTTTTGACTGACTGTTTGCTGTTTGGAGGCATCGATCCAATTGCCTCATATATTCTCTTTCTATTCTCTGCTTCTTAATGACATCTTTAAAGGAATTTTCTAATTCATACCTTTTCCTCTTAAGGGAAGCATTGTCTTGCTAAGCCTTGGTTAAGTCATCTTCTAATGCTTGGTTTTTCTTCATCATCTCAGCTAGCTTACTTTTTAGGTTTTCAATCTCTTCATTTTCAATGGGAAATGTATTTTCATATGAGCACTATGATCTTTGAAGGGTAACTTGACAATAGCTACCCTGTTCAAGATCCATTGGCGGTAGCTTTCCCTTATAGCATAACTTTGGACACCCAACTCTTTTCCCTTTCTATGGACCTTGGCCCAAGCATCAATGACATTTTGGATAATAGGAGCACTATTTCCTTCTATATAGTAATGAAGGAAAGGTGCTACTATTTCTTCTTCCAGAGGTTGGAGCATAGGATAAGCAAGCTGTCATTTTGCAATGGTAGGATTATAGTTGATGCATCCTTGAGTTCCCATGAGAGGCATATTAGGAAATTTCCCATAGCAATAAATAATAGAATCCACATTCATCCATTGAGGGTACCACCAAATCATGTTAGTAGACAATCCCACTAGATGTCCTGCCCATTCCCTATTAGTCTTCTTGATTAACCGAAGGAGCTTTAAATCAGAGATAGG
The DNA here is from genome assembly GCA_037962975.1 of Clitoria ternatea. Classification (NCBI taxonomy): domain Eukaryota; kingdom Viridiplantae; phylum Streptophyta; class Magnoliopsida; order Fabales; family Fabaceae; genus Clitoria; species Clitoria ternatea. The sequence goes on from CM075670.1 coordinate 149,154,253, forward strand.
ATATTTGATCTTGCCAACTTGATTGAAAACATGTGAAGTAAGCCACAAATACAAGGTAGGTAAACAACAACTAATCCTTTTTCCATTCCTATTGTGGCAAAAATCCATTGTACAATAGATATCAGCAAAGACAGCCATAATGTAACTTTCCCCTCTGAGCTTCCGAGCCAAGAAAACATCAATTGCCTTGAAACACATCCCATTCTCCCTTCCCTGCTTGACTAAGAAGTTGTTGTTCAAAGAAGCTTAGTGAGAACCCTGAAACCTGGTTTCTGTTCAATTGAGCCTTCTTAAGCGCCTCAGGATCCACCTTGAGAATACGGGCAAAACTGAAGATGGAAGCATGATGTTCAACCCGACGATAAGGTTTCTGACCTTCCAATGACAAGCCAAATATTTGCTCAAATTCCTCTAGAGCAGGAGCTAACTGGATGTCTTTAAATGTAAAACAATGGAGAGGAGGATCATAAAATTGAGTTAGAGTAGTAAGAACCCCTTCTTGTACTTTGACCTCTTAGAACTTCAGGATCTTTTCATACTTTCTTGTAAAGGTCACTTTCTGAGTAATATCCATCTTTTTACCTAAGGATAACAGATTACTAGTATCCAATTTCATGATTTTGAGGTGTAAAAAATTTTTCAAACCAGTTGCCTTCACTTCTTCATTACTTGATCTCATGTTAAATTCCATTTTTTCTATGATAGTCACCAACCTTTAAATTTCACCTTTAAAAGAAATAAAAGAGTCAGATTAACAAAGCCAAGGTCTGATAAATATCATCCTCACATGACAGTATGATAATAGTTATTATGACCTAAGTTTAGAAAATGTACATTTTTTATTGATTTTTTTTTTAAAAAGGAAAACTTTATGTGAATAAATAAAAAGATAAAAGGAATGTTTGCCCTATTGTGTCTTGGACAAGGTAACCACCTAATTGGCTCTAAGGCTCTTAAATCGTGTTTCCTCAAAAGGTGGTTGTTCTAATTGGTTCTAAGAAGGCCATCGGAGCTTTGATCTTTAGCTATGAGCTTTGAACTTAGTACGGGCGTCATAACTAAGATAACACTCTGACTGAGATTTTCATGCGAATCATGGTAGGACGTATCATCCTAAATGAGACCGCTAGTAATCTCCCCTAACCTATGTCTTTTGCAGGGCCTGGGAATAGGGTCCTTTCTAATAGTGTGTGCGTTATGGTGAATGTGAAGTGTGTGAGGGCATTCATACCTGTACCCTTTTATTTATCCTGCACAAAGAACAAACATAGAATCAACAAAGGCATGTCCTCTATCCTAGGGTTCAATATCATAATAAAGAAATAAAAATAAAATAATTACCAAAATAAAAGTAATCATATAGAAGCAGAAACATTTATCAAACACAAGAGACAATAACAATGCCATCAACAAAATAAAATATTTTAAAATAACATCAAACAACAATAAAACAAAACCAAATGGGATGAAATAATTAATTAATCATAAAAGAATGCACCTAAAAAATTTAATTGATCTGTCTCTCTTGGGAAATATTATTTCCCATTGTCTCCAGTGGAGTCGACATCTGTTGCGGGGTGCCACAATCACTAGTGCAAAAATTGGATATAACAACGGGATATATTCACGGGTTGAAGTGGATCAGTGATAAAAACATACGCGGTGGCATTTTTGAAATTATAAGGTGAACGATATAATCAGAGAAAACTATATATCCACGGTTAACATCATAACCGTGATCATACCCTCAATATATATTCACGATTGAGGAGTCAACCGTGGATATATAGTACCTGAAATATATATCTATGGTTGTGTGCATAACTGTGACTATATATTCATGGGTATGATCAGGGTTATGATGTTAACCGTGGATATATATTGATGTCTATAATCACGGTTGTATTTCCAACCGTGGATATATAGTTCAGGTTTTTGGGTTTAATCATTGGGTACTGTATGTCCACGGTTGGTTCTATAACTGTGATTATAGATTTAATATTTATCCACGGTTGGGGTAGTAACCGTGGTGATATAGTTAACATTTATCCACAGTTGTTTGTTCAACCGTGAATATATATGTAATATATTCACGGTTTCAAGGGGAACCGTGAATATACATCTTTTTTGAAACTTCAAAAGCCGCGCCTTTCAGCCTTTTTTCACTTTCTCTTCTTCTTTCATGCTGGTTGTCGTCTTCTTCCTCGTCCTCCTCTTTGCTGGTCGTAGGCTTCTCCATTCACTTCCTTCTTCTTTTGCATGCCCTTCTTCTTCTTCGTTCACCATTGTCTGGTAAGTGCTCCCTTGCCCTTCTTCTTTCGTTCACTTTTTAGCCCTGCTTCGTTGTTATGCTTTATCACCATTGTCTGGAAAGCTTGTCTCTCTATTTGTGTGTAGTCGAACATGAACGAATATAGGTCTCTGAGTTTGTGTTTTCATTGTTGAAGCTGAACTCTGTCTTTGCTTATTTGACATTGCCTGTGACATTGCCTGTGACATTACCTCTGTTTTCATGTGTTTTCATTCTTGTGCTAAAGGGGGCAGTAAGATATCTGATTAGACATGTGTTTTCATTTTTTTTTAATCTCATTGTGTTTTCATTGCCTGTGACATTGCCTGATAGATGTAAATTTTAAAAGGGAGCAGCAAGATATCTGATTAGAAAATCATCAAACACATATAGATGTAGAGCCTTACTCTAGAAATAACTACTTGAAACTATTAAATAATCTATACATTTGATTAATATTTGAGGGACAAGTTTGTTGTAATCTTGCCTCTATATAGTAACCTCAATAGGAACTTCGAATACTGGGTTTAACATAATGAATAATTAACTACCATTATGCGGGTGGGTCATAAATTTTAAATAAAAATAAAAATTTACTTAGAAATAATACAAGCTACACTGTTATATAGTAGTTAACTAATAATCAGAAAATTACTATAAAGCAATCAAAAATGGAATTCATCACAAGATGCCTTGTGGGAACAATGGAACTATTCTACATAGTCAACACTTTCTCAGTGACTTGGTTTGAGAAGCTAACCATTAATGCTCGGAACTCCCTGAAAAAGAAGGTTGAAGTATGAATATCTACAAATTATGTAAACGGGAAAGCTCAACATGATCCATAATTCATATCTCATAATCCATGATCTATAATTCATAATCCATAATCCATAAATCCATATTTCATCATTGTTAGACATGAACATAACATATTCCTAGGTTCAAGTTAGATATTTTTAAATGGAAAATTTTCACTTCATCATTGTTAACCATTCCCTTTAAAACATTTTCCATTTATGAATTTTGTTCTGTTGAAGTTTAGTTTAAAATTTTGATATTTCATTATTAGATTTTTAAGTTGAGTTGTAATCAAAAGTTACATTTCACTTATATAATGTTATTGCTGTTGTTGTTGGTTGCTCATATATAATGTTATTTCTGTCTATTGTATGTATGTGGTTTTCAATCTTGCAAACTCGTAGGCTCGTACTAGTTAACTAGTATGAAAGTTGTTGTGCATATGAGTGAACCGTAGTTCCCCGTTTGAGATTCGACACAAATGGTCATTAAATTAATTAATTTCATATTTTGTGTTGAATCTTGAATTGTCCGTTTGGACAGTTTGGGATGAACAATTATTTTTTATATGTCATTGTTAGTATGTACAAGTTAGGAGTTATGTTAAAATTTGATAAACTTTCAGTAACTTTCATTTTATGTTGTTCTCTGGGTGCATATTTGGTTATGGTTGAATTTGATTTGACCACTCTCATTTTGTGTACTTAGAGACCAATGCGAAATGCTACCGAAATTTCATTAAATTTTAAAATAAGTCCTAACCTGTATATATGAATGACGTATAAAAACAATTGTCATCCTGAATGGGTATAGGACCACCACCTTTGTAGAAAAAGTGAGATTGATCATAGCACCTTGTAAACAGTTGGTATGGATAGGAGTTGGATAACTGCATCACGCCTAAGTCTAGAGTACGAGGGGGGAGTTGAATCATTTATAGAATTCGTAGCGAGGAATGCAGTGGAGGTGAATGGAAAGTATTTTTGCCCTTGTGTTAAATGCTTGAACCGGCGTCGGGTAGACTTGGAAGAGGATAGAGAACATCTACTGTGTGACAGTTTTCTGCGTAGTTATACACGTTGGATATGGCATAGTAAAGATGTGGTGGTGCCAAGTAATAGCTCTCAAACTGAAAATCGAAGCTCGATGCATGACACCGATGTCGACATGGATGACCGACTCAAGGATATGATCCGTGATGTGGAGGTAGAAGGTTTTAAGAAAGCTCATGTATATACGACTCTGTGTGAGGACTCTGAGCAGCCGTTGTATCCAAACTATGTCAATTTCACGAGGTTATCAGTAGTTTTACGATTGTTTAATTTGAAGGCCATAAACAGGTGGACGGATAAAAGTTTCACTGACTTACTGAAGTTGTTGAAAGAAATGCTCCCAGCTAGAAACACCTTGCCGAATCGTAACTATGAGGCCAAAAAGGTGTTGTGTCCTATGGGTTTAGAGTATGAGAAAATACATGCATGCCCAAATGATTGTGTATTACTCCGGGGTGAGTTAGAAATGCTACATCGATGTCCTAGGTGTGGGGTGTCACGGTATAAGAAGAAAGAGGCGGATTCTAATGAGGTATGCACTAAAGGGTCTCCTGCAAAGGTGTTGTGGTAGTATCTGCCTATAGTTCCAAGACTAAAGCGTCTGTTTGCCAATGCAGATGATGCAAAACTTATGAGATGGCATGCTGATGAAAGGGTTGTTGACGGACTACTTAGGCATCCGGCCGATGGATCACAATGGAAGAAAATGGATACGATTTTTTTGGAATTTGCCCATGAACCAAGAAATGTTAGGCTTGTACTAGCCACAGACGACATGAACCCGTTTAGGAACCTGAGCACAAACCATAGTTCATGGCCTATTTTGTTGTTTGTTTACAACTTGCCACCATGGTTGTGCATGAAGCGGAAATATGTCATGTTATCAATGATGATTTCTAGTCCACGACAACCGGGGAACGACATTGATGTATATTTAACTCCATTAGTTGAAGACTTCAAAAGGTTGTGGGAAGACGGGGTTGATGTGTTTGACGGGTTTACCGGGCAGTCATTCAAATTGCGTGCCATGCTATTTTGCATGATCAATGACTTTCCAGCGTATGGTAACTTATCCGGGTATAGCGTGAAGGGTCATAAAGCTTGTCCAGTATATGAGGAGGGGACTAGTTCTGTGCGGTTGAACCATGGTAGGAAAAATGTTTATCTTCGACATCGAAGGTTTCTTAAAGCGAATCATCCGTTTCGGAGGTTGAAGAAGTCGTTTAACGGTGCCCAAGACTTTGAAATGGCTCCTCCACCACTATCTGGTCGCCAGACATATGAAAAGGTGAAAGACGTCAACGTGCAGTTTGGTAAGTGTGAAAAATAGCACCCGACACAAAACAACTGGAAGAAAAAGTCAGTGTTTTTTGACCTGCCATATTAGAGGGAGCTTGATGTAAGACACTGCATTGATGTAATGCATATGGAGAAAAATGTGTGCGACAGTTTGGTTGGTACACTCTTAAACATACCCAGGAAGACTAAGGATAGCCTAAACTCGCGTATGGACTTCGAGTTGATGGGTATACGTCAGGATTTGCATCCACAATCAAAGGGCAAAAGAACATATTTGCCCCCAGCATGTCATACGTTGTCCAGAAAAGAAAAGCAAAGTCTATGTGAATCGTTACGAAGTGTGAAAGTTCCATTTGGTTATGGCTCTAACATCAACTCTTGTGTTTCCATGAAAGATTTGAAGTTAGTTGGGTTGAAGTCTCACGATTGTCACATGTTGATGAAGAACCAGATATGGAGTGATATTCTGGTAACTTAGATATCATTTAAGTTTTATTTTAGTGTATTATTTCATGTAATTCATAATAAGGACTCCTTTATGGACTAACTCCTTTCATGTAGGATTCTTTTGACATACCATCACATGACATAGCGAGGAGGAAGATCCTCAGTATTATGGCTGAGTGATGGAGGTCGTTCAAATCGATACTCACCAGGAGGTATATTTGGACTTTAAATTCTTAATCAACGCTTTGCCAAATTGTACCAATCCTTAGTTTAAATGTACCTAAATTGTAGGTATGTATTCGGGGAGGACCGAGAACAATTCCCTGGAGAGAAATATCCATTCATTGATCAGGAGACTTGGGATGCTTTCATTGCATCTAGGCATTCTGACAAGTTTCAGGTACATTGGTTTTTAAATGATTAAATTATGTATAATTTAAACGGCTAGCTCTGAATATTTTTCTTTCTTGTTGTAGGCGGTCAGATCAAAAGCCCAGGACATTAGGAAGCTGAATGACTGCCCCCATACACTGTCACGTGGGGGTTACCGTAGGTTGGAGGAGCGGTTGGCCCAGGAGAGGCTGAGTTAGTGTCAGACTAGTCAGCCTGACATTGGTATTGTGGATCCCCCTTCTCCACCTACACGCCACGACAAATGGAAGCGGGCTAGGATCAAGAAGAGTGGGGAATACACTTCCTCACAAGCTCAGGAGGTCACCTCACGGATAGTAAGTATTCCCCTTGTATCAGTGTCTATTTTTTGGTTTACGTGAAGGAAGTGAATACTAACTTGTTTGGTTTCAAGATTCCTTGGTTGAGCAATCAACCCAAGGGTCTTTCGTAGCCCATGGTAGGCAGAATATTTTGACTACCGCCATCGGCAGGCCAGAGCACCCAGGAAGAGTGCATGCTGTTGGTCGAGGTGTAGGTAAGTTGTAAATAACTGTATCCTTTCATTTTGTTATCTGTTAAATAATTATGGGCTAATCATTCACATTTCACAGGCCTCCACAGCTATTACGGTGCTCCCGACCCTGCCCCCTCCTTTGAGAAGTTGGTGGAGTAGAAGGTGGTTGTTGTGAAAGCTTAGTATCAGGAGGAAATATCTAGGCTCCACCAGGAGATGGCCTGATTCAGGGAGGAGATGAAGGCCTCACTCAGCCACCACCAGGAGACTACTGCACCAGCTAGCGACCCACAGGTTAGATTCCTTATTCAATTTCCTCAGTTTTATTATTTGTAATCACTTTATTTCATTGTTGAATAACTTCTGCTTGATGTGTAAATATGTAGGTACGGAGGGTTAGCACTAAAGGGTCATGCGCTGCGGCTGACCCTGACGATGATGGGGTCGAGCCACCAGATACCCGTCAATGTGACCTGTTCATTGATGGGTCGGAGGAGCCAGTTGCCACTGGCATGGTCTACAACTTAGGCCCTGTGGTTTACCATCAGACATTACCCGATGGTATGTCCAGGGTCTCTATTGTGCTCGTCCTCGAGGAGGATGCTGCTGTGCCAGTGGCAACTCCAGAGATGAAGACCGTCGGTCAGGCGGTGGGCCACTTTCTGATATGGCCCAACAGACTTCTGTCGGTTTCCCCTGGACAGGTAAAAATCTTAAACACTAACTAATTTTGTTATATTGTCAATTATGGTACAAACTATGATGGTTGTCAATTGTTCAACAGGAACAGGCATTGAAGAGGCCAGACCCGGGCGACGATCCCATCCGGATGCTATGGCGTATCGGGTATGAGCAAGGAGAGGAGACTGTTCAGGTCCCATGGCAGCCACTAGTGTTTGGCAGTCCAAGTGCAGTACCACTTTACATCACACACAGTGACATGTGTGAGATTATTTCAGGGATGTCGATGCTAAACATCTCCATCATTCAGCTGTGGGAGCTGTAAGTATATCATTTTTTGTCCAATTTTTTCATTATACAAGTTATTTGTCGCTAACCGTGTCTTAACTTGTTTAGGTTTCTGACAAAACTCTGTGTGGACTTGGGTTTTGAAGGAACTTATGGTTTCTTAGAGCCCTCTCTCATAGAGAAGCAAGGAAACACTACATAGGACACCCAGTCATACATCCAGAATTGGATGTTTGAGTCTGGGAAGGCTGTATACATGGGCCCCTATCATAAAGGGTAATATTCTATTCCATAATTATTGTCATTAATTTTTGCGTTTTGAATTCTCACTTATCACTGGTAACTACAGCGCTCACTGGACGCTTGTGGTGATCTGTCCCCAGGACTATCTTGCTCTGTACTTTGATACTTTGCATCGGGCAGTTCCACAAGACCTGAAAAATATAGTAGACGGGTAAGTTAATCCCTAAAAAATAAGTACAAATTCGATTACATCATTTTTAGAACTATACAATTCTAACTTATCTTGTGTTTTGTTTGACGTAGGGCGGTGGTTGGATACAATCTACTGGTTGGAAATAAGTGCAACGGAAGAAAAGTTGCATGGGTGCACCCAAAAGTAAGTCAATCGTATTCATTCAAATCTTCAATATATATATTTTTTAAGTTGTGAATTCACTTATTCTATACTTTATGTCCATTGTAGTCTTACAGGCAGCAGGGTACCTTCGAGTGTGGCTATTACGTCATGCATACCATGCTGACCATCGTTCAACAACATTTAGTAGATGGATGGACAGATGTAAGTCTCATCATTTGGACTACTTTTCTACCAATTTCATCAATTTCATGTAATAAATATAGCTTTTGTTCTAATTGTTTTATGCATTGTTTGAAGTACTTTAAGGACCTGTCATATTTCTCAAAGACACTTGTAGATGATGTTAAAAAGCAATGGGCCGCATACTTCATTGAAGTCAGGAAATGAGTTAGCTAGATATAGGATCTTTATTCTCTTATATATGTATCTAGTAGGATTTAGGGTTTACTTTTATTAAATTACATTCATCTTAATTGTATATACTTTTATTTTTAAGGTTTTTATGAATTGATAGCAAATTAATTATTATATACATACCATTCTTTTTATATATTATTGCTGGATATAGTGGGATACTGTATATTGTACTGGTTGTATGAATGCAGGTTTGGGAAATAATAAAACAGAAACCATATTAAAAAAAAACCTCAATGTTTATTCACGGTTATGGTAACAACCGTGATTATAGACACTATTTATCCACGGTTACTACTATAACCGTGATTATACATAGTCTGTAAGTGAATTTTTTTACTACTTATATTCACGGTTATGCTAAACAACTGTGAATATAGATGTTCTTTATCCACGGTTTCTACTATAACCGTGAATATACATAGTCTGTAAGTGAATTTTTTTTACTACTTATATTCACCGTTATGCTAAACAACCGTGAATATAGATGTTCTTTATCCACGGTTTCTACTATAACCGTGAATATACATTGTCTGTTATATTCACGGTTATGCTCGACAACCGTGGTTAGATGTGATTTATTACCACGGTTGTTAACCTTGGTTAAAGGCCCTCATCTACTACCACGGCTGCAATAACCACGGTTCTTTAACCGTGATTAAAGGCCATTTTTAACCGTGATTATATCCATTTTTTCCACTAGTGGATGCAGACTGGCGGTAAAGATAAAACAAACTGGTGGGGAAATAAAACAATAAAAATAAAAAAAGATGACCAAAAATGGCAGGGGGTTTCGAAAAAATAGAGAGTCGCCACCAATATTAATTTTTAGGAAAAACATTAGAAAAACCTTTTTTAAAGCATTGGTTATGAGATTCCATTTGGTTTGGGAGTCGGTTACGCGTGGGGAAGGTATTAGCACCCCACAACGCCTGTTTTAAAAACAGTACCAAAATTATTCAAGTGCATCCTTATTTATGATTTAAGTTATTATATCATCCCAAAAGATCAAAACTAAATTAAAGCGTGAATTCTAAAAAAAAGTTTAATAAAAATCACATGAGAATTCTAAGTAGAACAAAAACAAAATCTATAAAATAAACGAAGTAAAATAATTTTTTTTTAAAAAAAAAAGGGTAACCAAATTAACAAAGGCCATTTATTAATTTTGTTTGAGATTAATAGAGTGTCTTACTCCAATTAATCTCATTTTTCTAAAAGGAAATGAAAACATATTTTTTTAATAAAAAAAGACATTCAATTTTGTTTGATATTAATAGAGTGTGTTGCTCCAATTAATCTCTTTTTTTGTTTTATTTTTTAATAGAAAAATGAACATAACTTTCAAAATTAATTACAACTAGAAACTGTTTTCATAAAATAGAAAAAGGTAAGACAATAAAGAAAACATTTTTATTTAGACATAATTTTAAAATAGCATAAAAATAGAAACTAAATAAAATGAGAACATAAACAATCATATTTTATTAAATTTAGTACAAATTGATTCTTTTAAAAATAAATGAACATCTTAAAAGAAAATTACGCTCTAACTATATGGTAAATGAAATATCTGGAAAAAGAAACAGAATTTTAGACCACTTATTCTATGTAATAGGATTGGTATTCCAGATGATAAAATTAAGATAGCAATTATCCACAATAAAATTTAAATTCATATAAAATTAAAACACATACCAATGATTCAAACGATAACTCTAAACAGTAAGTAATCAGAAACAAAAACTTAAACAGAAACAAAAACAAAAACAGAATAACGATTTAAACAAACATCCATGATATCCCACTACAAACTAATCACTATAACAACAAGAAACAACAGAAATGAGAGGAATTCAACACAACAATAATAATCTGATTTTTATTCAACACTTTGTTTTTTCTGAAAATAAACACTGGTTCCACTGAAAATAAAAACAATACTCTTGCCCACTGATTGGACCATTGTTTTAAGCTCTGTATCACTTCACCTTCTATTTTTATTGCACTATTTTTCTTTGTTGTTTCTATTGTATTTTGCTTGCTATTCTTTGTTGTTGTTGTATTGTTGTTGCTACTATTGCTATTGTGATTTTTGCCGCTGCTGCTATTGCAATTTTTGCTATAAAAATTTAGAATTACCTCCCAAAACTCAAGAGTAATATGATGGCCTCTTCTCCAGAAAAACCCTCTGAGCCAACCCACTTTCTTCAATACAGAGGGGTATTTATAGAGTCTATTTCATACCCCTTACTGTATGAAATCCCCCGAAAGTGGAAGCTCCACTTACTACTTTTAATGGAAGATGATAAGGATGATCCCACTTGCTTCCCTTTTATGCTGGAAAAATTTCTTTTTATCATGTCGTATGGTCTTTCACCTTCAAAGAGAGTATGGCCAGGAGAGACAAAAGGGAATAGTGTTTAATTATTGCATCATCTTGTTGAGTTAATGGAAAAATAAGAAGGATGATATTCTTTTTGAGTAGTTCTTCAAGCTAGACTCCACTCTCTGTTGTTTCACAATGCTTCCACCAAAACACTTCACACTCTCTGCTTTTTGTTCTTTTTTCATTCACCAAAAAAATTAGCCCCCCTCCTCCTCACGTTGGCTTTTGTTATTTCCCTCTTAAAGGAAATATATTTTATTTCTCCACCACTCTTGGTTTAATCTTTTCTTCACTTCCCTTTCTCTACTGTCGTAGAAATTATTCAAGACACAAAGTGGAATCTTTCATTAAAATATATCATCAAGACTTTAAATGCCATGGTCTTGCTCTTCACGTGACAAACCAAAGAGCATGGGCTTATTAATTAAATGATGAAATGGAGCGGTTTCCTTGTCTTTGGCCGTGGGAATCATGGCTTAGTGGAGCATGTACACTTGATTAAAATATAGCATTATCTAGGCTTATTATTTGTATTACAAATGCATTGTTATGGGAGCCTGTGACCGTGAGTGTTCAACCAATGCATATACAATCAAAAATTTAATTCCAATGAAACTCCACATGGAGCCTACCTTATATATTGAATAAGAACTTTGGCTATTTCTCCTTTTTTCCTTTCTAAAACTGTGATGCTTCTCCTTGTGGTGGGTTCCATGATGTTTTTGGCAATTAAATAATTACCTTACTTGTCCAAATTCACGTCAAACACATAGCTCTTAGGGATAGCCATTTAATTAAATTAATTGCTATAGTGGGATGCCTTGGTGGGATCCATGCTCTTGAAATTTCAACTTTTTCCCTTGCATATACATCTTAGTTTCACGTGAGGAACAAGGAGCTGCACTTGTTTTAGGTTTAATTTTGACTTGGTCAAAATTGGTAGGCTTGACGAATGAATGAGTTTTGCATTTGTTAATCATTAACTTGCCTTGGTGGGGTCCATTATCTTGAAATTTCATTATTTTCTTTTGCATATGTATCTTGATTTCATGTGAACAAGGGGCTGAATTAGCATTCGTTTTCTTTAAAATTTGATTAATTTTGACTTGGTCAAAATTGGTAGGCTTAGGTGAAAATTTTGTTGCAAATTGGAAAGCCTTTGCCATGACCATGATTTTGGTGGTGGGGCCTTGCACTTGTAATGTTTTTCCATTGCAAATTTCACTAAATTCACATGAATACCAAGGAGGGGATGCACCTTAGACTCTGCTTTTATCTTATCACACATGAAAATGTGAAGAAAATGAGATAAATCCCTTGGACCTTTATCAATTGGTCACATTGGCATATTGCTCTATTGGTTATGATAATTTATGACACCATTAGAGCCTCATAATTAAATTAAATTTAATACATAAGGTATTAAAATTCAAATGCAGAATTTTAATTCACCTAAGTGCATTAAATTTCATAAATTTTTAAAACCAAGAAAAAGGATTTATTCAAAACGCCAATTCTATTTATTTGGCGATTTAACTTTCAGTGTCGATACACTCTCATAATTTTCACTCAAGGTATTTCTAGATCATCTACCGCTCAAATCACCATAACCAAAATATTACCGGGAGTTTGGTAATTAACCGCTAACATAATTGGTTTGATAGGAGGCGTGTCATAGTTAAGAGGTTTTTCGTGGGTTTAATTATGTACTGTTTAGGTATGGGGTCTAGAGGAATAAGGGATACAAAAATGGTTTAAATAGTATTGAGTAGTTTAATCATTGTCAGAAATTTAGAAATTAAGCTTAATTTGTTTGAATTGATTTGTTAGGGGCAGAGCATTCTTTTATTTTCATTGATTTTTGTAACATAACTACCTCGTTAACTGCTTTGTTTAAACTTCAAAATTAAATCACCGACAGACTTTTTCAAAGGAATTTTAACTTTGGACTCAATAGGGGTAACTAAGGGTTGGTACATTGGACGAAGTTCTGAGGTTTGGGAACGAGGCCTAATTGTGCCTTCACCATCTTGTATCATGCCATCAAAACCATTTTGAAGCGGTTAAGAAACAAGCTTCAGAATATTAATAATTATGGGATTCACTCAATTAAGAAAATGTGGGTATTGAATTCATTTGACGAATTACTCTTTAGGCTCAAGTCTCACTATAGGAAGCCTTTTCACTGAAAATTTAAATCGTATGAGGTTTGCTTTGGCATCTGAAAAATTAAATCCTTCTGTATCTTGGTATTTTGGGCCAGACAAAAAAAGGTGTTCACAAAGAGGAGATTGATTCTATTTAATATAGAATCAGTTTGTTGAGTTTAGGAAGAGGCTTGTTAATTATATAGCCGTTGAGAGAGTTGTTGTATAAGATACAAAAGTCTTTCTTTGTCAAGTTACACACAGGGTAAGAACTTTTGTTGTTAGAGAGAGACATTCTTCACAAGTAATGTAGATGTAGGAGCTTTCAGGATTTACGTAGTCATAGGTGGAGTAGATTTAGCACTAGTTTCACCAAGAAGGAAAGCTTTGATTCAGAGAATCTCTGAATGTGTGAGATAGAGGTGAAACATAGTTGCTTTTCAGACTAAATTAAAATCCACATTGTTTAGTCAATCTTCCTTTTTGTAAATATTTTCAATAAGCTTTTGATGGAGATGACTTGTGATCATTGATGTTTCATGTATTAGACCACTTCTAAAGGTTTGAAGAGAGATGTCAGAGTCTGTTTGAATCTGGGCCTGGTAAGTTATTCTGATACAAGAGTTTCCTATGAAGTGAGTTACCAGACTTTTGACTCTTCTTTTTGTCTTGGATTGAGAGGTTCATGTTACGATCAAGTTTTCTAGACTTTTGACGTATGAGTTTTCTATGCATAGGCTCCCCCTTTCTTTTGTAGCTTAGGCCTTTTCCTGAAACACATAAAACACCCACATCAAGTGATACCAAACATCCTTGTTTAAGTTAGAATTCCTAATATTAGTTATCAATAAATGTCGTGTTTCCAAACTTTTCTTCAACAATTACTGTTTTACAGGTTGGATAGTTGAGATAAGTGTCAAACAAGGTTCACAATGCAGAATTGAGGTTGTTTTTGGAAGTAGGGATAGAGATTATAATATTTGTATTATCTAAGCTAAAAACTATTAGTATTATAATAGCATGAAACTTTAATATTCAACCTCAGTCTTCTTGAAAATATGCATAGTTTTTAGGATTTACGTCCCATCACACCACTGGACAAGATAAAGGATGATATATTACTTTTTTTCAAGCTATAAGACCCTAAAAAAATGAGCTGTGATATTGAGTAATCTCTTCATTATATAACCTATTTTTGTGAGTAAGCATTGGAAAGAGATAAGTTTTATTTCTCTATATTGGCAGTTATGTTAGAAGGCTTTTTGTTAAGTACACTGGCAAACCTTTGGAAATCTTAAAGAAATTAAATGAAATGGCCGGTTATGATCCTGAAGAAGACATTGCATTTTATAAGGTTGGTTTGTATTGTCTCTTTTAATGTAGTAGTGAACTTTGGAAATTTAAAGCAGCAGTTCGATGTTGTATGCTTGAAATGGGAAATATATTTTTTCTACAACTAGGTTTTATTGTTTGGGTTTGTGAAGGTGGGGTTGGACAAGTTGTGTTGGTAAATTCATAGTTAATGAAAACTGAATTTGTAGTAGGGATGATAATCATGAGTGTTATAACTTTAGTTACCCAAGAAGTTGATCTTCAACCAATTTTGGCATTAGGGCTTCGTACTACCTATAGTATTGCTTCTTTCTATTTTTTATTTCACCCCCGTTTTAGTAAGTAACTAGTAAATGTTGGATATAGTTTGGAATCTTTGGATTATGTTTAATTAAGTTATCAATTGACATGTCACTGGTTTTAACAAGTTCCATCCCTTCCTGCTTCACTTCTCGCCATAAATGCATTATATTTATTTAATTTTATCTTCTATTTTAGTGTTTCAGTCAATACATTTACTAATGACGACATTAGTGTATCATATCAGATTCGGTGCTTATGCTCTATTTAAAATTAACTAGTTCCGATCAAAATGGTTAAGTCTTTAGCTTTAATGGCATAATTTTTTGTCATATAGGTTAGACAATATTTTAGTGCATTGTGACATTAGTGAATTGACTTTGATATTTATATATATGTTTCTACATGAAATTAAATTTGAACCAAATGTCATGTGTGAACCTATTGACAAGAAAGTAACATTCCGAGCTAGCCAAAATAAAAAACAAAATAATAAAAATAAAAAATAAAAATAAACGATATACACGTAAGAATAGAATTACATGAGAGAAAAAACTTAAATAATAATAATATTGTTAATAAAATAAAATAATAATTGTTAGAGTAAAGTTTGAACTCATGTTTAAGCAGTCTGAACCCCATGTGATTTGTTAATAATGCACATCAAGAATCTCAGCTAAAATGAAGTTTGTATTGTTTGTTTGTCTAACAAATCTGTTGAAATGTGTCAGGAGTCCGTAGAGCTCAATTTACAAAAGAAAGGGAGAGTTCGTAAAAATCAATTCGCTTCTGAAATGAAGAAGTCTGCACTCTTTCAAGCTTCACTAGATCAAGTCTCTCTTTGTGTCTTCAGACCACGAGAAGATCTGTGACTATTCAAGTTCTATAAAAGGACTTTTCCTTTTCAAATATGGAGATGCAAGAACTTTCTCATGTCTTCTTTGAAGCTATCATTAAAGAGGCAATCAACAGAAAAGTTGAAGACTTTCTCACGCGTATCAAGAAAATTGCCTCACATGTCTCAAGGTGTCAAAAAAGCTGAACTTGATCAAAACAGATAGCCTAAGGTCAACTGCTATAGAGTGTACATGCTTTCCTAAAGTACATAAGCAAAAGGGGTCTTTTGTTGAAGACTTTCAAAGTTGCCTAGATAAGGAAACTTCTCTGAAGCATGTGTCTGCACTCACTGACAACACAATTCTCAAGAGACCAACATCCTTCAAAGTTAACCAATGGATATTTTTAGAAGGACTATAAATACAAGAAACTTTAGAATTTAGAGGCTACGAATTACAAGTCATGCAGTTACACTGTTCATTCAAAAACTTGAATTCTCTCTTTTAGAAACCTAAGTCTGAGAGACTTTTTCTTAAAGTTTCTATGTTTTTGTATCTACTACATACGTCTTCTTTATAGTTCTACTCAGTGTAGACCGTGACTTATAGTAGTTTGTAGCTTAGTGTACCCTGTAATCATTTCATATATTTGTATGCTGAGTTATTTGGTTGTATTTTCAAACACTTCTCTACCATTACTTTGTATTTCCTGGTGTTTTGCCAGAATTTGTTAGTGTTGGGAAACACTGTGGCCTGAAGAGGCTTTTGAAAGAATACTTAGGTTTTTAGCCCAGAGTGACTAGTGTCAAGAATACTTGGGAATAAGCCAGAAGTGGCTGGAGTCAAGAATACTTGTTCATTGGGCTGGTGCAGATTGTAAAGACATTTTACAATATTGAAAATCCTTAAGGCTGAAGGGACTAGACTAGCTTCTGTGTTGGAAGTGAACCTTCATGAGCAGTCTGTACATGATTATTTTTGGAAAAGGAGTTTAAGACTTATTCAACCCCCTCCCTTCTAAGTCTAACTCTGTACTATCAATTGGTACTATAGCTTGTCCTTTTGGGTTGATTACTCTTATGAGTAAAAAGGTATAAGATCCATGGCCTCATCTTCTCAAGATCAGCTCATTCCTAAAGGAGCATCCTCAAACAGACTGTGCTTTCTTTGGTGAGGATTACTTGTTCTGGAAAATAGGAGGAAATATTTATCAAGTCCACTCAATATTCCTTATGGGGAATAATCACTAGAGACGATGAACCAGCCCCCACCAATGATGAAGGAAAGCCTATCCCTGAAGATAAATAGGCTTCTGTTGATACTAAAAAGATGGAATCCAATGCTAAAACTAGATTTCTCTTAATCTGTGGTTTGAGTAAAATAGAGTACAATAAAGTGTACAACTACAGAACAGTAAAAGAAATATAGGATGCTTTGCAGCGTATCTATGAAGGTACTTCTAATGTTAATAGATCCAAGAAAATTCTTGTAACTAAGAAGTATGATAGTTTTAAGATGGAAGAACATGATTCTGTAGACCAGATGTTTGGAATGTTCTAGACTCTCCTCAATGAGCTTAAAGCCCTTGATCCATGTCTTCCACTGAAGACATCAATGTGAAACTTCTATGTTGCCTACTAGAAAAGTTTGATGTCAAGTGTGCTACTTTAGAAGAAGCTAAAGATCTCAGCACTCTCACTCTGGATGAACTTCTTGGTGTTTTAAGAGTTCATGAGCTGAAGCTTAGCCAGAAAGAAGTGTCCAAGCCCTCATCCTCTAAGAACATTGCCTTGAAGTCTAAAGAGACTCCTAGGAGAAGCAAAGAGCAAAGAGTTGAAGAATCAATTGGCTCAAATCTTGCAACTATTAAAGAGGAGAAGAACACTGATGATGAACTAGCTCTTGTAACTAGGCGATTCCACAGACTTCTAAAGAAGAAAAGTGGAGGAAGAAGGTTCAATAAGAAAGAACCTAAAGGTAAAAGTTCATTTAAGTTTAAAACTGACAAGTCTAAAATAGAATGTTTCAAATGTAGGAAACCAGGACATATGAAAGTTGAATGTCCTCTCCTAAACAAGGACAGAAAAGATAGAAAAGAGAAGAAAAAATTTTTCAAGAAACAAAATGGACTCATCACATGGGATGATGAGGCCTCAGCTAGCTCTAGTGAGTCTGAAGAAGAAACTAAGACTGCTTAGATCTGTCTCATGGCCAACACTGATTCAGAATTTGAATCATGTTCAGATGATTCTAAAATAGAAGAGGTAAATCAGTTTGAACTCCAAGAAAACTATGAAGCTCTTTTCAATGACTTTTTAATTCTTTTGAAAAATTATAAATTATTAAAAAAGAAACAGTCTGAAACTATTTCTTTATATGAAGATAAACTATCTGAATTGAAGAAAAAAGATCAGACCAAGAACTTCTCAAGGAGCTTGATGAGAAAGAAAGAGTGAATCTTGAGGAGATACACAAACTTAAAAAGGAAAATGATTTTCTAAAAACTAAACTCAATAGTTTAGACTTTTGTTGTATCTCACAAGGAAAGGAAATCAAGTCTCTTCAACAGGAAGTAAGTTCACTAACTACAGACCTAGCCAAATTTATTAATGGAACTAAAAATCTTTATAAACTTATGGGATGATCAAAAGGAAGTTCCAAAAAGGTTGGTCTGGGCTTTGTTGAAGAAACTGATTCTAGAATAAAAATTACTCCCTCTACATCCTTTCAATCCAAACGTAAGCATGTCAAATACAAATGTTGCAAGAAGCATGGTCATGTTACTAAAGACTATATAAAAACACACTTTATGCCTGAACATAAACATGCTAAATGCAACTACTACAAAAGACATGGTCATGTGATTCCAGACTGCCCAAAAAGAAAAAGGAAAAATGTTGAAACTACTAACCATACAGGACCCAAAAGGTTATGGGTACCAAAGGCAATGATTATTCCCATTTCAAACGTGCTTAAGAACAAAAGCAAAGAAATATTTCTGGTATCTGAACAGTGGGTACTCATATCACATGACGGGCAAAAGGTCTATGTTCCTAAACTTGGAACAATTTGAAGAAGGAAAAATTAGTTTTGGAGGAAACCTATCTGGACATATCACTAGGATTGGTAAAGTTTGTAAAATTCCTTCACCTGTAATTGAGGATGTTTATTTTGTTGAAGGTCTGAAACATAACCTACTGAGCATAAGTCAATTTTGCGACAGTGGCTATAAAGTTTCTTTTGATAAAGAAAAGTGTATAATCATTGATGTTGATGAAACTACTCTTTTCTCAGCTAACAGACATAACAACCTTTACAAGGTTAATTTGGGTGAGCTAGACAGTCAAAATGTAACTTGTCTCTTCTCTTCTTCTGAAGAAAAATGGATCTAGCATAAACAGCTTAGACATGTTAGCATGAAACATATTTCCAAAATCACTAGAAAAGGGTTAGTCAAGGGACTTCCTATAGTTTCATTCAATGGAACCCAACCCTGTGAAGCATGCCAAAAAGGAAAACAACATAAATCTTCTTTTAAAAACAAAGATGTTGTTTCAATGACAAGACCACTTGAGCTATTACATTTGGACTTGTTTGGACCATCTCAAATCCAAAGTCTTGTTAGAAAAAGATATGGTTATGTTATTGTGGATGATTTCACCAGAATGACATGGGTTTATTTCCTAGCCCACAAGGATGAGTCTGCATAAGTATTCAAGAGTTTCTGTAAGAAAATCCAGTCTGAAAAAGGAATCTGTGTTGGTACAATAAGAAGTGACCATGGTAGAGAATTTAAAAATGAAACTTTTGAAAAGTTTTGTAATAAAACTGGCATTTCTCACACATTTTCCTCTCTAAAAACATCTCAACAAAATGGTGTTGTGGAAAGGAAAAATAGAAGTTTATTGGAGATAGATAGGACTATGCTTTGCAAAAATGATTTACCAAAATATTTTTAGGCTGAAGCTGTAAGCACTTCTTGCTATATTCAGAACAGAATCTTTATCAGACCTATACTAAATCAGACTCCCTTTGAATTGTGGAAAGAAAGAAAACTCGACATTTCATATTTTCACCAATTTGGATACACATGCTATATCCTAAACACAGGAGATCAACTTGGAAAGTTTAACTCAAAGTGTGACAAAGGTATTTTCATGGGCTATTCAAATACATCAAAATTTTATTGAGTCTCCAATACAAGAACTTAAACCATTGAGGAATAATTGCATGTAAGATTTGATGATCTAACAAAGACTGATAAGAAATTGGCAGATCTAGATAGTGATGATGCAGGAATCATACAATCAGAAGGAGAACCTGAGCCTTCAGACTCTACTACTTCTTAACAACCAGAATCAGACCAACAGACAATGCTTGAACCAGAGAAACCAAGAGATTAGAAATCCAAGGATTATCATCCTTTAGACCTCATCATTGGAGATCAAGCTGAAGGAGTCCAAACTAGATCAAGGATTCATAATCAATCATCAATGGCACTAGTTTTAGACTTTGAACCTAAAACCATTGAAAAAGCTTTGGAGGATTCAGTTTTAATCATTGCCATACAAGAAAACTGAACCAGTTTAAAAGAAATAAAGTCTGGACCTTGGTTCTAAGAAGAACAAGAGCATCATTAGAACAAGATGGGTGTTCAGAAATAAACTAGATGAAGATGAAAAAGTTGTAAGGAACAAGGCAAGGCTCGTAGCACAAGGCTATAACCAACAGGAAGGTATAGACTTCACTGAGACCTTTGCACCTGTAGCTAGACTCGAAGCTATAAGGATTTTACTTACCTTTACTGCTTTTAAAGGAATCAAATTATATCAGATTAATGTTAAAAGTGCTTTTCTAAATGGTTTTATTGAAGAAGAAGTTTTTGTAAAACAACCTCCTAGGTTTGAAGACAAATCTTTAGAAAATCATGTCTTTAAACTTAGTAAAGCAATGTATAGTTTAAAACAAGCACCAAGAGCTTGGTATGGTTGACTCAGTTCTTTTCTCAAATCAAAAGGCTTTACTAGAGGAAAGGTTGATACAACTTTGTTTAGAAAAGGTTTAGATAAACACTTTATTATAGTACAAATTTATATAGATGACATTGTCTATGGTGCTACAAAAGAAAGTTTATGCAAAGATTTTGCAAAAACTATGTAGGCTGAATTTGAGATGAGCATGATGGGCGAACTCAAATTCTTTCTTGGTCTGCAGATTAAATAGACTATTGATGGAATTTTTATCCATCAACAAAAGTACACCAAAGAGTTACTCATAAAATTTAAAATGGTTGATGCCAAACCCATAAGTACCCCAATGCATCCTAATTACGCTATAAATAAAGATGAATCTGGTACATCAGTTGATCAGACTCTATATAAAGGTATAATTAGATCACCGTTGTATTTAACATCTAGCAGACCATATATAATGTTTAGTGTGTGTGCAAGATATCAAGCAGACCCCAAGGATTTACACCTATCTGCAGTGGAGAGGATTCTAAGGTATCTTGTAGGTACCACTAACCTTGGGTTGTTCTATAAAAGAATAGACTTTTTCTCTCTTCGTGGTTTTTATGATGCAGACTTTGTAGGTGATAGAACAGATAGAAAAAGCACTAATGGTGGATGTCACTTTCTAGGAACCAGCTTGATTTCCTGGAGTAGCAAGAAACAAAACTCCATAGCCCTCTCCACAGCTAAAGCAAAATACCTGTCTACAGCTGGCTGTTGTTCATAACTTCTGTGGATGGAGTACCAGCTAAAAGACTATTTAATCAAAGAAGAAGAAATCTAGTATTTTGTGACAACACAAGTGCAATCAATCTATCAAAGAATCCAATCCAGCACTCAAAGGCAAAGCACATTGAAGTAAAATATCACTTTATATGTGACTACGTTTAGAAAGGCATTCCGGATCTACAATACGTGGATACAGACCACCAATGGGAAAATATCCTTACAAAGCTCTTAGCTGAAGCAAGGTTTGAGTTTATTAAGTATAGTCTGAACATGCAAAATATTGATTGATTGAAGTGTCTGTATGATTACAGTCTGCACGCTTTGTAACTTAGAACTATTTTCTTTTTATTCTCTGTTATTTTGAGAGACGCGGTCTGTACCCTTTTCAAAATTCTTTTTATATTCACTTAATTTCTTTTAAATGCATGGCACCTTTTTATTGTGTGAAACGTAACCATTTTCTGAAAACTATTTTTCCCTCCACTATGCCATGTTGCCTATAATTCATTTTGCACTTACCTGTCTTTTCACCTTTTTGAAAAATCTCTACAACTCTTCATTTCTTCTTGAGAAATCTCCCTCTCTTTTTCAGAACCCCCTTTGCCCTAAAACCCTATTTTGAAAACCCTTTGTCTTCCTAAAACCTTTTTTTCGTCTCTACAACTGCTGGCATTAACTTTTCAATGAAAGACATATTGTCGAATCAATATTTTTCTCTCCTATCCAATATAAGGATAAAGGAAGGGGTGTATTGGCTGAGTTGAATGGAATTAGTTGGCTTCACTTTTACTCCACCATATATGTATATTCACCATCCATAGTGTAAGAATTCTGGGCTAAACCAATACACATTTTGTTTTGAATATATGGTAAACTACTGCTAAATATATTTATCTATACATATTTGATAGTAATAAAATACCATAAACAATTATAAACAATATTATATAATATAATATTGTTATAAGTTAAAACAACTTAAAAGGTATTATTTTTATGTCATATCTTAAACAATTAATATCTAACAATATTTTAAACTTATAAAATATTTTTACTTTAATTAATCAAATCAAATTTGTTTAAAATAAAAATAAATCTATTATATGTTAAAGAAATACAACAAAATTAGATTGTGAAATATTTTTATATATGGACTTTTCCTCTTGATCATCATTTCAGATATTAAATTATAGATTTTCTTTATATTTTAATATTTAAAATTATGATCTGTATAGTATAGGAGGCATACAGAGCAATTGCAATAATATGTTTACATGTAGCTATTTTTCTTTGGAATTCATTAATTTTTCTTTTTTGTATACCTATTCTTTTAAAAGTAAACCTTTACATAATTTAGTTACAATTAAAATTTTTCAGTCATCCTAAAAAAATGTGTTTTCTGAAAAATATCAAAGTCACACTGTTTCTAAAATTTTAACTAACTAAATAACAATTCTTTCATAAACTCAATTTAATGTATTTATCCTTTGAAACTTCTCATTTATTCCACCCAAAATTTTGTGTTCTTGCCTTTGCTGACTAATAAACTAATCCGTGTCAAAAATATTGTTATTTTAATTTTTCTATCATAAAACTATTGTCACTTTAAGAGGTCAAAATGTAATTAATTTATATTTTCTAATCGTATCCTTCTTGTAATTAATGTATCTCTCTTATATGACATTTTATTTCACTAATTAATAAGACTTCAAATATACTTGAGTTGTCCTTTTTGATACTTTTATCAGTTGCTTATATGTTTTGGTTTTAATGAAACATGTTGTTCTTTTTAAAGAAAAATATTTAACTATTTTGTTCTTCTACCTTTAAAATCGTACATTCCATTTTTTATGATTCCATTTTTATTATATTTGATAATAATAAATATATACTATATTAAATAAGATATTATTTATATTAACTTTAGTATGGTTCAAAAGTTAATCATAACTTTGTAATTTTTAATATCATTTTGTTTCTTTGTATATTTAGTATAATTAGTATAATATATTATAATATACATATATATATGAATTGGCCTAAACCGGGTTAAGGATCCGGTATGGGACCAGCCACAAATGTTCTCAGTTCTTAATGATTTATACATCGGTCCAGTGGGGATCCAGTATTATGCCCCCTATTCTAGTCGGAAATAAGGGTCCTGTAGTCCTGGAAATACTTCACACCAAGCTTTCACGTTGACAGGGGGCGAAAGGTGGTGTCACGTGTGAAGATTCTCTGACACTAAGTCAGTAACCAGAAGAGGAATTCAAGGTTATCGAGTGTAAGTTTGAGAATGAGTCTAACGTACTAGAATTATGAAAATGTTGGTATTTATATGTGTGAATATGGAGAATGAAGAGTCCTTTAGGGTTGGGGGACTATTTGTACAATCTGCCAGTACGATTCTGACACACGACACGGGTGCGTCCGCATCACCTGCGAACGTTCCCCTACGACTGTACCTTGTA
This sequence comes from Clitoria ternatea, assembly GCA_037962975.1. Lineage (NCBI taxonomy): Eukaryota > Viridiplantae > Streptophyta > Magnoliopsida > Fabales > Fabaceae > Clitoria > Clitoria ternatea. The sequence goes on from CM075670.1 coordinate 149,178,249, forward strand.
CTATTTATCAGGTGAAACAGATACTTTTTGGTGTGTATGGTGCTGACCTGGACTTCTCGTATGGAAGGGTATCTCATACGGGTTATAGTCCGGAGGTTGACCTGCTACACTAGTATACAAGTGAAAACATATGAGATTACCCTTCTGCCTATACACCAGTATCTAGACTGGATTAATATATATATATATATATATATATATATTATAAGATATAAACTAAGAATTTGTAATACACATTTAGTTGTAATGATAATAATTATTATTTACTAAGACATTAAAAATAAATTATACAGGATGTAGTCAAATATACCAATTACCTATACCAATTAAAATTTTGATAAGTATTACCTTACTAATTAGGAGCTACCAATTTGTTACAGGAGTCCTATAGTTTGCCACTGATTATCAAAAACCCAGGAAAGAAGTCATCTCCTACAGTTCTCTAAACCTTGACCAATATCAATACCAACACAAAAAGAGAGACGACCATATCAAAGATCTGGTATACCAATTACACATTGGTTTGAAAAAGATCCATATTTGTAAAAATTGTCTAGTAATTATGGTTGCTAGTAATAAAAATCATTATATTCACTTTTAGGCCTTGGCATTTTGCCTAGATACAATTCAAAATATCCAACGGTGGATTTTTACAAATAATGGGATGATAGTTGGAACTGATACTAGGCCTGAAACTACAACCAACAAAAAATATCTGACTTGGAATCAAAAATCAAGGGAGTAGGCATTCCTTGCAATGTTTTCACCTTCTAGTCTTGCAATACCATTAAATGGAACACCAACCACCATGGAAGACTCAAGTGAAAACAAAAACATCTACCAAAAATACTGTTTACATCAACTGATGCAATTGATACATCAAACTATTACATGAATTATCAGTGGCTTCACTCATCCAAGTAGGTGTGTCAATTGGACTAACTATATCTGAGGTACATAATCCATAATCCTGAACCCTATCCTATTAGAATTTGTATTTTGCTACTTAATTATTTACATATGTTGTGTGGTAATGGCTAACACCAGTAAATATATGTATATATAAGTACACTTTCTTGCTGTTCAAACCACCTATGTCTATGTTGCTTGATGAGATTGAAGTTGCAATTGTTGCATGTGTTTGGGAGAAACAAAATTGGACAATCACAAGGGTAAGAACTAACTTGAATTTTTTTTCATGACAAAAACAACCTTATAATATGACCACTTATTTTTCAAACATAGACTATTATGTTGACTAACTTAATAACTCATCGTTTATGTTACTACTAACAGAGACGAGATTTTGATTCAAACCAGTAAAGACAAAAGAGATAGGAAAACTTTGAAGATACTTATGCCTAAAGAGTATGTTGATAAGAGGTTGGTATTTTGAATAATTCAAATTTCTAAATGATATTCTAGATATTAGGTACCGAATAATTAATAAATTTTTTTTTTGTTACGGGGAACTATATGCAGGTGATCAATTTCATTGCTCTTCAGCTAACGTTTTAAGAGAAAAACTTTATCTAAACACTACTTATTTGTTCTTGCCAACAATGATCGCGGTGATTAGTTATTCTACTTGACTAAACATTAATGTGTGGTATTTTTGTATACATAGTTAAATTTGATGTTGGTTGTACTGCAGCAATACGTTATGATTGAATACTATTAAGACCAATTCATGGGGAAAGTGAAAGGCTTAGCAAGGGTATTGTAGTAATTGTATATAAGTAGATCTTTTTTCATAGTTCAAATTTGAAATGTGTATGTGATTTATATATGAAATTCAATTGATGCAACATTGTATTATGTTGTTTGAAATAGATTTTTGTCCTTATCTATGATAAAAACAAACACTGGTTTTTGTTGGCAATTGATCTAAATAAGAAGGCTTTGATCTTGTTGGACTCCTTGCCTTGTATTGAAAAACGTAGGTACAAGAGACAGTGCATCACAAAATTAGTAAGATTACAATTATGAGATGTGTTACTTAGTTCTTATATCAAATTTATGTTATTAAAACATTAACTATTAGAGGAAAATTTTGGTTAACGGGCTTTATTTATTGAGGAGATATTGGAAGATGGGTTATACTACCAAGACAAGGACACTAAGAAACCTTTGATTGCGGGTTTTGAGCTAAGAGAACTATTAGATATTGGTGAACAGATTCCTGGATCATAAGTTGCCATTAACCAAAATATATATAAAATACATTGATGACATGTTGTTGGTGATATGATGTAACTATGTAGGTGAACTCGTGTTGTTAACATAAATTATTTTCTTTATAATGATTAATAATGATTGTGCGGTTTGGGTCTGCTAATGGATGATAAAGTGCATGCTATCTAGTAGCTACAGATTCATGTAAGATAACTTTTATGAAAACTCATTTAATGACACGTTAATCTACTTTCAAGGTGATACTTACATTGAACGTATAAATGTGTAGGTAAATGATGCCACAAGAAGAAGGATTGCAATAGATTTGGTCGTAAAGCCTTATAATGAAATGAAGGATGAGGTAATTCGTATTGCATTTGAAAACTGGCAGAAGTTAGAGGCTCTCAATAAGAAACTAGTTGACAGGACACCAACTTGAAAATTTAAGGGAAAATGCAAGTTTACATACGGAGTGTTTCTGGCCAGGATTTTGTTAATTACTTTATGTTTAGGTGTTATTAGGTTTTGTTGCCATCAGACACTATCCAACTTTGTTACTTTTATGGGCTTAATAATATTTTTAAGGGATTTCCACTTATTTAATCAACAACTCTTTTGATTTTTAAATTAAATTATTTTTTATTTTTTTATTTTTAATACCATTTACTTATTTTTTGCTCAAGTTTTCAATTCAAATCTTCATCGTTGCCAATTTATTTAAATCATGATCAAACCAAATTTACTCATTAATTTATGTAAATTCTAAGTTGTTTTAAATTTGCACATTTATTATCTGTATAGTTAATTTATGACCATGTGAACTTATTTATTAGCAAGGTATTCCACCTTGTGTATACCTTTAACAACAATTCCAATGGAATTTTCTTTTGCTTCTTGTAGAAGTGATTGGAAATATAACTTTCATAATGCAAACAAATTGAACACTTTTGTATCTTCCTACAACGATAGTAGTAAATATGAAGCTAACTAACAAAACAAATTGAACACTTTTGTAACTACTTAACTTCAACTTATAAGCTTCCCTAATTTTTAAATATGAAGCTAACTAACAAAGCAAAATATGATTTGATGTAAGATATTTCTTAATTATTTGATGATATTTGGGTTATGTTGTAGCATTTTTCTCTTTGTTGAAGTCCCATATTAACTAGAGATAAGGGTAATTCATAGTATATAACGTGGGGTTAATCCATATCGTATGATTAGCCTTGAGGATTGAGTTAAGTCTAATATCCAAAAAATAAGACTCATAAACAAGTAAAAGCCCTTGATATATTAGTTTCCTCTTTACGCTTAGATGTACTTCACCATATAGATGAGTATTAATGCCCATCATTCCTTTACGTCAAATATGAAAAGAAAAAGTGAAATATAATATGTCTATATGTTTATATGTTCAAACACATGGTATAAGCAACACTTAGTAATCGTACATTTTCATTTCTCAAGAATTCATAATTCAATAACAATTATCATCAATGTACATTATCATAATGTAACTCAGTATCAGAAGGTAAATAATGGAAGGAATTGCCTGGTCGGGCTTAGCAAACAATTATACAATTGAAACTCATTCATACAATTTTCCCTAAGAGAGAGATCATAATTCGAGAGCAACTAATGCTCTGATACCAAGTTGTCACACCCCGATTTCCATAACCCGGATCCAATGTAATTAAGTTAACCAATTCAATAAAAGTGTGAGTAAATTTTTCGTGTTATTAAAAGAGGTTCAACACTTCAACATTACATCAAGAATTGAATCACAAAACCGAAGAGCGGAAGTTTAAAGGTTTCATAAAATGGATCGATAATAAATAGCCTTAATGTGTATACATCATAAAAGAGTATACAACAGAAAAAAATACGTATATAGGGTATACGCCAAGTCCTATATATGAAGATATGAGAAAATGCCCTTAAAATTACGAAAGAAGTGAAGAAATCAAAAATTAATCAATTTGCTTAAGCAAAGTATAAATTGCTTAAGAGAAATCATTCAAATTCGCTTGGGCGCATCAGGATTCGCCTGAGTAAATTACACAGCACAATCAGGCCTTACCATTTCGCTTGAGCGGGCCACCACTGCTTGAGCGAAATTTGACCAGTGTCTAAAACTCATTTAATTCACTCAAGCAAGATATCTTTGCTCGGGAGAAATTAGTCCAGTAACCAATTTCAAATAATTCGCTCAAGCAATTACAATCCTCTTGGGCGAAAATTGGCTAGAACCATTCTTAGAAAGAATTCGCTTAAGCAAGGACCCACTCACTTGGGCAAAAAAGTGATAGAATCCAATTTGAAGAAATTCACTTAAGCGAAGTCATACCCGCTTGAGCAAATTTGGGCCAGAGACCATCTACCTGATACATAGAAAATTCGCTTGGGTGAGATTCATCTTGCTTAAGCGAATTTATCAACTTTTGCCTAAAAAATTAAGTAATTCAAACTTCAAGGGGTGGAAAATCACATTATTTACCAAATTGGCACAAACCATCATTTTGCATATATTTAGGTATCTAATTAGGGCTTGTTCCACCAAGTCCCGCCTGTGAATTTTAGTTCTAGATCATCACATACAAAAGCGTCATTTTGGGTACATTTGGCCACAACTAACCATACCAATTTTCTATCTAAGCCTATTTTGCCATAACTACATATGCACGCACATCATATACAAGTATTATGAGTTATAGGTGCCCTCTACAAGAGGCATTAGTCACCCTATGGGAAAATGACCTATCCATTTCCCAATTATGCATAAGTGAGACATATTATCATCTTTTACAACTAAAGACCATACTATTACACATTTCATTTTTATCATCAATCAACTTAAATCATTCATTCATAAACTTGGCTCAAAACCAAATGTCACATTGTCTCCAGTCATTGTCAAGGTCATACGAGGAAATTAGCCATCAAACCATAGGGTCTAATTTCATCCATGACCCCTAAAATCCAAAACCAAGTTAAATACATAAAAGCATACACACATACATATGCTATACAAAATTTCACCGTTGGCCAAGGCTTACAAGCATTTCCTGTGACATCCTCGATTAACTAGGACAAATTCCTACATTGGAATGTCCTACTTAGTCAAGGAGTCACTAAAAATAGGATTTTTTTTACTGGTGATCATCAGCACATGATTTCGAATAAGTTTATCAAATAGATCGATTCTTTTAAACATAAGTGTACTTAAAAGAGTATGGAGCTCACAGGCTCCCAACAACTACTACAAAATAACACCATAATAGAATGTCGAGTCTACAACAATCTCAATGCAAAAGAAAGTATACAGAATCGACTCTTCCAACTGGCGTTCTCTACTGCAGGTATTCTAAGTCCTGCTCGTGCTCGCCCTGGCCCTCCGCTGATGATCATGGAAAAAAAACACAATATAGAACACAAAAAGGGGTGAGTAAAAAGCTCTTAACCCATAATATCCACATGCAAGGGCAACTAATTTATTTAGTAAACATATAATTTCAAATAGAGAGGGAATTCATATATAACGTACCTTAGAATAATCATACAGCACTCGAATACACAAAGAATAAGAGAAACCAACAGGGTTAGTCATATAATGATGGTATGTTGTATGTTATGCATGTGTTAGGTTCAATTATTGTTCATCTTAATTTAATACCAATATGCAATGGGGCCCAACTTCCACCGATCAATCTCACATATTAATATCCATGTGCACAACAATCCCGTCTTATACTTCCTACCCAACTAGAGCGACCGGAGCTTTCCTCGTTTTGGTTTTCATAAATGGGTAAGGACTCGTAGTCCTATTATCACAATGGCCAAACACACATCTTAACAGAACGGGTACTCCATGGTCATAGAAAATCCCACCTCTTGTCGAAGTATACCAGAGTTTGCCACGGGCTATCCGACGACAGGCACGAATCTGAGCCATTGGAATTCCCGCCTCCGATATACTCCCTAGATTGCCCTCAGGTATCGAGGCACAGTAGACTCTTCAGTGTACCCATCACTGTATGCTCTAGGGGATTATTCCAACATCCCTCCTCAACTCCAAATGCAAAATTCCATGTGCTTGTCTTATTACTAGGGTGCCCGAGTACTAGACAGAACCTTTACTTGTTTGGCGTATTTGTCCTTAAAGCGTGTAAAGTATCTAAGGCATAAATATTTTCATGTAGTAGGCGCCAGGGACCAAGGTCTAAACACTACTCAAATTATTTTACTAGAAATATCAAAGTTATTTCAGAAACGGGTTTTATAAGGAAATTCTCTAGTATGAAAATATTCAATTTGTTTATAAGTTTACAATAGATAACTAAGAAAAAAGGAGTAACATGTCTCTATTATGTTTCTTAAAATACAAACTTAAGAAAAATTAAGCTTTTCTTTGAAAGGAAATTAAGGGCAAGTATATTTTTCTTGATTTCAATCACTTATTAAGGTCGTTTCGTTGTTTTGACTTACAAGGAACGTATTGAATTGATTTTAACTTTCTAAAATTTTTCATAAATACTTGGATAAAATATTTTTATCATTATAAGATAATTCTCCTATTTTTTATTGAAAACAAAAGAATCCTCTTTTCTAAAGTAACGACACCAAGTAGTAAATTTTTCATTTTTTTTGTGAAAACATCGCTTTCGTCGTATTTTATCTAGAAAATTCTGATTTGGGTGATTCCAAAGCAAAAGTGTTTAACTTTGAAAATATTAATTAAATATAGTAAATTTAAATATGAATTCTGCCCAAAAACAGCCCCTACATGAAAAGTTGCTTAGTGCCAAAGTTCGTCGCTCTAACGTTCGTAAAAACGCGTTTAAGGACAAATCACGCGTCAAAAATTTTCCCGATCAATTTTTCTTATGCTCAAAATTCATCTCTTATACCACAAAATACTCCTCCAAAACAATTTTACCAATTTCCTCTGTTTACCCATAAAAATGTGTTTTGTACCGTTTCTAACGTACCGTTCGCGCCTAAACTCGGGTTCCTTTTTAATTTCTCTATTAATCATCACATCCATAATTTATTCTTTTTAATCAAACATCATACTCAACACTGAAAAATACAGCAACCTCAATCTTCCATAACTTGTCAAGAAATGCATTTAAAAGGTCTTTAAATCATTTTCTTAGTGTTGTAAACATGTCGCATAATTATTACAACTAAAAATCACTTTTTCTTCTTTTTAATAAAAATTCCAGAATTTAGTAAATATTCAAAAATTCATTTTTAACATATGAATTTAAATTAAATCATGAAATCAAATCTCAATCACCAATTTCATTTTATGCTAGTTTATATATATTAGGATTTATTAACGTCAATTTATTCAACTAACTAAAAAAATTCCAGCAGCAACAGTGGTTCATTATTAGTTATAAAACTCATTTTAAGATATTTTGTATTTTCTAAAAATAGTATTAACACCACAAACTACCAATTAAGCCAAGAAAACACAATTAAACAAGTTCATCACATGCACATAATCATAATAAAAATTCTGCAGCAATAAAAATTCATAAGTTAGTAACTCATAATTTAAGAGTTTGAAATTTAAAGAATTTAACAAAATTATGGTGCAGCCATAATACCACTTAAAGATCTCTTTTTTTCAAAGAACTTTCAAAATTTAACCATAAATAACCAAGATCTTTAAGAGAGTATCATGCATGCATTATTTTATGGATCTAAGACAAGCTATGTACTCCTCCCCCCTTACCACCAAATTTTCGTCCTCCAAGAGAAATGCCAAGGACTTCAAGATTTGCTTTTAGATCATCACCATTTATTCCATCAAGGAGGAGAAAAATAGATACTTGGGAGGTGGTGGTTTGGATATGAATTTGGTGGTGGAAGATGGAAGAAAAATGTTGTTGGTTGGTGGAGAAAGAAGAAGAAGGTTTGATCTTGGGAGGTGGTAGCTTGTGTTTTTGTGGTTATGAAAGGTGATATGGTGACTTGGGATGAATGATCATGGATGGATGATGTGTTTAAGATGAAGGAAGTATAAGAAAACTGGAGAAGAAGGCTGCTGGAAATTTTTCTAAGTTAGAGAAAAAGAAAGGAAATCAAAGAAGAACAAGAGTAGTTTTAGGAGAAGTGAAAAATTGGCATGCAATTCCTTGTCTCCCAAGGAGTCACACGGCCAAAGAGTGAGTGGGAGAGGTGTCAAGAGAGGTTCATGCAAGTGTTATGTGTCATACGCAGCTGATAGTGAGGTGGTGAAAGGCCTTGCATGGTCTAAACAAGTGGCAAGGTGGTGGTGTGATTTAGTTGGTCAATTTCCATGCAGAGGCTGATATGTCAAATGCAGAGGCAGTAACTTGCTCATGGATTTAAGGAACCTTCTAGGCTGAATTTGTAAATGGGCCAAACATAAAAGTTGTAGAATATTTTGTTATCTTTAATTTGGTATATGGAAAAAAATTCCATTAAGAAATGAGAGAGTTATGGGCCAAATAAAAAATGGGTATAGGGTTGTGACATGATTTTTATTCCTTGCAAAGATAAATTTTCTAGGCCAAATTGGTAGGGCTTTAGCTTTCTGTTCTTCATCAAAGTTGTAAATAATTGAGTTAGGAAAAATTTGGTGAAAGAATTGTTCAATTTCATGGTCATACAGGAGAGATATGTCAGAAAGATTGAACCTAGTGCAAGCTGTTGCTAGAAAAATATGAATCAGTGTGGTATTTTAATTTATGGGATTTATGGAGTATGAATTAGCTCTCATGGTCAACATCAATTTGTAGATAAATTTGATACAGAGATTTTAGGACAAGAACGACTCGAATCCAATATTGGGAGAGAAAATTAGCCTAAAATACGTATAGATGTGCATTTTGGCTTACCTGGGTAACTTAAAATCAAGGTTTTTAGGCTTGGGTGGTTAAAACGGGCTTCGGGCTCTTTGTAAAAATTGTTAGGGATGATGTGAGAGACATTTTGGGATACGATAATTGACTCAAGTCTCTTAGATAATTTCTGGGCCAAAACTAGGGGAGTTACACAGTTTAAATAACTTAGTCAAAACACTTTAAATATTTCTATTAGGTTACTAACGTTCTAATTGATAAATTTCTGTTATCATGAGTATCATTAAACATATTATTCTTATTATTTTAATCGTCTATATTTTCTCACATAATTTAAGTAGAGGTATTCATCTCATACTCATAAAATTTCTTAAACATAACTTAACTATCACACACAAGTGAATCAGTCGTAGCCCACCATCAGTATACATAGAATTATTACAAATTTAAAACCATTGGCCTCAAGGACCTAACACACAAAACGAGGGTTGTTCCACTTCCTCCATATTTACCTTCCACACATAAAAGCTTCACCTCCAAAGTATAAGTTTCCAAGAAAACCTACATCAACCTTTAAAAGTTACAGCTAGGAGGTGAGTAAAATATACCCAATGAATAAAACTCATACATTATGATAATACATACTTACATATATATATATGAGCAACATTTCACAATCATGTTATATACTCATCACATATCCATTTAGGTTAGTATCATAAATCATCCGCTCACTCTCAATACTTCATCACCACTAAGGGTCACCAATACTCAGAATATCTTTGGCTATATGCAAATGCTCTTAAAGCTAATGCATGTCCACAAATAAGTCAATAACAAATGCGGATCTGACCGTGGGAGAAACATCATACATTATGTGGGTTAAGCATAGTTGTGCTACTCTGCCCCTACTACAGTAGTAAATGTGTAGGCTTATCTCATTAATTTTCATGCATAACAACATCTTTCACTGGTACCAAACTGCTATCACCCTTTTGTAGCACTAGTCACCCCGTGACAAGCGGATTCAACATCATGGCTATAATTTGCCACAAGTGCTACGGGCCCTTCCCAAACACACATCAAGAGAGTTGTTTCCCATTAGAAACACCAAGGATACTCGCTCATCTCAGAGTCGCCCACCCACTGGGCCAGCCATATAGGGTGCCTCGTCACCAAACTATGGATAGCTTTGTGATCCGTTGGATCACTAGGGAATAATACAATCTTACCTGTGCACTAGGTCGCCCTCTCACTGGGCCCGCCTATTGAAATCCCTAACATTCCACATAGACAACTTATGATATGCCATGGATGTAAATGCCAATCAATGCATTTCTCACACTATGCATCCTAAATACCACTCCACATCCAATAACTCACCACCATTACTTAGTGGATTTCAATATCCTTATCAATCTCAATCATCATATATCATAGGATTTCATTCATATCAATTGTTAGTGATAGTGATGGTTCATCAATTTCTTCCATACATATATCATAGGATGTCCATACCTCATATTTAATCTAATCACAATTATGGCATCAAGGCAAACAATCACAAGCCATACTTTAAATATCATCAAGCATCATCCCAAACATCACCACACCATACAATTATTCCAAATTTTCAAGTCATACATAATATTTGATCATTCATCCAAAATAAAACAAAGGATCACACCCATACATACACTATCAACAATGGATGAGATCATGCATTTAAGTAATGTTACCCTGTTCTACCTCAAGAGAAGTAGTAGTCAACGCGGTCTGAAGGTCCCGCTTCACTGATGGGGTCGGTTCCTACATCACACAATGCAACATATAATTATTCCCTATCTCAACCACCAAGATTTAAATGCTTTTGGTTAGTTACTTGGTGTTCATGTCATTTTACACCCTAAATCACTTTCATTTTATTGAACCCACCATAGCCATCATGGTCTAGGTGCTTATATTCATTATTTTGCATTTTATAATCAAAACCACCAATGGGTTCTCACATGCATATCCATTTCATCATCATTAGTGTCATCTCCCATCATTAATGCCACTCACCCACCACTAATAAATGTTCTTACACTCATATTCTCACTTCCCCCCAATTTCAAGGTTAGGGTTTCATCAAAAACCCAACAACCATCATCAATGTTCATCATTTTCCACAACGCTCTTCACCATTTTTGTGTTCCTCAATCTTGATAAGGAAAACAAAAATAAGAAGGAGAAAAAAACATACCAAGCTTTGATGGGTATTGGAGGAGAATAGGAAGAAGATGTTGGAGAGGAGAAGAGAAAATAGTGTTTTTGCCTTTTAGAGGGAGAGTGAATGTAGGAGTGAAGGGAAAGTAAGAGTTATAGTGTTTTAAATTAGCTCTATCTAATAATTTCCCCATTTTACAACAAATAGGATCCTTGTTTAGGCCGAATACTTTATCTAAAAATTATTTCAAAGATATAGTTGGATTCCCAATATTATTCTCAATCACCCTAACCAATAACTCCCCAATCAGAGATACTTGGTCTGATACCCATATTTTAATCGAGTATTAATTTTAGCTTTTAAAGCTATAATAAATTATTGAGTCATAAAAATTATCAATTTAATTATTTCCAGCATTCCGGGGTATTAATTAATTTATGCATAATTATTCCTTATTTATTCCCCTCAATATGATATTTTACTAAATTTTTGGGATGTTATAATATGGGAGATCATATTCGAAATGACAAAAACAAAACATTTGTGATCATGTGTATATACATACAAATCATCATGTGTTTTCCAACACATGCACTAAAAGGCATTCTAATTAATTATTCCATAATCATAGGCACACAAAAAATCATTTCTCTATACCACCCAATGTGAATTATAATAATTCACCATAAGTCTTATAGTAGTGGTTTCATCATTATTATTTGTCTTGTCTCAGGTTTTCACCCTTCCACCAATCGTCACTAATCCAACATCTCATTCTCATTCTGGCATATCTCTAGGCTATACGCAAATGCTTTTAGGCTAATGAATATGCACAAAGGAATATACTCAACAATTTGCAATAATGCACTATGGATCTGACTGTGGGAAATAAACATCAATATGGGTTCAAGCATAGATATATAATCATGCCCTTACTACAGTAGTAAAATGTGTGTGCTTATATTCACAAATATTAGTTTTACTAGTACCAAACCGCATTGCCCATCATTTAACACCTGTCATTTTAACCATGACAACGGTAAACATCAACATTAAAAAGGTGTTGTGGGCCAACCGTGAACCTTGCCATGGCAGTTGTGATCCAATAGGACCGCCAGGGACAACTGCTCCTCAAAGAGCCACTCCCCAAAAGGGTCAACCATATGCAATCCCCTGCGATTAAGCAGAGGCAGCTTCGTGATTCCACCACTAAATCACTAGGGTAAACAAATGCTCATGCACAGAGCCGCCCTCTCACTGGGCCAACCAAAGAAACCCCTAACATTCCATATCGGTAGCTATGCAGATATGCCATGGATGTAATACAGATGTAAATCATATGCAATCTCATACTATACATCCTACCATGCTACTCATTAATCATCCATCACCATCATCATCACCACCATCACCTTCATTTAGTGGATTTTAAATTATTCAAGTATTGTCATTGTTTCAAAAGCTTCATGTTACATTTATATCATCTTTAATAATTCAATTCCATTCATTATCACAATGAAACATATTAACTTTCAATAATATTCATAGGTGTGTTGCACAATAACTTTAATCGTTCTCATCAACAAACATCATCATCATCATTAGTGGTGAAATACAAAGTATCACATACTAGTTTATAGGTACACACACATGGCTATACATAATAATACACGTCCATTTTCACCACAACAACACACCACACATATATTCCAAATGCATCAAACATCCATTACATCATAACATAAGAATTAATGCAAGGCAAATATGATCTATATCATCATACAACAATTCTCTATATTTTCTAATTCATGCATTTAGAATATATAACTCATTTCTACCTCAAGAGAAGTAATTTGAGCGATTACACGGTCCCGCCTCGTCGTTCAGAATCGATCCTACATTAACATATATAAATTTCAATCAATTTGCTTATCAAGCCATTATTTTTAATTCTAAATATACAATATCATATTTAAAACTTTCAACATGTCTTAAACATGTTATAGACACCGATTCCACATTTTATTAGGTTTTGGGAATTCCTTCCCATTAATCAAATTTTTCTAAAATCTAATTGGGTCGTAAACATAAATCTTCAAGGTCACCAATCCATACCAACACCATACTCATCATCCATAATGGGTTTCCAATATCAAAAATACCACATTCTCATTGTCCAAGTCATCCACAACAATATTACAACCTCTAACACACTTAACAACTTAGAGTCATTATCATATTTTCTTGGTGTCTCAAGCCTTTATTACCAATAATTATTACCAATAACTTAAAAAATCATTTCCAAATTCAATAATCATGTTAATGGCAATAAATCATATTTTCTTTAAAATTTGCCAAAAGCCCTAATTATCTCAACCTTAAGGTTTCACCCAAATACTCAAACAACAATTCTTATAATTTTTCTTACATCATTTCAAACATTCTTAAGCCAATAATTTCATATTCCAATCATCAACAACTAATCAACAAATCCTAATGGTCTCCTAGCCTAGGGTTTGAGTTCCACATGTATTTCTCAATATAACAGCATCTAATCTTCTATTATTAAGCTTCAATAACCCCAAAACCACCAAGAAAAACCTCAAGAAGTCATAAATCCTTACCTCAAGCTCCAAGTAATGTAGGAGTTTCTTCTAAGCTCATTTGGAGGGATGGATCTTGTCTTCTTTCGTTGTTCTTCCTTCAAGCCATAGTTGTATTGTTTTTCTCAAGGTGGAAATCGAAACAAAAACAACGAAAAAACTCTAAGGAATTGGACGAAATATGGATGAAAGAGAAGAGAGAAAGTAAAGTGGTTTGGACAAGATGAAAGGAATGGAATGTGAAGGTGGAAGGCCACTTCCAAGGGAATATAACTCCTTAATTCTCGCCACCAAGAGGGAGAGGATCCTCTTGGATAAGAGCTTGCTCTAGAGACTCAATCCTAGAGAGAAGGAGGAGTTTCTCACTTTAGAAAATTTGCACTCAAGGTGAAAAATCTCAAATGATCATTATTGTCTGAATTTACAAAGGAGAGCTCTCTTATATAGCCTTTCTATATTTTGGCCAAGGGAGGATAAATGGGTTTGGATAATGGATCCAAGGCCTAATAGTACAAGAAAGGAAAGAACATGGCCTATACATGGCCCAAAGTGAAAGTACATGGCCCTAAAGTGGCCCAATTGACCTAGTAAGGTCCAAATAAAACCTAAATGTCTAGAGAATCTAATTATGAATTATGTTACAAGATGAAAGCAAGTAATACTCATGGTGTCTCCCTTGGGGTTGGGCCTACTAAGCAAAGAGAGGAAGGATAACAAGGCTTTATAGATGCTCTCTAGCTTTCTTGGACTTGGCCCTTGTGAGGGGACCCTTGTAAGCCTCTAGTCCTTTGTCTAAGATGGAGTGAGGGTCCTCCCTTAGCGTGTCCTCATTACCAAGCTTGACCAAAAACAAAAATAAGAGTGATGAAGGAGAAGATGATCCAATATAAGCTTCAATATCCCATTTATGCGTCATAAATCCAAGCTTAAATGTTGATTTTGATGAAAAATGGCTATGGAGAGTGGTGTACGATTTTGCAATGGAAGGGGGAAGGTGGAGAAAAATGTGAAGTAAATGGAGAGGGAGAGAAACATTACCGTGAATCAAATAAGTAGGAGAGAGAAAATCATGTAAATTGGGTATTACCCAATGGATATTGCATACACCATTTGCTTTTGCCTTTTGGTCCATAATTCCCTATTAACCAATGGTTAAAAGAGAGTAAAAGGAGAGGGAAAAGATTCACGACGATTGAAAGTGAAAAAAAGGAAATTCATATTTCCTTAAATTCATATCCATTCGTATTTTTGTGGTTTATTAACATGCATCATGCCTGAATAAATATCTCCTCAACAATAAAAATTATTTTGATCATACCACCATAACCACAATAAATTCCTCATGATTCTAGACCCATCAAATGCCAAAATTATTTAATGGGTCCTACACCTTCTGTTAAATTATCTAGTTTTAGTAAATTTTAATTTACTAAGAGATCACAATTAATTTCTAATTAATTTTCCCATATACGTTGGACCTCGAATAATTAATTACCATCATCCAATAATTTATTTCTCTAAAATTTGGGATGTTACAAGGCTATATGCTTCTTGAATCCATTTTTTATTTTCCAAAATATTTGAAAAAATGCCTCATTATTTTCACTTTTTTTCCTGTTTCCATAGATATAATCTTGTTTTGGACTTTTGTTTCCAATTAATTACAATATCAAATTTTGAAACCGAGAACTAAAGTAATATTATAATGTGTCATTTTTTTAATTATACGTAAGCATAAGAAATGAAAACATTGTTAGATCAAACAAGCCTTAAAGACTTTTAAGTTGATTCTTTAGAGTTTGATTGATAAGGTAAACCCAAAGAAAAACAGGGAGAAAATATTTGACTAGTTTAGTAAATCTGCAGAGGTATAAGTGTCCGTTTGGTTTCCAGTTGGGGAAACGGAGTTGGGGAAATGGAAAAATTTAAGGGTTGATATTGATCCTTCACGCCGTTCGAGATAGTCAAAACTCCGTTTGACCGTAGGATTTATTTTTGGGGTTGGTCAAACCGAGGTTTGACCAACTAAAGTGACAATCCAAACGGGCTCTAAGAGTAAGACAGAGTTGTGAAAAGAAGGCAAATGATGGCTATAGTTTACGTTTTATGTATAATTGGCATTAGGTTGAGATGGTTGAAATAATCATTAAGAAGTTAATAATATCTAAATTTGATTTTGTGAGGTCTTATGTTTTCTTTTAACTATTTGGTTGGGAAGATACTTAAACTAAAACTAATGACAATGACTTCTTACACTAGTGAACATAATGTTATGGTTCTGCTCTAACTCTTGGGTGTGCCTCAAAAGTAACAACCATTTAAACCAGAAAATAGAAAGCACAAATAATTAGTAACCATTTAAATTGAATATATATAATTAAACTTGTGATCTTTAATAAAGGTCTAACGTTACTTTACTCTTCATAAACTTTCAACTGTTGTTACTTATCGTTGTGTTATATGCATATAGTATTCTGTCAAAATATATTATATGTATAGAAGGATTTAAGTTTCATATCAAAATCAAATATAAATTTTTTACTAATTTCAAATTTTTATGATCAAATTAATCCCACATTGTAAAAGATAGGTTAAGTCCATATTTTAACTTGTCTTTTATTTTTATTTTTTAAGATTGGTACCTTATTATTTTAAAAAACTTTAAATTGGTTTTTGCATTCAAATAAATGTTAACATTATTAGTTGGGGACAATTTACTTCACATTTTAGAATTTGATTTGGTGATAGGTAAAATTCAAAATTTAAAAATATTTTGTATGAGATTTAAACTTGATCTCTTGTCAAACCATAATTTAACTTTAATATATGGAAATATGTATACACTAGATGAAAACTGTGTAATACACATTGAACATGTGTAAGAAAAATAAATTAGTAAATTCTCGGATTACGAAACTTGTTAGACCCCGGTTCCCTAGATCCGAATCCTGATGTAATCACAAAAATAACTCAATAAAAATACAAATAAATTTTCTGCGTTTTTGTCCCTAAACATGTGACCTTACATCAAGAATAAAACCACGAAAAACCGGAGACCTAAGTTTTAAGAATTAAGGAAATTGGATCAAGAATTAATTGCCCCAACATGTATACGTAAACAAATATGTTCAATAGCGGGAAAAAATATGTATACAGGACAAACGCCTAATCCTATATATGAAGATATGAGAAAAGGCCTAAAAATAAGGAAAGAAAGAAGAGAATTTCATTTCAGGTGGCCTCGCTTGAGCGAGCCCCCAAGCCTCGCTTGAGAAAGCATGGCCAAAGTATCATACCCCTAATCCACGCTTGAGCGACACTATATTCGCTTAAGTAAAAATCTTCCAGAACCAAAACACAACCTGTTCGCTTGAGTGAGTCATCAGTCGCTTGAGTGAAAATATCACAGAATCAATTCTTCAATTACTCGTTTGAACGAAAAAGAGATAATTAAAACTTCTCATTCTTGCTTGAGCGAGAATCACATAGAATCAATACTTCGGATCTCGCTCAAGCAAGACTGCACTCGCTTGATCAAAAATAGACCAGAGAGTACATATACGATCAGGACCCTTCTCGCTTGAGCAAGAATCCTCTCACTTGAGTGAGATTATCAGAACTTATAGTTTCATGCATATAATAATCAATTTACACAGTATACCAAAATGCATAGGTAAGGCTTTGATCAAATTTCTCAATGGGCATACATTCATATGCATAAAGGTGACTTGCTCCAACAAGACTCATCCATTAACTCATTTCCTAGATCAAGGTATACTCTAATGGCACTTCGTGCACATTTTAGATAAATTAAACATGCCAAATACAAACTAAGCCTATTTGGCCACAATCAATCATGCACACAAGTTTCAAACATACATTATAGATTATGGTTGACCTTTACATGAAGTCTTATCTATTAAATGGGAATATGGCCTATCCATTTCCTTACAATACATACAATCCACAACACTAATTGTATCTGAATCACATATTTGTTACCAATGGTCATAAATCTCACAACATCATCATCATTTTTCATCAATATAGCATAAGAATCATGTACCACAATTGGCATAAACTATTGTTAAGGTCATAACTAAAAATTAGCCTTCAAAACACTTAAGGTCTAATTTTCACACATGACCCTCAAAATGAATAACCATCACTAATCAATGATCATATACATTATGTTTTTCACAAAACAATTGCTAAAAGCGATTATCGGCCTAGGCACAAGGGCTTCTTTCCATATTTAACTCCTTCAAGCTCATCCTCTAAAAGAGTAGGATTTCCAACATACCTACATCAACCTTTAAAAATTGTAACTAGGAGGTGAGTAACATGACCCAAATGAATCAATATCATACATTATGATAACATATATATACATGTGCACAACATATGTTTCTCAACGGAACCATATGATTCAACCACAGATAATATCAATCCACATATAATTTCATCATCAATCATCTTTATCAAAGCACATGTACCAATCAATACATTTGCATTACATATCCAATTATTGGCAATCTCACCAATCACAACCATCCATTCAAGGTTAGTACCACAAATTTCTTTCTATTTCCTTATCAATCATCCATCGCCACCACAGGCTACCAAACTCGATATATCTCCGGTTATATGCAAATGCTCTTATAGCTAATGCATATGTACAAAGGAATCATTATCAATTCACAGATCCAAATGTAGGAACAACATCACATAACATATGGGTCAAGCATAGGTGTGCTACTATGCCCCTACTATAGTAGTAAATGTGTATATTTATCTCTTGATTTTTGCATGCATAACACCATCTTTTACTAATACCAAACCGTAATCGCCCATAGGTAGCACCAATCATCCCGTGAATTACGGATCAATAACATGGTCTCACTTGCCAAAAGTGCTACGAGCCCCTCCCAAACGCATATCGAGAGAGTCGTGCCTTATAGGGACACCGAGGTTACTCGCTCATCATAAAGTCGCGTACCCACTAGGCCCACCATATAGGGTGCCTCACCACTAACTACGGACAGCTTCATGATTCCACTGAATCACTAGAGAACAACAATAATCTTGCCCATGCACAGAGCTGCTCTTCCATCATGCTCGCTTATTGGATCCCCTATCATTCCAAAATAGATAGTGAAATGATATACCATATATACAAATACATATCAATGCATTCTCACACTACGCATCCTACAATACCACTCCATGATCATCAACTCACCAGCTTCACTTGGTGGATTTCAATATCATCATCATTTCTCAAATACCACCAACTATCATTTGACTTCACTTCCACAATGGTTAGTGGCAAACAATATCTATCAATTCCATCAATTTACAAATCATGGGATGTTCAACACGTTTATATTCAATCCAATCATAGTCATAACATTAATCACAAGCAATTCACAATGTTATGAATCAAAATTAACATCATAATCATCATCCTAAATATCACTCACCACATAACATAAAATTATTCCAAATGTATTTCAAATCACATATTTTATCAAGACATTTATCCAAAACAAATCATGGGACACATTCATACATATACATCAATAATGGATGAAATCATGCATTTAGAAAATGTTACCCCCTCCTACCTTAAGAGAAGTAGTACTCATTGCGGTCTGAAGGTCCCGCTTCTTCAATAGGGTTATTTCCTACATCATACAATATACCATACAATTATTTCCATCTAAACCACCAAGATTTAAATGTTTTAATTTAACTACTTGGTGTTAATGCCATTATTAATTTCATCTACCTCCCATTTCATTTAATTTAACATAACCACCATGGGTTTGGTGTTCATATTTATTATTAAGCATTTATGACCACACCAATTAATGAGTTTCCACATTAATGGCCATCAACCATTATTGATATCATCTCCCAACATTAATGATAATACCCACACTCTAAATATCATATATTCAAACTTAATATCAACTCTCCCAACAACATTACATGTTTTCCCTAAATCTTAGGGTTGAGGTTTCCTTAAAACCCAACAACCACCATTAATGTCTATATTCTTTCATTACATTTATTGTCATTTTCGTATAGCCCCATATACCCTCATAAAACCACATAATTATTATACACTACCTTAGGGTTTTGCATAATAATGGCTCTCATTCAATAACCCATACATATAACACTCTCTTCGATCAAAATAACCTATAACCTAGGGTTTAAGCTTAAGAAAATAATAGGGAACTTACCTCAAGCCAACAGTGTAAAGAGAACCTCTAGAGAGAGAGGGAAACGAAAATAGTGAGAGGAATGAGAGCTTCTAACCACCATAATCTCTTTCTTGATTGTAAGAGGGAGATGGAAATAAAGAGGAAAGCAAATGGCATACACACTTGATAGGTTTTTGGACAGGAAGAAGAAGAGAAGAGAAATAGAGGGTTTCTTGCCTTTTGAGAGAAGAGAGCAACGTGAATGTAGGAGGGGGAGTGAGGGAAATAAGAGCTTTAATAAGTACCTTATTAAAACTTCTCTATTTTACAATAAACAAGATCACCGTATAGGCTCAATACATATCCAAAAATTATTTTGAGTATACATTTGGATTCACATTAATATCCTTAGCCCTGACCAACGATACCTCAATCGGAGATACTTGGTCCGACACCCATATTTTAATCGAGTATTAAATTCAGTTTTATAAGTCTCAATAAATTATGAGTAGTCATAATAAATCCCAATTTAATCATTTCTAATTTTTGGGACATCAAGTAATTCATATTTAATTATTTCATTAATTATTTCCCCTAAATAAATATTTATTTAAATTTTAGGGATGTTACAAAACTAACTTATCATATAGACACTAGATATATATACAATTAAATTATCTTATACTATCAATTGGTCTAATTTTTCAATGAGGTTAAAACCAAATATGTATTTTATATTAGGCTAAATTATACTTTTAGTCCTCTAACTTGTAAGTTTTTCCCAATTTGGTCCCTCATTACTTTTTTAAATTAATTTGGTCCCCTAACTTATTAAATAGTGTCAATTTGGTCCTTTTGTCAATCCTGTGTTAACGCCGTCTGTGGGTGCTGCTTACATGGCAATGGTTACTGACATGTATGCTCATGTGTCACTCATTTACTTGGTGAGCTGGTTGGGTTGTACAAAATGACCACGTTTGGAAAAATGACCCAATACATGTTTTCAAATCGGTCCCATCGTCTTTTTTGTGTCTTCATTGGTGTAACGTGTCTGAAGGGTGACCTAAGCTATAAGTAAAGGAGTGTGAAGGGTGACCTAGGCAAAGGGAGGTCTTGTGTTATCGTAGTATTACTTAACACTGAGTTTCTGAAGGTATACACTGTAATCCTACTTCATTTTCAGTATCAATGTCATTATTGTTGGTTGAACATAGTCGTTGCAAGTTCGTAGTGTGAGTTCCTGGAAAATATTTTATAGGGTTGAGCATGGGGTTTACATTAACATTTGGGTTTTCGTGTTCACATGAACCTATTTTATAAATTTTATAGGTTTTACAGATTCTGAAATTCGTATGCTTTAACATAGTTTTTATAGGATGAATTCACATTTCAAGTTGGAGATTTTTCATGATGAGAGCTTTGTTGAAGATAATGGAAAGAATGTGGGGTACATTGGTGGTTTAGATTCTGAATGGGATATTGATGAAGACCGATGGAGTTATTTTGAGGTTATAGGAATAGTAAAAGACATGGGGTACGTGAACATTGAACAGTAATGGTACAAAATTAGAGGCAAGGATTTTGATGTTGGTTTGAAACATTTAGTGGATGATCAAGGCTGTTTAGAAATGGCAAGAGTTTCACACTATCATGGGAAAGTTTAGCTGTTTGTTATGCACCCTCTTGATGTGCCAGAGGTTGTTTTGGACCTAACTAGACCAGAAAAACAAATGATGTTGATGTTGATGATGATCCAGTAGAGGTTGAAGGTGTTGATGTTAAGGGTGATCAAAGGCATGGTGAAACAGTTGAAGGTGAATATGTTGTAGGAGCAGAGGACAGAAAGGATAGTGCCATGGAAATCAATTTTCAAAACTCAGATGACGAAGGGGTTAATGAAAATGATGTGATGAATAGTAGTCAACAAAGCCATGTGATGCCTACAAGTGCTAACCATGCAAATGTCCAAGGCACTGATGAGCCTGTAGTAGGTAATGAAAACGTTGGAGGTGGTTCTGTTACTGAGGAGAAAAATATAGAGCCTGTTGAGAAAAGGATGGAAAAGGAAGAAAATCCCAAAGATGGTTAACCCAAGGACATACATGAAGGGTGAGGGGTCCAGTTCTAAAAGAAACAAAGGCAAATACAAAGAGGTTGAATCTGACTTTGAATTAGAAAGTGTAGCTAATGAAGTGTATAGTGTAACTCTGAAGATAGTGAAGATGAATTATCTCCAACTTTCAATATGCTTACAAATATGGAGGGTTTTCATTGGGAGAAATGAACTGTGTTTTTGTCCAAGAAGCAGTTTAAGGAAACTATTATGGCATATTGCATTGCCAATGGGAAAGATTTAAGGTTTAAAAAGAATGATAAAAAGAGGGTAAAGGTGAGGTGCATTGAAGGATATGAGTTCTATGCGTATTGTGGGAAGTTATCAGTTCATGAAACATGGAAGTTAAGGACCACAATTGACACTCATAGTTGTGGAAGGTAGCATAACATTAGGATGTTGAGTTCAAAATGGTTATCTAAAACTTTGGTGAGTAGTATTATTGAGAACCCAAAATTGAAACTGCAGGATATATGCAATAGGGCCAAGGAAACTTGGCATGTAAAGGTGAGCAAGTCCAAGGCTTACAGGGCCAAAAAGCATCCATGGATATTGTGGATGGGGACTATAGTGAACAATACACTGAGTTATGGGATACTGCAATACCTTACTAAAGTCCAATCCTGGTTCAACAGTCAAGTTGAATGTGTAATCAACTGTAGAGGGTAACAGAGTAAGTGATGATGTTCTAAGAGTAGGTCCCATAACTTTTCATAGGTTGTATGTCTGTCTGAAGGCTTGCAAGGAGAGTTTTAAGCACTGTTGGAAAATTGTAGGTTTAGATGGTTATTTTCTGAAGGGACCATTTGGTGGGCAACTCCTCAGTGTAATGGGTAGAGATCCAAATGATCAAATGTTACCAATTGCAGTTGGTATGGTAAAAGTTGAAAACACTGAGTCATGGAGATAGTTTTTGGAGTTACTGGTTAGTGATTTGGGAGGCTCAAAGATCTGCAGTGGCATTACATGGATGTCTGACCAGCAGAAGGTATGTGTTTCAAGTTGGCATTACATGCATCCTGTTGACCTGTATTGGGTTTAATGGAAAGTTTTGAATTACATACCTAATTTATAGTATTGTTGCAAATGTTGACCTGTACTAGACATGCAAATATTGACCTGCACAACTTGCATAATGTTACTTGATTTGTTGTATACCCACATCTGCATAATGTTACATTATGTTACATACCCTGTTTATCAATAATGTTGCATACCCTAGCCTACATAATGTTATATACCTTGACCTGTATAATTGTTGGGCCTGGCCTACATAATGTTGAACCATGCATTATAAGGTTGAACCAGCATAATGTTGCATATTGCATTATAATGTTGTATATTTCATATTGCATTATAATGTTGAACCTGACCATGCATAATAAGTTAAACTTGACCTGCAAATGATGAACCATGTTAACCTACCCAACCTGCATATCCTGGCCTGCATAACAAGTTAAAGCTAACATACATAATGTTGCATAACCTGATTTGAACCAACCCTGACATGACCATGGCCTGTATATCCCTATATCAGACAGACCTGACCTGAACCCATGATGAGTGCATTATATTGCCCTTGACCTGCAATAATACATACCTGATGTCTGACCCCGACCATACTTTTCCATCTGCCATTAAAATCCAGTTGTTGTGGGTTTCACCTTGGTCCCTCATCTTTTTAAAAACATTACTTTAGTCCTCTAACTTACTAAGATGTTGTATTTTCAGGGCCTGCAACATGCATTGGAAAAGATTATCCCTGGTGTTGATTAGAGGTTCTGTGTAAGACATCTATACAATAACTTCAGAAAGAGACACCTAGGGAAATAGTTGAAGGACTTATTGTGGAGGGCAGCTAAGTCCACATACACACAG
Organism: Clitoria ternatea; assembly: GCA_037962975.1. Taxonomy (NCBI): domain Eukaryota; kingdom Viridiplantae; phylum Streptophyta; class Magnoliopsida; order Fabales; family Fabaceae; genus Clitoria; species Clitoria ternatea. Next base: position 149,202,278 of record CM075670.1, read on the forward strand.
GCATGGGAGAGGACAATGTTGGAGATGAATGAGATCAACGATGCTACCTATAGGGAGTTGATCAGGCTACCTCCCATACACTGAAGCAAGTCAATGTTTTCATATACCTCTAAGTGTGATGTTTTGGTCAATAATATATCTGAAACATTTAATTCAATCATTGTTGGAGCAAGGAAGAAACCAATCATTACCATACTGGAGGATATTAAGACTTATTTAATGGAAAGATGGGCCAATAACAGGGCAAAAATGTTACAGTTCACTGATGATATCCTTCCAAGGATCAAACACAAGATTGATTAGTCAAAATCACATGCAAATGTGTACCAAGTCAGGTTAGTGATGTTTTCATTTTTGTACTTTCATAGTCTAAAAAATTGGGTGGCTGTTTTAAATTAAAGAATGATATTTTTATGTGTAGGTAGTCAGGGAATAGCGTATACGAGGTGAACCACATTAGGCATGATGATAAATTTGTTGTGGATTTAAGCGTCAGGGAATGCAACTACAGGAGGTCGGCATTGACAGGAATACCTTGCAACCATGCAGTTGCATGTATGATACAGGTAAATGAAAGTCTAGACACCTACATCCTGCAATATAAAGAAAACAAGCATATGCAAACTGCTATAATCCAATAATCTTTCCCACTTATGGGAAAAATATATGGGAGACCGTCTGGACAAACCCTCTACAACCTCCACCATTCAAGAGAGAACCTGAAAGGCCTAAAAAGTCTAGAAGGAAGGACCCGAGTGAGAAAGATGACATAAGGATGTCTAGGAAGGGATTGAAGTGCAAATGTAGCGTATGTGTAGCAACGGGCCACAACAAGACTACCTGTCCATCCAAACCACCACAAGAGGAAACCCAAACCCAACAAACCTCTAATAGTTAAACCATAGCTGACTCTAAAGCTCCACCCTAACTCAGGCCAAAGTTAAGACCAAGGAGGAAGAACAATTGAAACATTTCACTATTTTTGTTCCAAGACTATTGTATATGTTTTGAATTAGACAATTGTAATGATGTTGATTTAGGCCATCGTACTGTTTTGATATCGGTCATTTGTATGTTTGAACAATGTTGTCTTTTGTAAATTGTGATGTTTGGCAATTATATTTTATAGCTCAAATTATAAACATCAGCTTTTGTTAACATGCTCAAATTACAAACTCTAATTTAACATCTCGATTAAGAACTTAAATTACAAACTCTAATTTAACAACTTGATTTAAGAACTTAAATTACAAACTCCAATTTAACAACTCGATTAACATATTCAAGTTACAAACTTCAATTTAATAACTTAAATTACAATCTCACTTAAATTAGCAACTAAAAATTAACAACTTACAAAGGTCACACTAAACCCACTATCTTGTCTAACATACAAGGATCACACACACATTACATAAGGCTGATAACACAAAAACATAGTACATCCACTTATTGCATCTTCTAGACTCCATGAGAGATTTTTGCAATGCAATTATTTTTTCCTTTGTCTAACAATCAAAAAATCCTTTTCAGCTTCAGCAACATCTGTAACCCATTGGAAAAAATTATAACTCCTATCACCTGCTACACCCTACAACAACACCATTCAGAACATTATGGACTGTCAATCCTGTTTTAACTTGTCACAAGTACAAAAGGCATGACCAATAAATAATTACTTTACCCGATACTTTCTACACCCCAAGAACTGTCTTCCATAGTTGATCGTCATTTTTTAGGTTCGAAGCACAACTTTATGGTGCCCCAAGCATTCACAATAAGGAGAATTTACCTGTGTCATGTTACTTCCATTGCTGAACACAACCGCTAGAGTAGGCCATCATGGATGATTCGAAGTAGGAACTCAGGTTCTTCAAGTTTTCTCCCAATTTCAATGTCAAATTATGAAACCCTCGACCTTTCACTTAGGCTTTAATGGAGGAAACCTTTCATGGAAACCTCCAATGTCTCAATTCCACATAAGCAGCACCCACAGACAGCGTTAACACAAGATTGACGGAAGGACCAAATTGACACTGTTTAATAAGTTAGGGGACCAAATTAATTTAAAAAAGTAATGAGGGACCAAATTGGGAAAAACTTAAAAGTTAAAGGACTAAAAGTGTAATTTAGCCTTTATATTATATGAACTAGCAGCTGAGCCAAGCTAGGTAGCAACTAAAACAACCACCACCCATCCAAAGCTGTTGGTTTTTGTAAAATAATAATCAAAATAACTTTATATTTAACAAAGGCGCTAGAAACAGTGTAGCAGTAGCAGAAGAAGCAACATGTGCTTTCAGTATCACACATTATTAAAGGGATGGAAAAGCAAAAAAGACATAAAGAAGAACAATTAATTTTTATTTTTTGCTTGTTTTGCACTATTCACATATTTAAAGAGAGATATAAACAAAAAACCAGAAAAACACAAACCATGATGAAAAAGATGTCTTTATAAAAATAGAACTATGATTGCATTGTCGGGGTCACTCACATAACCTCCCTCATCTCAAGCATAAATCTTTATAGAAAATAGAATATCCAAAATAAATTTGATCAAATCAAATTACTAATAAAAATCAATAAGGAAAAAAAGTATGCTAAACACTAATGGAATAAGATGAACTAGTGACTGCTAAAAATGGCAACTACCTATCCAACCATTTCATTTTCTAGTGCAAGTCTAACAAAATTTTAGACAAGCATTTAGTAGTAACATAAAACATGGTGTTCTGCCACCATTTGAAATATCTTTGCCACCACATAAGCATGGTGTTCCGCTAAAATAACAATCACAGAGGATAGATGAAGGTTAATGTTAGTCCTTATTTTTATTGTTATTTTTATATTAAAAAGTGTGAAAAAATAAATAAAAATTAGACAAAAATAAATAAATTTAGTTTTTATATCAAATAAATAGAAGTTATTGAACTAAACTTGGCATGACCCATTTTTCTCAATTTTTACAGTAAAAAACTGAGGATTTATGGTGAAAATATATTCAAGGCAGAGAGGCTGACGCGTAGCATCAACCCCACGCTTAGCGTTAGGATTTTGGTGCTGACGCTACGTGACAAGCCCATATATAGCGTCAGGTGCTACGTGTATCCCACTGGCAGGTGGAATTTTACTCTAACATGAGCCAATTAAATATTTAAAATGGCCACTCCACTGAAGATTAATGGCCAAAATGCAATAGGAAACATGTTTGTAGATTATTGGGGAAATAATGGTGGATTAAGTGGCTAGAAATCATAAAGGATTAATAGAGGCTGAGTCAGGAGGCTGACACCCAGCGCCAGGCACACGTGTAGCTTCAAGACCTCAACTCAGCTATATAGGCCATTTGCCAAGAGTTCAAGCATCCCTTCCTTCATTTTCTCTTCCTATCCCACGAATTCAGTTGAGTTATGCTGCAGAATAGCTTCCATATACTTGAAAGTGTTGTTTTAATATGTTTCCTTTCATGTTGTGAAGTATGGTCAAGTGTGATCAAGTATTCTTGATGTCCTCAATTATAAGTTGTGTTTTTACTTTCACCATGTGTAACTAATCTGTTTATGTTGGAATTGGTGAACCAATCTATGAATGTGATGTTTTGATTATGAATTATACATGTTTTTGACTCAAGTTTCATGTTAGTATTTCAACCTTTATTATTATGAACTTCAAATGGGAGAATGATTTTCATGTGTGTTAATTAACTTTAACAGAAGTAAAAGTTGAACTACCCTTAATATACCAATTACTAGGGATAGAGTTGGTAATTATTGTTATGATAAGGCCACCACTTAAAGCAAGTTTTTACTGAGAAAGCATCTGAGGGATCAGACTTTACGATAACTATTTAGAATTTATTCACTGAGGGATCGGGTTTAATAATTTTAAGCTACAATGACATGAACTTAATGATTAAATATGCATGTTTATAATTGTTATGTTATATTTTAGTACGGGGATCTAAATTCCAACATAGTTTGTTATACTGTATTTAAATCTCAAGTATTGGAATCATTCTAAAGTACCATTTTCCTAAGTAAATTTCTAGATAGATTTTAAAGTTACTTATACAATCTTTGTCCCAAATGAATGAATCAATCTCTAAATTTGTGAATATTGTATACTTTTAAATGAATCATTATTTTGTCAATAAGTTTTGACACATTTTACCATAATAAATAAAATTACTGTCTCACACTAAAAACATTCAATCCTTGAGGGAACGAATATCTATTTTGAAAACTAAATTTGTGATACTGTATTTAAATCTCAAGTATTGGAATCATTCTAAAGTACCATTTTCCTAAGTAAATTTAGATAGATTTTAAATTTACTTATACAATCTTTGTCCCAAATGAATCAATCAATCTCTAAATTTGTGAATATTGTATACTTTGTAAATGAATCATTCTTTTGTTGATAAGTTTTGACACTTTTTACTATAGTAAATAAAAATTATTGTCTCACACTGAAAACATTTAATCCTTGAGGGAACGATATCTATTTTGAAAACTACAAGAATACATTGGTGCGCTTGCCAAATAGCCAACAACATTCAGGCACTAACAAGTCTTCTGGCGCTGTCATCGAGGATTGAATTAACTTTAGTAAAACAGTAAATTTTTAATTACCGTTGTAAAATTTCTTTACTTTTTAACTTAGGTAAAGTTTCATTTTTTTACTCATTCATTTATTCACTTTTACTTTTTCTTTAATTACTCTTGTTACACTAACTCTCTTTGTTTAGTTTATGCATGCAATTTCGATCTTCTACAAGAAGGATTTACTTTGATCCTAAGATTGAAATTTTTTTACAAAAAGACTTAAATCTTTAAAATCTAAAGACAAACTACTTCTTCTTCTTCTTTAACTTCATCTTCTTTTCAAAACTCTGAAAATTCTAAAATGGTTGGAGAACAATAAAGATAAACTTTGGGATAGTTTGTTGCTATCAATGGACCACCCCGTGTATCAGGGATATTTCAAGGACCTGTAGTTGCGATGGAAATTAAACCTGCTACATTGAATATAATTCAAAATAATCAGTTTGTTGGTTTAAATCATGAAGAACCATATGAACATCTAAGTGATTTTTATGAATTATGTAGCACTATTAGTTTTAAACCCAATAAAGAAGAATCTATGTAATGAGACTATTTCCTTTTTCTTTGGTTAGGAAGACTAAAGAATGGTTTAAATCTTGTCCACATGGTAGTTTTACAAACTGGTCTGATCTTGAAAGAAAATTTTTGGAAAGGTTTTATTACCCTTCTAAATATTTTGAAGCTATGACAGCCATTCATTCATTTTCACAAAATAATAATGAGTCATTAGGAGAAGCATAGGAACAATTTAGAGCATTGTTAAGAAAGTGTCCAAATCATAATTTGGATGATAGTGGTAAGGTAAGAATCATCTATCATGGTTTGTTGCCTTAGTTTAAGATGATGTTAGATGCCTATGCAGGTGGTTCATTAATGAACAAAATAATAGATGAGGCAATAGCTATAATGGAGTCCATGTCTACCAGTGACCGACAAGCAAAACATGAAAGAGGTAATGTTTCTAGAAAACCAGGTATGCTTGAGTTAGGAGTTAATGATGCAGTCCTAGCTCAACAAAAATTCTTGACACAATAAATTGAAGCAATGAGTAAGTAATTGCAGAAACTTCAAATTGCTCAAGTGTCATCATCACCCCCTGCTCAAATAAAATAATGCATTCATTGTATGAGTGAATAACCTTGCGGTTACTGTTTACCAGATGGAACTGAACAAGAGCAAGCCAATTTTCTGCTCCACCAAAGAATACCTGTGGGTAATTTACCGTTCAATATTGGTAATCTTTTCCTAACAATTACCTACAGGGATGGCAGAATCAAAACTTTGGTTGGAAATAAGATGCTGGACCCTCTAATAGACCTCCTAACAAACAGCTTCAACAACAACCACAATCTGATCAAAATGCTAGACTGACAAGGATAGAAGATTCTATCCAACAATTGCTGTAATATATGGGTACAAATGAAGCCGTACGAAAAGTATTAGATTTACAATTGGGACAACTAGCAAATGAAGTAGCTGAAATGAAGAGTTTTGGTTTTTCTGCCAATACCCAGAACCCAAGGGAACAATGTAAAATTATTTTTAATAGAAGTGGTAAAGTTATAGGAACTGATTGTAAAGAAACTTGTAAAGAGAATGAAAGAAGTGAAAAAGAAAAAATGAAAAAGAAGAGAATGACAAAGAAAATAGTGAAGAAGAAAAGAAACAAAAAGAGAGTGATGAAAAAGAAAATAAAGAATAAGAAAATAAAGAAAAAGAAAAAAAAAAGAAAAAAAAGAAAAAAATCAAAAAATAAAAGAATCGGTACTTGGGTCAGAGTCCTTCTGTCAAGGATCTGCCTTATCCTCATGCACCATCAAGAAAGGATAAGGAAAGAGAATATAAGAGATTCCTTGAAATCTTTAAGTTGTTATAAATAAACATTCCATTCTCTAAGGCATTAGAACAAATGCCAACATATGCAAAGTTTATGAAGGAACTACTCACTAAGAAGAGGAGGTATAATGAAGAAATTATGGAGCTTGAAGCAGGTTGTAGTGCCATTTTACAATATAACATACCGAAAAAGTCAAAGGTCCCCAAAAGTTTCACCATTCTTGTCTCCATTGGAGGTGTAAATATTGGGAAGGCTTTATTAGATTTAGGGGCAAGCATCAATTTAATTCCCTTAAGTATGATGAAGCGCATTGGTGATCTTGATCCTCAAAGGACAAAGATGACTCTACAACTGGTAGACTGCTTAATCAAAAGACTTTATGGAATTATGGAAGATGTACTTGTAAAGGTTGACAAGTTCTACTTACCTACTGACTTTGTGGTATTACACATGGAGGAGGATACTGAAGTCCCCCTAATTCTTGGAAGACTATTTATGAAGACTTCTAGAGTATTGATTGATGTTGATAATGAAAAGCTTACAATCAGAGTACATGATAAAGAGGTAAATTTTGATGATTTTAAAGCTCTTAAACATTCTAGCCCAAAACAAGATTATTTTAGAATGGATGCCCTTGATGAGGTTTGCCTCTCCATTTCAAAAGGTATGTCTATTTTTGACCCTCTCAATAAGTTAATGGTTGACTCTATTGAATGTTCAAATTAGGAAGAGGAAAGACAGATAGACAGGTGTTTGGAAGAACTTGAAAGAGGAAAATATATTTCCTAAGAATCTAGAAAGATTGAGGAGCTCCAAGAAACACCTTTTGAACAAGTCTAGAGACCAGAGCTTAAAATTTTTCCTTCACACCTCAAGTATATCTTTCTAAAAGAAGGTAATCTTAAACCAGTCATTATTAGTAACTTACTAACTAAAACAGAAGAAGAAAGACTAGTAGAGATGCTAAAGAAGAATCAAGAAGCAATTGGATGGGCACTTGAAGATCTGAAAGGTATAAGCCCATCTTATTACATGCACATGATTTTATTAGAAGATGATTTCAAGCTTGTAGCCCAACCTCAACGACACCTCAATCCTACAATGAAAGAGGTAAAAAAGAAAAAGGTTCTAAAATTGCTCAAAGAAGGTATCATCTATCTTATTTCTAATAGTGCATGGGTAAGTCTTGTTCAAGTGGTACCTAAAAATGGTGGTATGACAATAATTATAAATGTTAAAAATGAATTAATCCCAACAAGAATTGTCACAAGCTGGAGAATGTGCATTGATTATTGAAAACTGAACCAGGCAATAAGAAAAAATCATTTTCCCCTCCCCTTTATGGACCAAATGCTTGAAAGATTATTTGGACAGACTTATTGTTGCTTCCTTGATGGTTATTCTGGATATAACCAAATTGATGTGGATCCTCTTGACCAAGAAAAGACTGCTTTTACATGTCCTTTTGGTATCTTTGCTTATAGAAAAATGCCATTTGAATTGTGCAATGCACCTGTGACTTTTCAATGTTGTATATTTGCTATTTTCACATATTTAGTTGAAAAAAGCATAGCAATTTTCATGGATGACTTCTCAGTCTTTGGAAACTCTTTTGATACATGTCTATCAAACTTGGACACCGTACTGAGGCAGTGTATCGATACAAATCTGGTCTTGAATTGGGAGAAATGTCACTTCATGGTGATTGAAGGTATTGTACTCAGTCATAAGATCTCTGCAAAAGGTATTGAAGTAGACCAAGCAAAAATTGAGGTGATATCTAAACTCCCACCCATGTAAATATGAAAGGGATTAGAAGTTTTCTAGGACATGTTGGGTTTTATAGAAGGTTCATTAAAGATTTTTCAAAAATTGCTAAACCTTTGATAAACCTTTTAAACAAAGATGTTGAATTCAAATTTGATGAAGCATGCCTTAAAGCTTTTAATTCTTTAAAAGAAAAATTGATTTTTGCTCCCATTATTGTTGCCCCGAATTGGAATTTACCATTTGAGCTCATGTGTGATGCAAGCGATTATGCTATGCGAGCTGTTTTAGGACAAAGGCATGAAAAGATTTTTCAAGTTATACATTATGCTAGTAAGGTTTTGAATGAAAATCAAGTGAATTATGCCACTACTGAGAAAGAGTTACTAGCCATAGTGTATGCCTTGGAAAAATTTAGATCATATTTGATTGGCTCTAAAATAATTATTTTTACTGATCATGCAGCCATCAAATATCTCTTGACTAAAACAGATTCTAAACCTCAATTAATTCGATGGATTTTACTCCTACAAGAATATGATCTTGAAATCAAAGATAAAAAGGGTAGTGAAAATGTGGTTGCTGATCATTAGTCTAGATTAATGAATGATGAGGTCATTGCTAAGGAAAATGAAATTTTGGAAGAATTTATTGACGAGAAATTGTTTGAAATAATAAAATGGACATGGTTTGCTGATATGGCCAATTTTAAAGTAGCAGGAATTCTTCCTAATGATTTAACCTAGCAGCAGAGAAAATTTTTTTACACAGATGCCAAATATTTTGTTTGGGATGACCCTCATCTATTTAAAATTGGTGTGGATAATTTGTTGCGATGTTGTGTACCTGATTGGGAAATTAATGATGTACTATGGCACTGCCATAAATCCCCTTACGATGGTTATTTTAATGGAGAAAGGATTGCTGCAAAGGTCCTTCAATCAGGTTTGTACTAGCCCTCTATTTTTAAAGGTGCCACTCATTTATACAATCTTGTGACATTTGCCAAAGAACAAGAAACATAACCAGGAGGCAAGAAATGCCTTTCACAAACACACAAGAGGTAGAGGTATTTGATTGTTAGGGAATTAACTAATTTATTCTTTTGGCAGTGGATTATGTTTCTAAATGGGTGGAAGCAATTGCTTCACTTAATGCTGACTCCAAAACTACGGTGAATTTCTTAAAGAAAAATATTTTTTGCAGGTTTGGAACACCAAGGACTCTGATTAGTGATGGAGGTTCACACTTCTGTAACAACATTCTTCAAAAGGTGTTACAACATTATGGTGTAAGACATAAAGTGACCACAGCTTATCATCCACAAACCAATGGTCAAGCTGAAATTCCAAATAGGGAATTGAAAAGGATCACTGAAATGACAGTGTCTTCTTCAAGAAAAGATTGGTCACAGAAACTTGATGATGCACTCTGGGCTTACAGAACTGCGTTTAAAACTCCGATTGGCCTTTCTCCTTTTCAGATGGTTTATGAAAAAACTTGTCATCTCTTAGTTGAAATGGAACATAAAGCATACTGGGCATTGAAATTCCTTAACTTTGATTAAATACTACAATTGACAAAAGGAAATTGCAATTATTTGAGTTAGAGGAAATGCAGAATCATGTTTATGAATCATCCAGGTGCTACAAGAACAAGGTGAAAGCTTACCATGATAAAAAATTGAAGAAAAGACATTTCATACCAGGGTAGCATGGATGGTGAATGGACACAGGTTAAAGCCTTATCTAGGTGGTTAGATCAACAGACTCACCACCATATTATCAGATTTATGGTTTGCAGGATGTCAAGCTAGAGACATTAAACCCAGCGCTTAATGGGAGGCAACCCATTATTTTTCCACAATTGGTATTTGTTTTTAATTTTTAAATATATATAATGATGATTTTAATTAAATTTTAGTCAATTTTAGAATTTTAAAAATAAAAAGGGTTAAAATTGTATTAAATTTGGTTTTAAAAATAAAAAATTAGAAAATTGAATTCTGATTCCCACACGTAGCGTCCTACCTATATGTAGCATGGGGTCAAAATTTCAAACCTGACGCGTAGCGTAAGAGCCACGCGTAGCATCAGGTCCTGCGTAAAGTTTTGAAAAATAGAGCCCACTAAGAATGAAGGCCCATTCTTAAGATTTTTAAACCTAATTTCCCTCCTTGTTTCTCACTTTTGCAAACCCTAATTTTCTCAAAACCCAATTACCTCTCTACATCCCTGATAGGTGTTTAGTTTGCACTAGTTTTAGGGTCCATATAGTCTTAGTTTTAGTTTATTTCATCTTATTTTTCCCTAATTTCCATGGTTATTCTTCTATTTCTACACATGTTACTTGGGTAGTTGTATTTTGTAGGAACCTTCATGAGATAAGTCTATTAGCAAAAGGATTTACAAGATTTTGAATGGAATGATGAAAATGTGAAGAGTTCAAGCTTGTAGAAGACTCAAGATTGAAGCCACTCCAATAATTGAAGAGGGATGTACAAAAGAAAGCATTTTAGAACCCAAAAACACCCACAAAATGCATGTTTGCCAAGGTTCAGAGAAAACCCCGTGGAACACACTAGAAGAAGTGAAAAAATTGAGACAAAGAAAACCACTACTAGTGGAAATTCCCATTAGCCGTGGAACTCCCTGCCAAAAAACCCACTGGCCGTGGATTTTCCCACTGCCAGTGGTTTCTGCCCAATTTTTAATTCTTCACACATTTTCGGTCACACAGTACGATCCACTACCAATGGATTTTACACGTTGCAGCAGTTACCTTCAGTTTTCTTTTAATTTTCAAGGGATAAAAAAGGAAAAAAAAGAAGGGGAATAGGACGTTCTTAGTAGGAGAATAAAAGAAGATAGTTTTTGGGTGAGGATTGGGAGGTTTCTTCTTGGAGAACAAATCAAGAGTCAACAAGAGGAACATCAATTCTACAGAATTTTGGGCATTGAATCGAGACAAAAGTGAGAACTCTAGTTTTCTTTTAAAACCCTTGTTTTGTAGTTAGGATTTCTTCCATGTTTAAGACTAGATTTCATTGTGGTATTGTAATTCTTTCCATTATGTCGAACTAAATTCCACTCTTGGGAATTAGGGTGTAGTATGTATGTGAACCAATCTTGAATGTTTTTCATCTTAATTATTAAATCGTGTTTCTTATTCAATTTTGTGTGTTCTTAATGTTTCCACTAAGCTTAGAAATAAGTGTGGATGATTTTAAACGGTAATGGGTAATCGAAGGATTGGCATATGGTTCGAATCGTATAAAATTGAACCTAGGGATTCAGGTTACGAAAGTAAATGAGACTCTTTAAGGGTTAATCGAGTTTTCATAAAGCATAAGGGATCTAATTAGTGAATTGAATGTGGTTCTTCATTAATTAGATACGTTAGTGAGGTTTCGAGAGAAAATCACTAATCAAATTAGGAAAACTTGCCTTAAGAAATGGGATTTAGTAATTTGGAAATTGAATTACATTTCATATTGGCAACAGCATATAAACCTTTAATTCCCAAGAAACTTATCTCCACTGTTGTAAACTAAACCTTTTTATTCTTATTGCAAATAACGTAGTGTTTTCTGTTGGTTTTATTTAGTTTTACGCTATAAATTTCTGAATCACCAAATGATTTTTCTAGATAATCAAAGCGTTGTGAACCAGTAATTGGGAACAATCTCTGTGGGATGATGTTTTTATTACAATGATACCCTGTGCGCTTGTGGTTGGCTATCAATCCCTCATTCTCTATTGATCATTATTATCAGGTAAGTTCTTTATTCTTCTCTTTTCAATTTCATTTTTAAAATTTTCTTAGAATGTATATGGTTAGGCTAGACTAGGACCATTAGAGACCCCTAGGAATTGTTGTTTCCGTGTATTAGATTGAACGCATGAAAGTGGGGTTGCTGCTGTGCAACTGTTAACCCGACGATAGCGTCTCAACCGTTCGTTTCTACCACCGGGTTGTTAATTGGCAAGCGCACCAATCGTCTGTAGTTTTCAAAATTTAGATATCGTTCCACTGGGATTGAAAGTCTAATAACAACAGTAATTTTCTATTCACTATGGTAAATGTGAAGAAACTTATAGACAAAAGAATGATTTATATACAATTTATACAATATTCACAGGATAGCATGATTGAGTTGTTCATAAGATAAAAAAGAAAATAAAAATCTATCTAAAAAGTTGAGTTGCAATCTAGAATAGGTAAGATACTTAAGATAAACACATATAAACAAATTATGTTGGAAATTGGATCCCTAATCTAGAATAACAATGAGGAACTCAAGACATGCATATTTAATCATCAAGTTTCATGTCATTGCAGCTTAAAATCATTATAACCGATCCCTCGTGATATAAATTCTAAGAATTCACTGTAAAGTCCGATCCCTCATGAGCTTTCTCAGTAAAAACTTGCATTAAGACCTGGCCTTATGGCAACAATGGTTAACAACCCCTATAGAATTGAGATACTAAGGGTATTCCAACTTTTACTTTTGTCAAAATAAGTTTCAATACGGCATGAATAATCATTCTCCCGTTTGACATTCATACTAATAAAACAAGTTTCAATACACATGAAAATCATTCTCCCGTTTGACGTTCATATTAATAAAAGGTTGAAATACTAACATGGAATTGAATCATAAACATGCAGAGGTCGAATTCACAACATTATACTCAATAGATTATTTCACCAATTCCAACATAAACAAATTAGTTACACATGGTGAAAGTAAAAACAACACTTACAGAGTTTGACATTACGAAGACGATGGAAACTTCACGATACAACGATCACAATACACCAAAACACACTCAAGTATCTAGAAAACTATTCTAGAACTACAACTCACAAAAGAAGTACTCAAAGTCGAGCATAAAGAGAGAAAAGAAGAGAAGTGAATAAGAATGGGATATGTTGAATGGTGTTGGATGGCCCTATTTATAGGGCTGAGCAAGGGTGCTGACGCTACGCGTCAGTGTGACGCTAGGCGTCAGACCCCTGACTCAGCTTCCATTAAACAGCTGATAATGGCCACTTCAAATTATTAAATTTGATCATGCTTGGCCACTTGGACGTGTCTCCACTATGTTTTGGCCATTTGTGTTGAGTGGAGTGGCCATTGGTGCTGAGTGGGGTGGCCATTATTGGGTCAAACCTGAGTGCTTGGCCAAGTTGGATGTGGAGTCCATGCAGCACTGACGCTACGCGTGGCTGTGACGCGTAGCGTCAGCATCAAAATTTAGAGTCCACGCTAAGCGTGGGATTGATGCTACACGTCAGATCCTCCAGTATAATTTTCTCTTGAATTCTTTACTTTTTCACTACAAAACTAGAGAAAATTGATCAAGGGCAGATTATTTCCAACAATATCCATTTATTGAATTAAAACCTAATTTTCTAACAAATTAACCAAATTTTTATTATTTTTATGAAATTTTTATTAAAAGATTTATTGTAAATTTGAGGACTAACAGCAACCCCCAAATTTTGGTTTCAGGAATTGCACCCTCACGCGTAGCGTTCCCTTGACGCGTAGCATGAGGAAACAGGGATGACGCTACGCGTCAGACCCATGTTTCTGTTTTCTTAAATTTTGTGTTTAATTAGTTTTTATTATTTTGGGTTTTTATTTGTATAATATATTTTCTGTTTAATATGTATTTTATATTTTGTTGTTAAAATTGATTGTAATAATATGTCTTTTTGTTCTTTTAAATTAAATTTTTATTTTTATGGTTTATATGTTTTATTTTGTATATTAATATGTGTTTAAAACTTATTGCATGAATTTTATATTTTAGTGTTTTCTTTGGTATATTAGATTTTATTTTAAAGCATTTATTTCCTTTATTTTGTATGTTATTGTGTACTCTGTTTGTTTTTAAATTTCTATGTTTAAAAATATTCTCTTTCTAGGGTTGTTTGAATATTTGTTTCATATTCTGCATGTTTGTTGTATAAAATATTTCCTTTTATGCATGAATAATTGTGTGTGAAATATTTTCTTTTCTTTAATTTTCAGATGGCCCCAAAGAAATCCATTCCTGCCACTGGTCCTAAAAGAAGAAGGACTACTAATACTACTTCTTCTGAGGACCCTGACATTCAGATTGAGGAGAGCATCTTGGACCTCGTGATCCTACAAGGTTCAAGACCGATGCTAAGTGGGTCAGGTTCCAGCAGATCAAGGGATTCAAATTGATCTAGGAGAGAGTGTTAGATCTGGGAGTAGTTAACTACCCAGCGCTTCTTAGAAAGATCCAGAAGAGGAGGTAGGGAACACTGTTTGCCCTACTCACTAAGGGAGATCCCATCCTGGTGATGGAATTTTATGTAAACGCCTATAGGACTCGCTAGGATTCACCCAACATTGGGCAGATGAGGACCAGCTGGGTCAGAGGCCTACATATTACTTATGATTGTGACACTATCAGTACCCTTTTGGGTAACCCTTGGCAGCCCACTCCTGAGGGCAACACTTATTTCTGGTTGGAGAACAGAAACAAGTTTACTACAGAGGATGGTGATCTAGGATATTTCCTAGATCAGGTTGCTTATTTCTTGAGCAAGGATAGAGTCTATTTTAACCTTAGTAAGGTTAATAAAGCTCTCTGTAATCTGTAAAATACCCAGATGACCCCAACAGCCCAAGTGTGGATGTACTTGATGCTCCACAATGTCATGCCGGTGACTCATCTCTCTACTTTACCCGTTGGTCGTTACTGGTTGTTATACTCCATTCTGCAAGGCCACACCATTGACATCTTTGCTCTTATTTCTGAACAAATTCACTAGTATGCCCTTGCCCATAAGGTGAACCGCTCGGTGCCCTTTCCACTTACTATATCTCCCTTACTGAGAAGGCAGGGAGTACCAGTACCATCTGCATAGTTCACTAGCTCATCGGGACAAGTACCCCATGTTCTAGTGAACATAGCTTATTTTGTGCAGCAGTGCGAGCTTCCACCCCTTGAGTAGGAGGCTCAGTCGAGACCTAGGAGAAGGCGACCACCACAGGCAGCTCCTTCTAATACTTTCACTCAGGATTTCGCTAGGCTGAGGATAGACTGTCAGCACATGATGCGGATGATGGCTGCTTCCCATAAAGCTTATGTATACTTACATGATTCATTGTATCAGTACAGGGTCCAGGGGCCAGATGCACCATTTATGACACCGACCGATTTTGTTTCTCGTGTGGCTTGGCTAGAGACCAGACGATATATCCAGAGGTAGGTGGGACATCTGGAGCACAGGCTGACATAGAGGGAGATACTGATAAGAAGGATAAGGAGGATTAGATGAAGGATAATGATTGAGGACCATCTTTATTTTCTGCATATTTATGACTGCTTTCACATTAGTTTACTTTGATATTTTCTTTACATCTTAGTTATTTAGTTGGTTGGGATTTTTATATCTGTGGTTTGATTTTATTTTGTGTGGTGTGATTTTATTTCTGCATTATAATTATTTTTCTTTTCTTAAAATAAAAGTCAAAAACAAAGTGTGATTTTCTAAAAAAAATAATCAAATTTTTGAAAATTGAAAAACTTATGCGCTTGAGGTTTTACACAACAAGCTGTTTTTAACAATCAAATATTGATTCTTTTGCAACTAAGGCATTTTGATAAAACCAATTACAATGTTCTTATTAATAATCAAGCTAATTTTGAAAACCTAGTGAGCTGAGAGATCTTTAAACACTTGAGGGTATCAACATAATTTCTTTCAAATTGATTTTTCTTAATTCTTTGATTTGTGTTGTCATACAGAAGATCCAAGAGCATGATCAAGGCACATTTTTGGTAAATATAAGAACTCGGGGCCAAAAAGCTTACCGTGGTAAAAACCTATTTATCCCTTGATAGCCACTTTAATCCTTAAAACAATTTCTTTGACACCTCTAGCCCATAAATATTGTCAACCATTCCCTTTTATCTGATTAAGTAAGAGAGCATTATACTCAAAATGAGAAATATTTTTGAGTGTTCTTACAAAATGGGGAGTGAAATTGTAAACTTAGTTCTTTTCAAAATTATCAGTTATGCATGTATATGAAAAATGAAAAATAAAAAATAAAAAATATATATATATGCAAAATCAGAAAAGAAACAATGAAAAGAATTAAGTTGGGGGTATTTACCAAAAAGGGGAAGTGAGATATTTGGTCAAGAAAAACATCTTAAATTGTATGAATGACAATTGATAAGATGAAAATCAAAATTAAATTTGTTTTATCTTACGATCGATTGAGTTAACAGGTTACCTTTTTACAGAGAGAAACACTTGTGAGGTAAGCCTTGAAATAAGCTTGATTTATTGACATGACATTGTGAAAGTTTTATCTTTAAGCCTCTTTTGCATAAGTCATCTATATTGATCACTCTGAACGGTGAGTTGTGAATTACTTCCTATGGTAAATTTTCAAATTTTTCAAAAATTTGATTTCAAAAAGATTGGTTTAAAGTTTTAGTTTGTTTTGCTCGAGGGCGAGCAACTTCCTAAGTTGGGGGTAGTTTCTTAGTCCTTATTTTTATTGTTATTTTTATATTAAAAAGTGTGAAAAAGTAAATAAAAATTAGACAAAAATAAATAAATTTAGTTTTTATATCAAATAAATGGAAGTTATTGAACTAAACTTGGCATGACACATTTTTCTCAATTTTGGTAGTAAAAAGCTGATGATTTATGGTGAAAATTTATTCAAGGCAGAAGGGCTGATTCGTAGAATCAACTTCGCACTCAACGTCAGGATTTTGGTGCTGACGCTATGTGTTAGTCCTCAAATTTTCAATAAAAGCTTTAATAAAAATTTCATAAAAATTACAAAAATGAGTTTAATTTATTAGAAAATTAGGATTTAAATTCAATAAATGGATGTTGTTGGAAATAATCTACCCTTGATCAATTTTCTCTAAGTTTTGCAGTGAAAAAGTTAAGAAATCAAGAGAAAATTACACTGGAGGAGCTGACGCGTAGCCTCACCCCACGCGTAGCATCAACAGCTATTTTTGATGCTGACGCTACGCGTCACAGCCCCGCGTAGCGTCAGTGCTGCGTGGACTCCACATCCAACTTGGCTAAGCACTCAGCTTTGACCCAATAATGGCCACCCCACTCAGCACCAAGGGCCACCCCACTAAGCACAAATGGCCAAAATACAGTGGAAACACGTCCAAGTGGCCAGGCATGATCATATTTAATAATTTGAAGTGGCCATTATCAGCTGTTTGATGGAAGCTGAGTCAGGGGTGTGACGTGTAGTGTCACACTGACGCGTAGCCTCAGCACCCTTGCTCAGCCCTATAAATAGGGCCATCCAACACCATTCTATATCATCCCATAGCATCACATTCTCTTCTTTTCTTTCTTGTGCTCGACTTTGATTACTTCTTTTATGAGTTGTAGTTCTAGAATAGTTTTCTAGATACTTGAGTGTGTTTCGGTGTATTGTGATCATTGTATCGTGAAGTTCCCATCGCCTTCGTAATGTCAAACTCTGTAAGTGTTGTTTTTACTTTCACCATGTGTAACTAATTTGTTTATGTTGGAATTGGTGAACTAATCTATTCAGTATAATGTTGTGAATTTGACCTCTGTATGTTTATGATTCAAGTCCATGTTAGTATTTCAACCTTTTATTAATATGAACATCAAACGGGAGAATGATTTTCATGTGTATTGAAACTTGTTTTATTAGTATGAATGTCAAACGGGAGAATGATTATTCATGCCGTATTGAAACTTGTTTTGACAAAAGTAAAAGTTGGAATACCCTTAGTATCTCAATTCTATAGGGGTTGTTAACCATTGTTGCCATAAGGCCAGGTCTTAATGCAAGTTTTTACTGAGAAAGCTCCCGAGGGATCGGACTTTACGGTGAATTCTTAGAATTTATATCACGAGGGATCAATTATAATGATTTTAAGCTGCAATGACATGAAACTTGATGATTAAATATGCATGTCTTGAGTTTCTCATTGTTATTCTAGATTAGGGATCCAATTTCCAACATAATTTGTTTACCTGTGTTTATCTCAAGTATCTTACCTATTCTAGATTGCAACTCGACTTTTTTGATAGATTTTATTTTCTTTTATCTTATGAACCACTCAATCATGCTATCCTGTGAATATTGTATAAATTGTATATAAATCATTCTTTTGTCTATAACTTCCTTCACATTTACCATAGTAAATAGAAAATTACTGTTGTTATTGGACTTTCAATCCCAGTGGAACGATATCTAAATTTTGAAAACTACAAATGATTGGTGCGCTTGCCAATTAACAACCCGGTGGTGGAAACGAACTGTTGAGACGCTATCGTCGGGTTAACAAGTTTTTTGGCGCCGTCGCCGGGGATTGAATTGTTTCAGTAAAACAGTAAATTTTTAATTACCGTGGTAAATATTTTTTTTACCTTAGTTAAATTTTTGATTATTTATTTTTTACTTATTGTTACAACTAACTTTCTTTGTCTAGTTTGTGTATGCAAACTCGATCTACCACAGGTAAAATTTATTTTGATCCTGAGATAGAAAAGTTTGTAAAGAAAATCAAGTCTTTGAAATCTAAAACACAAACTAAATCTTCTTCTAATTTTGAAAATTCAAATATGACTGCTAAAAGGAGAACATTGGGACAGTTTGCTGCTATTAATGGTCCACCCCGAGTTTCGGGTATGTTTCAAGGACCTGTTGTACCAGTGGAGATTAAACCTGCTACTTTAAATATTATTCAAAACAATCAATTTGCTGGTTTAAATCATGAAGAACCATATGAACATTTAACTATTTTTTATGAGTTATGCAGCACAATTGGTTTTGAACCTAATCAAGAAGAGTCTGTTTACATGAGACTTTTTCCTTTTTCATTGATTGGTAAAGCAAAAGAATGGTCTAAATCTTGTCCACCGGGTAGTTTTGCAAACTGGTCCGATGTTAAAAGAAAATTTTTAGAAAGATTTTATTCTGCTTTGAAATATTTTAAAGCAATGACAGCCATACACTCTTTTTCTCAAAATAATGATGAATCACTAGGAGAGACATGGGAACGATTCAAGGCACTTTTGAGAAAGTGCCCAAACCACAACCTGAATGATGCCGAAAAGGTAAGAATCGTTTACCATGGTTTATTGCCTCAGTTCAAGATGATGTTAGATGCGTGTGCAGGTGGTTCTTTAATGAACAAAACTGTGGAGGAAGCTATTGAGATATTGGAATCAATGGCTATCAGTGACCGCCAAGCAAAACATGAAAGAGGTAATGTACAGAGGAAGCCAGGAATGCTCGAATTGGGAGTAAATGATGCGGTATTGGCTCAGCAAAAATTACTGACCCAACAAATTGAAGTTATGAGCCAGCAATTGGAAAAACTCCAAATTGCTCAAGTAGCATCACCACCCCCTGCTCAACTTAAACAATGTATGCACTGTATGGGAGAACAACCATGTGGTTACTGTGGAAATGAGCAAGAGCAAGCCAATTTCATGACCCATCAAAGAGCACCCTTAGGTAATTTTCCTTTCAATCATGGAAATTCTTTTCCTAACAATTACCTGCAGGGTTGGTAAAATCAGAATATTGGCTGGAGACAAGACACTGGACCTTCTAATAGACCTCCTAACAATCAGTTTAAGCAACAACAAACTGACAATGCAAGATTAACAAGGATAGAAGAATCTATTCAACAGTTATTGCAGTTTGTGGAAACAAATGAAGCTGCCTGAAAAGCATCAGACATACAAATAGGATAGCTTGCAAAAGAAATAGCCGAATTAAAGAGTTCTGGGTTTACTGCAAACACTCAAAACCCAAGGGAACAATGTAATGCTGTTTCTTCTGATATTGTAAAAATTGATTGTAAAGAAAAGAGTGAGAAAAAGAAAGAAGAAGAAAAAGAAAGTGAAAAAATAGAAAAAAATGAAAAAAATGAAAAAGAAAAAATGTGCAAGCAAATACAGAGCAAGAAACAAACTGTATAACCCTGAAAAAATGTAAAGATCCGGGGAGTTTCACCATTCCTGTAACAATTGAAAATATCAACATCAGGAATGCGTTATTAGATTTAGGGGCTAACATCAACTTGATGCCCTTAGAATTAATAAAGCGCATTGGTGAATATGAGCTAAAAGAAGCAAAGACAGAATTACAGTTTGCGGATCGCTCTATCAAAAAGCCTTTTGGGATTGTGGAAGATGTACTGGTAAAGGTTGATAAGTACTACTTCAGAGTTGACTTTGTGGTACTGGATATGAAGGAGGATACTGAGATCCCCCTGATCCTAGGAAGACCTTTCATGAAAACTACAAGGATCAAAGTAGATGTTGATCTAAGTATGGTTGCAGTCAAGGTTTATGAAGAAGAAGTAAGCTTCAGTGCTCATGAACACCTCAGGACAAGTAATGAGGAAAACGTTTACCCTTCAATCGAACCAGGTATATCTCTTCCTAATCAATTAAATTGTTTTAAATTAACCGATGCCTTGAAAGATGAAAAACAGGTAATTAAGCATCGGAAAAGAAGAAGGAGGAAGAAAAAGACAGGTGAATCCTCAACGAATATTGGGAGACCACCTGATTAATCAGAGGTAATGTCTGGCTGGAGACATTAAATCTAGCGCTCTATGGGAGGCAACCCATTTTGTTATTTGTTTATTTTAATTTATGTAAAATAAATAAATAAATAAATAAATAAATAAAATAAAATAAAATTAATCAATCAAAATTTTTGTTAGTAAGTTAATACACTTAGAGTTTTTACACAATGAAACTTAATTTTGTAAAATCAATTATTAGTTCTTTATAACTTAGGAATTTTGATAAATTTAATTACAATAGGTTTATTAACCATCAAGCAAATTTCGATAGCCCGGTGAGCAGAGAGATATTTTTTTATATACTTGAGGGTTTAATCGACATATTTTCAATTCGAATTGATTTTGCTTTAATCTCTGATTTGTGTTGTTGTACAGAAAATTCAGGAAAATGATCAAGGCACATTTTTGGTAAAAAAAAAAACCTTGGGCCAAACAACTTACCTTGGTAAAAATTCTTTTATCCTTTGCAAGCCAATTTGAGCCTAAAATAAAATTCCTTGGTACCCTTAAAACTAAATCTGTTTTTACCATTCCCTATACTTGATTGATTAAAAGAGCAGTTGAAATCAATGAAAATGTTTGAGTGTTCTCACAAAAATAGGGAGTGAAAATAAGCAACTTGATTCTTTTCAGAAAAAAATGGAAAAGAAAAGTCAAAAATAGTGAAAAGAATCAAGTTGGGGGTATTTATTCAACAAAAGAAATGAGAGTTTGGGTCAAGAGAAAGCCTAAAAAAATTATAAAATGCTCTTTTATGATTTCAGGTTTTTGAATTCCAAGAAAAACCATTGATTCTTGTAAACCAAGCCTCATTACAACCCGTGAAAAGACCTTGTGATTTCTGAACTAATTCTGTATAAATAACCATTGATTAGATGACAAACAAAGTTAAATTCGTTTGATCTTATGATTGATTGAGTGAAACAGGTTACCTATTACATAGAGATAAACACCTGTGAGGTAAGCCTGAAATTCTGCTTGATTGTTAATAGAATATTGTAAATAAATTTTATCATTAAACCTTTGTTATACTAATTTTTGATTATTACAAAGTTAGTTAAATTATGAAAATTACTTTTTGTTGTAAATTCTCGGACTAACTCAAAAATTTGATTCCAAATTTTTATTTTTCTTATTTTTTCTCTCTTGCTCGAGGACGAGCAATGTCTCAAGTTGGGGGTATTTGTCAGTCCTCAAATTTTCAAAAAAAGCTTTAATAAAAATTTCATAAAAATTACAAAAATTAGTTTAATTTGTTAGAAAATTAGGATTTAAATTCAATAAATGGATGTTGTTGGAAATAATCTGCCCTTAAAATCATGAAGGATTAATGGAGGCTGAGTCAAGAGGCTGACACGCAGCGCCAGGCCCGCGCGTAGCATCAGGAGATTGACTCGGCCCTATAAATAGGCCATTTGCCAAGAGTTCAAGCATCCCTTCCTTCATTTTCTCTTCCTATCCCACGAATTCAATTGAGTTGTGCTGTAGAATAGCTTCCATATACTTGAGAGTGTTGTTTTAGTGTGTTTCCTTTCGTGTTGTGAAGTGTGATCAAGTATTCATGATGTCTTCAATTGTAAGTTGTGTTTTTATTTTCACCATATGTAACTAATTTGTTGATGGAATTGGTGAACCAATCTATGAATATGATGTTTTGATTATGAATTATGCATGTTTTTTATTCAAGTTTCATGTTAGTATTTCAACCTTTATTAGTATGAACTTCAAACGGGAGAATAATTTTCATGTGTGTTAATTAACTTTACAGAAGTAAAAGTTGAAGTACCCTTAATATACCAATTACTAGGGACAAAGTTAGTAATTATTGTTGTGATAAGGCCAGCACTTAAAGCAAGTTTTTACTGAGAAAGCATCTGAGGGATCAGACTTTATGGTAACTATTTAGAATTTATTCACTGAGGCATCGGGTTTAATGATTTTAAGGTGCAATGACATGAACTTGATGATTAAATATGCATGTTTATAATTGTTATGTTATATTTTAGTGCAGGGATCTAAATTCCAACATAGTTTGTTATACTGTATTTAAATCTCAAGTATTAGAATCATTCTAAAGTACCATTTTTCTAAGTAAATTTCTAGATAGATTTTAAATTTACTTATACAATCTTTGTCCCGAATGAATTAATCAATCTCTAAATTTGTGAATATTGTATACTTTGTAAATGAATCATTCTTTTGTTAATAAGTTTTGACACTTTTTACCATAGTAAATAAAAATTATTGTCTCACACTGAAAACATTTAATCCTTGAGGGAACGATATCTATTTTGGAAACTACAAGAATACATTGGTGCGCTTGCCAAATAGCTAACAACATTCAGGCACTAACAGTTAATCAGTGTAAAATCTTCCTTTCATTTAGTAAAAAATTTTTCTTGGCGATTAATTAAACATATCTAAGTGCAACCCCATGGTACAGGAAAAATATATATTCTATAGGATCTACAAAAGGCAAATGTCAGTGGTTCTTCTTCTTCTTATTATTATACTTCTTTGGTTTTTTTACAAACTATGGCAGATGCTTAATGCATTTGAACATTAGCAAAAGATAAATATTCATGTAGAAGTTTACAACTACCAAGAAATTTTCCAATATGAATTGGTGACAACATGTACATCAAAAATCAAAGTACTAGGTTTACTTGAAAACTACTTGGTTAAGACAATAAGTGGGAGAATGATTATGTAAACTAAAAACCTAAGTTAACACAACAAAGGGTGAAACACCAACACATACCTTGCATCGTCGAAAACAATAACATCGTCGAGAGAGGGATACAAGAGCAGTGGAAGGATGGAACTCAATCACCATTGAGAGAGGGGGACAACAAAAGATGAGGGAGACGAGAGTATTCCAGGGAGAAAGAGAAGAGAGGGTTCAAGTGTGAGAGGGAGAAGAAAGGCTTTGAGGGAGAAACATTTCCAATTGAAGGAGAGGATGTTCATAAAAGAAAATAGTTTACTTAGCATGCCACGTAGGTGAGGGCAATAAAGCCCTCACTTAATTGAGAGCACCCAAGTAACGCCCAAATTTTAATCTATGAATTTTATATCTCTTCCTTAGTTTGAAAAGGCCAAGGTTACAATATAAAATATATGTAATAGATAGTAAAATAATTCCAAAAAGTTCATTTAATATTTAAAGGCCCCAACACCATAAATGTACACTAATCAATAACCAAAGTTAACATTTCTATACCATATCATATTTTTCCTTAGACATCATTGAGCTTCAGCTAAGCTTGAAGGGTGTGTCAACTTTATTGGTTTTATGTTTCTTCTCCTTCTAGGGAATTTTCATAAAGTTGATGCTAGAATTAAACATTATAAATGAGAGGTGAAGTATGAGTTTAAGTCCCCTTATTGTTATAAGAAGTTGGTTATCACCATTAATGGACAAACTCCAGGGCCTACCATTCAGACACATGAGGGTGACACTGCCATTATTGAAGTTAACAATAGTTTAGAGACAAAAAAAACCTTGTTATCCATTGGCATAGGATTAGAGAGGTTTGATTTTTTCTGGTCCTAATTATTTTTTACTTTTTAATCAAAACATAACTAGTAAATGACAAATTTTTCAAAATTAGTTTATAGGCTTTTTTCCTTCTTTTTATTGATTACTCATGTATGTGGTTTTGTATGCGACAGATTGGAACTCCTTGATTTGATGAAATAGAAAGGGTAACTCAATGTCCCGTATTGCCTGCAAACACATTTAAATATGAGTTTGTTGTTGATAGGGTAAGTTGTAAATTTTAAAGTAGAAATAATATTAATTGTTTGGTTAGTCATTCGGTTATTGTTAGAACTCCAACAAATTGAATGGACCACATAGCCACAATCTCTCAAGCTCCATAACCAAACTTGTCATGGCACAAATAGAGAGTGGTGAAAGCAAAGATCAAAAAAAGAGAAGGAGTCAGAGAGAGAAGAAGAAATAAAGAATATTATGATTCATTCATAATTTGGGAAAAAGAAATAATGAGTTATATACAGGCTCACCAACAGAAAACTAATTCTAACCATCCACTAATTAATCTAAAGTTATGCACTAATGAAATAATTAAGTGTTAATTACATACTAACAACCCCCCTCAAGCTGGAATGTGAACATCAAGCATTCCAAGCTTGGAAATAAGAAAAGAGAAAGGGCTAACAACAAGTGGTTTGGTAAGTAAATCTGCCAATTGTTCCTTGGAAGGAATAGGGAGAAGATGGATTTTACCTACCAGGATTTGATCCCTCATAGTGTGGCAGTCCAGCTTAATATGTTTTGTATGTTCATGAAACACTGGATTAGATGCAATATGTCTAGATGATTGATTATCATAGAAAAGAGTGATGGGTGAAGGATGTGGGACAACAAAGTCATGCAGTAAAGATAAAAGCCACTGAGCCTTACAAGTAGCCAGAGCAAGAGCCCTGTACTCTGCCTCAAAGGAGGATTTAGAAATGGTGTGTTGTTTCTTGGTCTTCCAAGAAATAAGGGACCCAAGAAAAAAAAAAGCCTGTGACTGACCTTCTGTTATCAGGACATGAAGCCCAATTAGTTACTAAGTACCCAGTTAATTTGAAATTAAAGGAAGAAAGGAAAAAGAGGCCTTTTGCAGGAGATTGCTTGAGGTATCGAAGAACCTTTAAGGCAGACTGATAGTGAGCTGTGGTAGAATGAGATAAGAACTGGTTGAGTTTGCTCACAAAAAATGATAAATCGGGTCAAGTGTTGGTGAGACAAACCAGCTTGCCTATAAACTTCCTATAAGATATGGGATTAGAGAAAGGAGATCCTGATTGAAGTCTAAGTATGAGTCCAGAGTCCATGGGAATATTACTTGGTTTAGAAGCAAGCAGCCCTGTCTCTTGTAGTAGTTCCAAAGTATACTTTCTCTAATAAAGTGAAATTCCAGATTATGACCTTGCAACCTCAAAGCCTAAGAAAAACTTGAGGTAACCAAGACCTTTAATGCCAAATTTACCATGCAACAACTGTTTCATATGAGTTATTTCAGTGAGATCTTGGCTTGTAAGAACTAAGTCATCCACATATGTTAAAATAGCAGTGAAACCTTATGGAGATTCCTTGGTGAAGAGAGAGTAATCTGCCTTGGACTATGTATAACTAGAAGAAAGCAATACCTCAGTTAGTTTCAGGTTCCATTGACTACTTGCTTGTCTAAGTCCATAAATAGACTTAGTAAGCTTACAGACCAGACCAGGTGCTAGCAAAGATAAACCCTGTGGAGGTTCCATGTACACCTCTTCATCCAATGAGCCATGAAGGAAAGCTATATTTATATCTAGTTGATGAAGGTGCCAACTTTATGCAAATGCTAGGGAGAGGAAAAGCCCAATGGTAGTCATCTTAACAATTAGGCTAAATCCTTATGCAAATGCTAGGGAGAGGAAAAGCCCAATGGTAGTCATCTTAACAATTCCCTCAATTTGTGTAAATCCTTAAGCAACAAGCCTGGCCTTGTGCCTTTCAATGGACCCATCTGCATTGAGTTTGGTCTTAAAGACCCATTTACACTTGATCAGTTTCTATCCTATAGGAAGAGGATAAAGCTACTAAGTATGGTTAGACTCCAAAGCTTGTAACTTAGCATTAACTGCATTTTGCCAACAAACCTCTTTAATGGCTTCAGAATAAGTAACAGGCTCTTGAATAAAAGAAAGTATTAGAGAAAAATGTTTATGAGAAGGATTCATAGAATCATAAGAAAGGAATGAAGATATAGGATACCTTGCATCATGATGATTTGATAAGATACCTGAAGTTTCCAGTGTGTGATGAAAGTCATGAAGATATGAGAGAAGACGTCTCTCTCTGTTGGACCTTCTAGGTTGGGTTATATATGCGAGTAAGTGATGGTCAGGTATGGTATGCTGTTGAAGTAGAGTATCAGTAGGTGAAGGAGTGTTTGGTATGTGATCTTGGTGAATAGGAGCAGTAGGTGTGATGCAAGGTAGGTCATCATCATAATCGATAAGGTGGTCAAAATAAGCCTGAGGCAAATTATTATGCTGAGAGGTAGGTATAGAAGATGCCATGGGAAATACATTTTAATAAAAAAAGCATTCCTAGATAAAAATTTCTCTAGATTTTAAATCGTAAAAGGGATAACCTTTTGTACCTTGTTTATAGCCTAGAAATATACATTTTCATGACCTGGAATCAAGCCTTGTTCTGTGTGAAACTAATGTAGATGCAAAAGCCAAACAACCAAAAACCTCCAAGGTTGAAATGTTAGCTATTTTACCATTGTGCAAGATAGTGTAAGGTGTTTTATTTTCTATGAATCTTCCTGAAAGTCTTTTAATTAAATATACAGCATGGGCTACAACAAGATTCTAGAAAGATTTTGGAATATATGATTGAAACATTCATCTCTTAGCTATGCCTAAAATATGCTAGTGTTTTCTTTCCACAATACCATTCTACTATGGGGTTTCGACATAGGTTGTTTGATGGATAATGCCTTTTGATGCATACCGGTCTTTCATGAAAAATTCACTTCCATTGTTTGTTTTAATAACTCTAATATGTTTTTGAAATTAATTTTCAATGAGCTGAACAAATTGTGGGATCAATGTGCTTACTTCAGATTTGGATTTCATGAAATATGGCCATGTAAATCTACTTGTATTGTTTATAATTGTGAGAAAAAATCCGTGACCAAAAGTAGATGGAATAGCCAAAGGATCCCAAACATCTATATGTATTAATTCTAAAATGTCAACTGTTACAGTATTGCTATTAGAAAAAGGTAATTTCTTTTGTTTTCCAAAATAACAAGAATCACATGGTGTAATGGTTTTATTACAATAGATAAAAGGATATATGTGTTTAAGTTGTTGTAATTTTTCATGAGAGGGATGGCCAAACCTGAGGTGCTAAAGATTATTATCATAGGAATGGAAACTATTAATCCAACTTTGAGAGAAATCTGGTATATCCATTTTGGAATATGCAGGAGACATCACATACAAGTCAGACCTCAGGTCAGCTACATCAATCATCTTCAAGGTGTTGGAATCTTAGATCTGGCAATCATTCAAGGAAAAAATGAATTTGTAGGGTAAGGAATTTGTAAGTTTGGATATTGAAATTAAATTGAAATTAAAAGAAAACAATTCTAGAGACTGTAGTTACAACTTTTTTACCATCAGGAAAACTCAAGAATATGGGTTTAATATTTCTATGAGCATAAAACAAGTTCAGGTTGTTGTAAACATGCATAGTGGCTCTTGTATCAATGATTTAGGAGCTAGAGTAGGAAGGATAGGCCAAGGTACAGGTAAAACCTGATGATTGGGAGCTCAAGCTCTTATTCTGATTGTTGTATATGACTTGATTGATAGATGGAGAGGTAGTTTGCAATAACGCAAGTAGTGCTTTGTGCTGTTCTGGAGTAAAACTCAGGCTAGGAGCATCTCTAGCTTCTTTCAAAGCCTGAATATTGATCTTGTCATCATTATCCTCATCAAAATCCTCATGGATGCAATGATTAATAGGGTAGTTTTGCTTGAAATAATGAGGTGGAAATCCATGCTTCCTGTAGCATGTAGCCACTGTATGACCAGATCTTCAACAGTAGGAGCACATCTTTAAGTTATGACCTTTACTTTGAGGTCCACGACCACCAGCATTTCCAAATATTCCTCTGCCTCCTCTGAAACTTCCTCTGCGCTATCCATCACCAAAAATCATCAAGACAGGTGAGATATAAGAGCTATTCTGAGCAGTATATTGAGGGTTTGAGGCTCGGTCACACTAGTAACAAGTTGTCTTTCTTGCTGCACAAGAAGTGAGAATACTTTGCCAAGTTCTGGAAATGGATCCAGGAGCATAATCTAAGATCTCACAACAGCGTATTGTTCATTTGGTCCTTTTAGAAACCGAATTATCTAACGCCCCGAAACGTTGATTAAAATTTTCGAGTAAATTTTTCGCTTTTTCGAAAGATCATTTTAAAAATTCATCAATTTAATTCAGAGTTCATGTAACGATTAATAACAGCGGAAAAATTATCATACATACTAGTCGTGAATAATTAAATTCAAGAAAATATTAAAGTAGCGGAAACGATTGAGAAGATAATGGTACATGACATATTATATTTATTACAACCCATAAAATCAAAGTTCAGGTAATAATTCAAATAGACATCCATCATGGCATCACTCTGCATTCTGCGTGTCATTCACTGTAAAAATTAATGTAAGAGTGAGACAGAATATAGAATAGATATAAAATAGATAAAATTGCACAAACACAATCAACAATTCATAATGATATGATGAATATGCCAAACAAGTCCATTAATAGATCTTTAATTAGTCAAATGATGTCATGCTGGATCCATTTGGTCTTGGTGGGAATACTGCAGTAAAAGTCTCATAGAGACACAAATAGGGCTTTAGCATATACCATGAATCCCTATACTTCATGGCGCTTAAGTACCGAAGTACACAATATCATAAGTAGGACTTTTGCATAAACCATGAATCCCTACACTCCATGGCACACAACAAAATAGGGCTTAACTCATCATAGAGTAACCCCCTACCAGGGTAGGCAATCATGGAACCCCTAAATTCCATGGTGCGTCCGAATGCTTATGATGCATGAATGCCTTTAATTCTTTTAACATACCATGATATCCACATTTCCAAAACCTCTTGGATACTACAAGTCCTCAAGGGACACAATACACATAATAATTCACAAAATCATGGATTTACTATTTCAATCACATATGTCAGTAACTACAAGGCATTCATGTACATATATATTAATTCTGTCATTCATAATTATTCACCATCACAATATACAGACTGTGTAATACTCATCAACATTTATAATAATTCATAATCACTCAATAATTTAATAAATAATTTCTATCCATAGAGAAAATATCATTTTCTTTCAAAATAGCCATTTTAAGTGACTTTCAGCATCTCCAACAGCAACATACATTAGCAAAACAGTCATAACATGGGCAAATCAACTCCTTTTTAGATGATTCCACTTTCTATAGCTCAATAATACAATTATCTACAACTTTCATGAAGAACACAGTTTCAAATTCCGAACAGAAATATTACTTATTCACGAATTACCACACTGCCTCAAGGTGAGTTTTTCAAAATGTACATATGTTAGTAATTTCAGTGTTTCTGGAGTTACAAAAATGATTTTTGCATGAAACCAGTTCTAAATTAATCTTAACACAAATATCTACAATTTTCATGAAGATCATAAATTCAAATTCTAAGCAGAAATACCATTCATCCACAAAATACAACACTGCCTCCAGGTGAGTTTTCAAAACGTACATATATTAGTATTTTCAACGTATTTAGAGCTACACAAATGATTTTAACATGAAACCAGTTCTAAAATACTCTTAACATAATTATCTACAACTTTCATGAAGACAAAAACAACTAATTCATACCACAAAATTCCCAGTATTGAAAACAAGATTCGGATTTCCAAAATTCCAGAATTTCAGAATTGCAACTTGCACATACTTCAGTAATTTGAGCATAACTTGAGCTACCAAAATTATTTTGATGTGAAACCACTTTCTAAAAATCCACAACTTAATTATCTACAACTTTCATGAAGACATCCAAGGCTGATTATGCATGTATAATTCCCAGCATATCAAAATATGCACTAAACATGAAACAAATCTTTCACTCAGACATACAGTAGTATTTTGGCTATAACGTTTGCTACACATACTCAAATTAATCGGTTCAGGTCTCAAAATTCACATAACAAAAAGATTTACAACTTTCATGAAGACACTGATCACTAATTCTTACCACACAATGCCCAGTTTTAACAATAAGATACGGATTTCAAGTTCACAGATTTACAGCTTGTACATACTTCAGTATTATGAGCATAACTTGAGCTAAAAAAATTATTTTAATGTGAAACCACTTTCTAAAGATCCACAACTTAATTATGTACAACTTTCATGAAGACATCCAAGGCGGATTATGCACGTACAGTTCCCAGTAAATCAATATATACACAAAACAAAGGATAAATCTTCCACACGAACATGCTGTAGTATATTGGCTATAACGTTTGCTATACTTATTCACATTACTTGATTCAGGTCTCAAAATTCAGATATCAAAAAGATCTACAACTTTCATGAAGAAGTCAGAGTCAAATTCACATGTTTTCAATTTCAAAAATGAGCAACAAGTTACGAAGTTAATTCTGGAATCCTAGAACGGCATACAATTCTACCCATTTCACAAATATTCACAACCCTGTCCCCTCTTACTTGATTTGATGATCTTTCGCTGACTGGAAAAGAGTCCCCTGGCTGTCCTGGTTCTATACGAAGGTGTGTTGATGGAGGAGAGTAATTGGGAGTTTCAGAATCAGTGGTATGTTTAATAATGCAAGGTGGGAGACAACTTTCCGTAAGTGGGTTTCTAGTGGGCTTTTAGTGGGAATTAAGAGTGGTTTAGGTTGAAAGCAAGCTCCACTTCTGTAGCCCACCCACTGGAGTGCGCATAATGGAAGATGACTTATTAAAAAAATGCATGAAGGGACAAAACAGAAGTCAACGTCGATCTGGCAGTGAATTCCGAGTGAAATTTCACTCGGTCAGCCTCTTGGCCGACTGGAATTCCACTCGGTCCATGTATATACCGACTGGTAGTGGTCGGTATTGTGAAGAGAGGGAAATCCGAGTCCCTCTCGCTCAAGCGGATACCGACTCGCTTGAGCGAGTTCCATACAATGCGCTGGCAGAGGGGTTTCGCTCAAGCGAAAACCGACTTTCATTCACTCGGTTTTCACTTAAACAGCTTAATCCACTCGGTAGAACATCCTGAAACCGAGTCCTCACTTATCACTCACTCGGAATTGATTCCTCATTAAACAGTCGGTCTGATTTCTCTTCCTTGGAGGTGACTCAGTCGGTATATTCTCCTAAAACCGAGTCATCTCAATTAGTCTTTCACTCGGGTATATCTTTCCAATTCCGAGTCATCTCTTGCTAGCCTTCCACTCGGCAATTACACTAAAATCGACCCATCACTCTATTGATTTTCCACTCGGAGTTTCATCCCAGAGACTGACACATCTGAGTAATAATAAACCGTGTGTCTCCAGTCGGAATTTTGCCACTCAGAAATGCATTTTTCTATGTAATTCACTCAGAATGAAGGCACTCAGTGATTCTTCATTCGGAATTGCAATGTCTGATCAAGATCGACTCGGAAACGAGCCTCTGGAAGACACTTGACTCGGAAATGAGTCTTTCTGTGGTGTTTGACTCGGAAACGAGTCCTTCAGGAGTAATTGACTCGGAATTGAGTCATTCGATGGCATTTGACTCGGAAACGAGTCTTTCTAAGTAAATTAACTCGGCAGTGAGTCACCCCAAGGTGAGTCACTCGGATTCTCTCACCCAGAAGTGGTTCTATCAGTTCCACTTCACACATAAGTGTCTCGGGTGTAGGAATTTCACTCGGCTATATTCCACTCGGCAAACACAACCTTCACTCGGAATTTATAAGTCTTTCCTCTCGGAAGTGAAGCTTTTGGGCAAATTTTATTCATAGATAGAAATGCCTAGCAATGTATGACTCAGAATTGAGTCATTGGACAATATCTGACTCGAAATTGAGTCTTTCTGACATGCTTGACTCAGCAGTGAGTCTGTGAGACAATATCTCACTCGGAATAAGTCCTCCTGACCATGTTCCACTCGGAAAACATCATTTTGCACTCGGTATTTCCATTTTCCACTCGGAATTCCTCTTGGTCACTCGGAATTTTCATTCTTCACTCAGACAGAGCCCCTTTTTCACTCGGAAATTCATTTCTAAGGCATATTTTACCCGGAAAATGGATCTTATCAATACAGGTCTATGTAGTTTCTATAATTATACCCAAAAATGGAATTTTTGGAGTATTATAAACCATCCATAAAGTGTTTTATTCATTGATTAACACTTACAGACCTTCCATGCTTCATAAATTACATAATTGAACTATTATTAAAGCAGGATGTTACAAATTACATAGTCACTTTCTCTATAGTCATACATATTCCCCACCGAGTTATTTAAGGTCATACATATTCCCGTTTTTTGTGCATGCCTCCAACAACCTCTATATAAAGAGCATTTTTGTTAGTAGGTGAAAGAGTTGATGCCTCCCCGTCCAACTCGCCCTCTATCTGTATGGTGAACTTTGCCTCTTTCTCAACTCTTTTTGCTTGATAAGCCTTCTACACAGTTTAAATAATAAAGATTAGTAAACTATGTGATTAGAGTTTAAAATTTAACAAAATTTCAACAAAGTTTCTCCAATAAATAGAAGAAGTCAAAATTTTTAAAATCTTTGTAAGATAATCATAGAAATTCCTAATACAGTTTATAGTTGTAATTACACCCAAAATGGTTCATCTCAGTTCTAACCACCCAATTTTCTGGACTCAAATCCTGATGTAATCTAAATAATTAAATGATAAAAATACGAATAAATTTTTTGCGTTCGAAATAATTTCAAAACACCACTACGACTACATAAAGACTCGAACCACAGAAAATCAAAGTGTCAAATTTGTTAATCTATAACTGGATCTTTAAATAGTTTGCCCACAAGGGTATACAAAATAACAGAGTTTACAACAGAAGAAGAATGTGTATACCGGGCATACGTCTAGTACCATATATGAAGATATGGAAAAAGGCTCGGCAAGGCATGCAAATATACAACATAAGCCTATTAGGCCACATCAAATCTTACACATAAATCATAGACATACAATGCCTTAAATATATCTATACATATCCATCCATATAGTCATGCAACATACATCTCCAATATTTACATTTCATAATTGACCATGATCAATTTGATCTTCTAAGTTATATATTATCAACTCATATACATTTCCATAATTTATAATTGACCGTATTCAATTTATCCATAGAGTTATACATTATCAACACTTATACATTATTCACATTACATCCACCAATACAGTAGTTATTAACAACCTCATACATTTATTCATAATGAAATAGTTCACAGATGCTGCCGGCTAAGGCATTCCATTATCACTATTTTACCTTCACAAAATCTTTACTTTAAAAATGTTCTCTTTACATGACGTCCATACATCAATACTAAAAAGTAGACCACATGGGAGAGTGAGTTATACATTTCAAATGACGATATGAATACAATTGAAATTATGTGCATATGCATATTAACATCATGTATGCTTTGCTAAACACATCAACCATCATCATAATCTATTAATTCAACAACACATGCATATTTCATATTCATTAACCAAGTCATAGCAAAGCAAGCATATACACATATGTCACAATGCTATAATGGGCCAACATCATCAACGTTGATCATTCAGGTCTTTTCTCAAAGCCACCATGGGCTAACATCATTATCATCAATCATAATAGTTATGCCCGCCATTATACTGGGCCATCACACATATATCATCATATTCAATATCATTTTGTGTATTCATATCATTCATTAATCATATGTGGTCTTTAGGTATTTAATTACCCATCTCATCATCACCATACCATAATCTCAATCATCATCAATCATCATCATCATCTGGCATATCTCCATGTTATATGCAAATACTTTTATGGCTAATGCATATGCATAATGGAATATACAACAAATGCGGATTCGACTGTAGGAATAAACACCAAATTGTGGGTCAAGCATGATCACATACCATGCCCCTACTACAGTAGTATAATATGTACATATATATCATAATGCATGCATAATCACCAATTTTTACTGGTACCAAACCGCATCGCCCATTTTGCAACACCAGTCATTTTCACCATGACCGCGGTAAACAACATAATCAACGATATAAGGTGTTGCAGGCCAACCATGATTCATAACATGGCAGCTGTGATCCATAGGACCACCGGGGGCACCTTCTCCTCAAGAGCCACCCCCTACAAGGGTCAACCACATGCAGCTCCCTGTAGCTCAGTATGGGCAGCTTCGTGACTTACACACCGAGTCACAGGGGAAACAACAAGAATGCTCGTGCACTGAGTCGCCCTCCCACTGGGCCAGCCAGGGGAATCCCTTAATATTCCAACACCGGCAGCGTTATATGCCATGGATGCAATGCAATACAAATCAAATGTATTTCTCACACTGTGCATCCTAAATGCCATTCATCAAACATCATCATCATAATCACCAACACCACCATACACACCTTAGTGGATTTTATCATTGTTGGTTTTAGTCATTGCTTTTCAAGTTTTACATGTGGCATTTTCATCTCAATATATCATATATTATACATGCAAGTCAACACTTGCAACCAACCACAATGGCATCACAAACATCATAAATCATCATTAATATTCATTAATCTTTCATCAATACCACTACATAATAATTTAGTGGATTTTCATATCATTATTCATCACCATTGTTTCATCTATATTCACAACTTTTCATTAATATAATTCAAACCACACATACAAGGTCACACTTGTATCATTCACAATGGCACACAACAAATCATCAATAATAATGATCATCCTTTACTCAAGGAAGTGATCCATATCATCATCCATCATTATTCAATATCAATATCATTTCCAATTTATCGCTTCATATATATCATTTTACCAATTCTCTCATTGGTTTCATAATTACTCTAGGGTGTATCTCATAACACCTATCATCATGTTCTCATTATCATTCTTTCATTATTCCATCCTTGGTGGTAATTATATCACAACTAATTCATCCCCAAATGTATTAATTAATTCCAGTCACCACCATGCTATATTGCATACTCCTCATATATATCCTTAAGTATCCCATAGCATAAAGGAAAAGGTCTAACATATGCCCAAAACCAGAAAATGAAATAATTTCAACTCTGGGGGAAACTCGCTCAAGTGAGACCCATACTCGCTTGAGCGAGAATGTGGTGGGTTGCTTGAGCACCCCAGATTCTTCCTTGAGCGAAGGAATTTTTAGCGTCAGACCCCGTTCTCGCTTGAGCGAGTCTTTCTCGCTTGAGCGAGACCAATCATGGCTCGCTTGGGAGAGCCTTCTTGCGTGTGAGCGAGAACCTCCCAGCAGCTTACATACACTCGCTTGCTTGAGCGAGGTTCCCCTATACTTGGCCACTCGCTTAAGCGAGTATAGTTTTTAGTATCAGGCCCCTCATGCCCGCTCAAGCGACTCACACTCACTTGAGCAAAAATTGTCTAGTACCATATTTTAGGCTCACTCGCTTGAGCGACCTTCAACTTACCTCGCCTCTCACTTAAGCGAGATCCACCCAGAATCAATTCTTCCTCTTTGCTCGCTCAAGCGCGGCTATGCCCGCTTGAGCGAGATTCGTCCAGTAAGCATTTCCCTTGTCTCACCAACGTCTCGCTTGAGCAAGACATCATCTCGCCTGAGCGAGATTGGGCCAGTGGCCAATCCTCTAATGCAGGGGACTCTCGCTTGAGGGAGATTACCATTATACGTCTAAAACTTAGGTTTTTCACCCTCTATCATATATCACCATCCATCTCATACAAAATTGGTCTAATTTAACACTAAACACATATCAAATCACAACTTTTAGTCCTAACCCAAAAGGTCATACCTCTCCATTCATACTTCCAATTCCATAGACTAGGTAGTAGGGATTTTAACACAAATTCATCATAGTCACACATATTATTGAACTTAATTATCTTATGCACTATTCCAATCTTCAAGTGAGTTATCTATCCCTAACTATTCAATACCATTAATTCATATCCAACAAAGGGACAATTCAATACTTATCATCATCGCATATACATATACATTTTCATAACATTCAACATAAGCCAAGCCAACATCCATTACATCATTAATTCACACATTTAACACAACCATGGCAAGGCATTAAATGAGTTCACACATTTACATAATTAACAATTATTCATTCATACGATTTGAAATGTAAATTTCTCTCCTACCTCGAGGGAAGAGCCAAAATCTGAATGCTCCGATCATCCCGCATCATCATTTGGAACATAATCTACACAACGCACACATATGTATTCATTCAATCATAAGCCATCACAAGGCTTTCATCATAAATCTTAAACAATCATAAACATCCTTTAAGGCTTAGTAATGAGTTCTAGACTTGCCAACACACTAATCCATACACATGTGTTAGGCTTCGGGAATTCCTTTCCTAAAACCAAGATTTTCTAAATCTCAAAAGGTTAAACGAATCCAACAACAACAACGTCATATCCTTATCCATAAGGCATCCAATATCTCATAAATCATCTAATTGTCATCATAACTCCTTTTAGTTTCTCTTAAGACCATCATAAATCAACAAACTCTTATGGTATTTGTCATAGCCTAAGACTTTATCAAGTCAAGTATCCATTATTAATGGTCATCCACCATTATTGTTATCACTAATAACAACACTCAACATTGCTTATCATTTACCCATTCTCAAGATTAATTCCTCAAATAATCATACCTACTTACATGCATATATCATCAACCTCTTTAATCAATCTCAATGATTCTAAAAATTCATTCTTCTTATATACACCATTCTAAGATATCCATAATCATCAAAATCATCAACT
The DNA here is from genome assembly GCA_037962975.1 of Clitoria ternatea. Lineage (NCBI taxonomy): Eukaryota > Viridiplantae > Streptophyta > Magnoliopsida > Fabales > Fabaceae > Clitoria > Clitoria ternatea. The sequence continues at coordinate 149,239,819 of CM075670.1, forward strand.
TGGCTAAAATACCCAAATCATCAACACTTAGGATTTTCTCTAAAATCACCCTTTAACCCATTATAAAATTCACATGCAAATCATAATCCTCGTTCATTTCTAAAATCACACCCTAATCAAGAATCACAATTTCAAGCCATCCAAGCCTAGGGTTCACATCCTCATCAACACCCATATCTTCTAACACCATCATTTCAAGCTTAAGCAATCATAAAACCACAAATAAAGGAGGAAGGATTCAAAGTCTTACCTCTTTTCCATGTTATGGCCAAAAAGAAAATAATGGAGGGGAAGAGGAATATGCTTTAATACAAGCCTCAAAGTGCCACCCATGCTTTATGAATCCATATTTAGAGAGAGGGAAAAGCCACTGAAAGTGTAGGGGAATGAGAAAGAATTGACCAAAATTGGTCATTGCCTATTGGGTAAAAGAATGCCTTCATTTACTTTTACCATTAGGTAATAAATCCCCATTGTCCAATGGATAAAAGGACCAAAAAAGAGAGAGGTAAGATGCTACGGTGGAAAAGAGAGAAGAAATTGAGATTTTTGGTTTTTCTTTTATTTCCAATTGGTTCGTAATTTCCCCGTTTCATATTCTACGTCATGTCCAAATAATTATCTTCTCAACACCAAAAATTATTTCAACTATACCATCGTAACCACAATAATTTTCTAAACATTCTAGACCCATCAATTATTTAATTCGACCAAGTGGGTCCCACATCATCCGTTAAATCATTCGACTCTGATAAATCTTAATTTACTGATAATTCACCTCTAATGTCAAATTAATTCTCTCATAATTATTGGACGATAAATAATTAATTACCATTATTGCATAAATTGTTTTCTTTTAAAATTTTGGGTGTTATATCAGTTACCATATTCATATCCTACACTTATGTCTAATTTCAAGTTCAAGCTCAATCCAATCAACATATGCATATTGTTGTCATATTCAATAATTTTATTTAACTTTGTTAGAGTTTCCCCTATAAATTAGGGAAACCAAAATTTGTAATATTCGTACAAAACAATCAGAAAGGTTCCTAGTATGGTATACAATGGCAAATACATTAAAATGTACCAAGTTTAAAAATTAACTTATGGTTATAGCCCGCACCTTGTCATTGACCTAGTGACCAGCCTTGTTTTACTTCGTCCTCTCCATACAAATCAAATCATAGGCCGTCTGGGGGGTCATCTCTAGAGTCTATAAAATATAAAAGATTCCTATTTAAGTGTTCATTGTAGTTAGTAAATGTTGATTATTTAAAATAATCTACAACTAAAAATTACCTTTTTTATGTGTGTAACCACAATAATAGAACCCTCAGTGTAGATGGAGACACCAACATTAGTCACTCTGTTGGCCTTGTTTCTATGGTTATTCTCCTTGAAGGGCTCATCATTCCACTTGTTGTTCATAACCTGCCAATGGGTGTCACCAATCCATCCAGACTTTGTATTGGCTTAATGGTATTTTTACAAAATATTTTTCTGGAGGTTATAAGCCTTGTGCCTAAAGAATATTAATTCAATAATTAACTTAAAATGAATTCAAATTTAATGTATAATTATAGAACATAAAATTTACTGAAAAGTGCTCACAACATCTATCTCAGACATTCTCTGGTGCATCCTTAAATATGATTCAGGATCATTAAACATCTCCCTCAAGATCTCAATGATGGATTTGGCAATACCATTACTATCAATAAAACTATTATATATACCATATATATTTAATTAAAAAAGTTACAAAGTTAAAGTTGAAATAAAGTAAAGTAAAAGTTAAAGTAGTTTCAGACTTAAGTCTGTTCTCTAAAGGTGTAAAGAGCGGAAAAGCTTATGGTGTAAAAGTGGCAGTGTGTTGTACGTCCACAGCCTATGGTGGCTGAGAAACAATCTACTATGTGACTAATTCATCGGTGTTTATACAATCCCCTATAACAATAGTCGTAAGAGTGTGCTGTTGTGAAGTAAAGGCAACCTATGTGTCCACCACATCATTGATGTCATTACCTTGACCACCAGCACCATGGCTACCATCACCTTGACCACAACCGCGACCATATCTTAAACTACGACTAGCCATCTACTCATACAATGAACTACATGCAATGAATACTTAACAAGCAAAGAGTTATATACAATGAATTTTAATAATTTAAACATGCTCTATGTCAATATCAATTTCAAAGTCATCATCACTCTCATTGTCACTCTCTATTTCATTTTCAATTTGATCTTCATTATTCAGATTACTTCTTAATGGTTGTGATTGTGGTAGGAAGATGTTGTCAATTTGTTCACCCTAGTGTGCATAAGTGTATTGTTGTAGGCCATCATATTGATGTGCAACATAAAATGGAAGTCATGAAGTTTGGTCAGAGCATGTTGCTAAGCATCCTCAACCTCATCGGTCACATTTTCAATAATTTGATTTTGTGTCTTATCTTTTGATAACTACATACAATTTCAATGAACTTGAAGAAAATTTGTCTAATATACATGTTCTGCTTGTTGGGAAGAAATGAAAGGATTATATACTTTATATTAACGAGATTGCTTAACTTCAATTAAACCATATTGGTTGTCAACCTTTGTTTCTTGTTCAATTGTGTTGTTGAATCAATTACACTTGAATAGAACAATGCTTTTGGCGAGAGTTATCTAGTCTATTCAACTTTGATAATATTTGTTAACACACCATAGAAGTCATCCTTCAACTGCCTATAGGTGTCTTTGAGACAAACCCTATAGTTAGTTGTTTACATTCCTTGACTCCAATCAACGATGTTAAGCTTTTAGTCATTTACAAGTAAATCAACCATTTTGTAATTATTCTTATTGACTATTGGGATAAAGCAATGAGTACAAGATCTTCAATTTGGATCTTTGGATCTTGAATCTAATTAATGAACCATAACTGACATTTAAATTAATACATAAATAAGGGAGATTAATTAAATGAATCATAATAGACATGTAAATCTAATTCAAAAGATCTTACATGTGCAAACCAAGCAGGGAATGAGATGATATCTCATGACTTATTTGATCATTAATCATATCATCTTGTGTTTCCCTTAGAAAATCCGCATACAATACTGTCAAAATTAAAGAAGTTCAGTTAAAACTAAAAGAATTTCTTGTTATAAAAAGAATCTGAAACATAAATTTTTACAAATAAATAACTTATTAAAGATATAACTCAACTTCTTCACAATTTTGAAATGAGCCTTCTTAAGGTCTCTATCATCCATGTGACCAGTTATGGCCTTACTGATGAGTTGACTAAAATAGTTAAATATTGAGATTTGTTCGCTCGAACTAGAACTTTTACCAACCTGAAGGTTGTGAGGGATTCTAGTCTTTCTTCTATCTATCTCGATTAGAAGTAAAATAAAGAAAAATGGTTATTTCTTCCAACAAGTATTGTCTCATAAATAAATGCATCAATACATGCTTTGTTCTTTACTTTATTCATTTAAAGAACAGAGAAATCTAACACATAAAGAAAATTAGAATCACAATTTCATATTGAATAAATATTGAATCATAATAACCAATAATTTACAAAGGAAGTTAGAATCATCTCTCAAATGAACACACCCAGTAATATTGCACTAGCTAGTCGATTATGCCTCGTAAGGAAAATAAATCAGCAAATGCTTAAATTTGTTCTAGCTTATAAAGCAACACCAAAATGTTTTCCTTCATATCTGTACGAGTATTTTTATTCTTCAAGGAAGTCACTGTCAACTATTTGAAGAAGAGACTTAACTCAACTAGCGACTTCCAAATTGGTTTTGGTAGTGCATTGAATGCATATGATAATAGTCATTGCATAAATACGTAAATATCATGAGATTTCATGCCAAACAACTTAGCCTTTTTCATGTTGACACATCTTCTTAAATTCAAAGCAAACCCATTAGGCATCGTCAAACTCTTCACCCATTGATAAACAACAATCTTTTATGGTTTTGTCGAAGCATATTTAGCATGCGGTTTAAACATATTCTCGTATCTCATATCCTTTAACTTTAGTTCATTTCTAGTGTAAAAGATTGATAAGTCTAAATGAGTTTTGTCAAATATAATTTTTGTCCTCCCTTTTATATCCATCACTGTGTCAAAAATATTCATAAAAAACATTTTGTTCGGTGTGCATCACATCTATGTTATATCTTAACAGCTGGTCCATCTAATAAGACAACTCTCATAATGTACTCCTTTTGGTTTAGTTATGTTTCTCATTGTAACTATTGGAAAATATTAGACTGGGACATGTGGAATCACACTGCCCTTAAGGGTTTATGCGCTAAAGGCATGACCCACAAGATACAGCAGCCCTTCTATCAATGACAGGAAACAAAACTTACAAAAGGTAAAGAAATTTTTCAGTAAACCCAGAACAGGAAATGATTTTTATAAAACAGAAATAAATATAACAAAAATAAATTGGTCAATTAAATTATGTTAATGATAAAGACGTTATAGAATAAAATATTTAAATGGGAATTAATTGGCATATTTAATTATGGTAACCACATTAGATATTATTTTCCTTTTAAAATGCAAATCATAACCTCCCAAAATCAGATCCCCCAATAAATGGCTTTCACGAGTAGGTTTTTCAAATTTAAAATTTAAATTAATTAAAAATATTTAAGCGATAAAAAGGTACGCCGCATATCATTATGCGCAACATGAAACTGATAAGTCGACCTAAACTCGTTTGTGCGCGAGCCCGCTTTCTTTCTATCTTGTTTACCACCATAAATCTTATTTCTATATATAAAGCCTAAGAAGAGTTGAAAGCCAAACAATGTGGGACTAAAAACAACTTTTGAAATATAAGTAAAATTTCTAACAATCCCCTATATGTTTCAAAAGGCTTTTTTTTTATAAAAAAAATTAGGTTTATATCATAGTCTAAATGCATCAGATCTCGTGTCTTCTGGACTATGAATCAGACCCTAGAGAGATAAATTTAACTCATAATTAATTAGTGAAACAAAGCTTCTATGAACCAAATCACTTTAATGTAAGATAGCGGTCTACCTATCACATTACACTTCCCAACTTTTTTTGTTGTTTTTGTTGTTTTGTGTGAATAGGCCTTGCGCGTTGTCATACACCAGTTTCTCCGGCCCGAATCCTGATGTAATCAAGATAAATATTTAATAAAAATACGAGTAAATTTTTCACAATTGAAAGAATTCCCAAACAGTAAAATGACTACATCAAGACTCAAACCACAGAAAACTAAAAAGTGAGATTTAATAATTCATAACTGGATCACAAGATACGCCTCCCATATGTGTATACAAAAATATTAGAGTTTACAGTGGAAGAAGAATATGTATACAGGGCACCCGCTTAGTCCCATATATGAAGATATGAGAAAAGGCTCGACGAAGCATACAAATACATAACATGTGCCTATTAGGCCGCAACCAACCTCATATATAAATCATATGCATGCATTCTAAACCGTAAGTGGCCTCTACATGAGGTACTAATCATCAATTGGGAATATGGACCATTCATTTTCTAATGTTCATACACCTCCTATGCTTCAAATGTATACGTATTTATACAACATATATCTCTGATAATCACATCCCATAATTGACCTCATTCATTCACCGAATCGTTATCAATCCAAATATCACCATCACCAATATGTAAACATTACCAAAGTCAAATCCATAAGTATTTTAACTAATCATTCACTTACATATCAAGCATACATCTACCATATGCGTTACAAAAGATGGTTATGTACATATCCATAATTCATTATTTATCACTATCAACATACACAATTTATTCATTACATCATGTTAACAGTCGTTGCCGGCGAAAGCATTCCATTACAACTATTTACCTCCTCTAAAGCTTTCATTTCAAGATACAATCTCATCCAATGACTATCCTGCATCACAATGCTAAAAAGGAGACAACATGGGAGAGTAAGTTATACATTCAAAATGACAAATTTAAATACATTGCGATCATGTGTACATGCATACAAACAACATGTATGTTTTACAATAAAATCATCAATTTATTGAATAGCTATCATCAAGATATCATCTTAGTCATACATGTTGGTGTATGCACTATGAGCTATTAATGTATCAATTTTAACTTATTAATAAAATTAGTATTTTCAGTTTTAGACAAATGCTATTTATCCTGGAATAATAGGTCATATAAGAATTATTCCTAAAACGTCCCTAATCAAGTATTTACACAGGGACATGTAAATACATTAAGATTAGTGTGTGAATGTACTGATGATTTGATCTCACAAATCATGGATATATGATATCAAGTCTTTACACGGGTACACATTAAGAGTAATGTTGTACTGGACAGACCCACCATGAGAACGTTGCATGGATCGTTACATGAGTGTCATAAACGGTTCTCAATGTGATAATGGTATGTAGTCCTTCGACCTGAAGTCACTACGATTCCTACATAAGGAGTTTATTGTTTTAATACAATCAAACGTTATCTGTAATAAGATGACCATAAAGATTGTGATTAGGCAATAGATAAATTATGCAGAGGGATGTGAGTGATGTAGATAGAATTTGTCTCTCCTATGTGACAGGAGTGATATCTATGGGCCACTTGATGGAGTGAGACTAATGAAATGCATGGCCATGCTAGGACGAATAAATATTAGATATTTATTCTATAAAGTCTACTCTGGTATCAAGTAAAATGAATTGGGCCATACAAGGATGACGACGACCATGCCTTGGGCCCAATTAGATATCGTGACAAAAGGAATAGATATATAAAAATAATTATCACTTATAGGTCATGTCGATGATAAATAATATTCGGACATAATGATGTATTGCTAGATACCGCTCTTATTTTATATTAATAATAAAATAGTTTATTATTAATATAACCGAATATTTTACCTATAGGGTCACACACATAGAGTAAGCCCACCAGAAGATAGTTTTATTTTAGTTGGACTGAAAATAAAACTATTTGGGCCTAACTCATTTAGAATGAGTCAGGAGCCCAATGTTTAATGAGAGCTCAGGTCAAGACCTAAGCCTATATATAGAGCATGAGATGCTCATAGGCTATGCTTAGAAATTAGATTACACTAAAATTCCGTACTAGCATTCGGATCGATAGTTTTCTGGTGAGAGTGCTCGTGTGGACTCCTAAGGGCGAAGCTACAATTGCTTCAATCGAGGATCTTGTTCTACGTCTACAAGAGGTAAACCCTAATTAAAATTTTAATTTAGCATAATGCTTTGAGACATACGTGTTTGAAATTCTTTCTTGGGAATCCTTTGTGTTTCCACTGTCTGACCCTAATAGGATTCCTAACAATGCAAGCCTTATTATGCATAACTCATAGCAAGCACATACACATTCGTATTTCCCTCATCATTATGGGCTATCACAATTGTTCGTCATTAAATCTTTGCATCTTTAATCACTTATTACTCTCAAGAGGTTATCATCTCTCTTTGGTCATCTCCATCTCGAATGCCATGTACCTATGACTAATGCATATATCATACTATTTAATGCATATGCAATGGATCTATTTCAATCTCTCATGCGCACGTGGATTCTCAAATGATCGCAACCACTTATATTCAATCAAACATATGTCCCCCATGCAAGGGTCCATTTTCATATAATCCCGCAGGATCTTTTATCATTTTAGTATACTTGTGATTGCAACCACATACATTCATTTCCCCCATGTAAGGGTGCTCTTTCTCATATAGTCTCCAAAGACCATTGTCATTTCAATACACTGGTGATCACAACCATCTTCTTCATTTTAATCTATCATGTGATCGCAACCATAGACTCATTCCCCCATGCATAGGGTACTCATTCTCATAGAATCCCGTAGGATCTTTTATCATTTCAGTATACTCATGATCGTAACCACGTACATTCATTTACCCCATGCAAGGCTTCCCTTTCTCATATAGTCTCGCAGGACCTTTCATTGTGATCGCAACCACATATTCAATGTTATGCTATGCATGCCATGAATGTAATAATGCAACAATGTATATGTCAAATCTTAACCTCGTAAGGATTCTCTCACCCTCTCACTTAGGGGTATATTTTCCATTTAGCATTGTCGTTAGTGGCATACAATTAATTATAAGGCCCCTCAAGGCACAACATTCATAGTTATATCAAACCACTCATGGTTATCAAAAGCATATTAATCATTACAACCTTAATCCACACATGGAAACCAACAAGGCATTTCATAATGTATATTCATAATCACCATCTTGTCTCATACATATAAGTCAATGTTTGCATCAATCACAATGGCATTACAACCATCAACAACAACTACCATTATCAACATCTCGTCAATATTCAAGGGTATGCTCAATGACAATATCCCTTTTTTATTCAACTTTAATATTTATTATTCAAAATGTGTGGTAACATACATACACCCACAACAACATTTATCTTTGTTCATCATCAACAATTTCCCTTCAATTATAATCTTAACTCATAATTGCAAGCTTATCTTGCATCAATCAAAATCATTACTAATATTCATCGATCTTTTATCGACCCTTAAGGTATGCTCAATATCCATATTCATCCTGATTCATATCAATAATTTATCATTCATATTATGGTGATATATATATATATATATACTTACAACAATTCAAGGCACAACATTTGCCAATCAACAACACCACCATAAAGCATACTATTCATAATCCAAATGCATGTCACATATTGGCCAAACACACTAACATCTTCATGTCCATCACCATAATTCATCAATACATCATGGACAAGGTAAACATGCATAATGTCACATATAAAAATCAATAATTTTGCGAAAATATGGTATACCACGAATTAAAAGAAAATTATTTAACGTTGCGCCCCAGACCTTTGATTAATCACATTTCCCATATATGAAGACATGAGAAACGATATGAGAAAGTTTATTTTTAATCTTAGGAATAGTGGGACATGTCATAAATATCACCTATTAGTCTCAAATTGAAAATCATAAAAGGTTAGGTCCAAACCCCTCTTAAAATTGAGTTTTTCACTGTAGTAGGTATGGTATTTTACTTCTAATGAGAGCTAGAAAACTTCAATTGAGGTGAGGCTAATTTTTGTAGCTTCCTAACACAATTATCTACAACTTTCATGAAGAAGTTGAAGGCCAAAAATATGATGAAGATACTCAAACAAGCCAAAAGTAGCAAGGGAAAAGCAGCAGTTGGAAATTTCTAATAGTGGCAATTCCACTGGCCGTGGAACCCACTGTCTGTAACATCCCAAATTTTAATAAGGTACCGGGTGAATAAAACCATTAAAATAATTCCAAAAAGGGGAGAATTGCTTAATAATTACCATTAACTTAAAAGGGCGTGCTGATTAAAAAGGATAATTGGCTTAGTGGGTGCTGATGGGACTGGGTGACGTGAGCAGACTGCTCCTCACGTTTTCCCACCCCACCATTCTTTCCCTCATGCATGTATTTATAAGTGGACGATGGCCTCCGTGCCATTCGTTCTTCAGAATCCCTGTGAGTTTCTTCTTCTTCTTTCTTCTCCTCTTCTCCTTCTATGCCCTCTGTTCCATTCCCTGTTTCGAAAGCCGAGTGATGGTTCTGCAGTGGAGTTAGAGCTCCCTCACATGAGTAGAAGACGAGCGTTGAAGTAAAAGCAAAAACAGCCCTGCACCACTCGTGGAGGGCAATAGCGTTCAAGTAAAGGCTAAGCGAGTGGAAGCGTTGAGTGAAGCAGCGAGGAAGAGAACCAACACTCAAGCAGAAAAGTCTCTCGGAGTCTTGTAGTTGGTAGGGGGAGTACCTTATATGTTAAATGCATGGGTTACGAACGGGTCTCGAGTGTTGATAATGATGGTTCTGTATCCTGTAGTATGATATATTTGCATGTTATTACCATCCTTGAAGATGTATGCGTTGTTTGAGTTCAGATACCACAGAATCTGATTGCATGTTATGTTGTGTTTACTGGAATGTTTTGTTGAACCCGTTCATGATAATATGTATGCATGCGTTGATTAAGTCTGGACACTGTTGTATATCGATTGCATATTGTGTTGTGCTGATTGAGATGTTTGTTTGAATCTGTTGATCTTCATATGGATGCATGTGTTGGGTAAGTTCTGATGCTGCTGTATACCGAGTGTATGTTATGCTGGAGTTGATAAGAATGCTGTCAGAAATTTGATATTGATTACCATTGTTGCATTGGACTCATATGTTGCTAATAGAGCTATGATGATGATTGCATGGAAGCATGTGTGTGTTAAATTAATACGTGGAATTCTGGAATGTGTATTATCGACTGCATGTGAAATATGTATATCTGAGTGAAGGTTGTGTGCATGAATTCTATGTTGTGTGATGAATCCACGTGTGGCGTATGGGATGCGTTGTGCTGGAAGCACGTAGTGTGAGACACTACCATCGGTTATAAAGCGTGGGACGCTATAAAATCCTTGAGTGGGACTCAAGGTAGCCTTGAGTGGGACTCGGGCTGCTTGTGAACACCTCCGTTGGCGCTGAGAGCGTTGGTGTCACCTGTGGGCAAATGGTTGGGTACCTGTAAAACGGCCAAGCAGCTGGAAGCTGATTTGATAGCTGAGAGCTATGTATAAAAAGGCTGAGAGCCTACGTTGCAACGTCTAAACCGATACACACGAATGCGGAACTGAGTGAAATGTTATGTGCCTAGTAACTGTTGATATTATTTGGAATTGGTTATGCATGCGAAGGTGTTAATGAAATGATGAATGTTTATAACCAAGTGAACTATTCTGTTTTAACTGTTGATATTGTCTGGAATTGATCATGCAGGTGTCAACGTTATTGAAAGGATGAATGCATATAACCGAATGAATAATCCATGTTTATCTTTCTACTGAAGTTGTGTAGAATTAATTATGCTTATGACAGTTTTAGTGAGATGATACATATATATATATATGCTCATGACCGAGTGCACTATTCCGTGTGTATATGCTGTTAATGTCGATTGAAATCTGTTCTAAGAATGTATGTTATGTGTTGGAGAGTTGTATATAAATATAGCTGAGTGAAGATTATGGATTTCCGACTGTTAAATGTTCAAAAAGGTGCATTCTAATTCACGGGTCTTAGTATAATACTACTGATCGTTGCATGTTGATGTTATCGAGTTGATGTATGTAAAGGGCCGAGTGATGTCTGATGGATTCTGATTAGTGAGGGTCTTATATGTGTTCTGGATGATTGGTATTGCCCTGACTATAATTGTTGCCATGTATAATTATGTATATATATATATGTGTATTGCTGTATAAATGTGAGGCAACCTGAGTCAGTATCTATCATTTAAAATTTAAGATACTCACCCCTGCTGTGGCAACTTTCAGTGAACATTTCTCGTAATGAGGATTGGAGGAGGAGCTGAAATGTCGGGTGAAGTGTTGATGCACTATGGAATATCATGACCGTGCATATGCTGTTTTTAGTATTTTGAGTTAAGCCTTGGCCGGCTCGTGTTTTGTTGTTGGTCCTTTAATCAAAGTTGAATCACTTGGAATGGAAGCATAACTTCGTGTTTGTAAAAATTGTGATATACACTTCTATATGTACATATATGCCTATGCTTATGCCATGTTACACATCCATCTCATGTTGTGAAATATCGGGGTGATCTATATATATATATATGTGCGTTCATATTTCCAAATGTGTAGGAAATAACTTAACTCAATATGAGGGAAGCCAATTCGTAGTCTAGAGTGAGAGTTTACAATTCTGTCACCGAGTGGGAGAGGTTTAGATGTTCTGAGTGAGTGGAATCAGCTAGCTCCGAGTAGGGATTGATGTAGAAGACTGTTCCAACGGCAAGCTGTTAGGATTCGGAGTTGAGAGTCTAGAGATGCTTTCCGAGTGACAACTATTAGGATTCTTCCCGAGTGTAGAATAATTAGTGATACCCGAGTGGAAACTAAGTAAGATACCCCGAATAACATAGAGGGCGTAGAGGTTGTTCTGAGTGAGTGATAGTAAGGACCATTCCCGTATTATTCGTGCATGTGTTCTGATTGTTGAAATTGTAGGATAAGTTACATTTCCGAGTAAATTAGGCGTTGGAAACCAAGTACGGAATGCCGAGTGAAATGGGCAGGAACCGAGAGAAGCTCTCGCTTGAGCGAGTATGCGTTGCTGCGTGATTCGCCTAAGCGAATCCCCCTTTCTTCCGCTGTGAACCCCTCTAAATCGGCTTTCTCGCTCTTGTTTTTCTTCTCCTCTCATTTTCTTATACTATGGTCGTCTGATCTTCTTTTTATTGTGAAAAGAAAAAAAAAATTCTTTCTTCTCTTCTTTCTTTCTTTTTCCTCTATTTTGCCGTCTATGATTCATTTACATTAGGGTGTTACATTTTGGTATCAGAGCAGACCGAAAAGTCCAAGGCCAAGGTATGCTTACCGAGTGTGAGCGGTTGTGTGTTTCTGACCGAGTGGTCATCCTGATTGTGATGTTAGTTGAACCTGATTGATATTGACTTGTGGATAGGAGGTTGATCCCCTCCTAGTCCGATTAATTGTGTGGTATATAGAAATAGTATGATGTGCTAAGTTATTGGGCATTAGGCTGAAATCCGATCGACTTGGTATACTTATCCTTGAAGGGTGTTAATTTCAGGATAAGGAATGACGCATCGTCAAAGTATGGAGGCTATAGCCACAGCATTCCAACGCTTTGCAGACGTGTTTGAGAGGCAGGGCCAGCCTCGAGCTGAGGAGGGCCAAGTGCTGGACCGCTTCCTGAAGAGGAAGCCGAGTGAATTTCTAGGAGGAAGGAACCCTGAGGCAGCGTTTAAGTGGACTCAGGAACTGGAAAGAATTTTTGGGGGTCTTCGCTGTACCGAGGCCCAGAGGGTTGAGTATGCAGTGTACATGCTGCGAGACGAAGTGGAGAACTGGTGGAGGATAGCCAGAAACCGATTCCCGGATGATGATGCTCAGTTGACATGGAACGATTTCAAGACATGCTTCTTGGAGAAGTACTTCCCCGACACAGTAAGGAGTCGGAAAAAGTTGGAGTTTATGGAGTTGAAACAAGGCTCATGACGGTGGAGGAGTATGTGACCAGGTTCGAAGAGTTGTGTCTATTCTACCCACCTTTCCAACAACCTGGGACGGAGAGTTCCAAGTGTCTTAAATTTGAGAATGGATTAAGATCTGATATTAAGAGAGCTTGTAGATACCAAGAGATACGGAGTTTTCCTGCATTGGTAAATAAGTGTAGGATATTTGAGGAGGATGACAGGGCCCATTCGGGCCAGGGCAGTAGAGCTAACCATTCTTTGAGGCCCTAGCAGCCTTGCTTCAAAAGGCCAAGCAACGTTGGTAGAAACAAATCTTTTTCCAGATTTGAGGGACAGAATCAGTCTGAAAGACGACCAGTGGTAGGAGACGGAAAATGTTTCAAGTGTGGGGGAAATCATTATGCCTGAGACTGCAACAACAATGGTGAAATGGTATGCTTCCACTGCAATAAAAGAGGACACATTCGCCCCGATTGCCCCCAACTCCGTCAAGCAAGCACCAGCGTACGTCCAGGAGGTTTCCAAGGGAGAAGCCGAGTGCATGATAACCAACGACCGGGCGGCAGAGGCAACAGAGCTAGGGGAAACATAATGCTTGCTTCAAATAACCGAGAGAAGAATACCGACCAACCAGCAGTGGGAAGAGTCTACGCTGTCAACGCAGAGGAGGCTGCACAAGCAAATGACCTGGTACAATATAAGTGCTCACTCGGTAGACATACACTTAATGTTGTTTTTGATTCGGGAGCCACCCATTCTTTTATAGCTGATGAGTGTGTAAAGTGTTTAAAGTTACCGACTGTGTTTATGGATCGGACCTTGGAAGTGGCCAATCCGACTGGCCCTAAAGTGTTGACATCGTCAGTATGTAAGGATGTGACATTTGTGTTATGTGATTAGAGATTCACTTTCGATTTGGTGTGCATACCTTTAAAGGATCTTGATGCTGTGCTCGGAATAGATTGGCTTTCAGCCAACAAGGTGTTAGTGGACTGTAGAAACCGAAGGATAATTTTCCCGAAGCAGCACAATGAGGGCGTCACAGCACAAGGTATGACCCAACTGTTATGATGCTTTGTCTAACCGAGGGTGAAGGTAAAACCCGAGTGAACGAAATTCCAACTGTCTTTGAATTCCCAGAGGTATTTCCTGAAGACGTACCGAGTGTCCCTCTCCATAGAGAAGTTGAGTTCTCTATAGACCTGATCCCTAGAGCCGAGCCAGTCTCCAGTGCACCTTATAGAATGTCCCCAACTGAATTGGCCGAGCTGAAGAAACAAGTAGATGAGTTACTTAGAAAACAATTCATTAGACCGAGTGTGTCACCTTGGGGCGCGCCTGTGCTGCTTGTTAAGAAGAAGGATGGTAGCATGAGGCTTTATATAGACTACCGACAGCTAAATAAACTCACGATTAAGAATCGGTACCCGTTGCCCAGAATTGATGACATCATTGACCAACTACGTGGAGCCTCAATTTTCTCAAAAATCAACCTGCGATCGGGATACCACCAAATCCGAATGAAGGAGTCGGATATTCCAAAGACTGCCTTTAGGACTCGGTATGGTCACTACGAGTATGTAGTGATGCCGTTTGGTGTGACAAACGCCCCTGCTGTCTTCATGAATTACATGAACAGCATATTCCACCCGTATTTAGACCAATTCGTAGTTGTTTTCATTGATGACATCCTGATTTACTCCAAGACTCATGATAAGTGCTTTTTAATACAATAAATTAGATCTAGTTTGTTTAGGATTTTAGTCATTATCCACTGTATTTCCTTTATTTATTGCTATTTTTGCTTTCTTTCCACTCTATTCTACTTGGGTATGTTATTTTGTAGGAATTAAGGTAATAAAAGGTCAAAAACAAGAGAAAAACGACCATAAAATGATAAAGAAACAAGAAGAACAAGCCCAAAGTGGAAAGAATTCTCTTTTTAAAGTTGAAATTCGACTCAGAAAGCAAAAATCCGACTCAGAGCACTGAATCCGACTCAAAATGGCCAAATCCGAGTGGGATAACTCAGAAATGACCAAATCCGAGTGGAAGGACTCAGAATAGAGCATTGCCGAGTGGAATACTGCACTGCTGGAGAAAAATCCGAGTGAAATGTTCCCTGACAAAGCCATTCTGAGTGATAAATAGCTGACTGGAGTAAAGGACCAATGCTGAAATGGAATAAGTCTCGGTTAAAGGTGATTCCGAGTGGAAACTCCCCGACTGCATCCATTCCGAGTGAAAAAAGGAGACTGACCTCTAATAAATATGTCCAAAGCTATTTTCCGAGTGAAAAGCTTGCTGATTGAAGTGAATCCGAGTGGGAGCTTTCTGATTGAAACTAATCCGAGTGAAAGCTGTTCCGAGTGAATGGATTCCAAGTAGAAGAGGCCACTGAAATGAATCACACTCGGGCAGGCTCTCAAGTTTCACACTGAGCCCGAGTGAGAAGTCTCCAAAGAAAGGAATTCCGAGTAAGTTGGGTCAGAAAGATGCATTTCTGAGCAAAGCAAGGCTCGGACATGGAAGAATTCTATCAGCCAGATTCCAGTCCTTCAAAGTCCAAGTTTCTGAGTGAAAGTGAAGTCAAATCCGAGTGGAAATTAACTTGGACTTCCGAGTGAAGATGTGATTTTATCATTTGAATGAGTAAATAAATTTGTCTGAGTGAATTCCAATGCAAAATCCGAGCAGAGCTTTAACCGAGTGGTCCAAATTCAGAGACAGCCGAGTGAATGTTTCAGACGGTTCCGAGTCTTTCTGCAGTCAATTCCGACTGAATGGAAGATGCCCTTCAGTAAGTCTTCACTCGTCCTTTCATTCAGCTTCATCACCGATCGGTTCTCCTCCAAACACCGACCCAATTCTTTACAAATGCAACACCGGATCACTACCTCCATCAACACCGCCTCCTTCTACTTTCCTTCAAGCCACAACACCGTCCCTTCTCCTTTCAAAACCGACCCACATTCCTCTCTTCTATCCGCTGTCCCCTTCTAATCCATACCACACACCGTCCCACTTCACCTTTCCTTTCCATCCATACCGCCCAGACTTCTCTCCAACCAACTCCGCCCAGACTCTTCTCCTTTCTATCCACAACACCCCTCTCCTTTCCAATACTCCACACCGCCCAACAATCCTCTTCAACACCAACACCGCCCATACTCCTTTCCTTTCCAACACCCTCAACACACCGCCCAACCATCCTCACCTCTCAACACACCGCCCAACCGTCCTCATTTTCCAACACCGTCTCCCTTTCTTCTTCTAATACATGATACCGCCCAGCAACTCCTCTCCACGCTGTCCAGTTTGCACCTACACCGTCCAGCAAGCTTTCACTCGGATTTGTGGGAAAATAACATTTTTCCACTATGAATTTCATCATTCTGCACCAATCTTCACTAAAATCCAAGCACCGAATTATTGGAAATATTAAATATGCAAATTGGAAACAAGTTGGCACAGCTGGAATTCACATGCACCGAAAGTTTCTCCCACTTGCAAATTTTAACGCGTTTCCTTAGCTGGATTCATTCATCCATTCGCCTATAAAAGGGAGAGCAACCAGGAGCAATCAATCATCACTTCCATTAATTACCATCAGATTTATTTTCTTTCTTCGTTACTTTCTCTCCTTTTCTCTTTAGTTTTCTTCTTTTCCATCTTTCTTTCTCCGTTCGTTTTTCTTCTCTTTCTTTTTATTTTCTTTTCTTTCTTTTATTTTGTAAGAGTGTGAGGGCTGTAAAAGTGAGAATTTAAATTTGTAATTGGTGAAGAAATTATTGCAACAAGGAATTACAGTGGTAAATTATTTTGAGCTTTTGGAGAAACCCGTAAGTCTTTATTTTTACCATGTCTTGTATGTTTTATTTTTCCATTATTTACATAAATTTAAATTATTTCATGAGTAGCTAAATTAATTATCTTGGGATAAAGGGGGTATGATAATATTTTATTTTAATGTTATTTTGACTTGGAATTAAATAAATTTCTGTTTTCCATTTAGTTCAATTATGCTTAATGCTTTTAGTAATTCCTAACAAGAACCTAAATGATAAAACTGTATACTTACGGGTATATTAGTAAGTTTAGGTAATAAATAGAATCGAGAGATTTATTTTTACCAGAAAGCTTTGAACTAAACCTAAGATTTTTGAAATGCTTTTTGTGACCTCGGTAAAAACGTGAAAGTAATCAAAATTCTTTTGAGGAAATAAAAGGGATTTTCATAAAACGATAATGGGCCTTTCTGAGGATTAAGCAGCGCTTTCCATAGGTTAGGTACATTAATAGGATTCTGAGAGGAACATATTAATTAGCTTTTGGAAAATTCGCCTTGGAAAACTTAATTCGATTCTTATTTATGAAAAGTTAAAATTCATTAAACATAAAATAGAGTCTTAATCCCCCAAAATCCCAAGATACTCTCAACTCTGATTTTTTTTAGTGTCAAGTAAATTTTATTTTTATTCATATTCTGTGCAACTTTAATTTGTGCTTTATTTTATAAAAATCTTAAAAATTAATTGTGTGGATAATTAAATTTCAATATGCTGGTACTTTGAACACAGTCCCTGTGGAGAACGATAATCTTTTATATTACGCGACATAACCCGTGCGCTTGCGGGCCCTGTCAACTCATGAGGAGCATGAAGAGCATCTCCGAGCGGTACTTCAAGTATTGAAGGAAAAGCAGTTGTTTGCAAAATTTTCGAAATACAATTTCTGGATGGATAAAATCCATTTCCTCGGACATGTGATTTCCGAGGAAGGTGTCTCGGTGGATCCTACAAAGGTGGCAGCTGTAATGGCATGGGAGAGACCCAAGTTGGTCTCGGAGATAAGGAGCTTTATGGGCCTGGCAGGTTATTATAGAAGATTCATCGAAGGTTTTTCTAAATTGGCCTCGCCACTGACTAAATTGACTCGGAAAAACATTCCCTTCGTATGGAGTTCCGAGTGCGAGAACAGCTTCCGAGAGCTGAAGGACAAGTTGACGACTGCTCCAGTACTGGCATTACCTGACTTGCAAGAGAACTTCGTGGTTTACTGTGATGCATCAGGACTCGGATTAGGATGCGTGCTAATGCAGAAAGACCGAGTGATAGCGTATGCCTCTCGGCAATTGAGACCTCACGAGCAGCATTATCCGACCCACGACTTGGAATTGGCAGCTGTGGTGTTCGCATTAAAAATCTGGAGGCATTATTTGTTCGGGTCCAGATTTGAAGTGTACAGTGATCATAAGAGCCTCAGATACTTATTCGACCAGAAGGAGCTAAATATGAGGCAGAAGAGATGGATAGAATTTTTAAAAGATTATGATTTCGAGCTAAGGTACCATCCGGGTAAGGCAAACGTTGTTGCCGACGCGTTGAGTCAAAAATCCCTTCATGTAGCAGTGATGATGGTGAAGGGGGTAGAACTATTGGAACAGTTTCGAGACATGAACTTACATGTTGACATCCCCTCCTCTCGGAAAATGACGATCGGCACGCTGAGGATTGCCAATGAATTCTTAAAATCCGTGCACGAGCAACAGCAGTCAGATTCCTACTTGGCGGAGATGAAGGAGACTCAGGTCAAGGGTAAGGATTTGTCCTTGACCGAGGGACCAGATGGAATCTTCCGAGTAAGAAACAGAATATACGTACTGGATAGAGGAGAATTGAGGGGAATGGTGCTTGATGAAGCCCATAAGAGCTTGCTAAGTATCCACCCGGGTGCCACGAAGATGTACCATGACGTGAGGACCCATTTCTGGTGGCCCGGATTAAAAAGGAACGTGGCAGAATATGTGGCTCGGTGCATCACCTGTCAGAAGTCAAAAGTGGAGCACCAAAAGCCGTATGGTGCATTGCAACCCCTGGAAATTCCCGTGTGGAAATGGGACTCAATTGCCATGGACTTTGTCATGGGATTGGCCAAAAATCGAGCTGGCCATGATGCGATTTGGGTCATTGTTGACCGACTAACGAAAAGTGCACACTTCTTGCCTGTGAACGTGAAGTACCCGATACATAAGTTAGCTCAGATTTATATTCACGAAGTTGTCCGACTGCATGGTATACCGACTTCCATCGTATCAGATAGGGATCCTAGGTTCACGTCCCGGTTTTGGACCAGTCTGTACCAGGAAATGGGTACGAAACTTTGGCTTAGTTCTGCTTACCACCCCCAATCTGATGGGCAATCCGAGCGAACAATCCAGAGCTTAGAGGACTTACTAAGGGCGTGTGTATTAGAGCACGGTGGGGACTGGGAGCAATACCTTCCCCTGATCAAGTTTACATACAACAACAGCCATCACAATAGTATTGGCATGGCACCCTATGAAGCACTGTATGGTCGAAGATGCCGGATCCCGCTTTGCTGGTCGGAAACGGGTGAGAGTCTACTATTGGGACCAGAGATTGTGAGGCAAACTTCAGAGCAGATCCGGGTGATAAGAGAAAAGATGAAGGCGTCTCAAGATAGGCAAAAGAGCTATCATGACAAACGCATCAGACCATTGGAATTTTCGGTCGGAGACAAGGTATTTTCAAGGACTTCACCGAGTAAAGGAATCGGACGAGCCTTGAAAAGCAGAAAGTTGAGCCCTCGATACATTGGGCCTTATGAGGTGTTGAATCGAGTCGGTTCCATGGCATACCAAATAGCATTACCGACTCATTTATCTCGATTGCATGACGTGTTTCATGTGTCTCAACTAAGGAGATATCTACCAGATTCTACTCATACAATACCTGATGATAAGGTAGAAATCAAGGAAGATCTGACCACTGCAACTACGCCGATTAGGATCGTGGACCGATCGGTAAAACGATTAAGGAGTAAGAATGTGCAACTGGTTGAAGTGGAATGGCAGCAGGACGGGTATACCTCTTATACCTGGGAGCGCGAGGATGCCATGAGGCAGCAGTACCCTGAGTTGTTTAACCAAGGTAAGTTACCGACTGAATTTCGAGGACGAAATTCTTTTGAAGTAGGGGAGTACTCTAACATCCCAAATTTTAATAAGGTACCGGGTGAATAAAACCATTAAAATAATTCCAAAAAGGGGAGAATTGCTTAATAATTACCATTAACTTAAAAGGGCGTGCTGATTAAAAAGGATAATTAGCTTAGTGGGTGCTGATGGGACTGGGTGACGTGAGCAGACTGCTCCTCACGTTTTCCCACCCCACTATTCTTTCCTTCATGCATGTATTTATAAGTGGACGATGGCCTCCGTGCCATTCGTTCTTTAGAATCACTGTGAGTTTCTTCTTCTTCTTTCTTCTCCTCTTCTCCTTCTATGCCCTCTGTTCCATTCCCTGTTTCGAAAGCCGAGTGACGGTGCTGCAGTGGAGTCAGAGCTCCCTCACACGAGTAGAAGACGAGCGTTGAAGTAAAAGCAGAAATAGCCCTGCACCACTCGTGGAGGGAAATAGCGTTCAAGTAAAGGCTAAGCGAGTGGAAGCGTTGAGTGAAGCAGCGAGGAAGAGAACCAACACTCAAGCAGAAAAGTCTCTCGAAGTCTCGTAGTTGGTAGGGGGAGTACCTTATATGTTAAATGCATGGGTTACAAATGGGTCTCGAGTGTTGATAATGATGGTTCTGTATCCTGTAGTATGATATGTTTGTATGTTATTACTATCCTTGAAGATGCATGCGTTGTTTGAGTTCAGATACCACAGAATCCGATTGCATGTTATGTTGTATTGACTGGAATGTTTTGTTGAACCCGTTCATGATAATATGTATGCATGCGTTGATTAAGTCTGGACACTGTTGTATATCGATTGCATATTGTGTTGTGCTGATTGAGATATTTGTTTGAATCTGTTGATCTTCATATGGATGCATGTGTTGGGTAAGTTCTGATGCTGTTGTATACTAAGTGTGTGTTATGCTGGAGTTGATAAGAATGTTGTCAGAAATTTGATATTGATTACCATTGTTGCATTGGACTCATATGTTGCTAATAGAGCTATGATGATGATTGCATGGAAGCATGTGTGTGTTAAATTAATACGTGGAATTCTGGAATGTGTATTATCGACTGCATGTGAAATATGTATATCTGAGTGAAGGTTGTGTGCATGAATTCTATGTTGTGTGATGAATCCGCGTGTGGCGTATGGGATGCGTTATGCTGGAAGCACGTAGTGTGAGACACTACCATCGGTTATAAAGCGTGGGACACTATGAAATCCTTGAGTGGGACTCAAGGTAGCCTTGAGTGGGACTCGGGCTGCCTGTGAACACCTCCGTTGGTGCTGAGAGCGTTGGTGTCACCTGTGGGCAAACGGTTGGGTACCTGTAAAACGGCCAAGCAGCTGGGAGCTGATTTGATAGCTGAGAGCTATGTATAAAAAGGCTGAGAGCCTACGTTGCAACGTCTAAACCGATACACATGAATGCGGAACCGAGTGAAATGTTACGTGCCTAGTAACTGTTGATATTATTTGGAATTGGTTATGCATGCGAAGGTGTTAATGAAATGATGAATGTTTATAACCGAGTGAACTATTCTGTTTTAACTGTTGATATTGTCTGGAATTGATCATGCAGGTGTCAATGTTATTGAAAGGATGAATGCATATAACCGAATGAATAATCCGTGTTTATCTTTCTACTGAAGTTGTGTAGAATTAATTATGCTTATGACAGTTTTAGTGAGATGATACATATATATATATATGCTCATGACCGAGTGCACTATTCCGTGTGTATATGCTGTTAATGTCGATTGAAATCTGTTCTAAGAATGTATGTTATGTGTTGGAGAGTTGTATATAAATATAGCTGAGTGAAGATTATGGATTTCCGACTGTTAAATGTTCAAAAAGGTGCATTCTAATTCATAGGTCTTAGTATAATACTACTGATCATTGCATGTTGATGTTATCGAGTTGATGTATGTAAAGGGCCGAGTGATGTCTGATGGATTCCGATTGGTGAGGGTCTTATATATGTTCTGGATGATTGGTATTGCCCTGACTATAATTGTTGCCATGTATAATTATGTATATATATATATGTGTATTGCTGTATAAATGTGAGGCAACCTGAGTCAGTATCTATCATTTAAAATTTAAGATACTCACCCCTGTTGTGGCAAATTTCAGTGAACATTTCTCGTAACGAGGATTGGAGGAGGAGCTGAAATGTCGGGTGAAGTGTTGATGCACTATGGAATATCATGATCGTGCATATGCTGTTTTTAGTATTTTGAGTTAAGCCTTGGCCGGCTCGTGTTTTGTTGTTGGTCCTTTAATCAAAGTTGAATCACTTGGAATGGAAGCATAACTTCGTATTTGTAAAAATTGTGATATACACTTCTATACGTACATATATGCCTATGCTTATGCCATGTTACACGTCCATCTCATGCTGTGAAATATCGAGGTGATATATATTTCCAAATATGTAGGAAATAACTTAACTCAATATGAGGGAAGCCAATTCGTAGTCTAGAGTGCGAGTTTACGATTCTGTCACCGAGTGGGAGAGGTTTAGATGTTCTGAGTGAGTGGAATCAGCTAGCTCCGAGTAGGGATTGATGTAGAAGACTGTTCCAACGGCAAGCTGTTAGGATTCAGAGTTGAGAGTCTAGAGATGCTTTCCGAGTGACAACTATTAGGATTCTTCCCGAGTGTAGAATAATTAGTGATACCCGAGTGGAAACTAAGTAAGATACCCCGAATAACATAGAGGGCGTAGAGGTTGTTCCGAGTGAGTGATAGTAAGGACCATTCCCGTATTATTCGTGCATGTGTTCTGATTGTTGAAACTGTAGGATAAGTTATATTTCCAAGTAAATTAGGCGTTGGAAACTGAGTGCGGAATGCCGAGTGAAATGGGCAGGAACCGAGAGAAGCTCTCGCTTGAGCGAGTATGCGTTGCTGCGTGATTCGCCTAAGCGAATCCCCCTTTCTTCCGCTGTGAACCCCTCTGAATCGGCTTTCTCACTCTTGTTTTTCTTCTCTTCTCATTTTCTTATACTATGGTCTTCTGATTTTCTTTTTATTGTGAAAAGAAATAAAATTTTCTTTCTTCTCTTCTTTCTTTCTTTTTCCTCTATTTTGTCATCTATGATTCATTTACATTAGGGTGTTACACTGTCCCTGTAACATCCTGGTTTAGGATTAATTACTAATTAAAGTTAATTGCGGAATTAAGAATTATTGATTTAATAATAATGATAATAATGCCATGAATGACTCATGTACCCTTGGTGGCTTTAGAGAGCTTCGGTTCTCTCTCTCTGGCACGCTGATGGGAGTGGTCTTAATGGTGATGTGATGGCTGATAGGAAAGGGCTGTCACGGCAGAAAAAGATAAGGGCTTGGCTTCTCATTTTCCAACCACTCCTTGCTTATTACACTTTGGTACAAGGAGAAACACTCCTCCTTTCTCTCTCGCGTCCTGTGGCTTTTTCTTCTTCTCCTTTGCTTTTCACCTTCTTCTTCATCTTCTTCATCTTCTTCTTCCACTCAACACTGTGTAGAACCCGAGTGGAAGTGGGAGCACGATGTGGAACAGCGTGGCTGTGAGAGAGAAACAGCATGGTGCTGTGTGTTGTGGAGGCTAGGATCCTCCTCTGTTTTGCCTGAACGTTGATGGCTGTGTTACATGAAAGCATGGGGTCCTCCATTGTTGGTGAGGACTAGTTCTTCTAGTGGTGGAAACAGCCATGGAGTCCTCCACTGGGTTGCGTGAGGACTGTGTTATGCCTTGGAGGCATGGGACTCTCCATTGTCTTACAAGCTGAGCATGGAGTGTCTTGGAGGCGGAGCTGTTCATGTGTCCGAGTGGCTCGGTGTTCCTCCAAAACTGTGTTGAGTACAACAGCTGGGTCGTTCTGTTGAGAACGTGTGACCAAGGAGCAGTTGGTCGGATCTGGAAGCCCAAGGAGTTGCTGGGATCTTCATTCCAGGTAGGGGGGCTAACTTTACATCTCAAATGCATGGTTTATGGACGGGTTCCGGGTGAAACTATTACACTGTGATGTGTTGTGTTTGCTGTGTGTTGTATGTTGTTTGAGTGGAAACACGGATGTGTGATAATTATTATTTGTGTGGTATATGTTAAACTTCGTCCATGAGATGTATGCCTATGCTGGTAAATATGAAGATGCCAAGTGCATCATATTGAGAGACAGATGAAAATATCTGTTGATGGTTATATTAGTATTGCTGAACGAATGCATGTAAATGTGAATGGCATTATGGTTGCCGAGTGCATGAGTTTGTTATATTGATCCCTGTGTGTGATTGTGTTTAAATGCATGAGATGCTTGTTATATGAACATGCAAATGCTGAGTGCATAAGATGGGGGACTGTTGTGTTAATCCCGAGTGGATATTATGTGGTATAGCATGTGTTGCTTGTTGTAAATGATGATTCTGAGTGGATGGCATTATGATTGCCGAGTGCATGAGATATGGGTCGGTTATGTTAATTCCCATTTGGGATTTTATGTTGAAAAGCATGTGTTTTGTCGAGTGCATGTGATTACCGAGTGCATGTATTGTGTTATTGTTATGCCAACCCCTGTTTATGAATAATAATGATAAATGCATTGGATGCATGTTATTGATGTTGAATGCCGAGTGTATATGTGTGGAAAATATAATGAAAGACCTTGGGTTGGACTCAAGGCAATGCCGAGTGCATTGGCGTTGGACGCCTGATGAAAGACCATATTCATCCGATTTGCCACTGAAATGCTTGGAGCATATAGCGTTGGACGCTTAATACCGATTGGCAATCAGATGAATATGTGTTGAAATATATAAAAGACCTCGGGTTGGACTCGGGGAAGTGCCGAGTGCACTATAAAAAGACCCTGGGTTGGACTTGGGGCAGTGCCGAGTGCACTAAGCGTTGGACGCTTAAAGACCTTGGGTTGGACTCAAGGCAAGCCTACCGGGTTGGACTCGGGGCTGCCCATAACACTTCCGTTGTCGCTTGGAGTGACTGTGTTACATGTGAGGGCAAACAGTTTGGTACCTGTAAAACGGCCGAATCAGCTTGGAGCTGAGAAAAGGCTTGGAGCCTATGTTGCAACAATAAAAATTAATAATAATGGACCGGATCCGAGTGAATTGATTGTGTGCACACTTATAATTGTCATTGAGCTCAATGTGAATTGTTGAATATGTGGATATGAAATGATTGGGGTGAATCCGATTGGATTAATGCATGTATACTGATATGTTTGCCGAGTGCAATATGATGTTGTGGTTGTGATACATGCTGTGGTGAATAATCCCGATTGGAATATATGCATGTTGATGTTGTTGCCGAGTGCAAGATGATAATATGATTATGATATAAGTTGGGGGTGAATGAAGGGAATTATATAGCCCTGATTGAGTTGAATGAATTACGATCGGATGTTGTGTGAACATTCATAATGAATGACTGTGTTATTGCTGATTGAGATATGATATTGTATGGTTATGGATTCGTAGATTAATCTGAGTTAATAACTATCATTTAATATGTAAAAGCTCACCCCTATATTATTTTTCAGTGTATGCAGGTCCGACTGGTATGAGGAGATGGCCTCAAGTTCGAGTGATGGGCACTCAGATTGTTGAAGTGCACACGTAGTATATATATTGTAAATAGACATGTTAAAGCCTTGGCTGGCTCTCTTGTAATCCGAATGGATTTAATTATATGGGTTGCCTATCGGGTTTGTGAACAAGTGTACATTATATATACATATACATATTTACATTGTTATGATGTCACCCGAAATTGTTCATTATGTGTGTTGAGAGAATATTGCTAAGTTAATAAATTCCGAGTGGAATATCATTGTGAAAGCCGTGTCCGAGTGAGGCTATTGCCTGTGTGGCCTTTTTCGAGTGATGAAGGCTTAAAATGGTTTCGAGTAAAATGTACTCGAGTGGGCTACTTCCGAGGGAAGGTTAGTCCATATGTTATGGAGTGAAAATAAGTGCAAACCCCGAGTGGGGAAGGGTTTGAACATTCCCGAGTGGAAATCCCGTGTGAGCCTCTTCCGAGGGAAGAGTTATTGTGATGGTTGATTGAGGGTATTCTAGGAAGTCCTCTCCGAGTGAACGAGGATATATATATTCCGAGTGGCTAAGTATTAAATAAGTCCGAGTGACTTAGCGTGGTGATCTCCGAGTGGGGAAGATCAAATTATGCCGAGTGCAGAATGGATATTGTATTCCGAGTGAATTATGGTTAAATTATACCGAGTGGTATTGGACTGGGGGAATAATCCGTGTGGGGGGAAAGCTTATGGACTCCAAGTGGAGTATCCGAGGGAATCATTTCCCGAGTGAAATACGCCTGTGTGTTTTATAACTGTGATTTGGCTAAGTAATGATTTACCGGGTGAATCATATATGTGGGACAGTTCCCGGGTGGACGAGGTCCCAATTCCGAGTGATGATGTTTACCGAGTGTCGGTGTTCGCTTCAGTGAACAAGGTATTCGCTTCAGCGAGTGTGGATGGAAGGAAGGTTTCTGGTTGGTTTCGCTTAAGCGAATGGGTGCTTCACCCTAGGGAAATGGGTTGTCTCGCTCAAGCGGATTTGGATCTCGCTTGAGCGAGTGGACGCTGTAATGGGCTCGCTTAAGCTTGTTCTTCCGCTGTGCTGTGCGATCGGAGCTGAGTCTTGCCCATACGTGGCTTTCTGACTTGGTTTTGCCTTTTCTGATCGGTTTTGCTTTCCCTTGCCTTATGCTGTTTTATTTTTACCCGGCTGCATGGTGAATTTTGGAAAAAATTTCCCTGGTCTTCGGTTTTGGGTTTATTAAGTCGGGTTGTTTCATTTTGGTATCAAAGCATTCTTCAAAGAATTAAGGATGTTTCAGTCCCCACCACCAAAAACTACCACTTTTCCATGTTTTTAAGGAAGAATGATCCACTGGCCGTGGATCTCACTGCTGTAGGCACTGTTGTACAGCTTTTTGGCCCTTTATGTTTTTGCCAACTTTGGGACCCCTTTTCACTAGGCTATTCAACTCCAATTTACATGAAATTTTATACACAACTTACCTACCCCAATATCAATTATGTGGCCAAATTTCAAGCCCAAATTCTATAGCAATGAAAATCTAAGCTATAGGGTAGCTTTATATATATTTTGGGCATTTTACATGATATACCAAAATACAATTGGCCAAGTTTTGGTCCAAACTCTCCATTGACCTATATTCACATATGTAAATGTGTCTTGCTCCAACAAGTCTTATCCCATAACTCATTTTCTAGATCAAGATATGCTTTAATAGCAATTCAAGCCCCTTTTAGCTAAACCAAGCATGCCAAATTGCAAACTAAGCCTATTTGGCCACAACTAACCATGCACACAAGTTTTATACATGTATTATACGTTGTAGGTAGCCTCTACATGGAGTCTTATCCATTAAAGGAAAATATAACCTATCCACTTCCTTGTCTTGCATTCAATTCATAATATTAATGATACACAAGTCACATATTCATTGCCAAAGATCATAAATTCATCAAAATATCAATCATCACATCATCCAACATAACCATAGCAAGGCAAACATGGGCAACAACATATACATTAATCATCAATTATTCAATTCATGCATTTGAAATGTAAACTCCTCTCCTACCTCAAGAGAAGAACGATGATTCGCATATCTCGATCACTCCGCCTCATTGCCCGGAATATCATCTACACCAACATACACACATGTATATACATATATTCAATTAACAAGCCATCTCAAGGCTTCATCACGATTCTAAACAATTGCTAACATATCATAAAGCTGAATTAGCAAGTCCTAAGCTTGTCAAAACACCAATTCATACACTTGTGTTAGGTTTTGGGAATTCTTTTCCTAAAACCAAAATTCTCTAAGTCTTAAGGGTAAGCCACACCCAACATCAACAACATCATATCCTATTAAAAGGGCATCCAATATTCCATAAACCATCTGAATGTCATCATTGTCACCCAAGATTCAACATGGTTATCTTAGCCTCCAACAAACCATCATTAACCAATAATTCCAAATGGCACTCATCATGGTCTAAGTCCTCATCAACCACAACTTCATTAGTCCATCAAAATCACTATGATCTTGGTGTTCACATCCACATTTCATAACAACACTTATCCATGAGTTTCATCCTTAATGATTTCACCATTACCATCATCATCCATCATCATAAATAACAACACTCACATTAAACATTATCTATTCACTTTCAATTCAACCCTCCAAGTCATAATATATACATTTTCCCAAATTCTTAAGGCTAGGTTCTCCTTAAAAACCCAACAACCATTATCATTAACAACACCCAAACACAAATTATCATGGATTTACTCTTAAAATCATTTCTCACAACATCATTACTCATTTTCCCCAATTCCTAGAGTTAGGGTTCCATTAAAACCCAACAATAACCATTAACACTCATTATCTTTCACCTCATTTAGTGCCATTTTTGTGTATTCATGTACACCCTCACAAAACTACACATTTATCATACCCCACCTTAGGGCTTCTCACATTAATGGCTCCCTCAAACAACCCACATACATTAAGCACTCACCCAACAATCATAACCCCAAAACATAGGGCACAAGCTCATTAAAATGGTGAGAAACTTACCTCAACCAAGAAAAGAGAGTGGGTGCCAAGAGAGGGAGAGAATATGATGAAAATACAAGAGAAGATGGAGTAGAGCTTCAAGCCATCATGTCTCCTTCATGGTCCATGGGGCAAACAAAAATGAAGAGGGAAATGCACATCACCACCACATAGGGCTTTTTAGAAGAAGATGAAGAAGAAGAGAGTGAAGGTATGATAAGAGAAGCAAGCAAGTGTGTTTGCCAAAGAAGAAGACAAGTGTCATGAGATAGAGAGTGAAAAGTGGGATTTTTCATTTAAATTTTTAATCTATCACTTAAATTTCTTTGTTTTTGAAAAACAGGATCTCTGTTCGGGCTCAATACTTTATCCAAAAATTATTCCAAATATATATATTTAGATTCCCCATAATAATCTTAACGGCCCTGACCAACAGTACCTCAATCGGAGATACTTGGTCTGACACTCATATTTTAGTCGGGTATAATTTTATCTCATTTAGTCCCAATAAATTATGAATATCCATAATAAATCTCAATTTAATTATTTCTAAATTTTTGGGACATGAATCAACTCATACATAATTATTTACTATTTATTCCTCTCAATTAATCATTTTTATAAATTTTGGGATATTACACACGTGTTTGGTGATTCATGAGTGGCTCTAGAGATTTGCCTAATTCTCATGCAAGCAGCCTCACTTGACACTTATATAGGTGATTTCATCAAGTGTATTTTACATTTTATACACCATTTATAAGGGATGTAAAATTCATTAAAATTTAATAAACTAACCTTTTGTTCTTTGTAGCCTAACACTTCACACATCATAGGAATAAAGGAAGAAATAATGTTAGAGGATTAACAATGACTTGTTATTACCCATATGAACCTTTTTCATGGGATCTCCAATCATAAAGGTGGGGTTCCCATCATTGTTTATTTTATTGTTGGCTTAAGTCTCATTCCCCTCGATGTTTCATAAACAACCTTTCTTCCCAAAGTTTTTGTCAGAGGATCAGCCAAATTCACTTCTAACTTCACATACCTTTTGGAAATTATTCCATTCTTTAACATTGGATTTACCACATTATGTCTCAAACGAATGTGTCTTTTCTTACCATTGTGAGATTTACTTTTAGCAATGGCTATCATCGATTGACTATCACTATGCATAGATACTAAAGGTGTCGGTTTTATTCCTAATGGAGTATTTGCTAAAAAGTTTTTGAACCATTTAACCTCACTACCAGCCAATTCTAAAGCAATAAACTCTGACTCCATAGTGGATCTAGCAATAATATTTTGTTTGACTGATCTCCAACAGCACCTCCACCTAGTGTAAACATATAACCTTTAGTAGATTATGTTTCATCTGAATCTGAGATCCAGTTGGCATCACAGTATCTTACTAATACTACGGGATATCCATTATATAATATACCATAATTTATGGTACCTCTCAAATATTTCATTAGTCTTGCTAAGGCAGCGCAATGCTCATTATTAGGATTATGAGTATATCTACTCAATCTACGCATAATGAATGCTATGTCAGGTCTCGAATAATTTATCAAATGTAATAGGCTCCAAATAATTTGAGCATATTTGGATTGAGACATGAGTTTTCCTCTATTTTTCTTTAATTGAGTGTTTCCATCATAAGGAGTACTCACTAGTTTTGATTCAAAATATTTAAACTATCAAAGAAGTTTCTCAATATTATGTTCTTGAGAGAGAATTTTATTACTATCCTTCCTTATAATTTTAACACTCAAGGTAATACTTGCCTCACTCATGTCTTTCCTATCAAATTATAAGCAAGAAAATTCTTTTGTATTGAATACAATATCATAATTGGTACCAAAAATAAGCATATCATCTACGTATAAGCATATAATCACGTATTCATGATTTTCTACTTTTGTATACATACACTTGTCAACTTCAGAATAAGAAAACCCATTTCTAGTCAATATACTATCAATTTTTTTCATGTCACTGTTTCAGTGCTTGTTTTAATCCATATATAGATTAGAGAAGTCTAAAAACTTTAGTTTCTTGGCTAGAAGCACACAACCTTCTGGTTGAACCATATAAATTTCTTCTTCTAAATCACCATTTAGAAAAGCAGTTTTTACATCCATTTGATGAATAACAAGTTTATAACTAGATGCCAAATCGATTAAAACTCTTATTAAAGAAATCTTAGTTACAGGAGTAAAAGTATCAAAATAATCAATATTTTGTTTTTGAGTAAAACTTTTAGCTGTTAATCAAGTGGCCTCAATACTCAAGAGGGGGGTGAATTGAGTATTAAAGCTTTTCTGAAATGCCTTTGAAATTTGTTCCTTTTTCACAAGTTAAGTGTTGGTGCAAGAGATATTGAGTATAATACAAGAAACAATGCAAAACAAAGGGTAAATGTTATTAAGGCAATTTATCAAACACTTGGTATGCAACACTTCAAAGCTAGTTATTCAAGCAAGTTTAAGAGTGAAGATGTAATCAATATTAACAATCCAGCCAGATGCAATATGTAAATGCAAGAGGATAAGGGAGAAAAGCTTGCAAACCAATTTAACGAGTTCCACCAACCCGGTGTATGTCTCACCTTCAAGCATCCCACTTGAAGGATTCCACTATTGAAGATTTGAGATACAAGCTTTGAGCAATTGTTTTCTAGTATCCCACACTCAAGAACCCAATTCTCACAAGCGCAAGGGTAATCCACCCAATCTCACAATCTCTTAATATTCCCAAAGGTTGAACCCCAACCTTTGTAACCACTCAACCTAGAGTGAACTTTAGTGTTTGATGTTTGTGTTTACACGTAATGTACTCTCTCAATAGAGTTGATATACAAATAAAAGCTCTCACAAATTCTAACTCTTACTAGAGAGGATTTACAAATATAAGCTCTAAGTTTCAGAAAAATGAAACTAAACAAAGAAATAGAACTCACAAGACTCAAGATTTAATTTCCCTTTGATGGATTGGATTGTTGCATGGAGTAGCTTGAAGGAGTCTTGCATTTATAGACCTTGGAAAGGAGCCCTAGAGTCTTCAGAGCCCTTGCCCAGCATGGGTGCTTGAGTTGGAATGGAGAAATGAGCTGGTTTTCCACTTAAAACGCTTTTCCCTAATTTTTGGCACGATGGTAATCGATTACGCCTTGAGTTGTAATCGATTACACTTTGAAATATTCAGTGTAATTCAGTTGGTAATCGATTAGACCTTATTGTGTAATCGATTAGATTGGAAACAGAGACTTGCCAATCGATTATGCAGTGTCTTATAATCGATTGTGAGTGGCACCTGATGCATTTAATTGTGTATCGTATCATGGTAATCGATTATGCCTTTCCTGCAATCGATTAGTAAGCAAACAGAACTTTTATCGATTAGACCTGGTCTTGTAATCGATTAGTGACCTTCCAGAGTCTTGGTAATCGATTGTTGCATACTTGCAATCGATTAGGGAGTATACCTGATGCACTTAATTCAAATATTCAACTTGGTAATCGATTGTGCTAATATGTGCAATCGATTAGTCTTGATGTTGCAATCGATTAGGTCTTGGACAGAACACCTGTAATCGATTAGTTGGAGTCTTGTAATCGATTAGCTTGCGTGAATTTGAGAGTCTGATTCTATTTTTCATTGTACTTTGAACCTTTTGCTTGATTCTTCAATATCTTTTGTCATTATCAAAATAATTTAACCTGACAGCATATTCAAAGACATTCTCCCACTTTTTGATGATGACAAACAATGTTCATCTCATTGGGGTGTAAGTTCAAACAGAATTATTTAAAATGATTATCTCTAAGGATATCTCTAAGGTTATCTCAAGAATTATTTGCACAACTTATCCTTTTGAAAAAAAATATCTCCCCCTATCTAAAGGAGTTTATGTTATCTTTTAAAATCATAGAGATAAGTAATTGTTTTTAACCACTTGTTGTTTTTGACAGATTCTTGATTGTAACCTATTATTAAAATAGATTCAAATTCAACAGATTCTAGATGAACTTTAATTTTTCAATTTTTCTCCCCCTTTGTAATCATCAAAAATAGATAAAGCAGTATAGAGAATTATTGGAAGGGAAATTGCATTCATTCATAGAAAAGGAAAGGTACATGTAATGAAATTTGCAAGTACTTAATCAAGGTGCAGAATGGAAAAACATAATTGAGAAAATCCTAACAAAGCATATCTAACTAGGATCTAATTATCCAGATTAAAAAAGTGAAATTTAGAGATTTTGTGAGACAACTCTTCATAGTTATTCCATAAGTTCAAAGTGCTACTGCTCAGTCATTTGGAACTGTTGAAGAGTATTGTCAATGCGTTCAAAGCGGTGGTCAAGATAAGCATAAAGGGAGGTGAATGGGTCAGCCGGAGCGGATAATTCTCCTTGGGTTGCAGGTGTAGGTGTGGGATCAACAGTGGGAGTAGGATGATCTTCTTCAAAGGGACTGCTTCCATGGATTCTATCGCTCTTGAAGATCCATCTACCAGCAACACATACCATACCCATTTTGTTGAGATGGTGAGTACCAATGCAAGCTTGGGAGGGTACTTTCTCAGAGAGTTTACCAGCCATGTCCACCCCATATGCCTTGAAAATTTTTGTGAGAAGAATGGCATAGGGCAGTTTGTGTTTCTCCTTGGATTTGAGCATGTGAAGCTTAAGAAGTTGAATCCAGTTGATTTCTTTTTGGTTGATGATGGCCCACATTAGAAGAACATCATCTTCCTCAACTAAAGCATAATTACCACCACAGGGAACAAGAAGTTTAACCATGAAAAAGTGGAGAAGACGATTGTTGAGAGTCAAGTGGCCTACCAGTTTATGATTACTGAGGGACGGTTGGCCTTCCAAAGGGATTGGTGTGCGGAAATAGGATTGAAATCCCACTCATCTTCTGGATTTCCACCGGCAAATTCAGCATCATTGAGGGGAATTTGGGCGATTTTAGCAAGCTGTTGGTTTGTGATTTTTAGAGTCACATTCTTGACTCTAGCCTCTAATGTGCCATCAATGAGTTTGAGGTTGCAGAAAAAGACCATCATCAATTCTGGATAGTAAAGTTCTTCCCTAAGAGTGAGGAATGGAAGAAGGTTGTAGTGGTGAAGAAGTTGGGTGAAGGTGAAACAAGGATTTTCAAAGACTTGGGCATCAATGTAGTGGGGGGTTATGATGTCTTTCTCTGAAAATTTCTTGATGAAATTTTGGAGGTCTCTTGGGGTGGTGAAGAACCTAGAGAAGTCAAGTAGGTTGTTGGGTTGATTCATGGAGGACCTAGCTCTTTTCACTATTCTTGAAGAAGACATAGTGAATGAAGAGAAGAAGAAGAGAATGAGGGATACTAAGAGTTTGAGGGGAGGAAAATAGGGTTTAGAGATGAGAAATAGGAGTTAATGAGGTGAGTGAGGATTGGGCCAACGAATTTCACTTGGATTCTGCAGAAAATCTGCTCCTGATACGAGGCTAATCTATTAGGGTGTGTTTTCTGAGGAAAATAAAATGTTTTTGCATAGGGGAAATCAATTAGGGTGAAGTATGTAATTGATTGTGTTAAAAACAGGATCTTAGCAATCGATTAGGATGAGTTTCTAGTCGATTATGAGGAAGGTCAATCGTCAGTAATCGATTGGATTGAGGAGCTAATCGATTGAATATGAAACAGAAAGTCAGTAATCGATTATACAAGAGTGTGTAATCGATTAGACATGAAACAGAAAGTCAGTAATCGATTAGATATGAGATGGTAATCGATTAGACATGAAACAGAAAGTTTCTAATCGATTATATGAGGCTGGGTAATCAATTAGGGTCTGCCTAGAAATGCTTAACGCTCATAGTTTTTCAAACAAATCATTAACCAATCCATATATCAATCATTAATCAATTATTTGCTCAACAAGCATATTGTAAATCATGAGATTATCAAAATCATTCAATGTTCAAACACAATTTGAAATATCTAGGATTCCTAATTCTCTTCTAATATGTATGAATTGTTCCTTTGTAAGTGGTTTGGTGAAGATATCAGCTAGTTGCTCAGAAGTTTCAACATGTTCAAGCATGCAGTCACCCTTTAATACATGATCTATAATAAAATGATGTCTTATATCTATATGCTTGGTCCTTGAATGCATGACTGGATTCTTTGAAATATTAATGGCACTAGTATTGTCACATTTAAGAGGCACATGGTCTAATATAACACCAAAGTCAAGAAGTTGTTGCCTCATCCAAAGGATTTGAGCACAGCAACTTCCAGCTGCAACATATTCTGCCTTAGCTGTTGATAAAGCAACACTTACTTGTTTCTTGCTATGCCAGGAAACAAGACAGCTACCAAGCAAATGACATGTACCACTAGTGCTTTTCCTATCAAGTTTACATCCAGCAAAATCAGCATCAGAATATCCTATAAGAGTACATTCAACACCTTTAGGATACCAAAGACCTACATTTAGAGTTCCAACAAGATATTTCATTATTCATTTTACAGCAGTGAGGTATGATTCTTTTGGACATGCTTGATATCTAGCATACATGCAAACAGTAAACATTATATCAGGTCTACTTGTAGTAAGATAGAGTAAAGATCCAATCATACCTCGATATTTGGTAATTTCTACATCTTTACCTTTCTCATCTTTGTCCAAGTAGCAAGATGTGCTCATGGGAGTGGCAATTTCATTTGCCTTGTCCACATTGAATTTCCTAAGCAACTCCTTGCAGTATTTGGATTGACTAATGAAAGTACCTTCTTTTGTTTGCTTAATTTGTAGCCCAAGGAAGAATGTAAGTTCTCCCATCATGGACATTTCAAATTCATCCTGCATTAACTTAGCAAACTCTTTGCAAAGTAGTTCATTTATAGCACCAAAAATGATATCATCCACATATACTTGAACCAATAGTATGTCATTCTTTTTGTGCTTGATGAATAATGTTGCGTCAATCTTTCCTCTTTTAAAATTTTTTTCTAAAAAAAATTTGCTCAACCTTTCATACCAAGCTCTTGGAGCTTGTTTTAAACCATATAAAGCCTTTCTTAGTTTGAAAACATGGTTTGGAAATTCATAGTTTTCAAAACCAGGAGGTTGATCAACATATACTTATTCTTGAATGTATCCATTCAAGAAAGCACTCTTGACATCCATTTGGTACAATTTGAAATCTCTACAACATGCAAAGGCTAACAATAGTCTAATAGCTTCTAACCTAGCTACAGGAGCATATGTTTTTTCATAATCTATACCCTCTTCTTAATTGTAACCTTTAGCCACTAACCTAGCTTTGTTTCTAGTGATTATTCCATTTTCATCTAGCTTGTTTCTAAATACCCATTTAGTACATATTATTTGGTGATCATTGGGTCTTGGCACAAGTTCCCAAACTTTATTTCTTTCAAATTGGTTTAATTCTTCTTGCATGGCCAACATCCAATGTTCATCAATAATAGCTTCATTAATATTTTTTGGTTCTATTTGTGATACAAAAGCTAAGTGATTGCATGTATTTCTAATAGCATTTCGAGTACTTACACTTTTTGTTATATCACCTATGATATTGTCTAAGGGATGATTCTTCATGGTGATCCACTCCTTTTGTTGAGGTGTATCTCCTTCATTATGAGATGTATCTCCTTCATTATTGTTTTCTTCTTCATCTTCCAGGTTCATTTCTTTGAAAGTACCTATAAGATCATCAATTTCCTTTCTCAGGGGATTTTGGTTAAGTTCATCAAATTTAACATGTATAGACTCTTCAATTGTATAAGTTCGTTTGTTAAAGAGTCGATATGCTTTACTAGTGGATGAATAACCTAAGAATATTGCCTCATCAGATTTTGCATTGAATTTGCCAAGATTTTCCTTTCCATTGTTTAAAACAAAACATTTGCATCCAAATACATGAAAATACGAAATATTTGGTTTTCTTCCTTTATAAAGCTCATAGGGAGTTTTCTTTAATATAGGTCTTATCAAACATCGGTTCATAACATGGCAAGCGGTATTCACCGCATCGGCCCAAAAGTGTTTTGCAATATTACTTTCATTTAACATAGTTCTTGCAAGCTTTGCTAAAGATCGATTTTTCCTTTCAACAACCCCATTTTGTTGTGGAGTTCTTGGAGCCGAAAAATTATGTTCAATGCCAAATTTTTCGCAAAACTTTTCAAAAGATTGATTTTCAAATTCTCCCCCATGATCTGTTCAAATGGATGCTATTTTCAAGTTTTGTTCATTTTGTATGACCTTGGCAAGTTTCGTTCATTTTGTATAACCTTGGCAAGTTTCTTAAATGCATGATATGTTTCATTTTTATGAGTAAGAAACAATGTCCATGTATACCTAGAATAATCATCCACAATCACAAGACCATAATAGTTTCCACCAAAACTTTTGGTTTTTAAAGGTCCAAATAAATCCATATGTAGAAGTTGTAAAGGTCTAGTTGTTGAAACAATATTTTTTGCTTGAAAAGAAACCTTTACTTGTTTTCCCTTTTGGCAAGCATCACAAAATTTGTTTTCAAATTTTAGCTTTGGTAAGCCAATTACTAAATCTTTTGAAACAAGTTTTTTTAAGTGGTCTATATGAATATGAGTAATTCTTCTATGTCATAGCCATGATTCATCTTCTTTAGTTAAGAAGCATTGCACATCATTTGAAGCAAGACAATCTAGATTAATCATATAAATATTATCAACTCTCTGACCAATGAACTTTACTTCCTTATTCAACTTATTTTCAATTATGCAATAATTTGATTCAAAGATAATTTTATAGCCCTTATCACATAATTGACTAATGCTAAGCAAGTTATGCTTAAGTCCTTCAACATATAGCACATCATTTATAGAAGTGGAAGAATTTTTACCAATGTTTCCGATTCCTAAAATTTTTCCCTTTGTGTTGTCTCCATATGTAACGAATCCTTTATTTCGTGGAGTGAGTGATATTAATTTGCTTTTGTCTCTCATCATGTGTTTTGAACACCCACTATCCAAATACCAATGGGTGTTACTTGCTTTAAAGCATACCTATAAAACATGTTAAGTTAGAGAACTTGGTACCCATTTTATGTTCGGTCCTTGTAGGTTAGTTTGAGGTAATATTCCTTTAGGAACCCATACTTTTCTCACAACCTTTGGCCCTAGTTTTCTAATATTACAATTTGAAACATTATATCCTTTAAAGCCACAATAATTACACTTCATGAAAGGTGATGCATTTTTCCTAGATGGTATGAAGAAGTTCTTATAGTTCTTTTGTTTCTTATAGGCATTGAATCCTAGTCCAGTTTTATCAAACATGAATTTTTGATTTCCAAGCAATATATTCAGGTTATCTCTACCATTTGTAAACTTTTCTAAGGTTTTATTTAAGTCCAGAACCTTAGTTTCTAGCATGTCACATTTCTTTACAAAATTACAAGGATTATTCTTGGAGAAAGCTTGAACGTTTGCTAATTCCTTTTTCAACCATTCATTTTCCTTCATTTGCTCGATTAGATGTGCCTTTAGGGTTTCTATTGTTTTTCTTGACAACTTGTACTTACTAGATAGTTTCATATATTTGTCATATAATTCTTCAAAAGCATCATATATTTCTTTTTTGTCAAGTTCATGATGACTTACCTCATTATCATTTTCATCTTGGTGGTTGGCCATGAGGCAAAGGTTTGCTTCTTCATTTTCCGATTCATCAGAGCTACTTACATTGTTTTCGTCCTAAGCAATATAAGCTCTTCTTCTTCCTTTTCTTTCTTTATTCTTCTTCTTAAGTTTTGGACAATCTACCTTGAAGTGCCCTTCCTTTTCACATTCAAAATAGTTTGGTGAAGAAGAATGTTTTTTGGGAATAGGTTTCTTACCTTTAGAGTTAAAATTCCTTTGGAAACATTTGTTCTTCATGAGTTTTCCAAAGCGCTTTACAAATAGGCCTAACTCTTCATCCTCGACAAAATCACTTTCGAATTCATCTTCAAAGGTTGAGGTTGCTTTGAGAGCTAACCCTTTCTTTTTGGAGGCTTTCTCTTCTTCCTCTGCTTGTTTCAAATCTTTGAGCTCCTGTTCTTGTTCTTGCAATTTACCAAACAAGGTGGCAAGAGTCATATCATTAATGCTTGGAGATTGTTTGATGGCGGTGACGAGAGGTTGTCATTCCCTGCTAAGACTTTTTAACACTTTGTGAACAAGTTCTTTGTTAGTATAAGTCTTGCCAAGAGTAATAAGGTGGTTAATAATAAGAGTGAACCTCTTTTGCATATCAACAATTGTTTCTCCAGAATTTAATCTAAAGCTTTCATACTGACTGGTTAAGGTACTAATCTTAGAGTCTTTGACGTCATTTGTGCCTTCATGGGTTATTTGTAAGGTATCCCACATGTCTTTAGCGGATTTACATGTCATTACTCTAAAGAATTCATCAGGGCCTAAAGCTAAGGTGATTAGATTTTTGGCTTTATAATTATATTGGACTTTCTTTTCTTCATCATTAGTCCAATCATCCATCAATTTTTCTACTTGTTTACCATCTACTATATGCATTGGTATAAAAGGACCATTTTCAATGGCATTCCAAACTTTCAAGTCTATAGATTACATAAAGATTTTTATTCTTTCTTTCCAAAAAGCATAACCTTCCCCATTGAAAGCA
Source organism: Clitoria ternatea (assembly GCA_037962975.1). Taxonomy (NCBI): domain Eukaryota; kingdom Viridiplantae; phylum Streptophyta; class Magnoliopsida; order Fabales; family Fabaceae; genus Clitoria; species Clitoria ternatea. The sequence continues at coordinate 149,279,278 of CM075670.1, forward strand.
TGAGGTCTATTTGTGGCACCACCCTCAGGAAAAAGATTTAGAGAATTTGAGGCCATTGTTCTCTTGAAGTTGTTAAGCTTGATCTACCAAGAGTCAAGCTCTGATACCACTTGTTAATCAAGTGGCCTCAATACTCAAGAAGGGGGGTGAATTGAGTATTAAATCTTTTCTGAAATGCCTTTGAAATTTGTTCCTTTTTCACAAGTTAAGTGTTGGTGCAAGAGATAGTGAGTATAATGCAAGAAAAAATGCAAAACAAAGGGTAAATGTTATTAAGGCAATTTATCAAACACTTGGTATGCAGCACTTCAAAGCTAGTTATTCAAGCAAGTTTAAGAGTGAAGATGCAATCAATATTAACAATCCAGCCAGATGCAATATGTAAATGCGAGAGGATAAGGGAGAAGAGCTTACAAACCAATTTAACGAGTTCCACCAACCCGGTGTACATCTCACCTTCAAGCAACCCACTTGAAGGATTCCACTATTGAAGATTTGAGATACAAGCTTTGAGCAATTGTCTCCTAGTGTCCCACACTCAAGAACCCAATTCTCACAAGCGCAAGGGTAATCCACCCAATCTCACAATCTCTCAGTATTCCCAAAGGTTGAACCCCAACCTTTGTAACCACTCAACCTAGAGTGAACTTTAGTGTTTGATGTTTGTGTTTACACGTAATGTACTCTCTCAATAGAGTTGATATACAAATAAAAGCTCTCACAAATTCTAACTCTTACTAGAGAGGATTTATACGCTCTAAGTTTCAGAAAAATGAAACTAAACAAAGAAATAGAACTCACAAGACTCAAGATTTAATTTCCTTATGATGGATTGGATTGTTGCATGGAGTAGCTTGAAGGAGTCTTGCATTTATAGTGAAACAACCCGACTTAATAAACCCAAAACCCAGACCAGGGAAATTTTTTTCCAAAATTTAGAACGTTCTAAACGTTCATAATCAGCCCAGATTTAGAGTCGGGGTAAAAAAAAGAACAAACTGAGGGCAAGGGAAAGCAAAACCGATTAGAGAAGGGAAGACCGAGTCAGAAAGCCACACATGGGCAAGACTCAGCTTTGGTTAAACAGACCAGCGGAAGATGTAGCGCTTGAGCGAGCCCTTTTCTCGCTAGAGCGAATCCTCATTCGCTGAAGCGAACCCATTCACTCGGATATTCCGTCACTCGGAATTGGGACCACGTTCACTCGGGAACTGTCCCCATATATATGATTCACCCGGTAAATTCTTACTTAGCCAAATCACAATTATAAACACACGGGCGTCTTTCACTCGGGAAATGATTCCCTCAGATACCCCACTCGGAGTCCATAAGCTTTCCCTCACACGGATTATTTCCCCAATCCAATACCACTCGGTATATTTCAACCTCAATTCACTCGGAATTCTTATCCATTCAGCACTCGGTATAATTTGATCGTTCTCTCTCGGAGATCACCCATACCTCCTTTCCTTCGGAAGGAGTCTCTATAATCAAGTTCCATTCGAAATTCCACTGTCCTCACATCACTCGGAGGAATTCACCAAATTAAGTTACTCAGACTTATTCAATGCTTAGCCACTCAGAATATATAACATTCACTCAGAATATAGGTAGTCTCGTTCACTCGGAAGAGGACTCCTAGAATACACCTCAATCAAAACCATCACGACAACTCTTCCCTCGGAAGAGGTTCACTCGGGATTATCCAAACCCTTCCCCACTCGGGATTTACTCATATTTTCACTCGGTAACATGTGGACTAGTCTTCCCTCAGAAGTAGCCCACTCGAGTATATCTTACTCAGAACCCTTTTAAGCCTTCATCACTCGGAAAAGGCCACACAAACTAAGCCTCACTCGGCAATGGCTCTCCCATCAATATTCCACTCGGAATTCATTAACTTAGCATTCTTCTCACAACACCACATAATGAACAATTCGGGTAACTTTATAACAATGTAAATTATGTATATAAAATGTATACTTATCCACAAAACCCGATAGTCAACCCATATAATTAAATCCGTTCGGATTACAAGAGAGCCGGCCAAGGCTTTAACATATCTATTTACAATGTATATACCATATGTGCACTTCAATAATCTGAGTGCCCATCACTCAGACTTGACCCCATCTCCTCATTCCCAGTCCGACCTGCATATACTGAAAAATATAGCCACAGTAAGGGTGAGCTTTTACATATTAAATGATGGTTATTGACTGGGATTAATCTTAGAATCCTCAACAATACAATAACATATCTCAATCAGCAATAATGCACTCTGTCATTCAATATGAATACCCTAAAACATCATCTACTCTGGAATCATGCAATACAATCACGACTGAATAATTCACAACATTCATAATCACATATTCACAGCCATAACATCACCTTGCACTCGGCAACAGTACCAATGTACATATATTCACTCAGTCGGAATTCACACAAATTATTCATGGCTATATAATTCATATTCATCACAGCATGTATTACATTCATAACAGCACATTGCACTCGACAAATATATCAGTATACATGCATTAATCCAATCGGATTCACCCCAATTAATTCATATCCACATATCCAAACAATTCACATTGAGCTCAATGACAATTATAAGTGTGCACACATTCATTTCACTCGGATCTGGTTATTTATTATCCATTTTTATTGTTGCAACATAGGCTCCAAGCCTTTTCTCAGCTCCAAGCTGATTCGGCCATTTTACAGGTACCAAACCGTTTGCCCTCACATGTAACACAGTTACTCCAAGCGACAACGGAAGTGTTACAGGCAGCCCCGAGTCCAACCCGGAAGGCTTGCCTTGAGTCCAACCCAAGGTCTTTAAGCGTCCAACGCTTAGTGCACTCGGCACTGCCTCGAGTCCAACTCGAGGTATTTTATATATTTTCAACATGTATTCATCTGATTGCCGATCGGTATTAAGCGTCCAACGCTATATGCTCCAAGCATTTTCAGTGGCGAACCAAATGCATACGGTCTCATTCATCAGGTGTCCAATGCCAATGCACTCGGCATTGCCTTGAGTCCAACCCAAGGTCTTTCAATATGTTTTCCACACATATGCACTCGGCATTCAAATATCAATAACATGCATCCAATGCATTTTATCATTATTATTCATAAACAGGGATCGGCATAACAATCACAATACATGCACTCGTCAATCACATGCACTTGGCAAATCACATGCTTTTTAATATAAAATCCCAAACGGGAATTAACATAACCGATCCATATCTCATGCACTCGGCAATCATAATGCCATCCACTCGGAATTATCATTTACAACAAGCATCACATGCTATTTCATATAATATCCACTCGGAATTAACACAACAGTCCCCAACTTATGCACTTAGCATTCGCATGTTCAATGACAAGCATCACATGCATTTAAACACACATTCACACATAAGGATCAGTACATACATTCAGTATACTCATTAAAAGCCAACATTTCCATGCATTCACTCAGCAATCATATGCTTAACAACACATATCTCAGGGACGGGACCACCAAACCACTAGACAGATCATACATATCACAACTATCCAGGCGTTGCATATACTACAACACATCAATCAGCATATTTCAAACATATCACAATATATTTAAGCAAAACCACCCGGAACCCGTCCATAAACCATACATTTGAGATGTAAATTAGCCCCCTCCTACCTGGAATAAAGATCCCAGTAGCTTTCCTAAGCTTGCAGCACCGACTGAACATTCTTCAGTCACTCGTTCTCAACAGAACGATCCAGGTTCTAGCTGTTCATACAGCACTCTTTTAGGGGAACACCGAGCCACTCAGACACACGAACAGCTCTGCCTCCATGACACTCTATACTCTGTTCGCAAGACAGTGGAGAGTCCCATGCCTCCAAGGCACAACACAGTCCTCACACTCGGTCTAGTGGAGGATTCCATGGCTGTTCCCACACACAAACAGACCAGTCCTCACCAACAATGGAGGACCCCATGCTTCCAAGCACCCATCGTTGCTTAGGAAGGACAGGGGAGGATCCTAGCCTCCAAGACACACAACACCACACAGGTCTCCCTCTCAACCACGCTGTTCCTCTTCGTGTTCCACTTCCCACTCAGGCTCTACTCAACATGCGAGTGGAAGAAGAAGATGAAGGAGAAGACGAAAAGCGAAGAAGATGAAGAGGCCATAGGAACTCCAGAGAGAAGGGAGGAGTGTTTGCAATATAAACATAGTGAGATGGGCAGAGAGTGAGTAGAAAACGTGAAAGTAAAGCCATTATCATAGCTCTGCCCAGCGTCCACTCTCCCTCTCAATCGACAGTCTCATCTTCATTTAATGCAATCCCATCAGCCATCAATCATCATTAATTACAATCCCATGAGCGTGGGAATTGAGTGAGAGAAGGAGAGAGAGAACCGAAGCTCTCATAACACCACCAAGGGCACCAATGTCATTTCTTGGCCAGATATTATTATTATTATTCAATCCAAAATTTTAATTTTCTAATTAACCTTAATCAAAACCAGGATGTTACATATAGACCTTGGAAAGGAGCCCTAGAGTCTTCAGAGCCATTTCCCAGCATGGGTGCTTGAGTTGGAATGGAGAAATGAGCTAGTTTTCCACTTAAAATTCTTTTCCCCAATTTCTGGCACGATGGTAATCGATTACGCCTCGAGCTGTAATCGATTACACTTTGAAATCTTCAGTGTAATTCACTTGGTAATCGATTAGACCTTATTGTGTAATCGATTAGATTGGAAACAGAGACTTGCTAATCGATTATGTAGTGTCTTGTAATCGATTGTGAGTGGCACCTGATGCATTTAATTGTGTATCGTAGCATGGTAATCGATTATGCCTTTCCTGTAATCGATTAGTAAGCAAACATAACTTTCATAATCGATTAGACCTGGTCTTGTAATCGATTAGTGACCTTCCAGAGTCTTGGTAATCGATTGTTGCATACTTGCAAACGATTAGGGAGTACACCTGATGCACTTAATTCAAATATTCAACTTGGTAATCGATTATGCTAATGTGTGCAATCGATTAGCTTACAAACAGAACTTGTGTAATCGATTAGTCTTGATGTTGCAATCGATTAGGTCTTGGACAGAACACCTGTAATCGATTAGTTAGAGTCTTGTAATCGATTAGCTTGCGTGAATTTGAGAGTCTGATTCTATTTTTCATTGTACTTTGAACCTTTTGCTTGATTCTTCAATATCTTTTGTCATTATCAAAATAATTTAACCTGAAAGCATATTCAAACACATTAGCTACTAAATGGGATTTATATTTATCAATGAAGCCATCGGGTAAATATTTTCTTTTAAAAATCTATTTACAGCTAATAGGTTTGGCTCCCAGATTTATTTTTTAAAATAGAGTCTAATTCAATTTTAATCGTTTTTTTCCAAAGCACGACATCAGAAGAAGAAATTGCTTCATGAAAATTTAATGGTTCTCTATCAATGAGATAGGTATAAAAATCATTTCCAAAAATGTCTCTTTTTTGTCTTTTACTTCTCAAATTTTCATATGGTTTTTCAGAGACATCTCACAACGGTTCATTAGAAATATTATTGGGTTCATTCATTTTTGAACTAGAAATATATCCAGCATCAATAATAGGTTCACAAGAAACACGATCAACATACTTAGGAAATATATGTTCAAAAAACGCAACATCACTTATCATTAAAACACAATGGAAACCTCAAATATCAAAATTCATTCAGGCTACTCAAGTTTACTTAGATAAGTTCTAAGCGACAATTCATTTTTTTGGGTAAAATAAATTCACTTAAGAGTTTATTCTCGTAAATTAATTAATCAACATCACTGGTCATTATTAAACAGTGAAAACCTCAATATCGAAATTCATCATGATAGAATAAAATAAATTCATTTATGAGTTTATTCTCGTATAACTATTGGATTCACTAAACATCATATTTACATCACCATATATTTAGTATGGAGGAAATTCACTATACAATTATATGTAAATTTATTAAAGCCGATAATGTTTCAATAATTTGGGCATACTCATACTAGACAAGAAAATTATTTTGTTTAAAAAATGTCACCATCATTAGGGAACTCATTTCTTAATATAATATTCTTATGATGACGTTATATTATCACACTTCCTTATGATTGAAACTCAAATTCACCTTATCTTACTAGCATGTTAAAACTCAAGTTTTTCATCATAACAACATATATACTATATATTCAAAAAAAACCTTTTGAAAATTATTGGAAAATATTAGATTGAGGCGTGTGGAATCACACAACCCTTAAGGGTTTATGCGCCAAATGTATGACCCTGGGGATATTCTATCAGAATGATAAAAAACAAAACTTGCAAAAGGTAAAGAAACTTTTTTAGTAAACGCAGAAAAGGAAACAATTTTTATAAAAAAGAAATAAATATAGCAGAAATAAATATAGTAGAAATAAATATAGCATAAATAAATTAGTAAATTAAATCTGGTTAATGATAAAAACGTTACAGAATAAAATATTTAAATGGGAATTAATTGACATATTTAATTATGATAACCGCATCAGATATTATTTTCCTTTTAAAATGTAAATCGTAACCTCCTAAAATCAGATCCCCCAATAAGTGGCTTTCATGGGTAGGCTTTTCAAATTCAAAATTTAAATTAATTAAAAGAATTTGAGCGATAAAAAGGTACGTCACATATCATCGTGCGCAACATGAAACCAATATTTCAGCCCAAACTCGTTTGGGCATGAGCCCACCTCCTTTCTATCTTGTTTACCACCATAAATCTCATTTCTATATATAAAGCCTAAGAAGAGTTGAAAGTCAAGTAATGTGGGACTAAAAAAAACTTTTGAAATATAAGCAAAATTTCTAACAATAACTAGCAAACTTTCCAACCTTCTTATCCCAAATGAAGGGATATTCAGATACTATCTTCCATACTTGTTCACTTGATAATATAGGCGGTGACGGGTCATTAACAACCTTATTCTTCATGGTCTTCCAAATCTTTCTCTTTTTATCATTTGTAAATAACACATCAAGTCTATATCTAAGCCTTTTCATGGTAAAAACGAAAAAGGAAAATTTTTCTTAAAAGAGGAAGAAGATGGATAGTTTTTTTTATTCATATAACAAGAAATCATAAACAAATAACTTATATCTATAGATATGGAGTGTGACCAAAAAGTATAATAAGTTGAAGAGAAGTGAAACAAAAGTCAATCTACCTAGTGTGTGTATTTTATGCTCCATTATAATATGAGACGTAAAACATGTATACTTATTCAACTTACTAACTTTTTATGAGATGTTAATTTCATTAACCAAATAGATGAATTAAATGTTATTATCTTAATATTATTATATATGAATATTTGTAGACACCCTCTATTTGATTTAGTCTTGAGGGTTTTTTTTATGATATGGTTATTTAATCTTCCTATTTGTAACAAAAAAACATTATCTTACTGATTTCATATATTAAATTAGGGGTGGGAATACAGGCCTATGGGCTGGGTTGGGCCAAGACCCGCTTAAGCCTGTCTAATAGGGGTCTGGTCGGGCCGGGCGAAAAAAAGGAAACAGGTTAGAAATGCTGGCTCGACCCGTATTCTATATGACTCACGGGCCAACTTGTTTTTTTGTCTTATGCATACTATTTTTTATTCTAAATTTGTACTGTTTTTAAGTCTTTTTAAAAAAAAACTTTAGATATAAAAATCAAATTTCACTTTTTTTAAAACCAATTTTTTTAATCAACCCAATTTATTTCATTAAAATTTTAAATAAATTATATTTGTATTAATGTGAATAAAATTTGTTATTTACATTTTATAATACTATGTTATTATAATAACATACAATACAAGTTATACAACTATCATCAAAAATTCAAATGAAATAATAACTAATATTTAAAATAAAATTATAATTCAAGATTGTTAACAAAAATAAAAAATGGAAACAACAATATATGATTAACCATCACTAAAACAAAAATGAAATAACAAAAAGAAAAAAAATTAAAACCAGGAAAAGTAACGCACGAAAAAGCGTGGAGCTGGAGCAAGAGAAAAGGAAACGCATGGAAACAAATTTTTAGGGCTGGCAGGAGGAAAAGAAACTTAAGTCTTTAATATATATATATATATATATATATATATATATATATATATATATATATATATATATATATATTAGTAGCCCGATGGACCAGCCCAACCCGGCTAGTCAGAGCCTTTTTTTTATAAGCTAAAATGGGTCAAGCATATTTATAAAAGTGGGTTTAAATTCTTGACTCAACTCACCTATTTTTAACAGGCCAAACAGACTGGCTTGTGAGCCAAACCCAAATTACAATCCCTATATTAAATATTAGATCATTCAGACATTCATAGTTGTGTAGTTAAATATGTGTCATGTGATCAAAATTAATACGACTCACATTGTTTCCTAGATTGTAATTTCTTCCTCTTGTCTTTATTTCCCCCACGGTTCATTGAATCACGGGTAATTCATTTAGTGGCGGCTCAAACTACAACTTACGCCCAGAAAAACCATTGCTAACATCAATTTTCCTTGTATATGTATATACTATACTATAGCTTTGAAATTCACAAATTTGAAATTTATTAAAAATTGAAATTGAAATACCGTTAAGCTCTTTGGTTACTATAATTATGAATTATATTTTTTATAAATTAAGAAATATACGTAGAATTAGCTACACTAATTCATTAATTGGTTTAATATTTTATAATATTTAGAAACTCAAATTCTATTAAATTTAAACTTAAAATATATACTAGACTAAAATTCTTAACAACTGTAATTATAAATCGATAATACGTAAAATTAACTACATTAATTATTTGGCTTAATATATAATAATATTTAAAAATTCAAACTTCATTTGAAACAAATATTAAAATTGAAATATGTATTAGAGTTAACATTTTTAGCTAAGTGTAAAATATTGACCGCCCATATGTTTTACGAGTTTCTTTTGGATTCAGGTTCTCCTACAAGAATTCCTCAAAATGTTGTTTAGACTCCTTATCCCTCCTTTGTGAAACTTAACAGCGACAATAGTGTAGCAACGCCATTAATCTGTTAATTGATATTAAAGTTATTAATAATTTGATGATAAAAAGTGGAGTAAATTTTTCACGATTCAAATAGTTGTCGGAATAAGGACATCACGATTAAAAGTTTGATAAGTAACCCCAGATCATTTTAAAGACCCATCCCATATATGAAGATATGAGAAGGTGTGTAATTTAAATCAATAGTGCTCATTGGACAACCAATCACATGATCATCAACAAGGAATAACGGAAGTATAAGTTATTTCACGAAATGTAAAAGGGTATGAAAAGAGACTCAAAATACCCTTATTGATTTCCAAAAATGTGGTAAATATGTGTGCATTCTGTTGTATAATCATGTCATGGTTCAACAATACCAAACATACATAAAAACATATGAGGCTTTGTGAAAACAGGGCCATGAATCGATTCGAGAACTCCTTGAATTGATTCATGTGTATTTGAAATTCAAAACAGTGGAAACAAAACCTCTTGAATCGATTCAAGACTCGTATGAATCGATTCAAGCAAATTGGAAATTGTGAATAGTAAAAATAGAACCTCTAGAATCGATTCAAGGCTTCGTATGAATGGATTCAACCATTCCAGTAGCTCCTGAATTGATTCAAGGGGATATATGAATCGATTTCGACCATTCCAGGGGCTCATGAATCGATTTAAGGAAGTCATGAGTTGATTCATGACAGCAAATCTGGTGCATAATGCAGAAAACGCATAATTTTCCAACTTCCAACTACTCTAACTTTTTCATATCAAATCCAATGGCCACCAAACTTTAACACCACCTAATATACATCATTTATGATGCGTAGCCACTGGCCGCACTAAAAAATTTCTAAAAATGAGAGACTTATGTGCATAATTATGTTTAGCCTATTTTAAGGCATTTTTGTGCACACAAGGGTCAATTCTCAATGGAATTGGCCCATTCTAGTTTCTATAAGTTCTAAATCATGCATAGGCACTTTGGAACTATTTCGTGGCATATAAACATACTAAAACTCAATATAGCCCTATTAGTTCCTCAATTATGCATGAATATCATAAACATAACTTCATAATTTAAACAATTCATCCATCCATGGTTTCCATCAACATAAGCATCATCAACCATGCATCAATATAACATGTAGAGCCATTGTATTACGATTAACAACAACCATTATTAAGGTCACTGCCAAAAATTAGCCTTCCAAAACATATAAGGCCTAATTTTCACAAGTGACCCTCAAAACGAATACATATCATTATTCAATATTCATGAAACAAAATAGGAATATACACCTGACAAGTGCTTTACAAAAGAATACCAGCCAAGGCTCACAAAACTTTCCTTCCATATTTACCTCCACCATTGTTCAACCTTCAAAAGGAGTAGGATATCCAACATACCTACATCAACCTTTAAAAATGGCAACTAGGAGGTGGGTAACATATACTAAATGAATTAAAGTCATACATTATGATGATACATATATATGTGTGCACAACATACATTCCTCAAAAAGCACCATATGCTCGTTTCACATATTATATCATTCCATTTCAACATAGCATATATTCCACCAATGCATTCACAACATATGTATCAAATCATTGGCAATCTCATCAAATACCATTACACATCTAAGGTTAGTACCACAATTTATTTCTCTTTACTATCAATCATCCTCACCGCCACGGGCTACCAAATTCGGCATATCTCCGGCTATAAGCAAATACTCTCATGGCTAATGCATATGCGTGAAGGAATCATTATCAAATCGCGGATCCGACTGTGGGAAACAACATCATATAAAATATAGGTCAAGAATAGGTGTGCTTCTATGCCTCTACTACAGTAGTAAACGTGTACACTTATCTTATTAATTGCATGCATAACATCACTGTTTTACTGGTACCAAACCGCTATCGCCCATATGTAGCACTAGTTACCTCGTGGCTTGCGGATTCACAACATGGCATCACTTGCCAAAGTGTTACGGGCCCCTCCCGAACACACATCGAGAGAGTCGTGCCCTATAGGGACACCGAAGTCACTTGCTCATCAAAGAGCCGCCCACCCACTAGGCCCACCACATAGGGTGCCTCGTCACCAAACTATGGACAGCTTCATGATTCCAAGAATCAATAGGGAACAACATATAATTTCACCTGTGCACTGGGTCGCCCTCCTACTGGCCCGCCTATTAGAACCCCTAACATTCCACAGAGGCAGCGAATGATATGCCATGGATGCAAATGCCAATCAATGCATTTCTTACATTAATGCATCCTAAATGCCACCCCATAATCAAGAACTCACCACTATTACTTAGTGGAATTCAATATCCTTATCATTCTTAACCATTACCAATTATCATTGAATTTTATTCACATCAATAGTTAGTGGCAGTCATTACCTATCAAATCACATATCATGGGATATTCAACATCATTGCAATTAATTCAATCATGGTCTCAAAGCCATTCACAACAAATCTCATTAACATGAGTCAAGTTCAACATCATAATCATTACCCCAACCACACATGCCACATAACACCATTCATTCTAAATGCATTCCAATTACATAAACATCAATCTAAGTCAAATTAGCATGACACATTTATACAAACACATCAATAATGGATGAAATCATGCATTTAGAAATGTTACCGCCTCCTACCTCAAGAGAAGTAGTACTCGTTGCGGTCTGAAGGTCCCGCTTCGTTAATGGGGTCATTTCCTACACCACACAATGTACCATACAATCATTTTCCATTCAAAGCACCAAGATTCAAGTGCTCTTAATTAACCACTTGGTGTTTATTCCATTTTAAATTTCAAACCTCATTTATTTCATTTCATCCACCACAACCACCATGAGTTTGGTACTCATATTCATTTATTATGTATTTTAAGCTACACCCAATTAATGGGTTTCCATATTAATGGCTTGCAACTATCATTATCAATCATCTAACCTTATTAATGGCCATCCACCATCAATGCTACCATTTCACATCATTAATGACATTCTCCCAACATTAATAAATACTCTTCCACACATATTTTATATTTTCCCTAAAATCATAGGGTTAGGGTTTCATTAAAACCCAACAACCATCATTAATGTCCATCTTCTTCCATCACAATCAATGTCATTTTCGTGTACCCATAAATTCCCTCATAAAACTCATATTAAATGCACCCCACCTTAGGGTTTTGCATCATAAATGGCTTCCCAACATCTACCCAAGCACAATACACTCTCAAAAATCATAATAACCCATAACCGAGGGCTAGAGCTCAAGAAATTAGAGAGGAAAACCATACCTCAAGTCAAAGAAAAGAGAGCTCCAATAGAGAGATTGTGAAAATGAAAATAAGGGAGAAAGGGAGCTTCCAAGCACCACAAGTTCTTTTTGCTTGCTAAAGAAAGATGAAGATGAAGTTGGAAGCAAATAGGGCACACACCAATTAATGGGTCTTAAAAATGGAAGAAAAAGATGAAGAAGATGAAAAGAGAAGAGAAAAGAGAGTTTTGCCTTAGGGAAAGGGAGCCAACATAAATATGAGAGGAGAAAGGGAGTTTTGCAATTAAAATTTAACCCCTTCATTAAAGTTTTACCATTTTATAACCAACAGGATCTCCGTTCAGGCTCAATACTTATCCAAAAATTATTCTGAATATATATTTGGATCCCCAATGATATTCTTAATAGCTCTAACCAACAGTACCTCAACCAGAGATACTTGGTCTGACACTCATATTTTAATCGGGTATTATTTTCAGCTCCTTAAGCCACAATAAATTATGAATAATCATACCCAATTTAATCAATTCTAAATTTTAGGACATTAAATAACTTATGTAATTATTCATAAATTATTCCTCTCAATTTATCATTTATATAAATTTTGGGGTGCTACAACAATAGTACTAGAGGGAACCTAGTCATTGTGGGTTTCAATTGCATTCTTTGAGATGAGCATAGGAATATTAGATATAAGGTTTTTCTGCATTAATTGGCCAATTTACTAGTTTGAAGGCTAAGTTAATAGGACTTTATCATGGTCTCAATTACACTTGGAACAAATGTTATAGGCGGGTGGTTTGAAATATTGCCTCAACTTTGGCATCAATTCTCTTTTATAGGTGATATGGACACTAAAATTTCATTAGCATGAGACTATTGTTTGTAGCATTCAAGATGTAACACCCTAAATTTTAAAATAAAGGATTAATTAGGGAGATAAATATTAAATAATTATATTTAGGTTATTTAATGTTCCAAAATATTGTAAATAAATAAATTAAGATTTTTGGGAACTATTTATAATTTATTGGGATCGGATAGGCTGAAAATGAGCCCGGTTGAAATATGGGTGTTGGACCAAGTATCTCCAATTGAGATGATATTGGTCAGGGCTGTTGAGGATATTAATGGGAATTTGAATATGTGTTCGGAATAATTTTTGGATAACGTATTAAGCCCAAACTAAGATCCTGTTTATCATAAAACGATGAATCTTTAATAGGGAATTAAAAATTAAGCCAAATGGCCCTTTTTTCACTTCTTAATCCCGTCAGCCCCTTTGGATTCTTCTTAACAAGTACTTTTCCTTTTCTTCTTCTCTACTCTTCTCCTTCATTTCCTCTTCTTCTTCTCTCCTAAAACCCTAAGCAAAGTGGTGTGCCACATTTCCTCTTCCATTTTCGTTTAGAACTTGGAAGAGTTTGGAGCTTGGAGTCTTACCCTCCTTTCCCCCCATTTTTGTGTGGTTTTCCCTCTCTTGGAAAACTCTCTCATTCCTTCTCTTGAGGTAAGATCTTGCTATTTCTCAAGAGTATGAACTATGGGTTTTTGGGTTTTGATGTTGGGAATGTGATTTAATGAGTGTTGTTGGGTTTTAGAGAAACCCTAACCCTAAGATTTAGGGGAAATATAAAATATGAGTGAAGAAGCATTTATTGTGTTAAATAATTGTTATTGGTGAGGTGAAATGGTGTTATTAATGGTGAATGGCTATTAATGAAGCTTAATGGTTGTTAAGAACCATTAAGGTGGGAACCCGTTAATGGGTTTGGCATTAAATGTGCATAATAATAAATACAGACGCCTAAACCGTGGTGGTTATGGTAGAATGAATGAAATAAATGGGACTGAGAGTTAAAATGCTGGAAGACATCGAGTAACTGAACATGAACATTAAACCGAGGTGGTTGAATAGAAAATTGATTGTGTGATATATTGTAATGTAGGAAATAACCTAGTTACGAGGCGGAACCATCTGACCGTGGTGAATACTACTTCTCTTGAGGTAGGAGGGGGTAACTATTCTAAATGCATGATTTCATCCATTGATGATGTGAAAATATGTGTATATGATTTTGCTTAATGATTGCTGGTGTAGACAATATAGTGATTTCATGATTTGAATGCATTTAGAATGATTAATGTTATGTGGCATGTATTTGGAAAGATGAATATGTTATTAAACTAGTCTGGGCCGAAGTTAACAATCCAGTGTGGGAGCAGCCTCGAGAGTCAATAGATGACTCAGGTTTTATATCGGTGTTGTATTTATCCGGTATGATTATCCAGTATCCTAATGAGAGGAGACCGATCTTGATGTCTGAACTTTTACCTGTTGAGTCAGTATTGCATATGGAACAGATGAAGTCATATCCGCACGTTAAGACCGGTATTGAGACCAGATTTGATATTATGTTGAATATGTTGATGAAACATGTCATGATGGTTTAAGACCATGTTTTGAATTGAAATCGATAATGTGAAATATCTCAAATGTGTATATGTGAATTGATGAATGTGATTGCCACTAACTACCGATGTGTATGAGTTCCAACGAGAATTGGTAAAGATTGAGAAGACTGAAATCCACTAAGTGGTAGTTATAAATGGATAATTGATTGAGTGACATTTAGGATGCACAGTGTGAGAATGCATTGATTGACATTTGCATCCATAGCATATCATTCACTTCTTATATGGAATGTTAGGGGTTCCAATAGGCAGGCCCAGTGGGAGAGCGGCCCAGTGCACGGGTATACTATTATTGCTCCCTAGTGATTCAGGGAATCACGAAGCTGCCCTTAGTTTGGTGACGAGACACCCTGTGTGGCAGGCCCTGTGGAAGGGCGGCTCTATGATGAGTAATTTACCTCGGTGTCTGACGTGCCACGACTCTCTTGATATGTGTTTGGGGGAGGCCCGTAGCACTTTGGCAAGTAAGCCTATGATTGATGATCCGCAGTCACGAGGTGACTAGTGCTACAGATGGGTGAGAGAGGTTTGGTACCAGTAAAATATGTTATTGAGCATGCATGAAATTGGATATAAGTGTACATATTTTATTACTACAGTAGGGGCATTAGCTTTAAGAGCATTTGCATATAGCCAGAGATATGCCTAGTTGATAGCCCATGGCGGCGATGGATAATTGTTAAATTGAGAGAAAGTAAGCCGAGGTACTAACATTAAAGGTGTGATGATTAATGAGAATGTCAAAGATATATTATACATATGGCATTACCTTGTGGACACATTTATTTGGACATGTATTGTGCTGAGATGAAATGATGTATCATGTGTGTTAAATTGTGATGTTTTCTTGAAAAATGAATATAATGCACACATGTATAAGTATCATCATAATGTATGACTTTGGTACATTTGGATTATGTTACTTACCTCCCTATTGCCATTTTAAGTTTGATATAAGTATGAAGTAAAACCCTATTCTTTTTGGAGGTCGAGTATTGGAGAAGGTAAATATGAAAGGAATATGGGTGAGCCTTGGTCGACGTGTATCTTCATTTTGAATAGCATATAGTGTGTGTATATGCTTATTTTGAAATTAATTTGATAACAGCTGATTTTGGAGGTCACATAGGAAAATTAGACTGGATGTGTATGGCTAATTTTCATTAATGACCTTGATAATGTATGAATGATATTATTATTGTGAAATTATATTTCTATTGCTTTACAAATTGATAAGGTATTTTTATCCTCTTTTTGGTAGATATTTTAATCACCTTGAATTTAATTTCATCTTCCTCTTTTCCCCTTGTAACGGCCTCAAGTCCGGTCATCTGAGGTGCACTCTGATACCGTTCTCATATCTTCATATATGAGATCGGTTATCTATTAATCCGGGGTAATAACTCGATGTTATATTTACAATTATTTTAAAATCTCAAAAAATTTACCCTTATTTTCAGAATCGGGGTGTTACACCTGGTATCAGAGCATTGATTGCTCATTGATAAATTACATGAATTAAATGTTGTTAAAGAGTGATTGTCACTTAATGTTGACATGTTATGGTTATAGTTAAGCATTATTGGAGCTTGAATTGCTCACTACTTTATATTGTGGTTGATATTAAGCCTGGCCAGGCATTTCATTCCTCATATTTACCCTCCAAATTGTGAATATATTATGATGATATTTGTATTAATGATAGTTGATGATGACTGGTATGTATTGAGGAAAGAAACACAAGGTTTCTGATTTTGTTTGTGTTGTGTGTATAGAGTGATTAATGGCGAATAGGCGTAATATTGACGCAGCCGCTACGGCTGAAGCCTTCAATCGATTTGTCGATATCCTAGAACGGTAACAACAACCCACTGGTCAGCCAAATCATGGTCTTGACCGATTTCTCAAGTGAAAGCCTTCCAAATTTCATGGAGGCTATAAACTAGAAGACACTTATGTTTGGATCTGTGACTTAGAATGGATATTTGCTAGTATGGAGTGTACGGAAGCTTAGAAAGTCGAATACGCGATGTTTATGGTTTGAGATGAAGCTGAATCTTGGTGGATTCTCACTCGTGGACGTATGATTGCTGCTCACACTCCTCTGGATTGGGAGAACTTTAAAGTGGAGTTCCTTAGGAAGTACTTTCCTGAGAGCTACAAGAATAAGAAGGAGCTTAAATTTATAGAGCTCAAACAGGGAAGCTTGTCGGTAGAGGAATATGCCTCAAAATTCAAGGAGCTGTGTGTGTTTTACCCTCCTTTCCAACAGGAAGGTACCAAAGCTTCGAAATGTGTTAAGTTTGAGAATGGATTGTGCCAAGAGATTAAGAAGGCGATACGTCACCAAGAGATTAGGAGTTTTCCTACTCTTGTGAACAAATGTAGAATCTTTAAAGAGAACAATGTGGTGCCAAAGAATTATGCTGGGCATGATCAAAGACTGAAGGGTCAATCCCCTAACTTCAAGAAGAAGGGAAACTTTAAGGGTAATAGATAATTTGTGCGTGGGTCCTCTTCTTTTAGAGGCGGACGAGGTGATGGAAGACATGGTATAAGTGATGGCCGAGGTAATGGCCAAGGTCTTCGTTGTTTCCGATGTGGTGGAAACCATTTGGCCCGTGAATGTGGAAATAAAGATGTTGTGGTGTGCTATCGATGCAACCAACCAGGACACATTCGTCCTGATTGTCCTTTAAACGCTAGGGATGTAGTGGCTTGCAATGATGGAAACCGGGGTGGCTATGGTGCTTTTAGAGGCCATGGTCGTGGAACTGGTAATGGCGGCTGCAATGGTGGTCAAAATGGTAATGGTAATGGAAATGATGGCAACGGTCATGGAAATGGGAGCGGCTGAGGTAATGGCAATGGTGGCCGGAATGGTCACAATCATGGTGCTAACCAACCAATTACTGGAAGAGTATTCACTGTGACCGGTGAAGAGGCAGCTCAGGTCGATAACCTAGTTGAAAGTAAGTGTGAAATACTTGAAAATTCTGTGCATGTTATTTATGATTCAGGTGTAACTCATTCTTTTATATCCGAGGATTGTGTACGGCGATTGAGATTGCCGGTGTACCTAATGAAAAATGCCCTTGTGGTTACTAACCTAACGGTGCTTATCTCAGATCGGTTAACCGATTTGATAACGCCGATATGCTCCTAGAGGGGAGGAAGTTTGTTACTTCTTTCATTTGTCTACCTATAAAGGGCTTGGAGATCATTCTGGGTATGGATTGGCTCTCCGCCAATAAAGCCTTGGTTGACTGTCAACAACGGACTGTTATTTTCCCTTCCTCAAATATAGGGAAATTCGATGTACAAGGTATAGCTCAACTTTGCATACTATTATCTCTTGCTAATGGGACAAATAGTCTCGATCCCTTAAATATTCCCGCTGTGTCTGAATTTCCAGATGTATTTCCTGATGAGGTACCTGGTTTACCTTCTCCATGCGAGGTGGAGTTTTCTATTGATCTCGTTCTGGGAGCGGAACCTGTTTCCTGAGCGCCATATCGGATGTCTCCTATGGAATTAACCAAGTTGAAGAGACAAGTTGAAGAGTTGTTGGAACGAGAATTTATTCACCCAAGTGTGCCCCCTTGGGGTGCCCCTGTTTTACTGGTGAAAAAGAAGGATGGAATTATAAGGTTATGTGTGGACTATTGACAACTTAACAAGTTGACTATTAAGAACTGATATCCCCTACCTCACATTGACAATCTTCTGGATCAATTGAAGGATACCGTTGTATTCTCAAAAATCAACTTGCGTTTTGGATATCACCAAATTCGGGTGAAGACCGAAGATATTCCTAAAACTACCTTCCAAACTCGATATGGGCACTATGAGTATGTAGTAATGCCATTCGGAGTGACAAATGCTCCTACGATATTCATGGATTACATGAATCAGATCTTTCATGAGTATCTTGACCGGTTCATGGTGGTGTTTATCAACGACATTCTTGCTATTCCAAGAGCCATGAGGAACATGAAGAATATCTTCGTCTTGTATTGAATGTCCTTTGCAAGAAAAAGTTGTATGTGAAGCTCTCAAAGTGTGAATTTTGGTTGTTCGAGGTCCAATTTCTTGGACACGTTATCTCCAAAGATGGTGTGGCAGTTGATCCATCTAAGATCGAAGCCGTGCTGGCTTGGGAAAGACCGACGTCTTTTATTGAAGTGAGGAGTTTTCTTGGTCTTGCCGGTTATTACCGAAGATTTATTGAAGGATTTTCCAGATTGGCTTTGCCTTTGACGAAGCTGACCTATAAGAATCAGCCATTTGTATGGAGTCTTGATTATGAAAGGAGTTTCCAAGAGTTGAAAGTTAGATTCACTTCTACTCCAGTGTTGGCTTTGCCGGACTTATTAGATGATTTCGTGGTGTATTGTGACGCTTCTAAGCTTGGTCTTGGTTGCGTATTGATGCAAAAAGAGCATGTGATAGCCTATGCGTCGAGACAGTTGCGACCGCATAAGGTTAATTATCCAACGCATGATCTTGAATTAGCAGTAGTGGTGTTTGCCTTGAAGTTATGGCGGCACTATTTGTATGGTTCGAAGTTTGTGGTCTTTAGTAATCATAAGAGTCTCAAATATCTATTTGATTAGAAGGAGCTTAATATGCGCCAACGGAGATGGATGGAGTTTCTGAAAGATTATAAGTTCGAATTGAGGTATCATCCCAGAAAGGCAAATGTGGTTGCCGATGCCTTAAGTCGGAAATCGTTACATGTTTCCGCTATGATGGTGAAAGAGATGGAGCTCATTGAGCAATTTCAGAATTTAAACGTGGGTGTAGAAATATATACCCCGAAACAGATATCTCTTGAGGTGTTGACGGTAGAAAATGTATTCCTTGAGACTGTGAAATTACAATAACCGAAGGATGAGTACTTGATTGAGATGAAGGAAGCTTAAGCTAATAGGAAAAATTCATTTTTGATGGAAGGCCATGATGGCATTTGGCGTGTGAAAGGTCGGATTTATATCCCATCTGGTGGTGATCTAAGAAGATTGGTACTTGAAGAAGCTCATAAGAGTGTGTTGAGCATACATCCTGGTGCCACGAAAATGTATCAGGATCTGAAGAAGAATTTATGGTGGCTCGGTATGAAGCGTGATATGGCTAGTTATGTAGCCTCTTGCATTATTTGTCAAAAGGTAAAGGTTGAGCACCAGAAACCATCTGGTTATCTGAGACCCCTTGATATTCCGGTGTAGAAGTGGGACGACATTGCTATGGACTTTGTTTCCAGACTACTCAGAACACGTACTGGAAATGATGCTATATAGGTGATTGTAGATCGGTTGACAAAGTGTGCTCACTTCTTACCCATGAATATGAAGAGTTCATTGGAGAAATTAGCCCGGATGTACATAAAGGAGATCGTTAGGCTACATGGTATGCCTTTAAGCATTGTGTCAGATCACGACCCGCAATTCACTTCCCGATTTTGGGGAAGCTTACACGAGGCAATGAGTTCCAAGTTGAAGCTTAGTTCGGCTTATCATCCATAAACGGATGGACAATCCGAGTGGACGATTCAAAGCCTTGAAGATTTGTTGCGGGCTTGTGTGTTGAAGCACGGTGGTTGTTGGGAAAGGTTCCTACCACTAATTGAATTTACATACAATAATAGTTATCATAGTTCTATTGGTATGGCTCCATATGAAGCATTGTATGGTCGAAAATATAGAACTCCATTGTGTTGGCTTGAAACCAAAGAGAGTTTGGCTTTGGGGCCGGAGTTGATTGTGGAGACAAATGAACAAATCAAGATAATACAAGAAAAGATGAAAATTGCCCAAGATCGTCAGAAGAGTTATTATGATAAAAGGTAGAAGCCACTTGAGTTTTAGGTTGGTGATCACGTATTTTTAAGAGTATCAAGAGATAAGGGTATTGGAAGGGCGTTGAAAAGTGGAAAATTAAGCCCTAGGTTCTTTGGACCTTATGAGGTTTTAGAGTGGATTGGCGATGTTGTATATCGGATTGCACTCCCTTCGCACCTCGCTAATCTACATAATGTGTTCCATGTCTCGTAGTTAAGGAAATATGTCCATGATCCTCTACATGTAATTCATATGGACGATGTTGATGTACGGGACGATCTGTCGATTCTTCCTGTTTCTGTTCGCATTGTTCAACGCTCCATGAAGAAGCTACGAAACAAATTGGTACCTATGGTGCATGGAAGCACAGAAATACAAAGACGTTCACGTGGGAACATGAGGATGATGTAAGAGCACGGTACCCCGATGTGTTTGAATCCGGTATGTTAAATTTCAGGGACGAAATTTCTTTTTAGGTGGGGTGGATTGTAACACCCTAAATTTTAAAATAAAGGATTAATTAGAGAGATAAATATTAAATAATTATATTTAGGTTATTTAATGTTCCAAAATATTAAAAATAAATAAATTAAGATTTTTGGGAACTATTTATAATTTAGTGGGACCGGATAGGCTGAAAATGAGCCGGTTGAAATATGGGTATCGGACCAAGTATCTCTGATTGGGATGATATTGGTCAGGGCTGTTAAGGATATTAATGAAAATTCGAATATATGTTCAGAATAATTTTTAGATAAGGTATTAAGCCCAAACTAAGATCCTATTTATCATAAAATGATGAATCTTTAATGGGGAATTAAAAATAAAGCCAAATGGCCTATTTTTCACTTCTTAATCCCATAAGCCCCTTTGGATTCTTCTTAAAAAGTACTTTGCCTCTTCTTCTTCTCTACTTTTCTCCTTTATTTCCTCTTATTCTTCTCTCCTAAAACCCTAAGCAAAGTGGTGTGCCACCTTTCATCTTCCATTTTCGTTTGGAACTTGGAAGAGTTTGGAGCTTGGAGTCTCACCCTCCTTTTCCCCCCATTTTCATGTGGTTTCCCTCTCTTGGAAAACTCTCTCATTCCTTCTCTTGAGGTAAGATCTTGCTACTTCTCAAGAGTATGAACTATGGGTTTTTGGGTTCTGATGTTGGGAATGTGATTTAATGAGTGTTGTTAGGTTTTAGAGAAACCTTAACCCTAAGATTTAGGGGAAATGCAAAATATGAGTGGAGAAGCATTTATTGTGTTAAATAATTATTATTGGTGAGGTGAAATGATGTTATTAATGGTGAATGGCCATTAATGAAGCTTAATGGTTATTGGGAACCATTAAGGTGGGAACCCGTTAATGGGTTTGGCATTAAATGTGCATAATAATAAATACAGACACCAAAATTGTGGTGGTTGTGGTAGAATGAATGAAATAAATGGGACTGAGAGTTAAAATGCTGGAAGACATCGAGTAACTAAATATGAACGTTAAACCGAGGTGGTTGAATAGAAAATTGATTGTGATATATTGTGATGCAGGAAATAACCCCAGTTACGAGGCGGAACCATCTGACCGCGGTGAATACTACTTCTCTTGAGGTAGGAGGGGTTAACTATTCTAAATGCATGATTTCAACCATTGATGATGTGAAAAGATGTCTATATGATTTTGCTTAATGATTATTTAATGATTGCATTTAGAATGATTGATGTTATGTGGCATGTATTTGGAATGATGAATGTGTTATTAAACTGCTATGGGTCGGAGTTAACAATCCGGTATGGGACCAGCCTCGAGAGTCAATAGTTGACTCAAGTTTTATATCGGTGTTGTATGTATCCGGTATGATTATCCGGTATCCTAATGAGAGGAGACCGATCTTGATGTCTGAAGTTTTACTTGCTGAGTCAGTATTGCATATGGAACGGATGAAGTGATATCCGTATGTTGGGACCGATATTGAGACCGGATCCGATATTATGTTGAATATGTTGATGAAATATGTCATGATGGTTTGAGACTATGTTTTGAATTGAAATCAATAATGTAAAATATCTCAAATGTGTATATGTGAATTAATGAATGTGATTGCCACTAACTACCGATGTGTATGAGTTCCAATGAGAATTAGTAAAGATTGAGAAGACTGAAATCCCGTAAGTGGTAGTTATAAATGGACGATTGATTGAATGACATTTAGGATGCACAGTGTGAGAATACATTGATTGACATTTGCATCCATGGCATATCATTCGCTTTTATATGGAATGTTAGGGGTTCCAATAGGCAGGCCCAGTGGGAGGGCGGCCTAGTGTACGGGTATACTGTTATTGCTCCCTAGTGATTCGGGGAATCACGAAGCTGCCCTTAGTTTGGTGACGAGGCACCCTATAAGGCAGGCCCTGTGGGAGGGCGGCTCTGTGATGAGTAATTTACCTCGGTGTCCGACGTGGCACGACTCCCTTGATGTGTGTTCGAGGGAGGCCCGTAGCACTGTGGCAAGTAAGGCCATGATTGATGATCTGTAGTCACGGGGTAACTAGTGCTACAGATGGGAGAGAGTGGTTTATTACTAGTAAAATATGTTGTTAAGCATACATGAAATTGGATATAAGTGTACACATTTTACTACTGCAGTAGGGGCATAGTAGCACACCTATGCTTGTCCCCTATTTGATATGTTGTTGTTTTCCCATAGTCGGATCCACACTTGAAAATGATTCCATTGTGTATATGCATTAGCTTTAAGAGCATTTGCATATAGCCGGAGATATGCCTAGTTGATAGCCCGTGGTGGCGATGGATGATTGTTAAATAGAGAGAAAGTAAGCCGAGGTACTAACATTATAGGTGTGACGATTAATGAGAATGTCAAAGATATATTATACATATGGCATTGCCTTGTGGATACATTTATTTGGACATGTATTGTGCTGAGATGAAATGATGTATCATGTGTGTGAAATTGTAATGTTTTCTTAAAAATGAATATAATTCACACATGTATAAGTATCATCATAATGTATGACTTTGGTACATTTGGATTATGTTACTCACCTCCCTGTTGCCATTTTAAGTTTGATGTAGGTATGAAGTAAAACCCTACTCTTTTTGGAGGTCGAGTATTGGAGAAGGTAAATATGAAAGGAATGTGGGTGAGCCTTGGCCGGTGTGTATCTTTATTTTGTATAGCATATAGTGTGTGTATATGCTTATTTTGAAATTAACTTGATAACAGTTGATTTTGGAGGTCACATAGGAAAATTAGACCGGATGTGTATGGCTAATTTTCATTAATGACCTTGATAATGTATGAATGATATTATTATTATGAAATTATATTTCTATTGCTTAACAATCGATGAGGCATTTTTCATCCTCTTTTTGGTAGATATTTTAATCACTCTTGAATTTAATTTCATCTTCCTCTTTTTCCCTTGTGACGGCCTCAAGTCCGGTCGTCCGAGGTGCACTCTGGTACCGTTCTCATATCTTCATATATGAGATCGGTTATCTAATGATCCGGGGTAACTACTCAGTGTTATATTTATATATTCAATTTTTTCTACTTACAATTATTTTAAAATCTCAAAAAAACTACCCCTATTTTCGGAATCGGGGTATTACAAAAGATATCATGCAACGAGGTTGTACTTTTAAAATTGCTCACTTTTTTGTGAAGTGAATGATTGTGTAGATGCATTGGCAAAACATGGTTCAGGTTTTGGGACACCTCACCTGAATTACTCAATTGGTCTTCTCATGTTAGCCAATAGAGTTGTCAAAATAGGTTACCTAACCCAGCTCGTGATAGCCTCAAGTTTTTTTAGGCCGGACTCAAAAAGCTTGATTCTTATTTGGGTCCCTTTACCTAAACCCTAAACAACCAACATAATTTTTGTTGTTTTTTATGGAGAAAAAGCACCCACTTTTTTGAAAAGAGTTATAACCCATAAAAAATGTTTTCATTATTGAAGACCGAATCAGAACTTACACGAAAAGGAGAAATCAAAAAATTTCAAAGATCGTAGAGTGAAATTGAGATACAATGTAGGAATATTAAAGGGAAATCAATGAGCAAGTAATCTTGTTAACCTTAATATTCTAACTAACAAATCACATGTGAAATTTATGATGATAGATTTCAGATATTGAAGGGAAATTAAAAATATTCAATGTGCTAAGAGGAATTGATTAAATAGTCAAAGTGGAACTAATTAAATATTCAATTTGCTAAGTAGAACTGATTGAATCATATGATATTGAAGGGGAATCAGATATTGCAAGTGGGATGACTCTACTTCTTTTGAGGGCTCTATTAACTTGTAGGACTTACTTTGTTTTCTATATTACAGTTTTCTTCCTTTTGACTTTATTTCCCCCAAGAGCAACAAATATTGATAGTCTTAAACAGGTAAATAACTACTTTGGTTTTCAAGCTAAGCTTTGGTTTAGTCTTGTATGTTCAAAATATTTTATTTTAGTTATGTGATATACAGATAGTGTGATGTTGCTTACTTCAGCTAAATAAATACTTTTAAAACTACATTATTTAATTAATTTATTCATTTTATAGTATTCAAGGAAAAAATATATGATATAAGTTTTGTTTATTAATATAAGAGTATGATAAATTATAAGTTAAATTTTTATACAAATTATAATGAAAGTATCATAAATATAAGAATATAAAAGGAATTATTTAGTTAAATTCCATGTTATAAATCATAAAAGAAATACAATTTATTAAATATATAGTCACATGTCACTATCATATATATACAACATCTAACAAATGTCACTTGTTTGAATCAAATAAATTAAAAATCTACTTATATTTCATGTTCAATCATAAATGAATTTTCACTCTTTTATAATTACAAAATTGTTAAATTATCAAATATATACTTAAATAATTAGTAATTATATATAGTTATAACTATAGTCAATAAAATATATCACATATTAAACTTTTTTAGTTAGTTATATTTCTTTATAGAAGTAAATTAAGTTTTAATAATTTTTAAGAAATTGTTCATGGTTGGAATTATAATATTTACTTGGTTATATTTCTTTATAAAAGTAAATTAAGTTTTAATGATTTTTAAAAAATTGTTCATGGTTGAAATTATAATATTGTTAAAAAATATTATAAGTTGAAGTTACACAATGAATTATTTAACAATAAAATTATCATTAATATTGTATTATGTCTTATCCTATATTTAAATTTTAAAACAAAAATTCTAAGATAAAATATATAGCAGGTATTATTTACTATTTTGTGTCCCAAATTCAATTTTAAATATCTAATTAATATATATATATAGTCTAATAAAAATAATGAATACTAAGGTCCGTTTGGTTTGCAAATAGGGAAATATAAGGTTTGGAAAATTGAGGTTTTATAAATGGGCTTTTGAAAATTGGGGTTTTGTAAATGGAGATTTGTGTTTGGATTTTTTTTGTGAATGAAGGTTGGGAGTTAGTGATTATGTTTGGTTAAAAGTTTGATTGGGAAAACTTGGTTGAGTAAATGGGGTTTTGATGGAAAATTACAAAAAAGGTATGTGTTAAAAAATTATAAATATATTAATTTATTTAATATTATATTTATATTTAATAATATTATTTATATTTTAAAAAAACTTGTTTAAATAATATTGAATATAATTATTTATACATTTTTAATTGTGTTATTGAATATATTTATAATATTATTTATTTTATTGAAAAGTAAAAAATTTAAAAAATTAATAGACCTAACATAAGCTAAATAACCTGAAATGAAAAATAAAATCAAATTAAACTAAATAAAACTAACTTACATAAAAGAAATAGAAGAAAAGAAAAAATAAAAAGAAAGAAAGAGATAGGCCTGACCCAAAAACTAAACAGCCCTAATGCATAAATTCAAAAAGAAAGAAAAAGAGAGGAGAGAAACAGAGGAGGCGGTAGCTTGATGAGGAAGGAGAAAAGAAAAGAAAAGGAGGGGGCTCTGGTGGTGTGACACTTTGAAAATGGAGAGGGGCAAGATGATAAAATCACGTATGTTCCTCTCCTTCACATAAACGGAGTTTGCCAAGAGGAGCTATGGATCACACATACTCCAACGACGTTCAGGGAGAGGAGAATGGAGATTGGAAAATGTCGATGGGGACACTTGCGGAGCCAAACAGAAACACATTAGGGAGGACGGAGGTTGGGATGCAGAACGGAGTTGTTAACATTTATCCAAACAGGCACTAAGGCTAAGTATTAAACACTCATTTAAGCCAACTTTTAAAGTTTATATATAAAATTAGATAAATATTAGTAGTTTATTTAATTTGTAGTCCATTATAAATAATAACATAATTGATTCATCGAGTTAAAATATATGAAAAACATTTAAAAAAAATTATAATTGTAAATTTTTTATAATTATCTAAAAGATCTTATAAATTAGATATCAATTTATAATTTTGCATTAGCATGAAGTAGTATAACAAAAAAGAGTATTTTTTTATTACTTCACTTGTACACATTTGTTTTATCTAATTAATAAATTATTATAAATAATTTTATGTTAATCACAACTATCCATGTACACTATTTATATCACTTTTTTTTGTTATATGTTAACATGAACAAGAATTCTTTTAAAAAAATAATTAATTGTTGATTGTCAAATTCATTAATTAGGAGTACTTATGTACTATAACTTAATGAATTTTTTCTTATAGAAAAAAAGATGAAAATGTTTTTTTAAATTGTTAAATTACTCTTTTAAAAAATACTACTTACTAATGTTACACACTAATGTAATGAATATTTAATTAGTAATTAAATGGAAGTAAAATTCTTCTAATGAAATAAAGTAAGATTTTAATCATATATTTATATTCTTTAAATATTTTTATGGTATAATTTTATTAGAAAATATGTCCTACTTGTATTAATCAAGTGAAAATATTATTAAGTAGTGTAAGGGCTAGTGGTGGGAGTTGAAACTTTGTATCTTTTTTTTACATTTTTTATGATAAAGTCGAGGCTTGAATATAATATCTCAATTTAACTCTTTAAACTGTTTATTTTTGCTCCCTTCCATGAAATGTGAACATATCAAGGTGTTATCTCCTCGGCCATTTCACATTTTTTTTCTTTCTATCTTTTTTAAGTAACACATAAAGTCTAAATCTAACTCTCTTCATGGTAAAAAAGAAAAAAAGGAAAAAGGAAAATCTTTTAAAGAGAGGAAGAGAATAGATATATTTTTTATTCAAGTAACAAGAAATCTTAAACAAATAACTTAAATGTATAGATACGAAATTTGATCGAAAAGTATAGGATAAGCTAAAAAGAAGTGAAACACATCTTTCTACTTGATATATGTGTGCATTTCATGCTTACTCAACCTAATAAATTTTTGTAAAAGCTTAGTATCAGGGCCGGTCTTGGGCCTTAAATAAGGATAATTGTCCAGGGCCCATTATTAATACAAGTCAAAAATAAATAATATTTAGGTTATGTATGAGGGAAAATTAATCTTTAAATGAAATAATAAGAACTTAATGGATAAGGTACTTGTGTTTTAAGTTAATAGTTGAAGCTTCAATCTTTTTCTGGTGTAAAGACTTTATTTTAAAGTTTTAAATGATATTGCATTACACCTTCACACTTAGTACACCACATGAAATTTCCTTGTTCTATTATTCTCTTTTTATAATTTCTATAATTTTTTTACTTTGACTTACTCTCAATCACACCATAATTATGTTAGAAAATTACTTTTTTATTAATTTTGTTGTATAAATTATTTTAACAATTTATTATTTTTCTTTCAAGTCTTTGTTAACTTTATTAACGTTGGTATCAATATGTTGTTAATTTTTATGTTTATAAGTATTGTTTTGACCTAAACAATGATTTATTTAGTCTGGAAGACCTATTAACTAGGGAAGTCAAAGCCTTAGGTTGACCAAGGATACGAAATCGACTCTATCTACTTATTCAGGAAAAGTTGTTAAGAAGGGAACATGTGATCAATTTATTCTCCTTTCTAGTTGATCCGTTATGTGTCACTTGGCTTCTTTTTATTCTTATTCAAGAACTGAAACTTTAACTGTAATGAAAATGGATTTAGTAACTTATGTTTATTCTTCAACTTGTTCTAGGGATTTTGCTTTGTCCTAAACTAAACTAAACTATTAAGGCGATGCGATCACGCATATCCTATATTAACATCCCTGTGACTCCATGACTTGACTCTACGACTTTTTTATTTTAATCTTCTTTCTTCCCTGGATTACAAAATACAGGTCTTAATTTTTATAGTCGTTGTTAACTATTTAGTTTTTTTATTTTTCATATTATTTTTGAAGGAAAACATTGAAGTACTGTTCATTATTTGTTGGCTTATTATTATGTTTTGCATTAGGATGAAATATCCTATTTGTGTTCAAAATTTACAATAACTTTATTAATGTTGGTTTGGTTATTTAATAAATTTTCTTCTTTCATAAAAAAATGAAATATTAAAGGGCCTTCATCTTTGTGTTGCCCAGGGCCAAGGGCCTAATATCTTTTTGTAACAAATAGTTAAATTAAATGATATTATCTTATTATTAGATATGAATAATTGGAGACTTTCTTCAATTGATTTATTCCAAATATTTTTGGTTATGTAGTGTTTTAGTCTTCCTATTTTTTTTAAGAAAATATTATCTAACCCATTTCATATATTAAATATTAGATCATTGAAGCATTCATGTTTTATAGTAGGATAAATGTGTGTTGTGTGCTCAAGATTAATACACTAGTTGTCAAACTTGTATATTTACGTTATCTAATAATATATATATGACATATTGCATTAAAAATACTATAACTATTTAATTCAAATTTACTATATTTCATATTTGAACTGGTTGTGGCTGGGGTCCAAGGGTTAGCTTCACAACTAGTCCTCAAAGTACTTTGTCCTTTCAAATTTTACTTCAGTCCAATGGGGATCCGGTATTATAACATCTATTCCAGTAGGAAAATAAAGGTCTTGGAGTGATTCCTCATACTAAATCACTAGCCTTACACGTTAGGGGCGAAAAGGGGTGTCACTTGCAAGGACACTCCGACGCTCAAGTCAATGAATATTCAAGAAGAATATTAGTGCTCAAGTGAAACTATTCTACCTTTCATTGTTGTTACGTGAGTATGTATACCTAGGGTAACAAAAGAGCCATTTTAAGTAGGTGGGCTTACCGTACAAGGTGTCAGCATGATTCTGATCACCTGTAGAAAGGCTGACACGTAACAGTGACCCTACCTACCTACTGTACCCTTCTATCAGTCACTTTACAAGTTGCTTCCCTAACACGTGATTGTATAGGTCAACTTTGACTATCCGGTGTTGAAAGAACAACTCACACTGGCATCAAGTCATGAGTTTCACACGGTGTTGGAAGCCGATGTTAAATTTTAATGCTTTCAACGATGCCAACTTTGCATAATGGTCTTTAGGTCAAATGACCTTTTTGTCCAGGGGCCGATATGGAGACCGGATCATTTTCCACCTAGCTTATTTGAGGGACGATGACGGTTGCTCCAATAAGCTATATCCTTCCCTGAGACACCTGTTATAAGCGTGGGTAAGAAGAACACTTTGCTTAACTTAGAAAAATTTTCATTTGCCTCCATGCATCGTCGTAACTTTTTCAAATTTATTTCCTTCTCAAAATGTAGCGTTGCATGTATCGAAGGTTGCACCAATCATGCTTGACGGTTACACTTCACTTTGGTGGTTACTTTTGGACAATAGGCCTTAGAAATTGAAATGGCTTAGCCGAAGTAATTTGAATCCAAACGCCACTGTTGCTTGCCCCCAGCCATGTCTATAAGAGGTGGTTCAAGAGAAGTTTACAGAACACTTGTACTTTCTGCATACTGAGACTCTGTTGAAATCTAGATAGAAAAGCCTTGCTATTTAGAAAGTTTAAGCATACACCTGATAATTCACCTAGGGTTTTCATATCTTCAAAGCTTTAAAAGAAACACACTCGTTCGTGAGCCCTAGGATTCCACCATAACTTTGAAGTAGTGAACCCTTACCTTTAACTGTTACTTCATTTTTTTATATATCTTTTTACTTTACTTTGTATTTACCCCTGTTGGGAGTGAAAGAATGAGGACTAGGGGAGGGCCATCAGTATGTCATGGGGGTAGAATTTTTGTAAGGAGTCAAAGGCTTGGGTTGTACGATCCAGGGTGAAAGGGGACACAAAGGTAAGAGTGGGTCTTTGGAAGAGACCCTAAACATGGGGCTACTAAGGAAGAGAGTTATGATCTTTATACCTCTGCTGACATCCAATTTTACAAATTCATATGAGGTCTAAGACACCTGATTAAAACGATGGTTACTGAAGAAGGAAAAAAAGAAGTAATTTAGATGTAATCGGGGTGCTCAACTGTTATCGCGCATCGTACAAGCTAGGTGTAACTTTGGGTGATAACCCTTACGCATAGGTCTAATGGGAGATCATGAAGGCTCCATCTCAACATGCTAAGACCACGGGGGATGTCGTGGACTTCAAGTATCCCATCCATGCTAAAGAGAAGTACAAAGAAAGATACGTCATCTTGCACCCTAAGGCTGAGGACCGCGTCTGCCACATCCTTGCTAACGTAAGGAGTATATTCATGTATGACATCCTCTACTAAAATTTGAAATGAGGGTCCTTCGCCTCCTTGAGTATGCCCCCACTCAGTTACATCCAAAAGGGTGAGGGTTTATCCGAAGTCTTGAGGTGCTTGAGGAGCACTTCAATTTTATACCTATCGTGGCACTGTTCATCTACTACTACTGAGTCGTATGCCACGCCAACCCAGATGGCAGTCTCAGCTTCGTCACACTCAGGTATGACTCCAAAATAATCAACTTCAATGCTTTCACTGAGTAGGCCAAATATGAGGATGGCTCGTTCAAGAAGTGCTTTATGAAGGTGCAAGTGATACCTAACAAGCCTGTGTTTTAGGAAATTGAGGCCGAGATCCAAAAATTCCCGATGTTATGGACCTATGAACATTTTTTGCTGATTGGGGCGGCTTACGTCACTAATGAGAATGAGTTATCCCCCACCTCCGTCGAAGTGGTTCGGGCTATGCATGCATATTGCTCTTCCCATAGGAAGTTCTTGTGCAAGCGACTTCTTGGCTCCCACCCTCAATAAGAAGCCTATCTACATAATGACCTCGAGATTTATCTTATTTTAATTAAGCTAAGGTTTTCGTCTTTTAACCATTTTGTTTTTGCTGTTACAGGAGAAATCAAGAGCTTTGCACCAATAGAAGGGCTTAAAAAGTTACAAGCTCGGTTCACAGCGGCTAGGGGAGAGAATAAGGTGCAACCTAAAAGGAATATCCAAAAGGTTAACCAAGCTATGATCAAATTTCCTAAAGGAGCCAAGTCGATCTCAATAAAGGAAACCTCAGAGCCAGATCCAACGATAAAGGCTCAAGAAAAAGGTAGAAGAACAGGCATGATCCTAAAAGGGAAAAGGCTTAGAAGAAAAGACAAGAGCTTGAAGGGGGAAAGGTCTTGCCTCCTCCTAAAAAATTCAAGGGCAAAAAGCTGTTGGAAGAAGAGTTCAGCCAACCAATGACTCCAATCAATGTATCCTCTTCCCGAGGTGAATCAACAACCTCCCCTACCAAGATTTAAATTTCTCGTCTTGGCGACACGACGTCGAGGCACTACTAAGCTGTTATTCCTGGATCATGCTTGAGCCTATTCATTATGAACTGGGGAAGAGAAGTAGCTCAAGATAAGTCAAGGTCCCCCTCGTACTGCCTCTATTTTGACCTGGAGGTTGAAGAGAGGAAAGTTGCCATCCAAGTTGCTTGTTGGTAGCTGGTCAAACTAGACAGAATGATGGAGTCTTTAAACGATATAGCATATCATGTAGATGAGATCACCTTGTATTATAACCAAGTTCAGACCCTCTAGGTGGATAATAAGGTGGAAAAAAAAGAATAAAAATCTAAAGAAAGTTATAAAAACCAAGGAGAAGGCCCAATATGAGGAGAGGATAGAGGTCATAGCCTTGAAACACGAGGTGGAAAGCTTCCAACTGAAAAATAACAGTTGGAGTTGTTAAAAGGGGAGAATATCCTGCTGAAGGAGAAAAACATTCAGCTGATGGCCAATAGTGAGAAGTGGAAGAAATGTTGTGACAATGTGCAAGCTAAAATTATACGTCAAATTGAAGATCACATCAGCAAAGAAACAAATTAGCTCAGAGAGAAGCATCAACTGGTTGCTGACATGGAAGAGCTAAAGAGAAAGACTGTTGATACTTCATGAAACGTATGACAAACTACAAGAGGAATCAGTCATAGATCAAAAGAGGGCGGTAAGGTCATGGATGATGCATTCAGTGCAGCCATTAGGCGGGTTCAACATAGGAATCTTGACGTAAGTTTAAACCTAAATGGCATTAGTTCTTACTTTGAATTTCATAGTAGGAAACTGTTCGTCGTGGTAGATAACAAACGTCAGGAAACTGAGGACCTTCCCTATGAGCTAACAGAATTGCCTCCTTACACTCCATGACTGATCAGTCCAACCACCTCTAGGGGACAACATAGTTCCAGAAGACCATACTTTATCTCCTCCAGAAGGCCAGGTTCCTTCCTCTAGTGAAGACGGTGCTCCTCCCTTATGACTATCCTCTGTTTTAATTAATTCAAATCTTTATTTTCCTATTTTATGGTTTAACCAATATAAATAGCCTTGTAGCAGGATGGGCTTCGGTTTTTAACTTCAAACCATATGAATAAAATCTAGCTTTTATCTTCAAGTTGTATGATTTTTCTCATCCTTTTGTATGAAACTTAAGCATAGCAATATAGATAATATCCTTGTCGGGGTTGTATTACTTTGAATGTTGCGTTATAAATACTTAAGCTGTACTTGGCCTGCCAACTGCTTAGATCTTCAGGACGTCGTCCAGTACATAGAACGTCAGTCTTTTTTTGTTAATCGGACCAAAAGAACTAAGTGTGTAGCAAGATTGAGATGTTATTGACTTAGTTCCTTAGGATCTTCTTGCACCGCTTATTAGGGCTCGACATGGTTTCAATAGAAATCAATTCTTGCCACTCTCTAGGGCCAAGTAGCCAACCATTGATTGGGGTGCCCCTTGTCGGGGTCTGGTATGGCCTCACATGAGGTCCAATCCTTTCCACTTGTTAGGTCTAGTTGTTTTACTTGCACCTCTCATTGCAGTCTAGTATAGTCTCAAGAAGAACCAATCCTCGCCACTAATTAGGGCCAAGTAGCTAGTCCTTTTTTAAGGAACTGGGGTGTCACTCGTTGGGGTCCGGTACGGCCTCAATAAGGTCTGCCACTCGTCTAGGAAAAAAGAACTTTTGTTTTCAAGGTGAATGGTTGAAAAGTGAAACACAAAGAGTTAGCAAACAAATATTTTATTAATGCTGACTGTACATTGAAGCTATGTTGGGACATGCTTTGTTAAAACCTTCTTGAGGAAACCCTAATGGGAAAAACCTTAAGTTAGGAAAAAGAGTACATGCCGAAAAATCTAGCTAGCTGTAATAAATATGTAAATTTAAAACGTTCCACTTATTTTTTATTGAAGTCTCATCCAAACATTCAAGGTAGTAAGTTCCTTTACATAATACCTCAGAGACGCGATAGGGACCCTCCCAATTGGGTGCTAACTTGCCCTGGTGTACAAACTTATTTTCGATATTGGCGCGTCGTAACACTAAATCTCCTACTTTAAAATGCCATTTTGAGACTCACATATTGTACCGTAGTGTGGCTTTAACCTTGACTACCTGATCCCGAACAAATGCTTTTCTCTAAGTTCACCAATCACATCCAACTTATTTAACGAGTTCTCTTCGTTGTTTTCAGCAAGGAAATGCTAGCCCTAGTAGAGAAGTTTAGAGCTTAACCAGTATCATAGCCTTAACTCCATATGTCAACTAGAATGGGATTCATTGGTTGATGAATAAGGTATGGTTCTGTAAGCCCACAACACATGGGATAGTTGATTGGTCCAGTCCCCCTTCATCTTGCACAAATGTTTCTTCACGTCCCTTTAAGATTTCTCGATTTTCCACCTCGGCTTGCCTATTGGTTTAGGGGTGCTCAACAAAAGAATAGACTTACATAATTTGCAACCCCTATAATAGTTCTATGAACTTGTGATCGGTGAACTGGGTTCTGTTGTTAGTGATAATCCTTCCAGGGACGCCGAATCTAGCAATGATGTTCTCACAAATGAAACGTTGGTTCTTAGCAAAGGTGATATGCACCATTGGCTCAACCTCGATACATTTTGTAAAATAATCCACCCCAACAATCAAGTCCTTGATACCCCCAGGTGCTATTGGGAAATGACTCGAGATGTCAAGACCCCACTGGTAGAAAGGCCAATAGATTACAGATGTTGACAGCTTCTCTGTCGACGTGTGATATAGGTTAGCAAATTTTTGGCAGGGATCATACTTCTGAACATATACCTAGAGTGATGTCTATATTGCCCTTCTTGGACTTCTACCATAACCCCTTGGATTTTATTTTAATTCAAACATATGAGATAGGGGATGAAGAAGCCATGTTTGAAAAGTATCCCATCAACCATGATGAAGAATGAAAGCTCCCTTTTCACTTGTTTTCGCCCTTGCTCGTCAGCGGGGAGTTAGCCATTGACCAAGCATCGAACAAAAGGCATAACCCAGGAATCCTCATTAAAACCAAAGACATGAATGGAATTTAGGGAGGGCGAGTAGTAAATGTTGGGTTCTAAAGAGTGTTCTAAACAACCATCGTTGTGCTCCCTGGTCTCTTTGTGCTAGCAAATCTTGAGAGAACGTCCGCTCTTGCATTTTTCTCTCTTGGGATATGCTTGAAAGTTATCATCTGAAACTTTTCTCTTAGCTCAACGATGCAAGCTAGATATAGTTGTAACAAAGGTTTCTTGGCCTGATACTCTTCAAGGATCTAGGAGATAACTAGCTAAGAGTCATTACACAAGGTCACGATTCTTGCGCCAACATCAAGAGCTGCCCTCAGTCCCGCAAGACAAGCTTCGTACTTTGCTTGATTATTGGTTATAAAACTGAAGTGTAGGGAGATCTTAAGGTGAACGTCATTGTCACTCTAAACCATAACTCTCGCTCCACATCCTTTACTATTGGAGGACCCATCAACATACACCATCCAATGGGATCGAGACTCTTCTCAGTCTAAACCAGATAGTTCCTCGATGAAATCTACCAAGACTTGAGCCTTGGTAGCATTGCATGGTTTGTATGTGATATCAAATTCAGATAATTCCACTACCCAATTAATCATTCTACCTGTTAGGTCAGGCTTGAAAAGGATAGTGCGAAATGGGAGGTCTATTTAAACCACGATACCATGAGCATGAAAAATGGCCTCAGATTCTGAGAAGGCTAGATAACCGCCAAGGCGGCTTTTTTAATCTTTTAATAACTGTATTCCACCTCTTGTAGTGTCTTATTGATGAAGTATATTGGCCTCTGTCCCTCTGTGGTCTCTTCAGGGTGACTTACAATGCTTCATCTAAAACAAATAAATAAAGGATCAAACGTTCACTAGGGTTAGGTCTTACCAAAATTGAAGGTTTGGATAAAACTTCCTTTAGGTTTTGAAAAGCTATTTCTTGCTCTGGTCCCCACTCCAACTTCTTGCTCTTCTTAAGGATCTTGGAGAGGGGGAGAGACTGGTGGGCCATCTTAGGCATGAACCGCGCTAAGGCTACAATCTTGCCAATGAGGGACTGCACTTCACACAGATTCTTAGGGCTTTAGAGCTCCTAAATATCCTTGCATTTATTCAGGTTCGCCTTAATGCCTCGCTGGGTTAGCATGAAACCTAAAAATCTGCCACCTGGCACTGCGAAAGTGCACTTTAGAGGGTTGAGGCACACGTTGTACTTTTACAGACATAGAAAAATCTTATGAATATCTTCAATATGGCCTTCTCCAATTGGTGTCTTGGCAATAATGTCATCAATGTACACTTCCACTAGCTTTGTGTGCATGCCCTCAAAGACTTTATTAATCATGCGCTGGTATGTGGCCCAAGTGTTCCTCAAACCAAAAGACATGACGGTGTAACAGAACACACCCTTGTCATTCACAAATGTCGTCTTCTCTTAGTCTTCCTCCCATGTCAGAATTTGATTGTAGCCAGAATACGCATCCATGAAGGATAGAAACTAGTACACAGATGAATCATCCATCATTCTCTCAATGTTGGGTAAGGGTAAGGGTCCTTAGGGAAGCACTTGTTAAGGTCAACATAGTCCATGCACATTCACTGCTTGCCATTGGACTTCTGAACCATGACTATGTTGGAGAGCCAGGAAGAATATCGGATCTCTTTAATGAACCCCTTTAGTAACTCCTTTTTTACTCACAAGCGGCCCTTTACTTCTACGGGCCTAAACGTTACTTCTTTTGGGCTATGGGTCTGATCTCAGGATACACAAAGCTTATGACAATAGAAATCTAAATCCATACCAGACATGTCAGCTGTGGTCCAAGCGTAGAGGTCTTTAAACTCTTTGAGCAGCACCAACAATCGTTACTCTATCCCTGGGTCAAGTTTCTCATTGATGCGAGCTACTTTTCTAGAGTGTCACCTAGAACAATTTCCTTAGACCTTCAATCTGGAGTGGGCTTGGATGGATTGAATGGATCAATCTTCAATTCCGCCCTAAGGTCCAAATCCACCAGGTTGACGGAAGTTATAGTTGCATCTCCCTTATTTAGCTTGCGCTTCTTGTTAATGTTTTCCTACTTCACCACATTCAAGCTGAGGTTATAACAATACCTTACCATTTGTTGGTCATCTCGGACCAAGGATACCTTATTGTCCTTGTCAATGAACTTAATGAAAAGATGTAAAGTTGACACAATAGCCTCCATGGAATTCAATGTAGAATGGCCTATGATGCTGTTGTAGGGGAATTTCATATCAATGACCAAAACTCTAGACTTCATAGTCTGGACTCTAAGCTCACCATCAAACGTGATACGAGTGTCAAGATATCTCTTTATGGGTTGCTTAGCCCTATTGAAAGCTGTTAGATCCTATGTGTAAGTCTGAAAATCAACATTAGTAAGATCCATCCTATTGAAACAGTTATAGAAGAGGATATCATAGGAACCCCCTTGGTCAACCAAGATTCTCTTCACATCCATATTGGCCATTACAATAACTATCACCAAATCATCATCACCTCTGGGGATCGTTAGGCTAAAGTCATCATCAAAGAAGGAGATGGGAGGGGTCTTAACACTGTCCCTATAAGGAAAATTATCTTGCTTCTTGTCTTGAATGGATAAGATCATTTGGTGGTGATTCTTGTGCGTCGTATTTGATACGCCACCCCTAGTAAAACCACCTACGATCATGTCGATAAGTTCTTCTGCTTCTCAGCTATAGAAAATCTCTTTGGACCTCAATTGTCATCATAGTCCTTATCAAACTTATCTAAAGACTTGTTCTTAAATAGGTATTATTTAAGCTTCCTTTCATAGATCAAGGCCTAGATCACATCTTTCAACTATCTATACTCATTAGTTGAATGACTAGTTTGCTCATGGAAGTCATAGTACTTCCTAGGGTTACCAAGCCTCTTAACTGGTATGAGCTTTTGTATTCCATACATGCTAAATGACACCCAGCCTACCTCTCTTAAGATCTACGAAGGCTTGGTGTTAAGGTAGGCATGGTGACTAAACGCTGCAATGTTTTTGTCCTGTTTCCTTGGTTGTTGTACTTTACCTCAATCCTTTTGGGGCGTTCTGTCACCCTTTAGCTTATCCATTTCTTTCTCCACACATGGTAAAGAAGCTGGTGGCTTACTCATAGCTGCAGTAGCCTCAAGATGCATCTCTATACTAAAATATTTTGACGCCTTACATTTGAACTCCTCAAAGGTTGTGGACGGTCCCTTTACCAAGGACAAGGCAAAAGAAGACTTAGGCTGCAAAGCCTTAATCACTATGTGTAGCTGCATGACCTTCATTAGATCTGGAACCATAGCAGCTTCCTTGTAGAACCTTTTCAGGAAGTCTTTTAAAGACTCTGTCTCACCCTACTTAATCTGAGCCAAGGTATGGGATGTTTTGGGCACATCCCTGGAGATCATGAAGTGCTCTCCAAAAGCTTCAGTCATCTCCTACCAAGAGTCTATAGATCCATAGGGGAGTTCTTTGAACCAGCATAGGGCTTCTTCTATCAATGTACAATGGAACATAAGACACATGATGTCAGCCTCAGCTCAAAGAAACATGGCTTCATACACGTAAACATCAAGATTCTTGCATGGATCTGTTTCACCTTAATACTTGCTGATGGAGAGAGGTTGGGTAGTTTGAAAGTGTCTTGGGATAAGAACACTCATGAGCCTCCTTGAAAAAGGGATGCTTAACTTATACCCTAAAGGAGGAGTTCTAGAGGGAATACCCTTTCTCCTAGGGTTATGTTGCTCTACATGTGACTGAGCTTGTTGCTCTTCTTCCTATGTCACAATCTTTAAGTATTGGGTTGTACAGGACACCTCAGGCTTTGACACCTCAGGTTGGTAAAGTCCAAGGGAACTCACCCTCTCTGCAGGTGTTGAACGCTCACACCTGATAATCTCATCCCTGGGATTAGGAGTTACCACAAGTACGACTCGTTTGGTAAACGCACCTACATTATCAAAAGCCAAACGCCTTGGCTCCAAGTAAGTAAGATCCATAACATGCCCATCAGGAACTCTTTCCCTCATGATGACTTAACTTTTTTTATGAACATAGGACTAAAAAGTTTATAGGTCCTACGAGACATGTTAATAAACTAGTCGTGGTCGGAGTCCAATGTAACACCCTCGGTTAACTAGGACAATCCTTTCCACTAGATTGTCCTGGTCAACTGAGAGGTTATGAGTTTAGAAAAATATGGAAGTTTCTTTTTTTGTACAACAAGCTTGATGGAACAGATACATTATATGTTTAACATAGTAATATATAGTACATGATCATCACAACAACCGTACAAATAAAAGGAAAGGGGCATGCAGGCTCCCTAAACAAAATACATGAAATGAAAGTAAAGCAACCTAAACACTAGGAGTCCCTATCTAGAAGCTCATCATCGGACCATGGAGATGCAGGAAGGTCAACGGCAGATGTCCACCGAGGATAGTTTGGAGGAGCCGTACTAGTAGATGGTATATCACTAATGTCATAAATCATCTGATGCTGGCGACTAACATAGGCCTCATAGGCCTCAGCTAAAAGACTCTGAGCTGTAGCTGACATCTCGATGTACCCCTCCATCTCGCCATACCTGTAACTTCGGTAGATATGTCGAAGGAAGCCCTGAAAGTGGTCCCACTATCATCTCACTAGATATCTCTCCATAGGTGTCATAATCAGAACTCCCTGCTACACATGGGCACTCTCTACTCTTCCCACCTTGAGAACTACTGATAAGGCTACTGGCTGAGTCTGCTGAGGCAGAACTAGGAATGCTGCTGGATCTACCAAAACTTCTTGTATATCCTCAAGAGGAAACTCCTTGGGGTCTTCCTTCTTGTTCTCATCCATGGGGAGTGGAGTATACTCCAGTGTCGGTCCTCTCTGGACTGTATCATCTGGAACTGGTTGTTAACCCGGTGATAGCGTCTCAACCGTTCGTTTCCACCACCGGGTTGTTAATTGGCAAGCGCACCAATCGTTTGTAGTTTTCAAAATTTAGATATCGTTCCACTAGGATTGAAAGTCCAATAACAACAGTAATTTTCTATTCACTATGGTAAATGTGAAGAAAGTTATAGACAAAAGAATGATTTATATACAATTTATACAATATTCACAGGATAGCATGATTGAGTAGTTCATGAGCTAAAAAGAAAATAAAAATCTATCTAAAAGGTTGAGTTGCAATCTAGAATAGGTAAGATACTTGAGATAAACACAGATAAACAAATTATGGTGGAAATTGGATCCCTAATCTAGAATAACAATGAGGAACTCAAGACATGCATATTTAATCATCAAGTTTCATGTCATTGCAGCTTAAAATCATTATAACCGATCCCTCGTGATATAAATTCTAAGAATTCACCGTAAAGTCCGATCCCTCGTGAGCTTTCTTAGTAAAAACTTGCATTAAGACCTGGCCTTATGGCAACAATGGTTAACAACCCCTATAGAATTGAGATACCAAGGGTATTCCAGCTTTTACTTTCATCAAAACAAGTTTCAATACGGCATGAATAATCATTCTCCCGTTTGACATTCATACTAACAAAACAAGTTTCAATACACATGAAAATCATTCTCCCGTTTGACCTTCATATTAATAAAAGGTTGAAATACTAACATGGACTTGAATCATAAACATGTAGAGGTCGAATTCACAACATTATACTCAATAGATTAGTTCACCAATTCCAACATAAACAAATTAGTTACACATGGTGAAAGTAAAAACAACACTTACAGAGTTTGACATTACGAAGACGATGGGAACTTCACGATACAACGATCACAATACACTAAAACACACTCAAGTATCTAAAAAACTATTCTAGAACTACAACTCACAAAAGAAGTACTCAAAGTCGAGCACAAAGAGAGAAAAGAAGAGAAGTGAATGAGAATGGGATGGGATGGGATGGATTGGAATGGTGTTGGATGGCCCTATTTATAGGGCTAAGCAAGGGTACTGACGCTACGCGTCACACCCCTGACTCAGCCTTCATTAAACACTTGATAATGGCCACTTCAAATTATTAAATTTGATCATGCCTGGCCACATGAACATATTTCCACCGAGTTTTAGCCTTTCATGCTGAGTGGGGTGGCCCTTGGTGCTGAGTGGAGTACCCATTATTGGGTCCAAGTGGAGTGGTTGGCCAAAGTGGAGGTGGAGGCCACGCAGTACTGACGCTACGCGTGGCTGTGACGCGTAGCGTCCGCATCAAAAATAGTTGTTGATGCTACGCGTAGGGTGAGGCTACGCGTCAGCTCCTTCAGTGTAATTTTCTCTTTATTTCTTAACTTTTTCACTGCAAAACTAGAGAAAATTGATCAAGGGCAGATTATTTCCAACAACATCCATTTATTGAATTTAAAGCCTAATTTTCTAACAAATTAAACTAATTTTTATAATTTTTGTGAAATTTTTATTAAAAGATTTATTGTAAATTTAAGGACTAACACTGGTGCTGTGGGAACATATGCTGGTTGGACAGGAGGCGGGGTCGAAAGAGGGGCTGGTAGGGGGTGGAAACTAAAGGGATCTATCAACACAGCTGCATCTTGCTCTGTCATCTCCTCAAGCTCTGCCATACCCATGGGGCGGGGTGGATCACCGTACCTCCTGATCGAACTCTCGATGACCTCCACGTCTTTGTCGTAGGGCCTCCCCGCATCCTGCTGAGGTGGTGGTGGGGGAATATCCACTGGAACATCCTCAGGAATGACTGCTAGCTGGCGGGGGCCTGTCTGGCGTTCCTTACGTGTTACTCCTCTAGTACGGTATACATGTCTAACTAGTGGCCTGAGTAGTCAACTATAAAGGTGAGTCGCCATCCCCACAACAATCGGGAGGTATCTCATTGATACCTGCCCCACACACAATACAAACAATACAGAATCTAGTCATTCCCGCTCTCTTTAGGGTCACTATAATACATTCTAAGTTGTCTCTCCACCTTTCATCTTAGCTAAACGTTCCCATCTTTCCAGTCACCCCTCAAGGTTACTAATATCTATAAGATCATATTTAAACAACAAGCAATTACAATTTCAACACGGTAATGCAATACATGAATTCATTTCGTTATTTAAATATTTTATTAGTCATCATGATGCATGTAGGCCCATCTTCTCCTTAATAATCTCAAATAAAATATCCATGTGCACAACATTGCCACCCTTATCTCCCCTCCCCAACTAGAGCGACCGGAGCTCTCCTCGTTCTGGTTTTCACAAAAGGGTAAGGACTCGTAGTCCAATCATCATAATGGCCAAGCACACGTCTCAACAGAATGGACACTCCACGGTCCTAGGAACACTTGCTCTAAGTCGAAGTATACTGGATATGCCATGGACTATCCGGTCTCAGGCGCGAATCCGAACCATTAGACGCCCGCTTCAGCATACTCCTAAGGCCTCCCGCAGGGTCGGAACGCTAGCTGTTCCCTAGTGTAGCCATTACTGTTTGCTCTAGGGGATCATTCCAACATCCCTCCTCAACTCCAATTCATGATGCACAATTCAATAATTCATTTTTGTTCAATGGTCCTCAGTAGGGTCCCCCAAATGACTCCCCTCCAGTCCTAATGTCGAGTCCTTTTCTTTACTCAGTGTAACCAAGTCTTCTCATTTTCTTTATTATAGTACGTGCTCGACACTTAGGAATGAAGTGAGGTTTTACACTTTCTCAACAATTTGGGTACATTGGTGCTTCAACGCCCACATTTCATCTTGGATCCGAGTCTCACATACTTTCATATTTAATCATTCTAAGACCTCTACCAATACCATTTTCCAAATATTTTATTTATAAATTCCTCATCTAGTTATCCATGCATCATACGATGTTCACAACCATACCACATCAACAAGTATACAATAGCATTATACTAGTGCTATTCATCATGTCACATCACATATACACATTGTCACAAACATCACACATCTCATCATATATGCACCTTACATAACTAGCACACACATACATCCATTGTTCTTAAGAAGTCATCACACAATCACTTAGCACGTCACATATCAAACACGTACGTATTCACAAGGTCTCGTTGTCTTGGGTCACCTAGTAGTACGTGAATCAAATTCTTATCAACTCGGTAGACTTTTAAGTGTAATTAAAAACCATTTATAATTCTCCATGATCTTATTGAGTAAAACTAGTCCATTGGAATTTTTACCATTCAACATTCCTTGTTAAATTCTTAGTTCCTTACACATAATCACAATATTTTCTTTAACTTAGTTTTTCACTAGATTAAATAACTCTTCTTAATAACTTAATTAGTCAACCCACTTTCTCTAACTATATTCAACCCTTTTTCTCTTGGGATAATTTATTTTACCTACACATGAGCGTTGGACTCCTCTAATTCAAGGTGTCCTAGTCGTTTAAGGAAGTTAATATTTAGCCTAATCACTTTCTCTTTTTCCCTACTCCAAAATTTTGTGTAACTACTTTCATGCCTTCGTCGTTAACCATTTTAATCTAGACTAACTTTCCCTTTGGTTTCTTTCTTTAATCATAATGGTTAAATTATTCGCTTATTAATTCATTGCCCGAAGAAGTAAAAGAATATCCTAAAATAATTAGTTCCAAATTCATTCTTATTACCCGGTTCTCTTTAAATACTTTTATCCCATTTTCTCAGTCTCTAAAGTTATCACTCCCTTCCCTTAATTGGTCACCAAATTAGTCGCTAAAGTGGTGGCTAAGGTTAATCATCAACGTTTTCTTCTTTTCCTACCATA
Organism: Clitoria ternatea; assembly: GCA_037962975.1. Classification (NCBI taxonomy): domain Eukaryota; kingdom Viridiplantae; phylum Streptophyta; class Magnoliopsida; order Fabales; family Fabaceae; genus Clitoria; species Clitoria ternatea. The sequence continues at coordinate 149,323,600 of CM075670.1, forward strand.
CTTATTACTTACTTTTATTCCCTCCAAGAATCCCTATATGATCCAAAAAGGAAAAATCTTCAATTTATTTAACTATACTGTCATACCCATTTTTTTTGAATTAAATTATCCAAATACCAAAGTATTTCTATTTACTTACTTTAAAAATTTCATTTTTAAGAGCCAAACTTTTCATCACCACTTTAATTAATTTTCTCTAAATTAAATCTCTTTATTCCTATTTTGATTTACATCATCATAAGAAACTTTTCTAAAAATTCAATTTCTTTACTTTAACTCTAGAAACCTTTTTGCGACTAACGATCGAAGATTCTTTTATCGTATGAAATATTTTGTGAAATGATTCGATAAAGATTAATGACGAATTAACTATCTAATGGCGGGGCTTACCGGATAGTGTTCTACAAATTACATAATAGTTTCCAACAATTGAAATTTATTAGTTACAACCATATCGAATGAAATCGAGCTCGCTTAACGCTAAATTTTTCCTAAATTCCTTTTTGAACTTCCGATCGCGAGAGAATTCTTTCAGGTATACAAACTTCGTGTTATACCAAATAATTTTAGAATATTAATTATTTCAAAAACGTAAGTTTTGGGTTGTCGGTTACGAAAATTTCTACGGTTTGAAATCCGACCGTCGGATCGCGATGAAACTCGAAACGTGTGTTCCTAAATACGTAATCACCATCATAACACAACTACGATTGCAAACAAATGAGATGGAGACCCCCTTTACCTCATTTTGTAGCTACTGTCCGGGGAGAGAAATTCAAAGATTTCATTAAAACTTCTTCCAATTGATCCTAACGTACTCCGATCACCGATTTAGCTTCCGGTCTCTAAAGAAAATGCATGCATGGTTAGAAAAGAATAGGTCAGCCATGGTTTCAAGCTTGGAGAGCAAGGGTCCATCACAAAAATTAGATCAAGATTTGAAGTTATCTCAAAATTTCAAGGACAACAACCAATGAAGAGATTTTTTTCCAAACTCACCCTTATAAGTCCTAAGAGGAGTCACGGCCTTGGAGTCTTACAATGGAGTGGATGATTGGAATTTATAGCCTTCAATCCAATCAAGAAAATGCCATTAATTTTATGGAATAAAAACAGCAATTCTTGACCATAGCATTTTAAGAGCAAAAGTGAGAAGGAAACTTAGCAACTTGCCTAGAATAGCCTTACGGTTTTGGAGCTCTAAGAAGAGGTGATTATCTCTTTAAATCCTTTACATGCAAGTGATAGGAAGGAGAATAGAACTTGGAGGGTCAGACAATGAAGGTTACGGTTTAGAATTAAGAAGAAGAGAAGAAGTGAAAGCTTTTGAAAGGTAGAGGTAAGTGGTGATGGTATCCAAATTTTTGTATGGCTAGAGGTGGTGGAGGTTGTGGTCAACGTGAGGTTGAGAGGAGGAAGAGATGAGCTAGAATTTGTTTAAGCTTCAAGATGAGGAGGAGAAATGCTGATTGTTGATCATGACTCAAGAGAAGGAATAGTGGAGACCATGGCTAATTAGGTTCATGAGTGTGTTTTGCTTTATTGGAAATGAGGAGCACTAGGTAGCTGAATGTTTTGAATTCTGAGGTGTGTCTTGGGCTACATGTAACATGAATAGAGCAAGGGCAGAGTGGAGCATGGCTGAAAGTATAGTATATGCCTATGGAATAATGGAAGGTAATGTGAGTGGGATGATGGGCGGCTTGGCATGCATGTAAGCTGATTGGCTAATAGTGAAAATCATGAGCTGAGTGGAAGGAAAAATAAAGGGAAGGCACCTGGGCAGAGGCATAAACATTCAAGGGTGGCTAGTGGTTCCAATTTTGTGGCTGGAAGGTTACCTATTGGGTGAGGAGTCAAAGTGTGTAGGATTTTCATGTACCGGAAAATAATCGCGTTTAAAAATAATTCAGTGATAATTCGTGGATTCTGAATCAGAGGAAACTCCCAACACCAAAGTCGTAGGCCATCTTTTTATATTTACATAGATATATCATTTGTAGCGATTTGATACCTGTAGCCCGAGATATAATCAGAATACGACAGGATGTTCTAATCGCCTTCAAATCAGGTAGAGCTGTAGAAATAAATCTTTAATTAATTCTCCTTTGAGAATTATCCTTCATGATCTTTATACGAATTGTAGATATTTTTTATACAGATCTATTCCAAAAAGAACGAAGTTATTTGAGTTCCAGAAGAGGGTGATATAGCAATATTTCTAGGGCCTGTCAGCATAGTGATATGAAACTCATGGTCTAGCAAAGATTCTAAAAACTATACCAATCGGTGAGGATCTAGCTTTCAAAGTCTGCATGAAAAATGTATATAATTTTGTTACAGTGATTTTGACACCAAGTTTGCAAGAAACAGAGGTCGTACGAGAGAGTTATGAATTTTTGAACGAACCATGCGCAGGATAAAAATGTGAATAATCATGGTTCTATGATGAATTTAATAAATTCTTGAATTTGAGTATGACAGAGTAGGAATTTGAGATTGAGATTGAGGCTAGAAATAGAGTTTGAAGATATCTTCGAAACAAAGTGAACAAAACTAGAATTACCTCAATCGAACATCGTTTGAGGAAACTACGTCAAAAGCGTCAGGAGCATGTAGATTGGGCTTCGGAAGAAATGAATTGACTTGTGGGTGAGGTTGGCAGAGACCAAATCGAACTTCGAGATCTTCATGAAACATTCCTAAAATGTGGAAACGGGTTATTAGGGACTGACCGTGTCACCATTGGACACCCCGAGGTATATAAACACTCAAACGTAAGATACGTTGAGGGTTTTGATTTGGCCGGTCAGGCTAAGTCAATTACCCTCGATTCTTCAGGAAGCGGTCCTAAGAGGACTTGTTTCCTTAGTGGATCATTAGTCTCGATTCAACTGGTCAGAGCCTGACCTTAGGCGAGGCCCTATTGTTTAATTCTTGAGAAACCGAACGTCGTTTATCATTAAGATACAGTGATTAAATAGTCTCTTTAACTAAAATATTATATATATATATATATATAAATATATTTGTATCTTAATCTTATCACAGATAATGTTAAACACTAAAATAAGGATTATCTATTTATTTCATTTTATATTAATTAACTGAACTCTTCAATAACAATGTGTATTTATCTGCTGACATCCAAATAACGTATTATTCTGTGATTATTTTATTAAGGAGGTTTAATTAAGTTTTATGAAATCTTGGGCTCTAATAATAATTTATCCTCTAAATCTAACTTGATACTTAAATGGATCTACTTATTCTTAATCTGTTCCCAATCAGGTAATTGACCATCCGCACTTATTCTCTATCATAATTAAATATATATCATAATTCATCAATTCTAGCATCAATAACAGGATACATTCACGAACACAATACTTCAGTAGTAATTTAATTAGTGAATCAAACACAATTATCTCCATATAAATCGTCAGTAATTTAGCAAGTCTCTCTAGGGTTTACTATTGCACATAACCTCCCTTACTCACTCGTCTCTGTTTAACTGAACTATCTGTTGCTCACATCCTCTCAAATCTTATGTTCCTACATTCTCTTGATGATCTAAGGATCAAGCCTAAGCCTCATTCTCTCAAAATACTTAGCATGATACTCTCAGGGGTTCTGAGAGCCTGGGTTCCTATTCCAAAAAACCAGGACTGTTACATCCAAGGGTCAACCTCACAATTGGTCCTCAAAGTACTTTGTTCTTTCAAATTTTACATCGGTCCAGTAGGGATCCGGTATTATAACCTCTATTCAAGTGGAGAAATAAAGGTCTTGGAGTGATTCCTCGTACAAAATCACTAGTCTTACGTGTTATGGTCAAAATGGGGTGTCACCTGTAAGACACTCCGACGCTCAAGTCAGTGAATATTCATGGAGAATATTAGTGCTCAAGGTTAAGTTCAAGTGAGAATGTTCTATCTTTCATTGTTGTTACGTAAGTATTTATACCTAGGGTAACGAAAGAGCTATTTTGAGTAGGTGGTCTTATCGTACAAGGTGTCAGTGTGATTCTAATCACCTATAGAAAGGCTGACATGCAACAGTACCTATTGTACCCTTCCATCAGTCACTTTGCAGGTTGCTTCCCCAACACGTAATTATATAAGTCAACTTTGACTATCCGGTGTTGAGAGAACAATTGATGTAGGAACTTCTTCTAACTTCTTGAAGAAAGATGGGTCTAGGGATCTTCTCTTCTTCTAACCTCCATAAGCCTTTGTTGAAGATCTTTGCCCTTGGAAACCGAAATAAAAATGAAGGAAAAACTCAAGAACTAACGAAAATGAAGGGGGAAAAGAGCATGGAAAAGGTGGAAATGGAAGGGAGAAAAAAGGAGGATGGAAGATGGAATGAAGGAGATGAATGGGAGGCCACTCCTAGAAGGAGATAACTCCTCTAACTCGCCACCAAGAAGGGAGGCCACTCCTAGAAGGAGATAACTCCTCTAACTCGCCACCAAGAAGGGAGGAATCCCCTTGAATGAGAGCTTGCTAGAGCTCACTCTAACCTAGAGAGAAGGGAGAGCTTCTCTCACTAAAAACTCACTTTGAAGGTGTAAAATCTCAAATGGCATTAATATGTAATTTTTACAAAAAGAGAGACCCTTATATAGGCAAAGGGAATTTCGGCCAAGGGGTGAGATAATGGGCTCGGTTCAAGGATCCAAGGCCCAAAAAGAGAAAAGGGAAAGGAAGATGGCCTATACATGGCGCAAAATGAAGTACATGCCCTAAAGTGGCCTAATTGACCTTGCAAGGCCCAATTAAAACCTATAAACCTAGAGAGTCTAATTAGGAACTATATTACAAGAGAAGTGTGAGTAGATCCTCAAGGTGTCCTCATTGAGCTTGGGCTTACTAAGCAAAGAGAGATAGGAGATGAATGCTTTGTGAATGCTCTCTTTGGCCTTCTTGGTCCTAGCCCTTGTGAGGGGATCTTTGTAAGCTTCCAGTCCTTTCTCTAGGGTGGTGTGAGGGTCCTCCCTTAGTGTACCCTCATTATACTCCCCCTCTTTGAAAGGATTGGTCTTCAAATCTAAGGCATCATCCTCTTCATCTAAGTCAAAGGGAGACAAGTATGAAATATTGGAAAAAGCACTCACACTATAGTATCTGGGAAAATCAAGGATATAAGCAGTATTTTTCATTTTCTTTATTATTTAGAAAGGCCCATCACCTCTAGGGTCGAGTTTGGATTTTCTCAAGTTTAGAAATCTTTCCTTTCTAAGATGTAACCAAACCCAATCTCCAACCTCAAAGGTGATACCCTTTCTCTTCTTATTGGCATAATGAGCATAATGTTCATTTTTAGTTTGTATTTGGTCTTTAACCTTCTCATGAAAATCTTTAATGAACTTGGCCTTTGCCTCTCCATCCATATGAAGGACAGAGTCAGAAACCTCAATAGGCAAAAGGTCCAATAGAGTGAGAGGGTCAAAATGATACACAACCTCAAATAGACTATGCTTGGTTGTGGAGTGTTGTACCCTATTATATCCAAACTCAATGTGGGGTAAACACTCATCCCAAGATTTCACATTTTTCAACACTAAGACCCTAAGAAGTTGAGAAAGGGTCCTGTTTACTACCTCTGTTTGTCCATCCGTTTGAGAATGACAAGTGGTGAAAAAGAGAAGCTTCGTTCCTAGCCTTGACTAAAGAGTTTTCCAAAAATGTCTTAGGAATTTGGTGTCCCTATCAAAAATTATGGTTTTAGGGACACCATGAAGTCTTACAATCTCTTTGAAAAATAGTTTAGCAATATGACTAGTGTCATCTACCTTGTGACAAGGGATGAAGTGAGCCATCTTACTAAACCTATCCATAACTACAAAGATAGAATCCATTCCCCTTTGGGTCTTAGGCAAGCCTAACATAAAATCCATAGATATATCAATCCAAGGTGCAGTAGGTGTTGGTAAGGGAGTATATAAACCACTAGGTGAAAGTTTTGATTTTGCTTTTCTACATACAATACACCTAGCATAATATTTTTGAATATATTTTTCATTTTTGGCTAATAGAAGTGTTCATGCAATATTGACAATGTTTTATCTCTTCCAAAATGGCCCATTAAACCTCCCTCATGGCTTTCCCTAATTAATAGGTCTCTTAAAGAACTTCTAGGAATACAAAGTCTATTGGCTTTAAAGAGAAAGCCATCTAAGATGTAGAAGCCTTTATGAGATAAAGAAGTGGAAGATGAGTTAAAGATGTTGGAAAAATCAAGGTCAATTGGATACAAAGACCTAATCTCATTAAGCCCAATAACTTTGGCTCCTAGGGAGATAAGTAAAGAGTGCCTCCTAGATAAAGCATCAGCCACAGTATTGGATTTTCCATTCTTATACTTGATGACATATGGAAATTGTTCCAAGTACTCAACCCACTTAGCATGTCTTTTGTTTAACTTATTTTGCCCTTTAATGAATTTAAGTGATTGGTGATCACTATGTATAACAAACTCTTTGGGAATTAAGTAGTGTTCCCAAGTTTGTAGGGCTCTAATTAATACATAAAACTCTTTATCATATTTGGGATAGTTGATGTCTGCCCCATTAATCTTTTCACTAAAAAAAGCAATGGGGTGACCTTCTTGCACTAAGACATCTCCTATACCCACATTTGATGCATCACACTCAAGCTCAAATATTTTAGAAAAATTTAGAAGTGATAAAATTGGAGCATGAGTGAGGCGATCTTTGATATCTAGAAAGGCTTTTCCTTGCCTTGGCCCCCATACAAAAGGAACATTCTTTTTTACCAATTCATTTAAAGGGGAGGCTAAGGTGGAAAAATCTTTCACAAATCTCCTATAAAAGCTTGCTAGACCATGAAAACTTCTTATGTCACTCATATTTTTAGGTGTGGGCCAATCTTGGATGGCCTTAACCTTTGAGTGATCTACCTCTACACCCTTTAAACTTACTACAAATCCAAGAAAGACAATGCTATCCATGCCAAAAGAACATTTTTCAAGGTTTGCATAAAGATTGTTTGTTCTTAGGGAAAGCATAACTTGTCTAAGATGGTTTAGATGAAAGGTCATGGTCTTTGAATATATTAAAATATCGTCAAAGTAGACCATAAAAAAATTCCTAATGAATTCCCTTAAAACATGATTCATTAATCTCATGAATGTGCTTGGTGCATTAGTCAAGCCAAAAGGCATAACTAACCACTCATATAATCCAAGTTTGGTTTTAAAAGCGGCTTTCCATTCATGTCCCTCTTTGATTCTTATTTGGTGATATCCATTTTTAAGATCAATCTTGGAAAATATTGTAGAACCACTAAGCTCATCAAGCATGTCATCAAGTCTAGGTATGGGATGCCTATACTTTGATGGTGATGTTATTGATGGCCCTACAGTCAGTACACATTCTCCATGAACTATCTTTCTTGGGAACAAGTAAAACTGGTAAAGCGCATGGGCTTAAACTCTCTCTTATCCATCCCTTAGATAATAGTTCATTCACTTGATTTTCAATTTCAAGGCTTTCCTTAGGATTACATCTGTATACAAGCCTATTAGATAAACTAGCATCGGGAATTAAATCTATTTGATGTTCAATGCCCCTAATAGGAGGTAAGCCTTTTGGGATGTATTTTGGAAAGAGGTCTTTAAATTCACTTAAGATATTTTGAATCCCTTTGGGCAAAGGAGGAGGAGAAATATCCATTGAGCATAAAGAAGTGTTAGGGATATCTTTAGCATACATGATCAAGCATTGCTTATGTGAAAACATAGCATGTTTCACATCATGTTTGTTGACCAAGTAGTTGGCTCTAGAGTCATCATAGAAGATAACTCCTTTTCCTTTATCCTTTTTTTGTTTTTCTTATGTTTTTCTACATGGTTAGATGAAGAAGATCCTAACTCTCTATCTCTTTTAAGCTTCATTTGTAGTTAATCTTTAGCTACTTGTTATAGAGTTAGGGGGTGTAAAACTATCTTCTTACCATCTAGTTTGAAAGTGAGGGTGTTAGTGAACCCCTCATGGATAACCTTCCTATCAAATTGCCAAGGTCTTCCTAGCAGGATATGAGTTGCCTCCATAGGTACTACATCACAAATTACTTCATCTTTATATGTGCCTATGGTGAAATTTATTAAGACTTGCTTATTAACTAACATCTCTCCTTTTTCATTTAACCATTATAACTTATAAGGTCTAGGGTGATCTATTAGTTCTAAGCCTATCTTATTAACTAGTCTTTGGCTCAAACCATTAGCACAACTCCCACTATCCACAATAAGAGAACATAGTTTGTCATTTATCTAACATCTTGTATAAAGAATGTTCTCTCTTTATGTAGTATCATCTAGCTTAACATGACTACCAAGCAATCTTCTAATCATGTAAAGCTCACCATCATCCCCTAAAATATGCTCACTGTCATAGGAATCACTACTTCAGTCATCACTTGAAGAGTGAGAATCAGAATTAGACTCTAATTGACATGAGTAGGTTCCATTAGTTTTCAAAACCATAGTTCTTTTTGTTGGACAGTCAGAAGCAATATGACCTCTACCAAGGTATTTAAAACATTTAATGGTAGATGATCTAGAGGATTGTAGTTTAGATGTGGATTTATGTTTTTCTTTTTGATTCCTAAAGACTTTTCAATTTTTATGCAACTCACTTTGTGGTTTGGAAGATGAAGTGCCCACTTCCCTCTCCCTAGGGTTTCTAGCAAACCTACCCTTGTTCTCTTGTCCTACCCATTTAAGATTTATAGGCTCTAGGTTCCCCACTATAGGCTTTTCTCTCTTTGAATTGGCTCTCTACCTTAATGCATTGGTGAAGTAATTCTTCTATATCAACATGTGGAAGGAGTTCTACTCTATTCTTGATGTTCCTATTTAGGCCATGTAAGAACCCATGCATTAGGGTTTCCTCATCTTCTTCTAGGTTTGCCCTAATCATAGCTATATATAGATCTTTGTAGTAGTCTTCTACACTCTTTGACCCTTGGGTGAGTCTATTTAGCTTTGCTAATAGCTCCCATCTATAGTAATTAGGAACATAACATTTTCTTAATAGAGCTTTTAAGTCTAACCAATCATCTATCGGTGGAAAATTATCTTTCTTTCTCTCTATATACACTTGGGTCCACCATACTAAGTCATGGTTTTAAAATGAGAGAGTGGCTATCCTAACTTTCTTTTCCTTTTTTATTTAATGAGAGTTGAATATTTGTTCTACTCTCATTTCCCACTCTAGATAAGCCTCAATGTCACTTTTGCCATTGAATGAGGGTATTTCTAATTTTACTTCTCTTAAGCCTATATCATCTTTTCTATGCTCATGGTGTCTTCTTTATCTAGGCTCTTCCTCACTATCACTATTGTTGTGTCTATGATTTCTTTGATTTCTATGTCTAGTTCTAGGGTTTTCATTATGCTTAAGATTTGTTAGCCTAGCATTGATGTTATTCAAGCTATCCATTATGTTATGAAGCATTGTTTTATTCTCCCTATCACTAGAAGACATCTTTTTAAGGTTGTCAGAGAAATTTGAGACAAAAACAAAGAATGTGTAGAAAAACTAGTCGAGGAAGATTAATGCAAAAAAAGGGAAAGAAAACACACAACAATCCTAAAATATCAATACTAGGATTCTACCCTAAGGGGAAAACCAAATCCTAGGTTGTCTTTTACTAGGTTAGTCCTAAGTTGCTTATGTAAGTCCTAGGTTGGCTTTAACCTAAGTTTATTATGATTGTCCTAGGTTGTTTCTAACAATTAACTGACCCTAGACAAGCGTAACCAAATTCAGTTACTAGTTAGTTAACCTAACAAAATTAGTTCAACTAACTAACCAACTCCTAATAAACCCTAACTAAAAGTAGTTATTTAGTTATGGAAGTTGTAACTAAGTATAACAACCCTAACTAACAACTAATTTGGTTATGGATTGGTTAAGACCCTAACTAATTCAGTTATGATTAGGTAAAGTAACTAGAATTAGTTCCAACTACTAACTAATTAACCTAATTAGTTAAGACAAGCAACTAACTAACAACTATTAGTTATAACTAATAACTAACTAACTAAAAATAGTTAACAACCAAATGCAAATGCAACTATACTAGGTGAATTTAACTAGAGTAAAAAATGAAATAATAGTGTCCAAAGTCCCATGTCCAAGGTGTGTCCAAAATACAAGACAAAGCCTAATACACAAAGCCTAAGAATTGAAAATTTTGCCTAAGTTCTACTAGTTACAAGGCTTTTGCTTCCTTTACAATTTTCTTCAAGCTCTTCCTTGATGTGTAAGCTCTACCTCACCTAGCAAAACAAGACAAGAACAACTCCAAACGAAATTGATGTTAATGAATTTACAAAGATTAAACCTCACAAGTGTATCTCTCAAGTGTCTCCTCACAACTCTTACCCTTTTCTCTTTGGTTTCAAGATTACCCAAGCAATTTACACTTTCACCTCAAGTGTTCCAATATGCTACCCTCAATGGTATAGAGAAGGGAATTATCAAGAGGCTTAAAGGAAAGACAACTTCAAAGACAAACCTTTAAGAAGGAAAATGACAAACTAAAAAGGCTTAAGAAGAAAAGCTACTCAAATGGAAAATATTTTTGGATTTTTGATTGACAAGACACTAAAGCAATGAATGTTCAAATGAATAAAGGATATACTATGGAAAGGAATTCGAAAATGATGATGGACAAAACTAGACAAGCAAAGAACAAAAATGCAATCAACAAAAGGAAAGTACAACCTAAACTTAGAGACTTTAAAGTTGCAATCAAAAGTAAGCAAGTAAGATTCAAATGAAAGTGTATTGGAAAGTAATTAGAAAACAACTCACTTCAAGTATATGGAATTTCGAAATTGAATCTTTGGTTTTGGTGTTTCACTTTACAACTTTTCTTAATGAGGCTTCTTTTCTTTTCAACACCCTTTTTCAATTTTGGTAGTATAGGGTATTGTATCTCTTTTTCTCTTTTGGTACTTTCTTTTTCTTTTCTTTCCTCTTGAATTTTTTTTCAATGAACAACACCACTATTCAAATTCCAAAACCGAATTAAGCTAATGCTAAAACAAGTTCAAATGTCACTTTCTTGCTTAGAGAAAACAATGTAACCTTCTTCTAAAGAAAATGGAAGGATTATGTTCAAAACTTTTTGACAAATTTTCTTCTATGCAAGAAATATGTAAACTGAATTATGATGTATTCCTATTATGTATTCACAAACAAAATTAACCTAGAAAGAAAACTAAGAATGAATACTAACAAGCCTAAAGATGAGATGACTGTTGGAGTGTCTTCAGATGAGACCTTCTAACAACACAAGAATGGAACCTTTGAGAGATTAATCAAGATACTTAAACTAATCTCTACCATACAAAAATGCACTTCTAACAATGGTAAATCAACATAAAATACTAGAACACTAGACAAAGGTTCCACATGGCATAACTAACTCCTATTTTGGCTCTAACTACCAACTAACAATTAACAAACTTCTAACAATCAAAGTAACAACTTCACAACCGAAATCTAGATGTGCCAAATCTGAATTTTTAAAGACTCATACAATACCAAACCGAAATGACAAATCAAAATGCAAAAAATTGAAGAAAAGAAAGAACTACCACAAGAACTCAAAAGAACAACAACTTTTTATGAGTTTTCTACTTTATCATGGCATCAACAAGGCAAGTATATGGTATGACAACAAAATTCAAGCCAGAAATTAAAAGGAAAAATTGAATTCTAAATGAAGAAGAAGATTAGAGAAGAACCTCCCAAGCTCATATGATACCAAATGATGTAGGAACTTCTTTTAACTTCTTGAAGAAGGGTGGATCTGGGGATCTTCTCTTCTTCTAACCTCCACAAGCCTTTATTGAAGATCTTTGCCCTTGGAAACCAAAATGAAAATGATGGAAAAACTCAAGAACTAACAAAAATGGAGGGGGGAAAAGAGCATGGAAAAAGTGGAAATGGAAGGGAGAAAGGAGGAGGATGGAAGATGGAATAAAGGAGGTGAATGGGAGGCCACTCCTAGAAGGAGATAACTCCTCTAACTTGCCACCAAGAAGGGAGGAATCCCCTTGGATGAGAGCTTGCTAGAGCTCACTCTAACCTAGAGAGAAAGGAGAGCTTCTCTCACTAAAAACTCACTTTGAAGGTGTAAAATCTCAAATGGCATTAATGTGTAGTTTTTACAAAAGGAGAGACCCTTATATAGGCCAAGGGAATTTTGGCCAAGGGGTGAGATAATGGGCTTGGCTCAAGGATCCAAGGCCCAAAAAGAGAAAAGGGAAAGGAAGATGGCCTATATATGGCCCACAATGAAGTACATGGCCCAAATATGGCTCAATTGACCTTGCAAGGCCCAATTAAAACCTATAAAGCTAGAGAGTCTAATTAGGAACTATATTACAAGAGAAGTGTGAGTAGATCCTCAATGTGTCCTCATTGGGCTTGGGCCCACTAAGCAAAGAGAGATAGGAGGTTAATGCTTTGTGAATGCTCTCTTTGACCTTCTTGGTCCTAGCCCTTGTAAGGGTATCTTTGTAAGCTTCCAGTCCTTTCTCTAGGGTGGTGTGAGGGTCCTCCCTTAGTGTGTCCTCATTAACAATTCACATCGGCATTAAGTCACGAGTCTTACACGTAGTGTTGGAAGCTAGTGTTAAATTTTAATGCTTTTAGCGATGTCGGCCTTGCATATAATTTTTCGCTTTATTTATATTTTTAATCCCTTAAAATCTGAAATTTTCATAACAAATTTTTTACGTTTTTAATAATAACGTTTATAGAATCATAATCTCATATAAATGGACTTATTCTAACAACTATGCAACTCAAGTACATAAAATGTTAAACACTAGAACTTTGAACCATAGGTAATATTTTAAAATTAAACATACTTAAGAAACAATTAATCATGCATAACACCACTAACATGTCATCCTCATTATATTTTATTTTTGAATTATGGATCTCATATACATTGATTTGTTCCATAAATTTTGCAAGCTAAAAGCATGAAAATTCCTAAGCACAAGAAATTGGGTCAAGGTTAGAACTTAGGCGTTTGGACACCCAGACCTAGCGTATAAACGCTCGGCTACAGATCAAACAAGCAATAGAGCATGAAGGAAACAACACCCCAATGTACTAACGTCGGGGTGGCAGTATGAATGCCCAAGCTTCAAGGAAAATGGGTCATGCACCATAGCACCAGTGTATGGATGCTAGTAGGGCATTTAGATGCGCGCACACAAGAGGAAAGAAGGACAACATGCAATTGTAAGGGAGCTAAGAAGGGAAAGTCATCAGCGTATGAACACTAGACAGACATCCATATGCGCGCGGGGAAAGGCTAAGGCACAAAGCATCAACGTGTATACGCCAAGGTTAGATGAGCATAATGCCAAAGGAAAACAAGCTACCGGGACCAAGCTAAGAGTCAACACCACACTAGTGTATGGACGCTAGGTGGGCATCCCTATGCGTGCAAGGAGGGCCAACACAGGACCTGGGCATATGGACGCCCAGGCTAGGCGTTTACACGCCCTCGCCAGACCCCAAATTACAAAAATTGTAAAAAGGTCCTTACAACGTCAAAATACCATTTCATAAATTAGAAAGATCCCTAATTTACCTGTTTCAACTATGAATTACATTAAATTTCAGAGGCACTATGTTTTTCACCTTTCGGGCCTACTGACACAGTCTGTTCTCCAAAATTCCACCGTATGAGAAAGATATGCACAAAAATTAAATTTACCACATTATGTACAACTCAAGTTACCAAAGAAATGAAATGAAATTCTATCCCTATTTTAAGTGTGCACACAAACTTAAGACATAGATATGGACCTGTAGAGACTGTCCGGGAAGCCTAATTACCAAGGACATGTAAAAAGACCCTTTCAGTTCCTTCAATAGTCAAAAATTGCTTATATACCTACACCAATGCTATGAACTATTAAACTGATTATGCACATCAGCAATTTAGCATTACATATATTTTCAAAGAACTTGCCCATTATAATTTTAAAGCTATTTCATAGAAGGCTTAGTGCCCTAAATCATCCTAGTAGTAATCCATGGACATAAATCTCAATACAAGTGATACCTCATTAGTTTCACTATCACATACCATTATATTTCATCTCACACAATATCATTTATATCATCCTGAGTCATCATTTTCAGGATCATATAACCATCATCATTTTCATACATTCACATTATGACCTACTTATTTTGTCAACTTCATTATCACTAATCACATAAGAATTTTAGCAAGTTCATCATCAATATTAACTATTATCATCTACTTTATCATATTTAGCCTTCTATGATCATCATTATAATGGTATATAGCAATCTAAATTTTAAGATCCATCACTACATCATCCTGCTCATCAATCATCAGCTGAATCTATAGTCACCATCAAAACAATTTAAGTAACCAACATTGGTCATTACATACACACACATATACTATATATCCATCATATCTACATATCTACATATCTACATATCAAAATATCCATCAACATACAGTCTTGGCATTGCTTCTAAAATCACTTTGCACTAGTATCTGAAGCGTTTGTAACCTCTCTGTCTCTAGTTAGTGAAACAACTGTAAGATTGAGTAACTAGCCATATAATTCAATGAAATTAATTTCAATAACAAAACTAAGTAAATCAGTTATAAAATAACAATCAATAATATCATCATCTTCCATTTCTAATTGTCATAATCAATATTAATATATTCATAACAGACATCATATAAATATTATCAATATATTTTCACAACCGACTCTCAATCAAGTATAGCATAAGACGCTCTAATATCCGGATACTAAAAGGATCCATCATCAACTGGGAGTCCACCTGACATCTCGTGAACCTACCTCGTCCACCGAGCCCACTTGGCTCCCCACCTCAACTTTAGATCCTACTTGACCACTAGGTAGCTCAACTAGGCTACTAACGACCATGGGAGCAAAAAACGAGGGGTAAATCATACCGAATGATTGCTCACAGTAAACAACATATATCATCAACATATATCCATGGCATATACTCATCCAACATTATCATCATCAATCATCCCTGGTATAAAGGCCATCTCCTTGGGATATAAAAAATGTTTAACATAATGCATCATTCAACAATAAGCCACGCCGACTATACTCTATCTCATTCATGTTTCAAGATTCCATAAATTTCATATTCAAGCATCATAATCAACATTTTCAACCACAATAATCATTACACAATTTAATGATTAAACACAAACAAAATCAATTTACCTTTATTATCTTATTTTATAAATACTCATTTATTAGTTTATTCCTTCACACTATTCATGTAAAAACCTTATGTTTTAACTTATACGCTTCTACTAACCCCAAAAAATTTATCTACATGGAATTATACACCACGAACACTACTCTTACCTTAACTCTAAGCTTTTGTAGCTTTAAATCAATCACCAACCTCTCCTCACACACAAGGTCCTAAAATTAAAGGATTCGTATACTAGAAATTAAACATCGATCATTGAAACCCCAATCTAAGTTACCGAAACAACGTGAAATAAATTCCATACGAATTAGAGAATTACCCTAACGTAATCCGTCTTCAATTTCCAGCTCCTACTTCACTTAGTGGCGTTTCAATTCTTGGTTTGATACCTAACATCAAAGAAACAAAACCCTATTTGTCATTTTAAAATACCCATCATCCATACAATCATCCATAAGCTTCAATTAACAAAAGAATGAAAGAAAACTTCATCCCCCATGGAAACCCCACTCGGCCTAGAATTTGGAGAAGGAGAAGAAGAACATGGAATGCAAAATTGAGGGTACCTAATTGATACCTCTGCTTTCGGGGTTCCAAAAATGCTTTCAATTACAAGAATCAACCAAGATTTAGCTTTTAATTTGAAGCTCAAAGGTTATGGCAATGGTCATGCAATGCTCTCTGTTTCTCTCGATATTTCACGTGAAGAAGACAATATGATTTTGGCAATAATGATGTTTCATTAAAGGCAAGGGAAAATGGTCCTCAATTCAATTTTCCTATTTCTTTTAATTAAGAACTCTTACTTCCTTTTAATTTAGGGTAAAATATACATATGGTCCCCTATGTTTATCCAAAGTCTCAGTTTGGTCCCATATGTTTTTTTTTGTCCCAGTCTGGTCCTATACGTTTATAAAACGCATTAAACTTTTCCCCTCTATTAACACCGTTAGAAATTTGGACAGAAATAGGTGACACGTGTCACAACTTGGTTGCTTTACCACTAGGTCAAGTTATACCTTTGTAATAAGATAATGGTTTTTTATTTATAAAACATACACTTAAGTTAATTATATGTTAAAAATGTATTATTAAATATATTATTGATAATATACTTATGAAATTATAAAATTCTAATTTAATTTAATTTAATTTTTTAAAATATATTTTTAAAAAATATATTTAAAATATTTATCAATAACTATTAACGTATTACTAATATATTTTTAAATAAATGATATAATATATTAATATTATTTATTATTAATATAAATTATTGTAAATATAATTTTTAATGATATATTAAAATATATATTTTAAATAATACTTATTATTATTAAATAATTTTAAAATGTATTATAAAATAATATATTTAAATATTATTAAATATTATGTTAATAATAATTTATATTAATGCTATATATAGTATAATTTATTTAATAATACATTTTTAATAATAAATATTATTAAATATTTAAAAATTTATTTTTAAAATGTTAGATTAATATTTAATAATTTTTTGAGAAGGATTATATTAATAATATATTTAATAAATTTATTTATTATAACTAATAATATTATACATATAATTAACTTAAGTGTATGTTTTATAAAAAAAAACCATCATCTTATTACAAAGGTACACCTTGGCCTAGTGGTAAAGCAACCCCTTTTGTCACTTACAAGTGCCAAGTTCAAGTCCCATGGAAGGCAAAATGTTTTTAATTTTCAACTTAAATCACTCAGCCCATCAGATTGTTGTGACACGTGTCACTCAACAGTGCCACATCATATTTCCGTCTAAATTTTTAACGATGTTAACAGAGGAGAAAAGTTTGATGCGTTTTATAAACGTAGGGGACCATGTGTATATTTTACCCTTTAATTTATTAGGTAACTTTAATTAATTCCACTTTCACTTTTTAACCCTATAGTAACTATTTATTTAGCTTTGTAATTTAGTTGGATTCTCATTTAATCACGCCCTTTCATTTAATTTATTAATTTAGGATTTATTTAATTCAATTTTCATTAAATTTTCCTGTCATTTATAATTTAATTATGTATAATGCAATTTCATTAATTTTAATTAATTGGGATGTTACATTACACAACAACCTTTAGGTCAAATAACTTTTCTATCTAGGGTCCAACATGGAGACCAGATCAATATTAATCTCGCATTACATTAAAACCATGATAAAAGAACATTCTAAATATAATAAAATATCAAATATATATTATAAAATATATAATATAATATTTAAAATTCTCAAAATTAAATATATTTTATATAACTTTAAAATTAACAAATTTTAATTTCATTAAAACTCAAACTAAAATATATATTATACTTGAGGTCTTTTGTAACATCCTCGCCTAAATTCCTAAAATTTACCCCAAGGTCTAGAGAAAATTTTTCGCAATAAGGATTGCCTCTGCTAGATAAACTCTAAGAACCGAAGTTGTATGTAGCTTAAAACAATCCAAAAACCCTCTTTTTCACTTTGGTAATCGAATCTAAAAAATCTGTAATCGATTACACCCACAAGCAACTTGTGCAGGATTTCAGTTTTGCTCTCTAGTCATTGATTACCAGACAGATAGACCTGTAGGATTATGTAGATTTTGGCCTTTAGGCCAACATTCGCACCTTTAACTTGTCTATTTTAACTCTGAATGCTGCAAAACGTTTTGGACATTATCTATGACTCATTTTGGACCTGCTACCATAGTTCGTGCTTAAAAATTTCTCTGTATCACGAAGTTATGCAAAGAAATGCAATTTACCCATTTTCATGCAACTTCCATTCTAAAACTACACCAAATGTCATTCAAGTGAAAATTCGATATTGCACGCAAGTTCTAAATATGTATAGGATTTTATTGACACCTTAGGGGACTTTAAATCCCACTGAAACTCAAAATCACCTATTCAGTTGGCTTAATTAGCGAATTCTCTCTTTAAAACATAATCTCTACATATTCATATACATTAATCTCTCTAAATTACAAACAATTATTAATCAACATCATAACAACACTACCATCATCACTATCAAGAACATTCTGCCTATAGACATATAATTTCATCAATGCTTGGCTCAATGTCATTCTATACTATATTCACAAACCTCGACATCACATATATATATATAGTTCCACATCATCATCTAATTGGCTTAGTGTCATCTATCATCACAACTCACACACACAACAGCCTTATCTAAGATCATAAAATATTCTAGCTTAGTGCCTTCAAAAGCAATGTGTAGACACACAAGGCAATATAATGAGGACATTATCTAGGAAGAACCTAACAAGATCTTAGAGAATGGCTTGGAGAGCTTTAGTGGGCCCTTGATAAGATCTAGGTCCAAGAAGGCTAAGGACACCATCCACAAAGCCTTGACATCATTCATTGATCCCAAGCGCAAAGATGCACATTTGAAGACCTTACCCTTTGTACTTATACCATAATGGCAGATAGAGGTCTTTGAGTGTTTTATGGGTTTTTAGGGGCCAACACCATATTTTGTACATATTTTTTGATACTTTGTTATTAGCTTTGGAAAATCCCAATAGGCCATAGGTTTAGGCCTTGCACGACCATGTTTGCTTTTAGGCCACTTTAGGGCTTTATACATAGTTTAGCTTGTTTTGGACCTTTTAATTGGTCATTATTTATAATTTAGTTGTTTTGGGCCTAAGAATTAGGATAAGCCCATCTCTTGGTCGTGTACCTATAGCCTATATAAGGCCATCTTTCCTTTGTAAAATACACCTTCAATTTTGAATAAAATTGCATTTAGTGAGAATTTGAGATAGTCTGTCCTTTTGGCTAAATCCTCTTAGCAACTTCAAGCTCTTATCCTTTGGGTCTCCTCCCCAAGGTGGCAAGTTCATTGGCTTATCCCTCCAAGGGTGGTGCCTCTCATAACCACCATACCTTCCTCCTCAAACCACTGACAGGGCTCCGCAAGCGCACGGGTTATATCGAGTAATATAAAAGATATCATATCCACAGGGACTGTTTTCAAAGTACCGGCATATTAAAATTTAATTATCCACATAATTGATTTTTAATGTTTTTGTAAAATAAAAACAAAATAAATTCAAAAACAAATTTTACTTGACACTTAAAAACAGAGTTGAGAGTATCTTGGGATTCTGGGGGATTAAGACATTATTTTATATTAATAATTTGGCTTTTCATAAATAAGAATCAAATTAAGTTTTCCAAGGCAGATTTTCCTTAAGCTAATTAATATGTTCCTCTCGTAATCCTATTAATGTACCTAACATATGGAGAACAACGTTTAATCCCTAAGATAGGCTTTTTACTGTTTTACGAAAATCCCTTTATATTCCTCAAAAGATTTTTGATTACTTTCACGGTTTTACCGAGGTCACAAAAAGTATTTCCAAACCTTAGGTTTAGTTCAAAAACTTTCCAGTAACAATAAATCTCTTGATTTTATTAATTACTTAAACTTACTAATATACCCGCAAGTATACAGTTTTATCACTTAGGTTCTTGTTAGGAATAACTAAGAGAATTGAGCATAATTTGAACTAAATGGAAAATAAAAATTTATTTAATTCAAAGTCAAAATAATATTAACATAAAATATTATCATAACCCCATCATCCTAAGATAATTAATTTAGTTACTCATGATGTTATTAAAATTCATACACATAATGGAAGAAAAATAAAACATACAACACATGGTAAGAATAAAGACTTACGGGTTTCTCCAAAAGCCCAAAAATACTTTCACCACTGTATTTTCTTGTTGCAATATTTTTCCACCATATACAAATTGAAACACTCAATTTCACAATCCTCACAACTCTTATACAAAAATTTAAAAGAAAGAAAATAAGAAATAAAAGAGAAAGAAAGGAATGGGAGAAACATAAACAGAAAGGAAAAGAAAAGAAAGGAACAAAGCCTTTAAATGAAAACTGGATGCCTTCCCTGCTTCAATGCTTCTCCTTTTATAGGCGAGGGAAAGAAGACAGCGAAGGAGACAGCGTGCTTAATTTGAGGAGTGAGTGGAAATTTTTTAGGGAGAGAATTCCGTAATGCTGTTTCCACTTCATAATTTTCTGCATTGCTGTTTCCAATGCATGAATCGATTCATATAGTTAATTTTTGCCTCTGATAATACGTAGGAATCGATTCATTTAAATGGGGAATCGATTCATAGATGCAGGAATCGATTCATGAAGTGGGGAATCGATTCATTGGGATGGGAATCGCTTCATTGACTTGGGGAATCAATTCAAGGCATAAAAATCACAGAGGAATCAATTCATTAGCATTGGGAATCGATTCATGGAGGCAGGAATCGACTAATGTAGTGGTGAATCGATTCCTAGAGCATTTTTTTGCAATTCTTGGCCAATTTTAACGTGTGGTGAATCGATTCACACCCCTGTTCTTGCCAATTTTTATGCTTTTCTTTCCTTTTTTCACCATGTAACCTTCGGGGCTTTGTTTTTCTTGCTCCTCTATCATTTGATGGTCATTTTTCTCTTGTTATTAACCCTTGGATTATCTTTGTACTTTGTTCCTTAATTTTATTAATTTCTACAAAATAAAAATACCCAAGCGGAATACAGTGGAAAGAAAGCGAAAATCACAAAAAATAAGGAAATACAGTGCACAATGATTAAAATCCTAAGCAAACTAAATCTAATTTATTGTGTTATAAAACACTTTATCAAAATCCACCAAACCAAAACTTTGCTTGTCCTCAAGCAATCACCATATTCACACAATAAGATACAGAAAACACTTAGCTTAGTAATTTAAGGGACCCAAAACCTAGAAATAGATTTATTCAAATGCCAAAAATTAATTCTCTTGTATTCAATTTTCAATGTAAGACATGAGGATCTCTTCTCACAATTTCACTCTAAGTGTTTCATGTTTTGTGTATCACTCAAATCATCATAGTCAAAAACATTACCATAAGCTTGTTAATTAACCAGAAACTCCACAGTTTAAATAGAAAGTATGTCAAAGTCTAAAGGTCTTTCAAAGGTTGTAACGTGGCCATGGGTTGTATTGTCATGGTAGGAATTTCAAGAAAAATGGAATACAAAAGGGCTTAAACAGTCATAAATGATTCAAATTCAGAAACTAACAGAGCAAATTTTTGAACTTTTATGGAATTTTTGCAATTCATTCAATATCATCCTTTTGATTTTCTTTTCTTTTTCTTGCTTTTCTTTGCATCCCATAACATATTTTTCTTAAGTCCTTTTTGTTTCTTTGCTCCATAAAATTTCCAACTTTTTCACCATTAAGAGAATATTAGTCAATGAAAGGCTTCAAAGAAAATTTTTCACTTTCAGGCTCAAAAGGGGTAACTAGGGGTCAAATTGTGCAAAAATTCTTAGGCTTAAGAATAAGACTTAATTTTGCCTTTATCATCCTAAGACATACAATCAAAAACCATTTTGAATCGGTTGAAAAACAAGTTCTAGAATATTAATGACTATGAGACTCACTCCATCAAGAAAATGTGGGTTTGAAAAGTTATGATAAATTACCCATTTTGGCTCAAGTCTCACTATGGAAAGTCTTTTCAAAGAAAATTTTAAATCACATAAGGTTCATTTGAATATTTGTTTGGCATTTAAACAAAAAATTTTACTCAAAATTTTGGGGTCCTTAGATACTTTAGCCTTGTGTTCAAAGTTAATTATCATGCAATCATGGTAAATTACAAGATTACAAACAAAACAAGGAAAATCATACACACATGCAAAATAAAATAACAATCGCACAATACAAACAGAACAGTTAAGTTTTCTTATCTACCACCCCAAACCAGAATTTGACATTGTCCTTAATGTTAAAATGGATGATAAAAGGATAAGAAAACTTACCTGTAGTAACTCCAAACTAGGATTTGACATAGTTTTTTTTTCTCTAAATTCAAAATAAAACAACAAATATATAGGGTTACCTCCCTATCAGTGCTAAGTTTTAAGTCTTCAGCCAGACTTCTCGCCATTTGGATTTATTCATCAGGAGCATCAAACAAGTCCAAGTCACTTGCTTATTATATTGGTTGACCTGTCAAATAGTGATTTACTCTCTGTCTATTTACCTTAAATGTACCAGATTTCTCGCTCTATAACTTAACAGCTCCAAAGGGAAAGACCTTTGTTACCTTGAATGGTCCCGACCATCGTGATCTTAGTTTATCTGGAAAAAGCTTCAATCTGGAATTAAACAGTAAAATCATATCAACTGGATTGAATGTTCTCCGTAGGATATGACGATCATGCCATTGTTTGGTTTTTTCTTTATAAATTCTGGCATTTTCATATACATCTAAACGGAGTTCTTCAAGCTTATTTAATTCCAACAACCTACGTTCACCGGCAGCCTTATGATCAAAGTTAAGAGTTTTAATAGCCCAAAAAGACTTATATTCCAGCTCAACAGGTAAATGGCAAGGCTTCCCATAAACTAGCTTAAAAGGTGTGGTTCCAATGGGAGTTTTGTATGCGGTTCGATACTCCCATAAGGAATCATCTAACTTAATAGACCAATCCTTACGTGATGTATTAACCACTTTTTGAAGAATGTTTTTAATTTCCCGATTGGATACCTCAACTTGTCCACTAGTTTGTGGGTATTAAGGTGTAGCAACCTTATGCCTAACTCCATATTTCTTTAAAAGGATCTGAAAATTTTTCTCAATAAAATGAGACCTTCCATCACTTATAACACATTTTGGGACCCCAAACCTCGGAAATATTATTTTCTTGAAAAGTTTAATAACACTCTTAGCATCAGAATGAGGTGAAGCAATGGCCTCCACCCATTTTGACACATAGTCAACTACCACTAATATGAACTAATTTCCAAAAGAGGAAGGAAAAGGTCCCATAAAATCAACACCCCATACATCAAACAATTCAACCTCTAAAATGTTATTTAATGTTATTTCATGTCTCTTACCAATGTTACCTGCACTTTGGCAAGCATCACAAGTTAGAATATACTTACGTACATCCTTAAAAATATGTGGCCAATAGAACCCAGCTTGTAATATTTTAGCGGCTGTCTTGGAGGTGCTCATGTGCCCTCCACAGGAAAGAGAATGGCAATGGTTCAGGATATCATGGACCTCATCTTGTGGAACATACCTTCGAATCAAACCATCAGCACATTGCTTGAATAGGAGGGGTTCATCCTAATAGTAGTGTTTAACATCTACAAAAAACTTTTTCCTTTGCTGAAAGCTAAGATCAGGAGGTAAGATACCACATGCAAGAAAATTTACAAAATCAGCATACCAAGGAACACGTTGGATACTAAGACTCAAGAGTTGTTCATCCAGAAAAGATTCATTGATGGGAATATTATCTGTTTCTACTTTTTCAGATGTCAACCTAGACAGGTGGTCAGCGACCAAGTTCTCGGTACCCTTCTTATCCTTAATTTCTAAGTCAAATTCTTGCAATATAGAATCCACCTAATTAGCCTAGGCTTTGCTTCCTTTTATTCAATAGATACTTAATGGCAGAGTGGTCAGTGTAAACAGTAACGTGTGAACCTACCAAGTAAGATCTAAATTTATCAAAAGCAAAGACAATGGCTAATAGTTCTTTTTCAGTTGTGGCATAATTTACCTGAGCATCATCTAGCGTCCGGCTGGCATAATGAATTACATGGAGTTTTTTGTCCTTCCGTTGCCCAAACACAGCCCCCACTGCGTAATCACTCGTATCGCACATCAACTCGAATGGGAGTTCCCAATCAAGGGGTTGCACGATGGGGGCAGAGATTAGAGCTTGCTTAATCCTGCAAAAAGCTTCCATACAAGATGAATCAAAATTGAAAGGCACATCCTTACCCAGAAGAGTTGTAAGAGGCTTTGTGATCTTGGAGAAATCTTTAATGAACCAACAATAAAACCCCGCATGTCCAAAAAAACTCCGAATACCTTTCACATTTGTAGGTGGGGGCAATTTTTCACTCATTTCCACTTTAGCCTTATCAACTTCTATACCTCTCTCAAACACCAAGTGTCCAAGAACTATGCCTTCTCTTACCATAAAATGGCACTTTTCCCAGTTCAAGACCAGATTGGTCTCCTCATAATGCTGCAAGACTTGGCACAAATTTGTTAAACAGTTATCAAAATCCAAACCATGTGTAACATCCTAAAATTAATTAGAGTTAACCCAGGGGCAGGGGAAAAATTTTCCCAAATAAATTATGAAGAACCGGGCCAAAATAAAACAAGAAAGGGAAGGCAAGACAATTAAACCGACCAAGAAGAGAACAACAGAAGAATAAAACACGCTCAAGCGAAACCACAATACAACGCTCACTCGCTCAAGCGAGATCCGACTCCGCTCGAGCGAGACAGCCAAACTCGCTCGGGCGAGTACACAATCGCTCGGGCGAAACCACACTAAGCCTTCCCAACCAACATACTCGCTGGAGTGAGAACTCACTCGCTAAAGCGAGAAGCCACACTCGGCAAATCCACCACTCGGCAACTGAAGGTTATCCTACTCGGGCTCCATAGACCCTCACTCAGAATATCTTCCAATCAACGCCGCTCCATATAACACAACCTCAATTCACTCGGGGTATTCTACAAGTTCCTCACTCGGTACCTGGGTTTTACTCGGTATCGGTCTTAACACACACACGTCCCACTTGACAGCTCACAACAGACTCACAATTTTATCCACAGGGGTTACGTAAGGATCCACTCAGAAAATTCAGTCAGAATCCGGGTCTTAACTCTCACAGATTCTACTCGGTAGTCCTACTCTAAAACCGAGTCATCCCCATCAGCCTATCACTCGGATTATTCATGAATCACGTACTTAGATTATATTCTAATCTCAATTTATTCCAACCACTCTCCTTTCAGAAAAGGATCACTCGATATATTTCGACCTTGAGTCACTCGGAAAAACATCAACCACTTAGCACTCGGCATATTAAAACTCCCTCGTTCAGGGAATATCATTAAGTTAGGTCCCATTCAGTCTCTCTCGGATTTAATCACTCAGATTATACATGTATATCCTACACTTAGAATATATTCCAATCTAAGCCATTATGACAGCTCTTCTCTCGGACGAGGTTCATTTGGACTTCCACTCGGAATGTTCAGTTCATTTCCCACTCGGGGCTCATCATGAATTTTCACTCGGAAAAGGCCGCCCAAAGAATCTCACTCAGAAGTGGATCTAAACCTCCTGTATTCCTCTCGAAATTCATTAACTTAGAATTATTCACACAACATCGTTAATATTCCAGTCGGTAAGAAGCATCAAATCAACATAAACACTTATATATGTATATTCATCTTTTCACTCGGGATATTCCAGATTCTCATCGCTCGGTAAATTCTAATAGATTAAGACGCGGACGTTTTTCTAAGTAAATCCCTACGCGGATTATACGACCTCATTCACTCAGAAAACCTGAATCTTATACACTCGGAAATAGTTGCAGAAAGTATCTCTCATAACTTACTTAGGTTATTTTTCCCTAAGGTTAGCCCAACGAACATGATTCACTGGGAAGTACTCCAGTCCTTCCATAGTCGGGATAGGGCCAAATATCTCGTCTCCCACACTAATAACTCAGCACATTCTTTTTCTTAAGAGTCAAACTGACCCATACACTTAGTCGAATATAATTATATCCCTCTCGAACCTTAATCTACAATCATTACTCAGAGAATGGGATAGCACAACAATACACATATAAAATGATAGTTAATGACTCGGAAATCCTCCAGCCTTCATTGCACAATGCAAGGACTAGCTCAAGTCATATCATGCACTACCACTAAGCATATTTATACACACAGGGCCGTTCAGTCGGAATTCATTTAACTAATACATGGCTATATCATTCCTGTCAACCCCAACGCATTCACCTGCAATCGTATCGAGTTTATTAATAATATAAACATATACACATTCAATTCCAATCGGTTTTTAGCAATTATTATGTTGCAACATAGGCTCCAAGCCTTTTACTCAGCTCCAAGCTGACCCGGCCGTTTTACTGGTACCAAACCGTTTGCCCTCACACGTAACACAATTGTTCCAAGCAACAACGGAAGTGTTACGGGCAGTCCCGAGTCCAACTCGGTAAGCTTGCCTTGAGTCCAACTCAGGGTCTTTTATCACATTCAACAAGTATTTATTAGCAACAGAATAGTATCTCAGACGGTAAAGCCATGTAGTACATACATCTCATATATTCGTTATGAAATCCCACTATGTTTATGCGAGCAATCATAATATATATCTACCAATTGTTCCACAATATACACTCAGTGTTTACATACATAACTAGTACCTTTTTTTTATGTTTGAGTATAACACCTTAACACACATCTCAGTCTCATACATTTATGTGAACACCTCTTTTGGTTCGGTCCAAGTGGAATGAATCTTTTTTATACTGAATTCTAATTCAGAATGGTCAAATTCGAGTAGAATGGCTCCAAAATAATCAGAACCGAGCAAAATAACTCAGAATGAAGCTTTTCCAAGTGAAATACAGCCCTGTTGGAGGCAAATCCGATTGGAATGACTCAAAATGATCAAATCCGAGTAGGATGACTCAGATTAAAGCATTTTCGAGTGAAATACAGCCCTGGTGGAAATAAATTCGAGTGGAAAAACTCAAAAAATGGTCAAATCTGAGTCAAAATGAAGAAAATCCGAGTGGAATGGCCCAAAAATGGCAAATCCGAGTAAGATGACTCTGATTGAAGCATTTAGGAGTGAAATATAGCCCTTTTGAACAAAAATTCGAGTGGAATATGCGCCTGTTGGGGTAAATCCGAGTAAAATTACTCAGAATGGATCAAATCCGAGTGGAATATGCCCCTGTTGGAGTAAATCCGAGTGAAATTACTCAGAATGGGTCAGTTCCGAGTGAAATGCTTCACTGATGAAGGTGAATAGGAGTGGAATGACTCCTTGTCAGAGCCATTCCGAGTGATGAATAGCTGACTCTGTTGGAGGATGAATGCTGAGAAGGATTGCTTTCTAATTGCATCTAATCCGAGTGAAGAAATGCTAAATCCGAGTGAGTGCTTTCTGATTGCTACTGATCTGAGTGAAAACAAGTCTGAGCGAAGGAAAATCTGACTCAGAGTGTAATTGGAAGGACAAATTTTGATTGGGGGAAGCTTTTCCGAGTGAAAATACCAAGTCTCCAAGTCTTGAGTGGGAAGCAAGCCCTTTCCGAGTGAAAATGCTAAGTTCCGACTGATCCTGTGCCGAATGGTCAATCTTCAATCGGTTCCCGGGTAACAACAACCGAATGAAATGATTTCTGAATGAATGTGTGCAAAGTCTCTCCTAGTGGTTCAGGAGATACCGATTGATGAAACTGAGTTTTTAATTCTGATTGAAGCATGAAGCCGACTCCGAGTGAGTTGGGAAACAGTCATGTGTTTCTGAGCAATCCAAGACTCGGATTTATGAAGAACTTTTAAGAAAATGCATCAAATAGCTGATTTCCAAGTGAAATTCCAATGTCTGAGTGGAAAATAGGTAGATTCCGAGTGAAAAAATTCAAATTTCCAATTTTTGAGTGCAAGGAAGGAAGGTTCTGAGTGAAAATGTCCAAGTTCCATTCTGATTAAGAGCTCCCAAGGTCAGTTCCGAGTAAATTCTTCAAGCAGTGAAGTTCTGTGTCACTTTTGAAGAAATTCCGAGTGAATGCTTCACACAGAGATGAGATCCGAGCAAAATACATCCGACTGAAAGAACTCCGAGTGTTGCCTCTTCAATCAGAATCGAGAGTTGCTTCTTCCATCAGAACCGAGTGAGTCCTTTCACTCATTTTCATCAAACCCGAGTCACCAATTTTCACCCAAATCTGACTCACCATTCTCACCCGGATTCCGAGTCATCCTTTACTCATTTCCGAGTCAATTTTTACCAAGTTCCGAGTCATCATTCTCACCTAATTCTGAGTTATTTTTAATCAGTTCTTAGTCAGTCTTCAATCATTTCTGACTCACTTTTTACCAAATCCAAGCCCTTTTCAAACTGATTCCCTCTCATCCCTCCTCAAGCCAATTACCGAGCCCATTTCCACCAATTTCCGAGCCATACTTCAAACCATCACTGAGCCACTTTTCAGTCGTTCCCGAGTCATCTTTCACCTATCTCTGAGTCATCCTTTAAACAATTACCGAGCTACTTCTCACCCAATTCTGAGTCCTTTTAAACCCAATTCTGAGTCATTATTCAACCATTTCAGTCGGTTCCGAGTCACTTGTCACTCGGTTCCGATTGAATGTCTCACAGCTCCTCCCAGAAGAATCCTTACTCGGAAAGGAGTATTTTTCACTCGGCTTTCTATGGGAAATGCTTCATTCCACTCGGAATTGACTCCCAATATGGATGAATACTGATTGGGAGGCTGATCTGAGCCATCCTCACTCAGATTTCCACTATTCTCTCTCAGATTTCTACTATTTTCTCTCGGATTTCTACCATCCTCTCTCGGATTGCACATGCTAACTTGGATTCCACCACCCAAGTGGATCCAGGAATCCTGGAGGTGGCTGGCAGACAAGGGGCAGAAGTGGAGGAATTAAAAATTCCCACCAGCCACTGTCCCCCACTACCAGGACCGAGTGGAAGCCTGAGCTGGCATTCCACTCGGAGTGGAAACCTGAGCTGGCTTTCCACTCGGAGTGGAAGCCTGAGCTGGCTTTCCACTTGAAAAAGCCTATAAATAGAGGGCTGAAGCTTTGAAACAGGGGTATTCATTAAGAGAGAAAACTCTGCCTAAATTCACCCTCATCCTCTCTCTCTCACACACCGTCCAGCCCCCTTCCAGCCACCAAACACCCTCCAGCTCCCTCCTCTCACCCTCTCCAACAGCTCCACTCCTCCTTCTCCTCACCAAACCGACCTCCCCATCTCCCTTTTACCACTCCGTCCTCACCACTCGGTACCGTTCTCCTCTCAACTCCAACACCGTCCCTCTTCTCACTCAGTCTCACTCGGTATTCACTCCTCACTCGGTAATCTACTACTTTCACTCGGTATTTTCCTATTTCCACTCAGTTTTACCATTTTTTACTCGGTTTTCCTCGTCCTCACTCAGTTTTCTGCTTTTATCACTCGGTATTTCATTTTTTACTCGGTTTCTTCCATTTCCACTCGGTTTTTTCCATTTTCACTCGGTTTTTCCCTCTTTCTCACTCGGTTTTCTCTTCTTCCCCTCAGTTTTCACTCATTTTTCCCTCTGTTTTCCGAGCCTACTGTTTCCCTTTCTCTTTTGTAGCTTCTGCTACCTTCCCCTTTCGCTTCATAGTAAAAATATAATAAAGGGAAATAAATGCTTCCTATGTTTTCTTTCAAATCTAAATAAAATAAAAAAAAGGGGGAAACAAATCATTTTTAAATAGTGTCGTACGGGAGCACTCCCGTCTACACAACCTCTTTAGGATTCGTACACGTGTGAAGAACTTCGCCTTGTACGATTTCCCCACCTCAATAACATCCATCATCATCTCCCAAGTCTTTTTCTAAAAGAAAAACACTCAGAACTACGTAACCCTGATTTCTTGATAATTCAAGAATACGTAGGAGCAGGACCTCAATTCCTGTCGGGCCCATCTTTCTTATTTCTTTTTATTGATTTATTTCCTCACTTTCATGTTTCTTTCATAAATGTTCTTTTTTTGGTCGCTTCCGTGAAAATCAATTTAGACGTGACGTCTTGTTGATTTCCCTCTAGTTTTTGCTCAAGCCTCGCCATAATTCATAGGGAAGGGATACTTAGGACGAGACGTCCCGCTTATCTCTTTCCTATCCCTGTTTTTTTCGAGAATGTCTAATTTAGGCGTGACGCCTTATTAGCATTCTCTTCCCCTCTCTGTCACATATCGAAGTCGAGTTTAATTCGGATGAAACGTCCCATTGACCCCGCTTCGACATTCTATGTTTGTACAGTTCTCTCACTCCATTCTGTCATTTTTTAAAAAAAAAATA
The DNA here is from genome assembly GCA_037962975.1 of Clitoria ternatea. Lineage (NCBI taxonomy): Eukaryota > Viridiplantae > Streptophyta > Magnoliopsida > Fabales > Fabaceae > Clitoria > Clitoria ternatea. Next base: position 149,353,957 of record CM075670.1, read on the forward strand.
CAACAATAAAAGGGAAGAAATAAACCATCTTTTGTAAGGCTATTTATGTTGCGCATTTTCAATCTTGGTACTGTTTTTGACAGGCGATGTAGGGTGCTAATACCTTCCCTACTCGTAACCGACTCCCGAACTTGAATCTCAATTTTTAACCAGTGCTTTACTGAACTTAGTTTTTTTCAATGTTTTTGCTATGGATAAAAACGTTGGTGGCGACTCCCTGTTTCATTCTACACTTTCTTTCTTTCTCGCCGCGCCGTCGCGATCCGGGTTGCGACAGATGGCGACTCCGCTGGGGACACTTAAAAGAGTCAGGCCAGTTTGATTGAAAGCGCATGTTCTTTTTATATAGCCGTTGTTATCTCGGATTTCTTCCCCTTGTTTTATTTTCTGTCGATTGTTGTGAATGTTTGTTCTTGTTTTGATTGTATCTTGTTATTTGTTTCGTTGTCTATGTTTTGCATGTTTGTTGAACCCTAGGGTAGAGGACCATGTTACTTTTCTGCAATCATTGAACCCTAGGGTAGACGACTTTGTATATTTGTTCTGTGTTTATTCTTTGTGCAGAATGAGGTAAGGTAAAAGGTATTGAATGCCCTTTCACACACTACACTCACAAATTACTCGCACACACTTATGAGTGGCGCCCTATACCCGGGCCCCAAATGAAACTTAAGTTAGGAGGGGTTGGTATACAGAATCGTATAGGATGTACTTCCTATCCGGTGATCGTGAGAACCCCAACTAGAGTTTGACCTCTTGTGACATACGCACCTAGTGGTTCCCCACTGTTGCGTCCCTGTCATGGGTAGGATCTTGGCTCTAGTGACCTTCTAGAAGTCTAGTATAAGCCACCCGGTGTGGAGAGTCACTTTTAGATAAGCCCTAGGGTCCAGAGAAAACCTTCAACAAAACCTGACTTAGGCCACGAAAGGGCAAACTTTACTTTACCTTATGTCATTTTCACTTTCCTGTTATTAAAGAGGGATTATCTATCACCCAAAGATTCGCTTAGTCAAAATCTTTGGAACACATAAGTATTCTTCGGGTGAATGGATGATCCTCTTTTTTTTTTCTTTTTTTGTCATGTAACTCTGAGTCCGAAGTCATAGGTTCTCCTAATCGTCAAAGGAAAAATCCACAAAAAAATTATAATTCATTTCCCTCTGGTTGAAATGGCAATGACGATTGGGAAAAACCTATGACTTTTGAGCTCGTATGAGTTTTAAAAATCCATGTTCCCCCCATTTTTTTAACTTGTATCAAATCCCTGGGAGGAACATTGGTCTTTAGGACTTGATAATAACTGATTCCATTTTTTGTCTTGATGTTCGCAAGGGACGATTCCGAATTTGTCGGTATTTCTAAATCAGTATGGAAATTAACATGGGACACAGTAATTATGATATAGGGGTGACTGAATTAAAGAAGTTATTGCACCTCAAGGCTAGAAAGATCGATACTGACAGTCTACAAGTACTAGGGAAGAAACTGAGCCTGACACAAAAGATGACTTTCGCAAGGAGGTATGGGAAGATCCTAAAACTTTTGGAGGTAGACGTCTAAACAGAAGCCATCACAGCTCTGGCTCAATTCTATGACCCACCTCTCCGCTGTTTCACTTTTCAAGACTTTCAACTGGCACCCTCCATAGAAGAGTTTGAACAAATATTGGGGATGCCAGTGGAAGGACAGATACTGATGCTGAAATCCTGAGCCATTAATTTGGTGTAAAAATCTTAGTAAAATAAAATGTGACTCTCGGATTTACACTTTGGCAAGCGCACCAGTCGTTAAAATTGTAGTGTATTTGATCGTCCCACAGGGATTGTGGTAAGTACCTCAATCTAGGACTAGTACAAGCTGAACCAACAGAAAATACATGAAGTTCATTCGGTTTTTATGGTTTTAGTGTTTTATAGTTGTTTTTGTATTTTCAGAAACAGAGTTAAAGTGAAATGAAGAAAGTGATTAATAGAAAACAGGTCAGGATTGCTTCGGCTCACAATTTCCTCAAGAAACATGCAATTAAGTATAATCGAACTTCACAATCTAAAGGACAATCCGCTTGTGGTTATTCCCTAATTCCTTAGGTGAAAAATACTAATCCTTAAGCAATGAACCTTAATTCCTTAAGTGCTCGATTAACCTAAGAATCTAATGCGAAATTGGAGGTTGAACTCTAACTATTCACCTAAATTGATTAGGCCTGAACTAGTTAGAAAGCTGGAAGTTACCTAAGCTTCAGCCATGATTCCTCACTGGTGAAGTTCTTCATCAGTTCTGGATTTGTCAATCCAGCAATTCTGCTCTACTCCTCAGCTTGTTCGCCTCAGGATCTAGAAGTCGATCTACTTGCTCACAGCTTCAAGACTCCATTGTTCACCTTCACAATCCCAACCTTAGGGATTTAGAACTCCATTGACTTCAGTTCCATCGAAGGATTGTGGAACGTCTTGGAGGAGAGAGTTTAGAGAGAGAAAATGAAGTAGTAAGATGTTCAAAGTTTTGAATGAAAAAAATTGTGTTCTATGTATTCTCTGTCTCCACACACTTTTCAGAGTATGTATATGAATATATATATATATGCATCTTAACTAAAACTAACTAACTTAACTAATAACTTAGAGAACTTAAGTTAACGAATAAAACTAATTACTCAGTTTACAGAGTAACCAACTAATTACAGCTCAGCTCTTAACAGGATCCAGCTCAGCCTTAGCTAATTTACAGCGCAGCACCAGCTAATTGACAGCTTACTTCTTAAATTACTTAAGGTTTCAGTAGTAGAGAAGAAGGCTATGGAAGCGGAACAGTACTGCACCAAGTGTGTTGTTGGAGGGAAGGAACAGTGTTTAAATTACTGCCTTTATGCTTCAGCTGCTGAGTATTCGCTTGAGCGGATTAAACTCTCGCTTGGGCGAGTTCGGGAATTGTACTACAGTGTTGCTTGGTCGCTTAAGCGTTATGGCGAAGCTTGGGCGAATTGGAAATATGTAATACAGAATGGCTTTCTCGCTCAAGCGTGATTGCTTTGCTTGAGCTAATTTTTATCCTTCGCTCTAGCGAATTTAACTCCCGCTTGAGCGAGTTGATTATTTAATCGGTATTCTGCAGTTGGCGTTCGGGTTCTTCATGCAATATTCCGAGTCCTTGTTCTCTTCCGGAGTCGGTGTCTTTGGAGTCTTCTTAAGTTAGCTTACTTGAAGTCTCGCTTGGTCAGTATTTGGGCTCTTTTCAGTCGGATTCAGGAAGTCTCACTCGGATTTATCAATTTCTGCTCGGATTTGTAGGATTTCACTCGGAATTTTCTTCTTATCTTGAGTCCGCCCTGTTCCTGCATCAATAAACAGCTACTTGCCTAGCAATTATACGCTGGCTGCTTAGTGAATTTATAAATACTTCAAAATTCCTTATCTAATTAATATTTTCAATCGGTTTTTATACATAAATAGCATACTTTTGAAATAATTAATTAAAACATGAATTATTAACAAATTATTAAATACTAATATCAAAACTAGACGATACTTAGTAATTTATGTTAAATAAACAGTGGAATAATTAAGTCTTTTCAAGACTTACCACATCCCCAAACTTAAAACTTTGCTTGTCCTCAAGCAAATATTCAGACTTATTAACTAACAGCATTTGATCAACACAATCAACCTTTCCTTAACTTAATTCATACTATAATTATTGAATACCGATCATGCTTTCTTATCGCAATTTCTAAAAGTATAAAAACTTACACCTCCTTTGGGAGACAAGCTGTTGATGCTTTCCTCACTGGTCGGTGTTTAACTCTTCTCTCGGTGTATAGGGTAAATAGAATGCACTCATCACCTGCATCCTAGTTAGATGAACATAGGCTTGCAACAGTTCTAAACATCATGAAATATGCCAACTCAATCGGATCAGTAAGGGCTTTTTAAGCTTATAATGGGGCTCGGCTACAGGCTCAATTATTGTTTTTCATAGTCATAGATAGGTTACAAGATGTGTCCACTGATGCTTTGCCTCAATTCTAACTTAATTAACAACTCTCTTTACTTTTCTGACTGAATGCTACTTAATAACTCATGCTGTTTTGCACTTTCTTTTTCTTTCAGTCCTTCAGACTTTTCCTTTCCTTTTCTTTCTTTTCTTTCCATCTTTTCCAATCGAATTTTTTTTTTCTTGTGGTGCTTTGCACCTCTTTTTTCTTTTCTGAACTTTGTTCATTTTTCTCTCGGCTTTGCCTTTCTTCCTTTTATTTTTCTACATATTTATCCATAATCAAGGTCAGAGTGTGTCCTTAATTACTGTTAGGCACACTCTTCATCCCCAAACTTAGAGATTTCTAGTCCCTAGCAATAAGCAAAAACCGAGTAATTCACCAGTGGAACATCGAGGGTACTCTAGTTGGGTTTTTCTTGGATAACTAGACTTGTAATGTTAGGTATATAAAACGAATAAAAGGGTCTCAAGCTCAATCATAATTATTGGGTCAAAGGATGATTAATATATTAGGAAGGCTATTTTTGGCCCTGGCTAAATAATCAAAGAAGGCCTTCATCATTTCCGATTGGTTGACATACGACAATTAGCAAGCACTGAGGCAAATTTTGTCTCACTAACTAGCATGCAAGTTCACTCGGAAAAGATAAAACAGGCTCAAAAGCTCATATGAGTATAACAGTTAATCAGCCAGTCTTGTCCCCAAACTTAATGTAAGATCATACATTTAGATTGCTAACTAGCACGCTGAGTAAACATTTAATTAATGATGAAGAATAGTTATGGGCAGAGATCATGAGTTAAACAAAAACTAATTAATTAATATATCCGACTACAGCTTAACGCATCAGCAAACTTTAAATTATTAAGATGGATTTGAAATTAAATATAATTAACATATTTTATCAAATAAAGAATCGAAAAATCAAATAAGGAGTCAGGTTACTAGAATACTTCCCTTTTACCTGAGTGGCAGTGCTGGGAAGCGCGTAATCGGATTGGGACTCATGGATTTTACCAATACATATGAAAAAAACTGAAGAAAACAAACAATTGAACAAGAAAGTAAAATTTTCATTACATGATTAAAAATAGAAACAAGTTTACTGTTCAGAAAGCAGTTACAATAACTTCAAATTAATTACATAGAAAACATCATAAAAAAAAACGTGGAACAACTGCTTAAACATTCTGATCTTCATCGTCCTTGTCCTGCTGGGAGGGAATCGTGAATCCAATGGAAGCTAACCACGCATCTCTATCCAGTGGAGCTCCCATTTCTGGTGAATGTTCAACCCTCAGTTTCGTGGCAATCTTTCTGAGCATCTAATCGTGGTTCGAGACCCGATCATAAATTTCAAGTTGCATCTTCTTTACAACCTGTAATTCCTGTAACACCAAAAGAATGTCAGAAGAAGAAGAAGAAGGACCAGCTCCTACAGATTGCTTGGGACGTTCTGGTTCTGTGGCTTTAAACTTCACAGCACAATTTTCAACAGCCTTAACACTTTCAACCTCTGGTGACTCATTTTCCTTACTTGCAGGAGATACATTCCTTTGAACCAGAGGAGATACATCCCTTTGCTCTTGACTTCGACTAGGGACATGTACAGACGAATCAGATATAGTGATGGTTGCCACTTCTCTTTCGTTGTCTATTTGTTTCCTTCGCACACTTCCTTCTGCAAAGTTGGGTCTAGGTTTCTGCAGAAGTCTTTGAGATCTTCTTTTCATGATGAATGTTAAAACAACGATGATAAACAACCTAACTAAACAAAAATAAGAACAGAAATCCAACAGAAAAACAACAAACCCAACTGTGAGATGCATGGCTTATGAATAGTGGAAAACAATAACAATGAAACAAGAAGATAATAACCACGAACTTAGAAGTGAAAGAAGTGGAAAGGTAATACCTTTCTTAGAAACCAGAAAGTGTCTTTTCGTCTTCAGTCCAAGCTCAGCATAGGTACTGAGGGTTGGAAGCTGAAAGGGTTTCTCTTTTATAATGTTGAATTCAATTTTCCAGAAACGCGTAATTACGGTCAACCTTATTTATTACTTTATTAAATGTATTACTATTATTATTATTATTATTATGTTTATTATTTATTTATTATTATTTATATATATATATTAGATTTTTTTTATATTTTATTTTATTTTTATTTATATATATATATATATATATTACTGGGCGTGCCATTTTTTTAGTTTTATATTTTTATTTATTTTTTTTATTTTTTTTTTTAGAATACTCAATTATTAGAGGGGTAGAAGATCGAGGAAGAGTGGAATGATACCAATGTGATGCCAAATGGACATAGGAGAATGGAAGATGGATAAATGAACAGACGCTAAGACAAGAAGCGAGTTTAACTACGAGTTTAAATCCAAGGAGAATGAAAAGTATTTAAATAAATGAAATAGAGCGTATGAGAAACGAGTGACCCATTGTAATGAAATATGAGTGAATCAAGAAACGAATAATAAAAGAAACGAATAGAAGTACGAACGAATGAAGGAATACCGAGTAAATGAATAATGAGCGAAAACAGTAAAAAGGGTGAAAGGATGATAACCGAGTGAGAAGGGAGACAGGTACCGAGTGATAAAAATCTGAGAAATGAAGAATGAGTGGCTGAGGGAGGTAGAGATAATAAAAGTCAAACAAATCGAAGTGAATTGAAAGAAAGAGGTTCTGAGTCAATGAGTGAAAGCTATACTGACTAGATGAATGAAACGAGTAAACGCACAAGCCATTGGAAGAATAAATGGAAAAATGAATAACGAACCACCGAATGAATACCCCCGATGAAGGAATTGGTCGAATAAATGAAAGAATTTGAATACAACTAAAAGGATGAAAAACCCGAGTGAATGAACACCGGTTGAATGAAAACTAAATCTCAGAAAACTGGGTACTGAAAATACAAAAGTGACAGTCACGAATGAAAAACGAAGGAATGAAGAAGGAAACTGCAACATACGAAACCCGAGGAAAGTAAGTGTATGAGAAACGAGTGTGACAATGAATGAACGAGTGAACAACAGTCGTGAGATACGAGTGAACAGAGAAGTGCGTGAAAGAAAGAACAAATGAGAGTAAGGCTGAGCGAAAGAAAGAACGAGTGGAGGAAACTGAGTGATATAGATCTGAGATATGAAGAATGAGTGAATGACAATGAGAGTTCGGGCAAAGAACAAAAATAACAGGAGTGGAAAATGGAATGAATGAAATACCGAGTAAATGAAAGGCCGTGTAAACGAAACGAATACAGCGAGGGACCGAGTGAATGGAGAAACTTAGGGAATGAAAAACGAGATGACAGGAAATTGAGTGACTGGAAATACTGAGTGTGACAATCGTGAATAAAACACGAGTAGATGAAAACGAAAAGTACAGCGTGAGAAAACTGAGAAAGAAAATAAGTGGAATGAAACGACGAGTAAATGAATACCGAGTGGATTAAACCGGGTAAAAGTGAAAAAAAAACGAATGAACAAACAGCGAGAGGTCGGACAAATAGAAAAACAAGTGAAAGAACAGGAAAGAATGGCTGACCGACTGAGCAAACAAACATGAGTGAAAGACAGACGAAGAAGGAGATAACCTGAATGGATAAAAGAACCACTACAGTGGAAACTGAATGGATATATATATGAGTGGCTGAAAAAGAAAAAGAACGGAAGGCGAAGCATTCATGAAATAATGGGTGAAAAAGATCGGGTGAATCAGTGATGAATGGAAGAATGGAAGAATGACCGAGTGAATGGAGAACGAGTGAAATAAACTGATCGAGTGGAATGAAGACCGAGTGAAAAATGAGGTGAACAACGAAAGTCAGAATGATATGGAGCGACTGAGTGAGAAAAACGAGTGAATATAAGAATGACTGCATAGGGGTCCAAGTGAATCGGAATACCGAATGGATGAAGAAGAAGACGATTGAGTGACAAACTGAGTAGACGAGAGAATGAGTGAATGAAAAGCTGGATGAACAACCAACACATGCAGAGAGATCGGGTGATGAAACCGAGGAAGAACTCAGGTGGATTGAAAGCACGAATGAATGAATCAACGACTGAGAGGAAGAGATAAAGTATGGGAATGAGTGACGGGTGAGGGTGGACAACAGATTATATGAAAAGAAGGACGATCGAAAGATAAATCAAAGAAACTGAGTAAGGAGTGAGGAATGAGGGATCCGAGTGGAAGAAACCGGCTACTAGAGAAAGCCGAGTGGATGAAAGAATGAAAGGCCGCGTGCAAATGAGACTAATGGATACAGTACTGATTGTGATGACTGAGGAATCCGAGTGATGAAAAGCCGACTGAAATAAGTCACTTTTCACTATCTGACCCGTTCATTACATCAACGATCAGAAATCCTTCCAAGTCTTCCTTTTTATTCGTAGAAATTTATTGAAAAATACCGAGTGAAGTTCAGTCGGGAAGAAGGATTAAGAAGAAGTAACGATTATCCGAGTGTACTATTTTCACTCAACTTAGTACATTTTTCCTCTAAGTGCGAAACAACAATCAGCATTGGCTCGCCTAAGCTACCAGTGCTTCGCCTGAGCGAAATAGAAGAATCAAACTCGGATTTCCTTCTTCAACTTCACAACTTTATTCACTAACTTTTTAGTTTAGTTTTTTTTTTCTTCTTTTTATTCATTCTAATTCAAAGTTCTAAACAAAACAATCGGAACATAGGGCTGCCTCCCTAGAGCGCTTCTTTAAGGTCACTAGCTTGACCTTATTGTATCTAAGAAGATGGCTTCAGTAACAAGGAGGTTTTCTGCCTATCAAACTCTCCTCCAAAGTAGAGTTTGAGTCGCTGGCCATTCACCTTGAAAATCCGATCGTTAGTCGGATCTTTCAGTTCGACTGCACCATGAGGAAAAACCTCATTTACAGTAAAAGGCCCAGACCACTTGGATCGAAGTTTTCCAGGGAAGAGTTTCAGTCGGGAATTGAATAACAAAACCTGATCGTCCTTCTGAAACTCTTTCTTATTAATTCGCTTATCATGCCATTTCTTTGTTTTCTCCTTATAAATGGAGGCACTTTGATAAGCGTTGAGTCGGAACTCCTCTAATTCATGGAGTTTCAAAACTCTTTCCTCCTGAGACTGGTCACAGTCCAAATTTAATAGCTTTGTGGCCCACCACGCTTTGTGTTCCAACTCCACAGGGAGATGGCAAGCCTTACCGTACACCAATTGATACGGGGACATGCCAATCGGAGTTTTAAAAGCTGTTCGGTAAGCCCACAATGCATCATCTAATCTTACCGACTAATCTTTTCTGGATTTTCCGACCACTTTTTCTAAAATTCTCTTGATTTCTCTATTGGACAGTTCGACTTGTCCACAAGTCTGTGGATGGTAAGGAGTTGATATCTTATGTAAAACCTCATAGTGACACAGGGCTTTTTCCATTATCTTATTGCAAAAATGTGAACCCCCATCACTAATAATTACTCTTGGAACTCCAAACCTAGAGAAAATATTCTTTTTGATGAACCTAAGCACAACCTGTGCATCATTGGTTCGGGTGGGAATTGCCTCCACCCATTTGGAGACATAGTCCACAGCAACAAGAATGTATTCGTTGGAGAACGACTTAGGGAAGGGTCCCATGAAGTCGATACCCCAAACGTCAAATAATTCCACAATTAGAATATTTGTCAAAGGCATGCCAGCTTTTGCAGAGAGACCTCCGCTCCTTTGACATTTATCACACCTTTTTACATATTCTTTGGAATCCTGAAAGATAGTTGGCCAGTAAAAGCCACTCTGCAACACCTTAGCTGCGGTACGGGAGGCACCATGGTGACCTCCGTAATAAGAATCGTGGCAGTGCCACAAGAGCCTTTCCTGCTCGGATTCAGGCACACAGCGCCTGATTACTCCATCTATGCCTATTTTAAACAAAAATGGATCATCCCAAAGAAAAGCCTTACTATCATGAAAGAATTTTTTTCTCATTTGGGATGTCCAACCATCAGGTACCACTGAGGCACTTTTAAAGTTTGCCATGTCAGCGTACCATGGCCCAGTTATAATGGCCATCAACTTTTCGTCTGGAAATTCCTCTTTTATTAAGACAGAATCCGACTCAACTTCCAGACGAGACAATTGGTCTGCAACTGAGTTCTCTACTCCTTTTTTGTCTCGTATTTCTAAGTCAAACTTTTGGAGTAACAGAACCCACCTAATCAGTCTCGGTTTAGACTCTTTTTTAGCTAGTAAATACTTGATTGCCGAGTGGTCTGTATATACGATGACTTTGGCTCCAATCAAGTATGCACGAAATTTATCAAATGCATACACCACAGCAAGCATTTCTTTTTCAGTCGTGGTGTAATGTATTTGATTTTCATTTAACACTTTACTAGCATAATAGATCACATGAGTTAATTTCTCTTTTTTCTGACCCAGTACAGCTCCAATTGCAAAGTCACTTGCATCACACATCAATTCAAACGGTAAAGACCAGTCGGGTGATGCAAGGATCGGAGCTGAAGTCAAACTTTGTTTCAATTTTTCAAATGCCTTGACACAATTTTCATTAAATGCAAACACCTGATCTTTCACAAGCAAATCGGTCAAAGGCTTAGCTATTTTTGAAAAATCTTTTATGAATCTTCTATAGAACCCAGCACATCCTAGAAAACTCCTTACTCCTTTCACATTGATCGGAGGAGGAAGTTTTTCAATAATTTCAATTTTTGCTCGGTCCACCTGCATGCCCTCAGCAGAGATCCTATGGCCAAGGACTATCCCTTCCTTAACCATAAAATGTCATTTCTCCCAGTTAAGAACGAGATTGGTCTCTTGACATCTCATCAGCACCTTAGCTAAGTTGCTGAGGCATGTGTCAAAATTGCTCCCAAATATCGAGAAGTCACCCATGAATACTTCAATGAATTTCTCCACCATATCCCCAAAAATTGCCAGCATGCACCTTTGGAAGGTTGCTGGAGCGTTGCACAAGCCGAACGGCATGCGCCTGTATGCAAAAATTCTATAGGGACATGTGAAGGCAGTCTTTTCTTGATCCTTCGGGTCAACCACAATTTAGGTATAACCCGAGTACCCATCAAGAAAACAATAGTACTCATGTCCTGATAACCTCTCAAGCATTTGATCAACAAACGGAAGGGGGAAATGGTCTTTCCGAGTAGAGTTATTCAGCCTTCTGTAATCAATGCACATCCTCCAGCCTGTAGTTGGCCGAGTGGCAATGATTTCACCCTGGTCATTTCTTACAGTCGTCATTCCTCCCTTCTTGGGCACCACTTGGACTGGGCTAATCCAAGTGCTGTCCGAGATCGGGTAAATGATTCCCGCATCAAGGAGCTTGACCACTTCCTTTCTCACTGCTTCCTTCATAATGGGGTTCAGTCTGCGTTGTGGCTGTACAACAGGGGAATAGTCATCCTCCATCAGGATTTTGTGCATACAAAAGGATGGATTGATTCCCTTCAAGTCAGCAATGTTCCAGCCAATGGCAGATTCATAAGCCTTTAATACCCCAACTAGTTTATTCTCATCCTCTTCTTTTAAGTCGGCATTAATAATGACAGGATGAGTGTCATTTCCTCTCAGGAAAACATATTTTAGATGAGAAGGTAAAGGTTTTAAATCATTTTTTTCTTCCGAAAATTCCTTTCCCTTCTCAGCTTCAGTATTTTCCAAATCATTTTTCTTTTCGAAATCACCTACTTCTAAAACTTCCAGTAGGTCCAGTATTTCCGAGTGAGAGTCAATTGACTCGGTCTCAGAGTCAAAGTCATCCTCTAAAAAAGTTCGTAGAGCCTCTTCCTTAGTTTTTAACAGTAGGGGAGTCTGGTAATTTTCAACCTCTTCAATCATTAGGCAATCCATCCATTCAGTCGGATGTTTCATGGAATTGAAGACATTAAAAATTACTTGCTCCTCCTGAACTCTCAGCATGAGTTCACCTTTTTCCACATCAATCAATGCTCTACCAGTAGCTAGGAAGGGTCTACCTAAGATCAAAGGGATCTCTCGGTCAGCTTCCATATCCAACACTATGAAGTCTGCTGGAAAGATAAATTTATCTACTTTTACTAACAAGTCTTCCAGCATGCCTTGGGGATATTTAATGGACCTGTCAGCCAACTGCAAGGACATGCGAGTCGGTTGCAACTCATTAATTCCCAATTTTTTCATCAAAGATAGAGGCATCAGATTTATACTGGCTCCTAGATCACAGAGAGCACTTCCTACATGAATATCCCCTATTGCACACGGTATTGTGAAAGATCCAGGATCCTCTAGCTTTTGGGGAAGTTTCTTTTGAATGATTGCGCTACACTCTTGAGTGAGAGTAATCATTTCATCCCCCTAAGCTTCCGCTTCTTAGACAATAGTTCTTTTAAAAATTTTGCATAGGAAGGCATCTCCTGCAATGCCTCAGCAAAAGGGATATTAATGTGAAGTTTCTTGAAGACCTCTAAGAACCTAGCAAACTTCTGCTCCTCTATTTGCTTTTTAAACCTGTGCGGAAATGGAGCATTCCTCAGTTTTTCAGGAGTCAGCTTAGAAGCTTCCTCCAGAATCAGATCAACCTTTTTCTTTTTCTTTTGATGGACTTTATTTTGATGCTGAAATCCTGAGCCATTAATTTGGTGTAAAAATCTTAGTAAAATAAAATGTGACTCTCGGATTTACACTTTGGCAAGCGCACCAGTCGTTAAAATTGTAGTGTATTTGATCGTCCCACAGGGATTGTGGTAAGTACCTTACCACAATCTAGGACTAGTACAAGCTGAACCAACAGAAAATACATAAAGTTCATTCGGTTTTTATGGTTTTAGTGTTTTATAGTTGTTTTTGTATTTTCAGAAACAGAGTTAAAGTGAAATGAAGAAAGTGATTAATAGAAAACAGGTCAGGATTGCTTCGGCTCACAATTTCCTCAAGAAACATGCAATTACGTATAATCGAACTTCACAATCTAGAGGACAATCCGCTTGTGGTTATTCCCTAATTCCTTAGGTGAAAAACACTAATCCTTAAGCAATGAACCTTAATTCCTTAAGTGCTCGATTAACCTAAGAATCTAATGCGAAATTGGAGGTTGAACTCTAACTATTCACCTAAATTGATTAGGCCTGAACTAGTTAGAAAGCTGGAAGTTACCTAAGCTTCAGCCATGATTCCTCACTGGTGAAGTTCTTCATCAGTTCTGGATTTGTCAATCCAGCAATTCTGCTCCACTCCTCAGCTTGTTCGCCTCAGGATCTAGAAGTCGATCTACTTGCTCACAGCTTCAAGACTCCATTGTTCACCTTCACAATCCCAACCTTAGGGATTTAGAACTCCATTGACTTCAGTTCCATCGAAGGATTGTGGAACGTCATGGAGGAGAGAGCTTAGAGAGAGAAAATGAAGTAGTAAGATGTTCGAAGTTTTGAATGAAAAAGATTGTGTTCTATGTATTCTCTGTCTCCACACTTTACAGAGTATGTACATGAATATATATATATGCATCTTAACTAAACTAACTAACTTAACTAATAACTTAGAGAACTTAAGTTAACGAATAAAACTAATTACTCAGTTTACAGAGTAACCAACTAATTACAACTCAGCTCTTAACAGGATCCAGCTCAGCCTTAGCTAATTTACAGCGCAGCACCAGCTAATTGACAGCTTACTTCTTAAATTACTTAAGGTTGCAGTAGTAGAGAAGAAGGTTATGGAAGCGGAACAGTACTGCACCAAGTGTGTTGTTGGAGGGAAGGAACAGTGTTTAAATTACTGCCTTTATGCTTCAGCTGCTGAGTATTCGCTTGAGCGGATTAAACTCTCGCTTGGGCGAATTGGAAATATGTAATACAGAATGGCTTTCTCGCTCAAGCGTGATTGCTTCGCTTGAGCTAATTTTTATCCTTCGCTTTAGCGAATTTAACTCCCGCTTGAGCGAGTTGATTATTTAATCGGTATTCTGCAGTTGGCGTTCGGGTTCTTCATGCAATATTCCGAGTCCTTGTTCTCTTCCGGAGTTGGTGTCTTTGGAGTCTTCTTAAGTTAGCTTACTTGAAGTCTCGCTTGGTCAGTATTTGGGCTCTTTTCAGTCGGATTCAGGAAGTCTCACTCGGATTTATCAATTTCTGCTCGGATTTGTAGGATTTCACTCAGAATTTTCTTCTTATCTTGAGTCCGCCTTGTTCCTGCATTAATAAATAGCTACTTGCCTAGCAATTATACGCTGGCTGCTTAGTGAATTTATAAATACTTCAAAATTCCTTATCTAATTAATATTTTCAATCGGTTTTTATACATAAATAGCATACTTTTGAAATAATTAATTAAAACATGAATTATTAACAAATTATTAAATACTAATATCAAAACTAGACGTTACTTAGTAATTTATGTTAAATAAACAGTGGAATAATTAAGTCTTTTCAAGACTTATCACATCCCCAAACTTAAAACTTTGCTTGTCCTCAAGCAAATATTCAGACTTATTAACTAACAGCATTTGATCAACACAATCAACCTTTCCTTAACTTAATTCATACTATAATTATTGAATACCGATCATGCTTTCTTCTCGCAATTTCTAAAAGTATAAAAACTTACACCTCATTTGGGAGACAAGCTGCTGATGCTTTCCTCACTGGTCGGTGTTTAACTCTTCTCTCGGTGTATAGGGTAAATAGAATGCACTCATCACCTGCATCCTAGTTAGATCAACATAGGCTTGCAACAGTTCTAAACATCATGAAATATGCCAACTCAATCGGATCAGTAAGGGCTTTTTAAGCTTATAATGGGGCTCGGCTACAGGCTCAATTATTGTTTTTCCGAGTCATAGATAGGTTACAAGATGTGTCCACTGATGCTTTGCCTCAATTATAACTTAATTGCCTCTACTAACAACTCTCTTTACTTTTCTAACTGAATGCTACTTAATAACTCGTGTTGTTTTGCACTTTCTTTTTCTTTCAGTCCTTCGGACTTTTCCTTTCCTTTTCTTTCTTTTCTTTCCATCTTTTCCGATCGATTTTTTTTTTCTTGTGGGGCTTTGCACCTCTTTTTTCTTTTCTGAACTTTGTTCATTTTTCTCTCGGCTTTGCCTTTCTTCCTTTTATTTTCCTACATATTTATCCATAATCAAGGTCAGAGTGTGTCCTTAATTACTGTTAGGCACACTCTTCATCCCCAAACTTAGAGATTGCTAGTCCCTAGCAATAAGCAAAAACCGAGTAATTCACCAGTGGAACATCGAGGGTACTCTAGTTGGGTTTTTCTTGGATAACTAGGCTTGTAATGTTAGGTATATAAAACGAATAAAAGGGTCTCAAGCTCAATCATAATTATTGGGTCAAAGGATGATTAATATATTAGGAAGGCTATTTTTGGCCCTGGCTAAATAATCAAAGAAGGCCTTCATCATTTCCGATTGGTTGACATACGACAATTAGCAAGCACTGAGGCAAATTCTGTCTCACTAACTAGCATGCAAGTTCACTCGGAAAAGATAAAACAGGCTCAAAAGCTCATATGAGTATAACAGTTAATCAGCCAGTCTTGTCCCCAAACTTAATGTAAGATCATACATTTAGATTGCTAACTAGCACGCCGAGTAAACATTTAATTAATGATGAAGAATAGTTATGGGCAGAGATCATGAGTTAAGCAAAAACCGATTAATTAATATATCCGACTACAGCTTAACGCATCAGCAAACTTTAAATTATTAAGATGGATTTGAAATTAAATATAATTAACATATTTTATCAAATAAAGAATCGGAAAATCAAATAAGGAGTCGGGTTACTAGAATACTTCCCTTTTACCTGAGTGGCAGTGCTGGGAAGCGCGTAATCGGATTGGGACTCATGGATTTTACCAATACATATGAAAAAACCGAATAAAACAAACAATTGAACAAGAAAGTAAAATTTTCATTACATGATTAAAAATAGAAACAAGTTCACTGTTCAGAAAGCAGTTACAATAACTTCAAATTAATTACATAGAAAACATCATAAAAAAAACATGGAACAACTGCTTAAACATTCTGATCTTCATCGTCCTTGTCCTGCTGGGAGGGAATCGTGAATCCAATGGAAGCTAACCACGCATCTCTATCCAGTGGAGGTCCCATTTCTGGTGAATGTTCAACCCTCAGTTTCGTGGCAATCTTTCTGAGCATCTGATCGTGGTTCGAGACCTGATCATAAATTTCAAGTTGCATCTTCTTTACAACCTGTAATTCCTATAACACCAAAAGAATGTCAGAAGAAGAAGAAGAAGGACCAGCTCCTACAGATTGCTTGGGACGTTCTGGTTCTGTGGCTTTAAACTTCACAGCACAGTTTTCAACAGCCTTAACACTTTCAACCTCTGGTGACTCATTTTCCTCACTTGCAGGAGATACATTCCTTTGAACCAGAGGAGATACATCCCTTTGCTCTTGACTTCGACTAGGGACATGTACAGACGAATCAGATATAGTGATGGTTGCCACTTCTCTTTCGTTGTCTATTTGTTTCCTTCGCACACTTCCTTCTGCAAAGTTGGGTCTAGGTTTCTGCAGAAGTCTTTGAGATCTTCTTTTCATGATGAATGTTAAAACAACGATGATAAACAACCTAATTAAACAAAAATAAGAACAGAAATCCAACAGAAAAACAACAAACCCAACTGTGAGATGCATGGCTTATGAATAGTGGAAAACAATAACAATGAAACAAGAAGATAATAACCACGAACTTAGAAGTGAAAGAAGTGGAAAGGTAATACCTTTCTTAGAAACCAGAAAGTGTCTTTTCGTCTTCAGTCCAAGTTCAGCATAGGTACTGAGGGTTGGAAGCTGAAAGGGTTTCTCTTTTATAATGTTGAATTCAATTTTCCAGAAACACGTAATTGCGGTCAACCTTATTTATTACTTTATTAAATGTATTACTACTATTATTATTATTATTATGTTTATTATTTATTTATTATTATTTATATATATATTAGATTTTTTTTATATTTTATTTTATTTTTATTTATATATATATATATTACTGGGCGTGCCATTTTTTTAGTTTTATATTTTTTTTATTATTATTTTTTTTAGAATACTCAATTATTAGAGGGGTAGAAGATCGAGGAAGAGTGGGATGATACCAATGTGATGCCAAATGGACATAGGAGAATGGAAGATGGATAAATGAATAGACGATAAGACAAGAAGCGAGTTTAACTACGAGTTTAAATCCAAGGAGAATGAAAAGTATTTAAATAAATGAAATAGAGCGTATGAGAAACGAGTGACCCATTGTAATGAAATATGAGTGAATCAAGAAACGAATAATAAAAGAAACGAATAGAAGTACGAACGAATGAAAGAATACCGAGTAAATGAATAATGAGCGAAAAGAGTAAAAAGGGTGAAAGGATGATAACCGAGTGAGAAGGGAGACAGGTACCGAGTGATAAAAATCTGAGAAATGAAGAACGAGTGGCTGAGGGAGGTAGAGATAATAAAAGTCAAACAAATCGAAGTGAATTGAAAGAAAGAGGTTCTGAGTCAATGAGTGATAGCTATACTGACTGGATGAATGAAACGAGTAAACGCACAAGCCATTGGAAGAATAAATGGAAAAATGAATAACGAACCACCGAATGAATACCCCCGATGAAGGAATTGGTCGAATAAATGAAAGAATTTGAATACAACTAAAAGGATGAAAACCCGAGTGAATGAATAGTGGGTCGACGAATGAGGTGAACAAAACGAAAGTCCGAGTAAATGAATGGGAAAGAATGAATGTATAACTGAAAAGCTGAATGACGGGTGAGGAACGGAAAAGAGAGTGACCGAGTGGAAACGAGTAAAGGGTATATCGATCGATGAAGGAGATGAGTAAATGAAGGAACCGAGTGAACTAGCGAGAAACCTAGTAAATGAGGAACTGAGTGATGAGTGAGTGAGAAAAAATGAATAAAACACTGAATGAAAAGGGTACTGAGTGAATGAATACCGAATGGGTCCCAGAATGAGTAAAAGAATGAATGAATGAAGATAAGTGTATGAGAACCGAGTGTGACAATGAATGGACGAGTGAACAACAGTCGTGAGATACGAGTGAACAGAGAAGTGCGTGAAAGAAAGAACGAATGAGAGTAAGGCTGAGCGAAAGAAAGAACGAGTGGAGGAAACTGAGTGATATAGATCTGAGATATGAAGAATGAGTGAATGACAATGAGAGTTCGGGCGAAGAACAAAAATGACGAGTGGAAAATGAAATGAATGAAATACCGAGTAAATGAAAGGCCGTGTAAACGAAACGAATACAGCGAGGGACCGAGTGAATGGAGAAACTTAGGGAATGAAAAACGAGATGACAGGAAATTGAGTGACTGGAAATACTGAGAGTGACAATCGCGAATAAAACACGAGTAGATGGAAACGAAAAGTACAGCGTGAGAAAACTGAGAAAGAAAATAAGTGGAATGATACGACGAGTAAATGAATACCGAGTGGATTAAACCGGGTAAAAGTGAAAAAAAAACGAATGAACAAACAGCGAGAGGTCGGACAAATAGAAAAACAAGTGAAAGAACAGGAAAGAATGGTTGACTGACCGGGCGAACAAACATGAGTGAAAGATAGACGAAGAAGGAGATAACCTGAGTGTATAAAAGAACCACTATAGTGGAAACTGAATGGATATATATATATGAGTGGCTGAAAAAGAAAAAGAACGGAAGGCGAAGCATTCATGAAATAATGGGTGAAAAAGATCGGGTGAATCAGTGATGAATGGAAGAATGGAAGAATGACCGAGTGAATGGAGAACGAGTGAAATAAACTGACCGAGTGGAATGAAGACCGAGTGAAAAATGAGGTGAACAACGAAAGTCAGAATGATATGGAGCGACTGAGTGAGAAAAACGAGTGAATATAAGAATGACTGCATAGGGGTCTGAGTGAATCAGAATACCGAATGGATGAAGAAGAAGACGATTGAGTGACAAAATGAGTAGACGAGAGAATGAGTGAATGAAAACCTGGATGAACAACCAACACATGCAGAGAGATCGGGTGATGAAACCGAGGAAGAACTCAGGTGGATTGAAAGCACGAATGAATAAATCAACGACTGAGAGGAAGAGATAAAGTATGGGAATGAGTGACGGGTGAGGGTGGACAACAGAATATATGAAAAGAAGGACGAGTGAAAGTTAAATGAAAGAAACTGAGTGAGGAGTGAGGAATGAGGGATCCGAGTGGAAGAAACCGGCTACTAGAGAAAGCCGAGTGGATGAAAGAATGAAAGGCCGCGTGCAAATGAGACTAATGGATACAGTACTGATTGTGATGACTGAGGAATCCGAGTGATGAAAAGCCGACTGAAATAAGTCACTTTTCACTATCTGACCCGTTCATTACATCAACGATCAGAAATCCTTCCAAGCCTTCCTTTTTATTCGCAGAAATTTATTGAAAAATGCCGAGTGAAGTTTAGTCGGGAAGAAGGATTAAGAAAAAGTAACGATTATCCGAGTGTACTATTTTCACTCAACTTAGTACATTTTTCCTCTAAGTGTGAAACAACAATCAGCATTGGCTCGCCTAAGCTACCAGTGCTTCGCCTGAGCGAAATAGAAGAATCAAACTCGGATTTCCTTCTTCAACTTCACAACTTTATTCACTAACTTTTTAGTTTAGTTTTTTTTTTCTTCTTTTTATTCATTCTAATTCAAAGTTCTAAACAAAACAATCGGAACATAGGGCTGCCTCCCTAGAGCGCTTCTTTAAGGTCACTAGCTTGACCTTATTGTATCTAAGAAGATGGCTTCAGTAACAAGGAGGTTTTCTTCCTATCAAACTCTCCTCCAAAATAGAGTTTGAGTCGCTGGCCATTCACCTTAAAAACCCGATCGGTAGTCGGATCTTTCAGTTCGACTGCACCATGAGGAAAAACCTCATTTACAGTAAAAGGCCCAGACCACTTGGATCGAAGTTTTCCATGGAAGAGCTTCAGTCGGGAATTGAATAACAAAACCTGATCGTCCTTCTGAAACTCTTTCTTATTAATTCGCTTATCATGCCATTTCTTTGTTTTCTCCTTATAAATAGAGGCACTTTGATAAGCGTTGAGTCGGAACTCCTCTAATTCATGGAGTTTCAAAACTCTTTCCTCCTGAGACTGGTCACAGTCCAAATTTAATAGCTTTGGGGCCCACCACGCTTTGTGTTCCAACTCCACAGGGAGATGGCAAGCCTTACCGTACACCAATTGATACGGGGACATGCCAATCAGAGTTTTAAAAGCTGTTCGGTAAGCCCACAATGCATCATCTAATCTTACCGACCAATCTTTTCTGGATTTTCCGACCACTTTTTCTAAAATTCTCTTGATTTCTCTATTGGACAGTTCGACTTGTCCACAAGTCTGTGGATGGTAAGGAGTTGATATCTTATGTAAAACCTCATAGTGACGCAGGGCTTTTTCCATTATCTTATTGCAAAAATGTGAACCCCCATCACTAATAATTACTCTTGGAACTCCAAACCTAGAGAAAATATTCTTTTTGATGAACCTAAGCACAACCTGTGCATCATTGGTTCGGGTCAGAATTGCCTCCACCCATTTGGAGACATAGTCCACAGCAACAAGAATGTATTCGTTGGAGAACGACTTAGGGAAGGGTCCCATGAAGTCGATACCCCAAACGTCAAATAATTCCACAATTAGAATATTTGTCAAAGGCATGCCAGCTTTTGCAGAGAGACCTCCGCTCCTTTGACATTTATCACACCTTTTTACATATTCTTTGGAATCCCGAAAGATAGTTAGCCAGTAAAAGCCACTCTGCAACACCTTAGCTGCGGTACGGGAGGCACCATGATGACCTTCGTAATAAGAATCGTGGCAGTGCCACAAGAGCCTTTCCTGCTCGGATTCAGGCACACAGCGCCTGATTACTCCATCTATGCCTATTTTAAACAAAAATGGATCATCCCAAAGAAAAGCCTTGCTATCATGAAAGAATTTTTTTCTCATTTGGGATGTCCAACCATCAGGTACCACTGAGGCACTTTTAAAGTTTGCCATGTCAGCGTACCATGGCCCAGTTATAATGGCCATCAACTTTTCGTCTGGAAATTCCTCTTTTATTAAGACAGAATCTGACTCAACTTCCAGATGAGACAATTGGTCTGTAACTGAGTTCTCTACTCCTTTTTTGTCTCGTATTTCTAAGTCAAACTCTTGGAGTAACAGAACCCACCTAATCAGTCTCGGTTTAGACTCTTTTTTAGCTAGTAAATACTTGATTGCCGAGTGGTCTGTATATACAATGACTTTGGCTCCAATCAAGTATGCATGAAATTTATCAAATGCATACACCACAGCAAGCATTTCTTTTTCAGTCGTGGTGTAATGTATTTGATTTTCATTTAACACCTTACTAGCATAATAGATCACATGAGTTAATTTCTCTTTTTTCTGACCCAGTACAGCTCCGATTGCAAAGTCACTTGCATCACACATCAATTCAAATGGTAAAGACCAATCGGGTGATGCAAGGATCGGAGCTGAAGTCAAACTTTGTTTCAATTTTTCAAATGCTTTGACACAGTTTTCATTAAATGCAAACACCTGATCTTTCACAAGTAAATCGGTCAAAGGCTTAGCTATTTTTGAAAAATCTTTTATGAATCTTCTATAGAACCCAGCACATCCTAGAAAACTCCTTACTCCTTTCACATTGATCAGAGGAGGAAGTTTTTCAATAATTTCAATTTTTGCTCGGTCCACCTGCATGCCCTCAGCAGAGATCCTATGGCCAAGGACTATCCCTTCCTTAACCATAAAATGGCATTTCTCCCAGTTAAGAACGAGATTGGTCTCTTGACATCTCATCAGCACCTTAGTTAAGTTGCTGAGGCATGTGTCAAAATTGCTCCCAAATACCGAGAAGTCATCCATGAATACTTCAATGAATTTCTCCACCATATCCCCAAAAATTGCCAGCATGCACCTTTGGAAGGTTGCTGGAGCGTTGCACAAGCCGAACGGCATGCGCCTGTATGCAAAAATTCCATAGGGACATGTGAAGGCAGTCTTTTCTTGATCCTTCGGGTCAACCACAATTTGGTTATAACCCGAGTACCCATCAAGAAAACAATAGTACTCATGTCCTGATAACCTCTCAAGCATTTGATCAACAAACGGAAGGGGGAAATGGTCTTTCCGAGTAGAGTTATTCAGCCTTCTGTAATCAATGCACATCCTCCAGCCTGTAGTTGGCCGAGTGGCAATGATTTCACCCTGGTCATTTCTTACAGTCGTCATTCCTCCCTTCTTGGGCACCACTTGGACTGGGCTAATCCAAGTGCTGTCCGAGATCGGGTAAATGATTCCCGCATCAAGGAGCTTGACCACTTCCTTTCTCACTGCTTCCTTCATAATGGGGTTCAGTCTGCGTTGTGGCTGTACAACAGGGGAATAGTCATCCTCCATCAGGATTTTATGCATACAAAAGGATGGACTGATTCCCTTCAAGTCAGCAATGTTCCAGCCAATGGCAGATTCATAAGCCTTTAATACCCCAACTAGTTTATTCTCATCCTCTTCTTTTAAGTCGGCATTAATAATGACAGGATGAGTGTCATTTCCTCTCAGGAAAACATATTTCAGATGAGAAGGTAAAGGTTTTAAATCATTTTTTTCTTCCGAAAATTCCTTTCCCTTCTCAGCTTCAGTATTTTCCAAATCATTTTTCTTTTCGAAATCACCTACTTCTAAAACTTCCAGTAGGTCCAGTATTTCCGAGTGAGAGTCAATTGACTCGGTCTCAGAGTCAAAGTCATCCTCTAAAAAAGTTCGTAGAGCCTCTTCCTTATTTTTTAACAGTAAGGGAGTCTGGTAATTTTCAACCTCTTCAATCATTAGGCAATCCATCCGTTCAGTCGGATGTTTCATGGAATTGAAGACATTAAAAATTACTTGCTCCTCTTGAACTCTCAGCATGAGTTCACATTTTTCCACATCAATCAATGCTCTACCAGTAGCTAGGAAGGGTCTACCTAAGATCAAAGGGATCTCTCGGTCAGCTTCCATATCCAACACTATGAAGTCTGCTGGAAAGATAAATTTATCTACTTTTACTAACAAGTCTTCCAGCATGCCTTGGGGATATTTAATGGACCTGTCAGCCAACTGCAAGGACATGCGAGTCGGTTGCAACTCATTAATTCCCAATTTTTTCATCAAAGATAGAGGCATCAGATTTATACTGGCTCCTAGATCACAGAGAGCACTTCCTACATGAATATCCCCTATTGCACACGGTATTGTGAAAGATCCAGGATCCTCTAGCTTTTGGGGAAGTTTCTTTTGAATGATTGCGCTACACTCTTGAGTGAGAGTAATCATTTCATCCCCCTAAGCTTCCGCTTCTTAGACAATAGTTCTTTTAAAAATTTTGCATAGGAAGGCATCTTCTGCAATGCCTCAGCAAAAGGGATATTAATGTGAAGTTTCTTGAAGACCTCTAAGAACCTAGCAAACTTCTGCTCCTCTATTTGCTTTTTAAACCTGTGCGGAAATGGAGCATTCCTCAGTTTTTCAGGAGTCAACTTAGAAGCTTCCTCCAGAATTAGATCAACCTTTTTCTTTTTCTTTTGATGGACTTTATTTTCTTTTTCTTTTTCTGATTCATTTTTATTTTCTACTTCATCTTTATTGTCTTGCTCGGTTTCTTGTATTATTTCTTTTTCTTTTTCTGAACCTATTTCTTGACCCGGAGATGGAGAAATAATTTTTGCACTCCTAGTAATTATGGCCTTGCAATGTTCCCTTGGATTTACCTCGGTATCTCCAGGGAAATTGCCTGCTTGCCTCTCAGCTAATTGTTTAGAAAGTTGTCCTACTTGATTTTCTAAATTTCTTATGGATGCTTCCTGATTCTTAAAACTGGCCTGAGTGGCCTGGATAAACTGAGAAAGTACATTCTCGAGTTCGGATTTTTCTTTAACAGGAGGGTGCGAAGGTTGTTGTGGTCTATTTGTGGGTTGACTCGGTGGGATATTCTGATTCAGATGTGGACCTTTCTGCCAGGAAAAATTGGGGTGGCTCCTGTAATTAGGATTAAAGGAATTAGAAGGATAATTCCTTTGATACTGTTGCTGCCCCATATAATTCACTTGCTCGGAAGGCACAACTGGATCACACATTCCATTTTCATGGTCTCCACCATAAAAGTCACAACTGACCATAGAAACTTGACTTGGCTTTTGGAGTTCTGAAATCTGAATGCTTAATTTTTCCAAAGCCTGAGTCATCAGTTTGCTCTGAGCCAGATAGGCATCTTGTGCTTCTAATTCTAATATTCCTCTCCTAGGGACTTGGTTCCTCTCACTAATCAGGCATTCATTAGAAGCCATCACATCAATCAGCTCTATAGCTTCTTCTACCGTTTTATTGTTAATGAGCCTCCAGCCGAGGCATCAATCAAGACTCTGGTAGCTGGCCTAACACCATTATAGAAAATAGTCACTTGCTGTACATCAGAAATCTGATGATGAGGACATCTCCTCAAGCTTTCTTTATACCTATCCCATGCTTCCATCAAGGACTCACCTTCTCTTTGCTGAAAACATGTAATTTCATTGCGCAGTTTTGCATATTTAGAAGGAGGGAAGTATTTAATCAAAAATTTCCTTTGCAAATCCTCCCAGGTGGAGATACTGTTTCTCGGTTGACTCTGCAACCAGGCTTTTGCTCGGTCCCTTAGAGAAAATGGAAACAACCTTAGTCGGATTGCTTCTTCAGGGACTCCATTCATTTTTACGGTATCACAAATTTGGAGGAAAGTTGATAAATGCAAATTTGGATCCTCAACCTCACTTCCTCCGAATTGTTCATTTCTTACCAGCTGCAGTAAAGCTGGTTTTAGTTCAAAATTGTTAGCTGCTGTCGCGACCTGGATCGCGGCGGGACGGCCGACCCTCGAAACCGATTTTAAAAATTAACAGGGAGTCGCCACCAATATTTTTAAGGATAAAATATCAGGAAAACCTTTCGTTAAAGCACTGGTTATAAAAATGAAATTCTAAGCTCGGGAGTCGAATTACAGGTGAGGAAGGTATTAGCACCTCACAACTGTCCGTTATAAAACGGTTACCCCAAATTGATAGCACGCACTTCGAAATAGCCCATAAATTATTTTCAACTTCTTTTAAGAAAAAGAAATACACGAAATAACTAAGCGAACGCAAACAGATAGAACAAACTAAACAATGACAACAAAACAGCGACAGAAAGAAATTTGATTAAACAGTGACAGAAAGGAAAAAAACAGAGTAAGAGCGAAGATTAACAGGACGTCTCGTCCAAATTAACCTTAACTTACACATAAACAATTCGAAGATTAAAATAAAATTGAATAACATGGAGTATAATAAAGTTGATTAAAACTGAAGATTAACAGGACGTCTCATCCAAATTAATCTTATTTTTAAGGAAAACATTATTTAAAATAAAATATTTAAAATATGAGGTCAACAAGACGTCTCGTCTAAATTAACCTCATTTTTAAGGAAATACTATTTAAATAAAATATTAAAAATATGTGGTCAACAAGACGTCGCGTCTAAATTAACCTCATTCTTAAGGAAAATACTATTCACATAAAATATAAAAAAAAAACACCGAGATTAACAAGACGTCGCGTCTAAATTAATCTCATTTTAAGAAAGTTATTATTTTAAATAAAATATTAAGAGTATGAGATTAACAAGACGTCTCGTCTAAATTAACCTCATTTTAAACAAATTATTATAAAATATTAAATAGGTAAAATAAATTGAGATAATAACAAAGGCATAAAAAATAAACGAAGGAAAGTGGGCCCGACAGGAATTGACTCCCGCTCCTACGTATTCTCAAGCTTTTGAGAAATCAGGGTTACGTAGTTCTTTAATGTTCTTTTAGGAAAAGACTCCGGAAGTGATGAAGGATGTCATTGAGGTGAGGAGCTCGTACAAGGCGAAGTTCTTCGCACGTGTATGAACCCTAAAGAGGTGGTGTAGACGGGAGTACTCCCGCACGACACCGTTTTTTTTATTAAAAAAAAGAGATTTTCAAACTAGAAAATATAACATGTGCAAAATTTATTTCTTATTACTATTATATGTATTTCTTAAGGGAAAAGGGGCAAAATATTAACAGTCTAAACTATGCCACACAGACAGACATAACAAATAAATAGCAAACTGACAGGAAAATAAATGATTGAAAACAAGAGAAATAAGGAACAGAATGGAACCGGTGTGAGGGGCTCAGAACCGATGTGGGAACCAAACGCAGCGACGGTGTCTGACTGATTCCGGACTTGCGCGCAGACGAAAAAAATGGACCGGTGTTGGGATCCAAATCTTGAAAACTGAAGGATGCGACCGGTGTTGTGGGAAGTTGATCCGAAGTAAGTTACTGGGTGCTGTGTAAAGAACGATGTGGAGGGGTAATGAAGGCAGTAGCGGGGCAAGGCAGTGAGGAACTAGAACGGGGTGGACTTTGTATGAGGACGGTGTGAGTACGGGGTTGGGGCGATGAAAAGGGGAATAGCTTCGAGTACTGAGAGTTTCCAAGCCTCCCAAAGTTAAAGGACTTATATTGGTGATTATGGCAGATTACTGGTTTCAAGTGAGGGGGAATCTTCAGAAGGTTTCGAAGAAACCAGAGGGAATTTCTGAGGAAAGTTTCCTTGCCAATCAGCTCCTCTAAAACGCAACCCCTATAGCTTCTTTGGCTGGGGCATTTATAGGGCCTTGAGGTCATGGGCTGAGGGTTTGGGGCAGCCAAAATTCCCACTCACCCATACGCGTAGTGGTGTGCAAGCCTGGCCATTATCTGTTCGTGGGGAGCAGGGTTTTAGTGTGGCATTTTTTAATTGTCCACTTCCGCCTCCCTGTCTACCATTTTTGGGGAGTGCGATTCCAGGTCATCATGCACGAACTTCCGACCTCGTCTATCCGTTGTCAAATTTGTGACATCGGGTTAGCAAAGTCATCGGTTGGACGGAGTCTCCACTGATCCGATGTGGTGTCTCAAGAACCATTACCTATGTCTTCACACCGGTTGAGCCTTTCAATGTAATCACAGGGGCGGTGTTCTAATTCCTAGTCTGGATCCACTACTAGCCGGTGTGCCTATTTTTGATCTGATCCCTTTCCTTGGGGCCGGACTGGCCTGTTATTCTGTTATCAGGCGCACGACATCGGTCTGGTGTTAATTTAGGCCTTGTCCGGTGTTGCCAGTTTCAAGGCTGGGTCTGGTGTTATAACAATTTAGGCCGGACCGAAAGAGGTGTTCACAGATGCCCCTCTTTACTCTCTTTCACAAGAGAAATGTAAATTTCCAAGGTGAAAAGGGAGTAAAGATATGAACACCGATGTAGGGGCTAAATAGGACCTAAATCCGGTGTGGGGCTCAATGATGTGGCCATTTAAACAGCCGACGTGTCCTACACATGGTCCACGTCACGAGGTGACTAAGCATCCCACGTGTCGTCAGCTAACTGGTTCTTTTCAAAATTCAAAATTCGCGCCATTGGGCCGGAATGCCAAAAGTCGGCCCTTTTTAATGGGCCTTGGGCCGGAATGCGGAAGGTTCTGGATCCTCGCCCCTCCCCCTATAAAAGAAACTTCGGGAATCCATCACTTTCACTCCTTTCTTGATATTGAAGTGCTGTCTCTCCGACGTTCAACCTCTCCGGTGTTCAAAGTTCGCCTCCGACGTTAAAGCTTTTCTCCGGTGTTACGTCCTGGCTCGTACTAAGAAAACTGAACGCATCACCTCAGCAGGTAGCCATCATCTCCTTCATTTTAATTCGTAGATAAGTCATGGGGGACACCGGTTTGAGTAATGACTCCATTGAGGTCCTATCTGGTCCTCCTTCAATTACATCCCGGCGTCAGCCGGGTGGAGTTTCGAGCCGAGGTCTGAGTCACCAAAGTGGGGCAACCTCGGGGGCTTCACATCGGTTCGTCTCATTGGGACACCGTTTCTCCGCATTGCCTTTGTGGGAAACAGAGGGGTTTGACACATCGTCAGACTCTTCTTTTAACTTTGGCACTGCTAGTGAAGGGGGAAGCAGTGCCGATCTATATCTTACTGACGATGTGGCCTTTTACAGCTGTATTCCCTTCCTTCGCCATACCGTCCGAATGGCTTCTGAAAATTCTTCCACCGGCGTCGCTGTGATCACCGACCCTGTTGAGACAAATGTCTTGGCACACCGGATCGACTGGCTAGCTGAGAAGGCCAGGGATCCTTACTTCTGGGTTCATGAAGACCCAAAGACAATTGTTTCCCGGTATGCTGAAGATGCTGTCGACGTCACCATCGAAGATGTCGTTGTTCATGCCGATGTTGAGCATGAAAACGACTTTACTGTATTCTGCCCCCAAACCTCGGACAGGATCTGCCATCAACCGGGGTCAAGGAATCTCTTCATGTATGAGATAGTCTTCTCCAAGATCGGCGTCCGCTTCCCATTGACGGAGTTTGAGATGGGGGTACTCCGGTTTCTCGACTGCTCTCCCAGCCAACTTCATCCCAATGGCTGGGGTTTGGTAAGGGCCTTGGAAGTACTTGGGGAGTACTTCCACTTCGTCCCCACAGTGGTCCTCTTTTTTACTTATTGCAGGGTGATGCGCCGGGGTAACTCTGGAGGGGGTCTAGGCTTCATCAACCTCCGCTGCGACTCAAAGGTGGTTAACTTCGAAAGTTACACCGAATCGGCCAAGACGGACGGGGTCAGTTTCAAACACTCCTACGTCAAAGTCGAGGTCAATGCTGGTAGGCCGGTGTTCTGGGAGAATTCTGATTTTTCCAGAAAGTTTTACACCGGTTGGACTCATGAGCACTTTCTCCTGACAAGCAATGCCTACATCGTCAGTGAGAGTACCTTGTCAACTGAGTCCAAGAAAGTCCTGGACGCTCTGAAGGGTTATTCGGTCATTGCCAAGTTCTCCTGCAAGAGGCTTTTGGGGACGGAGTCGGGCCGGGATGCTTACCTTGGTAGATATTGTTTAACTTTCCTCCCTTTTATTATTTATTTATTTTGATATATTCACACCGGTACTAACATCGTCTTTCTTTTTTAGGCGAGATGGCTCGGATAGACATCCTTAGGAAACTGAGGGAGGCTGCCGAGGCCCGGAACACTGCTGCCGCTGCACAGGAGAACAGGGTGACTCCTCGTCACACATCGGCCAAGATGGTGAGCATCCCGGCTGAAAATGTTGGGGCGATGAATCTGGGGCCAGCTGAAAGAGTCCCAGTTAAAAGGAAGTCCAACCTCGGCTCATCCTCCAAGCCGAAAAAACACAAGGCTTCAAAGGTTGTGGCCGAGGTAGAGGTGCCAAGGGAGGAGGAGGCCGGTCCTGTAAATATTTCCCCAGTCCAGTCTCAACCTGAGGACATTGTTGTCAATTCCCGCCTCTCGGACTTTCTGGAGTACGTCGAAGGGACACCGGCTCGGTTCCACATCCCCTTCAAGCTCAAAACCGATCTTCCTGCTCCTGAAGCTCAATCTGCTGCCGAAGCAGCTATTTTTAATTTGGTTGAGGCTGCCGGGGTCCTCAGCTCTTTGGGCCGCTCTTACTATTCCGGTGTTGAGGCCAAGGAATGCCTAGACCGGATGAAGAAAGCTGAGGCCTTGAGAGTCGAGGCTCAGGCTGCTTTGACCCAGAAGGAATAGGAACTAGCCAAGAGCAAGGAGGACCTGTCTGAACTCGCTGCTGCCTATACATCGGCTGCCAAGAGGGCAGATGCTGCTGAAGCTAAGGCTAAGGCTTCAGAGGACGCTCTTCAAGCTCTCCGGACCGAACTAGATGAAGCCAAGGCTGCGAAAGCCGAGGTGGACAAGAAAAACGAGGAGCTATCCGGGAAGCTTGCCGATGTGCAGGAGGAGCAGGCAAAGGAGCGGATGGAAGCCGAGGAGCAGATGGCTGAATTTTCGGTATTGGCCGATGTCGCCTTTAGTTCCGCTGTTCGTCAGGTTGTACACCGGAATTCCGCTGTACAACTTAACCTGAACGATATAGGTGTCTACTATGAATTTCATGGTGGCCACTTATATGCTATGGACCGGGGTCAGGCTTCGGAACCTGAGGATATTCCTTATGAGCCGATGCCTCTCCCTGAAGGCCAAAGCATGGAACTGAGGACGGTGTCGGAGGAATCCGAGAGGACAGCCTCCGCTAGACCGGACTCTCCAACGTCCAACTCTTAGGATTTTTCTTTCTTCTTTCCCTTTTTCTTAGCCTTGTTCCGGGATGGGCTCCGGAGTTTTACCCTTTTGTAATGGCCTCAGTGCCCCCAATTAATATAATGCAATCCTTCCACATCTGTTTGACTTCCTTTTTTTTTCGAAATGTTTCCAAGTATCTTTCTTGTGACCGGTGTAAGTTTACAACTCGAAGCAACACCATCCGATCATCGATTCGTACTTAGGATTAGGACTTCATTTTTTCTTTTTGCTAGTTTAATTCGAACACCGTCCTTTGCAAAGCATAGTACATCGGATTATTGTATCAGCCACCCCGTCCACAACTTCATTTACCTTTTGAATCAGGTGTAATGGGTATGACATCGGCCTTAGCAACTTCAAACCTGAACCTGATTCTGTCCGAGGTGGGTTTCCTGATACCGTTTGTTGTTCCCCAAAGTAGTAACCAGTGTGACCAGGGGGACACCGTCTCTTATAACTTCACAGGGCCTACTTCATTTGACTTTGAGAGCCATGACACTGTCTTTGGGATCACCACGCTCTGTAATAGAGTGAACCTCTACCTAGCGTCCATATCGGATCAACACCATTTTTTTTTGTTTTTTTTTTGAAGAATCAAGAGTACTGTTTTTTTTTTTTTTTAAAGAGTGGTGTGCCGCTCCTTAGGCGACAGGAAGGCGAGAGTGGGGAGTTGCCCCTTTACTGAAGATAAAACCTGGGGGGTGGCCCTTGATTTGTAGAGAGATAAAAGGTGGGGAATTGCCCCTTGACTGACGGGAAAGTGAATGTGGGGTGTGGCCCTTGGTTTGCAGAAAAGTAAAAGGTGGGGGATTGCCCCTTGACTGACAGGAAAGTGAATGTGGGGTGTGGCCCTTGGTTTGCAGAAAAGTAAAAGGCGGGGAATTGCCCCTTGATTGATAGAAAAAATAAGTGTGGGGTGTGGCCCTTGGCTTGCAGAAAGGTAAAAGGTGGGGGAATTGCCCCTTGACTGTTAGGAAATAAATGTGGGGTGTGGCCCTTGGTTTGCAGAAAGGTAAAAGGTGGGGGAATTGCCCCTTGACTGTTAGGAAATAAATGTGAGGTGTGGCCCTTGGTTTGCAGAAAGGTAAAAGGTGGGGGATTGCCCCTTGACTGTCAGGAAAGTGAATGTGGGGTGTGGCCCTTGGTTTGTAGAAAAGTAAAAGGTGGGGAATTGCCCCTTGACTGACAGGAAAGTGAATGTGGGGTGTGGCCCTTGGTTTACAGAAAAGTAAAAGTAAGGGATTGCCCCTTGGCTGACAGGAAATAAATGTGGGGGTGTGGCCCTTGGTTTGTAGAAAGGTAAAGGTGGGGGATTGCCCCTTGACTGTCAGGAAAATAAACGTGGGGTGTGGCCCTTGGTTTGCAGAAAAGTAAAAGGTGGGGAATTGCCCCTTGACTGACAGGAAAGTGAATGTGGGGTGTGGCCCTTGGTTTGCAGAAAGGTAAAGGTAGGGGATTGCCCCTTGACCGACAGGAAAATGTGGGTTGTGGCCCTTGGTTTGCAGAAAGGTAAAGGTAGGGGAATTGCCCCTTGCCTGTCAGAGACTAGACCAGGGGAGATGCCCCAGTTTAGGATGGTTTGGAGGAATCTTGGAGGAACTGTCTCTCGACTGTAAGAGAACGGACCAGGGGGAGATGCCCCAGTTTGATTTGTTTGAGAAGTGTAGTTCCATTGGGGAAGAAACTCGGGGAAGTGCCAGTTTTGACGATTTGGGTTACACTGGGAAAGAGAATTTGGGAAGTGCCAGTTTTGGCGATTGTGGTTTCACTGGGGATGCCAATCTACTGACTTTTCTTGGGGAAGACTTTTGGTCCGGATTTTTGGTGTCAGGTTCTTCATTTCAGTGTGACGTAGTTCCATCACTCTTCAAAACAGATGGTTAGAAGCATAAGTAACAAAAGAATTAACATTTCGAGCGACTTTTCCTAAGAGATAGGCTTTCAAGATAACTCATGGATGAGATAGAGACGATTCTGTTTTCCAGGAACATGATTAGCAGACTTGGTTATGCTTTCTCACGGGCTGGGTCTGACGCCAGGATACATTTCGCTCCACCATGACTTTTCATTTCATCACTTTTTCATTTTCAAAAATTTTCAGGAAAACTTGTTCGTTTATGAGATTCAGCTGTAGACTCAGGGGAAGGAAAGGCAAAGTTTATTTATTATTGAATATAAGTATGTACATTGGCAATGAAGGTAAAGGTAACACAAACATATGCATAAATAATTCAAAAGGTGGGGGGAGAAAGAAGGTCTTTTGAACCCTCCAGCGATTCCCTACGAGCGATAAGAATCCGGATCCTACCTCACGACTTCGAGACCATCCTCTGACTTTGCTTCTGGGAAATGATTTGACAAAGACTCGCGTGCCTGATCAGTTTTTCTTCTTTGAAGAGTTTATGTCATTACGCCTGAACTCGTGGTTCTTATTCTGCCCGAGCCGCCCTTCCGGGTTTTCGACTCATCAAGTAGCTCTAATTTTTGCCCAGGCTGCCCTTTGGGTTTTCAACCTAGCGAGCATCATCATCATTTTTATTTTTTTTTATTTTTTTATTATTTTTTTTTGAAGAATCAAGAGAACTATTGTTTTTTTTTTAGGCAAAATATTTCTTCACCGCATCGGCGTTTACAGGCGTTGGCAGATCCTCTCCATCCATGTTGGTGAGAATTAGAGCCCCTCCAGAGAAAGCCTTCTTGACGACGTATGGTCCTCCGTAATTAGGCGTCCATTTCCCTCGGATGTCCTTTTGGATTGGCAAGATTTTCTTGAGGACTAGGTCTCCTTCTTGGAATTGTCGAGGCCGTACCTTCTTTTCAAATGCTCGTTTCATACGCCTCTGATACAACTGACCATGACAAAGGGCAGTTAATCTCCTCCCATCAATCAGATTTAACTGGTCATGTCGAGCTTGGACCCACTCAGCTTCCTTTAATTCCGCCTCCATTATCACTCGAAGAGAAGGGATCTCTACTTCGAAAGGCAGGACTGCCTCCATACCATAAACCAGGGAGAATGGGGTCGCCCCAGTTGAGGTTCGGACTGAGGTACGATACCCATGTAAAGCAAAGGGGAGCATCTCACCCCAATCTCTGTAAGTTACAACCATTTTCTGTACAATCTTCTTGATGTTTTTATTGGCCGCCTCGACTGCCCCATTCATTTTAGGGCGATACGGGGAGGAATTATGATGGTGAATTTTGAAGCTTTCACAAAGTTCCTTCATCATTTTGTTGTTCAAATTCGTACCATTATCAGTGATGATCTGATTCGGCAGACCGTATCGGCATATCAGTTCACGCTTGACAAATTTAATCACAACATTCCTTGTCACATTGGCGTATGAAGCAGCTTCTACCCACTTTGTGAAATAGTCAATAGCGACCAAAATGAAACGATGACCATTTGAGGCTTTCGGCTCGATGGGCCCAATGACATCCATACCCCACATCGAAAAGGGCCATCGTACTGACAAGACATTCAGAGAAGACGGAGAAGCGTGAATATGGTCCGCGTATATCTGACATTTGTGACACTTGCGAACATAGGCAAAACAATCTGTCTCCATGGTCATCCAGTAGTAACCAGCCCTCAAGATCTTTCTTGACATGGCGTGCCCGTTAGTGTGAATTCCAAAACATCCCTCGTGAACATCCCTCATGATTTTATTTGCTTCATCGGTGTCAATACAACGAAGAAGGACAGAGTCGTAGTTTCTCTTATAAAGCACATCACCGTTTAAGAAGAAACCCATGGCGAGCCGTCGCAGGGTTCTCTTATCATTCTCTGTAGCGCCTTCGGGATATTCTTGACTTTGGACGTACCTCTTGACATCGTAGTACCAAGGTTTCCCATCTGCCTCCTTTTCAATCATTTGGCAATATGCAGGCTCGTGGTGCCGTTCTATTTCAATAAGAGGCATGTCACAATCATTACTTACCTTGAACATTGATGCTAGGGTGGCCAAAGCATCAGCCATTTGGTTGTCCTCCTGGGGAACATGTGTTGTTCAAGTGGCCTCAATACTCAAGAGGGGGGTGAATTGAGTTTTAAAACTTTTGGTTGGAATGCCTTTGAAATTGATTTTTATAACCAAGTTAATGAGAATATGCAAGTGAAATTAAGAAGAGGATAATATGCAAAGCACTATAATGAGAAGTATTGCTGAAGCAATTTTCCCAAACACCTGGTGGGCAGTATTTGAAGAGTAGCAAATTAAGCAAGTTCAAGTGTGCTCTTCACAAACAATCAACAATAATCAATTAGCAAGCAGTATATGAAAGTAAGGAGTAAGGAAGAGAAGCTTGCAAACCGATATAACGAGTTCCACCCAATCCGGTGTACGTCTCGCCTCTAAGCAACCCACTTAGAGGATTTCACTATTGAAGATTTGAGATACAAGCTTTGAGCAATTGCAGCTTCCTAGTGTCCCACACTCAAGAACTCAATCCTCACAAGCAGAGGGCAACCCACCCAATCTCACAATCTCTCAATACCCAAAGGTTGAACCCCAACCTTTGTGACCACTCAACCTAGAGTGAACAACCACTCAACCTAGAGTGAATCCCTTGTGTTTGGTGTTGTGTTTACAGTCAATACACTCTCTTAATAGAGTAGATACACAAATGAAAGCTCTAACCAATTCTAACTCTCAAGATGAGAGGATATACAAATGTATTTCAAGATACAAGAAATAGGGCTTACAAAGCACAAAATAGAGTAAAGGATTTGTAGCTTCTTGTTGTGTCTTTGTGCTTATGTTCCTCTTCAATTTATAGAGCCAAAATAGCTGTTGAGGTGTGCCCTTCGTTCTTCATAGCCGTTGCACTCAGTGGAAATTTGAAGAATGGTGGAGACATGAGCTGGTTTCCCACTTAAATGTGTTTTTCCACTAGCGTAATTGATTACACCCTCGCGTTGTAATCGATTAGCTTCAAGTCAGAGAGTCACTAATCGATTATTTCAATTCCTGTAATCGATTAGCATCTATACCTGATGCATTTAATTTGATTTCGCAGCTTCCTAATCGATTAGCATGTCTTGTAATCGATTACCTTAATTCCAGTGGCTTCCTAATCGATTGTATAGCTTTCTTAATCGATTAGACATTATACCTGATACATTTAATCCCATTTTTGATAATTGTAATCGATTAGCTTCAAATGTATAATCGATTATTTTAATTCCAGTGAGTTCATAATCGATTATTACAAGTGTGTAATCGATTATCTTAATTCCAGTGACTTCATAATCGATTATCTTCATTCCCATAATCGATTAGCTTCAATCCTGATGCAGTTTCTTCCAAAACAGAAAGCTCCTAATCGATTAGCATAAGTGACATAATCGATTATCTTCGCTGTTACTTAGCACCTGATTCCATATCTTTGTTTTTGTATAGGTTTCTTCAAGAGTGTTTTGTCATTATCAAAATCTTTGAACATCCTTGAACCTGTATACATATTCAAACATATTCTCCCCCTTTTTGATGATGACAACTATGTTCATCTCTTGAGGATTGTTAGTTTAAACAATTTAAACTTATCTCTAATTTTATCTCTTTGCAAAAACATCTCTGTTGCATTATCAGTTTTTCAAAATATATTATCTATTTACCAAGTTAAAAAGTCAGAATCATTATCACATTCAGCAGTAAATATCTTATCTCTTTTTATCTCTTATCTGTTATCTCTTGCTAAATCTCCCCCTATCAAAAGGAATTTATTAATCCTATCTTTTTCAGATTTTAAACAAGATGAACAGATATTCTTCTCCATATTTTAAACAAGAATTAAACAAGATATGAACAGATATTCTTCTCCCCCTTTGTAATCATCAAAAATAATTCGTGCAATTAAAGAGATATAATATGAACTGAAACGAGATAATTTTATTGAATTGAAAACGGATGGGAATTGCATTAAGTAAACCAAGAGACAATATTCAGAATTAAAAAGACAATAACATAAGCACCCTAAACAAAAGCATGACTAAGGATCTAATTATCCGGATTGAAAAAGCAAATTTCAGCGATTTGGTGAGACAGCTCTTCATAGCGTTGTTGCATCATCTCGAAGTGTTGCTGCTCGGTCATTGAAAACTCTTGAATGGAGTTTTCAAGGCGATCGAAGCGGCAGTCAAGATGGGCGTAAAGAGATGCAAATGGGTCAGCTTGGGGTGCAGATGAAGAGGCTGATGGTGCAGCTTGTGGTTGAGGAGGAGGTGGAGGAGGAGCAGCAGGTTCAGCAAATGGATTGGCACCATGTTCTCGGTCACTCCTGAGAATCCACATTCCAGCGATGCAAATCATGCCCATTTTGTTGAGGTGGGGAATGCCAATGCATGCTCTTGGGGGCACTTTCTCAGAGAGTTCTCCTGCCAAATCAACTCTACAGTATTTAAAATTTTTTGTGAGAAGGATGCCATAGGGAAGCTTTTGCTGGTCCTTCGCATGGCGCATGTGAAATTTGACCAACTGAATCCAGTTGATCTCCTTAGAGGTCAGCATTGCCCACAACAAGAGGACGTCATCCTCTTCAACCAAAGCATAGTTCCCAGCACGGGGAACAATCATCTTGACCAAGAAAAAATGAAGCAGGCGGTTGTTCATGGTCAAGTGGCCTACCAGCTTGTGGTTGCTCATAGGAGGATCCGCTTTCCACAAGGAGCGATGGGCAGTGATAGGATTAAAACCCCATTCGTCCTCGGGTTCTCCTCCGTCAAAGTCAGCATCATTAAGGGGCAGTTTAGAAATTTCCGCGAATTGGGCGTTGGAAAGCTTGATGGTTGTGTTTTTTACTTTGGACTCAACCATGCCATTCACAAGGCGGAGATTGCAGTAAAATACCCTTATTAGTTCAGGGTAGTACTCTTCTTCTTTGAGGGAGAGGAAGGGAAAGAGGTTGTAATGGTGAAGGCTTTAGGTGAAAGTTAGGCTGGGGTTGTCGAAAGTGTCGGCAATGGTGTAGTGGGGGGTCATTATCTCCTTTTCAGAGAAGTTTTTCATGAAATTTTGGAGGTCTCTAGGAGAAGAAAAGAACCTTGAAAAATCAAGGGGGTTATGGGCTTGAGCTACAGAGGACCTTGCTCTCTTGACATTTCTAGATGTAGACATGGTGGAGAAGACAAAGAAGATGATGAAGAGAGAGGAGTGTTTGAGAGTTTTGGAGAGGTTTGAGAGGAAAGAGGTAGTGTGATATGAGAAGGTTAAGGGAGGGGTATTTATAGGTGAGAATTAGGTTTAGGAAGGAGGAAAGTGGGTTTAAAAAGGAGTGAAGGGAGTTAAGAGAGGGAGTATTTCGAGTATACCTTGGAAGTTGCAATTTTGACTCTTCAGAACCGAGGCCAATCGATTACGAGGCAGGGGTAATCGATTAGATCGCTGTTTCTGGGAATCCCAAATGTTTCATGCAGAGCGTAATCGATTATCGCCTTTGACTAATCGATTAGATAAGAAACAGAACCATCCTAATCGATTGGAACAGGATGGTAATCGATTATGGAGAAGAGGAAACGTTTTGTACCTGAAGCAGAGGCTGAGTAATCGATTGTGGGTCAAGGGCAATCGACTAGCTTAGAAACAGAATCATTGTAATCGATTAGGGGATGGGACTAATCGATTATGAAGGAAACAGAAGCATAGTAATTGATTGTGAGGAGAAATGTAATCGATTATTGATTCAAAAACTTCAAGTTTTTCATACAGCAAAGTTCCAAACATGAAATGTAACATATACCATTCATCATGCCATACAACATAGTTCTTATCAAGATATTCCATCATTCAAACACAATTTGACATATCAAGAATGCCTAATTCTCTTCTAATGTGAATGAATTGTTCTCTAGCCAAGGGTTTTGTGAAAATATCAGCTAGTTGCCTAGAAGTTTCAACATGTTCAAGTACACAATCCCCTTTTAACACATGATCTTTAATAAAGTGATGCCTAATCTCAATGTGCTTGGTTCTAGAGTGCATTACTGGATTCTTTGAGATGTTAATGGCACTAGTATTATCACATTTGATGGGTACTTTGTTTAAAACAATTCCAAAATCAAGAAGTTGTTGTCTCATCCAAAGAATTTGAGCACAACAACTACCGGCGGCTACATATTCTGCCTCAGCCGTCGATAATGCAACACTTGCTTGCTTCTTGCTATGCCAAGAAACAAGGGAGCTACCAAGTAAATGACATGTGCCACTAGTGCTTTTTCTATCAAGTTTACAGCCAGCAAAGTCAGAGTCGGAATATCCTAAAAGATTACATTCAACACCTTTGGGATACCACAAACCAACATTTTGAGTACCCACAAGATATTTCAAAATTCTTTTTACGGCAGTTAAATGTGATTCTTTAGGACATGCTTGATATCTAGCACACATGCATACCGCAAACATAATATCGGGTCTACTAGCAGTTAAATACAATAAGGATCCAATTATACCTCGATATTTGGTGATTTCAATGTCCTTACCCTTTTCGTCTTTGTCTAGATAGCAGGATGTGCTCATGGGTGTAGCTATCTCGTTTGCCTTGTCCATTCCAAACCTTTTAAGTAGTTCCTTACAGTACTTAGTTTGGCTAATGAATGTTCCATCATTTGCTTGTTTTATTTGCAATCCAAGGAAGAAGGTGAGTTCTCCCATCAAGGACATTTCAAACTCATTCTGCATAATCCCTGTGGTTATTTCTCCAATGATTTTGTCCAAGGGATGGTCCTTCAAGGTTACCCAATCTTGTTGTCTCTCAATTTGTGTTGCACCTCCATCATTTTTGACTTCTTCTTTGTCTTCCAAGTTCATTTCTTGGAAAGTACCTACAAGATCATCAACATCTTCCTTTCTCGGAGGGTTATGGCTATTTTCATCAAACTTAACATGAATAGATTCTTTAATGGTATTTGTTTGTTTGTTGAAAATTCTATAAGATTTACTTGATTGTGAATATCCTAGGAATATTGCCTCATCAGATTTTGCATCAAACTTTTCTAGATTATCCTTTCCATTGTTGAGCACAAAACACTTACATCCAAAAATATAAAAGTATGCAATGTTGGGTTTTCTACCCTTGTAAAGCTCATAGGGGGTTTTCTTTAAAATAGGCCTTATCAAACATCTGTTCATTATATAACACGCGGTGTTTACCGCATCGGCCCAAAAATGTTTTGCAATATTGTTTCCATTTAGCATGGTTCTAGCAAGCTCCACTAAAGATCTATTTTTCCTTTCAACCACTCCATTTTGTTGTGGAGTTCTAGGAGCTGAAAAATTGTGATTGATACCATGTTTTTCGCAAAACTTTTCGAAAGATTGATTTTCAAACTCTCCCCCATGATCGGTTCTAATGGATGCAATTTTTGAGTTTTGCTCATTTTGGATAATCTTTGCAAGTTTCTTGAATGCATGATATGCTTCATTTTTATGAGCAAGAAACAATGTCCATGTATATCTAGAATAGTCATCTACTATAACTAGACCATAGTAATTTCCTCCAAAGCTTTTGATTTTGGATGGTCCAAATAAATCCATGTGTAAAAGTTGTAAAGGCCTTTGAGTAGAAACAATGTTTTTGGATTGAAAAGATGCCTTTACTTGTTTTCCCTTTTGACATGCATCACAAAATCTATTTTCAAATTTAAGCTTTGGTAGACCAATTACTAAATCTTTAGAAACAAGTTTATTCAAGTGGTCTACATGTATATGAGCTATTCTTCTATGCCATAGCCAAGTTTCATCCTCTTTAGAAATGAAGCATTGTTCATCATTTGTAGACAAACTATCCACATCAATCATGTAAATGTTATCAATTCTTTTTCCAACAAATTTGACCTCTTTGTTTAGCTTATTCTCAATTATACAACAATTGGATTCAAATAAAACTCTATATCCTTTGTCACATAATTGACTTATGCTAAGTAGATTATGTTTGAGGCCTTCAACATACAATACGTCACTTATGGAGGTAGAAGAATTCTTACCAATATTTCCAATGCCTAGGATTCTTCCTTTAGTGTTGTCTCCGTAGGTGACACTTCCTTTCCTTTTGGGAGTGAATGATGTAAATTTACTTATGTCTCCCGTCATATGCTTTGAACACCCGCTATCCAAGTACCAACGGGTGTTGCTTGCCTTGAAGCATACCTACAAAACAAAATCAGTTTAGAGAACTAGGTACCCATTTTATGTTGGGTCCTTTTAGGTTAGCTTGTGGGGATGTTCCTTTGGGAACCCACACCTTTCTTAAGACCTTTGGTCCTAGTTTCCTAACACTACACTTATAAGCACTATGTCCTTTGGAACCACAATGATTGCATTTCATAAAAGGTGAGGAGGATTTGCTTGGTGGTGCAAAGAAATTTTTATAGTGTTTCTCCATTTTATGATTACTATGTTCTTGGTCATATCCTAAACCGGTTTTACTAAACATGCATTTTTGTTGCCCAAGTAGGATATTCAAATTATCTCTTCCATTTGTGAACTTCTCTAGTGTCCTATTTAGGTCTTCAACCTTGGTTTCTAACACAATGCACCTCTTTGCAAAATCACATGGTTTACTTTTGGAACATGTTTGAGCGTTTTTCAATTCTTCTTTTAAGCATTCATTCTCTTTGCAAACCTCCATAAGGTGCATCTCTAGAGTGTCACTAGTTTTTCTAGATACCTTAAGTCTATTGGAGACTTTTGTAAATTTATCATACAATTCCTCTAGAGCATCAAGTAATTCATCCTTATCTAAGTCATGGAAGTTTACCTCATCATCTTCTTCTTGGTGATTGGCCATGAGGCAAAGGTTTGCTTCTTCATTTTCTGAGTCATCTGAGCTGCTTATCTCATTTTCATCCCATGCTATATATGCTCTCCTTCTTCCTCTTTTCTCTTTTCCCTTCTTCTTAAGATTTGGGCAATCCGCTTTGAAGTGCCCTTCCTTGCCACATTCAAAACAATTGGGTGAGGAAGAATTTTCTTTAGTGATAGGTTTCTTACTTGGGTTTTTGAAGCTTCTTTGAAGGCGTTTGCCTTTCATGAATTTCCCGAAGCGTTTCACAAATAGTCCAAATTCTTCTTCTTCATCAAGTTCACTTCCGGATTCTTCTTCTTCATTTATGGAAGTAGCCTTGAGAGCAAGACCCTTTTTCTTGGAAGATTTTTCTTTCTCTTCCGCCATCTTTAATTCTTTCAGCTCTTGTTCCTATTCCTGCAACTTACCAAATAGAGTGGCAAGAGACATTTCGTTTATGCTAGGAGATTGTTTGATGGTGGTAACTAGCGGTTGCCATTCTCTGTTAAGACTTTTCAACACTTTATGAATGAGCTCTTTGTTAGTGTAAGTCTTTCCAAGTGTAATGAGTTGATTAATGATGAGAGTGAATCTTTTTTGCATATCAACAATTGATTCATGAGAGTTTAATCTAAAGCACTCATATTGACTAGTAAGAGTACTAATCTTAGAGTCCTTTACATCGTTAGTGCCTTCGTGAGTTACTCGTAGAGTATCCCACATCTCTTTAGCAGTTTGGCAAGTCATTATTCTAAAAAATTCATCTTGACCTAAAGCCATAGTAATAAGATTTTTGGCCTTGTAGCCACATTGAACTTTCTTTTCTTCCTCGCTTGTCCATTCATCTATGGGTTTTTCAATATTTTTACTGTCTACAATATGCATTGGTATAAAAGGGCCATTTTCAATGGCATTCCAAATTCTCAAGTCAATTGATTGAATGAAGATTTTCATTCTCTCTTTCCAAAAGGTATACCCTTCCCCATTGAAAGCGGGAGGTCTGTTTATCGCACCACCCTCGGGAAAAACATTTTGAGAACTTGAGGCCATCTAGTCTCTTGAAGCTGTTAAGCTCGATCTACCAAGAGTCAAGCTCTGATACCAACATGGTGAAAAGAAATGTCATCGAATTCCTTAATCAACTCTTTGATGCGAGCTTGATAGGGAATTAATTTGCTGTCTCTAGTCTCCCACTCTCCTTTTAGTTGGTGAATGACTAGGGCAGAATCCCCGTATACTTCCAATTTCTTCACCTTGGCATCCAATGCTGCTTGGATTCCCAGAGAACATGCCTCATACTCAGCGATGTTATTGGTACAATCAAAACACAATCGAGCACAAACGGGGATGAGTTCTTTATCGGGTGAAATGAGGATTGCTCCGATTCCGTGTCCTAGTGCGTTAGAAGCACCATCAAACCTTAAGGTCCATTTATCCTTTTGGGCCCCTTCTTCATTAATCAGGGCCAAGATATCTTCGTCCGGGAAGTCAAACTGCATGGGCTGATAATCTCTTATGGGTTGATGAGCTAGGTAGTCAGCCAGAACACTTCCTTTTATAGCCTTCTGGGTGACATAGACTATATCGTACTCAGTTAGCAGGACCTGCCATCAAGCAATTCTCCTGGTTAAGGCAGGTTTTTCAAAGATATATTTGACAGGATCCAGTTTGGAAACCAGCCAAGTAGTGTGACTTATCATATATTGCCTTAAACGTCGGGCTGCCCATGCTAACGCGCAACAGGTCCTTTCTAGAGCAGAATACCTCATCTCACAGTCAGTGAACTTCTTGCTCAGATAATAAATGGCATGTTCTTTCTTCCCAACCTTATCATGTTGCCCCAACACACAACCCATGGATTCTTCTAACACTGTAAGGTATAAAATGAGTGGTCTCCCCGGGATAGGTGGGATCAAAATTGGCAGATTCTGCAAGTACTGCTTTATCTTTTCAAAAGCCTTTTGACAATCCTCGTTCCATTGAACTGGTTGGTTCTTGCGGAGCAATTTGAAAATTGGCTCGCATGTTGCTGTCAACTGTGAGATGAAGCGAGCGATGTAATTTAATCTCCCCAAAAACCCTTTAACTTCCTTTTCTGTACAGGGAGGAGGCATTTCAAGAATGGCTTTAACTTTGTTAGGGTCGACCTCTATGCCTCTCTTGCTTACTATGAATCCCAGTAATTTCCCGGATCTCGCGCCGAAGGTACACTTAGCCGGGTTCAGCC
Organism: Clitoria ternatea; assembly: GCA_037962975.1. NCBI lineage: Eukaryota > Viridiplantae > Streptophyta > Magnoliopsida > Fabales > Fabaceae > Clitoria > Clitoria ternatea. The sequence goes on from CM075670.1 coordinate 149,397,271, forward strand.
TAAGCTTGAATTTCCTTAACCTTTCGAAGAGTTTCCTTAGGTCTACCATATGCCCTTCATCCGTTTTAGACTTGGCAATAATATCATCCACGTAGACCTCTACCTCCTTGTGCATCATGTCATGGAAAAGGGTTACCATGGCCCTTTGGTAAGTTGCTCCGGCATTCTTCAGACCAAAAGACATCACCTTATAACAGAAAGTTCCCCACAAGGTGACAAATGTGGTTTTTTCCATGTCCTCAGGCGCCATCTTAATCTGGTTGTATCCGGAGAAACCATCCATGAATGAAAAGATCGTATGTTGTGCTGTATTGTCGACCAGAATATCAATCTGAGGCAGAGGAAAATCATCCTTGGGGCTAGCCCTGTTCAAATCATGATAGTCCACGCACATTCGCACTTTGCCATCCTTTTTCGGGACTGGGACGATATTTGCCACCCACTGTGGGTATTTTGCCACGGCTAAGAATCCGGCATCAAATTGCTTCTTGACTTCTTCCTTGATTTTCAAAAGCATCTCGGGTTTCATACGTCGCAGTTTTTGCTTTACTGGCGGACATTCAGGTTTTAATGGTAACCTATGTTCGACAATGCTATTGTCCAGTCCCGGCATATCTTGGTAAGACCAGGCAAAAACGTCGCTGAACTCTCTCAACAACCTAATCAATTCCTGCCTTTGTTCTTTACTCAATGAGGTACCAATTTTGACTTCCTTTTTATCCCCTCCAATTCCCAAATTGATAACTTCGGCTATCTCTAAGTAGGGTAGAATTTCCCTATCCTCTTGTTCCAGTAACCAGGTTAACTCAGGCGAGGGATCGCAGTCTTTATCATATTCCTCATTGGCACAATCAGTCAGATAATCAGAATCGTGAAGCAAGATCAGATTCTCACTACTCTCAGGTGAATCGCTTTCGGATCTGCATTTCAGTGTATTATAGCAAATGAAAAGGAAAGCAAGCAAGAGGAAGGTTTAAATAATGGGTTATTAAACAGATCAAGTTATTTAGAAACTGAAGGCATTTATTAATCAAATAAGCGAACAAGTTTCTTTGTTACAAAGTGAGACCCCAGAGCATAGCTAAGGGATCGAACAGAAAACATGATTACTTTGATGAAACGGTAAAAATTGCAGGGAATTCTATGATCTCCCAGTTGTTCAGTTCCTGGCCAGGCGAGCCAGCATACACAAATCTGGGACCTTCATCAAGATCACTTTGGATCACGGCCACTTGATCTGGAAACATTACTCCGGCGCTCCTGAAGCTCTGGTAGAGGTCACAGATGGGGATTTTCGCAGTGTTGGACGCATGCCCGGTGTGATGAGTAATCCTCTTTCTTCTCTTCTCTTCTTCTACCCTTTTTTGGTCTTTAGTGGTAGGTTGGTATCCCAGGCCGTATCTGTTTTTGTTCTCAGGGAGGCAGACAGGTTGAGTTCTTCCCTCCAGTTCTCTTCCGAGCCCTTTTCCTGGCCTATATCCTTCTCGTAGCATGGTTTTCGCCACTGCTAATGGTACACTTGGGAAAAACATACTTGTGGCGTTGGCTATTTCCAAAGCCTGGAACGATGTCTCAAGGGCTTCCTCGGCTGCCTCTACATAGGGGGTAGTAACTGGCTTACTGACCAGAAGGTCCTCTTCTCCGGAAATAATTACTAGTTTGTTATCAACGATGAACTTTAGTTTCTGGTGTAAAGTGGAAGGAACTACCCCTGCTGAATGGATCCATGGCCTTCCCAACAAGCAACTATAGGCGGGCATGATATCCATTACTTGGAAGAGAACTTGAAAAATATGGGGTCCAACTTGTATGGGTAGCTCAATTTCGCCTATGACCTCCCGTCGGGTCCCGTCAAAAGCTCTTACTATCATGGAGCTCGGTCTCATGCATGCCCCATCTACGGGCAGCTTAGCCAGTGTAGACTTAGGCATCACATTCAAGGATGATCCGTTATCGACGAGCACTTTTGCCATAATATGGTCTTGACATTTCACAGAGATGTGCAGAGCTTTGTTGTGTCTTTTCCCTTCCATTGGTACCTCGTCATCCGTGAAAGTCAGATAGTTACTGGCCACTATATGTCTGACGATACCTTCGAACTTATCAACAGGCAAGTCATGCTTTACGTGTGCCTCACTCAGCACCTTCATCAGTGCGTTCCGATGCGATTCAGAACTTGTCAGCAGAGATAATAAGGAGATCTTGGCGGGGGTATAGTTCAACTGATCCAATACCTGGTAATCGCTATGGCGGATGAATTTTAAGAACTCCTTAGCCTCTTCCTCAACCACAACCTTCTTTGCCTCACCGGCATTCCCAACCTTCCCAGTTTTAACCTCCCCGGCAGCCTTGTCTTGCTTTGTCTCTGAAGGCGCATATACTCTCCCACTCCGGGTCATTTCGCCTACTCCGGCGATGTTGGTAACCGACGAAGCAGGCGCCGGATCAACTATCACAGGGTTGGAAACAACTACGTCCATGTTGTACTTCCAAGGCACGGCGTGGGAGTTGTCATACGGGAAGGGAGCAGGTGGCAGGGCCGTAATAGTAGTTCTGGCAGGGGTCTACGTTGGCGACGCATTTTTACTGTAAAATATGACTAAGGGTTTTGGGGCCCGAAGTCCAGTCTGTCCCTGTATCATATTCACGTCATCTCCGTGGCGCCTGTAGACTCGTACAGTGTGACTGTCTATAAGCCTTTGGAGGGTTTTTCGAAACCCTTGCTGCTTTGCTGACTGGGCATCATTGAAGTCCTCATCCCATTTGTCCTTTACTAACCCTACCTCAAACATAAGGGAGTGAATTTCCTTTAGAGGCATTTGAATGTCTTCAACATTGGATGTATACTCCACATCTTCCCCGATAGCATTGACCCCCGGCCCCTCATGATTAGGCAAAGGGTTTGTTGTTACATTCGGACTTCCTTCTCGGAAGCTTATCCAATCTGCCTGAATCAGGTCTCTTACCTTATATTTTAAAGCCAGGCAGTTTTCAGTAGAATGACCTGGTGCACCCGCATGGTAATCGCACCGGGCATTTGGTCATACCCCCTGGGATAAGGTGGCTGTAGTGGCCTCAAGGGACAAGGTAATACTAGGGTCTTTTCAATGAGGTGAGGCAAGAGTTCAGTATAGGACATTGGGATAGGATCGAACTGGGGTGGAGCGCGGTCATTGTTCCTTCTTTGGATATTTGGATTTGGCAGTGGGTTGGCTTGTGGTGTTTAGTGTGGTGTCTGTGGTGGTGCAGGTGGTCGTACAATGGTTGGCCTGAATTGCGGTGGATTATGGTTTGGAATGGCCGCCACATATGGGTGTGTCATGCCGGGATATACTGGTGAAAGGCTAACGGGGGTAGGTGGTCCTGCCAGGTTCCTTCTCTGGTGGTGAGAGACCAAGTTGGTCTCCTCTTCTCTCCTCCTATTTTCGCCAAGTGCAGGTCTTCTCACAGCTTCTGTCCCAAATGGACCTCGGGCTATCCTTCCGGTCCTTAGTCCATTTTCTATTCTTTCTCCAATAGTGACAATATCGGAGAAATGGGACGAAACACTTCCAATCATCTTTTCATAGAAAGGAGTTTGAAGCGTATCTATGAACATAGTGATCACCTCCTTTTCAGACAGAGGTGGGTCAACCTGAGCCGCCACTTCGCGCCATCTCTGGGCGTACTCCTTGAACATCTCGTTATCTTTCTTAGTCATGTTCTGCAACTGTCCCCTATCCGGGGCCATGTCCAGGTTATATTTGTATTGTTGCATGAACGAGTCTGCTAGGTCCTTCCAGCAGCGTATGCGAGAACGTTCCAAATGATTGTACCATGTCAGGGGAGCCCCAACCAGGCTGTCCTGAAAACAATGAATCAGCAGAGGGTCATTTGACGCATGCGAAGCCATCTTACGGTAGTACATGGTTAGATGATTCTTCGGGCACGTTAACCCTCTGTACTTGTCAAAATCGGGCGTCTTGAATTTAGGAGGGATGACGACATCAGGGATCAGGCAAAGTTCAGCAGCAGTGCCCGTCCCAAATCTGTTTGTCCCTTCCATCTCCCTTAATCGCCTTTCCAAGAATTCCAACCTTTCTTCCTGGGTGGTAGTAACTGCACTTGGACCGGCAACGGTATGTTGACCAACCTTCCCATATTGTTGGTAGGAATGAACCAAGTCAGTATTTGGTATGAAGGTATCAGGTCTAGCAGTGGTTCGGGGTATATGGATGGTATGAGCAGGCTGTGCTTGGGCTATTTGCGTTTGGGCGGCTTGAGCATGAGTGGGTGGTGCTTGGGTAGTTTGTGTTTGGGTAGGTGGTTTGTTTGGTTGATTAGTGTTGGGTTGGGCAATGATGGGAATTTGGTCCTGGTAGCAAGGTTCTTCCTGGAGTGGTGGAAAATACCCGTGTGGCAAACCATATGGAGGAAATGGAATAACATTTCCTTCCTCATCCACAAAGGTGTGTTGTTGTGTGTCTGCGGGATTTGGTCTCCTTATGCGAATAACGAGGGGAGGTGCGGTGGTCCTGGGGTCAGACCCTGTAGCTGGATCCTGACCATGATGAGAGGTGGGTGGTTGTTGTCGGGCGTCTTCAACCCCTGCAGAAGATCCCCCTTCTGTGACCCTCCTTTCCAAGAGCTTAGCCATCTCGGCCATCTGTTCTTTGACTTGAGCTAGCTCGGCCTTCAAGTTCTCATTTTCTTGTTCTACGTCAGCCATGAGTTTCTTCCTAAGCCTGGTCTCGTAAGGATGTCTACCCGTAATGTCTTTTGAAAGAGAAAACAAAAATTCATTAAAAGGAAGAACATGCTTAGTAAATAAAACAAGGTGGTAAAAAGAGCGTAAACCAAAATTATGCGCGGAGCGATTCAGAACTTGTCGACTATCCTTCGACTGTTCCTCAGAACGTCACGTTCAAAAGTACTAAGTACGCGATAAATGGAAATTAACACGAGATAGTTGTGGAGGCAAAAGATTCTTTTATTCTGAGATACCACAAAGTACATAACTGTTAAGCTTGTTACATTATCAGAAAATAAATCAGCCGTTCCTGGCTCGGGAAATCATGGCCCTCATATCACAAAGCCTTTTCCTACAATAGTCCAGGAAGGTTACAATGTCCTTTGGGGTAGTAAGGGGATTAACCATCACTTCGGCCTGCTTGAGAAGCCATGGAAGGTCTTCTAGAGTCCCATTGGCCAAATACGCCAGGTGAGCGAAGCGGTTCATCCATGAATGAATGTCTTCGTCCTGCTGTACTGTCTTGGCCTCCAAGGTGCGTATAGTCTCCTGACAATCTTGCTCTATTTCCATGGCATGTTGACGCTCGCCATTTATTTCATGCTGGCAAGCTTCTATCACCTCCTTGAGTTGACGCTCCAACCTGTGAATTTGTGACTGTAATAATTCTTTTTGCACCAGGGCGCTTTGCTCATTCTCCTTGGCCTTTGCCAACATATCCCTCAAAAGCTGTTTATCAGCTAGAATGGCGTCCCTCTGACGACTCTTCATTTTCAGTTGCGAGTTGGCTGCTCGGAGGCATTGGTCCTGTTTTCTCATATGATCCATTTCAACTTTTCGCTTCTTACCTATCTCTCCAATGGTTCGCTTGCTTTCTAAGTTCTCCCTTTTCTGAAGGGCACATTCTTGTTGAGACTTCAGTAATTCTTCTTCTAGCTTTTTGTTTCTTACAGTCAGTTCTTCTATCTTGACTCTCATGGCTTTCGTTATTTCATCTTCAAAGATGGGCCGGGGAACAGGTGCGCTTGTTGGGAGATAGGAGGGACCCCTGAATGGCAGCTTGACTATGGATACCCTATTTAGGACCCACTGATGATATTCCTCTTTTATAGCATAGCTTCGGACCCCTAACTCTTTTCCTTTCTTGTGTACTTTCTTCCAAGCTTCTTTTATGTTCCGAACGGCAGAGGTGTAGTCCCCTTTGGCATAGTAGAAGACAAAGGGAGTGAGCGATTCCTCGTCAGGTGGCCCGAGCAGTGGGTAGGCTAACTGGCGCTTGGCTATGATAGGGTTATAATTGATGCATCCCTGAGTGCCCATGAGGGGAACATTCGGGTGGTTTCCACAGTGGTGAATTATGCTGTCAACTTTCAACCAATGCGGATACCATCTTACCTTTTCAGCTGTGAGTCCCACCAGATGATTGGCCCATTCACGCCCATTCTTTGTCGCTAACTGACACGATTTTAGATCAGAAACAGGGCAGTCAACTTTACCGACTTGGTTAAAGACATGTAACGTAAGCCACACATATAAAGCTGGCAGGCAACAGATGATTCTTTTCCCACCTTGTGTATGGCAGAAGTCCATAGTGCAGTAGACATTCGCCAAAATAGCAGTGACGGGGTTTTCCAATTTGAATTTTCGAGCTAGGAAAACGCCTATAGCCTCGTAGTCCACATAATTGTCTATGTTTGGGAATAACACAACGCCATAAATAGTAAGAGCCAAAGTGTCCGTGAAGGTATCCCACTCTTCTTTTTCAGCTAGAAAGTACATGTGTTTCTCAAGGTATTCCCGAGCGAACCCCGGGGTTTGATTTCTGCTTAATTGTGCCCCTTTCAACACTTCTGGGCCAATTTTTAAAACACGAGCAACAGAAGCGATATTTGCTTGATGCTCCAGATGACGGTAAGGCGTTTGTCCTTCTAGAGGCATCCCCAAAATCCGCTCAAATTCTTCAACAGACGGTGCTAACTGGAAGTCCCGAAATGTGAAATAGCGAAGAGGTGGGTCATAAAACTAAGACAATGCGGTGATCGCCTCAACTTGTACTTCGACTTCCAACAACTTCAAAATCTTTCCATATTTCCGGGCGAAAGCCATCTTTTGAGTCGAATTCAATTTCTCACCCAGTGCCTGTAAACTAGCTGTGTCGACCTTCTTTGCCTTAACATGCAGTAGCTTTCTCAACTCAGTTACACTTGTATCATAACTACCTGACCCCATGTTAATTTCCATTTTTCACTCAAAGATATTCACCTAGCTCTGAATAGCTTCCTGCAAGAACACAAAGGAAGTGAAACCAGTCATTGGTAAAGGACGTGTTTCGTAAATCGATACGCCTTTAGCAACTTTTAGAAAACAATTTTATAATCAGGAAGTAACGATTGACAAAACTCGTAGCAAACCGAGAATCATGGGTTACGGACCTTCCGATCATCATCAACTCTTTTTTTTGGACATTTTTTTTTGACGACACAGAAATTCCATAACTCAGGACCCAAAGACTTTAATGAAATGACCTTTTGCCCAATCAAAGGATCACTAGTTTTTTTTAAAAAAGAAGCGGTCCTTTGAGCGAGTAAGTGGTCCAACAATTTGGATTAAAAGGGAGAGCGAGGAGGAGAAAAGGTATAGGAAGAGTCCGCCCCTTGTGGCCTAAAACGGGTTTTTCTGAAGGCCTTCTATCGGTCCTAGGGCTTATCTAACAGTGATATCTCACGATAGGTGGCTTGCACTACTGTCTAAAGGTCACTAGAGCCAAGATCCTACTTATGATGTTGACCACAATAGTAGGAAGTCTACTAGGTGTGGGCATCATAAATAAGTCGAACTCTAGCTGAGGTTCTCACGATAGCCAGACAGGAAGTACATCCCAAATGACACCGCTACCAACCTCCCCTAATCTTAAATTTTATTTGGGCCCGGGTATAGGGTCCCGCTCAAAAGTGTGTGCAAATTGTGAGTGTAGTGTGTGAAAGGGGCGTCCAATACCTTTACCTTACCAATCCTTCACAAAGAACAAACACAGTACAATAAAACAAAGTCGTCTACCCTAGGGTTCAACAACATACAGGCATAACAAAACATAGATGACAAAATATAAACAGAAACCATATACAAATACTGACAAAAAATAAAAAAAAAGGATGAAGTGAAATAATTAACAGGCCATTTAAAACATGTGCTATCAATTTGATTGGCTTGACTCTCTACGTCCCCAGTGGAGTCGCCATCTGTCGCGACCTGGATCGCGGCGGGACGGCCGACCCTCGAAACCGATTTTAAAAATGAACAGGGAGTCGCCACCAATATTTTTAAGAATAAAATATCGGGAAAACCTTTCGTTAAAGCACTGGTTATAAAAATGAAATTCTAAGTTCGGGAGTCGAATTACAGGTGAGGAAGGTATTAGCACCTCACAACTGTCCGTTATAAAACGGTTACCCCAAATTGATAGCACGCACTTCGAAATAGCCCATAAATTATTTTCAACTTCTTTTAAGAAAAAGAAATACACGAAATAACTAAGCGAACGCAAACAGACAGAACAAACCAAACAGTGACAACAAAACAGCGACAGAAAGAAATTTGATTAAACAGTGACAGAAAGGAAAAAAACAGAGTAAGAGTGAAGATTAACAGGACGTCTCGTCCAAATTAACCTTAACTTACACATAAACAATTCGAAGATTAAAATAAAATTGAATAACATGGAGTATAATAAAGTTGATTAAAACTGAAGATTAACAGGACGTCTCATCCAAATTAATCTTATTTTTAAGGAAAACATTATTTAAAATAAAATATTAAAAATATGAGGTCAACAAGACGTCTCGTCTAAATTAACCTCATTTTTAAGGAAATACTATTTAAATAAAATATTAAAAATATGTGGTCAACAAGACGTCGCGTCTAAATTAACCTCATTCTTAAGGAAAATACTATTCACATAAAATATAAAAAAAACACGAGAACACGAGATTAACAAGACGTCGCGTCTAAATTAATCTCATTTTAAGAAAGTTATTATTCTAAATAAAATATTAAGAGTATGAGATTAACAAGACGTCTCGTCTAAATTAACCTCATTTTAAACAAATTATTATAAAATATTAAATAGGTAAAATAAATTGAGATAATAACAAAGGCATAAAAAATAAACGAAGGAAAGTGGGCCCGACAGGAATTGACTCCCGCTCCTACGTATTCTCAAGCTTTTGAGAAATCAGGGTTACGTAGTTCTTTAATGTTCTTTTAGGAAAAGACTCCGGAAGTGATGAAGGATGTCATTGAGGTGAGGAGCTCGTACAAGGCGAAGTTCTTCGCACGTGTATGAACCCTAAAGAGGTGGTGTAGACGGGAGTACTCCCGCACGACACCGTTTTTTTTATTAAAAAAAAGAGATTTTCAAACTAGAAAATATAACATGTGTAAAATTTATTTCTTATTACTATTATATATATTTCTTAAGGGAAAAGGGGCAAAATATTAACAGTCTAAACTATGCCACACAGACAGACATAACAAATAAACAGCAAACTGACAGGAAAATAAATGATTGAAAACAAGAGAAATAAGGAACAGAATGGAACCGGTGTGAGGGGCTCAGAACTGATGTGGGAACCAAACGCAGCGACGGTGTCTAACTGATTCCGGACTTATGCGCGGACGAAAAAAATGGACCGGTGTTGGGATCCAAATCTTGAAAACTGAAGGATGCGACCGGTGTTGTGGGAAGTTGATCCGAAGTAAGTTACTGGGTGCTGTGTAAAGAATGATGTGGAGGGGTAATGAAGGCAGTAGCGGGGCAAGGCAGTGAGGAACTGGAATGGGGTGGACTTTGTATGAGGACGGTGTGAGTACGGGGTTGGGGTGATGAAAAGGGGAATAGCTTCGAGTACTGAGAGTTTCCAAGCCTCCCAAAGCTAAGGGACTTATATTGGTGATTATGGCAGATTACTGGTTTCAAGTGAGGGGGAATCTTCAGAAGGTTTCGAAGAAACCAGAGGGAATTTCTGAGGAAAGTTTCCTTGCCAATCAGCTCCTCTAAAATGCAACCCCCATAGCTTCTTTGGCTGGGGCATTTATAGGGCCTTGAGGTCATGGGCTGAGGGTTTGGGGCAGCCAAAATTCCCACTCACCCATACGCGTAGTGGTGTGCAAGCCTGGCCATTATCTGTTCGTGGGGAGCAGGTTTTAGTGTGGCATTTTTTAATTGTCCACTTCCGCCTCCCTGTCTGCCATTTTTGGGGAGTGCGATTCCAGGTCATCATGCGCGAACTTCCGACCTCGTCTATCCGTTGTCAAATTTGTGACATCGGTTAGCAAAGTCATCGGTTGGACGAAGTCTCCACTGATCCGATGTGGTGTCTCAAGAACCATTACCTATGTCTTCACACCGGTTGAGCCTTTCAATGTAATCATAGGGGCGGTGTTCTAATTCCTAGTCCGGATCCACTACCAGCCGGTGTGCCTATTTTTGATCTGATCCCTTTCCTTGGGGTCGGACTAGCCTGTTATTCTGTTGTCAGGCGCACGACATCGGTCCGGTGTTAATTTAGGCCTTGTCCGGTGTTGCCAGTTTCAAGGCTGGGTCTGGTGTTATAACAATTTAGGCCGGACCGAAAGAGGTGTTCACAGCTGCAATCGGTGGCCTAAGGATGCTAGCTTGCGATCCTTCTTTATTCGGCCTGGAGTAGTCACCTAGTGTAACTCTCCTCTGTTCCATTTCTTTTTCTTCTTTTTGCTTTTTCTCTTTTCTTAATCTACGTTCTAACAAATTGATGTCAGGATCAAAGAAGAAAGGTTCTCCTCTGCTCCTTGACTGCATACAACAATTGTTTACACGACAATGCAACTCACAGCTACGACTACACAAAACAATAACTACAAAGAAAAATACGTATTGACTGCACACAGAAACAAAAGCAAATGGTTCAGTCTAGTACCGGTCCAAGGATTGTTGATATTACTCAACAATCCCCGGCAACGGCGCCATTAACTTGATGCTGAAATCCTGAGCCATTAATTTGGTGTAAAAATGTTAGTAAAATAAAATGTGACTCTCGGATTTACACTTTGGCAAGCGCACCTGTCGTTAAAATTGTAGTGTATTTGATCGTCCCACAGGGATTGTGGTAAGTACCTCAATCTAGGACTAGTACAAGCTGAACCAACAGAAAATACATGAAGTTCATTCGGTTTTTATGGTTTTAGTGTTTTATAGTTGTTTTTGTATTTTCAGAAACAGAGTTAAAGTGAAATGAAGAAAGTGATTAATAGAAAACAGGTCAGGATTGCTTCGGCTCACAATTTCCTCAAGAAACATGCAATTAAGTATAATCGAACTTCACAATCTAGAGGACAAGCCGCTTATGGTTATTCCCTAATTCCTTAGGTGAAAAACACTAATCCTTAAGCAATGAACCTTAATTCCTTAAGTGCTCGATTAACCTAAGAATCTAATGCGAAATTGGAGGTTGAACTCTAACTATTCACCTAAATTGATTAGGCCTGAACTAGTTAGAAAGCTGGAAGTTACCTAAGCTTCAACCATGATTCCTCACTGGTGAAGTTCTTCATCAGTTCTGGATTTGTCAATCCAGCAATTCTGCTCCACTCCTCAGCTTGTTCGCCTCAGGATCTAGAAGTCGATCTACTTGCTCACAGCTTCAAGACTCCATTGTTCACCTTCACAATCCCAACCTTAGGGATTTAGAACTCCATTGACTTCAGTTCCATCGAAGGATTGTGGAACGTCATGGAGGAGAGAGTTTAGAGAGAGAAAATGAAGTAGTAAGATGTTTGAAGTTTTGAATGAAAAAGATTGTGTTCTATGTATTCTCTGTCTCCACACTTTACAGAGTATGTACATGAATATATATATATATGCATCTTAACTAAACTAACTAACTTAACTAATAACTTAGAGAACTTAAGTTAACCAATAAAACTAATTACTCAGTTTACAGAGTAACCAACTAATTACAGCTCAGCTCTTAACAGGATCCAGCTCAGCCTTAGCTAATTTACAGCGCAGCACCAGCTAATTGACAGCTTACTTCTTAAATTACTTAAGGTTGCAGTAGTAGAGAAGAAGGTTATGGAAGCGGAACAGTACTGCACCAAGTGTGTTGTTGGAGGGAAGGAACAGTGTTTAAATTACTGCCTTTATGCTTCAGCTGCTGAGTATTCGCTTGAGCGGATTAAACTCTCGCTTGGGCGAATTGGAAATATGTAATACAGAATGGCTTTCTCGCTCAAGCGTGATTGCTTCGCTTGAGCTAATTTTTATCCTTCGCTTTAGCGAATTTAACTCCCGCTTGAGCGAGTTGATTATTTAATCGGTATTCTGCAGTTGGCATTCGGGTTCTTCATGCAATATTCCGAGTTCTTGTTCTCTTCCGGAGTCGGTGTCTTTGGAGTCTTCTTAGGTTAGCTTACTTGAAGTCTCGCTTGGTCAGTATTTGGGCTCTTTTCAGTCGGATTCAGGAAGTCTCACTCGGATTTATCAATTTCTGCTCGGATTTGTAGGATTTCACTCGGAATTTTCTTCTTATCTTGAGTCCGCCCTGTTCCTGCATCAATAAACAGCTACTTGCCTAGCAATTATACGCTGGCTGCTTAGTGAATTTATAAATACTTCAAAATTCCTTATCTAATTAATATTTTCAATCGGTTTTTATACATAAATAGCATACTTTTGAAATAATTAATTAAAACATGAATTATTAACAAATTATTAAATACTAATATCAAAACTAGACGATACTTAGTAATTTATGTTAAATAAACAGTGGAATAATTAAGTCTTTTCAAGACTATCATACAGCATCATGGTACCTTATCGTCATCTGGACTATCAAACATCAGTCACTTCTGTCCCTCGTATTTTGAAGGTCCATCCTGAAATGTTAAAAAGTGTACAAATGAACAGAAACCAGATTCCCGGATTTACTAGGGAATTTCTGGAGAAACACATGCATGTCTTGGCAGAGAGGGAAGAATGGGAAGCTTTCATCGATACCTTGGCTCTTACTATCTACGGAGTTGTCTTATTCCCTAACTTAGACAACTACGTGGATTATGATGCTATAGGTGTCTTCGCCGCTCGCAAGCACAGACTGGAAAAACCCGTCACAGCAGTATTGGCCAATGTCTATTGCATCTTGGATTTCTGCCATACTCAAGGAGGAAAGAGGATTATTTGTTGTTTGCCTGTTCTGTATGTGTGGCTCACATCCCACGCTTTTCATCAACTATGCAAAGCCGAGTGTCCCATCTCTGATTTGAAGTTGTGTCAGTTGGCAACGAAGAATAGGCGTGAGTGGGCTAATCACCTTGTGGGCCTTACAGCAGAAAAGGTGAGATGGTGTCCTCAATGGCTAGAAGTTGAGTCCATCATTTATAGCTGTGGAGGATATCCAAATGTTCCTCTAATGGGGACGCAAGGTTGCATCAATTATAATCCTGTTATTGCTAAGCGGCAGTTGGTTTATCCTCTACTTGGGCCGCCGGATGAAGCACTGCTTACTCCTTTCATTTTGTACTATGCGAATGAGAATTACACCTCCACTATTCGGGACATAGCCAATGCCTGGAAGAAGGTCCATAGGATGGGCAAAGAACTAGGAGCACGAAGCCATGCTGTGAAAGTTGAATACTTAGATTGGGTGGTGAATAGAGTCTCCATCGTGAAATTGCCTTTTAAGGGCCCTTCATACCAACCTGTGGACACAGTTCCTCCGCCGTGCATTATGGAGGACAAGGTTACCATATCGCTAAAAGCCCAAGTAGAAGAGCTAAAGGCAAGGAATCAAAAACTGGAAGAAGATCTCCTGAAGTGCCAACAAGAGTGAGCCCTCCATAGGAAAGAGAATTCCGAAGGAAGGCATGCTATGGAAGAAATGCGGAAAAAGAGAAAGATTGATGAAGATTACAGAATAAAACAAGATCAATGCCTTCGGGCGGCCAATTCGCAGTTAAAGATGAAAGGTCAGCAGAGCGATGCTGTATTAGCCGAAAAATAAATTTTGAAGGACATGCTGGTACGATCCAAGGAGGCTTTGGTGCAGAAAGAGATGTTACAAACCCAGGTCCGTAAATTGGAACTACAGCTAGAGGAAGTAATAAATGCCTGCGAACAAGAGATAAACACAGAGCATAAAAAAGCCCTTGATGTTGAACGACGTTGCCAGGAGACTACACAGGCTCTGAGGGCAGAGTTGGCCCAAAGTGACGAAATCATTCATTCATGGATGGATCATTTTGCTAAATTGGCTTACCTAGCCAATGGAGTCCTAGAAGATTTTCCCTCAATGTTGGAGCAAGCCAAAGGCATGGTCAATCCCTTGTCCACTCCCAAAGAGATATCATTATTTCTGAGCTATTGCCAGGAAAGACTTTGTAAAATGAGGGCCATGATTGCCCGAGCTAGGAGTGGCTAAAGTTTTGTAATCTGAATCTTTCTAGCAACATTTTATCGTTTGGAAGAATAAAATAATGAAGCTCTTTTCATCTCCACAAGTTGTCTCATGTTAATTTCCAATATACTGTTATACCGAGTACTTTTGAACGCGACGTTCTGGGGAAAGGTTGAGGAATACGTGTCAAATTCGGAATTGTATCCCGCGTATGCCCATTTATTTTTCTTTTATCTTCTTTAATTGTTCCCTTTATTTTTCTAACCGTTTGTCGTGATTCCTTAGACACTACGGGTAAGCATCCCTACGCGACCAGGCTCAGAAAGAAACTCATGGCCGATATAGAACAAGAAAATGAGAATTTGCGAGCTGAGGTTAATCAGTTGAAAGAACAAATGGCTGAAATGGCCAAGATATTCGAAAGGAGAATCGCAGAAAGGGATTCTTTAGCAGAAGTTGAAAATGCTAGGCAGCAACCTCCCATCCCCCAACACGCGCAAGGTCATGCTGGAGGACCGAGCTCAAACCCTGCAAGGCCTACTGTTACCGTTCGCCTTGGTAAGTCGAACCCTGCCCATGTTCAATAATACACTTTTGTCGATAAAGAAGGGAATGTCATACCCTTCCCACAGTATGGGTTACCCCCGGGCTATTTCCCGCCACTCCAAGAGGAGCCAGATTATCAGGAAACAATCCTTCACGTGGCTCAACCAAACATCCCACCTGTCCAGAATCCTCAAACGATTCCAGTCCATACACAGGCTGAACAACCACAAGCTGCCCAAGCCACAGCTGGACACCAAGCCTCAATTCTGAATGAGAGCCCGGCACATGTTGACCGACTAGTCAGGAGTGCTAGTCACTATGTCATTTCAGGTCCAAGTACTGCCACTGCTGCTACCCAGGAAGGAAGATTAGAGTTCTTGGAAAGGCGTTTAAGGGAAATGGATGGAATGAATCGATTTGGATTAGGCAGTGCTACACAACTCTGTCTAATTCCCGACGTTGTTATTCCTCCCAAATTCAAAACGCCTGAATTTGATAAGTATCAGGGGCTGACATGTCCGAAAAACCATCTTACCATGTACTACCGGAAGATGGCTTCGCATGCCTCCAACGACTCTCTGCTCATCCATTGTTTTCAAGATAGTTTGGCTGGAGCGCCTCTGACCTGGTACAACCATCTTGAACGATCTCGTATACGCTGTTGGGAGGATCTGGCAGATGCTTTCATGTAACAGTATAAGTACAATTTGGACATGGCGCCAGATAGAGTACAATTGTAGAACATGTCCAAGAAAGACAACGAGACGTTCAAAGAATACGCCCAACGGTGGCGTGAAGTAGCAGCGCAAGTTGACCCACCTCTGTCTGAGAAAGAGGTGATCTCGACATTTATTGACACACTCCAATCGCCATTCTCTGACAAGATGATTGGAAGTATTTCATCCCACTTCTCCGATATCGTCACTATCAGAGAAAGAATAGAGAATGGCCTCCGGACAGGGAAGATCGCCCGAGGTCCAGCTGGGGTTAATGCAGCAAGAAGACCCTCCCATGGGGAAGGAAAGAGAAGAGAGGGAGAGACTAATCTAATCTCCCATAATCAGAGAAGAAACCAGCCGAGGCCACCCACCCCGGTCGCCTTTCCATCAACCTATCATAATACACCACATCCATATGTGGCTGCCGTTCAAACACCACATCCACCACATTTCCGCCCACCTGTCATGCGACCGCCTGCACCACTACAGGCACCATATCAACCACCACAAGCGCCGTACCAACAACCACAAATGAACCCGCCGAATCCAAATCAGAGAAGGCAAAACAATGACCGTGCCCCACCGTAATTTGATCCGATTCCCATCTCTTACATAGAGCTTCTCCCTTACCTCATCGAAAACACGATGGTAGTGCCATGCCCTCTAAAGCCACTTCAGCCGCCATATCCTAGAGGGTACGACCCAAATGCACGGTGTGATTACCACGTTGGTGCACCGGGACATTCTACTGAGAATTGCCTGGCACTGAAGTTTAAGGTAAGGGACCTAATCCGGGCCGACTGGATAAGCTTTAAAGAAGGGAGCCCAAGTGTGACAACCAATCCCCTTCCAAATCATAAAGGATCGGATGTTAACACTATAGAGGGGGATGAAGAATGCATTTCCAAAGTAGAGGACATCCAAATGCCTTTGGAAACAATACACTCCCATATGCTGAAGGTGGGATTAATAGAAGGGTCATGGGATAAAGAGTATAATGACCTCCAGTCCGCAAAGCGAAGGGGCTTCCAGGAAACCCTTCAAAGACTCATGAATGCTCGAGTCATAGAGGTCTACAGGCACCGTGAAGGACAAATAAATATGGTACAAGGACATGGCAAGGCACGAGTTCCGAAACCCCTGGTTGTATACTATAACAAGGATACGCCAACGGCTTCGGCTCCTGCCAAGACTGTCTTCACAGTAAAGGCACCAACCCCTTTCCCCTTCCAGAGTTCCCACGCTGTGCCATGGAGGTACAATACAGATATGGTCATCACCAATCCCGAAGCGATCAACTCCATGCCATCCTCCTCTATTACAAATATAACCAGAGTGGGAAGAATGACACGGAGTGGAAGGGTATATACGCCACCTGAGCCCAAACAAGGCAAGACTACCAGAGAAGGAAAAACTGAGAAAGAAATAGCCTTTGGCGAAACAAAGGGGGCTGTGACTGAAGAGGAAGCCCAGGAATTTCTGAAGTTTATTCGCCATAGTGACTACCAGGTGTTGGACCAATTGAACCACACCCCTGCAAAAATTTCCTTGTTGTCTTTGCTAATGAGTTCCGAACCACATCGGAACACGTTGATGAAGGTGTTGAGTGAGGCACACGTGAAGCATGATTTACCCGTCGAACAATTCGGGGGCATAGTGGGGCATATCATTGCCAACAATTACTTGACCTTCACAGATGAGGAAGTACCTATTGAAGGAAGAGGG
This sequence comes from Clitoria ternatea, assembly GCA_037962975.1. Classification (NCBI taxonomy): domain Eukaryota; kingdom Viridiplantae; phylum Streptophyta; class Magnoliopsida; order Fabales; family Fabaceae; genus Clitoria; species Clitoria ternatea. The sequence continues at coordinate 149,414,418 of CM075670.1, forward strand.
CACAACAAAGCCCTCCATATTTCTGTCAAATGTCGGGATTATATCCTGGCAAAAGTACTTGTGGATAATGGATCTTCTCTGAACGTCATGCCGAAATCCACGTTGGCAAAACAAGTCGGACCCTGTACTTTCCAAGTACTCTTCCAAGTGATGGATATCGTGCCTGCCTACAGCTGTTTATTAGGGCGACCATGGATCCATTCGACGGGGGTGGTCTCCTCCACGCTGCATCAAAGACTAAAATTCATCATCGACAACAAGTTGGTGACTATTTCTGGGGAGGAGGACCTTTTGGTCAGCAAACCCATATCCACTCCATACATCGAGGCCGCCAAGGAAGCCCTCGAAACATCCTTCCAAGCCTTGGAGATTGCCAATGCAACAAGCATTGTAAAGGTTTCTTTCCCTAACGTACCTCTAATGGTGACGCTGAACATGTTGCGAAAAGGGTACCAACCTGGAAAAGGATTAGGGCGGGATTTGGAAGGCAGAACCCAACCGGTGAGTCTCCCGGAAAATAAAAACAGATATGGTTTGGGATATAAGCCCAATGTGACGGATAAGAAAAGGGTTGACAGAGGAAAAGAAAGGGAGGAGAATTACTCGCCTTACTGGTCAAGAGATCAACGCTGCGAGAATCCCTATCTGCGATCTCTATCAGAGCTTTAAGAGCACCGGAGTGATATATCCGGATCAAGTTGCCATGGATAAAAACGAGCCTGACCTCAATGTGGAGCTGGTATATACTTGCCATCCAGATCAAGAGCTGAGCAATTGGGAAGTCATGGAGTTCCCTACAACCATTAACGTTCTATCAGAGTAATCACTGTATTTCATAATTTGGTGGTCCCCTTGCCATGCCCAAGGCTCCGGGACCCATTTTGTAACAAGGGCAGAACTTGTTTATTTTATTTTTGAAAACCAATGAACACATTTTATTTCCCATCACCTCGTCTTTGTGCACTCTATTTTTCTTAAACCTTTCACTTGTTTGTTCTCTTTTCACTTTATAATATAACCTGAATGCAGATCCAAAAATGATTTCCCTGAGAACGACGAAAACCTAGATTTATTTCATGACCCTGTTTATCCAAATGATTGCGTCTACGAGGAAAGTGAGGAAGACTTTGGACCCTCATCTGAATTGACGAGATTGTTGGAACAAGAGGATAAGGAGATCCGCCCACATCAGGAGGAAATTAAAATCATCAACCTTGGAGATGAAGGAGAAGATAAAATGATCAAGATAGGCACCGGCCTGAGCAAAGGCCGACAAGATGAATTGATTGAACTGCTCTGGGAATTTCAGGATGTGTTCGCTTGGTCATATCAAGATATGCCAGGGTTGGATAACAGCATAGTGGAACATAGGTTGCCTCTGAAACCAGAGTGTCCACCAGTTAAGCAAAAGCTACGGAGAATGAAACCGGAAATGCTTCTCAAGATCAAGGAAGAGGTCAAAAAATAATTCGAAGTCGGTTTCTTGGCCGTAGCCAAATATCCATAATGGGTAGCCAACATAGTCCCGGTCCCGAAGAAGGATGGAAAAGTGCAGATGTGTGTGGACTATCGAGATCTAAACAGGGCCAGCCCTAAGGACGATTTTCCTCTTCCACATATTGACATGTTGGTCGATAACACAGCCCAACACTCCATCTTCTCTTTCATGGATGGTTTCTCCGGGTACAATCAGATTAAAATGGCACCCGAAGACATGGAAAAAACCACGTTCGTCACTTTGTGGGGTACTTTCTGTTACAAAGTAATGTCCTTTGGTTTGAAGAACGCAGGGGCAACTTATCAGAGAGCAATGGTCACTTTATTCCACGATATGATGCACAAGGAAATAGAGGTCTATGTGGATGATATCATTGCAAAATCCAGAACCGTGGAAGATCATGTCGGCGACTTAAGGAAATTGTTTGAACGGTTGAGAAGGTTTAAGCTTAGATTGAATCCTGCCAAGTGCACGTTTGGCGCAAGGTCAGGCAAACTGTTGGGTTTCATTGTAAGCAAGAAAGGAATTGAAGTAGATCCCGACAAGGTCAGGGCAATCCTAGAAATGCCACCTCCTTGCACAGAAAAAGAAGTCAGGGGGTTCTTGGGAAGATTAAACTACATCGCTCGATTTATCTCACAATTGACATCGACCTGCGAGCCGATCTTCAAGCTACTCCACAAGAACCAATCGGGGCAATGGAATGAGGACTGCCAAACGGCTTTTGAGAAGATTAAGCAATACTTGAAAGAACCACCAATATTGGTACCACCAACCCCTGGGAGACCACTGATTTTATACTTGACGGTACTGGATGAGTCCATGGGCTGCGTATTGGGTCAGCACGATGAAACGAGAAAGAAAGAACATGCCATATATTACCTAAGCAAAAAGTTCACTGATTGCGAAATGCGATACTCTGCATTAGAACGAACTTGTTGCACGTTAGCATGGGCTGCGAAGCGTTTAAGGCAATACATGTTGAGTCACACTACCTGGCTAGTCTCTAAGATGGATCCTATCAAGTACATCTTTGAGAAGCCAGCCCTGACCGGAAGGATTGCTCGATAGCAAGTGCTGCTAACTGAGTATGACATAACATACGTCACTCAGAAAGCCATAAAAGGGAGCGCTTTGGCTAACTACCTAGCTCATCAACCCGTAAGTGATTACCAACCAATACCATTCGACTTCCCAGACGAGGATATTTTGGCATTGTCTGACGAAAAAGAAGGCGATAACAAAGACAAATGGATTTTAAGATTCGATGGAGCTTCTAATGCTTTAGGGCACGGAATTGGGGCCATTTTGATTTCTCCAAAAAGAGAATTCATCCCTGTCTGCGCCAGGCTATGTTTCGATTGTACCAACAATGTTGCTGAATATGAGGCGTGCTCCTTAGGGATCCAAGCGGCATTAGATATGAAAGTAAGGACATTGGAAGTCTACGGAGACTTTGCTTTAGTCGTCCACCAGTTAAAAGGTGAGTGGGAAACCAGAGATAGCAAGCTTCTCCCCTATCACGCCCACATTATGGAAATGATCAGAGATTTCGAAGAGATTTCTTTCCATCATGTTCCTCGGGAAGATAATCAGATGGCTAACGCTTTGGCCACTCTCACTTCAATGTTCAAAGTAAACAATGACTATGACGTGCCCCTCATCGAGGTAGAAAGGCGTCATGAGCCCGCATACTGCCAAGTAGTCGAAGAACAATCGGATGGAAAACCTTGGTATCACGATATCAAGAGGTATATCCAGAGACAAGAATACCCCGACAATGCCACAGAAAATGACAAGAGAACCCTGCGACGGCTCGCCATGGGGTTTTTCTTAAATGGAGACGTGCTTTACAAAAGAAACCATGATTCTATCCTTCTTCGTTGTGTTGATACCGCTGAAGCAAATAGAATCATGAGGGATATCCACGAGGGATCTTTCGGAACCCACATCAATGGGCACGCCATATCAAGGAAAATCTTAAGGGCTGGTTATTTTTGGATGACCATGGAAGCAGACTGCTTCGCCTATGCTCGGAGATGTCATAAGTGCCAAATATATGCTGATCATATTCACGCACTCCCGTCATCTCTAAATGTTTTGTCAGCACCATGGCCCTTCTCGATGTGGGGCATGGATGTCATTGGTCCCATTGAACCAAAGGCTTCAAACGGCCATCGTTTCATTTTGGTCGCCATTGATTATTTCACAAAATGGGTGGAAGCAGCTTCATACACTAATGTAACCAAAGGTGTTGTTGTTAAATTCGTCAAGCGTGAGTTGATATGTCGGTATGGCCTACCGAGCCAAATCATTACAGACAATGGTACAAACCTGAACAACAAAATGATGAAGGAGCTTTGTGAGAGCTTTAAGATCTCCCACCATAATTCCTCTCTGTACCGCCTAAAAATGAATGGGGCAGTCGAGGCAGCGAACAAAAATATCAAAAAGATAGTACAGAAGATGGTGGTAACTTACAAAGACTAGAACGAAACACTTCCCTTTACTCTACACGGTTATCGTACCTCGGTCCAAACCTCAACTGGGGCAACCCCATTCTCTTTAGTTTATGGCATGGAAGCAGTCCTGCCTTTTGAAGTGGAGATTCCTTCCCTCCGAGTAATCATGGAAGCCAAACTGGTTGAAGCTGAATGGATCCAGACTCGACATGACCAATTAAATCTGATTGATAGTAAAAGACTGACTGCCCTCTACCATGGTCAGCTATATCAAAGGCGTATGAAGCGAGTGTTTGAAAAGAAAGTACGACCCTGACAGTTCCAAGAAGGAGACTTGGTGCTCAAGAAGGTTTTGGCGATGCATAAAGATCACCGGGGCAAATGGACTCCTAACTACGAAGGGCCTTATGTCGTGAAGAAGGCTTTTTCCGGAGGTGCTCTCATACTCGCCAACATGGATGGGGAAGATCTACCGATGCCTATAAACGCGGATGCAGTGAGAAGATACTACGCGTAAAAAAAAAGGGGCTCGCTGGGTTGAAAACCTGAAAAGGCGACCTAGGCAAAAGTTAGAGCAATTGGTGGGGTCGAAAGCGGCCCAGACAAATTCATACCCTATAGATTCAACACTACAACGCCAATTTTTCAAGTCACAGACAAGGGGATGGGTCTAGGGCATCGAAGCCATTGTCAAGTCACGCCCTCGAAAGCAAAATCAGAAGATAAGCAGGAAATCATGGAAAAGGCCGGAATCTTGTCACTCTCAGGAAATTGATGGAGGATCTAAAAGGCCTTCCCTTCCATCCTTGCCATCAATTCCTCACACCTTGTCATATTTTTGCATTTATTAGTGTCACCTGTATATATCTGTTGTTCATAAATAAAAAGTTTCCCTTCTTCTCACATGTGTTCATGACTAGAATAAATAAACAAGTTTTGCCTAAAAAGAATTTCTTAAAAATGAGGTTTTGAGAAGGACGAAAACACAAAGTTATAGGGAACGAAGTGTACACCATTGCCAGATCTTACCTCGGGCAAGCTCAACCAACTCTGTGAAACAATCTCAATGAAGTCAGAAGTAATAATTATTTTGACCATGAGTTACTTCAATGCCTGTCGCCAAGGAACTATGCCTGTAAGTTTTTAATTAGTTTCACGTTTCTCTGTTAAAGGATGGCCAGGAACCATGATCCCCAAGATGTGTAGTTGCCCAACTCTCTCCTTAGCAGACCTTCGGCATATCCGCAGTAAACCCCAAGTCCATTCTCTTTCACCCAAAGAGACATTACCCTGAATCACCAAAATTTTCTCCCCAAGTGGAACCATAATTGCCAAAAACTACACTTCCCAAATCCTTCCCCAGTGGGACTACACTTCCCAGTCAACCCAAAACTGGGGCATCTCCCCAGATTCTTCTTTCGGTCAAGGGATAGTTTTCCCCAAAGACTCTTTCGATCAGGTCAAACCGGGGCATCTTCCCTAGGTCATTATCTCTTGTCGACCCCAGGACAGTACCCCGCGCTCCCAGAATGTCTGAACTAGGACATCACCAGGGCCTCTCTTCGTCAAAAAGGAGCACCCTCCAAGCTTCATCCAATCATGTCAAACTGGGGCATCTCCCCGGGTTTATTCTCTTAGTCAAGGGGCAGTTCCCCGGGATTCCATTAAATACAGTCAAACTGGGGCATCACCCCAGGTTCGTTCTCATTCATTAAGGGGCAGTTCCCTAAGATTCCTTTAAAACTTGCCAAACTGGGGCATCACCTCAGGTATATCCTCTCAATCAAGGGGTAGTTCCCCAATAACCCACAGTCGTGTCAAACTGGGGCATCCCCCCAGATTCATTCTCTTGCGTTCAAAGGGCAGTTCCCCAAGGACCCGCAGTCATGACAACCGAAGGTCAACCCCAACCTTTACATTTCCTGCCAACAGTGAGTTAATTCGGACGAGACGTCCTGTTAGCTCCCCCAATCTTTACTTTCCTGTCGCCAATCAAATGGCACCCCTTTACTTTCCTGTCGTTGATCAAATGGCACCCCTTTACTTTCCTGTCGCCGATCAAATGGCACCCATTTACTTTCCTGTCGCCGATCAAATGGCACCCCTTTATCTTCCTATCGCTGATCAAATGGCACCTTTACTTTCCTGTCGCCGATCAAATGGCACCCCTTTACTTTCCTGTCGCCGATCAAATGGCACCCCTTTACTTTCCTGTCGCCGATCAAATGGCACCCCTTTATCTTTCTGTCGCCGATCAAATGGCACCTTTATTTTCCTATCGCCGATCAAATGGCACCCCTTTACTTTCCTGTCGCTGATCAAATGACACCCCTTTACTTTCCTGTCGCCGATCAAATGGCACCCCTTTACTTTCCTATCGCTGATCAAATGGCACCCCTTTACTTTCCTGTCACCGATCAAATGGCACCCCTTTACTTTCCTGTTGCCGATCAAATGGCACCTTACTTTCCTATCGCCGATCAAATGGCACCCCTTTACTTTCCTGTTGCTGATCAAATGGCACCTTTACTTTCCTGTTGTCGATCAAATGGCACCTTTACTTTCCTATCACCAATCAAATGGCACCACTTTACTTTCCTGTCGCTGAATAAATGGCATCCTTTTACCTTTCAATCGCCTAAGAAGGCATCCTTTTTCTTCCGGTCGCCGAATGAGGCACCCTTCATCTCCAATCAATTGAGAATAGACACTCAATCCTCTCGCCTCTTGTTAACTGGAAGACAATCATTCTGCTTCATGTCATTCAAAGGATAATTCCCAGTTAACCACTTCTTGCTAAAAAATTGGAGCACTGCCCCACTTCTTTTCCCAGATTTAGGACAAAAAAAACAAAAAAACAAAAAAAAAACAAAATGCAAGAGCAAAAAAAAAGAAGAAAAATAGAGAAAGAAGAAGAAGAGAAAAGCGAAACGGAAGAGGAAAATGCTCGTCTTTAAAGAAGAAAGGTCACACTGACTTGTGATTGCTGACACTATCAGACGCCATCAAAAAGTCCCACTTGGCCCCTACATCGGTGTTCATATCTTTACTTCCTTTTCACTTCAAAAACACAGAAGCTTCGTGTTTCTTTTATGAAAAGAAGTAAAGAGGGGCATCTGTGAACACCTCTTTTGGTCCGGTCCAAGTGGAATGAATCTTTTTTATACTGAATTCTAATTCAGAATGGTCAAATTCGAGTAGAATGGCTCCAAAATAATCAGAACCGAGTGAAATAACTCAGAATGAAGCTTTTCCAAGTGAAATACAGCCCTGTTGGAGGCAAATCCGATTGGAATGACTCAAAATGATCAAATCCGAGTAGGATGACTCAGATTAAAGCATTTCCGAGTGAAATACAGCCCTGGTGGAAATAAATCCGAGTGGAAAAACTCAAAAAATGGTCAAATCTGAGTCAAAATGAAGAAAATCCGAGTGGAATGGCCCAAAAATGGCAAATCCGAGTAAGATGACTCTGATTGAAGCATTTAGGAGTGAAATATAGCCCTGTTGAACAAAAATCCGAGTGGAATATGCGCCTGTTGGGGTAAATCCGAGTAAAATTACTCAGAATGGATCAAATCCGAGTGGAATGTGACCCTGTTGGAGTAAATCCGAGTGAAATTACTCAGAATGGGTCAGTTCCGAGTGAAATGCTTCACTGATGAAGGTGAATAGGAGTGGAATGACTCCCTGTCAGAGCCATTCCGAGTGATGAATAGCTGACTCTGTTGGAGGATGAATACTGAGAAGGATTGCTTTCTAATTGCATCTAATCCGAGTGAAGAAATGCTAAATCTGAGTGAGTGCTTTCTGATTGCTACTGATCTGAGTGAAAACAAGTCTGAGCAAAGGAAAATCCGACTCAGAGTGTAATTGGAAGGACAAATTTTGATTGGGGGGAAGCTTTTCCAAGTGAAAATACCAAGTCTCCAAGTCTTGAGTGGGAAGCAAGCCCTTTCCGAGTGAAAATGCTAAGTTTCGACTGATCCTGTGCCGAATGGTCAATCTTCAATCGGTTCCCGGGTAACAACAACCGAATGAAATGATTTCTGAATGAATGTATGCAAAGTCTCTCCGAGTGGTTCAGGAGATACCGATTGATGAAACTGAGTTTTTAATTCTGATTGAAGCATGAAGCCGACTCCGAGTGAGTTGGGAAACAGTCATGTGTTTCTGAGCAATCCAAGACTCGGATTTGTGAAGAACTTTTAAGAAAATGCATCAAATAGCTGATTTCCGAGTGAAATTCCAATGTCTGAGTGGAAAATAGGTAGATTCCGAGTGAAAAAATTCAAATTTCCAATTTCTGAGTGCAAGGAAGGAAGGTTCCGAGTGAAAATGTCCAAGTTCCATTCTGATTAAGAGCGCCCAAGGTCAGTTCCAAGTAAATTCTTCAAGCAGTGAAGTTCTGTGTCACTTTTGAAGAAATTCCGAGTGAATGCTTCACACAGAGATGAGATCCGAGCAAAATACATCCGACTGAAAGAACTCCGAGTGTTGCCTCTTCAATCAGAATCGAGAGTTGCTTCTTCAATCAGAACCGAGTGAGTCCTTTCACTCATTTTCATCAAACCCGAGTCACCAATTTTCACCCAAATCTGACTCACCATTCTCACCTGGATTCCGAGTCATCCTTTACTCATTTCTGAGTCAATTTTTACCAAGTTCCGAGTCATCATTCTCACCTAATTCTGAGTTATTTTTAATCAGTTCTTGGTCAGTCTTCAATCATTTCTGACTCACTTTTTACCAAATCCGAGCCTTTTTCAAACCGATTCCCTCTCATCCCTCCTCAAGCCAATTACCGAGCCCATTTCCACCAATTTCTGAGCCATACTTCAAACCATCACCGAGCCACTTTTCAGTCGTTCCCGAGTCATCTTTCACCTATCTCCGAGTCATCCTTTAAACAATTACCGAGCTACTTCTCACCCAATTCTGAGTCCTTTTAAACCCAATTCTGAGTCATTATTCAACCATTTCAGTCGGTTCCGAGTCACTTGTCACTCGGTTCCGATTGAATGTCTCACAGCTTCTCCCAGAAGAATCCTCACTCGGAAAGGAGTATTTTTCACTCGGCTTTCTATGGGAAATGCTTCATTCCACTCGGAATTGACTCCCAATATGGACGAATACTGATTGGGAGGCTGATCCGAGCCATCCTCACTCGGATTTCCACTATTCTTTCTCAGATTTCTACTATTTTCTCTCGGATTTCTACCATCCTCTCTCGGATTGCACATGCTGACTTGGATTCCACCACCCAAGTGGATCCAGGAATCCTGGAGGTGGCTGGCAGACAAGGGGCGGAAGTGGAGGAATTAAAAATTCCCACCAGCCACTGTCCCCCACTACCAGGACCGAGTGGAAGCCTGAGCTGGCATTCCACTCGGAGTGGAAGCCTGAGCTGGCTTTCCACTCGAAAAAGCCTATAAATAGAGGGCTGAAGCTTTGAAACAGGGGCATTCATTAAGAGAGAAAACTCTGCCTGAATTCACCCTCATCCTCTCTTTCTCACACACCGTCCAGCCCCCTTCCAGCCACCAAACACCCTCCAGCTCCCTCTTCTCACCCTCTCCAACAGCCCCACTCCTCCTTCTCCTCACCAAACCGACCTCCCCAACTCCCTTTTACCACTCCGTCCTCACCACTCGGTACCGTTCTCCTCTCAACTCCAACACCCTCCCTCTTCTCACTCAGTCTCACTCGGTATTCACTCCTCACTCGGTAATCTACTAGTTTCACTCGGTATTTTCCTATTTCCACTCGGTTTTACCATTTTTTACTCGGTTTTCCTCGTCCTCACTCGGTTTTCTGCTTTTATCACTCGGTATTTCATTTTTTACTCGGTTTCTTCCATTTCCACTCGGTTTTTTCCATTTTCACTCGGTTTTTCCCTCTTTCTCACTCGGTTTTCTCTTCTTCCCCTCAGTTTTCGCTCATTTTTCCCTCTGTTTTCCGAGCCTACTGTTTCCCTTTCTCTTTTGTAGCTTCTGCTACCTTCCCCTTTCGCTTCATAGTAAAAATATAATAAAGGGAAATAAATGCTTCCTATGTTTTCTTTCAAATCTAAATAAAATCAAAAAAAAGGGGGAAACAAATCATTTTTAAATAGTGTCGTACGGGAGCACTCCCGTCTACACAACCTCTTTAGGATTCGTACACGTGCGAAGAACTTCGCCTTGTACGATTTCCCCACCTCAATAACATCCATCATCATCTCCCAAGTCTTTTCCTAAAAGAAAAACACTCAGAACTACGTAACCCTGATTTCTTGATAATTCAAGAATACGTAGGAGCAAGACCTCAATTCCTGTCGGGCCCATCTTTCTTATTTCTTTTTATTGATTTATTTCCTCACTTTCATGTTTCTTTTATAAATGTTCTTTTTTTGGTCGCTTCCGTGAAAATCAATTTAGACGTGACGTCTTGTTGATTTCCCCCTAGTTTTTGCTCAAGCCTCGCCATAATTCATAGGGAAGGGATACTTAGGACGAGACGTCCCGCTTATCTCTTTCCTATCCCTATTTTTTTCGAGAACGTCTAATTTAGGCGTGACGCCTTATTAGCATTCTCTTCCCCTCTCTGTCTCATATCGAAGTCGAGTTTAATTTGGATGAAACGTCCCATTGACCTCGCTTCGACATTCTATGTTTGTACAGTTCTCTCACTCCATTCTGTCGTTTTTTTTTAAAAAATACAACAATAAAAGGGAAGAAATAAACCATCTTTTGTAAGGTTATTTATGTTGCGCATTTTCAATCTTGGTACTGTTTTTGACAGGCGATGTAGGGTGCTAATACCTTCCCTACTCGTAACCGACTCCAGAACTTGAATCTCAATTTTTAACCAGTGCTTTACTGAACTTAGTTTTTTCCAATGTTTTTCCTATGGATAAAAACGTTGGTGGCGACTCCCTGTTTCATTCTACACTTTCTTTCTTTCTCGCCGCGCCGTCACGATCCAGGTTGCGACAATTTACATACAAAGTTGTCAACAAAATCTAGTTAACACACACACCCACACGTTTTTCATAAGTTATCATCAAAGTATTTCACATAATCATCACGTTCACAAACCATGCATTCGAGATGTTAAACTCCCCCTACCTCTAGGAGAACTTAGAGCTCTTCCAGTTAGAACGCTTGACTGGTTACTCCTGCACACGAACAGCCCTTGAACCCAGATATCAACTCTGAACCAGCTTGGGAAGACCAAAGTTAACCTCTTCTTCGACAGTTACTCACAACAACAACTCCACAGTCTTATGTATCTCACACTACGACTTCCCACTGAACACTTAACACTTTTAAACGAGAGATGAGAAAGAAGAAGAAGACAACAAAAGGGAAGAGGAAGAAGGTGAATCTCCAAAGGATTTCTGAGAAACTGAGAGAATGGGAAAAGGTAGAAGGAGAATGAAGAGTCTTCAGCTCATATATCACTTGGAGACATTCGAAGAGCAGGTGGGTTCCACACGTGATGATGGTTGTTGCACCATCACGTCACCGTCCGTCAGCCATCAGCCATCACGCATTAATTGGAGTGGGTCAGATTTATCTCTTAGCTGATTTGCAATTTCCCACAACTACCAATTTAACTTATCCTTAATTAATATTTATTCCTTAATTACCCTTAATCCAAAATTAGGATGTTACAATTCTCCCCCCCCAAAAAAAATTTCGTCCTCGAAATTCTAGGATGAGCTTACCTCAAGTAAATAACTCGGGATACTGTTGTTTCATGGCGTCTTCCCGTCCCCACGTATAAGAGAGACATCCATTTTGTTGCCATGCTACTTCGATAAGTTGCACATCTTTACTTCTCAGATGCTTTACCGACCGGTCCACAATCTTAATTGGCACAGCTACAGTAGTTAAGTCCTCCCTGATCTCAACTTCGTCATCCGGCATTTCATAAACGGAATCGGGTAGATACTTCCTCAACTGAGACACATGAAACACATTATGCAATCATGATAGGTGATCCGGTAATGCTATTCGGTAAGCCACAGAACCGACCCGTTCCAATACTTCATAAGGTCCAATGTAGCGAGGGTTCAATTTTCCAGTTTTCAAAGCTCTCCCGACTCCTTTATTTGGAAAAATCTTCAAGAACACCCTATCACCGATTGAAAATTCAAGCGGCTTAGTACGCTTATCGTAATAGCTTCTCTGTCGGTCTTGGGACGCCTTCATCTTCTCCCTGATTATTTGAATCATCTCAGTAGTCTGTTTCACAATCTCTGGTCCCAATAACAAACTTTCACCAGTTTCAAGTCAGCAGAGGGGGGGTTCGACATTTTCGGCCATACAGTGCTGTATATGGTGCCATGCCAATGGTGCTATGGTAACTATTATTATACGTAAACTCGATTAAAGGGAGATACTGTTCCCAACCACCACCGTGTTCTAGTACACATGATCTCAACAAATCCTCCGAACTCTGTATCGTCCGCTCGGTTTGTCCATCAGATTGGGGATGGTAAGCCGAACTCATTTGAAGTTTGGTGCCCAGTTCCTGATGCAAGCTAGTCCAAAACCGGGACGTAAATCTTGGGTCTCTGTCTGATATAATAGAAGATGGTACACCATGCAATCGGACAATTTCTCGGATGTAAAGTTGGGTCAATTTCTGTAATGAATATCTCATGTTCATGGGTAAGAAATGGGCAGACTTCGTTAACCGATCAACGATGACCCAAATGGCATCGTGTCCCGCTCGGGTTTTAGGCAGTCCCATAACAAAGTCCATGGAAATAGAATCCCACTTCCACACGGGAATGTCAAGTGGCTGTAAACTCGTATAAGGCTTCTGATGCTCAACCTTTGACTTTTGACAAATGATACACCTGGCCACATAATTCACCACGTCCCTCTTCAATCCGGGCCACCAGAATTGCAGTCAGATCATGGTACATCTTTGTAGTACCCGGGTGAATACTTAATAGGCTTTTATGGGCTTCGTCAAGCACTATACGTCTTAATTCTCCCGTACCCGGCACATAAATTCTATCCTTCATTCGGATAATTCCATCCGGTCCCTCGGTAAGGAACAAGTCTTTTCCCTTAGCCTGCGTCTTCATCATTTCGGCTAAGTAGGAATCCGACTTTTGCTCTTCATAAACTAGCTTCAAAAAGTCATTAGTTATCTTCAGTGTTCCAAGCATTAACTTCCGAGGTAAAGACATGTCTACATGTAAGTTCAGGTCTCGGAATTGCTCTAATAACTCTGCCTCCTTCATCATCATCACTGCCATATGGAGTGATTTCCGACTCAACGCGTCGGCAACAACGTTTGCTTTACCCGGGTGGTACTTCAGTTCAAAATCGTAGTCCTTCAAGAATTATGTCCACCTCCTTTGCCTCATGTTCAACTCTTTCTGACTGAACAAGTATTGAAGGCTTTTGTGATCATTATATACTTCAAATCTCGTCCCATAAAGATAGTGTCTCCATATCTTCAAAGCAAAGACTACAGCTGCCAACTCTAAGTCGTGGGTGGGGTAATATTGCTCATGTGGCCTTAATTGCCGAGAGGCATAGGCTATCACTTGGTCCTTCTGCATCAGTACGCACCCCAGGCCGAGTCTAGACGCGTCACAGTACACCACAAAGCCCTCTTGCAAATTTGGTAATGCCAATACAGGGGCGGTTGTCAACTTAGCCTTTAATTCTTGAAAGCTTCTTTCACACTCGGGACTCCACATGTAAGGAACGTTTTTCTGAGTCAGTTTGGTTAGAGGCAATGCCAATTTAGAAAACCCTTCAATAAATCTTCGGTAATACCCGGCCAGACCCATAAAGCTTCTAATTTCCGATGCCGACTTGGGCCTCTCCCATGCCATCACAGCTTCTACCTTAGTAGGATCTACCGAAACACCTTCCTCAGAAATTACATGTCCAAGGAAATGGATCTCATTCATCCAGAAGTCACATTTTGAAAGCTTTGCAAATAGTTGCTTCTCCTTCAACACTTGAAGTACTGAACGGAGGTGTTCCTCATGCTCCTCGGGTGATTTAGAATAGACCAATATATCATCAATAAAAAAGACCATGAATCGGTCCAAGTAAGGATGGAAAATACTGTTCATGTAATTCATGAAAACAACAGGGGCGTTGGTTACACCGAATAGCATTACCACATATTCATAGTGACCATACCGGGTCCTGAAGGCGGTTTTAGGAATATCCGAGTCCTTTACTCGGATTTGGTGATAACCCGACTGCAAGTCGATTTTTGAGAAGACTGAAGCACCCTTTAATTGAGCAATTAGATCATCAATCCTCGGTAATGGATATCGGTTCTTTATAGTAAGCTTGTTCAGTTGTCGGTAGTCGATGCATAACCTCATGCTACCATCTTTCTTTTTGACAAGCAAAACTGGTGCTCCCCAAGGTGACACACTTGGTCGGATAAACTGCTTGCCAAGCAGCTCATCCACTTGCTTTTTCAACTCGGCCAATTCTGTTGGGGACATTCTATAGAGTGCACTAGAGACCGGTCGGCTCCAGGAACTAAGTTAATAGAGAATTCAATTTCTCTACTCGGAGGAATACCTGGCACGTCTTCTGGAAATACTTCAGGAAAATCGCAAACAATCAGAATATCCTGCACTCGGGTTTCGCTCCCACCCTCGGTCAGACAAAGCATTACAAGGAGTTGTGATATGCCTTGAATCGTATAATCATTATGAATTTGTCTCGGAAAAATCACCCTCCTGTTTTGGCAGTCCACCAACACCTTGTGGGCTGCTAACCAGTCCATTCCCAATACAACATCAATGCCCTTCAAGGGTAAACAAATTAAATCAGCAGTAAAGTTCCGACCATCCAGCGTAAAGGATACATCCTTACACATCATTGATGTCCCTAATTTAATACCGGTCGAAATGGATACCTCCATTTTTCGATCCATAACAACAGCGGGTAATCTTAACCGCCTCATACAATCATCAATAATAAAGGAGTATGTAGCTCCTGAGTCGAAGACAATGATAAGAGTGTGGTTACCGAGTAAACACTTACTTTGCACCAAGTCATGTGCTTACGTAGCTTCCTCTGCATTGATTGCATACACCCTGCCCGCAGTCGGTTGCTCAACATTCTTCTCTCGGTTATGTGGGGCAACCATCATGTTTCCCCTAATTCCATTGCCTCTACCA
This sequence comes from Clitoria ternatea, assembly GCA_037962975.1. Taxonomy (NCBI): domain Eukaryota; kingdom Viridiplantae; phylum Streptophyta; class Magnoliopsida; order Fabales; family Fabaceae; genus Clitoria; species Clitoria ternatea. The sequence continues at coordinate 149,429,542 of CM075670.1, forward strand.
CCATTTCCTCGACCACCATTTCCGTGGCCTCTTCCTCTGAATCCTCCGCGGTTGGCATTAACATTCTCCGGTCGCAGCTGAGGGCAGTCGGGGCGAATATGCCCTTTTTCATTACAATGGAAACATATCACCTCATTCCCAACAACACACTCTCGGGCAAAGTGGTCTCCGCCACATTTAAAACACTTGCCATCCCCAGGGCAATTCCTAAAACGACCCCCACGATTCCCCCGTCCTCTCAGTCTAGAGGAGGGTCCGCCCTTGCTAGTATTGCCCTGCCTCTTGAAGCGAGATTGCTGAGGTCTCAAGGAGGTGTCAGTCCTACTACTTTGGCCTGCATGGGCCTTATCATCCTCCTCAAAGATTCGACACTTATTCACTAGCATTGGGAAACTCCTGATCTCCTGGTGCCTAAAAGCTCTTTTGATATCCGACCTTAGTCCACTTTCAAATTTAATGCACTTGGAACTCTCAGTCCCAGGTTGCTGGAAGGGCGGATAGAACAAGCATAGTTCTTCAAATCTAGCAGCGTATTTCTCTACGGTCATGGAACCCTGCTTCAGTTCCATAAACTCCAATTCCTTCTGACTTCTCACTGTGTCAGGAAAATACTTCTCCAAGAAGCACGCTTTGAAATTTTCCCAGGTCAAGTGGGTACCCGCATCATTCAATCTGTTCCTGGTAATCTTCCACCAATTCTCCGCTTCATCACGCAGCATGTATACTGCACACTCCACCTTCTGGGCCTCTGCACAAGGAAGGCCCCCAAATATCCTCTCCAAGTCCTGAATCCATTTATAAGCTACTTCCGGGTTAAATCCTCCTTGAAATTCAGTCGGTTTCCTCTTTAGGAAACGATCCAAACTTTGATCATTATCAACACGAGGCTGATTCTGCCTCTCAAATATGTCAGCAAAGCGTTGGAATGCTGCAGCTATAGCTTCCATACCTTGTCAGTTTGACATGTCTTATCCTGAAATATAACTCACGAGTATTAATCTCAGGGCAAGAATACCGAATCATTCACATCCGATCGGACTTCAATCTCACACTTCTACATTCATAACACATTATCATACAATCCATATAACGTGTAGGAAATCTCCCACAGTTAAGAATTACTATTATGACTCATACAAGCATTTAGTCACCAATCCGATCTCCATACATATATATATCCCTAATACTATATGAGTAATCAGCCAGGGTAGAAGCAATCCTCTACCCCACAATCAACTTTCCACAGTAGTATCTCACGCTACTGTTCACCATAAAAATTAATGGGTTCATAACCAGACAATCATGCTTAAGCATACATCACGCCCATCAAATATTTTAGGCAATTACATTGATCGGTCGCAATACACAAAACCCGCCTACTAAAAGTAAGCGTACCTTGGCCTTGGACCTTTTAGGTCTGCTCTGATACCAAAATGTAACATCCTAAAATTAATTAGAGTTAACCAGGGGCAGGGGAAAAATTTTCCCAAATAAATTATGAAGAACCGGGCCAAAATAAAACAAGAAAGGGAAGGCAAGACAATTAAACCGACCAAGAAGAGAACAACGGAAGAATAAAACACGCTCAAGCGAAACCACAATACAACGCTCACTCGCTCAAGCGAGATCCGACTCCGCTCGAGCGACACAGCCAAACTCGCTCGGGCGAGTACACAATCGCTTGGGCGAAACCACACTAAGCCTTCCCAACCAACATACTCGCTGGAGTGAGAACTCACTCGCTAAAGCGAGAAGCCACACTCGGCAAATCCACCACTCGGCAACTGAAGGTTATCCCACTCGGGCTCCATAGACCCTCACTCAGAATATCTTCCAATCAACGCCGCTCCGTATAACACAACCTCAATTCACTCGGGGTATTCTACAAGTTCCTCACTCGGTACCTGGGTTTTACTCGGTATCGGTCTTAACACACACACGTCCCACTCGACAGCTCACAACAGACTCACAATTTTATCCACAGGGGTTACGTAAGGATCCACTCAGAAAATTCAGTCAGAATCTGGGTCTTAACTCTCACAGATTCTACTCGGTAGTCCTACTCCAAAACCGAGTCATCCCCATCAGCCTATCACTCGGATTATTCGTGAATCACGTACTTAGATTATATTCTAATCTCAATTCATTCCAACCACTCTCCTTTCAGAAAAGGATCACTCGATATATTTCGACCTCGAGTCACTCGGAAAAACATCAACCACTTAGTACTCGGCATATTAAAACTCCCTCGTTCAGGGAATATCATTAAGTTAGGTCCCATTCAGTCTCTCTCGAATTTAATCACTCAGATTATACATGTATATCCTACACTTAGAATATATTCCAATCTAAGCCATTATGACAGCTCTTCTCTCAGACGAGGTTCATTTGGACTTCCACTCGGAATGTTCAGGTCATTTCCCACTCGGGGCTCATCATGAATTTTTACTCGGAAAAGGCCGCCCAAAGAATCTCACTCAGAAGTGGATCTAAACCTCCTGTATTCCTCTCGAAATTCATTAACTTGTAATTATTCACACAACATCGTTAATATTCCAGTCGGTAAGAAGCATCAAATCAACATAAATACTTATATATGTATATTCATCTTTTCACTCGGGATATTCCAGATTCTCATCGCTTGGTAAATTCTAATAGATTAAGACGCGGACGTTTTTCTAAGTAAATCCCTACACGGATTATACGACCTCATTCACTCAGAAAACCTGAATCTTATACACTCGGAAATAGTTGCAGAAAGTATCTCTCATAACTTACTTAGGTTATTTTTCCTTAAGGTTAGCCCAACGAACATGATTCACTCGGAAGTACTCCAGTCCTTCCATAGTCGGGATAGGGCCAAATATCTCGTCTCCCACACTAATAAATCAGCACATTCTTTTTCTTAACAGTCAAACCGACCCATACACTTAGTCGAATATAATTATATCCCTCTCGAACCTTAATCTATAATCGTTACTCAGAGAATGGGATAGCACAGCAATACACATATAAAATGATAGTTAATGACTCGGAAATCCTCCAGCCTTCATTACACAATGCAAGGACTAGCTCAAGTCATATCATGCACTACCACTAAGCATATTTATACACACAGGGCCGTTCAGTCGGAATTCATTTAACTAATACATGGCTATATCATTCCTGTCAACCCCAACGCATTCACCTGCAATCGTATCGAGTTTATCAATAATATAAACATATACATATTCAATTCCAATCGGTTTTTAGCAATTATTATGTTGCAACATAGGCTTCAAGCCTTTTACTCAGCTCCAAGCTGACCCGGCCATTTTACTGGTACCAAACCGTTTGCCCTCACACGTAACACAATTGCTCCAAGCAACAACGGAAGTGTTACGGGCAGTCCCGAGTCCAACTCGGTAAGCTTGCCTTGAGTCCAACTCAGGGTCTTTTATCATATTCAACAAGTATTTATTAGCAACACAATAATATCTCAGTCGGTAAAGCCATGCAGTACATACATCTCATATATTCGTTATGAAATCCCACTATGTTCATGCGAGCAATCATAATATATATCTACCAACTGTTTCACAATATACACTCAGTGTTTACATACATAACTAATACCTTTTTTATGTTTGAGTATAACACCTTAACACGTGTCTCAGTCTCATACATTTACGTACAAAGTTGTCAACAAAATCTAGTTAACACACACACCCACACGTTATTCATAAGTTATCATCAAAGTATTTCACATAATCATCACGTTCACAAACCATGCATTCAAGATGTTAAACTCCCCCTACCTCTAGGAGAACTTAGAGCTCTTCCAGTTAGAGCGCTTGACTGGTTACTCCTGCACACGAACAGCCCTTGAACCCAGATATCAACTCTGAACCAGCTTGGGAAGACCAAAGTTAACCTCTTCTTTGACAGTTACTCACAACAACAACTCCACAGTCTTATGTATCTCACACTACGACTTCCCACCAAACACTTAACAGTTTTAAACGAGAGATGAGAAAGAAGAAGAAGACAATAAAAGGGAAGAAGAAGAAGGTGAATCTCCAAAGGATTTTTGAGAAACTGAGAGAATGGGAAAAGGTAGAAGGAGAATGAAGAGTCTTCAGCTCATATATCACTTGGAGATGTTCGAAGAGCAGGTGGGTTCCACACGTGATGATGGTTGCTGCACCATCATGTCACCGTCCGTCAGCCATAAGCCATCACGCATTAATTGGAGTGGGTCAGATTTATCTCTTAGCTGATTTGCAATTTCCCACAACTACTAATTTAACTTATCCTTAATTAATATTTATTCCTTAATTACCCTTAATCCAAAATTAGGATGTTACACCATGCACTGAAAAATCATCCATAAAGACTTCCATCATATTTTCAATAAGGTCAGAAAAAATTGCTTAAATACACCTTTGAAAAGTCGTAGGTGCATTACACAGACCAAAAGGCATACGCCTATAAGCATGAGTCCAATAATGGCAAGTGAAGGTTGTCTTTTCTTGATCAGATGGATGAATGGGAATTTGATGAAAACCTGAATACCCATCCAAATAACAGAAATAAGAGTGTTTCGCAAGTCTTTCAAGCATCTGATCAATAAAAGGGAGAGGAAAATAATCTTTTTTCATGGCGCTATTTAACTTCCTATAATCAATGCACATGCACCACCCAGAGACAATCCTCGTAGGAATTAATTTATGTTTATCATTTTCAATCACAGTTATTCCCCCCTTCTTAGGCACTACATGAACAGGACTTACCCATTTATTACTATCAACAGGATATATGACTCCAACATCAAGCAATTTTAAAATTTCCTTTTTAACCACTTCTTGCATTTTTGGATTTAATCTTCTAAGTGGTTCTACTGTGGGCCTACTTTCATCTTCTACAGTGATCTTGTGCATACAAAGAGAAGGGCTAATCCTTTTGATATCATCCATTGTATAACCTATTACCTTTCTATACAACCTAAGTTGTTTTAAAAGTTTTTCATTTTCACATGGATTCAATTCAGCATTAACAATCACAGGATATGTGGAATTAGAACCAAGAAACTCATACCTCAATGAAGCTGGTAAAGGCTTTAATTCCATATTGGGGCTTACCACTTTGTCACACATGACCTCAGTATTATGTTTTAGTGGGGCCTCAGAGCAATCAGATGTTCCTACAGGCTCAATCATGAAAACAGTTTCAAGTGGGTCATTAGGAAGGGTTGCTTCCTTTACCACTTGTTCAACAAAATCCACACTACAGCAAACATCATTATTAAAAGGTTTTTCTAAAGTATTTTTCAAGTTAAAATCAACCTTTTGGTCTCCAACAGTCAGAGATAACTTACCATTCTTGACATTAATCACAACACCTGCAGTTGCTAAAAATGGTCGACCTAAAATAATAGGAATCAAAGACTCTTCATCCATTTCTAGCACAACAAAGTCAGCAGGTATAAAAAATTTTCCTACCTTACTAGGAACATCCTCTAAAATTCCTACAGTATATTTGACAGATCTATCAGCCAACTGTAAAGACATCCTAGTAGGTTTTAGCTCATCTGTGAAAGGAATATTAATATACAATTTATTTAAAACATCAAGAAACTTACCAAATTGTTTGTCCAATTTTGCTTTCGCTAAGCGCTGAGGAAATGGAATAGGAGGTTGATATGGCTTAACCTCCTCTTTCTTTTCTTGTGGTTTCTTTTCTTCAATCACTTGATGAGATGAAGATTCATCCACTTTCTTTTCATCCTTTACAGTCTTGCCAACTGGCCCATCATATTGAGTACCACTCCTAAGAGTAATAACCATGGTTTGGTTGGGTGGTCCAACTTCAGGTTTTCCAGTAAATGTTCCTGGTGCTCTTGTAGAATAAGAAGCTTGTTGGGCAATCTGATTTTCCAATATTTTATTATGGGTGGCAAGAGAATCCACTTTTGAAGCTAAGTTCTTTATTGCCTCAGAGAACTCATCATTTTGTTTAAGTTGAGTAGCTATAAATGTCTCTATCAAGGATTATAGCTTTGATTTTTGTGGAATGTAGGGTCTTTATTGAGATTTGTAGTTACTTTGATTACCTTGAAATGGAGGTGGCCTATTTTGAAAGCCAAGTGGACCTTGTGGAGGTCTGTAATTACCCTGATAATTTCCACCATAGTTTCCAAAAGCATCCACCTGATGTATTTCTTATTTAGCATTTTGAGTTACTCCAAATTTACACCCTGAGATATTGTGACCTGAAACACCACACAACTCATAGACAATGTTAGTAGCACCTACTCCTAACTTATCGAATTTAACAGATAATGCCTTAACCTTAGCGGTAAACAAAGAAATAGCATCAATAGAATACTTACCAGGAGTTTTTGAAGGTAAACTCCTTTCAGAAGACCACTAGTAGGTATTTTGAGCAATTTCTTCGATCAGGTTAGTTTCTTCCTCCATATTCTTGCTCATGAAAGCTCCTCCAGCTGCAGCATCTAAAAAGATCTTTTGTGTGGAAGTTAGTCCATTATAGAAAATATGGATTGTCAACCATCTCTCTATCCCATGGTGAGGACATTCTCTCAGCATCTCCTTATATCTTTCCCAGGCTTCATATAAGGATTCATCATCTTTTTGTGAAAAATGTATGATTTGTTTTCTCAACACATCGGTCTTGTTCCTTGGGTACCATTTATTGATAAAAGCACTGGACAATTATTCCCAAGTCGTGATGGATCCTTCAGGAAGAGAGTATAACCACGTCCTCGCTTTATCTCTTAAGGAGAAAGGGGAGAGCCTTAAGCGAATGGCATTATAGGTGGCTCCGTTCATTTTCAGGGTGTCACAGTATTCAAGAAAGATTTGAAGATGAAGATTTGGATCTTCAAAGCGTAATCCTCCAAATTGGTTCTGCTGAACCATAGAGAGTAGTGAAGGCTTCAATTCAAAATTGTTAGCCTCTACAGTGGGTCTAAGGATGCTAGACCCTCTTCTATTTGTACTTGGAGCAGTAAAATCTCTTAAGGCTATGTTTTGGTCCACCATTTATTTTTCTTTTTCTTGTTTTTGTTGTTTTTGTTGTTTTCTCAAAGCTCTAAGGGTACGTTTTATCTCAAGGTCAAATCCTAAGTTTAGATCGACACTACGGCTTTGTTGCATAAAAAGAAAATAAATGACAAATAAAACAAACAATCACAAAAAAACAACAACAGATACATAGAATAAAGAACAAAATACAAAATAACAAATAGAATAAAATAAGTAATAAAAATATAGAAAAATATTAAAATAAATATACAGAAAAAGAAACAACCAAAACAAATAAAATAAAACAAAATAAAAAGAATATTAACAAGTATGATCTAATCGAATTTCAATATTGCCGATATTTGAGGGACAATAGTCCCCAGCAATGGAGCCAAAATCTTGACAGGGCTCCGCAAGCGCACAGGTTATGTCGAGTAATATAAAAGATATTGTATCCATAGGGATTGTTTTCAAAGTACCGACATATTAAAATTTAATTATCCACATAATTGATTTTTAATGTTTTTGTAAAATAAAAACAAAATAAATTCAAAAACAAATTTTACTTGACACTTAAAAACAGATTTGAGAGTATCTTGGGATTCTGGGGGATCAAGACATTTTTTTATATTAATAATTTGGCTTTTCATAAATAAGAATCAAATTAAGTTTTCCAAGGCAGATTTTCCTTAAGCTAATTAATATGTTCCTCTTGGAATGCTACTAATGTACCTAACGTATGGAGAACAACGTTCAATCCCTAAGATAGGCCCTTTACGGCTTTATGAAAATCCCTTTATATTCCTCAAAAAATTTTTGATTACTTTCACAGTTTTACCGAGGTCATAAAAAGTATTTCAAAACCTTAAGTTTAGTTCAAAAACTTTCCAGTAACAATAAATCTCTCGATTTTATTAATTACTTAAACTTACTAATATACCCGCAAGTATACAGTTTTATCACTTAGGTTCTTGTTAGGAATAACTAAGAGCATTGAGCATAATTTGAACTAAATGGAAAACAGAAATTTATTTAATTCAAAGTCAAAATAATATTAACATAAAATATTATCATACCCCCATCATCCCAAGATAATTAACTTAGTTACTCATGATGTGATTAAAACTCATACACATAATGGAAGAAAAATAAAACATACAACACATGGTAAGAATAAAGACTTACGGGTTTCTCCAAAAGCCCAAAAATATTTTCACCATTGTATTTTCTTGTTGTAATATTTTTCCACCATATACAAATTGAAACACTCAATTTCACAATCCTCACAATTCTTATACAAAAATTTAAAAGAAAGAAAATAAGAAATAAAAGAGAAAGAAAGGAATGGGAGAAACATAAACAGAAAAGAAAAGAAAAGAAAGGAACAAAGCCTTTGAATGAAAACTGGATGCCTTCCCTGCTTCAATGCTTCTCCTTTTATAGGTGAGGGAAAGGAGACAGCTAAGGAGACAGCGTGCTTAATTTGAGGAGTGAGTGGAAATTTTTTGGCGAGAGAATTCCGTAATGCTGTTTCCACTTCATAATTTCTGTATTGCTGTTTCCAATGCATGAATCGATTCATATAGTTAATTTTTGCCTCTGATAATACATAGGAATCGATTCATTTGAATAAGGAATCGATTCATAGATGCAGGAATCAATTCATGAAGTGGGGAATCGGTTCATTGGGATGGGAATCGATTCATTGACTTGGGAAATCGATTCAAGGCATAAAAATCACAGAGGAATCGATTCATTAGCTTGTGGAATCGATTCAAGGAATAAAAATCACAGAGGAATTGATTCATTAGCTTGGGGAATCGATTCATGGAGGCAGGAATCGATTCATGTAGTGGGGAATCAATTTCTAGAGCATTTTTTTGCAATTCTTGGCCAATTTTAACGTGTGAATCGATTCCCATTAGTGGTGAATCGATTCACACCCCTGTTCTTGCTAATTTTTGTGCTTTTCTTTCCTTTTTTCATCATGTAACCTTCGGGGCTTTGTTCTTCTTGCTCCTCTATCATTTGATGGTCATTTTTCTCTTGTTATTGACCCTTGGATTATCTTTTTACTTTGTTCCTTAATTTTATTAATTTCTGTAAAATAAAAATACCCAAGCAGAATACAGTGGAAAGAAAGTGAAAATCACAAAAAGTGAGGAAATACAGTGCACAATGATTAAAATCCTAAGCAAACTACATCTAATTTATTGTGTTATAAAACACTTTGTCAACCACCATACCATCCTTCCACCTCCTTAAGTCATTTTATCCTTTCCCTTCCTTTTTAGGACTTAGTTTTCCCTTCCTTTTTCCTAAGGTCATATCATAGTTTCCCCTTCATTCCAAGCTTCCATCTTTGCTTCCATTTCAAGAAGAAAAGTCAAGGAAAGTTGAAGAGAAAAGAAAAATGAAGACCAAGATCCTCCCTTCCAAGTAGGTCCTTTTACATCACAACACATGCCTATCTCAATCATCATGTAGTATCATTCACGCAATTTAAGATATCATCACATAAATATTTAAGCAAAATATTCATAATTTACATTATTACAAGCAAAACAAATTCATCCATCATTCCTTGGCATCTCATACTCATTTGGTGCTCGCCTCCGCGGTGTCTGTGATATTCCTACCATTGGTTACTAAAAAGAAAATAACAATAACAGAAAGGGTGAGTGCCGAATATATTAATCAATATAGAAACTTAAAACTAAGAAAGGCATGACATTAGCCTTATAATCATACATACTTAATTCATATTCCAATTGCATACCTGTGCTCAGTCATTAATCTCATATAACCACACTCTCAACACCACAAGCCACTTAGGGCTATAGATAACAATGTAAATACCTATATATATATATATCACTTTGAACATTCAAAATCATCATATGCCACTCAAGCTACATATAGTAACATATACTTACCAAATTCAATTTTGATTATTTCAAATACTCACAACATTACATGATGCATCAATTATAATTTATCAAGCATATAATGGCATAACTAACTCTCACTCAGTTTAATTAGACTCACTAGTATCCGGATACTAAAACTGGATTAACCTCTAGCTGGAGGTCTTATTTGACACTCCTTGAACCCTACTTGATCCATTGAGCCCTGCTTGGCTCTCCACCTCAATTATTGGGTCTTTCTTGACCACTAGGTAGCTCAACGAGATCATACTTGACCACTAGAGCCAAAATTAAGGGGTCAAATATACCACACAGCCGCCCAAATCACACAGAATCACATCATTCAATTTTAATCACTCCTACTGGATTAATTAATTAATTCTCTTTAATAATTCGGCACTAATGGCCATAAAACAACTCAAGCCATCATAAACATTCAAATTTCTCAACTTAGCCACTCAAGCATTCAGTTTCAAATCAAATGACGGCTACTCAGGCACACATCATCTCTCAATTCTCTTTTTATCATGATTTACTTTCATATAACAACACAAAGCTACTCAGGAATTTAATATTAAATCAAATGGCGGCCACTCAGGTACACACCACTTCTCAATTCTCTGTTCATTATCATTTAATTCACATCAACCAAAAGTTATTCAGGCACAGTAGTAGTCAATCAATATCACCACAACTACACAGGTACAAACATTTAGCAATATAGTTTCAATCTCAATATTAATTAATCACTCAGATACAATTTCGCATATAGACTTGGATGCAATTTCATTTACAATTTCTTATACAAGATTAGTTTCATCATCAAACCACTTTAGAAACTCATTCCAACACATACATATATTTATACATATCAAATGTACATCACACATTCATTTTCCATACACAATAATTTCCAATTTCATATTTAATATCACAATTGCATGTTCAACATCGCTAATTTTTATACCTTATTACTTTCACCACATTTTCAAATTTTTATAAATATACTTCGTCATTACATATTATTTACACTAATTAACTCACAATCACTCAAATATAAACACTCACACCTATATATGTATTTTCAGTCATTAAGTTTCATGCAACACTAACTTCATCATCATACAAACGGAAATTCATTTCGATCTATACATTGTACATCTCACACACCATTTAATGCATAATGATTCCAATTTTTCATTCTCCACCCAATAAATTCATATCTCCTTATTTTCATCATTATTCACACTAGAAAATCTCGTAGTTATAGATAACAATGGAACTAATCCTTTTTAAAACTAATAAAATTCATGAATTATATATAATAATCAAATTGGCTATGTAATATTAATTTCCATTCCTTTTCTGATGCCAATCGATGTCAACAATTATTTCTAAATTAATTAACACTCCGAACACCCCTTTACCTTAATTTCAAGCTTTTGACACTTCCTCTTGATGTCGGTTACGCCCAATATCTAAAAATATAAGGAATTTACAAAGTGGGTTAGCATTTTGACCTCCAAAATCAAGACCCACTTTACCGAAACAACTCCAAATATAAATTTAAAGCTTTTGAAGTTTATATTGGTTAATTACGCTATTGGTTTCAAGTCCCCCTTTGTATAACATCTCACCGATCCTTGATCTTAATAATCTACGGGTACCGAAACAAAAACCTGTTAATACCACGCCAACACTCATCGTCCAAGGTTCCTATTTACAAGCTAAAATTGTAAAATCTCAAAGAAATGGAAACCCTTCTTCGATATGGTGAATTTTGGCTTTAGAAGATGACTGAAACTAGAAATTGAAGCTACTAATGTGCTTACCTTTTTTCCACGATCCTGAATATGTGATCAATTTTAAGTTTCATCGTAAATTTGGCTCCAGATCAAGCTCTCAATAGTACAGTCATGGTGGAGCATGAAATTGGCTTCTGTTTTCCTTTCTCTTGGGCACGTGTGAAGGGAAGAAAAGTAAAAAATTAAAATGGTTTAGTGGCAAGGGTGTAATGGTCTTTTCTCTTTTTTCTTTTATTTCCTTTAATAAAAGTTCACTTTTACCTAATGGCAACTCATATTTTACCACCACTATTTAATTCAACCTTAATTTCATAATTAATCACCTAAAAATTAATTATTCACATCCCCTTACTTTATCAACAACTCATAATTAATTTATAATAATTTAGAAAAATCTCTAATTAATCCAAATTAATTTAATTTAATCTCTAACAATATTTAATTAACGTCGTGCGGTAAAATAAAATAAATTTTAACATTAGAGATGTTACATCTTTAGCTATTGTAGTTATGAATTTAATTTTTTATAAATTGAGAAATATACATACAATTAACTACATTAATTAATTAATTGGTTTAATATTTTATAATATTTAAAAATTTAAAATTAATTAAAAGTTAAAATAAAAGTAAAAATATACTAGACTTAAAATTCTTAGATATTGTAATTATAGATCAAGCAACATGTGTAAAAGTAACTAGATTAATTAATTGGTTTAACATTTAAAATTTAAACTTAATTTAAAACTAATATTAAAATTGAAATTCAAATATATACTAGATTTAATTTTCTTAGTTATTGTAATTATAAAACAAAAATCATATATGTAAAATATTGAGTGCTAAGATGTTTCACATGTTTTTCCAGATTCATGTGCTCCTACAAGAACTCCTTTTTTATGTTGTGTAGACTCTCTTTCCCTCCTTTGTGAAAGCTCAACACCGACGCTAGTGCTAGAGGGAATCCAAGTCTTGCTTGCGGGTTTCAATGGCATTATTTAAGATGAGCATGGGAATTGGATAGGACGTTATTCTCTATACATCTTGGAACAAAGGTCATAGGCAGGTGGTTTGCAATACGTACTGACTCAACTTTGTCAATGGGTGATAAGGACAGTATCAAAATGCATCAGCATGAGGCAATTATTTGTAACATTAAAGATATCATATAGCGAAATTATACTTTTAAAATTGCTCATTCTTAATGTGAAATTAATGGTTCAGGATTTAGGACACACCACTTAACTTTATTAATTAGTGTACTCAAGTTTGATGATAGAGCTATCTATACAAGCTACACGGCTTAGCTCCCAATTTTTATTCGTGTAGCACGGGCTCCACCCACCACGAACCTTAGGCTTTAGCGGGATACTTGAAAAAACTTTTTTGTTGTTTTGTGTGAAGAAAAAATCACCCAATTTTTTTTAAAAAAAAAAACTTACACCCCATTAAAAACCATGCTTCCCTTGCCATTAAATGTGATGAAAATCAAAACAGAACTTGCACATAAACGAGAAATCAACACATTTCAAAGATCGTAGAGTGAGATTGAGATACACTGAAGAAAATATTAAAGAGAAATCGATGACAATTAAACATATTATTCATCATTAAATCGTTATATTACTATTAGTCAAAATTTATTATTATTTAAAATTTCTCCTAATTGATCTGTTATATCATACACATGTTGTTATTATTTTATTTTCTTATTTCCTTATTTTAATTATTCTACACATAATTTATATTTTTTATTCAATTTATATTTTTTGGTTTAATATTATGATTTTATATTAATTAAAATATACTATGGTGTGTTGTTGTTTAGTATTTCATCATTTTGTATTATCTTAATTATAGTGCCAGAAAATAGTAGTTCAGCATTTTAAAGTCATATAATTTTATAAAATTGTGAAGATACAATAATGAAGGTAGATAATGAACATTTAATACCTATAAGTTTGATACATTGCATTTTCAGAAAAAAATAATCTTAATAATTATGCATGATACTCATATGGTTTAAACTAGACAAGTAAACTAAAAAAGTTAAATAAAAATAAAAAAATTGATAAATAACTTGGTAGAAATATTTATAGACTTGAGGAATTCATATTTTAATTTTAAAAAATAACTAGGGTTAAAAAAATCTGGAAGTTTTTTCTAATTTTTAATCTATTTTTTTATCTTTTAAGTTTTAAAATAATTAATAAAAATACATTACCAAACTTTTTTAAAAGAAAATTATATTTTTTTGGATAGAGAAAATTATAAATTTTTATAAAAGAAGTTACGAATCAAGGCCTTAATTCCCTCGCAGAACCCATTTAGAAACGGAAGATATATGGCTTTTTGACCAATATGGGGCAATAGTTAAAACTATTTAAAGGTTTAGGGTGGTGGGGAAAAATTTAGTGGTCTGGGGTGGGAAGTGTCAAGTCAATGTTTAAAAACTGTAGGTTGGAGAGGCGTATTTTAGAAACCGCTAGGTGAGAAGACGGTTTCCCTAGGTGTGTGCCAAGTGTCAAAAAAGTGAGGTTAAAATCGTCTCCCCATGAGACGGTTTCAGTACAGTCAACGAGGCAGTCAGAAAAGCTCTGGAAATCGGCACATCAAGAGGCGGTTTTAGACTGCTTGATGTGACCAGGAAACCACAGCGTGGACCGACGGTTTCTGTGACTGACACGACTGCCACTGGTCCTGAAAACCGTCTCGTGGGCCGATGGTTTCATTAGCTTTTGTAGACTCCTGTGACTGCTCCATGAAAGCGTTGGTGGACCTGCGTGGTGCGTGCTTTTCGGAGCAAAATTTTGGCTTTAAAAGATAAAGTTCCACCATTCTCACTGTGTGCAATTGTGGTCCCTTAGCATTTGTTTGCTGATTCTCTACTTCCACTTCTTCTTTCCTTAGGCATTTTCAAAGCAGTAGGTCCAATAAATAATACTAAACAAAATATTAATTCTATAAATATATAAACAATAAAAAATTAACAAAAATTTAAATTCTACAAATATAATATATAAATGAAAAATAAAATTTAACAAAATATTTATTTTCATTGTTATATAAAAAAACAACCCAAATATGTATCTTTAACATATAATATATAACAAAATATATATTCTATAAACATTAACAAAAAATATTTAACAGATTTGGGAAAATAATAAAAACTCTATAAATATATATTTAACACAATATATTTAAAAAGATAAAAAAAACTTACCTCTTAAAACAAATAAAGCTATACAGCTTCAACCCAACAATAGCCTGCTCTGGATCTTCAAAATAGAAACCAAAATGCAAATATTTTAATCTGAAATACGGATGGCAATATGGGGAAGGTGGGTAATATATAGTAACATGAAACCGTTTAGAGAGGAAGAAACCGCCTATCCATTTGCCGATTTCCAGTCTCTTGAAACTGCCTCTTTGAACGGCGAGTTTAGAGCATGAAATCGCCTCTTGATGTGCCGATTTCCAGAGCTTTTCAGACTGCCTCATTGACTATACTGAAACCGTCTCATGGGGAGACGGTTTTAACCTCACTTTTTTGACACTTGGTACACACCCAGGGAAATCGTCTTCTCACCTAGCGGTTTCTAAAATACGCCTCTCTAACCTACGATTTTTAAACACTGACTTGACACTTCCCACCCCAGACCACTAAATTTTTCCCCCACCACCCTAAACCTTTAAATAGTTTTAACTATTGCCCCATATTGGTCAAAAAGCCAAAGATATGTACAAGACTCGCAAACTTAAACCCAAAAATTTATTTGATAACTTATCTCCCATTAATTGTTTTTAAAAAAAATAAAAAATAGAAAGTTATTTATAAAAAGTAAAAATCGGAACTAACTTCTTGATGTTCTCTAATTATGTTCTCAGATTTTTATTTAAAAAATAATATATTCTCATATGTATATTAGATAGGGTTTCAAATATTTTAATATTATATCACTAATTAAATTCATTTTAGGTTTTTTTTAAAAATAATACAGTTTTAAAAAGTATATAAAGTTTAGAAAAACCTCTTTAATGACTATTTTTAACCTCTGTCATTGGTTGTTAGTAGTTTAACTATGAACAATAATAAAAATGAAACCGCTAATAATAAATAATAGGAGTGTTTTTTAATCACCTTTAAAAATTTAAAAAGTTAAAAGTAGTCATTTTTACTATAGGGACTTTTAACTAAATTCTAGATTTTATAATGCGTTAACTGTATTTAAAAAAAGAATTTAATTGTCTGATAGGGGTAGTTTAAGTGGCGCTGGGAAAGAAGTTTTATATAGCGTTTATCTAACAGCAGAAATGCAAACACTGCATGCTGAAATGTGTCGACTTCTTGATTTTTAGCGCCATGAAAATGACGCTATAATTGCTGTCGATTGTTGTTTGGCGTTACTCTGGAAAGTTAGTCAAGAATCTCTGAAAAAGGCTGGGCTCTCACGCACACCAGATGATTGGTCCGGTTTAAAAAGTTGGCGCCGGCATCATGGCGCCAAGACCCGCATCTAAATCCACATCTACCTTATTAAATAGTACGTTGGAATTTTCCTTTGCTCAATGTTAATATATTTTTCATAAGAAATTCGTTCACTATGATTAAATTATTTGGTCTCTCACCTTTTAAAGAAGATCATATAATAAAAAGTTAAATTCGTGCAGCTTAATCTATCTGCGGGTAAACGAATTAATTTTAAGTTATAGGCCAATTATTATGTTGAAAAATTAAAAATAAAAACTATAAATATTAATAAAGCTATAAACATTTCTTTGGTTTTAGTGAAAATAAAATACAAAGAAACTTTCAATAACTAACACATCTTTATCAACCAACCTAGTTATACTAAGTTTATAAAAACAATTTGCATATATGGATACCTTTAACAAGTACCGTATATTTACTAAATAGGTAGATAAACACTCTATAGGTACCCACATCATAACAAACATTTATGTTTGTATTAAAATATAATTTTTGTCATAAATTAGATACTCCTGCTATTGAAATATAAATCTCTGAATCATATAACAAATAAAGTTAGTGCTAGAACCAAGTTTATTTGATAAAGACTCTGATATTGATGGTTCTTATCCCAAAATTTGTTAATAATACACATTAAGGCAATTAATTAAATAAAGTCTGCCTATGTGTTATCTAACTTTTTAAATTAAGTGTTTCAGGTCAAAAATTTGTATGACATAAGCTATAAATGAAAGAGGAAGCTTATCATAAAAAGTCTGATATTGGTACACAAGTCTGTATGAGACTAAAAGAAAATTCAAGAGAAGTCTAATCCCAGTTGCAACATTAGGGTCTACTCTACCAAGCCTTATTTCATACAAAACATGATCAAACTTTAGAATCAGGACTTCCAAATATATAAAGACATTAATCTTATCTTTATATCAAAGCTTAACAAAGACACTCCAGAACGGATCTTTTTCTCTGAAGACTGCTTGGATCATCAAAGTAGATAAGAAGATAAGTATTTGCTCAAAACCCTAGCATACAACAAAAAGATCAAGCCTAAGTTTGTGATGCTCTAAAATATGCTCGTATCAAGAGAAAATTACACTTATCATCTAAAGAGGACAGGAGACAAAATAGTGCAAAAGCCAAAGTTCATATGGTAAGAAACGAATGAAGTTATTCTGCACATTTTAGTGAGTCAGTACACGTGTCAGAAGATGCTCAAAAGGTCAACTTCTTTTGCTTTGCAAGTTGTATGTTGAAAGAAGAAAGCCTACAGAAGGACTTTTGTGTTGAGCTCTATTGTTCATTCACACTAGACTCTTGACCTTTCTTCACTTTATGAGGTCTGGTACTCCCAACAGCCAAAACTCCTCCAACGGATCTGCAACGACTATATCTCTTCACCAAATCATCAAACGTTCACTTTGAGTGATCTATAAATATGAAGAAATTCAAATTGAAGAATAGAGAACTATTGAGCCATTCAAAGAAAATCTTGTAACCAGTTTACAAAGTTCTTTTCTCTTTTAGTTCTTAAGCAAAGGCTTTCTTTATTGTTCTGCACCTAGCAGACCTTGGTCTCTTTGCTTTCTTACTTAGTATATATGTTTATCACTTATATCTTTTCATACACTAAGTTCTCAGAAACACCAAACATAATTTATCTTTCAAACCTGTATTTGTGTAAATGTTTGGTGAGTTACCAGTTGATCCGGTCTGGATACCGGCCCCCAATCTCGTGACGTCAGAATGGCTTCATATAAGGAAAACCGGTGTCCTGGTTCAACTTTACCACACCGGATATCCGATGTCTGGCCGTCCGTCCTCATCTCACGACTGCCTCACTTATTTTCTCTATAACGGATCTTTGTTCATTTTCACAGAACATTTACATAACTGTTGGCTTTTCAGTCACAGCAAGATAAGAGCCCCTAATAACTTATCAGCGAAGATACTGTATATAGCAAAATATGTCACGTCAATGGCCTCAGAAAGCAAGTGGATGTGTCAGCAGATTATGCGGAAAAGGTGATTATCCTCTCCTCTTCCTAGAAGATCGTACTCTGATAATTGACCTACCCTCCTGACACATTCTGAGTGCTGAGCCACCCTGATTGACATAATGTACACGCTATCAGAGCTAGGGGACCCACCTGTATCCAACGACTCATTTTCTCACGTACAACTATAAATAGCTCATTTCAATACACATGCAAGGTATCGTTGTTCTATCTCACACTTCACTATTACTTCGCTTGAGTATTCATTAAGCTCTTACACTCTTCTAACTTGAGCGTCGGAGAATCTTCGCAGGTGGCACCACCTTTCGCCCCCCTGCAACGCGAAACGTTGGTGTGAAGGATCTCCAGGACAACAAGACCGGCCTCTCCCACTGAGAGACCGGATTGATACATCGGATACACACTGTTCCGGTGTGCTAACCCTAAAAACACCTATAATCTTGTGGCTGGTCCCACACCGGATCCTAGACCCCGGTCCAGACCAGTTCATTGGCACGCCCAGTGGGACTCGTTAGAGTTATTCCCATTTTCGCAGAAGTTTGGTTGTCACAATGGAAGGTGATGGGAGAGATTTCGTTGATGGTCACGTGGAGGATGTGACTCATCAACAGACTGGAAGGAGACTTGTCTTCGAGTCTCCTGTAACTCAAACTCGGAGGATGGTGCAAGTGCAAACACCTGACCCTCGCGATGAGGTTATCAGGCAACTCAGGGAGGTAGCCAATAGAGAAGTGCTAAAGGGGTTGAAGAAGCGTCTGGGAGAAGCGAAGGGAGGATGGACTGACCAGCTATGTCATGTTTTATGGGCATACCGCACTACGCCTCATTCTTCAACTAACGAATCCCCATACCGGCTGACGTACGGGGTTGAGGCGATGATTCCAGTGGAGCTACAAACAAGATCGGCTCGTGTGGAGTATTTTTCAGCTGAAGATAACAACGCCAATTTGGCATCAGAACTGGACGTCCTCCAGGAGTTAAGGGAAAAGGCTTTTGTCAGAGATCAGGCAATAAAAGCAAAGGCAGCACTCCGGTATAATAAACGTGTCCAGTACAGAGCTTTCAACATCGGAGATCTTGTTTTGAGAAAGGCAAGTGTGGGGAATAAGTTCGCTCACCAAGGAAAGCTAGCACCGACGTGGGAAGGTCCTTATAGAGTTTCTGAAGTGACTGGAAAAGGGTCATACCGGTTGGAAGAACTTGATGGAACTCCAATCCGCAACAAATGGAACGCTCAGAACTTACGTGCTTATTACAGCTAGTTGGTAAGACGGCGTGTACTCTTTTTCCTTACTTGAGTTTTTTCCCTTTGGGTTTTCTCAAGAAGGTTTTAATGAGGCATGACCCCAACTACACTCTTCATGTAATGTACTTTCAATTTTAATGAGAATACATTTTAACCGCCCTATCATTCTCACTTTTCTTATGTGTTGTGATTTATAGACGTAGTTTAATACGCATACACCTCAGGACGGATGAACTCAACTACCAATTCTATAGTTGATGATATAACTCCTCGAGGAACTGATGAAGACCCCTCAGGACGGATGATCTCAATCACACATCGTGTGTTTTGACGATGTAACTCCTTGAGATGGAATGGGTTGTAGGGCTGGTCCTTTTTCAAGGCCACAAACCGAACCCCATTCGAAGACAACATGGGTTGTAGGGCTGGTCCTTTTTCAAGGCCACAAACCGAACCCCATTCGAAGACAACATGGGTTGTAGGGCTGGTTCTTTTTCAAGGCCACAAACCGAACCCCATTCGAAGACAACATGGGTTGTAGGGCTGGTCCTTTTTCAAGGCCACAAACCGAACCCCATTCGAAGACAACATGGGTTGTAGGGCTGGTCCTTTTTCAAGGCCACAAACCGAATCCCATTCGAAGATACATGGGTTGTAGGGCTGGTCCTTTTTCAAGGCCACAAACTGAACCCCATTCGAAGACAACATGGGTTGTAGGGCTGGTCCTTTTTCAAGGCCACAAACCGAACCCCATTCGAAGACACATGGGTTGTAGGCTGGTCCTTTTTCAAGGCCACAAACCGAACCCCATTCGAAGATAACATGGGTTGTAGGGCTGGTCCTTTTTCAAGGCCACAAACCGAACCCCATTTGAAGACAACATGGCTTGTAGGGCTGGTCCTTCCTTAAGGCCACAAACCGAACCCCATGCGAAGGCTTGGGCGCAGTAGGCTGGTTCATACAGAAAACCACGCTGAACCCCGAGTAACGAGCGCAGTAGGTTCAAGATTAGCCCTGATCCGAACCCCGTGTTGAAGGCTTGGATTGTAGGATTGCACCGAACTCCAAGTACGGTTAGTAGGATCAAACCGAACACCGTGTGAAGACTTGAGGTGTAGGACCAAACCGAACCTCAAGAGAAAGGCGTAAAGCTTACCCTTGCCAAAGCTATACAAAAATTCAAAGGCAATATCCGTCCTCAATTGTGGAATATCCACCCCAGAGCGGTTGAGCGCTCACGTACCCGCTCTACGTCTTCGAGGACAGATGAGCATTTTTATCTTTTTAAGAAGTTAAAAGGTAATTCTTGAGATAAAATTTCCCTTCCCAATGTACTTACACTTGGGGACAGGGTATGCTTTAACTTAATTGTCACTTCTTTGTTACAATTTGTTATCTTAATCCGGTGTGATAAGTACGCTTTAAGCAGCTAGGTAACTACACAGAGCGGATTCGCAAAGCATTGAAAACAATAAAGTGTATTGTATAGCACTAAGTTATTCAACAATCATACATTCGACGCAAGCAGTTGAAGAAAAACAGTAGTGAATTTTATTTCCAAAAAATAAAAATTGTTCAAGTCACAAGGTAGTTAAAGCTGGAGCTGATCCCAGTACACAGCTATGAATAAAGCATAAATTAAGAGGCCGGTGCCTGATCCTCCACAGTGGGCACTCCTGCCTTCTCCGTTTTGTCCTCTACTCCAGTTTGGGCACCTTCTTGCGTTTCAGCTCCAGAGGCAGCGGTGGACGTTGTTGGCTCCATACTTTGACCTTCTGGAAGGGGAGGCAGTTCATACAGAGATGCACGGGGTTCATGGTGCGAGCCGTCCTTACGAACTTTGACAAGTCTTCCCCCATGGAATTCGAAGAATGGATCTAATTCGTACAGATTCAGCTGCACTCCAGGGTTACGATAATAGACTTGACGAAGGGCCAGGCCGAAGGATTTATACGCCATATTTTTGCATATCTCCAAGGCTTTGGCAGCCTTGGCCTTCGCAGTAGCTAATTTTCTTTGAACCTTGGCAAAATCCTCTTCTGAAGGCCCAACACTCACACCACCCTTCTTGAGTTCCTCAATCTGGGCTTGCATCTCCTTCCGAAGGCTCTCCCACTCCCCAAGGTCTTTGTTGCGACCGTCCTCCATAATTTTGAGATCGTCAGCGAGTTTAGCCGATCTCTTCTTCTCTAGTTGCAATTCTTCTTCAAGAAGGGGTATGGATTTGTTCTGTTTCTGGAGGTCGGCAACTTCTCGCTCTAGAGCCTTGTTCGCAAAACGAACTTGGCTTGCCTTTTCAGTTTTCCTCTGGAGCGTCTCTTTGGTTTTCTTCAATTCTGACTCCACGCCCCTATGAACTTCAGCTTGCTTGGTCGCCCATTTCTCCTTCACCGCGAGTTCGGTTTCAAGTTTTTCAACCTGATCCATATAATCTGCCTTCTCGCTCAGGGAATCAAGGAGGCCGGACAGTTCATCCAGCTGCCAACGCCCGGCCTTACAAGCACCTCGAACCCCAGCAGCGTCGAGGGAAGGGCGGAGGCAATATCGTGCCTTTGGAAGAGTAGGAGGCATGGACCCCTGAAACCACAAGTAAGGATAGAGGAAGGAGTCACGTGGAGGCTCAAACGCCGGAGGAGGACCATTCCTAGAGTCCGGCTCTAAAGCATTCTGTGAAGAAGGGGTGGAGGATTCAGGAACGGGCTTCTTTCCCTTGTCCTTCTTCGACTCAGTTTCTTTGACCGTCCTCTGACGCTTCTTCACAGGGTCATCAGAGGAGGGCTTTTCTTGATCTGCCTTTCTTACAAGATGCCTCTTTTTCCTTTTCTTCTCTGGGACAGCCTCCTCGTCGCCCGCTCCAGTGGCCTCAGCTAGTTCTCCTGTTTCCTCCTCATCAAAGAGAGGAACCTCGTCACCTACTGCAGAGGTCAGGGGAATGAGGGGAGTTTTGGTGGCGTTCCTCTTCGCCTAGATCTCATTCTCCTCTGAGGAGGAATCATCGTCAGCCATCATGGTCCTTAACGACAACATCTCTGGGCAGGCTCTTTCGATTTGTTCTGCAAAACAAGAAAGGTTGAGTTAGCACATAAGAAGAAAAAATAATCAGAGCGGAATAATCATACAATACAGACAGAGTAAGAGCGGATATTACGGAGGTAGGCGTTTCGGATGTCGTCCTCGGCCAAGAGGAGCCTGCTGGAAAATCCTTTGAGGGTCTTTGAGGCTGTCTGCATGGCGCTCAAGACCTCAACAGAATGAGAGGAAAGTTTACTCTCATCTGTGTAATAAGCACGGCTCATAAGGAGAAAATGCTCGTGCGTCCAGCTGAGAGGGAACTTGGTAAATCCCTCCTTGTTTCACCAGAAGACCGGCTTATTTGGTTGAATACGGACCCGCGTGTAGTAGTGCTTGAAAGAGCGTCCATCCACCTTCGCGGATTCCGTATAAGACTTGAAATTTATCACCCTTGAGTCACTACGGAGAGTAATGAACCCAAGGCCGCCCTTCTTATTAGCACGGCGGACCACCTGGCAATAGTGAAACAGTTTGGCCACAGTAGCGGAGAAGTTGAAATGCTCCCCAGAACCTCCAGAGCCCAGACTAGACCCCAACCATTGGGATGAAGTTGTGTAGGGGCGCAGTCTAGGAAGCGCAGGACGGCCATCTGGAATTCCATCATGGGGAAGCGTACTCCCAACTTCAAGAAGACAAAGTCGTACATGTAGACCGACCTCTTATCAGGGACGCTGTGGCACACTCTCTCAGAGGGGCGTGGTGCCAGCACAGCGTATCACGCCTTGTACTTTTTATCTGAATATATTTTGCAGCGGAAAGAAACCGTGCATTCCTCCTCACTCGCATGGTGCGAAGGGATCTCTAGGAATTCCTCCTCCACCCAGCAGTAGGGTTTCTTCCTGTTGAGTTTCTCCCAGTCAAGCCGGTATGCCACAACGTTGACACACCCTTCAGCAGAGCGGAGAACTGGTGTTTTTCCACGTCCTGGAAGGTCCATAGTTGGGCAGGCTCGGTGGAACGCGTATGTACTGTGGTAAAAAGCAACATCGTCAGAGAGGTAACCTTCAGCACTTGACCCTTCACCAGAGCGGCTGGTAGCCCTCGAGTCAAGGGGAACCTCAGAGCGACGTTGGGAAGAGGACGCTCGTGAGGAAGAAGCTTCGGCTCTCTCTGAGCGATGAGGCCCAGCCACAGGAGGATTCGCTGGAATCCTCCCACCACGGTGGCTAAGGGGGGCACGAGAGCCAAAATTCCCCTTGTTTGAAGGACCAGCGTGGCCTGCTCTAGGGCGCATGATAGAAATAGAATGAACAAAAATTGCAAGGAGTTGAAGGAAAGGGAGGTTACCTAAAGGAAGAAGATCTTTGAGAAGTTTGAAGACGACAGAGAAATTCCAAAGAAATTTGAGCAGAGGTTCACTAAGCTTGAAAACAAGAGTGGATTCCAAAATCTGCTAAGAGTCCCTTTTATAGGTAACGAAGAGGCACAGTGTTTCGTCGAAGGTCACAAGGCTTGCATCAAAACGCAACCTTTTCAAATTAAAACGACTCCGTCGTTTCGTCACGTACGAGCGCAAAAATGGTAACGTTTCAGTAAACATTTTGGCAAAATGGGCCCCCTTTTAAGTTTGAATCCAGGCCCAATAAGCCCAATCGACGGTTACACTCTTGGGTAATGATGGCTCGTGCCATGCGTATTTACTGTCCAATCATGCCATGCGCATTTAATGCCTTCAACCACTTTTCGAATACCAAGGGTTTCAATTCTCAAAGACCCTTGGGATTTCAATCATTTATTTCATGCTGTCTGAATCCGTTGTACACAACGCGAGAAGAGCGGTCACTCGTTTATTAGAGCGGATGCCGCAGAGCTTCCAGAGACCTTCCATAATGTACCACCGGCATCCAGATTTCTCTAGAGTTGTGTAGCTCATATGAGCAACTTAACAGTCCCTCATACAAGCTAGGGGACAGATGATCCGGTCTGGATACCGGCCCCCAATCTCGTGACGTCAGAATGGCTTCATATAAGGAAAACCGGTGTCCTGGTTCAACTTTACCACACCGGATATCCGATGTCTGGCCGTCCGTCCTCATCTCACGACTGCCTCACTTATTTTCTCTATAACGGATCTTTGTTCATTTTCACAGAACATTTACATAACTGTTGGCTTTTCAGTCACAGCAAGATAAGAGCCCCTAATAACTTATCAGCGAAGATACTGTATGTAGCAAAATATGTCACGTCAATGGCCTCAGAAAGCAAGTGGATGTGTCAGCAGATTATACGGAAAAGGTGATTATCCTCTCCTCTTCCTAGAGGATCGTACTCTGATAATTGACCTACCCTCCTGACACATTCTGAGTGCTGAGCCACCCTGATTGACATAATGTACACGCTATCAGAGCTAGGGGACCCACCTGTATCCAATGACTCATTTTCTCACGTACAACTATAAATAGCTCATTTCAATACACATGCAAGGTATCGTTGTTCTATCTCACACTTCACTATTACTTCGCTTGAGTATTCATTGAGCTCTTACACTCTTCTAACTTGAGCGTCGGAGAATCTTCGCAGGTGGCACCACCTTTCGCCCCCCTGCAACGCGAAACGCTGGTGTGAAGGATCTCCAGGACAACAAGACCGGCCTCTCCCACTGAGAGACCGGATTGATACATCAGATACACACTGTTCCGGTGTGCTAACCCTAAAAACACCTATAATCTTGTGGCTGGTCCCACACCGGATCCTAGACCCCGGTCCAGACCAGTTCACCAGTCTTTAGTTTCTGTGGGAAATTGTTGTGACCTAAAGAAGCTTTTGAAAGAATACTTGGAATTGAGTCAGGAGTGGCTTGTTGAAAGAATACTTGGGTATCTAAGCTAGAAGTGGTTGGAGTCAATAATACTTGTGGCACGGTATGGTACTGAAATTATAAAAGGAGTTTTACAATAGTAAAAATCCTTCCTGTTTGAAGGGACTGGATGTAGCTTCTACATTGGAAGTAACCGATATAAATTCCTTGTGTTCATTCTTTCATTCTTGCTCTTAACAAGTCTTCTACAAAAGTTTGATTGCTTGCATTTTATAGTTTAAAATTCCACGAAAAGAGTCTAAGACTTATTCAATCCCCCTCTTCTAAGTCTGACTCTGAACTATCAATTGGTATTAGAGCTTCTCCTTTTAGTTTGATCACTCCAACAAGTGAAGAGGAGCAAGATCCATGACAACCTCTCAAAATAATCAACTTAAAGTAGAAGGTTCAACCATCAATAGACCACCAACCTTCTTTGGTGAAGATTATCCATATTGGATGAACAAAATGGAGATGTTCATCAAATCCACTCAGTATGGCCTATGGGAAGTCATCATCAATGGTGATCATCCAGTCCCTGTTGATGAAGATGGAAAGCCCAAAAAAAGATGAATGGTCCGTGCTTTAAATAAAGAAAATGGAGATCAATGTCAAAGTCAAATTCCTCCTTACCTATGCTCTAAGCAAATCAGAGTATGATAAGATGTTTAGCAATAAATCAACTAAAAAAGTCTAGGATGCTCTTCAACGTAATTATGAGGACACCTCAAAGATGAAGAGATCTAAAAAGATACTATTAACAAAGCAGTATGATACATTCAAGATGGAGGATCATGAGACCGTGGACCAGATGTTTGGAAGATTCCAAACTTTACTGAATAAGCTTAAAGCTCTTGGGGCAACGCCTTCCATTGAAGATATAAATGTCAAGCTTCTTGGAAGTCTGCTAGAAAGATTTGATGCTAAGTGCTCAGCTCTTAAGGAGGCTAAATATCTAAGCACCTTCACCTTGGATGAACTCCTTGGGATTCTTAGAGTACATAAAATGAAGCTGAAGTAAAAGGAAGTCACCAAGCCTTCCTCCTCCAAAAGCATTGCTTGAAGTATGAAGAATCGGGGAAGAACTCCAAAGCTCTCAAAGCTGAGGAGTCTACAAGCTCAGAACCAGACTCTGATAAATCAGGAGGAGATACAGATAAAGAGTTGGCCCTGGTAACAAAAAAATTTCACAGGCTACTGAAGAAAAAGAAATTCAGACCTAAGAAGTTTTAAACGAAAGATCACAAATGTAAATCTCAATTTAAGTTTAAAGCCGACAAATCTACCTTGGAATGTTTCAACTGTAGGACACCAGGATATATAAAGGTAGAGTGTCTTTTCTTGAACAAGGACAAGAATGACAGAAAAGATAAGAAAAGATTCCCTAAGAAGCAAAAGGGATTAATCACTTGGGATGATGAAGATTCATCCAGCTCCGGAGAGTCTGATGAAGAGACTGAATCTGCTCAAATCTATCTTATGGCTAATGTTGAACCAGATTTAGAAGTTAGCTCAACTGATTCAGATTCTGAAGAAGTAAGCTATGTTGAACTCAAACAAAATTATGATCTTTTGTTTAATGATTTTTTAATGCTATTGAAAAATTTTATGAAATTCAAAGTGAAACATATTGATATAACCATTAATAATGAAAACCAGATTTCAAAACTGAAAGAAAAAGGTTTTGACAAAAGTATTCAAAAAGAAATGGAAGAAAATGAGAAAATACACCTTAAAGAGTTGCACAAACTTAGACAAGAAAATCTTGTTTTAAAAACTAATTTGGAAAACACTAAAGTATGCTATAAATCTCAAGCTGATGAAATCATCAAATTGTAGAAACAAGTGAATTCACTTACTTCAGATCTACGTAGGTTTTGGGTAAATCCCATGGTGGCCATAGCAAACCAGGTTTGGGCTTTGTATTAAAGATGATTTCAAGCAATCTTCATCTCTTTCATTCATTTCAAAAAGGTAGAAAAATATAAAATGTAACTATTGTAAAAGACATGGTCATATAATAAATGATTGTAAGAAAAGAAAGAAAAGGAATGAAAAAGTTGCTAACCATTGAGGACCCAAGATGATTTGGGTATCAAAGTCATTGATCATTCCTATTACAGATGTGCTTAAAGACAAAGACAAAGCCTCTACATTGGTATTTGGACAGTGGATGCTCGCATCACATGATAGGAAGAAGGTCTATGTTCCTAGACCTGAAACTATTTAAAGGTGGAAACAGCCACCTTTAGATGCAACTAGACTGGAAGGATCATAAAGTCAAGTAAAGTTGGTAAAGTTTCTTCACCTATTATTGAAAATATGTATTTAGTTGGAAGTTTGAGACATAACCTACTAAGCGTCAATTTTATGACAGTGGGTACAAGGTTTCTTTTGAAAAAGAAAAGTGTACTATCATCAACCATGATAGAACCACACTCTTCTCTGTAAACAGAAATCACAACCTATACTAGGTTGACTTGAATGAACTAAATGATCAAAATGTAACATGTTTAGTTTCAAACTCTAAGGAGAGGTGGATCTGACATAAAGAGCTTGGGCCTATGAGTTTAAAACATATTTCAAAACTTCACAGAAAAGGCCTAGTTAAGGGACTGCCAAAAATTTCCTTTAACAGCTCCCTGCCTTGTGAAGCATGCCAAAGAAGGAAATAACATAAAACCTCTTTTGAAAACAAAAATGTTGTTTCCACTGCCAAACTATTAGAACTGTTACATTTAGATTTGTTTGGTTCATCTCAAGTGCAGAGTCTGGTAGGAAAAAAGTATGGATTTGTCATTGTTGATGATTACACAAGAATGACATGGGTATACTTCCTAGCCCACAAGAATGAGTCTGTTAAAGTGCTCAAGATTTTATGCAAGAAAATCCAGAATGAGAAAGGATTATGCATTGGTACAATAAGAAGTGATCATGGCAAAACAATTGAAAAGGAAGTTTTTAAGAAATTCTACAATGAGTTTGACATAACTTATAGTTTTTCTTCTCCAAGAACACCTCAACAGAATGGTGTTGTGGAAAGGAAAAACAAGTCTCTACAAAAAATGGGTACAATAATGCTTTGTGAAAATGATCTTCCAAAATATTTCTAGGCAGAGGTTATGAGCACTTCTTGTTATATTCAAACCAAAATTCTTATCAGACCAATACTGAACAAGACTCCTTATGAATTATGGAAAAGGAAGACCCAACATATCATATTTTCATTCCTTTGGATGCACCTGCTATATTCTCAACATAAAGGATCATCTTGGAAAATTTGATTCCAAGTTTAATAAAGGAATATTCATGGGATACTCAACCACATCAAAATCTTACAGAGTTTTCAACACAAGAACTCAGGCCATTAAGAAATCAATACATGTAAGGTTTGATGATGTTCAAGAGACTAACAAGAAACTGGCAAATCTAGAACTTGATGGTGCAGGTGTGTACCAGTAGGAAACTGAACAAGATTAGTAGAGAATAGACCCAGATCAATCAGAACTAGTTAGAAATGAAAAGAAGGAATCTTAATAACAACCATCAATATCTGAACCTTAAAATCCTAGAGACTCGAAGTTCAAGGCTTATCACCCTTCAGACCTCATCATTAGAGATTAAGCAACTAGAATCATGACCAAATCAAAACTTCTCAATCAATCATCCATTGCTCTTGTGTTAAAATTGGAACCAAAATCTATTGTAGAAGCTTTTGAAGATACTAACTGGGTCATAGTTATGCAAGAAGAGCTAAACCAATTTGAGAGAAATAAGGTCTGGACTCTTGTTCTAAAAGCCAAGAATAAAAACATAATTAGAACAAAATAGGTTTTCAGAAATAAGCTTAATAAGGATGGAAAATTTGTCAGAAACAAAGCCAGACTTGTAACACAAGGCTACAACCAACAAGAAGGTATTGACTTCACTAAAACCTTTGCTCCTGTAGCCAGACTTGAGGCAATAAGGATACTTCTTGCATTTACTGCTTATAAAGGTATCAAATTATATCATATGGATGTTAAGAGTGATTTTTTGAATGGGTTTATTGAAGAAATTTTTTGTGAAAGAACCCCCTGCTTTTGAAGATATTTCTTTTACAAACCATGTTTTCAAACTTAGTAAAGCATTGTATGGTTTGAAACAAACACCTAGAGCTTGGTAAGACAGACTCAGTTCTTTTCTGATTTCAAAAGGCTTCACTAGAGGAAAAGTAGATACAACCTTATTCAGAAAAAGATCTCACAAAAATTTTATAATTATATAAATTTATATGGATGATATTGTTTTTGGTGTTACTGATGTAAGTCTTTACAAAGAATTTTTTGAAATGATACAAGTTAAGTTTGAAATAAGTATGATGGGAGAACTTAAATTCTTCCTAGGCTTACAGATCAAATAAATTAATGATGGTATTTTTATCCATCAGTAGAAGTACATCAAGGAGTTGCTTAAAAAGTTTAAAATGGCTGATGTTAAGTGAATGAGCACTCTTATGCACCCAAATTGCATAATCAATAAAGATGAGTCTGGTACATTAGTGGATCAGACTTTATACAGATGAATGATCGATTCTCTTTTGTATCTCACATCCAGTAGACCAGATATAATGTTTAGTGTCTGTATGTGTACGAGATACCAATCAGACCCCAAGGAATCACACTTATTTGCAATGAAGAGGATTGAGGTATCTTATAGGTACCACTAACCTTGGGTCGTTCTACAAAAGAACAGACTGTTCTCTTTATTTGGATATTGTGATGAAGATTTTGCAGGAGACAGTTGATAGAAAAAGCACAAGTGGTGGATGTCACTTTCTTGGTCAGAGTCTAATCTCCTGGGGAAGCAAGAAATAGAATTCAATTGCTCTTAATAGTTGAGGCTAAGTACATGTCTACAGCAAGTTATTGTTCTCAACTTCTTTGGATGAAGTATCAACATGAGGATTTCTCAATCACAAAGAAAGAGATCTTTGTGTTTTGTGACAACGCAAGTGTAATAAATCTATCCAAGAATCCTATCCAGCATTCCAAAGCCAAACACATAGAGGTGAAATATCACTTCATTAGAGACTATGTACAAAAGGGTATTTTGGATATGAAGTTTGTGGAAACAGACAATCAGTGGGCAGACATTTTTACAAAGTCATTAGTTGAGGTCAGGTTTGATTTTATTAAGTACAATTTAAATTAAGAAATATTAATTAAAAACTGTTTTATATTGAAATTTTTATATATCCATGGAGTCTGTATGATTACATGATAAATGTGTTTATTGTTTATACAAGTCTGATCATGCTTCACCCATAAGAGCTAAGACTGCTCTTCATGTTGAGAGGTTAATCAATCTAGAATAATCTTTTTGATTTTGTCTTATCTATTTCATTCTTTTTGAGTATTGACTTTAAAACGTTCCATGTAGAAAAGTTAATGTTTTTATGTAACTGCCACTTGAACTGTTTTTCTCTGTCCTTTCAGTTGAACAGTTTTTCCCTTTTTAAATACATGTCTTTTCATCTTTTTTTCTCCTCTGTGCTATCTTTTGAGTTTTCCCTCTCTTTGATTTCTCTTACGAGAAAAACCCTTCCATCTCCCTAAACCTTAGAAACCTTTCTTCTTCCTCAAACTTCATTTCTTGCAATGACTGAATCTTACTCTGTCAAGGACATTGTTGAGTCCTCCTTCTTTGACCTTGAGCACCATAAGGTTGAAGGTCGCAACATTACAAAAGAACTCGAGAGTATTGGCTGGACCTATTTTTGCTTGGACACAGAACCATATTCTCCTTCTTGGTCTTAGAAATTTGGAAGACCATCCATGTTGACAAGAGGAGGTTTGTCATCTTTGGCTCTCTCAGAGGCAGAAAGATTAAGATTTTTGAAGATATGATATATGTTGTATGTGGTTGTGCTGCTAGAGGAACAGTCTTTATGGAAGACTTTAAAAGCGTTGAGGTATCTTCTCTAGACATCAACTAGTTGTTGTATGGAAGGATGTACCCTTCTAAGCTTGTATCCAGAAACCTTCTTCTTAAGGTTAAAATGTTTCACCTTATGACGAAGCAGGTTTTCTGCCCTAGGAAAAGTGCTAAGGACACTATCTCGAATATGGATCGCTTTTGCATGTATCACATGCTTGTAAAGGAGAAAGGTAATCTTGCAAACATCATTCTCACCTATCTAATTTCTTCAGTGGAGAAGAAGCAAAAGAAAATACCTTACCTTGTTGTGCTGACCAAAATATTTGCTTTGGAGAATGCTCCCTAAAATTCTGTAACATACCTGACTCATAGCTCTCCCTTGGTGAGTAAGCTTCCAATCTTTTCACCCTTGCTAGACTAGAACATGGAAGGGTCTAATGCTCAGAAGAAGTCTGCTCCTCAAATGGCTTCTAGGTCAAAAAGGAAGAATGGTGAAGGACCAAGATTCAAGGTCCCTGTAGTCAAGAAGGTCAGAACTGGTAGAGCTGCTCTTGCTATCCGTGAAGAGTCTGCTTCCCCTATTAAAGTTCATCCAAAAAATGTTGCTCATCCCTTCTCACCTTTCAAAAAGGTAGCTCCAGACTCCAAAGTCTCAGCAACCAAGAGGACTGTCCCTGAAGAGTTTAATGACTCTGATGATCAGAAGCCAATTGGACTCTTGAAAAGAATGTAAGCTTCACCACCTCCTCCTCCTCTTCCTTCTCCAAAGAAACAAAACTCTGTTCTCATTTCATCTCAGCAACAACAGAAGAAGTTTACAAAGACTCCTGCTCATGAAAAGATTCGTGAGTTTATAAAGAACCACAAGGTACTCTATCTAGATATTGATACCAGCTCGTGGTCTGGTGAACAATGGTTTAAGAGATTCTGAGTTTCATACTAAGAAGTGTACATAGGCAAGGAATTAGCAGGAAAAGTTGAAAGCTAAAGCTCTGAAGGAACAGAAAGCCCTTTAAGAGCAGTAGAAAAAACATTTAAAGGTCTTTAAATTTGATCCTTCATCAAGATTTATACCTTCTACCCCTCTTTTTGTTGTCCAACCATCCCAACCAACTCAAACTTCTCAACCATCTTAATTCCTTCAACCATCCTAAATATCTAAAAAATCCTAACCCTATGGGTCTGCTTTTGTTCCAATATGTACTTGGTTTACACCTAGCCCCAGAATTTCCATAAAAACTAATAGTACCCATCCTCTTACCCTCACTAACTTTGTTCTTGACCACCTTATCATCACCAGACCTGTCTATAACCAAGAAGAATCAGGATACCATCACCTTTCCAACCAAGCTATCCTCAACACCTTTAGTTTTGACTCTAGAAAAGTCAAAATCTTCTCCACCCTGTGTTTCCCTCCCACAATGCCTATTGAAGACATTTTGAGGGACACCTCTCTCACCTCCTAATCTAACCTTGATATGGTACATGCCTTGTTGAAAGAAAGAAGGGTGATTCTGAGTGATCTGAAAAAAGACCCTTAAGCTATCTGGACGTCCATGTCTAAACCTCCCTAGAAAGAAGATCTTCATTCTACCTAACAGGCTCAGCCTTCTTCTCAGAATTCTTGATAAGGGAAAGAACAAGCTGGAGATGCAGTCTAAGACTCATTACTATCATCCTGCATGGTATGAACCTTATTCCAAGAAGCTTTCCATCCCTTCTTTGTGTAGCATCTTTACAGCCCTGAGCTTAATGAAGATGATACTCGTGCCTTCTGGAACCATCAACTTTGGATCACCAACTTTGAAGGACAGTTTTCCAACACCTATGATGACAGCCTTTACTTCTTCTATGGCTTCTGGGAACGTCGTGGTAGAGTTTTTAGAGATCATGTTCCTTCTGAAGGAATGCATCTTCCTCTCATCCCCTGTCATATCAGTTTTCCCTCCATCATTATGGTGTATGTTTTGGGCTTTCTATGTGAACACCTTGGCCATTTACTCATTGTTTCCTCTCATGCTTTAACCATCATCTCCTCATCCTTTAGATTCCTTTATGATGCCCTCATTCTCTTGTTGATATCAAAAGGAGGAGAATAGTCTAAAGCTTTTATTTTAGGTTGAAGTATGTGATCAACTATGATCAGTCTCTTAGTTGTCTTTTGATGAAGATGTCTTTTGATGCTATTTTGAAGATGTCTTTTGATGTTGTTTTAAATTTTCTTTTGTGTCATGTATAAATTTCTCTTATCAATGAAAAGGATGTATTTCTTATATGTCTTATAATGTTCTGAAATTTATACATCATTGCTCTGATATACATATAATTGTGAGAAATTCATATTTGCTTTGATCTGAGTTATCTATGCCTTGATTCTTAAAAAGCTATAAATAGACATGCATTGATTAAGCTTGTTATGCTTTGATAACTGTTTCACAAAAGGTACTCAATAATGCTCTGATCATATTTGCTAAATAAACACCATGCTCTGAATATCTCTAAGTATGAAAATGTTATGATCACATGCCTTGACTTTTTATGTCATGTTAAGTCTGATGAATTTTGGCTCCTTTATGCTTATCACAGACTTTATTTAATTAAAGACTTAATGTTTGCTATCAACAAATAGGGAAAGATTATTAGAACCAAGTCTATTTTATAAAGACTCTGATGTTGATGATTCTTATCCCAAGATTTGTTAATAACACGCATTAAGGCAATTAATTAAATAAAGTTTGTCTATATGTTATCTGACCTTTTAAATTAAGTGTTTCAGGTTAAAAGTCTGTATGACATAAGCTATAAATGAAAGAGGGGGCTTATCATAAAAAGTCTAATATTGGTATACAAGTTTGTATGAGACTAAAAGAAAATTTTAGAGAAGTTTGATCCCAGTTGAAACATCAGGGCCTGATCTACCAAGCCTTATTTCATACAAAACACGATCATACTTCAGAATCAAGACTTCCAAATATATAAAGACGTTACTCTTATCTTTATATCAAAGCCTAACAAAGACACTCCAGAATGGATCTTTTTCTCTGAAGAGTGCTTGAATCATCAAAGTAAGAAGACAAGTATTTGCTCAAGAACCCAAGCATACAGCAAAAAGATCAAGTCTAAGTTTGTGATTCTTTGAAGTATGTGCATATCAAGAGAAATATGCACTTATCATCTAAAGAGGAAAGGAGACAAAGCAGTACAAAAGCCAAAGTTCGTATGGGAAGAAAATAATGAAGTTGTTCTATATATTTCAATGAGTCAGAAGACATTCAGAAGGTTAACTTCTTTTGCTTTACATGTTGTATGTTGAAAGAAGAAAGCCTAAAAAAGAATTTTGTGTTAAGAAGCTCAAGGAACATCATTTCAATGTAAAGCTCTATTGTTCCTTCACACCAGACTCTTGATCTCTCTTTGCTTCTTGAGGTCTAGTACTCCCAACAGCCAACACTCTTACAACGGATCTACAACGACTATATCTCTTCACCAGATCATCAAACGGTCACTTTGAGGGATCTGTAAATATGAAGAAATTTAAATTAAATAATAGAGAACTATTGAGCCATTCAAAGAAAATCCTGCAATCAATTTACAAAGCTCTCTTCTCTTTTAATTCTTAACCAAAGGCCTTTTTTGTTATTCTACACCTAGCAGACCTTGGTCTCTTTGTTTTCTTACTTAGTGTATCTGTTTATCACTTGTATCTTTTCATACACTAAGTTCTCAAAAACACTAAATGCAATTTATATTTCAAACCTGTATTTGTGTAAAAGTCTGGTGAGTTACCAGTCTTTAGTTTCAATGGGAAACTGTTATGGCCTGAAGAGGCTTTTGAAAAAATACTTGGGATTGAGCCAGGAGTGGCTTGTTGAAAGAATACTTGGGTATCTAACCCAGAAGTGGTTGGGGTCAAGAATACTTGTGGCACGGTCTGGTATTAAAATTGTAAAAGGAGTTTTTACAATAGTGGAAATCCTTCCAGTTTGAAGGGACTATACGTAACTTTTGCATTAGAAGTGAACCAACATAAATTACTTGTGTTTATTCTCTCATTCGTCACTCTTGAAAAGTCTGCTATAAAAGTCTGATGGCTTGCGCTTCATAGTTTCAAATTCTACGTAAAGAGTCTAAGACCTATTCACCCCCCTTCCTCAAAGTCTGACTCTAAACCATCAGTTAGGTTATATTAAATAAAAAAATTATGTAATTATACAAGACTAGGATCACCCTGAAGTATTTTTTTAGTAAAAGAATCTTAAAGTATTTTAAATACTTGTAAAAGATCCCTACTGTTAAATTTTGTCAATTAAATGACTAACCATTAGCCACATTAGCATGAACAAAAATAAATATCCTACTAATAATAGAAAAAATCACTTTCATCAGTTCTTATGTAATATCTACATTCAATATGGCTTCATTGAAGCATTTAATCAAACACCTATCATCCACCACCATCAATTCAAACCATCAACCACTACCACCATCAAGGAAAATTCATAATAGCATGATAACAAAAATTCAGAAAACAAAGAGGCTTTCGGTAGCATACTAAAATGGTTAATCATTATGCGTGTGAATCTTTTTATAATTTGTATTAAATCACTACCAAAAACACATCAGATCTACGTAAATAAGTTGAATAAGAGAATACAGAAACTAAGTCCCACGAAAAAAAACTAATTAAGAGGGAAAAACACAAATTTTGAATCCTAGAAAATTAAGCAAAGTTGATGGAAAATTCCCCAATTTCCTAAGATTCTGTGTTGAAAGCTCCCCAAATAGCACTCTAACCTCTAAACCTATCCATATCCACTATAAAAATAAGGGAAAAAGAATACCCTAAAAGAGAAACTCAAAAGATCAAAGCTTTAGCGAGAAAATAGAACCCAATGTGAAAAGCTCAAAACTTTAACCATTTTTTTGTTTGTTATTGCTTCTATCTCAAAATTTTCTCACCCTCACAAACACATTCTCTCTCTCTCTCTAACGAAGGATTGTTGGGGGGTAGAGAGACAGTGAAGGTCTGATGAAGAAAGGGGAAGAACGGTTTGGTCAAGGGTTTTAAGGGTGGTTCCAATGGGGGGACCTATAATGGTGGTTCCCTGACGATGAAATTAAAGGGTTATAGTGCCATAGCTTATGCATGGCTACAAAGATTGAAAGATGAGAAGGCAACAACAAAGGTTTGGTTTGATGAAGATATATGATGATTTGGGGGTTTAGGGTTTATGGGTTTGGTCTAGTGGTTTATGAGTTTATGGTTGTTGATTTAGGGGCTAGGGGATGATGATGATGATGATTCTGTATTGTTAAAAGGTGTGAGGTAAGATCCATGAGGATGGTTGTGAATGAGGCAGGGGAGGGAGCTGTTAAGCCCTATAAACGTTTTGGATTTTATGAACGGGTTGGCAAGCGCACCAACTTATTAGTTGTAGTTTTCAAAATTTAGATATCGTTCCACTAGGATTGAACTTTTAGTCAAAATAGTAATTCTCACTTACTATGGTAAATGATTAAATTCAAAGAATAATTTATGTTCAATTTATACAATATTCACAGGTATAAATGGATTTGTTCATTTGGTAAAAGGTAAAATAAAGTAAAGTAAAATAAAATATGAGTGGCAATTGAGAATAGATCCAATGCTTGAAAAGAGAATAAATTGACAAACTATGTTGGAAATTGGATCACCGCACTAGAACACAATGAAATAATTATAGACATACATATTTAATCATTAAGTTTATGTTATTGCAGCTTAAATTCATTATAACCGATCCCTCGTGATATAAATTCTAAATAGTTACCATAAAGTCTGATCCCTTAGATACTTTCTCAATAAAAACTTGCTTTAAGTGCTGGCCTTAACACAACAATGGTTAACAACCCCTATAGAATTAAGATATCAAGGGTACTCCATCTTTTACTTTCGTTAAAAGAGATTTTTAACACGCATGAAAATCATTCTCCCGTTTGAAGTTCATACTAATAAAAGATTGAAATACTAACAATAAACTTAAGTCATAAACATGTAGAGGTCAAAATCACAACATCATATTACTAGATAAGTTTACCAATTCCAACATAAACAATTTAGTTACACATAATGAAAGTAAAAACAACACTTACAGTTCGTGACATTACAACACTTGATCACACTTCATAATACGGAAGAAAACACAATACAACACACACACTCAAGTATATGGAAATTACTCACAATCACACACTCAGAACTCAGAATGGCTGAGCTAAGACAAGAAAGAATTGGATTCAGAATGAATGCCAAAGGGATTAAGGAATGATAAAGGGATGCCCTGAATGCCTTGTGGATGGCTTTATTTATAGGCTGAGTTGAGGTCCTCACACGTAGCGTCAGTCCTGGCGCGTAGCGTGAGACCTCTGATTCAGCCCCCTTTTTATTAATTAATTTCTAGTGGAAATTAATTAATTAAAAGTAATTAATTATTACAGATAAGTCCCCCCACTACATTTTGGCACGTTCTGATCATGGATTGGCCACTTTGAATTAAAAATTAGCCCACTTTCATAATGCATTGACCACTAGTTAGTGGTGTCTTCGTAGCGACGCTACGCGCAATCAGCATCAAAAGTTTGCCACGCTGCTCGTGGGATTGATCCTACGCGTCAGCTTTTCAGTCTTTGAATTTTTTTTCTTTAATTTCTTGGCTTTTTTTAATTGCAAAACTAGAGAAAATGGATCAAGGCAGTTCAAATTGTATAGTTTCCATTTATTACGTAAAAAACCTAATTTTATTACATATTAAACTAATTTTATTTAAAATAAGTACACTTTTTATTATGAAAATAACAGTAAATTTGAGGACTAACAAATACCCCCAACTTGAGACCTTGCTCACCTTCGAGCAAAAGAAGAAAAATAAAGAAAAATAAAAAAAAAGTTAAGTCTAAAATTTACTACAAAAAGTAATTTACAATTTACCGTTTAGAATGATCAATCTTATGCAACAAAGGCTTAAAGATAAAAAATTTTATAATGTCATATTAATAAGTCAAGCTTATTTCAATGCTTACCTCACAAGTGTTTATCTCTATAAATAGGTAACCTGTCAATCTCAATCAATCATAAAATCAAACAAATTCAATTTTGATTTTCATCTTCTCAATGGTCATTTATACAGAGTCACACAAGAGTCACAATGTCTTTCAAGGGTTGTAATCAGGCTTAGGCTACAAGAAATTATAGTTTTTCTTTGGAATTCAAACACCTGAAATCATAAAAAAGCATTTCACAATTTCTTTAGGGTTCTTTTCTTGACCCAAAATTCTTACTTCCCTTTTTTTTAATGGTAAATACCCCTAACTTGATTCTTTTCACTATTTTTGATTTGTATATATTTCTTTTCATTTTTCTTTTATTTATATGCACAATTGATATTTTTGAAAAGAATCAAGTTGTCAATTTTTCACTCCCCAATTTTTGTAAGAATACTTAAAAATATTTTTCATTTTTGCTCATTTTGCTCTTTTATTCAATTAAGTAAAAGGAATTGTAAAGATTTAATAAGAGCTAAGGGTGCCAAAGAAACTATTAAAGACTCAAAATTGCTATCAAAGGATAAATGTATTTTACCATGATAAGCTTTTTGGCCCTAGTTTCTTGTGTTTACCAAAGAAGTTGCCTTGATCATGCTCTTGGATCCTCTGTACAACAACACAAATCAAAGAATTAAGCAAAATTAATTTGAAAGAAGTTATGTCGAAACTCTCTAGTGTTTATACATCTCTCAGCTCATCGGGTTTTTGAAATTAGCTTGATAATTAATAAGCTCATTGTAATTGATTTTACCTAAATGCCTTATTTGCAAAAGGTTTCTCATTTAAAAACGGCTTATTGTTCAAAACTTCAAGCGCATGAATTTTTTAGTTATTTTTCATAAATTTATTTTTAAAATGAAAATAAAATCACACCATACAAAATAAAATTAAATCTCATAGAAAACCACATAAAATAAAATCAAACCATAATATAATCCAAACCAAATATCAAACATACTAAAGTAAATACCAAAATATCAAAGTGCTAGAAGTAATGAAAAATGTATAAAAATGAAGATGGTTCTCAATCCTCGTCCTCCATATGATCATCCTCCTTCTCCTCATCAGTATCAGCTTCGGTGTCATCATGAGCTCTAGAAGGTCCACCTGCCTGAGGGTATGTGGGCTGGTCACCAGGCCAAGCTACATGAGTAGCAAAATCGGCTAGTGTCATAAATACTGCCCCCTCTCCTTGTAACCTGTACTGATAAAATGAATCATATAAGTGTACATAGGCGTGGTGAGAAGCAGCCATCATCTGTATCATATGCTGATGCTCTACATTTATCCTAGTGAATCCCTCAGTAATAGTATCAGCAGATGGTGGCTGGCTGGTGGTCTCCTCCATCTCTGTGTAGAGGTGGAAGCTCACACTGATGAACAAAATAATTGCTGTTCACTGAAACCTTAGGGACTCTCCCGGAAGAGCTAGTGAACTCTGGTGATGGCACCTGCACCCCCTGCCTCCTCAGTAAGGCAGAAATAATCAAAGGAAAGGGTATAGGGCGATTCACCTTATACCCAAGGGCACAAAAGTGAATCTGCTCAGAGATAAGGTTAGAAATATCAATGATGTGTCCCTGAAGGATGGAATAAAGAAGACAACAACGATCAACGGGTATAGAAGAGAGATGAGAAACTGGTGTAATATTATAGAGCATCAAATGAGACCACGCCTAAGATATAGGGGTTAAAGAAGATTCCATCCTTGCTCAAGAAA
Organism: Clitoria ternatea; assembly: GCA_037962975.1. NCBI lineage: Eukaryota > Viridiplantae > Streptophyta > Magnoliopsida > Fabales > Fabaceae > Clitoria > Clitoria ternatea. Next base: position 149,469,643 of record CM075670.1, read on the forward strand.
TGAGCAACATGATCTAGGAAGTATCCTAGATCACCATCCTCAGTAGCAATCTTGTTTCTGTTTTCCATCCAGAAACAAGTATCACCCTCGGGAGTAGGCTCCCAAGGATTACCCAGTAGGGTACTAATCGTGTCTCTGTCATATGCGATATGTCGACCCCTCACCCAACTCATCCTCTGCTGACTGATATTTTGTGAGTCCTGGCGTGTCCTATAGGCGTTGGCGTGAAACTCCATGACCAATACGGGGTCCCCCTCAGTAGGTAAAGAAAATAGGGGTCCTCACCTCGTCCTTTGTATCTCATCCCGAAGCTCAGGATAGTCTCAAGCACTAAGATCAAGGACCCTCTCCCAAATCAGTTTCTGGCCCTTGATATGATGAAATCTCACCCACTTGGTGTCAGTCCAAAATCTGGTGGGGTCTCGGGGTCCCAACTGCTCCACACCCTGAAGATCAAGATCTTCAGAGGTGGTATCTGTGTCAGTGGCCCTTCTCTGTCTCTTAGGACCAATAGTGGGAATGGACTTCTTCGGTGCCATCTGCAAAAGAAAATTTATTTAAATAAAACATAAAAATAAATCACACAACAACATGCATCACACAACATTTTTTATTTTTAATAAGTTAGAGTAAAATAAAACAAACATTTTTTTTATTTTTTTATTTTTTTAACAAAATAATTCAAACACATAATTATATACATTACTCATACAAGTAATCTAAAATAAAACATGCATATTTTTGGTTTTTATAAAATTAATTTCATAAAATAAAATATGTGATTTGGATTTTTCAATTTAAACATATAGTATTTACAAAATTCAACAAATTTATTTATGTTTACATAAAAGCAAGAAAGTATAACAAACATACATTTTAAGAAATTTTATTAATTTTAAAAGAAAAACAAACAACAAAAACAAAAATTCATAAAATAAAAACAATTCAAAAAAATTAACAAACAAAAATTAAAAATAAATAACAAAAAATAAAAACAGGATCAGAAAAACAAGAACAGGGGCCTGACGCTACGCGTGGTGGGGGACGCTACGTGTAAGGTTGTTCTTCCCACACTATGCGTCAATGGGACGCTAAGCGTAGAGTTACAGTTCATGCCTCACGCTACGCGTCCGTGGGACGCTACGCGTAGGCTCGCAGAAACAGAAACTGCAAAAATGGGGTTGCACAGCAGCAACCCCTTAACCACACATTTAATTAATTTAAACAGCAATCAATCCCCAATGGTTTTCTAATCCTAAACCTAACCACATATATTTCTAAGAATTAAAATAAAAAAATAGATAAAGGGATAAGAACACTTACTTGGAATCTTTGCTAAAGAGAATGTAATTTTGGGGTTTGAAGTTTTGGAGGAGAATAGGGTTTCTGAAAGAAAGAAGGTGCAGAAGGAGGCAAAAATAGGTTTTAAAAGTTCTGGTCCAGTTTTAAAAACTAAACGCACGCCCTGAGGCTACGCGTGGTTGGGAAGCTACGCGTCAGTGTAAAATTTTTACCTCCACGCTACGCGTCAATGGGACGCTACGCGTGGGGTTCTATTTTTTTTATTTTATTTTCTCAAAATTTAATTTTCATAAACCCTTTTCTTTTAATTTTAAAACCCCTTTTATTTAAAAATCAAAGTTTTTTAAAAAAATTATAAAAACACATATTTTTTTTGGAATAAAAATAAAAAATAAAGAAGAAATAATAGGTTGCCTCCTATTGAGTGCTTGATTTAAGGCCCAATATGCTTTATGTTCCATCTCTATTGGAAGATGACAAGCTTTTCCATAGACCATTTGGAAAGGGAAAAGGCCAATAGGGGTTTTGAATGCAGTTCTGTATGCCCAGAGTGCATCATTAAGCTTTTGTGACCAATCCTTTCTGGAGGAAGACACAATCTTTTCTAAAATTCTTTTCACTTCACGATTTGAAATTTCAGCCTGTCCGTTAGTTTTTGGATGATATGCTATGGCCACTTTATGTCTCACTCCATAATGTTGTAATACCTTCTGAAGAACTTTGTTACAAAAGTGTGATCCTTCATCACTGATCAAGGTTCTTGGTGTTCTAAACCTGCAGAAATGTTTTTCTTCAAGAAATTCACTAGTTTTGGTGTCAGTATTAGGTGAAGCAATTGCTTCTACCCATTTTGAAACATAATCAACTACCAAAAGGATATATTTATTGAATTGAGAATAAGGGAAGGGTCCTATAAAATCAATACCTCAACAATCAAATACCTCAACTTCCTGAATGTTTGTGAGAGGCATTTCTTGCCTTCTATTGACATTACATATTCTTTGGCAGTTATCACAAGCTTGCACAAATGAGTGAGAATCCTTAAAAATGGAGGGCCAATACAAACCTGATTGAAGAATTTTTGTAGCAGTCGTCTCACCATTAAAATGTCCTCCATAAGGTGATTTGTGGCAATGCCACCACACATCTTTTATTTCCCAATCGGGTACATAACGGCATAGCAAATTGTCCTCACCAATTTTAAATAGATGAGGGTGTTAGTCCTAAAATTTACAATAAATTTCTTAGTAAAAGTGTGTCAAAAATAATAAAAATATGTTTCATTTATTAGAATTTTAGGTTTTAATTTTAATAAATGGAAGTTATTGGAAATTATCTGCTTTGATCAAATTTCTCTAGTTTTGCAGTGAAAAATTAAAGAAAATCAAGAGAAAATTGAAGAACTGGAGAGCGGACGTGTAGCATCAACACCACGCGTAGCTGTTAGTCCTCAAATTGACAATAAATCTTTTAATAAAAATTTCATAAAAATAATAAAGATTTCGTTAAATTGTTAGAAAATTAGGTTTTTAATTCAATAAATAGATGTTGTTGGAAATAATCTTCCCTTGATCAATTTTCTCAAGTTTTGCAGTGAAAAAGTAAAGAATTTAAGAGAAAATTGAAGAACTGGAGAAGCTAACGCGTAGCATCAACACCACGCGTAGCATAGGTACTTCTGATGCTGACGCTATGCATCACAGCCACGCGTAGCGTCAGAGCTACGTGGACTCCACAGCCAAGCTGGCCAAGCACTCACCTAGTGACCCATTATTAGCCACTCTACTCAGCACAAATGGCCAAAACGCAGTGGAGACAGGGACACATGGCCAAGCATGATTGAATAAAATATTCCAAGGTGGCCATTACCAGCTACGTTAACGGAGGCTGAGTCAGGGGACTGACGCGTAGCGTCATACTGATGCATAGCGTTAGCACCCTTGCTCAGCCCTATAAATAGGGCCATCCAACACCATTCTAAGCATCCCATCCCATTCTCTACATTCAGAGTTCTTTTCTCTCTTATATACTCGAGTTTTGAGTATTTCTTTTAGAGTTTGTAGTTCTAGAATAGTTTTCTAGATACTTGAGAGTGTTGTGGTGTATTGTGATCGTTGTATCGTGAAGTTTCCATCGTCTTCGTAATGTCAACCTCTGTAAGTGTTGTTTTTACTTTTACCATGTGTAACTAATCTGTTTATGTTGGAATGGGTGAACTAATCTATTGAGTATAATGTTGTGAATTCGACCTCTACATGTTTATGATTCAAGTCCATGTTAGTATTGTTGTTCAAGTGGCCTCAATACTCAAGAGGGGGGGTGAATTGAGTTATAAAACTTTTGCTTGGAATACCTTTGAAATTGATTTCTATAACCAAGTTTATGAGATTATGCAAGTGAAAGCAAGTAACAATGATATGCAATGCACTACAAGAGGTAAGTATTGCTGAGGCAATTTAGCAAACACTTGGTGTGCAATGTCTAAAGTATAGCAAATTAAGCAAGTTCAAGTATGTTCTTCTCAACCAAACAATACCAATCAACAAATATGCAATGTATGGAAGTAAAAGAGTAAGGAAGAGAAGCTTGCAAACCGATGTAACGAGTTCCACCCAATCCGGTGTACGTCTCGCCTCTAAGCAACCCACTTAGAGGATTTTCCACTATTGTAGACTAGAGATACAACTTTGAGCAATTGCGGCTTCCTAGTGTCCCACACTCAAGAACCCAATCCTCACAAGTATAAGGGCAACCCACCCAATCTCTCAATCTCACAATATCCCAAAGGTTGAGTCCACAACCTTTGTAACCACTCAACCTAGAGTGAACAACCACTCAACCTAGAGTGAATAACTTGTGTGTTTGGTGTTTGTTTACAATCAATACACTCTCTCAATAGAGCAAATATACAAATGAAAAGCTCTCCCAAATTCTAATCTCTCAAGATGAGAGGATATACAAGTGAAAGTACAATATGCAAGAAATAGGCTTACAAAGCACAAAATAGAGCTATGAATTGTTGCTACTTGGTTGTGTGTTTGTGCTTGTCTTCCTCTTCAATTTATAGAGCCAAGATAGCTGTTGAGGAGTGCCTTAGTCCATCATAGCCGTTGCAGTTAGTGGGAATTTGAAGAATGGTGGAGACATGACCTGGTTTCCCACTTAAATCTGTTTTTCCACTAGCGTAATCGATTACACCCTCGCGTTGTAATCGATTAGCTTCAAGTCAGAGACTTCCTAATCGATTATTTCACTTCCTCTAATCGATTAGCATCTTGTACCTGATGCATTTAATTTGTTTTCGCAGCATCCTAATCGATTAGCGTGTCTTGCAATCGATTACCTTAAATTCCAGTGGCTTCCTAATCGATTGTTTAGCTTCCATAATCGATTAGCCATCGTACCTGATGCACTTAGTTCCATTTTTGATTGTTGTAATCGATTAGTCTCTGGTGTATAATCGATTACCTTAATTCCAGTGGTTTCCTAATCGATTGTTCAGCTCCTTAATCGATTAGCTTTCATACCTGATGCAATTTCTTCCAAAACAGAAAAGCTCCTAATCGATTAGCATGTATGGCCTAATCGATTAGCTTCGCTGTTACTTCAATTCTGATTTCATGTCTTTGTTTTTGCATTGTTTTCTTCAAGAGTGCTTGTCATTATCAAAATCTTTGCACATTTTTGGACCTGTTAACATATTCAAACACATTCTCCCCCTTTTTGATGATGACAACTATGTTCATCTCTTGAGGGTTGTTAGTTTAAATAGACTTATCTTTTTGCAAAAATAACTCTGCTACATTATCTCTTTTTCAAATAGCAGATGACCAATTTCAAAAATCAATTCAGCAGCCAATGTCTTATCTCATTTTATCTATTGTCTATTATCTCTTATTTATAACTCTCCCCCTATCAAAAGGAATTTAACAAACAGATAAGATTTTTCAAATTTTGTTAACAGAGCATCTATTATCCATATTCTTAATAACAGAGCATATTCAAAATTGTAGTCAGAGCATGTTATCAATATTAGAGCATGTTATCAATATTATCCATATTTGTATCAGAGCATTATCCAACATATGAACATATATTCTTCTCCCCCTTTGTAATCATCAAAAATAATTAGAGCAGTGAAGAGAAATAATATAAACTGAAATAAGATTCTTTTATTGAATTGAAAAGAAAATGGGAAATACAAGAGGTAAAATTATTCAGAATTCAGAAAATAACAAAAAAAGAAACCAACAGCTAAACAGAACATAACTAAGAATCTAATTATCCGGGTTGAAGAAGCGGATTTCTGCAATTTGGTGAGCCAGCTCTTCATATCGCTGCTGCATCATCTCAAAATGTTGCTGCTCGGTCATTGAAAACTCTTGGAGGGAGTTTTCAAGTCGATCGAAGCGGCGATCAAGATGGGCGTAGAGAGATGCAAATGGGTCAGCTTGTGGTGCAGATGAAGAGGCTGATGGTGCAGCTTGTGGTTGAGGTGGAGGAGGAGGAGGAGCAGGTGCTTCTTCAGCAGGAGCTTGGAAGGGAATGTTGGCATAAACGCCCTCCATTCGTGAGTACCATGCTCCATTTGAGAAAACAAGACCCATTTTGGTGAGGTGATGGGTGCCAATGCAAGCTCTAGGGGGCACTTTCTCAGAGAGTTCCCCTGCTAAATCTACTCCACAGAATTTGAAAATTTTGGTGAGGAGGATACCATAAGGGAGCTTTTGCTGGTCCTTGGCATGGCGCATGTGGAATTTGATCAACTGAACCCAGTTGATCTCTTTGTGGTTCAGCATGGCCCACATTAAGAGGACATCATCCTCTTCAACTAGAGCATAGTTCCCACCACGGGGAACAATCATCTTGACCAAGAAGAAGTGGAGCAGGCGGTTGTTCATGGTCAAGTGGCCAACTAGTTTGTGGTTGCTCCTAGGGCGGTCAGCTTTCCATAAAGATTGGCGAGCAGTAAGAGCATTGAAGCCCCATTCATCCTCAGGTTCGCCTCCATCAAAGTCAGCGTTGTTGAGAGTCAGTTTAGAAATTTCCGCAAATTGGGCATTTGAGAGTTTGATGGTTGTGTTTTTCACCTTGGATTCAACCATCCCATTGACAAGGCGGAGGTTGCAGTAGAATACTCTCATAAGCTCAGGATAGTATTCTTCTTCTTTGAGGGATAAGAAGGGAAAGAGGTTGTAGTGGTTGAGGCTTTGGGTGAAGGTAAGGCTTGGGTTGTCAAAGGTGTCAGCAATGGTGTAGTGAGGAGTCATGATTTCCTTTTCAGAAAAGTTCTTCATGAAGTGTTGAAGATCTCTAGGGGAGGAGAAGAACCTTGAAAAATCAAGGGGATTATGGGCTTGAGCAGTAGAGGACCTAGCTCTCTTGACATTCCTTGAGGTAGACATGGTGGAAAATGCAAAAAGAAGGAGATGAAGAGAGATGAGTGCTAGAGAGTTTTAGAGAGGTTTGGGAGAAAGGAGGTAGTGTGAGATGAGAAGGTGAATGAGGGGGTATTTATAGTTGAAAATTAGGTTTAGGAAGGAGGAAAGATAGTTTAGAAAGGAGTGAAGTGAGTTAAGAGAGGGAGAGTTTCGAGTGAGCCTAGGAAATTGGAGTTTTGACTCATCAGAACGCGTGATAATCGATTACGATACAGCTGGTAATCGATTAGATCAATGTTTCTGGGGAATTTCAAACGTTTCGAACAGAGGGTAATCGATTATAGGCTTAGGGTAATCGATTAGGTTAGAAACAGAAACGTCCTAATCGATTGGGGCAAGGTGGTAATCGATTATGAAGAAGAGGAAACGTTTTGAATTTGAAACAGAAGCTTCGTAATCGATTATGGATCATGGATAATCGATTATCTTAGAAACAGAATGATTGTAATCGATTATGGGTGAGTTCTAATCGATTATCTTGGAAACAGAATGATTGTAATCGATTATGGATGAGTTGTAATCGATTATCTTAGAAACAGAAGCTTAGTAATCGATTGGGATTAACAATGTAATCGATTATGGAGTCAAAAACTTCAAACATATCAAACAGCAAGGTTCCAAACATGAAATGTGATATATACCATGCATTATGCCATTCAACAAGGTTCTTATCAAAATATTCAAACACAGTTGGGCATGTCAAGAATGCCTAACTCTCTTCTTATGTGAATGAATTGCTCTCTAGCCAAAGGTTTTGTGAAAATATCCGCTAGTTGCCTAGAGGTTTCTACATGTTCAAGTACACAATCCCCTTTTAACACATGATCTCTAATAAAGTGATGCCTAATCTCAATGTGTTTGGTTCTAGAGTGCATTACTGGATTCTTGGAGATGTTAATGGCACTTGTATTATCACATTTAATGGGGACTTTATTCAAGGTAATACCAAAATCAAGAAGTTGTTGTCTCATCCAAAGAATTTGAGCACAACAACTACCAGCTGCTACATATTCTGCCTCAGCTGTTGACAATGCAACACTTGCTTGTTTCTTGCTATGCCAAGAAACAAGGGAACTACCAAGCAAATGGCATGTACCACTAGTACTTTTTCTATCAAGCTTACACCCTGCAAAGTCGGAATCAGAATATCCTAAAAGATTACATTCAACACCTTTGGGATACCATAAACCAACATTTTGAGTACCCACAAGATATTTCAAAATTCTTTTTACGGCAGTCAAATGTGATTCTTTAGGACATGCTTGATATCTAGCACACATGCACACCGCAAACATAATATCAGGTCTACTCGCAGTCAAATACAGTAATGATCCAATCATACCTCGATATTTGGTGATTTCAATGTCCTTACCCCTTTCGTCTTTGTCTAGATAGCAGGATGTGCTCATGGGTGTAGCTATCTCGTTTGCCTTGTCCATTCCAAACCTTTTAAGTAGTTCCTTACAGTATTTAGTTTGGCTAATGAACGTTCCAGCAATGGGTTGTTTTATTTGTAGTCCAAGGAAGAAAGTGAGTTCTCCCATCAAGGACATTTCAAATTCATTCTGCATGATCTTGGCAAATTCTTGACAAAGATTTTCATTAGTAGCACCAAATATTATGTCATCTACATAAATCTGTACCAAGAGGATGTCATTGTGTTTGCGTTTTATAAACAATGTAGTATCAACCTTTCCTCTTTCAAAGTTGTGTTCTAAAAGGAATTTGCTTAATCTTTCATACCAAGCTCTTGGAGCTTGCTTCAAACCATATAAGGCTTTTCTCAATTTGAAGACATGGTTTGGAAACATATGATTTTCAAAACCGGGAGGTTGATCTACATAGACTTCTTCTTGAATGTAGCCGTTTAAGAACGCACTTTTGACATCCATTTGATACAGTTTGAAATCCATACAACATGCAAAAGCTAGCAATAATCTAATGGCTTCTAACCTAGCTACGGGAGCATATGTTTCTTCATAGTCTATTCCTTCTTCTTGGTTGTATCCCTTTGCAACTAGTCTAGCTTTGTTTCTAGTTATTATACCATTTTCATCTAGCTTATTTCTAAAAACCTATTTGGTGCCTATTATTAGATGATTATTGGGTCTTGGCACAAGTTCCCAAACTTCATTTCTTTCAAATTGGTTTAACTCTTCTTGCATGGCCAACATCCAATGTTCATCAATAATGGCTTCGTCAATATTTTTGGGTTCTATTTGGGATACAAAAGCTAAGTGATTGCATGTATTTCTAATGGCGTTTCGAGTACTTACCCCTTTGGTTATTTCTCCAATGATTTTGTCCAAGGGATGATCCTTCAATGTTACCCAATCTTGTTGTCTCTCAATTTGTGTTGCACCTCCATCATTGTTGACTTCTCCTTCTTTGTCTTGCAAGTTCATTTCTTGGAAAGTACCTACAAGATCATCAACATCTTCCTTTCTCGGAGGGTTATGGCTATTTTCATCAAATTTGACATGAATAGATTCCTCAATGGTATTTGTTTGTTTGTTGAAGATTCTATAAGATTTACTTGATTGAGAATATCCTAGGAATATTGCCTCATCAGATTTTGCATCAAACTTTCCTAGATTATCCTTTCCATTGTTGAGCACAAAACATTTACATCCGAAAATATGAAAGTATGTAATGTTGGGTTTTCTACCCTTGTAAATCTCATAGGGGGTTTTCTTTAAAATAGGCCTTATCAAACATCTATTCATAACATAACACGCGGTGTTTACCGCATCGGCCCAAAAATGTTTTGCAATATTGTTTTCATTTAGCATGGTTCTAGCAAGCTCCACTAAAGATCTATTCTTTCTTTCAACTACTCCATTTTGTTGTGGAGTTCTAGGAGCTGAAAAGTTGTGATTAATACCATGTTTTTCACAAAACTTTTCAAAAGATTGATTTTCAAATTCTCCCCCATGATCGGTTCTAATGGATGCGATTTTTGAGTTTTGCTCATTTTGGATAATCTTTGCAAGTTTCTTGAATGCATGATATGCTTCATTTTTATGAGCAAGAAACAATGTCCATGTATATCTTGAATAGTCATCTACTATAACTAGACCATAGTAATTACCTCCAAAGCTTTTGATTTTGGATGGTCCAAATAAGTCCATGTGCAAAAGTTGTAAAGGCCTTTGAGTAGAAACAATGTTTTTGGATTGAAAAGATGCCTTTACTTGTTTTCCCTTTTGACATGCATCACAAAATCTATTTTCAAATTTAAGCTTTGGTAGACCAATTACTAAATCTTTAGAAACAAGTTTGTTCAAGTGGTCTACATGTATATGAGCTATTCTTCTATGCCATAGCCATGTTTCATCCTCTTTTGAAATGAAGCATTGTTCATCATTTGTAGACAAACTATCCATATCAATCATGTAAATATTATCAATTCTTTGGCCTACAAACTCAATTTCCTTATTGGTCTTATGCTCAATTATGCAACAATTTGATTCAAATAAAACTCTATATCCTTTGTCACATAATTGACTTATGCTTAGTAAATTATGTTTGAGGCCTTCAACATACAATACATCACTTATGGATGTGGAAGAGTTCTTACCAATATTTCCAATGCCTAGGATTCTTCCCTTAGTGTTGTCTCCATAGGTGACGCTTCCTTTTCGTTTGGGAGTGAATGATGTAAATTTGGTTATGTCTCCCATCATATGCTTTGAACACCCGCTATCCAAATACCAATGGGTGTTGCTTGCCTTGAAGCATACCTACAAAACAAAATCATTTTAGAGAACTAGGTACCCATTTTATGTTGGGTCCTTTAAGGTTAGCTTGTGGAGATGTTCCTTTGGGAACCCACACCTTTCTTAAGACCTTTGGTCCTAGTTTCCTAACACTACACTTATAAGCACTATGTCCTTTGGTACCACAATGATTGCATTTCATAAAAGGTGAGGAGGATTTGCTTGGTGGTGCAAAGAAGTTTTTATAGTGCTTCTCCATTTTATGATTACTATGTTTTTGATCATATCCTAAGCCGGTTTTACTAAACATGCATTTTTGTTGCCCAAGAAGGATATTCAAATTATCTCTTCCATTAGTGAATTTCTCTAAGGTTTTGTTTAGATCTAGGACTTTATTTTCTAGATCAACACATTTCTTAGCAAAATTACAAGGTTTACTAATGGAACATACTTGAGCATTTTTCAATTCTTCTTTTAAACATTCATTCTCTTTGCAAACTTCCATAAGGTGCATCTCTAGAGTGTCACTAATTTTCCTAGATGCTTTGAGTTTACTAGAGATTTTTGTGAATTTATCATATAATTCTTCAAATGCTTCTAACAGCTCATTTTTATCTAAGTCAAGAAGATTTACCTCATTATCTTCTTCTTGATGATTTGCCATTAAGCAAAGATTGGCTTGCTCATCTTCCGAGTCGTCGGAGCTGCTCACATCATTCTCATCCCAAGCAATATAGGCTCTTCTTCTTCTTTGTTTGTCCTTGCCCTTCTTTTTGAGGTTTGGACAATCGGCTTTGAAGTGCCCTTCCTTGCCACATTCAAAACAGTTGGGTGAGGGAGAGTTTTCTTTAGTGATAGGTTTCTTACCTGAGTTTTTGAAGCTTCTTTGAAAGCGTTTGCCTTTCATGAATTTCCCGAAGCGTTTCACAAATAGTCCAAATTCTTCTTCTTCATCAAGTTCACTTCCGGATTCTTCTTCTTCATTTGTGGAAGTAGCCTTGAGAGCAAGACCCTTTTTCTTGGAAGATTTTTCTTCCTCTTCCGCCATCTTTAATTCTTTCAGCTCTTGTTCTTGTTCCTGCAACTTACCAAATAGAGTGGCGAGAGACATTTCGTTTATGCTAGGAGATTGTTTGATGGCGGTAACTAGCGGTTGCCATTCTCTGTTAAGACTTTTCAACACTTTATGAATGAGTTCTTTGTTAGTGTAAGTCTTTCCAAGTGTAATGAGTTGATTAATGATGAGAGTAAATCTTTTTTGCATATCAACAATCGATTCATGAGAGTTTAATCTAAAGCATTCATATTGACTAGTAAGAGTACTAATCTTTGAGTCCTTTACATCATTAGTGCCTTCATGGGTTACTTGAAGAGTATCCCACATTTCTTTAGCAGTTTGGCATGTCATTATCCTAAAAAATTCATCTTGACCTAAAGACATAGTAATAAGATTTTTGGCCTTGTAGCCATATTGGACTTTCTTTTCTTCCTCGCTTGTCCATTCATCTATAGGTTTTTCAACATTCTTGCTATCTATAATATGCATCGGTATATAAGGACCATTTTCAATGGTATTCCAAATTCTCAAGTCAATTGATTGAATGAAGATTTTCATTCTTTCTTTCCAAAACGCATACCCTTCCCCATTGAAAGCGGGAGGTCTATTTATCGCACCACCCTCGGGAAAAACATTTTGAGAACTTGAGGCCATTTAATCTCTTGAAGCTGTTAAGCTTGATCTACCAAGAGTCAAGCTCTGATACCACTTATTGTTCAAGTGGCCTCAATACTCAAGAGGGGGGGTGAATTGAGTTATAAAACTTTTGCTTGGAATACCTTTGAAATTGATTTCTATAACCAAGTTTATGAGATTATGCAAGTGAAAGCAAGTAACAATGATATGCAATGCACTACAAGAGGTAAGTATTGCTGAGGCAATTTAGCAAACACGTGGTGTGCAATGTCTAAAGTATAGCAAATTAAGCAAGTTCAAGTATGTTCTTCTCAACCAAACAATACCAATCAACAAATATGCAATGTATGGAAGTAAAAGAGTAAGGAAGAGAAGCTTGCAAACCGATGTAACGAGTTCCACCCAATCCGGTGTACGTCTCGCCTCTAAGCAACCCACTTAGAGGATTTTCCACTATTGTAGACTAGAGATACAACTTTGAGCAATTGCGGCTTCCTAGTGTCCCACACTCAAGAACCCAATCCTCACAAGTATAAGGGCAACCCACCCAATCTCTCAATCTCACAATATCCCAAAGGTTGAGTCCACAACCTTTGTAACCACTCAACCTAGAGTGAACAACCACTCAACCTAGAGTGAATAACTTGTGTGTTTGGTGTTTGTTTACAATCAATACACTCTCTCAATAGAGCAAATATACAAATGAAAAGCTCTCCCAAATTCTAATCTCTCAAGATGAGAGGATATACAAGTGAAAGTACAATATGCAAGAAATAGGCTTACAAAGCACAAAATAGAGCTATGAATTGTTGCTACTTGGTTGTGTGTTTGTGCTTGTCTTCCTCTTCAATTTATAGAGCCAAGATAGCTGTTGAGGAGTGCCTTAGTCCATCATAGCCGTTGCAGTTAGTGGGAATTTGAAGAATGGTGGAGACATGACCTGGTTTCCCACTTAAATCTGTTTTTCCACTAGCGTAATCGATTACACCCTCGCGTTGTAATCGATTAGCTTCAAGTCAGAGACTTCCTAATCGATTATTTCACTTCCTCTAATCGATTAGCATCTTGTACCTGATGCATTTAATTTGTTTTCGCAGCATCCTAATCGATTAGCGTGTCTTGCAATCGATTACCTTAAATTCCAGTGGCTTCCTAATCGATTGTTTAGCTTCCATAATCGATTAGCCATCGTACCTGATGCACTTAGTTCCATTTTTGATTGTTGTAATCGATTAGTCTCTGGTGTATAATCGATTACCTTAATTCCAGTGGCTTCCTAATCGATTGTTCAGCTCCTTAATCGATTAGCTTTCATACCTGATGCAATTTCTTCCAAAACAGAAAAGCTCCTAATCGATTAGCATCTATGGCCTAATCGATTAGCTTCGCTGTTACTTCAATTCTGATTTCATGTCTTTGTTTTTGCATTGTTTTCTTCAAGAGTGCTTGTCATTATCAAAATCTTTGCACATTTTTGGACCTGTTAACATATTCAAACACAAGTATTTCAATCTTTTATTAATATGAACGTCAAACGGGAGAATGATTTTCATGTGTATTGAAACTTGTTTTATTAGTGTGAATGTCAAATGGGAGAATGATTATTCATGCCGTATTGAAACTTGTTTTAACGAAAGTAAAAGTTGGAATACCCTTGGTATCTCAATTCTATAGGGGTTGTTAACCATTGTTGCCATAAGGCCAGGACTTAATGCAAGTTTTTACTGAGAAAGCTCACGAGGGATCGAACTTTATGGTGAATTCTTAGAATTTATATCACGAGGGATCGGTTATAATGAATTTATGCTGCAATGACATGAAACTTGATGATTAAATATACATGTCTTGAGTTCCTCATTGTTATTCTAGATTAGGGATCCAATTTCCAACATAATTTGTGTATCTGTGTTTATCTCAAGTATCTTACCTATTCTAGATTGCAACTCAACCTTTTAGATAGATTTTTATTTTCTTTTTATCTCATGAACAATTCAACCATGCTATCCTGTGAATACTGTATAAATTGTATATAAACCATTCTTTTGTCTATAAGTTTCTTTATATTTACCATAGTGACTAGGAAATTACTGTTGTTATTGGACTTTCAGTCCTAGTGGAACGATATCTAAATTTTGAAAACTACAAACGATTGGTGCACTTACCAATTAATGACCCGGTAGTAAACACAAACAGTTAAACATAAACAACCATTATTACCGGGTTAACAGTAGCGTGAGAACTTCTGATACTGACGCTATGTCTCATAGCCACACGTAGCATCAGAAGCTACATGGACTCCACTTTCAGGTGGCCAAGCACTCAGTCAAAAGGCCAAATAATGGCCAATCCATTCAAGCAAAATGCCAAGCCGAATTGGGAGACATGTAGCCATATTGTCTGAGCATTATTTATTTAATTATTCTTAATCATGGTCACTTAATCACATGTCTAATGGAAGCTGAGTCAGGAACCTGACGCGTAGCGTCAGCCTCATGCGTAGCGTCAGGACCCTTCTTCATCCCTATAAATAGGCCTTCTTCAATCACTTCCAGGCATCTAATTCTGAAATTCAGAACTTCTTTCCTCTCTTTTCACTCGAGTTTTGAGTGTTCTTTTGTGATTTTGTAAGTCTATAGTGGTTTCTAGATACTTGAGAGTGTTGTGTAGTATTGTAAGCTTTTATATCGTGAAGTGTTTCCACTCCTTCGTAATGTCAACCTCTGTAATGTTTTTACTTTTACCATGTGTAACTAATTTGTTTATGTTGGAATTTGGTGAATCAATCTATTATATAATGTTGTGATTATGACCTCTGTATGTTTATGATTCAAGTACCATGTTAGTATTTCAATCTTTTATTAGTGTGAACGTCAAATGGGAGAATGATTTTCATGCGTATTAAAACTTGTTTTATTAGTTTGAATGTCAAACGGGAGAATGATTATTCATGCTGTATCAAAAGTTGAAATACCCTTAATATGTCAATTACTAGGAATAGAATTGGTGATTATTGTTGCTATAAGGCCAGGACTTAATGCAATTTTTTACTAAGAAAGCTCACGAGGGATCGGACTTTACGGTGATTACTTAGAATTTATATCATGAGGGATCGGTTATAATGACTTTAAGCTACAATGGCATGAACTTGATAATTAAATATGTATGTTTGTAATCATTTCATTATATTTTAGTGTGAGGATCCTAATTCCAACATAATTTGTCAATTTGTGTTTTTACCTTAAGTATATGAGTTATTCTAAATTACATCTCAACTTTCTAGATAAATTTTATCTTGATCATCTTTTTACTACATGAACAAATCAATCACAAAATTCTATGAATATTGTATAAATTGTTTATAAATCATTCTTTTGTTAATAAGTTTTGATAAATTTACCATAATAAATAAGAATTACTGTGAATTACTAGAATATTCAATCTTTAAGGGAACGATATCTAAATTTAAAAACTACAAACGATTGGTGCGCTTGCCAATAAAAGACCCAACAGTATATTAGGGTCCAACAAGTTTTTTGGTACCGACGTCGGGGATTGAATTGATTCAATAAAACAGTAAATTTTTAATTACCGTGGTAAAAAAATTTTTTACCTTAGTTAAATTTTCAATTTTGTTATATATATTTTTTTTACTTATTCATTTATTTATTTCCTTTTTCTTATCATTGTTACACTAACTTTCTTTATTTAATTTTGTTTATGCAAACTCGATCTTCTGCAGGAAAAGTGTTCTTTGATCCTGAGATCGACAAGTTTGTAAAGAAACTCAAAGCTTTAAAATCTAAAAAAATAAAAACTTCTTCTTCAACTTCATCTTCTTTTGAAAATTTTGAAAAATCTAATATGGCTACTGAACAAAGAAAAACATTGGGACAGTTTGCTACTATAAATGGACCACCCCGTGTTTCAGGGATGTACCAAGGACCTATTGTTGCTGTAGAAATTAAACCAGCCACTCTTAACATTATTCAAAATAATCAATTTGCTAGTTTAAATAATAAGGAACCGTATGAACATTTAACTATCTTTTATGAGTTATGCAGCACAATTGGTTTCGAACCCAATCAAGAAGAATCTGTTTACATGAGATTGTTTCATTTTTCTTTTGAGTTATGAAACGAAATTTTTGGAAAGATTTTATTCACCTTCAAAATATTTTGAAGCAATGACAGTCATACATTTTTTTCACAAAATCACAATGAATCACTTGGTGAAGCATGTGAAAGATTCAAAGTGCTTCTTAGGAAATATCCAAACCATAATTTGGATGATGTTGGGAAGGTAAAAATCGTTTATCATGGTTTATTGCATCAGTTCAAGATGATGTTAGATGCATGTGCAGGTGGTTCTTTAATGAACAAAACTGTTGAAGAGGCAGTATCAATCATGGAGTCTATGTCAACCAGTGACCGCTAAGCAAAGCATGAAAGAGGTAGTACACTAAGGAAGCCAGGTATGCTTGAGTTGGGAGTGAATGATGCAGTTTTAGCTCAGCAAAAATTGTTAACACAACAAATGGAGGCAATGAGAAAACAATTGGAAAAACTTCAAATTGCTCAGGTATCATCACCACGCCCCCCTCAATTGAAACAATGTGTGCACTGCATGGGCAAACAACCATGTGGTTACTGTGCCCCTGATGGAAATGATCATGAACAAGCCAATTTTCTGATTCACCAAAGAATACCTTTAGGTACTTTTCCTATCAATCTTAATAATTTTTTTCCTAACAATTACCCGCAAGGTTGGTAGAATCAAAACCTTGGCTGGAAACAAGATGTTGGACCTTCCAACAGACCTCCTAACAATCAATTCAAACAACAACAACCACAATGTGATCAAACAGCAAGGCTAACTAGGATAGAGGAATCTATCCAATAATTGCTACAATATATGCAAATAAATGAAGCCGCACATAAAGCGTTCGATATGCAACTGGGACAGTTAGCAAAAGAAGTAGCCAACATGAAAAGCTCTGGTTTTTCTATAAATACTCAAAATCCAAGAGAGCAATGTAACGCTATTTTTACAAGAAGTGGTAAAGTTGTAGGAAATGATTGTAAAGAAAATGAAAAAGAAAAATAAAAAGAAAAAGAAAAAGAAGAAAAAGAAAAGAAAGAAAAAGAGAATGAAGAAAAAGATGAAATAAAAGATGATGAAAAAGAAAAAATAAAAAATAAAAAACAAAAAAATCAGTATTTGGGTCAGACACCTCCAGTTAAGGATCTACCTTATCCACATGCATCATCAAGAAAGGATAAGCAAAAAGAATACAAAAGATTCCTTGAAATTTTCAAGCAATTACACATAAATATCCCATTTTCTGAGGCATTGGAACAGATTCTAACATTTGCAAAGTTTATGAAAGAATTGCTTACCAAAAAGAGGAGGTATAATGAGGAAATTGTTGAACTTGAAGCAGGTTACAGTGCTCTTTTACAATATAACATGCCAAAAAAGTCAAAAGACCCTGGAAGTTTCACCATTCCTGTCTCCATTGGAGGTGTAAATATTGGGAAGGCCTTGTTAGATTTAGGGGCTAGCATTAATCTAATGCCTTTAAGCATGATGAAGCAAATTGGTGATATCGATCCATAGAGAACAAAAATGACTCTGTAATTGGTTGATAGATCAATCAAGAGACCCTACGGTATTGTGGAAGATGTACTTGTAAAAGTTGACAAGTTCTACTCCCTGTTGACTTTGTGGTTTTAGACATGGAAGAGGATGCTAAAGTCCCCCTGATCTTGGGAAGACCATTTATGAAGACTACTAGGATGCTTATTGATGTAGATAATGGGAAACTGGCAGTAAGAGTACATGATGAAGAGGTGAACTTTGATGTTTTCAAAGCCATGAAACATCCCAACTCAAAATAAGACTGTTTTAAAGTGGATGTCCTTGATGAAGTTTGCCTTTCCATATCCAAAGGTATGTCAATTTCTGACCCTCTAAATAAGTTATTGACTAACTCTGTGGAATGTTTGAGTGAAGAAGAAGAGAGACAGGTGGACAGGTATCTTAAAGACCTTGATTAAGGGAAAGAAATTTCCCCTGAATCAAGAAAAATTGAAGAAATCTAAGAAGTACTTGTTGAAGAAATCCAGAGGCCTGAATTGAAAGTGCTACCTTCCAACTTAAAGTACATCTTTTTGAAAAAAGGTAATCTAAAACTAGTAATTATTAGTAAGTTGTTAAGTGAAACAGAAGAAGAAAAACTGGTAGAAATATTAAAAAGAAATCAAGAAGCAATCAGATGGACACTTGAAGATCTGAAAGGTTTAAGTTCATCATACTACATGCACAAGATTTTGTTGGAAGATCATTTTAAACCTGTTGCTCAACCTCAAAGGCGCCTCAATCCAACCATGAAAGAAGTAACCAAAAAGGAGGTTTTGAAATTGTTGAAAGTAGGTATTATCTATCCCATTTCTGATAGTGCATTGGTAAGTCCTGTACAAGTTGTTCCAGAAAAGGGTGGTATGATAGTAATTGTTAATGATAAAAATGAATTAATCCCAATAAGAACTGTCACCAGTTGGAGAATGTGTATCGATTATAGAAAATTAAATCAAGCAACAAGAAAAGACCATTTTCCATTCCCTTTTATGGATCAAATGCTTAAAAGATTGTCTGGATAGGCTTACTATTATTTTCTTGATGGATACTTTGGATATAATAAAATTGTTGTTGACCCTCTTGATCAGGAAAAGACTACTTTTACATGTCCTTTTGGCATATTTGCTTATAGAAAGATGCCATTCGGATTATGTAATGCACCTACTACTTTTCAGAGATGCATGTTTGCTATTTTTGCAGATCTAATTGAAAAGAGCATTGAGATTTTCATGGATGATTTCTCAGTCTTTGGGAATTCATTTGAATCATGTCTAACCAACTTGGACATCGTATTGAGGCGGTGTATTGAAACAAATTTGGTGCTAAATTAGGAGAAATGTCACTTCATGGTGAAAGAAGGAATTGTACTTGGTCACAAAATTTCTTCTAGAGGTATTTAAGTAGACCAAGCCAAGATTGAGGTAATCTCTAAACTCCCACCCCCTGTAAATGTAAAAGGTATTAGAAGTTTCTTAGGACATGCTGGATTCTATAGAATGCTTATTCAAGATTTTTCAAAAATGTTTAAACCTTTAACAAATCTTCTAAATAAAGATGTTGAATTTAAGTTTGATGAAGCATGTCTTAAAGCTTTTAATTCCTTGAAAGAAACATTGGTTTCTTCCCCTGTAATTGTTGCTCCTAATTGGAACTTACCCTTTGAACTTATATGCGATGCAAGTTATGCTATGGGAGTAGTTTTAGGTCAAAGATATGAAAAAGTTTTTAGGGTTATACACTATGCTAGTAAAGTTTTAAATGAAAATCAAATAAATTATGCAACTACTGAAAAAGAATTACTAGCCATAGTATATGCCTTAGAAAAATTTAGATCATACTTGATTGGTTCAAAAATAATTATTTTTACTGATCATGCGGCAATCAAGTACCTTTTGACCAAAACTGATTCTAAACCTCAGTTAATCCGATGGATTCTGCTCCTTCAAAAATATGATTTTGAAATCAAAGATAAAAAGGGTAGTGAAAATATGGTCGTTGACCATCTTTCTAGATTGATGAATGATGAGGTTATTGCCAAAGAAAAAGACATTCTGGAAGAATTTCCTGATGAAAAACTTTTTGAAATAACCAAAACGGCCATTGTTTGCTGATATGGACAATTTTAAAGCAGTAGGAATTATTCCAAATGATTTAACTTGGCAGCAAAGAAAAAATTTTCAAAGATGCAAAATATTTTGTTTGGGTTGACCCTTATCTGTTCAAAATTGGTGTAGACAATTTGCTATGTCATTGTGTACCCGACTGGGAAAAGAAAGATGTGTTGTGGCATTGCCACAAATCACCTTATGGAGGACATTTTAATGGTGAGAGAACTGCTCCAAAAATTCTTCAATCAGGTTTGTATTGGCCTTCCATTTTTAAGGATTCTCACTCATTTGTGCAAGCTTGTGATAACTGCCAAAGAACAGGTAATGTCAATAGAAGGCAAGAAATGCCTCTTACAAACATTCAGGAGGTTGAGGTATTTGATTGTTGGGGTATTGATATCATGAGACTATTCCCTTACTCTCAATTCAATCAATATATCCTTTTGGCAGTTAACTATGTTTCAAAATAGGTAGAAGTAATCGCTTCACCTAATGCTGACACCAAAACTGTAGTGAATTTCTTGAAGAAAAACATTTTTTACAGGTTTGGAACACCAAGAACCTTGATCAGTGATAGAGGATCACACTTTTGTAACTAAGTTCTTCAGAAGGTATTACAACATTATGAAGTGAGACATAAAGTGGCCATAGCATATCATCGACAAACTAATGGACAGGCTGAGATTTCAAATCGTGAAGTGAAAAGAATTTTGGAAAAGACTGTGTCTTCCTCCAGAAAAGATTGGTCATAAAAGCTTGATGATGCACTCTGGGCATACAGAACTACATTCAAAACCCTTATTGGCCTTTCTCCTTTCCAAATGGTCTACGAAAAAGCTTGTCATCTTCCAGTAGAGATGGAACATAAAGCATATTGGGCATTAAAATTCCTCAACTTTGATCCAAACGTAGCATCCGACAAAAGAAAGTTATAGTTACTTGAGTTAGAGGAAATGAGAAATAATGCTTATGGGTCATCTAGAAGTTACAAAAATAAGGTGAAAGCTTAGCATGACAAGAAAATTAAAAATAGACACTTCACACCAGGTCAGCAAGTTTTATTATTTAATTCAAGATTAAGACTGTTTCCTGGTAAATTGAAATCTAAGGCAACCCATTATTTCTTCTTTATTTTTATTATATAAAATAATAATAATAATAATAAATATGTTTTTATTAAAATTCTGATTTTTAAATAAAAAGGGTTTTTAAAAAAATAAAAAGAAAAAGTTTTCTTTGAAAATTAAATTTCAAAAATGAAGAACAGAACCCCACACGTAGCGTCCCAGTGACGCGTAGCGTGGACCTAAAAATTTTGCCCTGAAGCGTAACGTCCCAGCCACACGTAGTGTCAGGGCCTGCGTTTAGTTTTTAAAAATTTCCCTCTCTGCCTCATTTTTCTCAGAAACCTTATTTCTCAAATTCCAAACCTCTCAAAAACCCTCAATTTCCACATTCTTTCTTCAATTTCATAAGGAATCCAAGTAATCTTCTCATTTTTCCTCAGTTTGTTTTTGATTTTCAATTCTTAGAATTGCATGTGGTTAGGTTAGGATTAGAAGACCATTGAAACTTGTTTGCTGTTAGAAGTAGGTAAATGTGTGATTGAATGTGTATTGGAAGGGGTTGCTGCTGCGCAACCCCTGTTTTCATGCTTCTGTTCTGTAAGCCCACGCGTAGCGTTCCATTGACGCGTAGCGTGGGCTGATCAGGGCTGACACATAGCGTCTCACCCACGCGTAGCATCAGCCTCTGTTTTGATTTTTTTTGTGATTTATTTAATTTTTGTAAAATACATGTTTTTTTGTTTCTATTTTAATTTTTAAGATTTTTGAAAAAATAAAAATATTGTTTTTTTATTTTGTTGAAATATAATTGTTTGTTTGTTTTTATTTTAAAATTAATAAAATTTCTTAAATTGTATGTTTGTTATACTTTCTTGCTTAAATGTAAAAATAAATAAATTTGTTAAATTTTGTAAATATTGTGTTTAAATTGAAAAATCTAAAATTGCATGTTTTATTTTAGGCATGTTTTATTTATTTGTATGAGTAATGTATGTAACTATGTGTTTGAATTATTTTGTTAAAAATAAAAAACATGTACGTTCTACTTATTAAAAAAAGTGTTGTGTGATGCATGATTTATTTTTATGTTTTATTTAAATAAATTTTCTTTTGCAGATGGCACCGAAGAAGTCCATTCCCACTATTGGAAGAGACAGAGAAGGGCCACTGACACAGATACCAACTCTGAAGATCCTGATCTTCAGGGTGAGGAGCAGTTGGGACCCCTAAATCCCACCAGGTTTAGGACTGATGCCAAGTGCGCGAGATTTCATCAGATCAAGGGCCAGAAACTGATTTGGGAGAGGGTCCTTGATCTTAGTGCTGGAGACTATCCTGAGCTTCAGGATTAATATAGAGGAGGAGGTGGGGACCCCTATTTTCTTTACCTACTAAGGGGGATCCCATCTTGGTCATGGAGTTTTACACCCGAGGTTACTTGTTTCTGGAAGGAAAACAGAAACAAGATTGCTACTGAGGATGGTGATCTAGGATACTTCTTGGATTAGGTTGCTCATTTCTTGAGCAAGGATAGAATCTTCTTTAACCTTAGTAAGGTTGGAAGATCTCCATCAAACCTCCTTAAGACCCAGCTGACCCTATAGCTCAGGCATGGTCTCATTTGATGCTCCATAATATAACACCAGTTTCTCATCTCTCTTCTATACTTGTTGATCGTTGTTGTCTTCTTTATTCCATCATTCAGGGCCACACCATTGATATTGTTGATCTTATCTCTGAGCAGATTCACTTTTATGCCATTGGGTATAAGGTGAATCGCCCTGTACCCTTTCCATTGATTATTTCTGCCTTACTGAGGAGGCAGGGGGTGCAAGTTCCATCACCAGAGTTCACTAGCTCTTCCGGGAGAGTCCCCAAGGTTTCAGTGAACAAGGATTATTTCGTTCATCGGTGTGAGTTTCCACCTCTTGAGCAGGAGGCTCAGCCCAGACAGAGACGGAGGAGACCACCAGCCCAGTCACCATCTGCTGATGCCATTACTGAGGGATTTGCTAGGATGAGTGTGGAGCATCAGCATATGATGCAGATGATGGTTGCTTCTCACTGCGCCTATATACATTTACATGATTCATTTTATCAGTACAGGTTATAGGGAGAGGGGAAACCATTTATGACACCAGCCGATTTTGTTGCTAATGTAGCTTAGCCTGGTGACCAGCCTACATACCGTAAGGTAGATGGATCTTCTAAAGCTCATGATGACACCGAGGGAGATGCTGATGAGGAGGAGGTGGATGATCATATGGACGATGAGGACTGAGAGCCATTTTTATGTATTTTTTATAGTTTTAGCACTTTGATTTCACTTTGATATTTTGGGTCTTTACTTTAGTACGTTTGATATTTGATTTGGATTATATTATGGTTTGTTTTTATTTTGTGTGGTGTGATTTTATTTTGCATATAATCTAAATAAATAATAAGTATTCTCAAATTTTTGAAAATAAAGAAAAGTATACACTTAAGGTTCTTACATAATGAAACCATTTCTAAAATCAATTATCGATTCTTTTGTAATTTAGGAATTTTGATAAAATTAATTACAATGGTTTTATTAACTATCAAGCTAATTTCAAAAACCGATGAGCTGAAAGATCTCTAAACACTTGAGAGTTTCGATATAATTTCATTCAAATTAATTTTGCTCAATTCTTTGATTTGTGTTGTTGTACAGAGGATCCAAGAGCATGATCAAGGCACATTTTTTGGTAAACACAAAGCTAAGGCCAAAAAGCTTATAGTAAAATCATATTTATCCTTTGATAGCCAATTTTGAGCCTTAAAAATAATTTCTTTGGAACCCCTAAATCCGTAAATAATTTCTAACCATTCCCTTTACTTGATTGAATAAAAGAGCATTTTTGAACAAGAATGAGGGGAGTGAAAATTATAACTTAGTTCTTTTCAAGATTATCATAATGCATGTGATTAAAATATAAAAAATAAAAAATAAAACAAAAATAATAATAATATAAAAATAAAAAATAAAAATGAAAAAGATAAAGATAAATATACATGCATAAAAAAAGGAATAATGAAAAGGATTAAGTTGGGTATTCACCAAGAAGGGAAATGAGATTCGAGCCAAGAAAAAACATAAAAATTATAAAATGCTCTTTTATGATTTCGGGTGTTTGCTTTCAAGAAAAAACCATAAACTTGTAGCCAAGCCTCATTACAACCCTTTAAAAGACCTTGTGACTCTTGCTTGATTCTGTATTAATAACCATTTATAAGATGAAAATCAAAATTAAATTTGTTTGATTTTATGATCGATTGAGCTGACAGATTACCTTTGTACAGAGATAAACACTTGTGAGGTAAGGCTAAAATTATGCTTGATTTGTTAATAAGACATTGTAAATTTTTTTATCTTTAAGCCTTTATTGCATAAGATATCTATTTTTGATTATTTCAAATGGTAAATTGTGAAATTACTTTTTGTGGTAAATTCTTAGACTATTCAAAAATTTGATTTCAAATTTATTTTTAAGTTTTTCTCTTGCTCGAGGACGAGCAATGTCTTAAAGTTAGGGGTAATTGTTAGTCCTCAAATTTAGAATAAATTTCTTAAATTGTCAAAAATAATAAAAATTTGTTTAATTTATTAGAATTTTAGGTTTTAGTTTTAATAAATGGAAGTTATTGGAAATTATCTGCCTTGATCAAATTTCTCTAGTTTTGCAATGAAAAATTAAAGAAAATCAAGAGAAAATTGAAGAACTAGAGAGCTAACGTGTAGCATTAACACCACGCGTAGCGTGAGAACTTCTGATGCTGACGCTACGCATCATAGCCACGTGTAGCGTCAGAAGCTATGTGGACTCCACTTTCAGGTGGCCAAGCATTGAGTCAAAAGGCCAAATAATGGTCAATCCATTCAAGCAAAATGCCAAGCCGAATTGGGAGACATATGGCCATATTGTCTGATCATTATTTATTTAATTATTCTTAATCATGGCCATAATGACTTTAAGCTGCAATGACATGAACTTGATAATTAAATATGTATGTTTGTAATCATTTCATTATATTTTAGTGTGAGGATCCTAATTCCAACATAATTTGTCAATTTGTGTTTTTACCTCAAGTATCTAAGTTATTCTGAATTACATCTCAACTTTCTAGATAAATTTTATCTTTATCATCTTTTTACTACATGAACAAATCAATCACAAAATTTTATGAATATTGTATAAATTGTTTATAAATCATTCTTTTGTTAATAAGTTTTGATAAATTTACCATAGTAAATAAGAATTACTGTGAATTACTGGAATATTCAATCCTTATGGGAATGATATCTAAATTTGAAAACTACAAACGATTGGTGTGTAACATCCCGAATTTTATAAAAATGATTAATTGAGAGGAATAAATATTAAATAATTATAAATGGGTTAATAAATATCCCAAAAATATTAAAATAATTAAATTGAGATATATAAAGATTATTTATAATTTATTGAGGCTTTAAGAGACAAAATTATACCCGATTAAAATATGGGTATCGGACCAAGTATCTCCGATTGAGATGCTGTTGGTCAGGCCTGTTAAGAATATTATTTGGAATTCAAATCTATAATCATAATAATTTTTAGATAAAGTATTGAGCCCGAACTGAGATCCTGTTTGTTATAAAATGGGAAACATTTTAATAATGGAGCAAGTTAAAACTTAATTCCTCCTTTCTCTCCTTCATTTTCACGTGCATCCTCTATTCCCATCTCCCTCATTTTCGTCACTTCTCTTCTCCCCTACACAAACCATCTCTGTTCTTCTCTTCTTCTACAAAGCTTACCATTTTTGTGAGTCTTCTTCCATACCCAACCAACCATGCTTCTTCTTCTTCATTTCGGAGATGATTCAAATGCTTGGGAGCTCTTCTTCTCTTCTTCCATTTTTGTGTTCATGCTAGGGCTTGGGATAGCTTGGAGCTTGAGATAAAATTTCTCCACTCTTTTGATATTTTTGGCCCTAGGTTTTTCTTTCTATTTGATTAGGAGAGTGCCTTATGATTGGGTTTAGGAATGGGAGCCACTTTCATGAAAAACCCAAAGGTGGGGTGTGATTTATGTGTGTTTTTGTGTGGGTGTAAAGGGGTATACGAAAATTTCATGGTTAGAGGTGAAAGATGATGATTGTTAGTAGTGATTGTTGGATTTCAATGGAACCCTAACTATAAGAATTGGGGGAAATGAGTAATAGTGCCATGAAAGATGATTTTTAGTGAAAACCCATGATAATGTGTGTGTGGGTGTTGTTAATGATGGAGATTCATGGTTATTAGAAATGATTATTGAGTTTTGATGAAAAACCCTAAGTGTGGTGATTTGGAGGTTTTGGCTAAATTGATGATTTTGATGGTTTTGAATACTCTAGAATGATTTATATGAAGGAAATGAATCTTTAGAATCATTGAGATTGATTAATGAGGTTGATGATATTTTAAACTATGTTCATGAGGTTGTGTAAGATGATATATACATGTATGTAGGAATGATGGTTTGAGATGTTGGGTTGAGAGTGAATATGAGATGTTGTTATTGTGATAATAATAGTTAAAAACCATTGAAAAGGGATACTTGAGTTGATGAGTAGTTAGGCCATGATAAATATCTCAAGGGTTTGTTGATTGATGATGGTCTTGAATGGAGCCAAGAAGCTTATAATGGATTTGAATAAATTATGATGATAGTTGAGTGATTCACATGAGATATTAGATGCCTTATGGATAAGGGCCATGATTTTGTTGTTGTTGGATTCGTTTAACCCCTTGAGGCTTAGAGAATCTTGGTTTTGGGAAAGGAATTCCCGAAGCCTAACCTAAGCATATAAATTGGAGTTTAGACAACTCTAGGAATTGATAATGAGTTTTAAGAGATGATATCTTATGATGGCTTATTAATTACATGTGTGTATGTGTACAATATGTAGGTTCTACTTCGAACGATGAAGTGGAGCGTTCGGAGCGCTTGGATTGCGGTTCTTCTCTTAAGGTAGGAGAGGAGTTTACATTTCAATTGCATGAGTGAAAAATTGATGATTGATGTGTATGATTGCACTCATGCTTGCCTTGCCATGATTATTTTGAATGTTGAGATGTTTGATAATGTAATGGATGATAGGCTTGGCAAATTACTAAATGCTTGGGAATTGTATAAATATATGAAATGATGATGAATGTTTAGTGATCCTTTTGATGAACATGATTGTTGTTTATAGAAACCCATGAATGAGTGAATTACTCTAAGATGTGAAGTTGTGTTTTATGATTTTTATGCATAATTGAGGAACTCATGGGGTCAAAACAAGTTTTATAAAAGATTAATGGCTTAGGATGGTCATACTAGCATGCATACATGAATTGTTACTTGTAGAAATTAGAGTGGGTCAATTCCATTAAGAATAGACCCTTGAGTTGCATAAAAACGTCTTGAAATGGTCTAAATGCATTTATATGCATAAGTTACTCATTTTAAAGAATTTTTGAGTGAGGCTGGTGGCTACGCGTCACAAATGGTGTATTATAACTTGTGTCAAAATTTGGTAGCATTCCAATATCATTTGCATAGGCTTAGGTGTGTGAGAAGTCCACCTCTCTTTCAAAATTTGCATAATTTATGCATACTGATAGGGTGTAATCGATTAGCCCCATGGCCTAATCAATTAGAAGGCCTCTGTCTTTAAGGTAATTGATCAACTTAATCGATTATAGTCTCATAATCGATTAGACTCAAAATTGTAATTGAATATGAGTTAAACAAAACCAAGATAATCGATTACATTCAGTATTGTAATCAATTATGAACCAACCTGAAGCCTTGTAGTCGATTAGATTGGTCCTTGTAATTGAATAGATGAAATACCTGATGCATTACATAAATTCCAGAAGCTCTATAATTGATTATTCACAATTATATAATCGATTAGTGCAATCGATTAGCACTTGGCCTAATTGATTATATCAATTTGAAATTGGAAATTTCACTACCTTGAACATTTATTTTGCATTCCTTGGCTTCTTAAGCCTATTTTATGATTATTGGACACTTTTATACTTATTTTTGGACCCACTGTATTAGGAAATTCAAATTTAAGAGGGCTTCAAAGCCAACTTTTTATGGTGGTCAAATTGGGACTAATAGGTGATATTTGTGACATGTCCCACTATTATTAAGACTAAAAGTGAGCTTTTCTCTTATGTCTTAATGTTGTAATTTGTCATGAGCTTAATAGTATCCAAAACCCCTTTTATTATGTAAAAGTAAGAGATTATGTTAGGGGTATATAATGATGGTGTGTCTTGGGGTGTTTGATATTAATTGAAACATGTTATGAGAACATGAATATTCACCACTAATGATATTAAATGATAGTTGATGTATAACACACCTTGTATGGTAATGGAACTAATGAGGGATGATTGCATGACAATATATGATCCGGTCCCAACACCGGTCCCCAAAAGCATGGTTTTAATACTTTGCCAGATCAACATTTTGAACAGGAGAAGTACGTCTCAAATACCTTATAATTACTTTTATACGGAGTACATACCGCCAAAGCACGTTACTCCGCCATGGCATGTAACTCCGCCAGGGCACGTAACTCCGCCAAGGCACGTTACTCCGCCAAAGCTTATTACTCCGCCAAGGTGGAAAATATTGAATATCTTATACACATGCACAAAGTATTTCCAATGCATACTACTCCGCCAAGCCATAGGCGGAATATTGAATTTCCTATATTGCGTAGCGAGCCCATACTTATAACCCCGGCACGAGATTGACTCTGTCTTGAGAGGTTGAAAATGGGAATCACGCTGTCACGCATAAAAGGGAACAATGAATAAAATAATAAGGCATCAACGCTTTTCAAGCAAGTGGAAATACCTACTACAGCGATGGTGCTCGTGAACGACACAGGGACCCACTACCTTTCTTGCATTATGCCAGAAAACAAGGAACGGGTCCTACCAATAATGGAGCACCAGTAACAGGTATATAAACCTCAGCAAAAAGGTAAAGGGGGATCCCCCCTCAATTCTGAACCTTACACTTTTACTTGCATAATTCTCTCAGATTTGCTTTCTAAGTCTTACAGTATTTCATAATACTGACTTGAGCGTCGGAGAATAATTGCAGGTACCACCACCAATTGTGTCAAGGCAAAGAAGACAACTTCAGGCGGACTATTATACCGCCATAGTGTGGGCTATACTCCGCCCAGTATACAAGGACACTCCGTATTCGCATCTGTATTACACGTCCTTGTATCAGACTTACATTCATGTACATTTTGAATTGTTCATCAACCATACTTTTACACCCCCAGTAAAGAACAGTTCATTGGCACGCCCAGTGGGACCTGTAAAATTGGTAATCCCACAATCCTTGAGGAATTCCCATTACATTCTTCATTAATGGAGAGACCAGGACCAGAAGTGCAGAGAGGATTCTCCTCCACGCAATCCTAGATGTCTCAACTTCGACAACGATGCTCATAAAAAAGTAATGCATGTTGACTCTCCAGATCCGAGAGATGATATGATTCGAATGTTGAGAGAAGAAATCGCAGAGCTTCGTCGTGAAAAGGCGAACCCCATGCACGAGAAAGCTGGCCCTGCAAGACAGCCACACCATGAATTACACGTACAGGAGGAATTAAGTACTCCTAATTACTCTCGCATCCCTACTTACATGGAAGAGCAACGAAGCCTCCCGCTGGCAAATGCTCAACATCAAGAAGGAAGGAGAGCAGGTTCAAATGCACCCCCCTCGGGATACAAGATGAGTATCCCATTTTCTAAAAGGCTCATGAATGCACATGTACCCAGACATTTACAAACTATGCAGCCCATTTCTATAGGAAAATACACTGGGGAAACAGATCCTTCTAAGCATTTAGATGCTTACATCTACGAGGCTATGTTCTTAGGAGCAGAAGAGGATGTCATGTGCAGAATGTTCCCCAGGACCCTTACAGGTGAAGCTCTTAGTTGGTTCAAGAGCTTACCTTCAGGTTCCATTGATTCATGGGAGGACTTGGCCACAGCTTTTGGCAGCCACTTCGTGATTTCTAGGGATGCGCTTAGAACCTCTCATACCTTGGCTCAGATCAAGCAAGGTGACAAAGAATCTCTGAAGGATTTCCTTAAGAGATTTTATAAAGAGGCAGCCATGGTTCCTGATCTGACAGAAGCAATCCAGTTGCATATCCTCATCGAGGCTATGCAGCCAAAATCACCTTTTGCTCTGTCATTGGCAAAGGGACCTCCATCCACGATGGAGGAATTTCGCAGGAAGGCGTCCAAGTATGTGGGTATTGAGATGCACCTGGAAGCCACTGCATCTCACAGTAAACCACCCACTGCAGCTCCACATCATGACAAAGACAAGGAAAAATCATCCAAGAATGACAAGTTCCACCAAAAAGACAAAGTAGGGAACCAACCCTTCAAACAGCAAGATAGACGTGTGTTTAATTTTGCTCATTATGCACCCCTGAACACGTCATATGAACAAATCTTGCGTGAAATAGGATGGACTACCCTCAACGTTTATGGGATCCAACGTCCACCTCCAATCAGGCGCGGTGGAAACCCAAAGAAATATTGTGAGTTCCACGAGTCAGTTGGCCATACCACGGAGGAGTGTAAGCAACTCAAAAACACTATTGAGGTGCATATTCGTGAAGGCAAACTGAAACACTATTTGTTTAAGGGTAAGTCTCATGATGAGCCAGAAAAGTTTGAAAAACAACATCGTGATCGTTCTCCGGATCCTGATAATACTCGAGAGCCAAAACGTACGGCGGCAACAGAAAAACAAAAAGGTGTTGTTCTGGAGTCCGTCCAAAGGGAACCAAGCCCTGAACCCAGATCGCGGGGCAAAAGGCAGGTTGTAGATATGATTGCTGGAGGCTTCGCCGGGGGCGGACCCTCAAACACCGCCAGGAAAAATCATCATCGTATGATTTTGTCTGTGCAGGGCAAGAGCAAAGAATATCGCCCATTCAGGAACGGGGTTCAGACTCCGTCTATAACCTTCACAGATGATGATTTTGGCCCTACTATTCCTGAGGGAGATGATGCAGTAGTGATTATTGCGGTAATCGCTAATATGGATGTAAAACGCATCCTAATTGATCAGGGAAGTTCCTGCGATGTTATCTTTTATGATTGTTTTAAACGCATGGGGCTAACTGATGCTAATTTGCAGCCTTATACACAGGACCTTACAGCCTTTAATGGCGCCAAACAGCCCACTAAAGGCTATTTGGACACAAGGATTACTTTTGATGGTGAACCTGGAGCAAGGACTGTGAAATCCAGGATTCTTGTCATTGATGTTAAATCTCTATACAATGGCATCATTGGGCGGCCTACCCTGAATGCCATGGAAGCCATCGTTTCAACCTCCCACTTGTTAATCAAGTTCATTGATAAGGATAATCAAGTCTCATCTGTAAGGGGTGACCAGGAAATGGCTCGTTATTGTTACAATTTGAGTCTTAACATGGTGAAGCTTGAAACCATGTCTAAGAAAAGAAAATTGAACGAAAGAAGCAGTGCGGGCGGCATCCGTCAATTTGGTGGATCTTGACCCCAGGGCGGAGTCTTCTGTAGACCCACTGAACCCTTTGAAACCAACTCCTGATGGTGGTTCCAAGTCTATTGTTTTAGGCAGCACCCCGGAACAAATAACAAACATCAATGACAAACTGGAGGCTAACATGGAAGCAAGACTAATTGCACTTCTCCTTGAGTACAAAAAGATTTTTGCTTGGACCGCTGCAGACATGCCTGGCATGGATCCTAACTTTTGTTGCCACCGCCTGGCGGTGTATCCTGAAACTAGGCCAGTGGCACAAAAGAAACGACGTATGGGTCCTGCTAAGCAAAAAGCTGCTTGTGAACAAACGGAGGAGCTCCTCAAGGCGGGGTTCATCAGGGAACTCCGTTACTCCTCCTGGCTGTCCAACGTGGTTATGGTACAGAAAGCCAATGGCAAGTGGCGTATGTGCATAGACTACGTTGACTTGAATAAATGTTGTCCCAAGGATCCATACCCTCTCCCCAACATTGACAGATTGGTTGACGATTCTTCAGGATACAAGTATCTATCTTTTATGGATGCTTACTCCGGTTACAACCAAATTCCAATGTGTGAGGATGATCAAGAGAAGATAGCATTTGTTAATGACAAAGGGGTTTTTTGCTACAACGTCATGCCATTTGGGCTAAAGAACGCCGGGGCAACCTACCAGCGCATGATCAACAAAGTTTTTGAGGGTATGCACACAAAGCTGGTAGAGGTTTATATTGATGATATTATAGCCAAAACCCCGGAGGGAGGAGACCATGTCGAAGACCTACGCCTCATTTTTCAACGCCTACAGCAATACAACATGAGACTCAACCCATTAAAATGTACATTTGTTGTACCAGGAGGCAGATTTTTGGGTTTCATGTTAACACAAAGAGGCATAGAGGCTAATCCTGATAAATGTCGCGTAATCCAAAAGTTGTAGAGCCCCAAAACATTGAAAGAGGTACAATCCCTCAACGGCAAAATCGCTGCTCTAGCACGATTCATGCCAAAAATGGCTCATCGCTCTCTTCCCTTGTACAAAATGCTGAAGAAGGACAAGAAATTTAGTTGGGGCCCAGAGCAAGAGGCGGCCTTCCAAAGCTTGAAAAATGTCTTGGCCAGCCCTCCAATCCTGGTAAAACCAAGCCCAGGTGAGCAACTCATTGTTTATTTGTCTGTTTCAGATGAAGCGCTGGCAGTGGCTCTGGTCAAGGAGACAGTTGAAGGCCAACGACCGGTGTACTTCACTGGTAAAACACTGCATGGTGCAGAATGCCGTTATCAGAAGATTGAAAAGGCAGCACTTGTAGTTGTTTGGGCCTCACGACGCCTAAGACCATATTTCCATGCCCATCCCATCCTGATTCGCACAGACTTGCCACTTTGTACTATACTGTTCAAACTAGACCTGGCTGGAAGGATGATCAAATGGGCCATAGAACTCTCTGAATTCGACATATCCTACGAACCAAGAACTGCTATCAAGGCACAGGTCCTAGCAGATTTCGTAGTTGAATTAACAGGCTCTAGCCCAGATGCAGATCATTCACATTGGACAATATACGTTGATGGATCTTCAAATAACAAAGGATGTGGAGCAGGAATTATTATAGAAAGTGATGACGGGGTACATCTTGAAATTTCGTTGCACTTTACCTTCACTACGTCTAACAATCGGGCGGAGTATGAAGCCTGCTTGGCCGGACTCAGAGCAGCACAAGATATTGGGGCCAAAACTGTTACCCTATGCAGTGATTCTCAATTGGTCATCTCACAAATTCTTGGTGAGTATCAGGCCAAAGAACCTCTGCTGCAACAATATCTAGACTGCGTCAATGAGTTAAAACAGCGCTTCAATGAAGTTACTTTCAAGCATGTACCCCGTGAAGAAAATACACGTGCTGATATCCTCTCCAGGTTAGCCAGCACAAAGAAGGTAGGATGCACAACTACGGTTATACAGAGTACCTTGGCGGAGCCAAGCATTTCCTTTCCTTCCTCAGTACATATGATTAAAAGCCGCTCCTTTGATGACAGTTCCTGGGTAGCACCAATAGTTCGTTATCTTGTTAATGGACAATTACCCACAAATGATCTTGAGCGAAAGAAACTAAAGAAAGAAGCACCTTATTATACACTCCTAGACAGACAGTTATACCACCGAGGAATTTCTGTTCCTTACTTAATTTGTATAAACGAAAATGAGGTGCAAGCTATTTTGGAAGAAGTCCATGAAGGGCAGTGTGGACACCATCCAGGGGCACGGAGTCTAATGAGAAAAATACTCAGGGCGGGGTATTAGTGGCCCACTCTGAAGTATGACTCCGCCTCATATGTTCAAAAATGCGATCAATGTCAACGATTCGCAAATCTTCATCACACTCCAGCAGAGGAAATGTCATCATCAATAACGCCTTGGCCTTTCTATCAATGGGGCATGGATATCTTGGGTCCATTCCCAACCGCGCCCGGCGGTATCAAATACTTAATAGTTGGTGTTGATTACTTCACCAAATGGATTGAGGCAGAAGCAGTGGTGCACATAACGTCAACCAGGACTCGAAGATTCGTATATGAAAATATCATTGCACGTTTCGGAGTCCCTGGACGCATAGTCACTGATAATGGCACCCAGTTCACAGATCGCAAGTTCACTGAACTCCTAGAAAATCTCAGCATTACGCAGATTTTCTCTTCTGTGGAACACCCTCAAACCAATGGACAAGCTGAAGTTGCCAACAGAGAAATCTTGAAAGGCCTTAAGAAACGCCTTGGTGAGGCAAAAGGAGATTGGGCAAATCAGTTATGCCACGTTTTATGGGCATACAGAACAACCCCTCACTCCACCACAAATGAATCTCCATATCGGCTGACATACGGAGTTGAGGCTGTCATCCCCATTGAATTGGCAGCCCCTTCAGCTCGAGTCCTCCATTTCAACGAAGAAGCCAATCAACAGAACCTCGCACATGAACTCGAGGTTTTGGCGGAGTTGAGAGAGGAAGCCTTCGTGAGGGACCAAGCTGTCAAAGCAAAGGCGCCAAACGGTATAACACACGTATTTTTGAACGTCGTTTCAAAGAAGGAGATTTGGTCCTGAGAAGGGCCAATATTGGCAACAAATTTGCACACCAAGGCAAATTGGCACCAACCTGGGAAGGTCCATACCGATTCATCGAAGCTTTGGGCAAAGGAACATACCGCCTAGAAAACTTAGATGGCACTCCGATCAGGAATAAATGGAACATTTTAAATTTACGCATATATTACAGCTAGTTAGGTAATATGGTATGATCTTTTCCTCCTAACTCAAGGTTCTTCCTAGATATACTCTCCTTGAGAAGGTTTCGAAGAGACATACCCCAACTCAGCCCTTTATGTAGTTCCATTATTAATGAAATGCCTTCATACATTCAATCTTCACTCTAACTTTGAATTGATTATCCATGGCAGAACTTGTTCCCATGCAGATAAGACAACGGCTCCAAAAATTGAAGCATAGATGCATAACTCTTTTCCATAAAGATCAACCAAAATGCAACACAGCTTCACAAACGGAGTCAACAAAAAACTCCTTGGGGGGATAGGATTGGTGTCACAGCTATATGCTGCACCATACCGACCCTAAGGTACAAAAAACTCCTTGGGGGGAAAGGATTGGTGTCACAGCTATATGCTGCACCATACCGACCCTAAGGTACAAAAAACTCCTTGGGGGGAAAGGATTGGTGTCACAGCTATATGCTGCACCATACCGACCCCAAGGTCCTGCAGGCCGCCTGTGGAAGGAATCGGTGTCACAGCTATATGCTGCACCATTTCGACCCCAAGGTACTGCAGGCTTCTTGTGGAAAGAATTGGTGTCACAGCTATATGCTACACCATACTAGCTACAAGGTCCAGCCAAATTCCTGCAAAAAGGATTGGTGTCACAGCTATATGCTGCACCATACCAACCCTGGATTCAACAATTTTCACGTGATCAGGAGATACACTCCAGTCCAAATTCAAAAGGATGAACACTCCATCCAAAACTTGGCTCCGCCTAACTACCAATATTTTACGGAGTACATAATTAATAAACTCAAGCACTATCAACAAGTTCAAGTAAGTTCAACACTTGTAAAAATTGTGCTTCATTGAAATTCCTAAGAGGCTACTCCGCCTACTTACAGAATTATACTTCATTGAAATTCCTAAGAGGCTACTCTGCCTCCTTACGGAATTATACTTTATTGAAGTTCCTAAGAGGCTACTCCGCCTCCTTACGAAATTATACTTTATTGAAATTCCTAAGAGGCTATTCCGCCTCCTTACGGAATTATACTTTATTGAAATTCCTAAGAGGCTACTCCGCCTCCTTACGAAATTATACTTCATTGAAATTCCTAAGAGGCTATTCCGCCTCCTTACAGAATTCACTTCAATAAAATTCCTAAGAGGCTACTACGCCTCATTATTGAATTTACTTCATTGAAATTCTTAAGAGGCTACTCCGCCTCCTTACAGAATTCACTTCAATGAAATTCCTAAGAGGCTACTACGCCTCATTACAGAATTTACTTCATTGAAATTCTTAAGAGGCTACTCCGCCTCCTTACAGAATTCACTTCAATGAAATTCCTAAGAGGCTACTACACCTCATTACAGAATTTACTTCATTGAAATTCTTAAGAGGCTACTCCGCCTCCTTACAGAGTTCACTTCATTGAAATTCCTAAGAGGCTACTACGCCTCATTACAGAATTTACTTCATTGAAATTCCTTAGAGGCTATCCCGCCTCATTACTGAATTTTACTTCACCAAATTCCTAAAGGGGTTATTCCGCCTCATTATACTTAGTCATATTTCATTAAGTCCTCAAATGATTACGCTGTCTTCTTAATATCATTTTACAAGGCATAAATCCGACGGACTCAGACAGTGTTTATATGAACAAGTATAGACTTACAGAAAATATATTTTATTGAATATTATCAAAAGTTGATAAAGATCCAGAGCCTATCCTGGAACAAGGCAATATCATTAAAATTCAAAGAAAAACAAAACTTGCAAACGGACTCCGGAGCTAGTCTTCAAGGCTCGGATGGCACCCCCTCTTATTGGGCGGAGCTGGGCTGACTTTCACCAGGCTTGGATAAACTTTGCAAGGGGGGCAGGTCCGCCAGGACATACTCTACATTGGGCGCAGGAACATGACCCCCCTGAACAGGCACCATCAGTTCACCATTGATGAATTCATAGTAAGGATGAATGCCTGCAGTGTTGAGAGCAACGCCTGGGTTGCGATGACGGAGTTGGCGAACAGCCATGCTGAAAGCATCATCAATTGCCGCCTCAGCTGTATCCAAGGCAGATTGTAACTCCTTATCAAGCCTCTTACTGGTAGCATCTGAAGTGGCTTTTTCAACTTGTAGCTCTTGAACCTGTTTTTCAAGGTTACTGTATGCAATGGCTGTTTGGTCCAACTCCGCCGCCCAGGCGTCTTCAGCAACGGTCTTATTTATTTCAAAGGAAACCAACCTCTGCTGAAGTTCGCTCACACCTTCGCCCAGTTCTTTGTTCTGTTGATTCAGATCTAAAATTTGTTGTTTCAGCAGAACATTATCAGCCTTCACCTGGGATAGTCCGCCCACCTCTTCGCCCAGTTTTACATTCTGCTCCTTCAAGCCAGAAACTTGCTTTTCCAGCAAGACTTTATCAGCTCTCACTCGAGCCAGCTCCTCCTCAAGCTTCTTTATATCAGAGTCGGCGGTGTCAAGGTGTTTATCTTTGGCCTTGATCACCTCCGACAGCTGTTCGTTGTCGTGCTCCAAGCTGCGTATCTTTTCCACAGATTCATGAAATGATTCTTGAAACATGGCGGCCTATGCAGCAACTTTAGTAATGCGTGGCACAGAGGCAAGGAAACCATCAATTTCTGCGAGGTGCCACCTTGCAGCTGCAGCAGCGTCTGGAATCTCTTCGAAGTCGATGTCGGGGCGGAGGATGAAGTCCGGATCACGCCTCTCCGACTGGCGGGATCCCATATTTGTAAAATACAAAAAGGGATTCAGTCGAGACCCCGCCAGAGGCAAAGAGACGGATCGCCTGGATGACTCCCCTGGAACATCAATAAGGAAAACTGGTGTCCCTCGAGTAGCCAAGTCCAGGGCGGGACTCTCAGCTGGGTGGATTGGAGAAGCTTGAATTCCCTCTGCCTCTTCCCCCACGATACCTTCTTCAAGGGCGCCTTCCACACCGCCCACATCAGCAGCAATACCCATAACAGGTATCTCCTGAATCTCTTCCACATTAATAGCAGCATCAGCTGATGCTCCTTCCCCTATCTTCTCAGCAGCATCAGCTGATGCTCCTTCCCCTATCTTCTTCTTGCCCTTGTTCTTCCTCTTTAGCAAGGGTTGGGGATCCATTTCCTCTTCCTCTACCTCAACAGCTTCTGGTTCTTGGCGTTTTTTAGAACGCCTTTCAACATCAACTGTTGAGGACCCCGCACCACCCTCCAAAGTCACTATATTAGTGGATGCAGGGAAAGGAAGAGTCTTTGTCAGAGCAGCAGCCAAATTCCTCCTAGGCTGCACGTTGTTCTCTGTGTCAATTTCCTTGCGACTCATGCGAATCTGCTTGATGCGATCCATCCCAGGGAATTCGGCAATCTCTCCTGCAAAATAACATATATGAATACGGTTAGAAGATGCAGGAAAAAATAGAAGTAATATTCAATTAACATGGGAATTGATAATGATAAAATATTACTTAAGTATCCCTGAGCATCCCGCCCAAGCAGCCTTCGACACAGAATCAGCTTATGGACGGAGTTATACTCCTTCAACGTCCGGAGTACTTCCACAGAAGCAGCTGATAAAGCACTCTCCTCAACTTCATACGCTTGTTTAGTCAGGAGGAAGTGCTCTTGCATCCATGCTACTGGGAATTTATCAATTCCCTCCTTATTCCG
This sequence comes from Clitoria ternatea, assembly GCA_037962975.1. Classification (NCBI taxonomy): domain Eukaryota; kingdom Viridiplantae; phylum Streptophyta; class Magnoliopsida; order Fabales; family Fabaceae; genus Clitoria; species Clitoria ternatea. Next base: position 149,508,185 of record CM075670.1, read on the forward strand.
CCAGAAGACGGGCTTGTTCTTCCTAACGGAAACCTTCACAAAGCTCATCCTAAAGTGAAGTCCGCCTTCCTTGGCGGAGTCAGCAAACGCCTTGAAATTTAAAATCTTCGGCTCCGCCCGAAGGGTTACAAAGCCCATGCCGCCAGTTTTCACATTCACTCTCCTCATGATGCGGCAGAAGGCAAAGAACAACGCCACAGTGGGCGTAAACTCTAAATGTTCAGCCAGTACCTCGAAGCTGCGAACTATCCCCCAACCATTAGGGTGCAGCTGAGAAGGGGCGCAATCCAGGAATCTAAGTACGCCCATCTGGAATCTATTCAGTGGAAAGCGCACCCCCAACTGGGTAAATAAAATATCATACATATATATGGTACGCTCATTTTGAGGACGATGGCATATACGTTCGAACGTCTTGGGCGAACGAATGATGAACCTCTTTTCATACCGTTCATCCTTCCAAATTGGCACAGACAACTCCATCACCCCTCCACTCGTTGTTGCATGACGAGAGGAAGCATCTTTAACATCTTCCTCAACCCAACAATAGGGGTCAGTCTCAAGCGTCTTGTTCCAGTCCAATCCATGCAACACAACATTCTGACATTCTGCCATCGTTATCACTTGTGTGTGGGAAATACCTCTTGATACAAACGAATGTATAGCATTACTAAAATACTCCACGCTGCTGTAAAACGTCGAATCCCTCCCAGTATAGAAAGCCTCATCTTCACTCTCAATATCCGAAAACATGGGACGGACAGAACCCTAGAGCATGACTCTGACTTTTTTCCTCTCATCCTCGCTTCAACAAACGCACATATAAAGAAAACAGAACCAACCCAATGAGAATAAAAGCAGAAAACAGAGAAAGAAGAAAGTTACCTTAAATTTCTGAAGAACTGAAGAACTGCAACAACAAACGACTCGCAAGAAAGCAACGTTCAAAAGGCAGTTCTAATACGAAAGCGCAGAGAAGAGGATGAAGCAAAACATTTCCTCTCCCAAGAGTTTACCTATTTATAGGCATGGCTTGGGGGGAAATAAGCGGAACCTCAAAAACTTCAAAGATGTGTTTACAGCCATTGGATGAATCTCACTGACGATTCCTTTGATTCTGAAATCGATAGATGAATCTAAGGGCAGGTATTTCCTGGGCCGCATTTTCAAAAATCCAAGGCCCATGGTAATAACCTCGAAAACGTATTTCAACTGCCATCCCACGCATTTATGTCCCATCATTGGAATGGCAATCGTTACGAGGGCATACGTGGCAATGAGATATTGAAGCGGCAAAACGTGGTTTCGAGGTGCTTTAATGACAGGCGTGGCAAGTAACGACAAAAGCAATAAATGCATGAAAACACTTGTCCGTAAATCCTGAACTAGCAAACGCCGCCTAAACCCATGCCTATAAAAGCTAAAAGTGTTATAGCTTATTAAAGTAACTCCGTCAGTCACTATAACAAGCTAGGGGGCATATGATCCGGTCCCAACACCGGTCCCCAAAAGCATGGTTTTAATGCTTTGCCAGATCAACATTTTGAACAGGAGAAGTACGTCTCAAATACCTTATAATTACTTTTATACGGAGTACATACCGCCAAAGCACGTTACTCCGCCATGGCATGTAACTTCGCCAGGGCACGTAACTCCGCCAAGGCACGTTACTCCGCCAAAGCTTATTACTTCGCCAAGGTGGAAAATATTGAATATCTTATACACATGCACAAAATATTTCCAATGCATACTACTCCGCCAAGCCATAGGCGGAATATTGAATTTCCTATATTGCGTAGCGAGCCCATACTTATAACCCCGACACGAGATTGACTCTGTCTTGAGAGGTTGAAAATGGGAATCACGCTGTCACGCATAAAAGGGAACAATAAATAAAATAATAAGGCATCAACGCTTTCCAAGCAAGTGGAAATACCCACTACAACGATGGTGCTCGTGAACGACACAGGGACCCACTACCTTTCTTGCATTATGCCAGAAAACAAGGAACGGGTCCTACCAATAATGGAGCACCAGTAACAGGTATATAAACCTCAGCAAAAAGGTAAAGGGGGATCCCCCCTCAATTCTGAACCTTACACTTTTACTTGCATAATTCTCTCAGATTTGCTTTCTAAGTCTTACAGTATTTCATAATACTGACTTGAGCGTCGGAGAATAATTGCAGGTACCACCACCAATTGTGTCAAGGAAAAGAAGACAACTTCAGGCGGACTATTATACCACCATAGTGTGGGCTATACTCCGCCCAGTATACAAGGACACTCCGTATTCGCATCTGTATTACACGTCCTTGTATCAGACTTACATTCATGTACATTTTGAATTGTTCATCAACCATACTTTTACACCCCCAGTAAAGAACAGTTCAATATATTTATTATAAATCAATGAATTGGAGATGATATCGATAATGAATGATGATGGATGAGGTTGTTGATCCTTTCTTGAATAAAAGAGGATTGTTATTATTGATGAATTAATGGATGCCATTGTATGTATAGTTTGAAATATATTAATGAGACATTGTGAATACCACATAAATATATATATATATATGAAACAATGATGATGAATAATAAGATGAAAATCCACTAAATGAATGTGTGGTAATATTGATGAATAGTATGTAATGTTATGATGCCATTATGGTTGATTGCAAGTGTTGTCTTTGCATGTATGATATGAAATACATATGAAAGATGTTAAATAAAATGCCACATATAAAACTTGAAAACAATAGCTAAAAACCAACGATGATAAATCCACTAATATGAGTGTGGTGGTGTTGGTGGTTGATGAGTGGCATTTAGGATGCACAGTATGAGAAATGCATTTGATTTGTATTGCATTGTATCCATGGCATATCATAGCCACCGATGTTGGAACGTTAGGGGAGTTCCCTCGGCCGACCCAGTGGGAGGGTGGCTTAGTGCACGAGTAATTTGTTGTTTCCCCTGTGACTCGGTGTATAAGTCACGAAGTCGCCCATGCTTTGCTATGGGGAGCTGCATATGGCCGACCTTTGTGGGGGGTGGCTCTTGATAAGTAGGTGACCCCGGTGGTCCATTGGATCACAGCCGCCATGATATAAGATATGGCCGGCCCGCAACACCATATATTGATTATGTTGTTTACCGCTGTCATGGTGAAAATAGCCAGGTGTTGCATTATGGGCGATGCGGTTTGGTACCAGTAAAAATATGGTGATTATGCATGCATTATGATATATATGTACACATTTTACAACTGCAGTAGGGGCATGGTATGTGATCATGCTTGACCCACAATTTGGTGTTTATTCCCACAGTCGGATCCGCATTTATTGTTGTTATTCCATTGTGCATATGCATTAGCCTAAGAGCATTTGCATATAGCATGGAGATATGCCAAAATATGATAATGATTGATGATGGTTGAGATTGAGATATGATGATGATGAGATGGGTAAATGAATACCTAAAAGATAACATGAAAAATATGAATATAACGAAAAGATACTGAATTTGATGATGTTATATGTGATGGCGCAATGTGATGAAGGGTTTGTTTGTTTATTGTTGATGACAATAATGTGGGCCCATTGTGGAATTGAGAAAAGGTGTGTATATATGCTTGCTTTGCTATGAATTGATGGATGAACACTTATATGTATGTTGTTGAAATGAATAGATTTCGATGATTATTGATGATTTTAGCAAAGCATACATAATGTTAATATACATATGCATATAATCTCAATTGTATTCATATTCGTCATTTGAAATGTATAACTCACTCTCCCATGTTGTCCATTTTTAGCATTGATGCAGGAATATCATGGGATGAGGATGTTTGTAAAGTAAAGTCTTTGGGAAGGTAAATAGTGGTAATGGAATACCTTGGCCGGCAGCGATAGTAATTTATTGAATGAATGTACATGATAGTGTTGATATTTATTGATGTTGGTGGATGTATTGTGAATAATGATATAAGTGGATGATGTATCGATATTTGGGGTATTTGAATTCATACCCACTTGATGAATAAAATGATGTTAGATGTGCAGCCCATTTTAGGATATATAAGTGTTGATGACTTATGATTTTAAGGTTGAATCGAACGTGGTCAATTATGAAATTGTGGACATTGGAGATGTATGTTGCATGACCATATAAATATATATATATATATATATATATATATATACATATTAGGCATTCTATGTTTATGATTTATGTGTAAGATTGGTTGTGGCCTAATAGGCTAGAGTTGTAGGCTTGCAAGCCTTGCCGAGCCTTTTCTCATATCTTTATATATGGGACTAGGCATGAGCCCTGTATACATATTCTTCTTCCGCTGTAAACTCTGTTATTTTTGTATACAATCATGGGTGATTTATTTTACGATCCAATTATAAAACATTAAATCTCACTCTTTGGTTTTCTGTGGTTCGAGTCTTGGTGTAATCGTTAAGGTGTTTTGAGATAATTTCAAACATGAAAAATTTATTCGCATTTTTATTAATTAATTATCATGATTACATCGGGATTCGAGTCCGGAAAATCAGGGGTGTTATATGGTGCGCTTGCCAATAAAAGACCTAACAGTATATTAGGGTCCAACAAGTTTTCTGGCACCGACGCCGGGGATTGAATTGATTCAACAACACAGTAAATTTTTAATTACCGTGGTAAAAAAAATTTACCTTAGTTAAATTTTCAATTTTATTATATATATTTTTTAACTTATTCATTTATTTATTTACTTTTTCTTATCATTGTTACACTAACTTTCTTTATTTAGTTTTGTTTATGCAAACTCGATCTTCTGCAGGAAAAGTGTCCTTTGATCCTGAGATCGACAAGTTTGTAAAGAAACTCAAAGCTTTAAAATCTTAAAACAAAAACTTCATCTTCTTTTGAAAATTTGAAAAATCTAATATGGCTGTTGAACAAAGAAGAACATCGGGACAATATGCTGCTATAAATGGACCACCCCGTGTTTCGGGGATGTACCAAGGACCTATTGCTGCTGTAGAAATTAAACCAGCCACTCTTAACATTATTCAAAATAATCAATTTGCTAGTTTAAATAATGAGGAACCGTATGAACATTTAACTATTTTTTATGAGTTATGCAGCATAATTAGTTTCGAACCCAATCAAGAAGAATTTGTTTAAATGAGATTGTTTCCTTTTTCTTTGATTGGGAAAGCCAAAGAATGGTTTAAATCTTGTCCACCCAGTAGTTTTGCAAACTGGTCCGATGTTAAAACAAAATTTTTGGAAAGATTTTATTCCCCTTCAAAATATTTTGAAGCAATGACAGCCATACATTCTTTTTCACAAAATCACGATGAATCACTTGGTGAAGCATGGGAAAGATTCAAATCGCTTCTTACGAAATATCCAAACCATAATTTGGATGATGTTGGGAAGGTAAGAATCATTTATCATGGTTTATTGCCTCAGTTCAAGATGATGTTAGATGCATGTGCAGGTAGCTCTTTAATGAACAAAACTGTTGAAGAGGTAATATCAATCATGGAGTATCAGAAATGGGACAGAAGTGTTGAAAAGAAATCAAGAAGCAATCGGATGGACACTTGAAGATCTGAAAGGTATAAGTCCGTCATACTACATGCATAAGATTTTGTTGGAAGATAATTTTAAACCTGTTGCTTAACCTCAAAGGCGCCTCAATCCAACCATGAAAGAGGTAATCAAAAAGGAGGTTTTGAAATTGTTGAAAGCAGGTATTATCTATCCTATTTCCGATACTGCATGGGTAAGTCTTGTATAAGTTGTTCCAAAAAAAGGTTTTGTTCATTGATATTGCCTCTTCAATAGTTTTGTTCATTAAAGAACCACCTACACATGCATCTAACATCATCTTGAACTGAGGTAATAAACCATTATAAACGATTCTTACCTTTCCAGCATCATCCAAATTATGGTTTGGACATTTCCTAAGAAGCGCTTTGAATTTTTCCCATGCTTCACCAAGTAATTCATCATGATTTTGTGAAAAAGAATGTATGGTTGTCATTACTTCAAAATATTTTGAAGGTGAATAAAACCTTTCCAAATATTTTGTTTCAACATCGGACCAGTTTACAAAACTACCTGGTGGACAAGATTTAAACCATTCTTTAGCTTTCCCAATCAAAGAAAAAGGAAATAGTCGCATATAAACAGATTCTTCTTGATTGGGTTCGAAACCAATTGTGCTGCATAACTCATAAAAAAGGGTTAAATGTTCATAAGGTTCCTCATTATTTAAGCCAACAAATTGATTATTTTGAATAATGTTAAGAGTGGCAAGTTTAATCTCTACCACAGCAATAGGTCCTTGGTACATCCCCGAAACACGGGGTGGTCCATTTATAGCAGCAAACTGTCCCAATGTTCTTCTTTGTTCAGCAGCCATATTAGATTTTTCAAAATTTTCAAAAGAAGATGAAGTTGAAGAAGTAGTTTGTTTTTTTTTAGATTGTAAAGCTTTGAGTCTTTTTACAAACTTCTTGATCTCAGGATCAAAGAACAGTTTTCCTGCAAAAGATCGAGTTTGCATAAACAAACTAAACAGAAAAAGTTAGTGTAGTAAATAATTGAAGATAAAGTAAATGAATAAATGAATAATTAAAAGTAAAAAGTAAAAAAAATTACCATGGTAATTAAAAATTTACTGTTTTACTAAAACAATTCAATCCCCGGCAGCAGCGCCAGAAAACTTGTTAAGCCCTGTAAACATTTTGGCTTTAATGAATGGGTTGGCAAGCGCACCAACTTATCAGTTGTAGTTTTCAAAATTTAGATATCGTTCCACTGGGATTGAACGTTTAGTCAAAATAGTAATTCTCACTTACTATGGTAAATGATTAAATTCAAAGAATAATTTATGTTCAATTTATACAATATTCACAGGTATAAATGGATTTGTTCATTTGGTAAAAGATAAAATAAAGTAAAGTAAAATAAAATATGAGTGGCAATTAAGAATAGATCCAATGCTTGAAAAGAGAATAGATTAACAAACTATGTCAGAAATTGGATCACCGCACTAGAACACAATGAAATAATTATAGACATACATATTCAATCATTAAGTTTATGTCATTGCAGCTTAAATTCATTATAACCGATCCCTCGTGATATAAATTCTAATAGTTACCGTAAAGTCTGATCCCTCATATGCTTTCTCAGTAAAAACTTGCTTGAAGTGCTGGTCTTAACACAACAATGGTTAACAACCCCTATATAATTGAGATACCAAGGGTACTCCATCTTTTACTTTCGTTAAAAGAGATTTTTAACACGCATGAAAATCATTCTCCTATTTGTAGTTCATACTAATAAAAGATTGAAATACTAACAATAAACTTAAGTCATAAACATGTAGAGGTCAAAATCACAACATCATATTACTATATAAGTTCACCAATTCCAACATAAACAATTTAGCTACACATAATGAAAGTAAAAACAACACTTACAGTTGGTGACATTACAACACTTGATCACACTTCACAATACGGAAGGAAACACAATACAACACACACTCTCAAGTATATGCGAACTACTCACAATCACACACTCAGAACTCAGAATGGCTGAGCTAAGACGAGAAAGAATTGGATTCGGAATGAATGCCAAAGGGATTAAGGAATGATGAAGGGATGCCCCGAATGCCTTGTGGATGGCTTTATTTATAGGTTGAGTTGAGGTCCTCACGTGTAGCGTCAGTCCTAGCGCGTAGTGTGAGACCTCTGATTCAGCCCCATTTTTTGTCTGCAATAATTAATTACTTTTAATTAATTAATTTATAGTGGAAATTAATTAATTAAAAGTAATTAATTATTGCAGACAAGTCCCCCATTGCGTTCTGGCACGTTCTGATCATGGATTAGCCACTTTGAATTAAAAATTAGCCCACTTTCATAATGCATTAACTACTAGTTAATGGTGTCTTCATAGCTCTGACGCTACGCACGGTCCTGACGCATAGCGTCAGCATCAAAACTTTACCACGCTGCGCGTGGGATTGATGCTACGCGTCAGCTTTTCAGTCTTTGAATTTTCTCTTTAATTTCTTGGCTTTTTTTCACTACAAAACTAGAAAAAATGGATCAAAGCAGTTCAAATTGTATAGTTTCCATTTATTACGTTAAAAACCTAATTTTATTACATATTAAACTAATTTTATTTAAAATAAGCACACTTTGTATTATGAAAATAACAGTAAATTTGAGGAATAACAGGAGCTTAGGGGAAGGAGAAGATAAGGAATAAGGCACCTCAATTAATTTCTTTTTTAGTATTATATTTTCAACGTGACAATATTAGAAGGATTAATAACTGACCACTTTAGCACTTATTAGCACTTATCAGACAGAATTTGATGATAGAGGTCTTAATTCCTAATGTAAAAACATTTTAGGGAGTAATCTTAATTCCTAGTGTTGCATAATTATTGAGGGTTTTTTTATAATTTAGTTAGTTACATGTACAACAATATTCAAAATTTGACAATTGATGAGAATAAAATGGTACGCAACGTATGAGGGATGTTGGAGTGTTTAAAAAATAAGAGATGGGCCACTAACATGGTGTAAGAGTTCAGGATTGGTGCTAGTGGCAAAGCCCGAAAACCACACGATTATGTTAAATAAAGAACGACAACAATAATATTCAATAAAGTTTTTCTCTCTTCTCTAAGAAGAGTTTCCTTTTCCTCCTTGGAGACTCTAGGTACTTTGGCTACTCGGGGGTTGATCCTTTTGCCATTGCTTTTGTAGGAGTAGATTTTCTCTGCCCTGGTCTCTTCTCTCCTTCTCTAGGGACTCTCTTGTTGTTTCTCTATTTTTCTATTTTTTGTTTTTATCTTTGTACAGTTTTTCTCCTGGTCTGCTCCCTTTTGTTTGGGCCTTCCTTTAAGTTTTTCCTCTCTCTCTGGTTTCTTCTCCTACCTTCATCTTCTTTGGTGTCTCCATCCATCTTTTCTTTCCTGTTCATCTTTTTCTTCTTTCTATTTCCTGCCTATCTTTTTTCTCTTGTCTTCTTCAGTGTGAGCAGTTTGGGTTTCTTTATGGAAGAGGCTAAAGCAAATATCCTGTAAAACTAGCTTATGAGATGATTCCATTGTTGAGCTGAAATCAAACAGGAAATAAATCAAAGAACTCTATCAGAATACTCTGTATGGAAAGCTTGTAACAGCTAAAGTGGTCAACTTCACTTCCATCCAAAAAAACTTTAGAAGTATCTTGGAAAAAATTTGACAAGTTTAAAGTGACAGAGATGAGGGAAAATACGATCATGATAAGATGGAAAGACTCAGTAATTTCATCTCTTATAGTGGACCAAAGCCCTTGGCATGTTATGTGCTTTCTTCTCAATTTACAAGAATGTCAGCCTAAGCAACCATTAAGTAGCATTGACTTCTCTAAAGTCTCCTTTTGAGTCCAACTACATAACATTCCCTTGGAGTTTATGACTGTAGAAAATGCAAGAAGGCTGGGCAATAAGATAGAAGAGTTCATGGAAATTAAAGATCCAATAGTTGATGGCATAGTTCTAAGAAGTTTTTTTAGGGTCAAAGTTTGAATAGATGTTAACAAACCTTTAATGGAAGACTTGTTTTTCCCTAGTTTAAAAAATAAGTTAATTCTGATTTTGTTGAGGTATAAGAAATTACAGAGATTATGCTTCAACTGTGGCATAATAGGTCATGATTTTAAAATTGCAAGATCTCCAAAGAGAAATCAATGTTCAAAGAAGAAAAATATAAATTTGTCCCTCATTTATCAATTGCTCCGGCTAAGTCTTTGGCCTCCATAGCGAATCAAAGTTGGAGTGTGCAAGAAACTAATCTAGTAAGAGAAGCCGAAAAATTGCATAAGTTGGATACTAGTGAATCAAAAAAAGAATGGTCCCAAAGAGTAGCTGAAAGCTCTTTTCTTGAGCCCACAAATTTGCCTGATTAGACAACACATTAGGGGAAAGACTCTAAAGGGAAAAGCTTATTAACCTAACTAAAGGGGATTTGGTGAATTAGGACGGCTGAGACGCCCCAAAAATAGGGGTAAATTTTTTGTGATTTTAGTATTATTAATTTAAGAATACATAGGTGGTGAAACTGTCCTTCAATGCCCTGGATCTACGAGAGACCTAACTCATATATGAAGATATGAGAAGGCAAGTAATAGAGTTCACAAACAAGAAATTCCCAATTTAAAGTCAACGAAAAATTTAATTAATTTAAAGCCATGTGATTGAGTGTGAAGAAGTCATCCATCCTGAAAATAAGGGATTCAAAATTATGCCCAAGATATTCATAGGATGATGAAAAACCATGACTCAATGTGAAGAAAAGGGAAATAATTTAAACCAAACGTAATTAAGGATTAGGACGCCCTCGCTCAAGTGAAGACTACACTCGCTTGAGCGAATTTCATATAGGACGCTTGGGCGAGCAGCACCAAACGCTGAGCGAGGAAAATAAGAGAGAATCAGGGGCCAACTCGCTTGAGCGAGCCCCATTTCGCTTGAGCTAGATCTCCAGGATTCGCTTGGGTGGAACCAGCGAGCGTGAGCGAAATTTGTCCAGAACCAAATTTACGCTCCCTTGCTCGAGCAAGCACCAACGTCAAGGGACATTCGCTCACGCGAAAATCGTCCAGAAACTAAACACCCCACTTTCGCTTAGGCAAGACCCTTCTCGTCTTAAGCTAGATCCTTCCAGTAGTAAAGTTCCCTCGCCCACGCTCGGGCAAGATCCTACCCGCCTGGGCAAGATTCCTCCATAACCCAATCACTGATGCTAGGACAGTCTCGCTTGAGTGAGACCCACTCTCGCCTGGGCGAGAATGGTTCAGTAACCATACACCATCACAGGGGTATTCTCGCTTGAGTGAGAAACCCTCTCGCTTGAGCGAGAATATCAGTAAAATATGATAAGTGCTTTATAACACAATAAAATAGATCTAGTTTGCTTAGGATTTTAATCATTATCCACTGTATTTCCTTTATTTATTGTGATTTTTGCTTTCTTTCCACTATATTCTACTTGGGTATGTTATTTTGCAGAAATTAAGGTAATAAAGGGTCAATAACATGAGAAAAACAACCATAAAATGATAAAGAAACAAGAAGAACAAACCCAAAGTAGCAAGAACTCTCTTTTTATGCTGAATTCCGACTCAAAATGTTGAAATCCGACTCAAAATGACCAAATCCGAGTAGGATGACTCAGAAAGGACCAAATCCGAGTGGAATGACTCAGAATAGAGCTTTTCCGAGTGGAATATTCACTGTTGGAGCAGAATCCGAGTGGAAAGTTCCCTGTCAAAGCCATTCCGAGTGATAAATGGCTGACTCTATTGAAGGTTCAATGCTGAAAAGGAATAAGTCTCGGTTGGAGGTGATTCCGAGTGGAAGGTTCCCCGACTGCGTCCATTCCGAGTGAAAAAAGGGGACTGACTTTGAATAGATGTTGTCCAAAGCTATTCTCCGAGTGAAAGGATTGCTGATTGAAGTGAATCCGAGTGGGAGTTTTCTGATTGCAAATAATCCGAGTGAATAAATGCTGATTGAAACAAGTCTGAACTGTTTTTCTGTGCAAAACTGCCTCCGATTGGAAAACTCCCGAGTGGTCAAAACTGTTGTCCGAGCAGAAGAAGCCACTGAAAGAGCAACTGTTGAATAAGGAGGTTTCCGAGTGGTTTCATTCGGAGAAGATGGCATTCTCAAGCGGAACAAGGCATTTCCGAGTAGTGTCTTATTAAGCAAGGAAAAATCCGATCAGAAATGAATCACACTCGGGCAAACTCTTACAGTTTCACCCTAAGCCCGAGTGAGATGTCTCGAAGGAAGATTACCGAGTGAGTTGTGGCAGAAACCTATATTTCCGAGCAAAGCAAGGCTCGGACATGAGAAGAAATTCAATCACCCAGATTCCAGAGTCTTTCAAGTTCAAATTTCTGAGTGAAAGGTATATCCGAGTCCCTCTTCAGTCAGTTCCGAGCCATTTTTTAATACCGAGTGAAGCAATTCCGATTAAACAAAGGTCTTTCGCTCAAGCGACTCTGGTTACGCTCAAGCGAGTGGCATAATATTAGCTACTGGAATGTGCTCGCCCAAGCGAGATTAAACACGCTCAAGCGTGAATGGGAGCCGCTCGGATTATTTCCCATCTCCTTTGAACACCGACTCCATCCATGCACACCGGATCAACCTTCCATCCATTCACTCCAACACCGGATCAAATCCACACCGGATCAAACCCTCCATCAACATCGACTCCTTCCAATTCTTCACAGCCAACACCGGATCACCACAACACCGGATCACCATAACATCGGATCAACCCCAACTCCAATTCAATACCGACTCCATCTAACTCTTCACAGCCACACCGGATCAATCAGCAACACACTCCTCTCCACAACGTCCCTTCTCCTTTGAACAGCAAAGCAAAACCGTTCAACTCCACAACTCCTCAGCAAACCAACAATTGTCCAGTTCACTCTACACCGTCCTCTCAAGCCACAACACCGGCCTCACCAACACAACACCGTCCAACCTCCCAGCAAGCTGTCACTCGGTCTTGTGGAATTCCAGCACCTTTCTGCTCGGAATTTGTCCAGCTGAATAAATCCAAGCACCGAATTATTGGAAATATTAAAATAATGCAATTTGGGATAGTTGGAACTCACATGCACCGAAAGTTTCTTCCACTTGCAATTTTAACACGTTTTCTTAGCTGGATTCATTCATTCATTCGCCTATAAAAGGGAGAGCAACACAGCGTCAAAATCCATCAATTCCATAAGCTTCAATTCCTTTTCTTTTCTCTATTTTCTCTTTCATTCTTTTGTTTTCTTCTTCCGCCTTCTCTTTTCTTTCTTTCTTTCTTTTTCAAATTTTTCCTTTGTTCCTTTTTCTTTCTTTTTCATTTTCTTTCTCTTTTTTATTTTCTTTATTTTATTTTAAGAGTTGTGAAGGCTGTAAAAGTGAGTATTTAAATTTGTAATTAGTGGAGAAATATTGCATCAAGGAAATACAGTGGTAAATTATTCTAAGCTTTTGGAGAAACCCGTAAGTCTTCATTTTTACCATGTCTTGTATGTTTTATTTTCCCATTATTTATATGAATTTGAATTATTTCATGAGTAGCTAAATTAATTATCTTGGGATGAAAGGGGTTTGATAATATTTTATTTTAATGTTATTTTGACTTGGAATTAAATAAATTTCTATTTTCTATTTAGTTCAATTATGCTCAATGCTTTTAGTGATTCCTAACAAGAACCTAAATGATAAAACTGTATACTTGCGGGTATATTGGTAAGTTTAGGTAATAAATAGAATCGAGAGATTTATTTTTACCGGAAAGCTTTGAACTAAACCTAAGATTTTTGAGATGCTTTTTGTGACCTCGGTAAAACCGTGAAAGTAATCAAAATTCTTTTGAGGAAATAAAAGGGATTTTCATAAAATGATAATGGGCCTTTCTGAGGATTAAGCAGCGCTTTCCATAGGTTAGGTACATTAATAGGATTCCGAGAGGAACATATTAATTAGCTTTTGGAAAATTCACCTTGGAAAACTTAATTCGATTCTTATTTATGAAAAGTTAAAATTCATTAACATAAAATAGAGTCTTGATCCCCCGAAATCCCAAGATACTCTCAACTCTGATTTTTAAGTGTCAAGTAAATTTTATTTTTGTATTTATTCATATTCTGTGCAACTTAATTTTGTGCTTTATTTTATAAAAACCTGAAAAACCAATTGTGTGGATAATTAAATTTCAATATGCTGGTACTTTGAACACAGTCCCTGTGGAGAACGATAATCTTTTATATTACGCGACATAACCCGTGCGCTTGCGGGCCCTGTCAAAATACTGTAAAACGTGAAAATTGAACAACACAACCTATCAAAACTCAACTCAAGCCAATTTACCTCAATTCATCAATTCATAATCGTCATATTAGCCATTCAAAACTTGTTCCAAAGGAGTATGCTCATAAATTTGCATTACAATTCATTAAATATATATAATAATCAACCCATTATCACCTCTACTTCACAATACTAATGCATAAATATGATTCTTCATTCATCCATCAAAAGTAGGGAAAGTTTTCATCATAAGTTCATCCTTCATACATTCATAGGGTCATAAATGAAACACAAGGATTTCATTTTCCTCCATGACCCCTAAAATTTCTATCATATATATTATCATCCACACAAATGTCTTCCTCAAGTCATAAACATACACATATGCAGAATGCAATATATAATACAAGATTCAAGTGAAATTCATAAACTCAAAATAATCGCCGACCAAGGAATTCTTTACCAAAATGGACTTCCATCACACCACTTCTCCACACAATAGCTCCATGTGCAGCCTTACAACATAAGAGTTAAAAAGATATACCACATGGAGAGTGAGTATACTTTCTCAATGATGAAAAATCCAACAATTATGATAATATATGCATGAATGCAACAAAAACATCCCCTCCTCAAGAGGAGTTCATCCAACACCAAATCATTCATTTATCATTTCCACTTAATGCATATATCCATCAAATTTGTCAAGGTCACATCTACCAATATCACAATCATAGTTAGTAATTTAAAGAAAGGGTTCCACCTACTCCTCACATAACCTCACCAACAGGGTATCACTTTATGCCATGCTTCTATGGCTAATGCACATGCTAGTGTTTAGGATGCATATGCACGGATCCGATTTACATTTCCACGGGTGATCGCAACCACCATAATCATTCATTCATATTCATGGGTTTCCTACCTCGCAAGGGGTACTCCCTCTAGTAGCCTCACAAGGTGCTTTCTCGTGATCGCAACCACGTTCAACATTTCATAAAGGTTTCCTGCCTCGCAAGGGGTACTCCCGCCTCATGATCGCAACCATGGGCACTCAATCTCAATGTTCCCGCAGGGCCTTTCATTTCAAACACCAGGTGATCACAACCACCGGTCCAATAATCACAGGAACTCGCAAGCCCTTTTTATATTTCCAACGTCAAGTGATCGCAACCACTTATCAACATCATCGTGATATGCATGCTATGCCATGTATGCAATGCTCATGCATGCCTCAACCTCATTAGGATTATCTCACCCTCTCATCTAGGGTACATTCATACTCAACCATACTATTATCCACAAATTCATACATAAACATCAATCCTTATATCTAGGAACCATTCCAACCAAAGATTTTAGATGCTCATCATGTCATATCTGGAATCAATAGTACATCATCACATAATATGCCATTCATAGCCCCATTTAGGCTTCATCATATAAATAATCATTTCAAAACACCAAACACAATTCTCATTACATACACATGGTATCACATTTATCAAAGAAAACATGCCATATTACATTAATACATACATTATCATCACGATTCTCATGCATTTAGAAAATACACCCCTCTTCTACCTTAAGAGAAGTAAATTTCCAGGTTTGATGTTCCCGCTTCACCCGCGTTATCAAGTCCTACACCAACCATTATAAGACCACATCAATTATTCATTCAAAGGCCATTTCAATATTACATATACATATCTATGTACACATGATTTTCCTCATGTAGAAGTATTCATGAATTTTATTTGGTTACCTATTTAGGCTTCAGGAATTCCTTCCCTTAAATTGAAACCCATTATTATCAAGGGCTACAACCTAATTAATTAGGTCACCATTTTATATAAATTTTCCCACCAACACCTTGGTGAGCTTCCCATTCATTGTGACTTTTAATCGACATTATAAATCATCATTAAATGCTTCCATCTCATCATTTATAACACTTCCCTCATTAATAAAGGTTAACCCCATCTACATTACACATTTCCCCCAAATCCAAAGTTAGGGTTCCCACCAAACCACCAACTTTCATAAATACTCATTAACTTCCATCTTCTCCCCACCATAATTGCAACTACCTCATTAATACCCTCTTTAAAGCTTGCATTTATAACACCCACTTTAGGGCTTATGCATTTAATGCCCCCATTCATTACCCACAAGCATTTAACACACCTCCAAGTCACAACACTCTATCCTCTAGGTTCCAAGCATAAAGGAAGTGATAAAGAGCTTACCTTGCTACAAAATGAAAATGGAATTCAAAAGGGAAGATGAGGATGACGAAAATGAAGAGGAGAAAGGGAGGAGCTTCAAGCCACAATGTCCTCCTTCAAGGTTGGAGAAAACGAAAATGGGAGAGAAGAATAGGCAAACCAAGAAGAAGAAGAAGAAGAAGAAGAAGAAGAAGAAGAAGAAGAAGAAGAAGAAGAAGAAGAAGAAGAAGAAGAAGAAGAAGAAGAAGAAGAAGAAGAAGAAGAAGAAGAAGAAGAAGAAGAAGAAGAAGAAGAAGAAGAAGAAGAAGAAGAAGAAGAAGAAGAAGAAGAAGAAGAAGAAGAAGAAGAAGAAGAAGAAGAAGAAGAAGAAGAAGAAGAAGAAGAAGAAGAAGAAGAAGAAGAAGAAGAAGAAGAAGAAGAAGAAGAAGAAGAAGAAGAAGAAGACGAAGAAGAAGAAGAAGAAGAAGAAGAAGAAGTGAGGAAGGAGTAGGGAAAAAGAATTAAAATTGATGCCTTCATTAAAATTTCTCTGTTTTTAGATAAACAGGCTCATCGTTCAGGTTCAATACATATTCTAAAAATTATTTCGAATATGTATTCGGATTCCCAATAACATTATCTACAGTCCTGACCAACGGCATCTCAATCGGAGATACTTGGTCCGACACCTATATTTTATCCGGGCCAGTTTTCAACTTATCTGGTCACAATAATTCATTAACAGTCTCCGAAAATCTTATTTAAATTATATCTAGCATTTTGGGATATTAATTAGCCCACATTTAATTATTTAATATTTTATTTTCTTAATTTAACTTTCTATTTTTAAAAATTTGGGGTGTTACAAAGGCACTGTAGACAATGTTGTCACATCTACCCTCAAGACCTATACCTGTAACCAACCCTCTTCTCAGTCTAACCCATCTGATGATGTTGCTTCTAACCAAACCTCACATATACCCACATGTATGTTCCCACCCATGAAACAATCCTTCCAAGACAAAATACCTATGCCAACCAATGCCCAGCATAATCATTGCCTAAGAAAATCTAAAGTTCCTTCATAGAAAAAAAACACCCATCTACCAAACTACTTCTTACCTAACTAGAAACCCCCACCATATCCTATCTTCTTCTCACGCCCTTGGTTCTTTGGCAAATGAAGCTAAATCTCACCCGCCATATCATGTGGAGTTGCTAGAGGATACTCTTCCCTTATTCCTTATTAAATCAATTCCCTCACCTGTGAAAACCTCTTAAGTCAAGGTATTTAGGAGGTGTTAACTCTTAAAAGAGGATGACAAGAGTATCAAAACCCCTCATTTATAAAGAAGGGACTGCTCCAGATCATATATTCTATCAAGTTCTCCACCTGAACCAATATGGATCAAACATCAGCTCTTTCCCATCTGAGGCCAAAGAGGCAGGCCAAATCAAAGCCCCAAGCCTACCATGAAACTGTTAAGTTGGAACCGTTACGAGATAGCTTCTCCCATGACAGTAAGGGAACTTAAATCCCTCAAGAAGAAGTTCAAGCTATCTCTGCTTTTTATCATGGAAATAAAAGCTAAGTCTGATCATGTGGAGCGCATCAAAAATCTTTTGGGGTTTAATTCTTGTTTTATTATAAATGTTAATGGCCTTTCTGGTGGTCTAGCTCTAATGTGGGACTCTAATTTGGATGTTGATATTAAGATGTTTAGTCCTAATCTCATTCACACCTATGTGTCTTTTGGTGCGTCAGGTATTAAAATGAATTATTCTTTTGTGTATGCACCTCTTAATTTTTTTGATCAAAAACAATTTTAACAGGTCCTCAAATAAATTTATGTTCCTAATGATATTGGGTGGTATGTGTTTGGAGACTTTAATTAATGTTTGCAGCTTTTGATAAAGACTGTTAAGGAATCCCTAATGCATAGGCAGTGGAAATACAAGGATTCTCATTGGTCTTGTAAATCACGTGTTTCAAAATAATAGTAGACAAATAAAACGATTAATTAATTACCTCTTGATGCACAAAATCATGACTTTGAAGCAATAGTAGCTTCGCCCTTAAGGAGTCTACACGAGCACTCCCACCAAATTCCACACGTTCGAATGCTAGTTTGTTGGAGCGCAGCCTCCGTAACATTTACGGAATGTTTATGTAACACAAGAGTGCGGTTGATGAGCATCTCATGCTCTATGTATAAGTTTAGGTCTTTCCTAATGAACATTATTTAGTGAATGGGCCCTTTACTCAATTTAAATGAGTTAGGCCAGATAGTTTTAATTTTAGTCAAACTAAAATAAAAACTATCCTTTAGTGGGCTTACTCTATGCGTGTGACCCTATAGGAAATATATTTTGTTGATATTAAATATAAATATTTTATATTTAATAAAATATAATGAGCGACATCTAGCAATACATCATTATCCAAATATAACTATCAAAATAACCTATAAGTGATAAACTTTATATGTTTGGCCCCTTTGTCAAGATATCTAATTAGGCCCAAGCCATGGTCGTCGTCATCCTTGTATAGTCCAATTCATTTTATTTGATACAAGAGTAAACTTTTATTAAATAAATATCCAATATTTATTTTCCTAGCATAGCCATGCATTTTCTTAAGTTTCACTCTATCAAGTGGCCCATAGATATCACTCATGTCACATAAGAGAGACAAATCTTATCTACATCACCTATATCCTTCTACATGATTTGTTCACTACCTAATTACAACCTTTATGATCACCTTGTTATAGATGGAGTTTAATTCTATTAAAACAACAAACTCCTCATGTAGGAATCATAGTGACTTCAAGTCGAAGGACTACATTTACCAATATCACATTGAGAACCGTTTATGACATTCATGTAACGATCCATGCAACGTTCTCATGGTGGGTCCATCCAGTACACCATTACTCTTAATGTGTACCCGTGTGAAGACTTGATATCGTCCATATCCATGATCTGTGAGATTGGATCATCAATATACTCACACACTAGTCTTAATGTATTTACATGTCCCCATATAAAGACTTGACTAGGGACATTTTAGAAATAATTCTCATATAACTTACTATTCCAAGGACTAATAAAGGCTGTTAAACTATTTAAATAAAATGTCTTATTCAAAATGATGTGTTCTATATAGGCTCTTAGTGTATATTTCCAACAAAGACAACCATATCCCTCCTATTCAAAGTAGGATGGTCTTTTTTAGGGACCTCATTAGTGGCCTTAATCTCATTGGTATTCCCATAAAAGGATGTAGGTATACCTGGATAAGTAATCCCTGAAATGGTAAAGTCATAAAAGAAAAAATTGATAGAGTCTTTGCTAATACCCAGACTCTAGAATTGTTCCCCCACAGTTTATATACAGCCTTTACACCTACCTCGTCTAACCATTCCCCATTGCTCTTAGACCTCAATCCTGATGGATTGAGTACTTTTTATTTCAAGTTTAAGGCATTCTGGTATGAACACCTAGAATGTAAAAATATCATTCAACTGGGCTAGAATAAGGTTGATCGAAAGGAGGACCCTTGGGAATAATTGTTGGAACAAAATATGCAATGTAATAGGACTTTACAGCAGTGGAACAAGGAAACTTTTGAAAATTATGATATTGAAATTGCCAGACTTCAAAAGAAGCTTGAACATCTTATAAATGGGATATAGGAGTTATAATCAGAATCAAGCCTCAGATATTCAGCATCAGATTGACCAGATAAGGGAGAGGGAAGAGATTTATTGGTTCTAAAGATCAAGGGTACATTGGCTGAAATGGGGAGATGTAAATACCAGATTTTTCCATGCAACCACCATTCAAAGAAGGGCCAGGAACCGAATTACTAGATTACAAGATGAGAATAACAACTAGGTGGAAGGTCAAACTAAGGTTTTAAATATAGTTACTAGATATTTCTAGCAGACATACAAGGCAGAGCCAACTCATAATCTCAGTATGTGTCTTGAAGTCATCCCTAAATTGGTCTCCCAAGCCATGAATGATTGCTTACATGCTTCTATATCGAATTTTAAGATTGAAAAGGCTGTCAAATCTATCCCTCCTCTAAAAACCCCTGGTCCTGATGGACTTAATAGGCTTTTCAACCATAAAAATTGGGACATTGTTAAAAATTAGGTGTGCTAAATAGTCAAATACTTCTTTGATTCAGGTCATCTCCCTCCAGCAGCCAACCCAACCTTGATAACTTTGGTTCCTAAAATTCCTAACTCGGAAAAGGTAACGCAATTCAAACCCATAAGCTGTTGCAATTTTGTCACCAAATTGATATCCAAAATTATTCAAACCAAACTAAGACCTTTCCTTCCAGCCCTCATCTCTCAAAATCAAACTGCTTTCATTAGAGGAAGACAAATCCAAGACAATCTCATTATAGGATAAGAGGTTTTTCACTCTTAAAAGTAGGAATGTTTTTTCAAGAAACCACGTGGCTATTAAGTTAGATATGAGCAAAGTGTATGACCGTCTTAATTGGGATTTTTTAGAACAAATTCTCCTCTTCTTTGGGTTCAATTTTATGTGGGTTTTTCTTGTTATTTCCCTTGTTACCTCTATTTTATATTATGTTAGTTTAAGCAGTTCTAGAAGTACTTTGTTTCGTCCCCAAAGAAGGCTCAGGCAAGGGGATCCCATATCTCCTTACTTGTTTATTTTAAGGGCAGAGGCTTTATCTTATCTCCTATTTAGGAATATGTAGGAAGGTTCCATCTCAGGTATGCTTTTAGCTCCTTGTTGTTCTAAGATAACTCACCTATTTTTTATAGATGATGTTATCATCCTAGCTGAAGCCAAGGAATCAGAAACTTATGCCCTTTTGAAAGTTTTGAATGCCTACACCTAGGCCTCGAGTCAAAAGATCAATCTATTAAAATCGGGGGTTATTTTTTACAAGAAGGTCCCCCCTAATATCCATGCTCATATTCTATTCATCCTTCATATAGATCAATGGAATGAAGCTGGGAATTATTTAGGGATGCCAATTGATTGGGGTAGGTTAAAGAGTAAAACTTTGTCATGGATCAAGCAGAAAATCATGTCTAGAGTGAAAGGACGGAAGGAGTCTTTTCTTAACCAAGCAAGAAAAGAAGTCCTACTTAAAGTAGTTCTTCAGGAAATACCCTTTTACGCAATGTCGATTGTGAGATTCCCCAAGAGTCTAATCAAAAACATTAACTCAATAATTTCTAACTTCTGGTGGGCTAGAAACAAGAATTAGAAGGGGGCACACTAGAAAAGCTGGAAATCCCTCTCAATCAACAAACACTCAGGTGGCATGGGGTTCAAGGAAATGCAAGACTTAAATTCTGCTTACTTGGCCAAGCATGCTTGGGGGGTCATAAAAAATCCTGATGACCTGTGGGCTTGTGTACTAAAAGGTAAATATTTTCCTAAAAAGTCATTCCTAGATCAACAAAAGCGAAGAAATAGTTCTTGGGTCTGGCACAGTTTGTTACAAGGAAGAGATATTATCTTGAAGTATGGCCATTGGACTGTTGGGAATGTAAAGCAAGTATTAATGTTTAATCATAGGTGGATATGGAATGGGGACATGTGTTTTCCTATCCAGAATCAAGATGCAGGGTTGGATGTTAAACTAGATTCCTTAATTAATCAAGTTTCTTGGACCTGGGATTTATCTAAGATTAGGCAGACCCTTCCCTAACAGTTCTAGTTGCACACTCTCTTGACTACTATCAGATTATGTGATAGGGAAGATAACTTAAGATGGCCCTATTCCACAGACGGGGAGTACTTTATAAAATCTAGATATAGGATCATCAAAAAATATGCTAATATGGATGAGTCTAAACCTTCTTCTTCTTTTCAGCTTACTAAGGATGTGTGGAAGAATATATGGGAAGTTACGGTACCTAACAAGATTCAAGTCTTCATTTCGAAAATGGTTCACAACCTTCTTCCTGTTAAGCAAAACTTATGGAAAAAAAGGGTTCTTTTGGAGTCCTTATGTCTGATATGTTTAGAAAAGGAAGAAATCATTAAGCATGTTTTCCTCCTTTGCCACTGGATTACTCCAGTGTGGTTTGGAGCAAACATCCAATTCCATCCTAGGGATGAACAGATATCATCTATTTCTCAATGGATTGACCAAAAAATTCTTATGTTTTCTAGTAACAACAGTGATAGCCAATTCCTCATTGCAAAATTCCTTGTAACTCTATGGAATATATGGAAAGCTAGAAACAAGTTTGTTTCACAGGAATCACAACCACACCCTAATCTAATTTTATAGAAAATACAAAAGAATGTCTTTGAATTTTACATGGCAAACATGAATTCCCAGCATAGCATATCTAACATACCTCCCTAGATTATTCCTTCAACTTGGAGACCCCCACCCCCAGGTCAAATCAAGCTTAAATCGGATGCGTCTTGGAGTGATCCTTCTCAGAGAGCATATTCAGGTATTGTTGCCAGAGATCATAAGGTGACTTGGCCTGTGGGCAATCGTCTTCCTTTTAGGCTTCGAACATCCTCCATGTGGAAGCCTTGGCTTTGAGATAAGCAATTATTCTCACCTGAAATCTCAAATGGGATGGGGTTATTCTGGAATCTGATAACCTAAGTCTCATTAAAGCATGTAAGGGGAGAGAAAAATTAGGGAAATCGAAGGCATAGTGCAAGATATTACCTGTTTGAAGCAAGCGTTCACTTCATATGGATTCACCTAGGTTAAACGAGTCTCTAATGGAGCAAATCATTCTGTAGCCAAGTTGGCCATGGAGAATACTCTCGGTAGCTTCTGGTGGCTCTCACCGCCCTGGTCATTGAGAAGAGTTTGGTGGAAGATAAACGAAGGATCCCACCCCCCTAATGCAAGAATTCATCTAGGCTCCATGTAATTGCTTTTCTCTCTTGGTGTTCTCCCTTTTGCATAACTCGCGTAGGTTTCTCCCTCTCTAGAAGGAGTACCCTACGCGAGTTGGGTTGTTCGGGTTGGTTAAAGTTTGGGTTTGAAACAAGTAGACTTGTTTGTCATGCATTTTTCTTTGCCCAGCCTTATGTATTGTTTTTGTTTCTCTTGGGCCTTGAGGCCTCATTATTCCTATACTTGTTTCAATTGCAATATATACTACTTTTCACCCCAAATAAAAACGACAACAATCATTGTGTCATTTCTATGACACAAGTGTTTACGCTATCAAACAAACACCATACAAAACACTTTTTTTCAAGTCCCACTTAAAACTACCTCAAATCAAACAACTATTTTTGTGAGAACCCCTAAATGACAAATAATTTTAAAAATAGAATTATTAAAAAAAGCCTTCATTCTAACTAGCCATTAAATAAATATTAGATAAAAATATTTTTAATTAAATAAAGTTAACAGTTATTTTATTTTAAAAGCATTTTAAAAAGGAACTTATTTTTTTATTTAACTAATAAAAAATTAAGTTGTTGATTGAAATACATTTTCAAAATAAATTTATTAAACAATTATTTGTTTTTTATTTAAAAATGTTTTCAAAATTTATATTATCAGACGGATTTTATTATTTCTTATTTTTTAAAACTGTTTCGAAAATGAATTCTTAAAAACAAAACCAACCTTTGTTAATCAACAAAACCAACTTCAAACTACCCCTCTCTAAAAAATAAAGAACGCCTAGAAAAATCATACAATTAATATTATTCTTTTTGTTAAAACTATATTTCTTTTCTAATTTATTCTTCAATTATAAAATTTAAGAGCATCTTTTTTTATTTTTTCTAGTTTCACTAAAAATAAAAATTAAACTTGTATCAAGAGACTCCAACAACTCCCAACGACTCAAATAATTAAATATGTTATGAAACTCAATAACTCACCTTACTTTACCAATTAAACTAATTCGCTTTATCGTGTCTTTTTAATTTATTATTCCATCAATCTTAATTAAGATTAAGATAAAGATATTGTTTAAAAATCAATTAATATTCTCTTAAAACTTTAAATAGATAGATACACAAAAACAATAGAGTTAAAAAAACGAGTGAAACTGTACTTATTTTCTCGTCATTTCCCATCTCAAATTCTTTCTTTACATTTCACGAAAATTTTACTTGGTAAAAACAACGAAAACCGTAAACCAACTCCAAAAACATAAAAATTGCAAATCAGAACTGTAACCCCGTCTAGGGCAGCCGGTTTGGATACACGAAATAAAAAAATATATACACATGGCAATCACGAAAGCAATTGAATTTTAGAAGCTGAGTAAAGACTCCCCATTAGATACCATGTGGGAAATTAGAAGCTGATTGATAAAAAAAATTAAAAAAACTATAAAATTCTGCACAATTCAGTCCTCACTAAAACCACATAAACTAAATTGTAACACCCTGTCATATTCCAGACTTGCGCAATTCATCTGTTCCATGTGCAAAGTGACACCTTTCCCCAAAAGTGCAGGAACCTTTAGCAAAATTTTCACACAGTTTTGTCTTGAAGTTACTTCCAGGGGCAGATGTCTGTGTAGTAGGGTTTTTCATTGGAGGTGGTCCCGAGACAGAACTAACATTTAGAATAAGTTCATGAACCATGGCACTGGCTTGTTTGATCTGATCAAAACTGCCTTCAAGCTCAATGTTTCTAAGGTTAGGATCCATGTCATGATCCCTTATGGAAAGTTTAGCTCCTGTTACGCGACATATTTGTTTGGAGTTGACACCGTTTTTTCCAATTACAGCTCCAGCCAGTGAAGCATTGATGCTAATTTTTGCAGTAGCCGAGGCTCCAAAGCCGGCAGCAGCTCCATGAGCTGGAAGTGGGGGCTCAGGCCGTCCACCCCTGCTGCTTTGCATTGGTCCCAGTAAACGGGGATCTTCATATGATGGAGCTGTTGGCCTGCCAAGCTCCAACTCACCATGCGCAAAGTGACATTTGTCACCAAATTTGCAACCTTCAATTGTATTATACTTGTTGCACAATCGGGTTTTAACAACTGGAGGAGAAGACCCATCTGGGAAGGATGGTGGAATAGGATTTCTACCAGCTTGAGGAATAGCAGGATTGCTACCAACATTGATCATCTGAGATACAGTTTTGAGGCCACCAGGAACATAATGTAAAAAATGGCATCCTTCACCAAATGGACAGCCAGAGGTACTGCATAATACATGAAAGCAGATCACATCAGACTAACATACAACTTTTAGTATAAAAATTGTGAAGATAGGGATGGACCTAGCAAAATGTTAATCAAGTCTACTCAAGTAAGTCTACTCAAGAATGAAACTGAAACTTAGCCCAAAAAAAGGGAAAAGAAAAATACATCAAGGTTGCACTGTTTAAGATGATTATCATAAAACTTATCAACAATGCTTTCCCTAACCAAACTGTTGCTGTACTTTTTCTTCAAGGATGTTGAGAACCAACACCCTTAGACTATGTTTGAGAGCTAGATTTCAGGGGGAAGGGGAAGACTTTTTACAACCTTCCCCTCCAAACAATGGATCTCCCCTTCACCCTCCCCTTCCCTCTTTAAACCTTCCCTTCCCCCACCCCTCCTAACTCCCAAACAAAGCCTGAAAGAACTAGTTAAAGAATAATAAATGGAAAGATTTTATTAAAATAATAACCCTGGAGAAGCATTAGAAATCACAGTAGGAGTGCATTAATGATTTTCAATAGAAACTTCCATATTTTATTCCTGTGCAGTGCCCTCACCTTTCTTTAATTGGTAGAATAGAATAAATTTGACAAATATACAAAGCAACTCAAAAAATTCAATAATCAGAAAATATCTTCCTTTGGATCAGTAAATACATTATTTGACAAGTTTTTAGCAGCACAAAACATAATGATTGATGGCCAAAGTAATAAATAATACAGAATTCACAAATCCCAATGAGTATAGCTTAAAAAGTAAAAGAAAAATAGGATCCAAATCTATACAGTTTGAGTATATCAACGACGGAGTGAGAGAATAGCGCATGGTTACATGATAATTAAGTTAAATAAGTGCGGCACTAACGGACAAATTCAAGCACCTCTGATAACAGCAGATAACATGCAACACAATGGTGTGCAGCTATAAAAGAATTTCAAAATAATTCTCTACAAAACCAATTTTTAAAACCTTCAGAAAAAACAGTTAAGTGGATGCATTATTTATATTGACCAGTAACTACAATGATAATCATACAAAACAGACTCTAGCATGGCATATGTAATTCACAAAATGCACCAAGTAACAGTTCATCAAATAACATAGGAAGTATGTCAACTTTAAGCCTAAAATAATAGTATTCAATGGCAACAGAAAAATGCTCAATCTAATTTCTCATAAAAGCAGCACCAACTTGGAGATCACATTTGATGCTCCCAATGATAGCAACCAAACACAACATATGAAGGAATGCAAACGCAAAGGATGCAAGACAAATGGTTATCAAACACTCACACCAATTCTCTGCACAAATGTGCAGCGTAGTGACTAGCTAGCAAGATAAATGGCTGATTGAATTTCTAAAAGTTCAAGGGTGGCTCATTTCCTATTTGTTATCAAGGCCTTCTCACCAATTCTGATTCAGACAATAGAAATCAATTAACTGAAACAAACCAGGAAGAGCACCAATAACCAAGGCAAGGGAAGAGAACAAGATGGCAGGGTATCAACCCTTGTGCCTGAAAACACAGGTAGACCACTTCTCCTAATATTCTACAAGTGTACATATACAGGGTAGTAAAACGACAAAGGTAGAAAGTGTCTACCTTTATGAAGAAAGGCATCAACAGAATATGCATGGTAGAAGTAACCAAAAAGAATATGGCGTGATCCAATCAGAAGGCACTTTCTAGCACACGGATATTAAGATATCACTATCATGCACATATGATTCAACATCAACATTTGATGGCCTTGCCCAGCATTAAACAGGAGAAGGATGTTAAACTTCTACTTAATAACTACTAGTATCAATGAACATGATGCAGCAATCACTAACTTTTGAAGAGAAAAGGACAAAATCTACCCACATAAAAATTCTATCAGGAAATAAACAGTCAAACAAAGAACAACCTTTAAAATGGAACCAATGGGAAAAATTAAACCTCAAATAAAAAATTGGAAAGTGAAAACAAATTTTAACAAGTTTAACTAACATTGAATAAGAAATTTCATCAATGTTGCATTCCACAGAATTTTACATCATTCTTAATGAGATTACTAAGAAGCTATTTGCTTCAGCCAATCAGACCAGTAATGCTCTAAGGTTATGAATGTTCAGTGCCAACAAGTGTAGAAGTTAAGTGTAGTATATTATATATGAGAGAGATTGGGTGGATAAGTAGATATAGAAGAAGGAAATGGAAGGATTAGGAAGAGTGTAATCATGTATACAAGGGAAAGTTGGAGTGGCATCTGCTGAGAAGACAACGGATACTCACCTAGGGAAACTTGGTAATTTGAAAAGAAGACCAATAGAGTCCTAAATGAGAGCATGGATCAAATGGGAGTTGGCTCAATTAAAAAGGAAAAAGGAAAGGTTAGAAAACATTGGGACAAACCATTAAAAATACATTGGTCTGCATGGATTTAGAGTCAGAGAAACTTCAATTTTTGATAGAACCCAATGGCTGAATTGATCCACATAATTGACATCATCTACGGGGACAAGCCTGAGTTGATGTCTAACTAAGATGACACTTTTACCATGCCACAGAAGAGCGTGTAGTAATTTTAACCTTGGGAATGTTAACTTAAAAACCTTCAATGCACATAATATATGTGTGTGTGTGTGTATAAAGATGGCACCATTCCAGTTTACAAGAATCCATTACATATTTCAGCTACTATCCTTATTTAATATATAATACACATAATATAGCAATATGTGGTGAATTGAAGAGACCTTTACACACACATTATTAGATTTATTTAAATTGAAAAAATAGATATTCTTATTAAAACTGAAAAACTAATCAAACTAGAAAAGACTGTTCCGGAAAGACTGATCTGTACAGTGAGGAATTTGATTAAATAAAATTTGGAGCAAATAGGTGACAAAGCTGACACCAACCTAGAAAAAAGGCTGTAGCTAAGTTAGTGGAAAATCCAAAGGGGCAATCCCACCTTGGTAGTTATACTAGTCCTTTCTGGCATAACAGTTAGGAAATTTTGCAAAAGAAAGAAATCACTAGTGGAAGACAATATGATTTTGATTTACACTAAGTATATCATCCTAACTGAGTAGAGCTGGTTAAAAGACATCATGGAATTCAGAAAGACTAATCAGTATGTTAATTAATAATAGGAATATAAGTTGGTGAGACTATCAGGGTTTCAGCAAAACAATTATATCCAAAATACCACTATGCTCTTCCCAAGATCTAATGCCTTTCTATGTTTACAATCTTAATAGTGTTTTGTACTTGTAGTTTTATGTGGAGGTTTAGTAACAGAACCTCAGCAGTTGCTAATTGTGGCTTCCTCTCATTAAAACTAGGCATTGCTATCCAAGCTATAGTTAATCTTAAAACTTAAAAGCGAGGCTGTCAGCACCAAATACAAATCCTCAGACCTCGAGATAATTAAGTGACCAAACAAATACAAAACAAATATCAGGCATATATGAAATAAGTAATATAGTCGTTCTGTGCAACAAAATTATCAATTATCATCATTGTATCCTGGAGAGCCAGATGATTTTAAGATTTTCCAAACATAACTCAGAATGGGGTACATTAAGAATTTTTTCAAGCATCAACCCGCTTATGTATTGGTCCATTAATATCACATGTCTCAAGACATGTACTGCTCTAGCCATTTCCATGATCAGCATCAGACCTCTTTACTGCATATATTGTAGAAAATTGAATTCAACCAAATACGTAGATCAAGTTTTGCATCCCATAGAACTGCTTTCATTTATATATAGCCCAGAAAGCACTTAATAGAACTGATCTTGAACATCAACAATTTCTGTTCATAGTCTTGTTATCGTAATTAGAAGTAGAACCTGTATCACAGCTTTGACTACCCAATTCATTAGTCATATCATCTATATTCTTGCTTGCAGTGAGTGTGTACCAAATTTTTTCCAGAACATTTGAAAATTTATGCAAATATCAAAGTGCATTAGATTTTATTTTAGATAAGTTAAAGATTTGAACCTGAAAAACTTTGTGCATGGCTTCGATTTGCTTCCTAAACCAGTTGGAAAGGACTCCATTTCTGTTACAGAACATTAATTAAGTCCTCTTAGTTAAAATTCCATTGATGTTTTATTATTAAACTTAGAGATACATCCAACAACCATTTCTTGCTAATATTTAATCCATATTTTTCTATATTTATTATTGAATCCATATTTTTCTATACTTATTATTTAATCAAATATTAGCTCATTTAAAGATTTACGGATATTGAGTGTTTTCAAAGCAGGGTTCCCAGCATAATTTTACTCAACATCCAATACAAATCACCACACAGAGCGTAAGTTTTATTATATGGGTCCTGTTAACAAGTGCTCTAAGGAAATTGTTTAAGAAAACAAGAGTAGAAATTTTTAATTGAAAACTGTATGGGGATTGCTTAGAAATGAGAGTGGGAGCGTAGGTCTGTTTTAATAATATTTTTAAATGAAAATATTTTATTTGTTTGTACTTCCATAACTAGTGCACTTGTTACCATTTTCCTTATTATATTAACAACATTGAACTTAACTATACCGTGGCGAAAATTATTCAGCGAAATACAGAACCAAAAATAAATTGAAAAAAAAAGGAGAGAAGTTGGTGAGATTTCCCTCACCTTCTAGGTCGACTATTAATCATTAGGAGGAGTGCAGATAAAAATTTAACAAATTCATTTTCGTACGAAGGAAACATGTAGCATAGAAGATTGTAACACCAAGAAACTAAGAACACAGTTACTTCAAGATACTAAACAAACATGGTAAAGCATAAGCAAAGGTGAGAAAGAAAAGAGTAAAGAAGAACCTGGACGGGATTTTTTGGCGCCCCCATTGCCATTGAAGAAAGCTTCAGGTCTCACCCTCTTGCGATCCATCGACAACTCTAACCCTAAATTCCCTAATCCTTAGGGTTCCGACAGAGAGAGAGAGAACGCAACTTGAGAAAAGAGGGTATATATTTCTACTATATTGTATTCTATCGTCACTTTTGTTCTCTACCTCATACTCGTTTTATTTGCCTATTTAATATTATATAGTGTGTGGGAGGTGACGGACGCGTTAGATCTATGGACATCATGCCCTATCTATCTATCCCATTCTTATCTCACCAACGTTTTTTTTTTTCTCTTTTTCACTTCCACTTGATGAAGTTATTAAAAAAAACATGCTTTCTAAACATAAGCTATAAGGATTGAGTTTTCTTTCTCACTTTATGATTCTTTTTTTCCACTCGATGAAATTAGGAAAAAAAACATGTTTTTTAACATAACCTATACGGATTTTTAAAAAAAAAAATAAAGTTGAGTTTGAATTTGAAATACGAGAAGTAGTATTTTTTTATTAAAAAAATAATTTCATCTAAAATATAATAAAAACTTTAACATTACTTACACTATTCCCCAATGTATTTATTTATTAATGCTCTTTATATTTATCCAGTTAATTAAGATTATATAGAATCAAATAATATCTAAACTGCTACTACATGAGTACACATTATACATTGAAAAAACTAAACTGGGGCATTAATTACAATTAATTAGTAGTTCACATAAATTGTAAAAAAAATGTGAATAATATTCTGTTTTATTTTATATTTTTCACTATTTATATATGTTATATATTTATAACAATATGTTAGAATCAAGAAGACTTCTGAAAAAATCTTAGATTTATTGATAACCAACATTAAGAATTCTAATTTAATCGAGTCGTAAATTGTTAACATTTGATAGTCTATCTAAATGTTTCTCAAAATACAAAGCATGGACTATAAAATAAAGGAGGAGTTTCTGCACAGCACAAGTTTGGTGAGACAAAGAAGAAAATGCATCAAAGAAGAAAATAAGATTTGGGAATATTCTTCAACGTCAAAAGCTTATCTGGACTCGTACCAAAAACCCAGACTCGTCAAGCCATACTGCAAGCATCAAGAATGTAGAAGAGTTTTATCCTCGAGGCAACCTTCATCAACCAGACTCTATCCCCATGCTTCATCAAGATAGAAGCTGCTTCAGACCTCTTGCAAATTTTTCAACAAGAATCTGATTGCTCTTTATGAGTCTCATCATCAACACCTTATGGATCAACAGACCCTGAATCATTTCAAAGGTTGTCCTCATACGAATATGGTGCA
This sequence comes from Clitoria ternatea, assembly GCA_037962975.1. NCBI lineage: Eukaryota > Viridiplantae > Streptophyta > Magnoliopsida > Fabales > Fabaceae > Clitoria > Clitoria ternatea. The sequence continues at coordinate 149,539,627 of CM075670.1, forward strand.
AAGAACATCGGCGATCTGAATCAAAATATAAAGAAGATCTACGAGAAGATTGACCAACCAAGGCAGATCTTAATTCATCCTAAAAAGCATCAAGTTTTCATCTGTGCTTCATGCATTCAGAGAACCTCTGAACAAAAACCTTTCTCTTTAGTGAAAACTTATGCTACTTCTACTATGCATATGATTACACAAGTCTCAAAGCTCTCTAACCTATATTACTTGTGCAGAATGACTCTCTCTAACCAGAAAGCTTTTGTCCTTTGTGCAACAACTCTCTCAACAGTTGTATCATTTCTCAACGGTCACCTTACAACCATCTTCTCTCTAGGACCAATAAGAAAATCTTATATATAGAGAACCAACCTCTCCATTCAAGCGTGGGAAGTGGCGCAAAGAGAAGTGAAGAGAGGTAGAGCAAGAAACACAAAAAGTATGAGTTAAAAGAAAGAAAAAGAGAGAGAGCTTGTTAGAGTGAAAAGAAAAATGGAGATGGGCAAATCTCACAAAAATAGTGTGAATAAGAAAAGGAAAAATACAAACAAGCTTCAGATGTTTATATGCAAAAGCCCATGAAAAAGAAGAAATGACAATCTGCTCAAGAAGAAGATACAAGAATAAGAAATATTGTCATGAAGAAAATGAAAGCTCGCTACTGCAGACCATTTCCATTTCATAAGCACTAGCAATCCAAATCAGAAATATGCTTTTCTCACATCAGCATTTTCTATAAGCATATCATTTCTGATCAAGCTTTCAGGCTTAGTACATTTCGGGTCTATCTTGCATCTTGTACATGTACTAAGTCTTATTTGAAATAAGTCCTTCTATTTCTTCACAAACCTCATTATCAAGGTAACTTAGCTCAGCTAAGTCAGAAGGCTTATTTATTTTGATTGTATTAATACTTCCAATTTCTTATAAGCACAGGTCTGGTAGACCTGTTGGGAAACATTATTGGCTTGAAGAGGCTTTAGAAAGAATACTTTGGTTTAAGCTAGGAGTGGCTTGTGAAAGAATACTTGGGTCTGCCCTAGGAGTGGGTGCTGTAAAAGAATACTCAGTTTGAGTCAGAAATGGTTGGAGTCAAGAATACTCAAAAGCACGATCTGTGCTTAAGCTAGGAGTGGTTGGACTCAAGAATACTCAAAAGCACGGTCTTTGCTTAACACAGGAGTGGCCGGATTCAATAATACTCAAGGGCACGGTCTGTGTTGTTTACGTAAAAGAGATATTTTACATAATGGAAAAACCCTTCAAATCTGAAGGTACTGGATGTAGTTTCTGTGATAGAAGTGAACCAGTATAAATCTCTTGTGTGTTGTTTCTCTCCCTATCTTTTACAAGAGTCTGTTGCTTTATTGTATATCTTCTCTTATTCACAAAAGTCTGCTCTGTTGTGCAAATCACTCTTTCATTTAAATATCACTTTTTGGTTTGAAAATGTGACAGACTTATTCAACCCTCTTCTGTTCTCCAAACCATCACAATATTATTAAATAATTTTTAACTTACATTAAATATATATTTTAATAAATAAAAATTTAGTAGTTATTTTGAAAAATTAAGCATTTATGTCTAAAAAATTCGCATGATCTTAAATTAGTTATATAAAAAATTATGATATCAAATAAATTTCTTAAATTAATAACAATAAAAATAATAAATTTGTTAAGTTTATAATCAAAATACATTATGCGTGGAAGACTCTTTTACACTATCACCCAATCTTGAATTGTCATTTAAGTAAAAAATTCTTGACATTTGTAATAATTACAGTTTAATTGTGATGCATTGCTACATTGAAAATTTTCAATCAATAAAAAATCACCCAACAAAGACTTAAACGTTTGGGAGACTTAAAATAAATTTAAGAAAAAATTCACTAATAAAATATTTTATTAAAATTATCATACTTTTTGTGATTTAAATTTATCTATTAAATTATCATAATTATTTTCATTTAACATTTCTTTTTCAATAGACAATAAGGCCAGTCCGTTTAATTTTTGTTGAGATATTGTTGATCTTAGATAAATTTTTGTTCACAATGAGTTTGTAACGCACAAAATTATAGAGAATTACTCTATTAAAATAGAGTTATTTACTCAACGTCACTTGAATTACAATAAGGTTTGATCTTGGTCGTATTTATACATCAAAGAAGGGCCTTAATCATGGCCCGATATCTAATAGATAAAGATAATTTTTAAGATAGGAGATAAGGATAACTTCATAGAATTGAATAGATAGAGACAATCTCCTAAAATAAAAAGATAAGGGGGCTTAGCTAATCTGAAGGGAGCAGGACCCCTCAATCACGAGCTCTTAGTCATCGGACGAGCCAAGTAACTATGTGTTGAGTGGTTGAATGTTGAGCGCCCGTACATCAAGCGCTTTGTATGCCATGTGTGAGCTTTGTAGTTCCTCTGGTCGAGATTCTATTTTAACTTAATTTGATGAGTTGAGTCGTACTTGTCTTATTGCTAGTCTGGTGGGCCTCGTTAAAACCTGTTAGGGGAAAACTAGTGGGGAAAACCCCTCAAGTAAGAAAGAGAGTGCCCTCATTACATTCAACGGTAATATATCTTTACTATTTTGGTGAGCCTCGCTAAAACCTCTCAAGGGAAACCTAATGCAAAAAATCCCTTGAGTAGGAAAAAAAAGTGTCCTCGTTACATTCAATTGTAATACATCTTTAAATATGTAGTGTTTCATGTCCATGGGATGCTTATTCCTTTTAACTCTTTAAGTCGGTATGCTTCTTTGTCGATGACTTCTCCTACCCGGTGTAGGCTTTCTCAATTCGCTGCTAGTTTCCTGTCCTCTCTAATTCTTCTATTGTTGTCAGCTACTTTTAGAATTAGATCTCCTCTTCGAAACGGTCATGGCCTGAGTAGGGTGTTCTATTTATGAGTGGATTTGAGACTTGTATCTAACTCTCTTTCTTCTAGATTAAGGTCGAGGTCTTATTGAATTTTATTGTTACTCCCTCGATTGGGATTTTAGGACTTATCATCATAATAATAATTTTTCCTTACCCCCAAAGTGTCGCTTGGGTTTTTAAGACTTAACGTAATAATGAATTTGTCGTTACCCCTAAGCTGTCACTCAAGTTTTTAGGACTTAACATAGTAATGAATTTGTCGTTATCCCTGAGTTACCGCTCAGGTTTGTAGGACTTAACATAGTAATGAATTTGTAGTTACCCCTGAGTCGTCATTTGGGTTTTTCAGACTTCACGTAGTAATGAATTTGTCGTTACCCCCAAATCGTCGCTCAAGTTTTTAGGACTTAACGTAGTAATGAATTTATCGTTACCCCCGAGCCATCGCCCAGATTTTTAGGACTTAATGTAGTAATGAGTTTTTCATTACCCCCAAGTCGTCATTCAGGTTTTTAGGACTTAACGTAGTAATGAATTTGTTGTTACCCCTAGCTGTCACTTGGATTTTTAAGACTTAATGTAGTAATAAATTTGTCATTACCTCTGAGCTGTCGTTCGAATTTTTTGGACTTAATGTTATAATGAATTTTTCGTTATCGTCGAGTCATCGCTCGAGTTTTTAGGACTTAACATAGTAATGAATTTGTTGTTACCCCCGAGTCGTCCTTTGGGTTTTTAGGACTTAACATAATAATGAATTTGTCGTTACCCCTGAGTCATCGCTCGGGTTTTTAGGACTTAACGTAGTAATAAATTTGTCGTTACCCCCGAGCCCTCGCTCAGGTTTTTAGGACTTAACATAGTAATGAATTTGTCTTTACCCCTGAGCCCTCACTCAGGTTTTTAGAACTTAACGTAGTAATGAATTTGTTGTTACGCTCGAGCTCTCGTTCGGATTTTTAGGACTTAACATAGTAATGATTTTGCCATTATCCTTGAGCCGTTGCTTGAGTTTTTGGGACTTAACGTTAGGAAAAATGCCATAAAGATTATTGAACTGAATCTTACTTGTATTATTTTTGTTTGGGTCATTCAGCTATTGCCCTGCTTTTTCAAGGATCCCAACCCCTAGCTTCACGCTCCTTTATATTTATGTAATGTGTTTCCTTCTTCCTGAAATCATCCATATTAATCAAGGGGCTTTTTGGCTAAAGATTCGGAAAACTTACATGGACGCAATCCCATTTGTATTTGGATAACTGCATGTCTCTCTCTCCTTCGATCGATGATTCCTCAAGTCTTCGTTTTCTTTTCTCCACTCCCCCATGGTACGTTGTAGTGTTTCGATGAGGGCTAAACCTTCTTCCAATTGATTACAACCACCCTGGTGTCCTTCCTGATTTCGTCGGGTGTCTCCTTCTTCTCTTCGGCTGGGGTTGCTACGCATGGTCACCATATTCTTTCTTCTTAGAGTAAGTCCTTCTCTATATGATGTGGGAATCGTTTTACCGGACCCTATGATGGGCACCAAAATGTTCACTTTGAGTTCATAACGCATAAAATCCTAGAGAATTACTTTAGGAAAATAGAGTTCTTAACTCAAAATGTCACTTGAATTACAAGGGTGTGAACACCTCTTTTGGTCCAGTCCAAGTGGAATGAATCTTTTTTATACTGAATTCTAATTCAGAATAGTCAAATTCGAGTAGAATGGCTCTAAAATAATCAGAACCAAGCGAAATAACTCAGAATGAAGCTTTTCCAAGAGAAATACAGCCCTGTTGGAGGCAAATCCGATTGGAATGACTCAAAAATGATCACATCTGAGCAGGATGACTCAGATTAAAGCATTTCCGAGTAAAATACAGCCCTGGTGGAGATAAATCCGAGTGGAAAAACTCAAAAATGATCAAATCCGAGTCAAAATGAAGCATTTCCGAGTGGAATCACTCAGAATGAGTCATTTCCGAGTGAAATGCTCCCCTGTTGAAGTTGAATCCGAGTGGATTATGCCCATGTTGAAGAGAAGTCCGAATGGAATGACTCAAAAATGATGAAATCCGAGTGGAATCACTCAGAATGAGTCATTTCCGAGTGAAATGATCCCCTGTTGAAGTTGAATCCGAGTGGATAGCTTCCCTGCTAAGCCAGTCCGAGTGGAATGTGCGCCTGTTGGATCAAATCTGAGTAAAATTACTCAGAATGGATCATTTCCGAGTGGCATGTGCCCCTGTTAGAGTAAATCCGAGTGAAATGATTCAGATTTCATCCATTGTACTTGAAAGATAACCCTTTTAGAGGAGAATCCGAGCGGAAAATCCCCTACTACAACCAATCCAAGTGGAAAAGGGGACTGACTTTGAATAGATGCTGTCCAAAGCTATTTTCCGAGTGAAATGATTGCTAATTGAAGTAAATCCGACTGAGTATCACTCAATTGGAGGGGAATCCGAATTGAAAATACCCAAATTCCAAGTTCTGAGTGAGGAGAAAGTGGTTTCCGAGTGAAAATTGCCAAAATCTCAACTTCTGAGTGAGGAGAGAGTTGTTTCCGAGTGAAACTGCCCAAGATTCCATTTTCTGACTGGAAAGCAAGACTGAATCCGAGCGGGTTGAGGTTTACTTCCAAACCGGTTGACAACATGCCGAGTGAAGCTTCAAGCAGAAGGATTGCCGAGCAAGATTTCAAAGTCTTTTAAAGAACATGAACCGTTGCCGATTGAGCCATTTATCCTCACCGAATCATCTTTCAAAGTCAAAAACTGACTGAATCCTGCACCAATTTCGAGTCATCCTTGTCAGTCAGTTTTCTAAGCCAATCTTCACTCATCCTTCAAATAAGGAGCCGACTGAATCATTTGCCCCAATTCCGAGTCAGTCCCTTCAAATCAATCCCGAACCATTACTCTTCGAACCAATTCCGAGTCATATTTCACATAATTTCCGAGCCATTTCAGTCAGCACCGAGTGAGCCATCCTCTCACTCGATTTTCGAGTGACTTTCCCCCATTCCCGAGTGAAGTTCACCCAATTCTGAGTCATCCTTTACCCATTTCCGAGTCTTCCTCTTCGATTTTCAATCGGCTCCGAGTCATCCTTTACCAAATCGATTTTCAATCTTCGATCGATTTTTGAGTAACACCCATTCCCTTGTCATCCCTCCTCAAGCCAATTACCGAGCCCACTTCCACCAATTTTCGAGTCACCATTTACACCCAAAACTCACCCAGATTCCGAGTCACTCTTTTAACCATTTCCACTCAACCTCCAAGTCACTTTTTACCTATTTTAGTCAGTTCCGAGTTACTTGTCACTCGGTTCCGATTGAATGTTTCACAGCAGCCTCACACCGAGTAAAACATATACTCGGCCTTTCATAGGAGGACTCTTCCCAGAAGAATTCTCACTCAGAAAGGTGTATTTTTCACTCGGCCTTCTACGGGAAATGCTTCATTCCACTCGGAATTGACTCCAATATGGACGAATACTGACTGGGAGACTGATCCGAGCCATCCTCACTCGGATTGACACTATTTTCACTCGGATTCCCACCAGGTCCCCCTGTTAGCCCGTGCTGACTTGGATTCCACCACCCAAGTGGATCCAGGAATCCTGGGGTGGCAGACAGGTGGCAAACAAGGGTGGAAGTGGGGGGAATTAAAAATTCCCACCCAGCCGTTGTCCCCCACTGGTAAAAATTGAAGTTTAGAAGGTCTGTAAGTGGTAATAAGTGAATATACACCCCGTTGATAGTCTGTGGTATCTCAGAAATGTCATTTTTGTACATAAGAATGGAATTTATGTGGACCAGTAGTGAAATTATGCAAATTCCGAGTGAAATAGGCTCTGATCCGAGTGACAGAGTGAAATTCCGAGTGAAGGATTAGAGATTCCGAGTGAAGGATGAAATTCCGAGTGTAATGTTATGTTATCCGAGTAATATATGACCAAGAAGGTTACTACCGAGTGAAATCTTGGTCTTAGAGACAGCTGGAGTGAAGTGGGTTCAAGAAAACCACTTCTAGGTGAAAATTCCGAGTCAAAACACCCTTGATCCTTTGTTTCTGAGTCAAAACTTGCTAAGTACTTCTATTTCCGAGCAAAACCTCTCTGAAATATGGAATTCCGAGTGGAATATAGGAAGGAGAACCCAATCCGAGTAGAATATATAAGGTTTAGAGCCATTATTGAGTGAGGCTATGTTTATGACTCTTTTTCCGAGTGATAAAAACCTTAAAGGATTCCGATCGAAACACATTTTGAGGAAGGATAGTGTATGTGTACCTAAGAGATGAGTATCCGAGTGAAAAATGAGTGGGGAAGGACTTAAATGCTCCTGAAAGGTAAAATCCGAGTGAACCTCTTATGAGGGAAGAGTTGTTATAATGGTTTGGATTGGAAATATATTCTAAGTGTATGATATATATATATGAACCGAGTAAATGAATACATGTAAGCGTTTTATGTTGATTTGATGCTTCTTACCGACTGGAACGTGTTATGGAAGTATTTGGGAAAGATTCCGAATGGTTTCGTAAGAATATGATTAGTAAACCGAGTGGAAAAAGTGGAAGGAGCCATTCCGAGAGAAATATAGAGAGGCTGAACCATTTCCGAGTGAATCTATGAGTATGACTCCTCTTCCGAGTGAGATATACTCTATTGGACCAATTCCGAGTGAGACTTGTATGTGTAAGTCTTTTTCGAGAAGTGAGGGCCTTAATATGTTCTGATTGGAATTGTAGTTGAAGAATTTGGTTAAAACCGAGAGAGAAATATGAGTAAACCGAGTGAGTAAAGTTTGAGTATTTCTGAGTGGTAAATCCGATTGATTCCTTTCTAAGATATGAATTGTTATTGGAATATATCCTAAGTGATTAGAGTTTGAATAAATTCCGAGTGATTGAATAATTGGGAGAGAGAGTCGGGTTCTAGAAGAAACACTTCCGAGTGAGAATTGTAAGTCTATGCCGAGTGATGAATGTGAAGTACATTCCCGATTGTGTTGAAGTTAAATACACCGAGTGGTATGGAAAGTAGCATTCCGAGTAAGTGGATGACTTTTACCGAGTGGAACAGTGTATGTAGAGATTCGGATTTGGAATAAAAACTTCGAGTAGAAGAAAGATAGGAAAAGAATGCGAGGGAGTCGGTTTTTGAAGGACATTACCGAGTAATAAAGGACTAGGCTTGGAATGATTTAACTGAGTAAGAACCATTAGAAATGACCCGGATTTGAGATATAATACCGAGTGAAAGGCCAAGCAAATTAGGAGTCGGTGTGGGGGTGAAATACCGAGTGAATGATGGGAAAGATGAGTCGGTTTCGAAGAAATTCTGAGTGAAGAATTGCAATTGTGACTCGGAAGTGGGAATTCCAGTCGGAATTCACTGACAGAAGTGTTAACCGAGTGTAATTTCACTCGGTATTCACTGACAGAAGTGCGTTTTGACTTCAATTTTGTCTTTTAATGATATTTAAATCCAATCGTGCGCATTATGGATGGTGGACGACCAGAAATAGACACTGACTCAGCATATATCTTATTTAATTCTTAGTGACCCTTTCATTAGCGATCCACTAACAGCCCACTCAGAAAAGCTGTCTCCCACTTGTCTTCCCACTCACTTCCTCCCTATTTAAACGAGCTCAAGGTCCTCAGAACTCACACCACACACACGACCCAAACACTCTTCATCACTCTCTTTCCCAGCAAGTTCTTTCCCACTCCTATCCCCTCTGTTTCACTCGGATTCGAAGCAGGACAGTGAAGGGAGCCTCTTTCTTCTCCTCCAGGAACTTCATTGAGGTAAGGGGGTATATTCTTGGGTGCCTTGTGGGAAAACCGAGTGGAGGACAGATTCAGTGTGTATAAATTAAATGCTTTAAATTATATCTGTATATGCATGTATGCATATATATCTGTTACCGAGTGTATATAATCATTGATGAATTGTGAAATATTGGACTGAAAATATTAAGAATCATGGGTACCGTGTGATTTCCAGTGAAACAAATATGATAACAGGTTATGTTTTATGATAATCCGACCGGTTTTACACTTATTTTACACGGTTTTGCTTATTTATACTCGGATAGTATCTTTCCAGTTGATTTCACTCGTTAAACATAGTAATTCACTCGGCAAACACTCTATTTCTCTTGGACAGCATCTCCCAAGTCTTATTTTACTCGGAAATCTCTTTCTTATATTATTTCACTCGGAACTTGACTTAATTTCACTCAGAAAATATAATTACTTTTTACTCAGAACTCTTTTTCAGTAAATTCACTCGGAAACACACTATTTTACTCGGACAGTAGCTTCCCAGTCTTATTGCACTCGGAAAACATCATATTTTACTCGGACAGTAGCTTCCCAACCTTATTTCACTCGGTAAAACAATTTATTTCACTCAGCAAATAGTTATTTTCACTAAAAGAACTCCTTTCAACTTGATGTAACTCGGTATAAAAAGTCAACTCACCAGAAGACCTTTCCCAACCTGATTCCACTCGGAATCAGGATTATCTTACTCGGATTTTCTTTATTCACATGTGTCTTATTCAGACAGAACCCTTTTTAATTAATTTCACTAGGTAAACTCATGTTTCACTCGGAAAATATCTTATTTTTACTCAGGAAACTCTTTTCCTACTGATTCCACTCGAAATCATACTTAATTTCATTCAGGAACTCATTTTCACTCAGAATTTAAGTAGCTTCACTCATGAAAACCTTTTTCCAGTGATTTTAACTCGGTAAACACCTTCATTTCACTCAGAAAACTCCTTTTGACTGAATACCACTCGGAAATATACTTTATTTCACTTAGAGACTCATTCTCACTCGGATTCACAAATAATGCTACTCAGGAAACCATTTTCCCTACTGACCTCACACGGATTTATATTTTTAATTCACTCAGAAATTTGTTTCACTCAGAATTCAAGATATTTAGTTAAGAAAATTATTTTTCAGCTTCTGTTTCACTCGGATTACTTATTGATTTCAGTTAGAAAATTCTGCTCAGTTTATTTCACTCGGATTCATATCTATCTCATGCGGAAAACTTATTTTTCAATCGGATTCAAGCTATTCTAGTCGGAAAACAGCATTCCAGTTCATTTTCACTCGGACCTAAACTTATTTCAGTCGGAAAATAACTTACCAGTGTCATTTCACTCGGATTTTTAACCATAACGTTGGGAGAACCCTTCTCAGTATGATTCCACTCGGAATCATACATATTTCACTCAGATTTGCCCCTGTTTCACTCGGAAAACTCTATTTTTAATGGTTTTCGCTTGGATTTTCATTTAGAAACTACTTCTTAATACTTTTTAAATTAATGAGAAGTTATAATTATTATTATTATCCTTATTCTATTATTATCCTAATTATTATTAATCTTAATATTATTATTAGTAGTTTTCTTGTTATAAACCTTGTTAACATTTTAATTATGCGTAATTATATAAAGAATAAATTATTTTACTCCTTATGGAAAATACTATATATAATAGATATACTTACAATGTTTAAATAATTGATAGAATCCAAAGAATTTGGAAATGATATGATGAGACTGGAAATACATAAGATACCCAAGGGATCAATTGATAAGATAAATACATTTCGCATCATGAAAATATTTTTGAAGAAGAAAAACCTCTAGAGCATACACTTGGTACAGTGAAGGACACTCACGTTCGATCTAAGTAGAAGAATCTTGGGAGTACAACTGGAACGGCAACCCAATGGCATCAGAGTCGCGCCCTGATAGCCGGGTGAGACGAATAATTCTGGTGTACTTTGACTAAATGACGGAGTGTGACCATGATCGTAGGGATCCAAGTCTCAAATATATATATAAATCAATGATGAGAACCAATGAGTTCATTTGTACCAGAGCTTGGGCGGACCCTGATCGCTCTAGAGAATTGGAATGGTGATATTCCAGAGAAGAAGAAATAATTTCTTGGGCCCACATGCATCATGAGACTTAAATAAAGATAAATCATAATAAATTTGACTCATGCATTTCATGACCATATGCTTGAGTGTTATGATTGTGAATATGCTAATTGTACGATTTATATGATAATAACATGCTTGATTGCTATGATTATGAATATGCTAATTGTATAATTTATGTGATAATAACATGCTTGATTGATATAATTGTGAATGTATGATCTATGTGACATTGTATGTTAACTGGATTATGTCCACACCGGATTAACCAATCAGGGTCTTGGGTTATACTCACCCTTACTGTTGACCATTTTTCAGAGGAATTAGAAACTCAAGAACCCGAATGTGAAGATCAGCAATGTGCTGAACCTATTGAGAATAATCATTAAGGATAGAATATTTATGATTAATAATCAGACATCGGATAACTGTATAATATCTAAGGGTGCCTGCGTGCCCCATTCTGTTAAGAGTACAATTACTTACAGTTTGTGAATGACTATGTGATATATACATTATTGCTTCCACTGATCTGCCACGTACTTATTTATTAAAAAAAAATTCACTTTTTCTGAAAACTGTTAACACACTCAGTTAAATAGGATGAACCTACAAAAGGATTTGTCTTATCTAACCGAGGGTGTTACAGTTTCCGAGTGAAACTGCCCAAGATTCCATTTTCTGACTGGAAAGCAAGACTGAATCCGAGCGGGTTGAGGTTTACTTCCAAACCGGTTGACAACATGCCGAGTGAAGCTTCAAGCAGAAGGATTGTCGAGCAAGATTTCAAAGTCTTTTAAAGAACATGAACCGTTGCCGATTGAGCCATTTATCCTCACCGAATCGTCTTTCAAAGTCAAAAACCGACTGAATCCTGCACCAATTCTGAGTCATCCTTGTCAGTCAGTTTTCTAAGCCAATCTTCACACATCCTTCAAATAAGGAGCCGACTGAATCATTTGCCCCAATTCCGAGTCAGTCCCTTCAAATCAATCCCGAACCATTACTCTTTGAACCAATTCCGAGTCACATTTCACACAATTTCCGAGCCATTTCAGTCAGCACCGAGTGAGCCATCCTCTCACTCGATTTCTGAGTGACTTTCCCCCATTCCCGAGTGAAGTTCACCCAATTCCGAGTCATCCTTTACCCATTTCCGAGTCTTTCTCTTCGATTTTCAATCGGCTCCGAGTCATCCTTTACCGAATCGATTTTCAATCTTCGATCAGTTTTTGAGTAACACCCATTCCCTTGTCATCCCTCCTCAAGCCAATTACCGAGCCCACTTCCACCAATTTCCGAGTCACCATTTACACCCAAAACTCACCCAGATTCCGAGTTACTCTTTTAACCATTTCCACTCAACCTCCAAGTCACTTTTTACCTATTTTAGTCAGTTCCGAGTTACTTATCACTCGGTTCTGATTGAATGTTTCACAGCAGCCTCACACCGAGTAAAACATATACTCGGCCTTTCATAGGAGGACTCTTCCCAGAAGAATTCTCACTCGGAAAGGTGTATTTTTCACTCGGCCTTCTACGGGAAATGCTTCATTCCACTCGGAATTGACTCCAATATGGACGAATACTGACTGGGAGACTGATTCGAGCCATCCTCACTCGGATTGACACTATTTTCACTCGGATTCCTACCAGGTCCCTCTGTTAGCCCGTGCTGACTTGGATTCCACCACCCAAGTGGATCCAGGAATCCTGGGGTGGCAGACAGGTGGCAAACAGGGGTGGAAGTGGGGGGAATTAAAAATTCCCACCCAGCCGTTGTCCCCCACTTCACTCTGAGTGGAAGCCTGAGCTGGCATTCCACTCGGAAGTGGAAGCCTGAGCTGGCCTTCCACTCAAACCAGCCTATAAATAGGCAAGGGGTTAAAGCATTGAGGAGGCATTCTTAGAGAAAAAACTCTGCCTAAGCCTTGATTCTCTCTCCCACACACACTGTGCATCCCCTCACAGCACCCAACATCCTCATCCTCTCTCTCTCTTACACGTCCAGCCCCTTTCAGCCACCAAATATCTCCCAGCACCTTCCTCTCACCCTTTCCAACAACCCCCACTCATCCTTCTTCTCACCTAAACCGAGCTCCTCTCTCACACGTCCAGCCCCTTTCAGCCACCAAATACCTCCCAACACCCTCCTCTCACCCTTTCCAACAGCCCCCACGCATCCCCCTCAAGTCCACCAAATCCGACCTCCTCACTCCTCTCAACTCCAACACTGTCCCTCTTCTCACTCAGTCTCACTCGGTATCCCACTTCTCACACGATAAGCTACTACTTTCACTCGGTATTTTCCCATTTCATTCGGTTTTACCATTTTTTACTCGGTTTTCCTCTTTCTCACTCGGTTTTCGCCATTTTCACTCGGGTTTATGCTTTTATCACTTGGTTTTACCATTTTTACTCGGTTTCCTCCATTTCCACTCGGTTTTTCCATTTTCACTCGGTTTTTCCCTCTTTTTCACTCGGTTTTCCCTTCTCCCACTCGGTTTTCACTCATTTTTCCTTCTGTTTTCTGAACTTACTGTTTCCCTTCCTCTTTTGTAGCTTCTGCTACCTTCCCCTTTCGCTTCATGGTAAAATATAATAAAGGGAAATAAATGCTTACTATGTTTTCTTTCAAATCTAAATAAAAAAAAAAAGGGAAACAAATCATTTTTAAACAGTGTCGTACGGGAGCACTCCCGTCTACACAACCTCTTTAGGATTCGTACACGTGCGAAGAACTTCGCCTTGTATGAGTTCCCCGTCTCAATGACATCCATCATCATTTCCCAAGTCTTTTCCTAAAAGAACAACACTCAGAACTACGTAACCCTGATTTCTTGATAATTCAAGAATACGTAGGAGCGGGACCTCAACTCCTGTCGGACCCATCTTTCTTATTTCTTTTTATTGATTTATTTCCTCACTTTCATGTTTCTTTCATAAATGTTTTCTTTTTGGTCGCTTCCGTGAAAATCAATTTAGACGTGACGTCTTGTTGATTTCCCCCTAGTTTTTTGCTCAAGCCTCGCCATAATTCATAGGGAAGGGATACTTAGGACGAGACGTCCCGCTTATCTCTTTCCTATCCCTGTTTTTTATTCGAGAATGTCCAATTTAGGCGTGACGCCTTATTAGCATTCTCTTCCCCTCTCTGTCTCATATCGAAGTCGAGTTTAATTCGGATGAAACATCCCATTGACCTCGCTTCGACATTCTCAGTTTGTACAATTCTCTCACTCCATTCTGTCGTTTTTTAAATAAAAAATACAACAATAAAAGGGAAGAAATAAACTATCTTTTGTAAGGCTATTTATGTTGCGCATTTTCAATCTTGGTACTATTTTTGACAGGCGATGTAGGGTGCTAATACCTTCCCTACTCGTAACCGACTCCCGAACTTGAATCTCAATTTTTAACCAGTGCTTTACTGAACTTAGTTTTTTCCAATGTTTTTCCTATAGATAAAAACGTTGGTGGCGACTCCCTGTTTCATCCTACACTCCCTTCTTTCTTTCTCGTCGCGCCGTCGCGATCCAAGTTGCGACAGATGGCGACTCCGCTGGGGACACTTAAGAGAGTCAGGCCAGTTTGGTTGAAAGCGCGTTTTTTTTATATAGCCTTTATTTAGCTTGGATTTCTTCCCCTTGTTTTTATTTTTCATCGATTGTTGTGAATGTTCGTTATTGTTTTAAATTGCGTCTTGTTATTTGCTTTGTTGTCCATGTACCATATGATTGTTGAACCCTAGGGTAGAGGACTATGTTACTTTTCTGTAATCATTGAACCCTAGGGTAGACGACTTTGTATATTTGTTCTGTGTTTGTTCTCTGTGCAGAATGGTGTAAGGTAAAAAGGTATTGAATACCCTTTCACACACTACACTCACAAATTACTCGCACACACTTATGAGTGGCGCCCTATACCCGGGCCCCAAATGAAACTTAAGTTAGGAGGGGTTGGTATACAGAATCGTATAGGATGTACTTCCTATCCGGTGATCGTGAGAACCCCAACTAGAGTTCGACCTCTTGTGACATACGCACCTAGTGGTTCCCCACTGTTGCGTCCCTGTCATGGGTAGGATCTTGGCTCTAGTGACCTTCTAGAAGTCTAGTATAAGCCACCCGGTGTGGAGAGTCACTTTTAGATAAGCCCTAGGGTCTAGAGGAAACCTTCAACAAAACCTAACTTAGGCCACGAAAGGGCAAATTTTACTTTACCTTATGTCATTTTCACTTTCCTGTTATTAAAGAGGGATTATCTATCACCCAAAGATTCGATTAGTCAAAATCTTTGGAACACATAAGTATTCTTTGGGTGAATGGATGATCCTCTTTAACTGTTCCCTTTATTTTTCTAACCGTTTGTCGTGATTCTTTAGACACTACGGGTAAGCATCCCTACGCGACCAGGCTTAGAAAGAAACTCATGGCCGAAATAGAGCAAGAGAATGAGAACCTCAGAGCTGAGGTCAATCAGTTGAAAGAACAAATGGCTGAAATGGCCAAGATGTTCGAAAGGAGGATCGCAGAAAGGGATTCTTTAGCGGAAGTTGAAAATGCTAGGCAGCAATCTCCCATTCTCCAACACGCTCAAGGTCATGCTGGGGGACCGAGCTCAAACCCTGCAGGGCCTACCGTTACTGTTTGCCTTAGTAAGCCGAACCCTGCTCATGTTCAACAACACACTTTTGTTGATAAAAAAGGGAATGTCGTACCCTTCCCACAGTATGGGTTACCCCCAGGCTATTTCCCACCACTCCAAGAAGAGCCAGATTATCAGGAAACAATCCTTCACGCGGCTCAACCAAACATCCCACCTGTCCGGAATCCTCAAACGATTCCAGTCCATATACAGGCTGAACAACCACAAGTTGCCCAAGCCACAGCGGGACACCAAGCCTCGATTCCGAATGAGAGCCCGGCACATGTTGACCGACCAGCCAAGAGTGCTAGTCACTATGTCGTCACAGGTCCAAGTACTGCCACTGCTGCTACCCAGGAAGGAAGATTAGAGTTCTTGGAAAGGTATTTAAGGGAAATGGATGGAATGAATCGATTTGGATTAGGCAGTGCTGCACAACTCTTTCTAATTCCTGACGTTGTTATTCCTCCCAAATTCAAAACGCCTGAATTTGATAAGTATCGGGGGCTGACATGTTCGAAAAACCATCTTACCATGTACTTCCGGAAGATGGCTTCGCATGCCTCCAACGACTCTCTGCTCATTCATTGTTTTCAAGATAGTTTGGCTGGAGCGCCTCTAACCTGGTATAACCATCTTGAACATTCTCGTATACGCTGTTGGGAGGATCTGGCAGATGCTTTCATGCAGCAGTATAAGTACAATTTGGACATGGCGCCAGATAGAGTATAATTGCAGAACATGTCCAAGAAAGACAACGAGACATTCAAGGAATACGCCCAACGATGGCGTGAAGTAGCAGCGTAAGTTGACCCACCTCTGTCTGAGAAAGAGGTGATCTCAACATTTATTGACACACTCCAATCGCCATTCTATGACAAGATGATTGGAAGTATTTCATCCCACTTCTCCGATATTGTCACTATCGGAGAAAGAATAGAGAATGGCCTCCGGACAGGGAAGATCGCCCGAGGTCCAGCTGGGGTTAATGCAGCAAAAAGACCCTCCCATGGGGAAGGAAAGAGAAGAGAGGGAGAGAATAATCTAATCTCCCATAATCAGAGAAGAAACCAGCCGAGGCCACCTACCCCGGTCGCCTTTCCATCAACCTATCAGAATACACCACATCCATATGTGGCTGCCATTTAAACACCACATACACCACATTTCCGCCCACCTGTCATGCGACCGCCTGCACCACTACAGGCACCATATCAACCACCACAAGCGCCGTACCAACAGCCACAAATGAACCCGCCAAATCCAAATCAGAGAAGGCAAAACAATGACTGTGCCCCACCGTGATTTGATCCGATTCCCATCTCTTACACAGAGCTTCTCCCTTACCTCATCGAAAACACGATGGTAGTGCCGTGCCCTCTAAAGCCATTTCAGCCGCCATATCCTAGAGGGTATGACCCAAATGCACGGTGTGATTACCACGCTGGTGCACCGGGACATTCTACTGAGAACTGCCTGGCACTGAAGTTTAAGGTAAGGGACCTCATCCGGGCCGACTGGATAAGCTTTAAAGAAGAGAGCCCAAGTGTGACAACCAATCCCCTTCCAAACCATAAAGGACCAGATGTCAACGCTATAGAGGGGGATGAAGATTGCATTTCCAAAGTAGAGGACATCCAAATGCCTTTAGAAATCATACACTCCCATATGCTGAAGGTAGGATTAATAGAAGGGTCATGGGATGAAGAGTATAATGACCTCCAGTCTGCAAAGCGAAGGGGTTTCCAGGAAACCCTTCAAAGACTCATGAATGCTCGAGTCATAGAGGTCTGTAAATACCATGAAGGACGAATAAATATGGTACAAGGACAGGGTAAGGAACGAGTTCCGAAACCCCTGGTTGTATACTATAATAAGGATACGCCAGTAGCTTCGGCTCCTGCAAAGACTGTCTTCACGGTTAGGGCACCAACCCCTTTCCCCTTCCAGAGTTCCCACGCTGTGCCATGGAGGTACAATACAGATGTGGTTGTCACCAATCCCGAAGCGATCAACTCCATACCATCCTCCTCTATTACAAATATAACCAGAGTGGGAAGAATGACACGGAGTGGAAGGATATATACGCCACCTGAACCCAAACAAGGCAAGACTACCGGAGAGGGAAAAATTGGGAAAGAAGTAGCCTCTGGTGAAACAAAAGGGGCTGTGACTGAAGAGGAAGCCCAGGAATTTCTGAAGTTTATTTGCTATAGTGACTACCAGGTGTTGGATCAATTGAACCACACCCCTACAAAAATTTCCTTGTTGTCTTTGCTAATGAATTCTGAACCACATCGGAACACGTTGATGAAGGTGTTGAGTGAGGCGCACGTGAAGCATGATTTACCCGTCAAACAATTCGGAGGCATAGTGGGGCATATCGTAGCCAACAATTACTTAACCTTCACAGATGAGGAAGTACCTATTGAAGGAAGAGGGCACAACAAAGCCCTCCATATTTCTGTGAAATGTCAGGATTATATCCTGGCAAAAGTACTTGTGGATAATGGATCTTCTCTGAATGTCATGCCAAAATCCACGTTGGCAAAACTGCCTTTTGATGGAACATTCATGAGACCTAGCTCTATGGTTGTGCGGCCTTTTGATGGGACACGTAGGGAAGTCATTGGAGAAATCGAATTACCTATACAAGTCGGACCCTGTACTTTCCAAGTACTCTTCCAAGTGATGGATATCGTGCCCGCCTACAGCTGTTTATTAGGGCGACCATGGATCCATTCGGCGGGGGTGGTCCCCTCCACGCTGCATCAAAGACTAAAATTCATCATCAATAATAAGTTGGTGACTGTTTTTGGGGAGGAGGACCTTTTGGTCAGCAAACCCATATCCACTCCGTACATTGAGGCCGCCGAGGAAGCCCTCGAAACATCCTTCCAAGCCTTGGAAATTGCCAATGCAACAAGCGTTGTAAAGATGTCTTTCCCCAACGTACCTCTAATGGTGACGCTGAACATGTTGCGGAAAGGGTACCAACCCGGAAAAGGATTAGGGCGGGATTTGGAAGGCAGAACCCAACCGGTGAGTCTCCCGAAAAATAAAAACAGATATGGTTTGGGATATAAGCCCACTGTGATGGATAAGAAAAGGTTTGAAGAGGAAAAGAAGGGGAGGAGAGTTGCTCGCCTTACTGGTCAAGAGATCAACACTATGAGAATCCCTATCTGCGATCTCTATTAGAGCTTTAAGAGCGTCAGAGTGATATATCCGGATCAAGTTGCCATGGTTGAGAACGAGCCTGACCTCAATGTGGAGCTGGTATATGCTTACTATCCAGATCAAGAGCTGAGCAATTGGGAAGTCATGGAGTTCCCTACAACCATTAACGTTCTATCAGAGTAATCACTGTATTTCATAATTTGGTGGTCCCCTTGCCATGTCCAAGGCTCCGGGACCCATTTTGTAATAAGGGCAAAACTTGTTTACTTTATTTTTGAAAATCAATGAACACATTTTTATTTCCCATCACCTCATCTTTGTGCATTCTCTGTTTCTTAAACCTTTCACTTGTTTATTTCTCTTTTCACTTTATAATATAACCCGAATGCAGATCTAAAAATGATTTCCCTGAGAACGACGAAAACCTGGATTTATTTCATGACCTGGTTTATCCAAATGTTTGCGTCTACGAGGAAAGTGAGGAAGACTTTGGACCCTCATCTGAATTGACGAGATTGTTGGAACAAGAGGATAAGGAGATCCGCCCACATCAGGAGGAAATTAAAATCATCAACCTTAGAGGTGAAGGAGAAGATAAAATGATCAAGATAGGCACCTGCCTGAGTAAAAACCAGCAAGATGAATTGATTGAACTGCTCTGGGAATTTCGGGATGTGTTCGCTTGGTCATATCAAGATATGCCAGGGTTGGATAACAGCATAGTGGAACATAGATTGCCTCTGAAACCAGAATGTCCACCAGTTAAGCAAAAGTTACGGAGAATGAAACCGGAAATGCTTCTCAAGATCAAGGAAGAGGTCAAAAAACAATTCGAAGATGGTTTCTTGGCCGTAGCCAAATATCCACAATGGGTAGCCAACATAGTTCCGGTCCCGAAGAAGGATGGAAAAGTACGGATGTGTGTGGACTATCGAGATCTAAACAGGGCCAGCCCTAAAGACGATTTTCCTCTTCCACATATTGACATGTTGGTCGATAACACAGCCCAACACTCCATCTTCTCTTTCATGGATGGTTTCTCCGGGTACAATCAGATTAAAATGGCGCCCGAAGACATGGAAAAAACCACGTTCGTCACATTGTGGGGTACTTTCTGTTACAAAGTAATGTCCTTTGGTTTGAAGAACGCAGGGGCGACTTATCAGAGAGCAATGGTCACTTTATTCCACGATATGATGCACAAGGAAATAGAGGTCTATGTGGATGAT
Source organism: Clitoria ternatea (assembly GCA_037962975.1). Taxonomy (NCBI): domain Eukaryota; kingdom Viridiplantae; phylum Streptophyta; class Magnoliopsida; order Fabales; family Fabaceae; genus Clitoria; species Clitoria ternatea. Next base: position 149,559,546 of record CM075670.1, read on the forward strand.
ATCATTGCAAAATCCAGAACCGCGGAAGATCATGTCCGCGACTTAAGAAAATTGTTTGAGCGGTTGAGAAGGTTTAAGCTTAGATTGAATCCTGCTAAGTGCACGTTTGGCGCAAGGTCAGGCAAACTGTTGGGTTTTATTGTAAGCAAGAAAGGAATTGAAGTGGATCCCGACAAGGTCAGGGCAATCCTAGAAATGCCACCTCCTTGCACAGAAAAAGAAGTCAGGGGGTTCTTGGGAAGATTAAACTACATCGCTCGATTTATCTCACAATTGACATCGACCTGCGAGCCGATCTTCAAGCTACTCCGCAAGAACCAACCGGGGCAATGGAATGAGGACTGCCAAATGGCTTTTGAAAAGATTAAGCAATACTTGAAAGAACCACCAATATTGGTGCCACCAACCCCTGGGAGACCACTAATTTTGTACATGACGGTACTGGATGGGTCCATGGGCTGCGTATTGGGTCAGCACGATGAAACAGGAAAGAAAGAACATGCCATATATTACCTAAGCAAAAAGTTCACTGATTGCGAAATGCGATACTCCGCATTAGAACGAACTTGTTGCGCGTTAGCATGGACTGCGAAGCGTTTAAGGCAATACATGTTGAGTCACACTACTGGCTAGTCTCTAAGACGGATCCTATCAAGTACATCTTTGAGAAGCTAGCCCTGACCGGAAGGATTGCTCGATGGCAAGTGCTATTAACTGAGTACGACATAACATATGTCACTCAGAAAGCCATAAAAGGGAGCGCTTTGGCTGACTACCTAGCCCATCAACCCGTAAGTGATTACCAACCAATACCATTCGACTTCCCAGACGAGGATATTTTGGCATTGTCCGACGAAAAAGAAGGCGATAACAAAGACAAATGGATTTTAAGATTCGATGGAGCTTCTAATGCTTTAGGGCACGGAATTGGGGCCATTTTGATTTCGCCAAAAAGAGAATTCATCCCTGTCTGCGCCAGGCTATGTTTCGATTGTACCAATAATGTCGCTGAATATGAGGCATACTCCTTAGGGATCCAAGCGGCATTAGATATGAAAGTAAGGACACTGGAAGTCTACGGAGACTCTGCTTTAGTCGTCCACCAGTTAAAAGGTGAATGGGAAACCAGAGATAGCAAGCTTCTCCCCTATCACGCCCACATTATGGAAATGATCAGAGATTTCGAAGAGATTTCTTTCCATCATGTTCCTCGGGAAGATAATCAGATGGCTGACGCTTTGGCCACTCTCGCTTCAATGTTCAAAGTAAACAATGACTATGACGTGCCCCTCATCGAGGTAGAAAAGCGTCATGAGCCCGCATACTGCCAAGTAGTCGAAGAACAATCAGATGGAAAACCTTGGTATCATGATATCAAGAGGTATATCCAGAGGCAAGAATACCCCGACAATGCCACAGAAAACGACAAGAGAACCCTGCGACGGCTCGCCATGGGGTTTGTCGCAACCTGGATCGTGACCGCGCGGCGAACAAGAGAGAGAATGGTGTGGAATGAAACAGGGAGTCGCCACCAACATTTTTATCCATAGGAAAAACATTGGAAAAAAAACTACTAAGTTCAATGAAGGCACTGGTAAAAATTATGAGATTCAAGTTCGGGAGTCGGTTACGAGTAGGGAAGGTATTAGCACCCTACGTCGCCTGTTGGAGACAGTACCAAGATTGAAAGCGCAATATAAATAGCCTTAAATAAAACATGGTTTCTTCCTTTTTTTGTATTTTTATTTAAAAAAAACGACAGAATAAAGTGAGAGAACTGTACAAACATAGAATGTCGAAGCGAGGTTAACGGGACGTTTCATCCGAATTAAACTCGACTTCAATATGAGACAGAGAGGGGAAGAGAATGCCAATAAGACGTCACGTCTAAACTAAACATCCTCGGGCAAAAGGATAGGGACAGGGAAGAGATAAGCGGGACGTCTTGTCCTAAGTATCCCTTCCCTATGAAATTATGGCAGAGGCTTAAGCAAAACTAGGGGGGAACCAACAAGACGTCACGTCTAAATTGATTTTCACTGAAGTGGTCAAGGAAAGGAACATTTATAAAAGAAACATAAAAGTAAAGAAATAAATCAACAAAAAAGGGAAATAAGAAAGACGGGCCCGACAGGGGTTAAAGTCCTGCTCCTACGTATTCTTGAATTATCAAGAAATCAGGGTTACGTAGTTCTGAATGTTGCTATTTTTAGGAAGGAATCTGAAAGATATTGGTGGATATCATTAAAGAGGAGGATCCATGCAAAGCGAAGTTCTTCGCACGTGCACGAATCTTAAGAGGATTGTGTAGACAGGAGTGCTCCCGTACGACACTATTTTTTTACAAAATCGCCCTTTTTATTATGTCAACTTATTATGGAAAAGAATAAAGATATTAACAGTGCAAACTAATGGAACACAGGCAACTTCAATCAACAAACAGCAAACTCACAGGAAAGTAAAAAAGGGGAACCGGAAGCAAAGAAATAAGGAAAGGAGTGGAACCGGTGTGACGAGCTAAGAACCGATGTGGGAGGTTGAGCACGGTGACGGTGTCAGACTGATTTCGAACTCGTACGCTGGCAGGGACAATGGACCGGAGTTGGACCTAAGCTGGAAATCCGAAGGTCACGACCGGTGTTGTAGGGAGTTGGTCCGGGGTGAACGCTGTTGAGCAGTAACGAAGATTGACAATGTATGGGAGTTGGAACGGAATCAGTTCTGTGATGACGAGGTACGTTCGGGATACGGACGGTGTGAGAGCAGTGGCTTTGTATTAGTGAAAAAGAGAAACTTCAAACCCTCTTTCGAACTAAGGGGTCCTTTGTGGTGACTAAGGCAAGTCACTGGTTTCAGGTGGGGAAGTCAGTTAAGGACCTTGAGGAATCAGAGAGAATTTCCAAAGTTTTCTCGCGTAGAGGGAGAATCTGAAGACTAACCCCTTGAGCTTCCTTGGTTGGGGCATTTATAGGGGCTTCGAGTCATGGGCTGAGGGTTTTGGGACAACCAGAAACCCCACTCACCCATCTGTGTAGTGGTGTGCAGCTCTGGCCATTATCATTGGTGGGGAGCAAGGTTTTCAGTGGGATTTTTTTTAATTGCCCACTTCCGCCTCCCTGTCTGCCATTTTTTAGGGAGTGCGATTCCAGGTCACCGCGCATAATCTTCCGACCTCGTCCCTCCGTTGTCAATTTTGTGACACCGGTTAGCAAAGCCATTGGTTGGACGGAGTCTCCACTGATCCGATGTGGGGCCTTAAGAACCATTACCTGTGTCCTCACACCGACTGAATCTTTCAATGTAATCACAGGGGCCGGTGTTCTCCTTCCTGATCCGGATTTACTACCAGCCGGTGTGTCTATTTTGACCTCGGTCCGCCCACGAGATCGTCTTACTTGGACCAGACTCGCTCGTCTTTTGGTTGTCAGATCCGAGACATCGGCCATTAAGGGACTCCTGAGGTGAGGACGTTGGGCTGAGTTGAGGCGAGGACGAACGTTTGGGCGGAGTTGATGTTAGCTAACACCGTCTGTAGAACGTTGTGTGAAGTGGGCGGAGTGCCACACCGTTTATGGGACGGTGTGTGAAGAGGCGGAGTTCCACACCGTTCATGGGAAGTATATGAGGGCGGAGTGCAAATGAGGCGGTTGGCGGAGTGTTGAGGACTCATGGGCGGAGTGTTGAGGACTCATGGGCGGAGTGTTAAGATGAGGACTCATGGGCGGAGTTGAGGTGCGGTGTTAACTTAGGCCTTGTCCGGTGTTACCAACTTCAAGGCTGAGTCCGGTGTCATCGTAATTTGGGCCGGACCGAAAGAGGTGTTCACAGATGCCCCTCTTTACTCTCTTTCACGAGAAATGTAAATTTCCGAGGTGAAAGGGGAGTAAAGATATGAACACCGATGTAGGGGCTAAGTAGGACCAAAATCCGGTGTGGGGCTTAATGATGTGGCATTTTAAACAGCCGACGTGTCTCAAATGTGGTCCACGTCACTGGGTGACTGAGCATCCCACGTGTCATCAGCTAACTGGCTCTTTCAAAATTTAAAATTCGCGCCACTGGGCCGGAATGCCAAAAGTCGGCCTTTTCTAATGGGCCATGGGCCGGAATGTGGAAGGTTCTGGATCTCAGCTCCTCCCTCTATAAAAGCAACTTCGGGGATCCATCATTTTCACTCCTTTCTTGATATTGAAGTGCTGCCTCTCCGACGTTCAACCTCTCCGGTGTTCAAAGTTCTCCTCCGGCGTTAAAGCTTTTTCTCCGGTGTTACGTCCTGGCTCGTACTAAAAGAACTGCTCGCATCGCCTCAGCAGGTAGCCATCCCACCCTTCACTTTAATTTTGTAGATAAGTCATGGGGGACACCGGTTCGAGTAATGACTCCATCGAGGTCCTGTCTGGTCCTCCTTCAATTACATCCCGGCGTCAGCCGGGTGGAGTTTCGAGCCGAGGTCCGAGTCACCAAAGTGGGGCAACTTCGGGAGCTTCACATCGGTTTGTCTCATCAGGGCACCGTTTCTCCGCATTGCCTTTGTGGGAAACAGAGGGGTTTGACACATCGTCAGGCTCCTCATTTAACTTTGGCACTGCTAGTGAAGGGGCAAGCAGTGCCGATTTATATCTTACTGACGATGTGGCCTTTTACAGTTGTATTCCCTTTCTTCGCCATACCGTCCGAATGGCTTCTGAAAATTCCTCCACCGGTGTTGCTGTGATTACTGACCCTATTGAGACAAACGTCTTGGCACACCGGATCAACTGGCTAGCTGAGAAGGCCAGAGATCCTTACTTCTGGGTTCATGAAGACCCAAAGACGATTGTCTCCCGGTATGCTGAAGACGCTGCCGATGTCACCATCGAAGATGTCGTTGTTCATGCCGATGTTGAGCATGAAAACGACTTTACCGTATTCTGCCCCCAAACCTCGGACAGGATCTGCCACCAACCGGGGTCAAGGAACCTTTTTATGTATGAGATGGTCTTCTCCAAGATCGGCGTCCGCCTCCCATTGACGGAGTTTGAGATGGGGGTGCTCCGGTTTCTTGACTGCGCTCCTAGCCAACTTCACCCCAATGGCTGGGGCTTGGTAAGGTCCTTGGAGGTGCTTGGGGAGTACTTCCACTTCGTCCCCACAGTGGCCCTCTTTTTCACTTATTGCAGGGTGATGCGCCGGGGTAACTCTGGAGGGGGTCTAGGCTTCATCAACCTCCGCTGCGACTCAAAGGTGGTTAACTTCGAAAGTTACACCGAATCGACCAAGACGGACGGGGTCAGTTTCAAACACTCCTATGTCAAAGTCGAGGTCAATGCTGGTAGGCCGGTGTTCTGGGAGAATTCTGATCTTTCCAGAAAGTTTTACACCGGCTGGACTCATGAACACTTTCTCCTGACAAGCAATGCCTACATCGTCAGTGAGAGTAACTTGTCAACTGAGTCCAAGAAAGTCCTGGATGCTCTGAAGGGTTATTCGGCCATTGCCAAGTTCTCTTGCAAGAGGCTTTTGGGGACGGAGTCAGGCCGGGATACTTACCTTGGTAGTCATTGTTCACTTTCCTCCTTTTATTATCTATTTATTTCTGATACATTCACACCGGTACTAACATCATTTTTTTTTTTGAAGGCGAGATGGCTCGGATAGACATCCTCAGGAAACTGAGAGAGGCTGCTGAAGCCCGGAACGCCGCCGCTGCCGCACAGGAGAACAGGGTGACTCCTCGACGCACGCCGGCCAAGGTGGTGAGCATACCGGCAGAAAATATTGAGGCAATGACCCTGGGACCGGCTGAAAGGGCCCCAGCTAAAAGGAAGTCCAACATCGGCTCAACCTCCAAGCCGAAAAAGCAGAAGGCTCGAAAGGTTGTGGCCGAGGTAGAGGTGCCAACGGAGGAGGAGGCCGGTCCTGTAAATGTTTCTCCAGTCCGGTCTCAACCTGAGGACATCGTTGTCAACTCCCATCTCTCAGATTTTCTCGAGTACGTTGGAGGGACACCGGCTCGGGTTCACATCCCCTTCAAGCTCAAGGCCGATCTCCCTGCTTCTGAAGCTCAGTCTGCTGCTGAAGCAGCTATTTTTAATTTGGTTGAGGCAGCCGGGGTCCTCAGCTCTTTAGGCCGCTCTTACTACTCCGGTGTCGAGGCTAAGGAATGCCTAGACCGGATGAAGAAAGCTGAGGCCTTGAGAGTCGAGGCTCAGACTGCTTTGACCGAGAAGGAGCAGGAGCTGACCAAGAGCAAGGAGGACCTGTCCGAACTCGCTGCTGCTTACACATCGGCTGCCAAGAGGGCAGATGCTGCTGAGGCTAAGGCTAAGGCTTCAGAGGACGCTCTCAAAGCTCTCCGGACCGAACTGGATGAAGCCAAGGCTGCGAAGGCCGAGGTGGACAAGAAAAACAAGGAACTATCTGGGAAGCTTGCCGATGTGCAGGAAGAGCAAGCGAAGGAGCGGATGGAAGCCGAGGAGCAGATGGCTGAATTTTCGGTACTGGCCGATGTCGCCTTCAGTTCTGCCGTTCGCCAGGTTGTACATCGGAATTCCGCTGTTCAACTTAACCTGAACGGTATAGGTGTCTACTATGAATTTCATGGTGGTCACCTATATGCTATGGACCGGGGTCAGGCTTCGGAACCTGAGGATATTCCTTATGAACTGATGCCCCTCCCCGAAGGCCAGAGCATGGAACTGAGGACGGTGTCGGAGGAATCCGAGAGGACAGCCTCTGCTAGACCGGACTCTCCAGCACCCAACTCTTAGGTTTTTTTTTTCTTAGCCTTGTTCCGGGATGGGCTCCGGAGTTTTACTTTTTGTAATGGCCTCAGTGCCCTCTATTAATACAATGCAATTTTCATCCATCTGCTCATCTTCTTTTTCTTTCAAAATGTTTCCAAGTATCTCTCTCTTGTGACCGGTATGACTTGAAGTAACACCGTCTAATTATCAACTTAGGATTTCATCATGAACATTCTTTTGCGAAGCATAGAACCTCGGATTAGTGTGTCACGGCCACTCCGTCCACAACTTTGATTAACCTTCGAACCTCCGGTGTAATTGGCCTGACATCGGTCTTGGCAACAACCCAATTCTATCCGAGGTGGGTTTCATGACACCGTTTGTTACGCCTCGAAGTGGTAAGAGGTGTAACCATTGGGACATCGTCTCTCGCAACTTGACAGGGTCTACTTCATTTGACCTTGAGGGTCATGACACCGTCCTTTGGATTACCACGTCTTAGAATAGAGTGGACCTCCTCTACCTAGTGTTCATATCGGATCAACACCGTTTTTTTTTTTTTTGAAGAATCAAGAGAGCTGTTTTCTTCTTTAACATACGGTGGGTGATAGGAAGGTAACAGTGGGGAATTCCCCCTTGATTGAAGATAAAATATGGGGTGTGGCCCTTGATTTATGGAAGAGTAAAGAAAAATGGGGTTGTCTTTCGACTGACTGGAAAATAAATGTGGGGTGTGGCCCTTGGTTTGCAGAGAGGTAAAGGTGGGGGATTGCCCCTTGACTGACAGGAAAATAAATGTGGGGTGTGGCCCTTGGTCTGCAGAATGGTAAAGGTGGGGGATTGCCCCTCGGCTGACAAAAATAAATGTGGGGTGTGGCCCTTGGTTTGCAGAATGGTAAAGGTGGGGGATTGCCCCTTGGCTGACAGGAAAATAAATGTGGGGTGTGGCCCTTGGTTTGTAGAAAGGTAAAGGTGGGGATTGCCCCTTGACTGACAGGAAAATAAATGTGGGGTGTGGCCCTTGGTCTGCGGAATGGTAAAGGTGGGGGATTGCCCCTTGGCTGACAGGAAAGTAAATGTGGGGTGTGGCCCTTGGTCTGCGGAATGGTAAAGGTGGGGGATTGCCCCTTGGCTGACAGGAAAATAAATGTGGGGTGTGGCCCTTGGTCTGCGGAATGGTAAAGGTGGGGGATTGCCCCTCGGCTGACAAAAATAAATGTGGGGTGTGGCCCTTGGTTTGCAGAATGGTAAAGGTGGGGGATTGCCCCTTGGCTGACAGGAAAATAAATGTGGGGTGTGGCCCTTGGTTTGTAATGACTGCAAGTCTTTGGGAAACTGCCTGGGGTGATGCTCCTGTTGGAATTGTTTAGGAAGTGTAGTTCCACTGGGGAAGGATATCCCCTCCTGGTGACCTTCATGGTACCACTGGGAAAGTGTTAGGTGAGTTGGGACAGACAATCTGGGGGGTTGTCGGGGAACTGTCCTTCTAAGGAAAGAGAATGAAATCTGGGGAGATGCCCCAGTTTGATATGGCTGCATGTTGTTAGGGGACTGCCCTTTGAAAGAAATCTGGGGAGATGCCCCAGTTTGGGTTGACTGGGAAGTGCAGTCCCACTGGGGATGGGTTTGGGAAGTGTAGTTTTTGGTGATTACGGTTCTGCTGGGGAAGAGAACTCAGGAAGTGCCAGCTTCGGCAATCGTGATTTCACTGGGGATGCAAATCTACTGATTTCTCTTGGGGAAGACTTCTGATCCAGATTTTTTTGTCAGGTTCTCCATTTTAGTGTGACGTAGTTCCATCACCCTTCAAAACAGATGGTTAGAAGCACGAGTAACAAAAGAATTAACATTTTGAGCAACCTTTCCTAAGAGATAGGCTTTCAAGATAGCTCATGGATGAGATAGAGACAAATTCTGTCTTCCAGGAATATAACTAGCAGGATTGGTTATGCTTTCTCACGGGCCGGGTCTGACGCCAGGATGCATTTCGTTCCACCACGACTTTTCATTTCATCACTTTTCATTTCAAAAATTTCCTCTTAAGAAAAACTTGTTCATTTATAAGATTCAGCCGTAGATTCAGGGGAAGGAAAAGGAAAGCTTATTTTATTATTGAATATAAGTATGTACATTGGTAATGAAGGTAGAGGTAACAAAACATATGTATAAACAATTAAAAGGTGGGAGAGAAAGATGGCCTTTTGAACCCTCCAGCGATTCCCCGCGAGTGATAAGAATCCGGATCTTTCCTCACGACTTCAAGACCATCCTCTGATTTTACTTCTGGGAAATGATTTTGACAAAGATGCGCTTGCCTGACCAGTTTTCTTTCTCTGAAGAGTTCACGTCCTTACGCTTGGACTTGTGGCTTTTATTCTACCATGAGCCGCCCTTCCGGGTTTTCGACTCATCAAGCAGCTCTAATTGTTGCCTAGGCTGCCCCATGGGTTTTCAGCCTAGCGAGCACCCCTTTTTTTTTTTTTTTTTTAGGCAAAATATTTCTTCACCGCGTCGGCGTTCACAGGCATTGGTAGATCCTCTCCATCCACGTTGGTGAGGATTAGAGCTCCTCCAGAGAAAGCCTTTTTCACGACGTATGGTCCTTCGTAATTAGGTGTCCATTTTCCTCGGATGTCCTTTTGGATTGGCAAGATTTTCTTGAGGACTAGGTCTCCTTCTCGGAATTGTCGAGGTCGTACCTTCTTTTCAAACGCTCGTTTCATACGCTTTTGATACAGCTGACCATGACAAAGGGCCGCTAATCTCTTCCCATCAATTAGATTTAACTGGTCATGTCGAGTTTGGGTCCATTCATCTTCCTTTAATTCTGCCTCCATTATCACTCGAAGAGAAGGGATCTCTACTTCGAAAGGCAGGACTGCCTCCATACCATAAACCAGGGAGAATGGAGTTGCCCCAGTTGAAGTTCGGACCGAGGTACGATACCCATGTAAAGCAAAGGGGAGCATTTCGCTCCAATCTCTGTAGGTCACAACCATTTTCTGTACGATCTTCTTGATGTTTTTATTGGCTGCCTCGACTGCCCCATTCATTTTAGGGCGATACGGGGAGGAATTATGATGGTGGATTTTGAAGTCTTCACAAAGTTCCTTCATCATTTTGTTATTCAAATTCATGCCATTATCAGTGATGATCTGACTCGGCAGACCGTACCGGCATATCAGTTCACGCTTGACAAATTTAACCACAACACTCCTTGTCACATTGGCGTACGAAGCAGCTTCTACCCATTTTGTGAAATAGTCGATAGCGACTAAAATAAAACGATGACCGTTAGAGGCTTTTGGCTCGATGGGTCCAATGACGTCCATACCCCACATTGAAAAGGGCCAGGGAGCTGACAAGACATTCAGGGAAGACGGGGAAGCGTGAATATGGTCCGCGTATATCTGACATTTGCGACACTTACGAACATAGGCAAAACAGTCTGACTCCATGGTCATCCAGTAGTAACCAGCCCTCAAGATCTTTCTCGACATGGCGTGCCCGTTGGTGTGAGTTCCAAAACATCCCTCGTGGACATCCCTCATGATTTTACTTGCCTCATCGGTGTCGATGCAACGAAGAAGGACAGAGTCGTAGTTTCTCTTATAAAGCACATCACCGTTTAAGAAGAAACCCATGGCGAGCCGTCGCAGGGTTCTCTTATCATTCTCTGTAGCACCTTCGGGATATTCTTGATGTCGGATATACCTCTTGATATCGTGATACCAAGGCTTCCCATCTGACTCCCTTTCAATCATCTGGCAATATGCGGGTTCGTGGTGCCGCACTATTTCAATGAGAGGCATGTCGTAATCATTGCTCACCTTGAACATAGATGCTAGGGTAGCCAAAGCATCAACCATTTGGTTGTCCTCCCGGGGAACATGGTGAAAAGAAACATCATCAAATTCCTTAATCAACTCCTTGATGCGAGTTTGATAGGGAATTAATTTGCTGTCTCTAGTCTCCCACTCTCCTTTTAGTTGGTGAATGACCAGGGCAGAGTCCCCGTATACTTCCAATTTCTTCACTTTGGCATCCAATGCTGCTTGGATTCCCAGAGAACACGCCTCGTACTCAGCGATGTTATTGGTACAATCAAAACATAATCGAGCACAAACGGGGATAAGTTCTCTGTTAGGTGAAATGAGGATTGCTCCGATTCCGTGTCCTAATGCGTTAGAAGCACCATCAAACCTTAGGGTCCATTTATCCTTTTGGGCTCCTTCTTCATCAATCAGGGCCATGATATCTTCGTCCGGGAAGTCAAACTGCATGGGCTGATAATCTCTTATGGGTTGATAAGCTAGGTAGTCAGCCAGAACACTTCCTTTTATAGCCTTCTGAGTGACATAGACTATATCGTACTCAGTTAGCAGGACCTGCCATCGAGCAATCCTTTCGGTCAAGGCAGGTTTTTCAAAGATATATTTGACAGGGTCCATTTTGGAAACTAGCCAAGTAGTGTGGTTTATCATGTATTGTCTCAAACGTCGGGCTGCCCATGCTAACGCACAACAGGTCCTTTTCAGAGCAGAATACCTCATCTCGCAGTCAGTGAACTTCTTGCTTAGATAATAAATGGCATGCTCTTTCTTCCCGGTCTCATCATGTTGCCCCAACACACAACCCATGGATTCATCTAACACTGTAAGGTATAAAATGAGTGGTCTTCCCGGGGTAGGTGGGATCAAAACTGGCGGGTTCTGCAAGTACTGCTTTATCTTTTCAAAAGCCTTTTGACAATCCTCGTTCCATTGAACTGGTTGGTTCTTGCGGAGCAATTTGAAAATTGGCTCGCATATTGCCGTCAACTGTGAGATGAAGCGAGCGATGTAATTTAATCTCCCTAGGAAACCTCTAACTTCCTTTTCTGTACGGGGAGGAGGCATTTCAAGAATGGCTTTAACTTTGTCAGGGTCGACCTCTATGCCTCTCTTGCTTACTATGAATCCCAGTAATTTCCCGGATCTTGCGCCGAAGGTGCACTTGGCTGGGTTTAGCCTAAGCTTGAATTTCCTCAATCTTTCGAAGAGTTTCCTTAGGTCTTCCATATGCCCTTCATCCGTTTTAGACTTGGCAATAATATCATCGACGTAAACCTCCACCTCCTTGTGCATCATGTCATGGAAAAGGGTTACCATGGCCCTCTGGTAAGTTGCTCCGGCATTCTTTAGACCAAAAGACATCACCTTATAACAGAAGGTTCCCCATAAGGTGATAAATGTGGTTTTTTCCATATCCTCGGGCGCCATCTTAATTTGATTGTATCCGGAGAAACCGTCCATGAATGAAAAGATCGTATGTTGTGCGGTATTGTCGACCAGAACATCAATCTGAGGCAGGGGAAAATCATCCTTGGGGCTAGCCCTGTTCAAATCGCGATAGTCCACGCACATTCGTACTTTGCCATCCTTTTTCGGGACCGGGACGATATTTGCCACCCACTGTGGGTATTTTGCCACGGCTAAGAACCCGGCATCAAATTGCTTCTTGACTTCTTCCTTGATTTTCAAAAGCATCTCAGGTTTCATACGTCGCAGCTTCTGCTTTACCGGCAGACATTCGGGTTTTAATGGTAACCTATGTTCGACAATGCTATTGTCCAGTCCCGGCATATCTTGGTAAGACCAGGTGAAAACATCGCTGAACTCTCTCAACAACCCAATCAGTTCCTGCCTCTGTTCTTTACTTAACGAGGTACCAATTTTGACTTCCTTTTTAACTCCTCCAATTCCCAAATCGATAACCTCGGCTATCTCTAAGTAGGGCAGAATTTCCCTATCCTTTTGTTCCAATAACCGGGTTAACTCAGGCGAGGGATCGCAGTCTTCATCATATTCCTCATTGGCGCAATCAGTTAGACAGTCAAAATCGTGAAATAAGACCGAATTCTCACTATTCTCAGATGAATCGCTTTCGGATCTGCATTTTCAGTGTATCATAGCAAATGAAAAGGAAAGCAAGCAAGAGAAAGGTTTAAATAATAGGTTACTAAACAGATCAAGCTATTTAGAAACTGACGGCATTTATTATTCAAACAAACGAACAAGTTTTTATTGTTACAAAATGAGATCCCGAAGCATAGCTAAAGGATCGAACAGAAAACATGATTACTTTGATGAAATGGTACAAATCGTGGGGAACTCTATGACCTCCCAGTTGTTCAGTTCCTGACCAGGTGAGCCAGCATACACAAATCCGGGGCCTTCATCAAGATCACTTTGGATCACGGCCACTTGATCTGGAAACATTACTCCGGCGCTCCTGAAGCTCTGGTAGAGGTCACAGATGGGGATTTTCGCAGTGTTGAATGCATGCCCGGTATGACGAGTAATCCTCTTCCCTCTCCTCTCTTCTTCTACCCTTTTTTGGTCTTCAGTGGTAGGCTGGTATCCCAGGCCGTACCTATTTTTGTTCTCAGGGAGACAGACAGGTTGAATTCTTCCTTCCAGTTCTCTTCCGAGTCCTTTTCCCGGCTTATATCCTCCTCGTAGCATGGTCTTTGCTACTGCTAGCGGTACCTTTGGGAAAGGCATGCTTGTGGCGTTGGCTATCTCCAAAGCCTGGAATGATGTCTCGAGGGCTTCCTCGGCTGCCTCTACATAGGGGGTAGTAACTGGCTTACTGACCAGAAGATCCTCCTCTCCAGAAACGATTACCAGTCTGTTATCAACGATGAACTTTAGTTTCTGGTGTAAAGTGGAAGGAACTACCCCTGCTGAATGAATCCATGGCCTCCCTAACAAGCAACTATAGGCGGGCATGATATCCATTACTTGGAAGAGAACTTGAAAGATATGGGGTCCAACTTGTATGGGTAGCTCAACTTCGCCTATGACCTCCCGTCGGGTCCTATCAAAAGCTCTTACTATCATGGAGCTCGGTCTCATGCATGCCCCATCTATGGGTAGTTTAGCTAATGTAGACTTGGGCATCACATTCAAGGATGATCCATTATCGACGAGCACTTTTGCCATAATATGGTCTTGACACTTCACAGAGATGTGGAGAGCTTTGTTGTGTCCTTTCCCTTCCACCGGCACCTCGTCATCCATGAAAGTCAGATAGTTACTGGCCACTATATGTCCGACAATACCTTGGAACTTATCAACAGGCAAGTCATGTTTCACGTGTGCCTCACTTAGCACCTTCATCAGCGCGTTCCGATGTGATTCAGAACTTGTCAGCAGAGATAATAAGGAGATCTTGGCGGGGGTATAGTTCAACTGATCCAATACCTGGTAATCGCTGTGGCGGATAAATTTTAAGAACTCCTTAGTCTCCTCTTCTGGCACAACCTTCTTTGCTTCGCCAACGATCCCAACCTTCCCGGTTTTGCCTTCCGCGGCAGTCTTGTCTTGCTTTGGCTCTGAAGGTGCATACACTCTCCCACTTCGGGTCATTCCGCCTACACCGGCGATGTTGGTAACCAATAAAGCAGGCGCCGGATCAATTATTACGGGGTTGGAAACGACTATGTCCGTGTTATACTTCCAAGGCACGGCGTGGGAGTTGTCATACGGGAATAGAGCAGGTGGCCGTGCCGTAATAGTAGTTCTGGCAGGGGTCTGCGTTAGCGACGCGTTTTTACTATAAAATATGACCAGGGGTTTTGGGGCCCGAGGTCCAGTCTGTCCCTGTATCATATTTACCTCATCGCCATGGCGCTTGCAGACTCGTATAGTGTGACTGTCCATAAACCTTTGGAGAGTTTTTCGAAACTCTTGCTGCTTTGTCGATTGGGCATCATCGAAGTCTTCATCCCATTTGTCCTTCACTAACCCTACCTCAAACATAAGGGAGTGAATTCCTTTTAGAGGCATCTGAATGTCCTCAACATTGGACGTATACTCCACATCTTCCCCGATAGCATTGACCCCGGGCCCTTCATGATTAGGCAGAGGGTTTGTTGTCACATTTGGACTTTCTTCTCGGAAGCTTATCCAATCTGCCTGAATCAGGTCCCTTACTTTATATTTCAACGCCAGACAATTTTCAGTAGAATGGCCTGGTGCACCCGCATGATAATCGCATCGGGCATTAGGGTCATACCCCCTAGGATAAGGTGGCTGTAGTGGCCTCAAGGGACAGGGTACTACTAGAGTTTTTTCAATGAAATGAGGCAAGAGTTCAGTATAGGATATTGGGATGGGATCGAACTGGGGTGGAGCACGGTCATTGTTCCTTCTTTGGATATTTGGCGGTGGGTTGGCTTGTGGTGCTTGGTGTGGTATCTGTGGTGGCGCAGGCGGCCGTACAATGGTTGGTCTGAATTGTGGTGGATTATGGTTTGGAATAGCTGCCACATACGGGTGCGACACGCCGGGATATACTGGTGAAAGGCTAACTGGGGCAGGTGGCCCCGCCAGGTTTCTTCTCTGGTTGTGAGAGACCAAGTTGGTCTCCCCTTCTCTTCTCCTATTTTCGCCAAGTGTAGGTCTCCTTGCAGTTCCCATCCCAGATGGACTTCGGACTATCCTGCCGGTCCTTAGTCCATTTTCTATTCTTTCTCCAATAGTGACAATATCAGAGAAATGGGACGAGACACTTCCAATCATCTTCTCATAGAAAGGAGTTTGAAGCGTATCTATGAACATAGTGATCACCTCCTTTTCAGATAGAGGTGGGTCAACCTGTGCCGCCACTTCGCGCCACCTCTGGGCGTACTCCTTGAACGTCTCGTTATCTTTCTTACTCATGTTCTGCAACTGTCCCCTATCCG
Organism: Clitoria ternatea; assembly: GCA_037962975.1. NCBI lineage: Eukaryota > Viridiplantae > Streptophyta > Magnoliopsida > Fabales > Fabaceae > Clitoria > Clitoria ternatea. Next base: position 149,575,002 of record CM075670.1, read on the forward strand.
GGGCCATGTCCAGGTTATATTTGTATTGTTGCATGAACGAGTCTGCTAGGTCCTTCCAGCAGCGTATACGAGAGCGTTCCAGATGATTGTACCATGTCAGGGGAGCCCCAACCAGGCTGTCCTGAAAACAATGAATCAGCAGAGGGTCATTTGACGCATGCGAAGCCATCTTACGGCAATACATGGTTAGATGATTCTTTGGGCATGTCAACCCTCTGTATTTGTCAAAATCGGGCGTCTTGAATTTAGGAGGTATGACGACATCAGGGATTAGGCAAAGTTCAGCAGCAGTGCCTGTCCCAAATTTACTTGTTCCTTCCATCTCCCTTAAACGCCTTTCCAAGAATTCTAACCTCTCTTCCTGGGTGGTAGCCACAGCACTCGGACCGGCAGCAGTGTGTTGACCAAACTTCCCATATTGCTGGCAGGAATGAAATAGGTCAGTGTTTGGTATGAAGGTATCCAGTTTGGCAGTGGTTCGGGGTATATGAATGGTATGAGCAAGTTGTGCTTGGGCGGCTTGTGTTTGGGCGGCTTGAGTATGAGTGGGTGGCACCTGGGTGGCTTGTGCTTGGGTAAGTGGGTTGTTTGGTTGATTAGTGTTAGGCTGGGCAGTGATGGGAACTTGGTCTTGGTGGAAAGGTTCTTCCTGGAGTGGTGGGAAATACCCATGCGGCAAACCATACGGAGGAAAGGGAATAACATTTCCTTCCTCATCCACAAAAGTGTGTTGTTGGGTGTTTGCAGGATTTGGTCTCCTTATGCGAACAACGAGGGGAGGTGCAGTGGTCCTGGGGTCGGACCCTGCAGCCGGATCTTGACCGTGATGAGAGGTGGGTGGTTGTTGCCGGGCGTCTTCAACCCCTGCAGAAGATCCCCCTTCTGTGACTCTCCTTTCTAGGAGCTTGGCCATCTCGGCCATCTGTTCCTTGACCTGGGCGAGCTCAGCCTTCAAATTCTCATTTTCTTGTTCTATGTCAACCATGAGTTTCTTCCTGAGCCTGGTCCCGTAAGAATGTTTACCCGTAATGTCTTTAGAAAGGAACACAAAAGAAAATTTAGAAAAGATAAGCGAATTAAAGAAAAAATTAAGTGAAACGAGATTACGTGGGAAGCAATGTTGGAACTTGACGGATCCTTCGACTGTTCCTCAGAACGTCGCGTTCAAAAGTACTAAGTAAAGCATTGAATGGAAATTAACATGAGATAGTTGTGAAGACAAAGGAATCCATTATCTCGAAAAGAGTACATTATTGCCATAAAGTGCCGAGTTACAAAGCGGAAAAATAAATCATCCATCCCTAGCTCGGGCAATCATTTCCCTCATTTTACAAATTCGTCCTCTGCAGTAATCTAAGAACGTTGCAATTTCCCTAGGAGTGTTGACAGGGTTAGCAATTCCTTCCGCTTGTTTGAGTAAAAACGGGAGATCTTCTAGAGCTCCGTTGGCCAGGTACGCCAGCTTAGCAAAGCGACCCATCCATAAGTGAATAGTTTCATTTTGTTCAGCTTCTAAGAGGCGTATGGTCTCTTGACAATCTTGCTCAATGTTTATGGCGCGTTGTCGTTCCCTACTTATCTCTTGTTCGCAAGCCTTTTTCATTTCATTGAGCTGTTGTTCCAATTTGTGGACTTGCGTCTGTAGGAGCTCTTTTTGTACCATGATATTCTGCTCGTTTTCTTTCGATTGTGCCAGCATATCCTTCAGAAGACGTTTTTCAGCCAGGATGGTATCACTTTGTTTGTTCTTCATTTTTAGTTGAGAATTGGCCGCTTGAAGACATTGGTCTTGTTTTATCATGTAGCTCTCATCAATCTTTCGTTTCTTCCTGATCTCTTCAACGGCTTACTTGTTCTCCAGGTTCTCCCTTTTCTGAAGGATGTATTCTTGCTGACATCTCAATAAGTCTTCCTCTAGCTTCTTGTTCCTGGCAGCTAACTCTTCTATTTTGGTCTTTAGCGCCTTGGTTGCTTCATCCTCCGCAACAAGTGACGGAGCAGGAGGATTTTCCTGGAGACGAGGGGGACTCCTGAAGGGTAATTTAACAATAGAGACCCTATTCAAGATCCACTCATAATATTCTCCTCTGACATCATGGCTTCGGGCCCCCAGTTCTCTTCCCTTCCGGTGGACTTTCTTCCATGCATTCGCTATATCCCGAATGACAAGGACACAGCTTCCTTTCGAGTAATATGAGACGAAAGGAATGAGAGACTCTTCATCAGGTGGTCCAAGCAAAGGATAAGCTAGCTGACGCTTGGCTATGATGGGATTATAGTTGATACACCCTTGTGTACCAATAAGGGGAACATTTGGGTAATTTCCACAGTGATGAACAATTGATTCAATTTCCAACCATTGGGGATACCACCTAACCTTCTCAGCTGTGAGCCCTATAAGGTGATTGGCCCACTCACGCCCACTTTTCACTGCTAATTGACATAGCTTCAGATCAGAAACCGGGCATTCGGCCTTACAGACTTGGTGGAAAACATGCGATGTGAGCCATACATACAAAACAGGTAGACAATAAACAACCCTTTTTCCACCTTGTGTGTGACAGAAATCCATGGTGCAGTACACATTTGCCAACACAGCCGTGACAGGATTCTCAAGCCTGTGCTTGCGAGCTAGGAATACGGCAATAGCATCATAATCCACATAGTTATCAATGTTGGGGAACAAGACAACGCCATAGATGGTAATAGCTAGAGCATCCATAAAGGCTTCCCAATCTTCTTTTTCTGCTAGGACCTGCATATGTTTCTCGAGAAATTCCCGAGTGAATCCAGGGATCTGATTTCTATTTAGCTGCGCGTCCCTCAAGGTGTCGGGACGGATCTTTAGAACACGGGCGACGGAAGCAGTAGTTGCATGATGGTCAAGATGACGATAAGGTATCTGTCCTTCTAAAGGCATCCCCAAAATTTGTTCAAATTCTTCAATAGATGGGGCCAACTGAAAGTCTCTGAATGTGAAACACCTGAGAGGTGGGTCATAGAATTGCGCTAAGGCAGTGATCGCCTCAGTTTGCACTTCCACTTCTAACAATTTCAGAACCTTTCCATACTTTCTTGTAAAAGCCATTTTCTGTGTCAGGCTTAATTTTTCTCCCCATTGTTTGCAGACTACCCATGTCAATCTTCTTGGCCTTAAGGTGCAATACTTTCCTCAACTCGGTCACATTTGTGTCACAACTATCAGATCTCATGTTAATTTCCATATTGCTCAAAGGTACCCGCTAAATTCCAAACAGCTTCCTGTAAGAGCAAAGAGAGAAAAAGAAATCAGTTACTGCTATGTTTTGTGAACCAACTACTTCTTCATTAATTTATTGGAAAATACTTTCAGTTTGAGAAGTAGCGGTCGGCAAAACTCATGTGAAACTAAAGTCGCACGGGTTATGGATCTTCCCAACGTCATCAATATCTGCTTGAATAGAATTTTGTTTTCATTTTGACGATTGGGAAGATCTATAACCCAGGACTCATAAGCACGCAAAAAGTGAGGGAACTGCTTATTTGTTAAAGGATTACTATTTTTTAGAAAGAAAAAACGATTCACCCTTTGTTTGGAATAAAGTATCCCTTTGAACACGTAAGCAGTTCATCAATTTTGGATTTAAAGGGAAAGCGAGAATGAGATAAGGTATAGTAAAGCCTGCCCTTTTGTGCCTTAAGCCAGGTTTTTTTTTCTGAAAGCCTTTTCTGGGACCTATAGCTTATCTAACAGTGGATTTCTCACGTTGGGTGGCTTCCGCTAGACATCTAGAAGGTCACCAGAGCCAAGATCCTAATCATGACAGGGACGCAAACAGTGAGGAATTCACTAAGTGCGTATATCATGAGAGGTCGAACTCTGGTTGAGGTTCTCACGAATACCGGATAGGAAGTACATCCCATACGATTCCGTTACCAACCCCTCCTAACTTAAGCTTCATTTGGGGCCCGGGTATAGGGCTCCACTCATAAGTGTGTGCAAATAATTGTGAGTGTAGTGTGTGGAAGGGCAGTCCATACCTTATACCTTACCCATTCTGCACAAAGAACAAACACAGAGCAAATATACAATGTCGTCTACCCTAGGGTTCAATGTTTGCGGAAAAGTAACATGGTCTCCTGCCCTAGGGTTCAATAGACATACAAAATATAGACAAAGAAACAAATAACAAGACGATTAAAACAAGAACAAACATTCACAACAATCAATAGAAAATAAGACAATGGAAAAAAATCCAAGCTAACAAAGGCTATATAAAAAAGAACATGCGCTTTCAATCAAACTGGCCTGACTCTCCAAGTTCTCTTCCCCAGTGGAGTCGCCATCTGTCACAACCTGGATCGCGACCGCGCGGCGAACAAGAGAGAGAATGGTGTGGAATGAAACAGGGAGTCGCCACCAACGTTTTTATCCATAGGAAAAACATTGGAAAAAAAACTACTAAGTTCAATGAAGGCACTGGTAAAAATTATGAGATTCAAGTTCGGGAGTCGGTTACGAGTAGGGAAGGTATTAGCACCCTACGTCGCCTGTCGGAGACAGTACCAAGATTGAAAGCGCAATATAAATAGCCTTAAATAAAACATGGTTTCTTCCTTTTTTTGTATTTTTATTTAAAAAAAACGACGGAATGGAGTGAGAGAACTGTACAAACATAGAATGTCGAAGCGAGGTCAACGGGACGTTTCATCCGAATTAAACTCGACTTCAATATGAGACAGAGAGGGGAAGAGAATGCCAATAAGACGTCATGTCTAAACTAAACATCCTCGGGCAAAAGGATAGGGACAGGGAAGAGATAAGCGGGACGTCTCATCCTAAGTATCCCTTCCCTATGAAATTATGGCAGAGGCTTAAGCAAAACTAGGGGGGGAACCAACAAGACGTCACGTCTAAATTGATTTTCACTGAAGTGGTCAAGGAAAGGAACATTTATAAAAGAAACATAAAAGTAAAGAAATAAATCAACAAAAAAGGGAAATAAGAAAGACGGGCCCGACAGGGGTTAAAGTCCTGCTCCTACGTATTCTTGAATTATCAAGAAATCAGGGTTACGTAGTTCTGAATGTTGCTATTTTTAGGAAGGAATCTGAAAGATATTGGTGGATATCATTAAAGAGGAGGATCCATACAAAGCGAAGTTCTTCGCACGTGCACGAATCTTAAGAGGATTGTGTAGACAGGAGTGCTCCCGTACGACACTATTTTTTTACAAAATCGCCCTTTTTATTATGTCAACTTATTATGGAAAAGAATAAAGATATTAACAGCGCAAACTAATGGAACGTAGGCAACTTCAATCAACAAACAGCAAACTCACAGGAAAGTAAAAAAGGGGAACCGGAAGCAAAGAAATAAGGAAAGGAGTGGAACCGGTGTGACGAGCTAAGAACCGATGTGGGAGGTTGAGCACGGTGACGGTGTCAGACTGATTTCGAACTCGTACGCTGGCAGGGACAATGGACCGGAGTTGGACCTGAGCTGGAAATCCGAAGGTCACGACCGGTGTTGTAGGGAGTTGGTCCGGGGTGAACGCTGTTGAGCAGTAACGAAGATTGACAATGTATGGGAGTTGGAACGGAATCAGTTCTGTGATGACGAGGTACGTTCGGGATACGGACGGTGTGAGAGCAGTGGCTTTGTATTAGTGAAAAAGAGAAACTTCAAACCCTCTTTCGAACTAAGGGGTCCTTTGTGGTGACTAAGGCAAGTCACTGGTTTCAGGTGGGGAAGTCAGTTAAGGACCTTGAGGAATCAGAGAGAATTTCCAAAGTTTTCTCGCGTAGAGGGAGAATCTGAAGACTAACCCCTTGAGCTTCCTTGGTTGGGGCATTTATAGGGGCTTCGAGTCATGGGCTGAGGGTTTTGGGACAACCAGAAACCCCACTCACCCATCTGTGTAGTGGTGTACAGCTCTGGCCATTATCATTGGTGGGGAGCAGGGTTTTCAGTGGGATTTTTTTTAATTGCCCACTTCCGCCTCCCTGTCTGCCATTTTCTAGGGAGTGCGATTGCAGGTCACCGCGCATAATCTTCCGACCTCGTCCCTCCGTTGTCAATTTTGTGACACCGGTTAGCAAAGCCATTGGTTGGACGGAGTCTCCACTGATCCGATGTGGGGCCTTAAGAACCATTACCTGTGTCCTCACACCGACTGAATCTTTCAATGTAATCACAGGGGCCGGTGTTCTCCTTCCTGATCCGGATTTACTACCAGCCGGTGTGTCTATTTTGACCTCGGTCCGCCCACGAGATCGTCTTACTTGGACCGGACTCGCTCGTCTTTTGGTTGTCAGATCCGAGACATCGGCCATTAAGGGACTCCTGAGGTGAGGACGTTGGGCTGAGTTGAGGCGAGGACGAACGTTTGGGCGGAGTTGATGTTAGCTAACACCGTCTGTGGAACGTTGTGTGAAGTGGGCGGAGTGCCACACCGTTTATGGGACGGTGTGTGAAGAGGCGGAGTTCCACACCGTTCATGGGAAGTATATGAGGGCGGAGTGCAAATGAGGCGGTTGGCGGAGTGTTGAGGACTCATGGGAGGAGTGTTGAGGACTCATGGGCGGAGTGTTAAGATGAGGACTCATGGGCGGAGTTGAGGTGCGGTGTTAACTTAGGCCTTGTCCAGTGTTACCAACTTCAAGGCTGAGTCCGGTGTCATCGTAATTTGGGCCGGACCGAAAGAGGTGTTCACAGGGTTTTTCTTAAGTGGAGACGTGCTTTACAAAAGAAACCATGATTCTATCCTTCTTCGCTGCGTTGATACCGCTGAAGCAAATAGAATCATGAGGGATATCCACGAGGGATCTTTCGGAACCCACATCAATGGGCACGCCATGTCAAGGAAAATCTTAAGGGCTGGTTATTTTTGGATGACCATGGAAGCAGACTGCTTCGCCTATGCTCGGAGATGTCATAAGTGCCAAATATATGCTGATCATATTCACGCACCCCCGTCATCTCTAAATGTTTTGTCAGCACCATGGCCCTTCTCGATGTGGAACATGGATGTCATTGGTCCCATTGAACCAAAGGCTTCAAACGGCCATCGTTTCATTTTGGTCGCCATTGATTATTTCACAAAATGGGTGGAAGCAGCTTCATACACTAATGTAACCAAGAGTGTTGTTGTTAAATTCGTCAAGCGTGAGTTGATATGTCGGTATGGCCTACCGAGCCAAATCATCACAGACAATGGTACAAACCTGAACAACAAAATGATGAAGGAGCTTTGTGAGAGCTTTAAAATCTCCCACCATAATTCCTCTCCGTACCGCCCGAAAATGAATGGGGCAGTCGAGGCGGCGAACAAAAATATCAAGAAGATAATATAGAAAATGGTAATAACCTATAAAGACTGGAACAAAATGCTTCCTTTTGCTCTGCACGGTTATCGTACCTCAGTCCGGACCTTGACTGGGGCAACTCCATTCTCTTTAGTTTATAGCATGGAAGCAGTCCTGCCTTTTGAAGTAGAGATTCCTTCCCTCCGAGTAATCATGGAAGCCAAACTGGTTGAAGCTGAATGGATCCAGACTTGACATGACCAATTAAATCTGATTGATAGTAAGAGACTGACTGCCCTCTGCCATGGTCAGTTATATCAAAGGCGTATGAAGCGAGCGTTTGAAAAGAAAGTACGACCCCGACAATTCCAAGAAGGAGACTTGGTGCTCAAGAAGGTTTTGTCGATGCATAAAGATCACCGGGGCAAATGGACTCCTAACTACGAAGGGCCTTATGTCGTGAAAAAGGCTTTTTCCGGAGGTGCTCTCATACTCGCCAACATGGATGGGGAAGATCTACCGATGCCTATAAACGCGGACGCAGTGAGAAGATACTACGCGTAAAAAAAAAGGGGGGGGGCTCGCTAGGTTGAAGACCTGAAAATGCGACCTAGGCAAAAGTTAGAGCAATTGGTGGGGTCAAAAATCCTAAGAAAGCGACCCCAACAAATTCACACCCTATAGATTCAACACTGCAATGCCAATTTTCCAAGTCACAGACAGGGGGATGGGTCTAGAACATCGAAGTCATTGTCAAGTCACGCCCTCGAAAGCAAAATCAGAAGATAAACAGGAAATCATGGAAAAGACCAGGAATCTTGTCGCTCTCAGGAAATCGATAGAGGATCTAAAAGGCCTTCCCTTCCATCCTTACCATCAATTCCTCACACCTTGTCATATTTTTGCATTATTATTGTCACCTGTACATATCTGTTGTTCATAAATAAAAAGTTTCCTTTCTTCTCACATGTGTTCATGACTAGAATGAATAAACAAGTTTTGCCTAAAAAGAATTTCTTAAAAAAATGAGCTTTGAGAAGAACGAAAACACAAAGTTATGGGGAACGAAGTGGACACCGTTGCCAGATCTTACCTCAAGCAAGCTCAACCAGCTCTGCGAAACAACCTCAATGAAGTCAGAAGTAATAATTATTTTGGCCATGAGTTACTTCAACGCCTGTCGCCAAGGGAGTCCGCCTGTAAGTTTTTAATTAGTTCGCGTTTCTCTGTTAAAGGATGGCCAGGAACCATGATCCCCGAGATGTGTAGTTGCCCAACTCTCTCCGTAGTAGACCTTCGGCATATCCGCAGTAAACCCCAAGTCCATTCTCTTTCACCCAAAGGGACATTACCCTGAATCACCAAATTTTCTCCCCCAGTGGAACCATAATCGCCAAAAACTACACTTCCCAAATCCTTCCCCAGTGGGACTACACTTCCCAGTCAACCCAAAACTGGGGCATCTCCCCAGATTCTTCTTTTGGTCAAGGGACAGTTTTCCCCAAAGACTCTTTCGATCATGTCAAACCGGGGCATCTCCCCGGGTTTATTCTTTCATTCAAAGGACAGTACCCCCCCTTCAAGCTTCATCCAATCATCTCAAACTGGAGCATCTCTCCCAGGTTCGTTCTCATTCATTCAAGGGGCAGTTCCCCAAGATTTCATCCAATCATGTCGAACTGGGGCATCTCCCCGGGTTTATTCTCTTATTCAAGAGGCAGTTCCCCAAGATTTCATCCAATCATGTCAAATTGGGGCATCTCCCTGGGTTTATTCTTTTATTCAAGGGGCAGTTCCCCAAGATTTCATCCAATCATGTCAAATTGGGGCATCTCCCTGGGTTTATTCTTTCATTCAAGGGGCAGTTCCCCAAGATTTCATCCAATCATGTCAAACTGGGGCATCTCCCCGGGTTCGTTCTCATTCATTCAAGGGGCAGTTCCCCAAGATTTCATCCAATCATGTCAAACTGGGGCATCTCCCCGGGTTTATTCTCTTATTCAAGGGGCAGTTCCCCAAGATTTCATCCAATCATGTCAAACTGGGGCATCTCCCTAGGTTTATTCTCTTATTCAAGGGGCAGTTTCCCAAGATTTCATCCAATCATGTCAAACTGGGGCATCTCCTCGAGTATATCCTCTTAATCAAGGGGTAGTTCCCCAACCACCCATAGTCATGTCAAACTGGGACATCCCCCCAGATTCATTCTCTTGCGTTCAAGGGGCAGTTCCCCAAGAACCCGCAGTCATGGCAACCGAGGGTCAACCCCAACCTTTACATTTCCTGCCAACAGTGAGTTAATTCGGACGAGACGTCTTGTTAACTCCCCCAACCTCTACATTTCCTGCCAACATTGAGTTAATTCGGACGAGACGTCCTGTTAACTCCCCCAACCTCTACATTTCCTGCCAACATTGAGTTAATTCGGACGAGACGTCCTGTTAACTCCCCCCACCTTTTATAATTCCTGTCAACAGTGAGTTAATTCGGATGAGACGTCCTGTTAGCTCCCCCAATCTTTTACTTTCCAGTCAACGAAGAGGCAACACCCTCACCCTTTACTTTCTTGTCGCCAATCAAATGGCACCTTTTTACTCTCCAGTCAACAAAGAGGCAACATCCTCACCTTTTACTTTTCTGTTGCCGATCAAATGGCACCTTTACTTTCCTGTCATTGATCAAATGGCACCCTTTACTTTCCTGTCGCTGATCAAATGGCACCTTTACTTTCCTGTTGCCGATCAAATGGCACCCCTTTATCTTCCTGCCGCCGATCAAATGGCACCTTTACTTTCCTGTCGCCGATCAAATGGCACCTTTACTTTCCTGTCGCTGATCAAATGGCACCCCTTTACTTTCCTGTCGCCGATCAAATGGCACCTTTACTTTCCTGTCGCTGATCAAATGGCACACCTTTACTTTCCTGTCGCCGATCAAATGGCACACCTTTACTTTCCTGTTGCCGATCAAATGGCACCCCTTTATCTTCCTGCCGCCGATCAAATCACACCTTTACTTTCCTATCGCCGATCAAATGGCACCTTCACTTTCCTGTTGCCGATCAAATGGCACCCCTTTATCTTCCTGTCGCTGATCAAATGGCACCCCTTTATCTTCCTGTCGCCGATCAAATGGCACCCCTTTATCTTTCCTATCGCCGATCAAATGGCACCTTTACTTTCCTATCGCCGATCAAATGGCACCACTTTACTTTCCTGTCGCTGAACAAATGGCATCTTTTTACCTTCAGTCGCCTAAGAAGGTATCCTTTTTCTTCCGGTCGCCGAATGAGGCACCCTTCATCTCCAATCAATTGAGAATAGACACTCAATCCTCTCGCCTCTTGTTAACTGGAAGACAATCCTTCTGCTTCATGTCATTCAAAGGATAATTCCCAGTTAACCACTTCTTGCTAAAATTAGAGCACTGCCTCACTTCTTTTTTTCCCAGATTTAGGACAAAAAAAAACCAAAAAAACCAAAAAAAAAACCAAAAAAAAAACAGAGAAAGAAGAAGAAGAGAAAAGTGAAATGGAAGAGGAAAATGCTCGTCTTTAAAGAAGAAAGGTCACACTGACTCGTGATTGCCGACACTATCAGACGCCATCAAAAAGTCCCACTTGGCCCCTACATCGGTGTTCATATCTTTACTTCCTTTTCACTTCAAAAACACAGAAGCTTCGTGTTTCTTTTATGAAAAAGAAGTAAAGAGGGGCATCTGTGAACACCTCTTTTGGTCCGGTCCAAGTGGAATGAATCTTTTTTATACTGAATTCTAATTCAGAATGGTCAAATTTGAGTAGAATGGCTCTAAAATAATCAGAACCAAGCGAAATAACTCAGAATGAAGCTTTTCCAAGAGAAATACAGCCCTGTTGGAGGCAAATCCGATTGGAATGACTCAAAAATGATCATATCTGAGCAGGATGACTCAGATTAAAGCATTTCTGAGTGAAATACAGCCCTGGTGGAGATAAATCCGAGTGGAAAAACTCAAAAATGATCAAATCCAAGTCAAAATGAAGCATTTCCGAGTGGAATCACTCAGAATGAGTCATTTCCGAGTGAAATGCTCCCCTGTTGAAGTTGAATCTGAGTGGATTATGCCCATGTTGAAGAGAAGTCCGAATGGAATGACTCAAAAATGATGAAATCCGAGTGGAATCACTCAGAATGAGTCATTTCCGAGTGAAATGATCCCCTGTTGAAGTTGAATCCGAGTGGATAGCTTCCCTGCCAAGCCAGTCCGAGTGGAATATGCGCCTGTTGGATCAAATCCGAGTAAAATTACTCAGAATGGATCATTTCCGAGTGGCATGTGCCTCTGTTAGAGTAAATCCGAGTGAAATGATTCAGATTTCATCCATTCTGAATGAAAAATAACCCTTTTAGAGGAGAATCCGAGCGGAAAATCCCCTACTGCAACCAATCCAAGTGGAAAAGGGGACTGACTTTGAATAGATGCTGTCCAAAGCTATTTTCCGAGTGAAATGATTGTTGATTGAAGTAAATCCGAGTGAGTATCACTCAATTGGAGGGGAATCCGAATTGAAAATACCCAAATTCCAAGTTCTGAGTGAGGAGAAAGTGGTTTCTGAGTGAAAATTGCCAAAATCTCAACTTCTGAGTGAGGAGAGAGTTATTTCCGAGTGAAACTGCCCAAGATTCCATTTTCTGACTGGAAAGCAAGACTGAATCCGAGCGGGTTGAGGTTTACTTCCAAACCGGTTGACAACATGCCGAGTGAAGCTTCAAGCAGAAGGATTGCCGAGCAAGATTTCAAAGTCTTTTAAAGAACATGAACCGTTGCCGATTGAGCCATTTATCCTCACCGAATCATCTTTCAAAGTCAAAAACCGACTGAATCCTGCACCAATTCCGAGTCATCCTTGTCAGTCAGTTTTCTAAGCCAATCTTCACTCATCCTTCAAATAAGGAGCCGACTGAATCATTTGCCCCAATTCCGAGTCAGTCCCTTCAAATCAATCCCGAACCATTACTCTTCGAACCAATTCCGAGTCACATTTCACACAATTTCCGAGCCATTTCAGTCAGCACCGAGTGAGCCATCCTCTCACTCGATTTCCGAGTGACTTTCCCCCATTCCCGAGTGAAGTTCACCCAATTCTGAGTCATCCTTTACCCATTTCCGAGTCTTCCTCTTCGATTTTCAATCGGCTCCGAGTCATCCTTTACCAAATCGATTTTCAATCTTCGATCGGTTTTTGAGTAACACCCATTCCCTTGTCATCCCTCCTCAAGCCAATTACCGAGCCCACTTCCACCAATTTCCGAGTCACCATTTACACCCAAAACTCACCCAGATTCCGAGTCACTCTTTTAACCATTTCCACTCAACCTCCAAGTCACTTTTTACCTATTTTAGTCAGTTCCGAGTTACTTGTCACTCGGTTCCGATTGAATGTTTCACAGCAGCCTCACACCGAGTAAAACATATACTCGGCCTTTCATAGGAGGACTCTTCCCAGAAGAATTCTCACTCGGAAAGGTGTATTTTTCACTCGGCCTTCTACGGGAAATGCTTCATTCCACTCGGAATTGACTCTAATATGGACGAATACTGACTGGGAGACTGATCTGAGCCATCCTCACTCGGATTGACACTATTTTCACTCGGATTCCCACCAAGTCCCCCTGTTAGCCCGTGCTGACTTGGATTCCACCACCCAAGTGGATCCAGGAATCCTGGGGTGGCAGACAGGTGGCAAACAAGGGTGGAAGTGGGGGGAATTAAAAATTCCCACCCAGCCGTTGTCCCCCACTTCACTCTGAGTGGAAGCCTGAGCTGGCATTCCACTCGGAAGTGGAAGCCTGAGCTGGCCTTCCACTCAAACCAGCCTATAAATAGGCAAGGGGTTGAAGCGTTGAGGAGGCATTCTTAGAGAAAAAACTCTGCCTAAGCCTTGATTCTCTCTCCCACACACACTGCGCAGCCCCTCACAGCACCCAACATCCTCATCCTCTCTCTCTCTCACACGTCCAGCCCCTTTCAGCCACCAAATATCTCCCAGCACCCTCCTCTCACCCTTTCCAACAACCCCCACTCATCCTTCTTCTCACCTAAACCGAGCTCCTCTCTCACACGTCCAGCCCCTTTCAACCACCAAATACCTCCCAGCACCCTCCTCTCACCCTTTCCAATAGCCCCCACGCATCCCCCTCAAGTCCACCAAATCTGACCTCCTCACTCCTCTCAACTCCAACACTGTCCCTCTTCTCACTCAGTCTCACTCGGTATCCCACTTCTCACACGGTAAGCTACTACTTTCACTCAGTATTTTCCCATTTCATTCGGTTTTACCATTTTTACTCGGTTTCCTCCATTTCCACTCGGTTTTTCCATTTTCACTCGGTTTTCCCCTCTTTTTCACTCGGTTTTCCCTTTTCCCACTCGGTTTTCACTCATTTTTCCTTCTGTTTTCTGAACTTACTGTTTCCCTTCCTCTTTTGTAGCTTCTGCTACCTTCCCCTTTCGCTTCATGGTAAAATATAATAAAGGGAAATAAATGCTTACTATGTTTTCTTTCAAATCTAAATAAAAAAAAGGGAAACAAATCATTTTTAAACAGTGTCGTACGGGAGCACTCCCGTCTACACAACCTCTTTAGGATTCGTACACGTGCGAAGAACTTCGCCTTGTATGAGTTCCCCGTCTCAATGACATCCATCATCATTTCCCAAGTCTTTTCCTAAAAGAACAACACTCAGAACTACGTAACCCTGATTTCTTGATAATTCAAGAATACGTAGGAGCAGGACCTCAACTCCTGTCGGGCCTATCTTTCTTATTTCTTTTTATTGATTTATTTCCTCACTTTCATGTTTCTTTCATAAATGTTTTCTTTTTGGTCGCTTCCGTGAAAATCAATTTAGACGTGACGTCTTGTTGATTTCCCCCTAGTTTTTTGCTCAAGCCTCGCCATAATTCATAGGGAAGGGATACTTAGGACGAGACGTCCCGCTTATCTCTTTCCTATCCCTGTTTTTTATTCGAGAATGTCCAATTTAGGCGTGACGCCTTATTAGCATTCTCTTCCCCTCTCTGTCTCATATCGAAGTCGAGTTTAATTCGGATGAAACATCCCATTGACCTCGCTTCGACATTCTCAGTTTGTACAATTCTCTCACTCCATTCTGTCGTTTTTTAAATAAAAAATACAACAATAAAATGGAAGAAATAAACCATCTTTTGTAAGGCTATTTATGTTGCGCATTTTCAATCTTGGTACTATTTTTGACAGGCGATGTAGGGTGCTAATACCTTCCCTACTCGTAACCGACTCCCGAACTTGAATCTCAATTTTTAACCAGTGCTTTACTGAACTTAGTTTTTTCCAATGTTTTTCCTATAGATAAAAACGTTGGTGGCGACTCCCTGTTTCATCCTACACTCCCTTCTTTCTTTCTCGTCGCGCCGTCGCGATCCAAGTTGCGACAAAGGGGCTTTGAGACCGTATTTATACATTAAAAAGGCCTTGATCTTGGCCCAATATCTAATAGGTAAGGATATTTTCTAAGATAAGAGATAAGGATAACTTCCTAGAATTAAAGAGATAGAGATAATCTTATGAAATAAAGGAATAAGGGGGCCTAGCTAATGCGAAGGGAATAATAATTTTTATTAATTTTAGCTTTGAAAAACTTTTTTTCAAATGAAGTAACTGGTACTAGAATTGTTAACATTATTCTGTAAGCTATATATGCATTTGGAAAAGAATTTATTCTTTTCATATAAATAAGAATGTCCATTGGTTTATCGTTTGCCAATACTATAATTTCCTTTAAAATATTTAATTCTAAAAATAAATCTAATTCATCAAGATCCAATAAATTATCATGTTTCAAAGATTTTTCAAGGTTTTAGACATTTTTCTTTCAAAAGTATACAATCTAGTGACTTTAATTTTTTAACACTAAAAAAACTGAAAATATCTTCATATATTTTAAATTGTTCAAATCTACTTTGGAGCATGGTAATTGTTTTATCTACAATGTACAAAAAGGGACTAATTCTAAATGATTCTTGAAGAGATTTTACAATTTTATTCTCAATACTTCCATCAAATTGTTTCTTTCTATGACTAATATATTTTTCACGGAACTCACGCTCTGTATTCATTTCAAAAGCAATTTCTTTAGCAGAAATCAATGCATTTTCAAATCCATTTTCCCTATACTCTTTCAAAAAAGTGAAAAAAGACTTTTTAATTATTCAATACATATCTCTTAATTGTAAATTCTTACTAACAGGAAATGATGTCATACCAAATAGTTATACCTAACAAAAATTTAAAATTTACTAAGCAATCAGCTTCACTTTTTATTTAGGATCATCACTAGCTTCAACTAATTTAAATAAAGCATTTCTTATTTATGGAGTTTGAAATCTTACAGTTTTCACATTTTCAATACGACTTTCCCAATGTGTTTGTGACAATAATTTAAGAGTTAAGCTATGTATATAATCTTGTAAAATTTTCCACCTTTTGTAGAAGAAGAAAATAAAGTATTTATACATTATAACACACCAAAGAAAAATGTAGCTTTAGGACAAGAAGTAGTCATGTCACAAAGTACTTAGTTTAGCTATGACAATCACATAGAGTATAAAATGATCTGCAATTAATATCAAAAAATCTTTTTTACACACCATAATGTTTTCCTTTTATATTAGACCCATTATCACATACTTGTCTCCCAAGATCATTGATATTAAGTCCAACAATTTTTAATTCATTTATATTAGCATCAAAAAGACTTTTGATACTTGTACCATCTACTTTTAAAAAATCTAAAATAAAAACTCATTAACATGTAGTGGAGTTGATGAAATATCCACACATACTAATACAAAATACATTTGCTCTTAATTACTTATACTTAGAGTACAGTTAATAATGATTGAATAATATTTTACATCCATAATTTTTTTATAATTTTTATTTTGATTTCACTTGTAAACAAATTTATCAACTCATTTTATATATTATGCCTAAGGTGATGATTATGAATTTCATGATTTTTAATTCGATTAATATGTTCTTGTATAGTTAGATCAAATTTTACAACCATTTCAATTAGACTTAAAAAATTTTCATTATATATTCTTCCATTAGCTTGATCATATATATTTTTAAGAGTAGAATCATTTAGTCTCGCAATTTCCTCCTTGTTATTATGAGTTTTGAGAATCAGAACTATCCTCTTCACTAACTATATTTATTAATACATTATTATTAGTTAAAAATAAAAAAATAATTGTCTAAATGATAAATTTTCTTCATTAAATGTTTTTTATTTTTTTATTGGGTGAAGTGTTAAATTTTGTTAACCAAACACGCGTATTGTGTCCCTGACGGAATATCTTTTTCTTTTTCTGTTTGACGCGGGCCTCACCGAATATCTCGATAAAGAAAGATACACGTAATTAACCGAGAAAAAATCACTTTAACCGAGTTCGAGCCAATTCATCTCAACCATTTAAGATAATATCCAATAATGCATATTAATGATCAAACGGGACTTGATTCCACAAAAAGCCACAATTTCTGTTTCTGTTTTAATTCTCAATCTCATTCACCAAAACAAAGGTTTCGCTGACACATCTCATAGACTCATACCACTTTAAATGCTATAGAGTAGAGAAGAATAACGTAGTTTCTGCAAAACTGAATAATATTCTTGTATGTGTGTTTTTCGGGGGAGTTGGAAAAGATGATTACTTTGAAACAATTTTGGACCAAAGAAACGTTAATAGGTCTTGGGTTGGGACAGTTTCTTTCTCTTCTGATCACTTCCACTGGTTTCACGTCTTCTGAATTGGCTAAAAGAGGTTTGCCTGCATTCTCCTATGCTACATTCTGTGTAATATATTGGACATCTAGCCATTTAAATGATAAAATTTTGCTACCTTTCTACCACCTTTGTTATGATTTTTTCTTTTAGTTCACAATTGTCTATGGTTGATGAATTGTTACAGTGTAACTTTCTTTATAGTCCTCTTCTTCTTTAAATTCTTGTACATGTGGGAAGGTGGCCTTTTCATTTGTACTTTCTGCCTACTTGAATAATGTTCTGTTCTTTCTTACTTCTTCTCTTGCCCTGCCCTTACCTTAGTTCATGTATTGCGTTTTTCTTGAAAAATAGGGAATTTTTTTTTGAACATTTTTACAAATTTTGTCTTTGTCTCGTATTGTTACAGGAATTGATGCACCAACTTCACAGTCGTTTCTGAACTATGTGTTCTTGGCAATTGTCTATGGGAGTATTGTTCTATACAGATGGAAAGCACTCAAGGTTATATACTCAAGATATCTTTGATGTACGTGCAATACATGAGGCAGTGCCTTAGGCTTAGACGATTAATATTTTTAATTTTTGTTTATTTTGAGTGAAATTGAAAGAAACAGCATTCAAAACATTCTTTTTTCTTAAGTGGCCTGTGTATTTAACCTCTTTTCGTTTTATGCTGGTGCTTTCATTCGGTGACTGATATGATGAACATAAGGTGAGAAAAAATGGGATTATTGCTTTCTTTGTGTTACTTTGATTAAGAAAGGGATTATGCTTTGTGAAAACATCTGAAGAAGACAAAAAGAAACGATGAATTTACATGGCCATGGGGTTGCTTTGGCATTTGTGTAGAGAAATCTGATGTGGCTGTGTAGATACAAAGGTAAATCTAATGATGCAGAAGTATATGAGTATCTCTATGTGTAAAACATTGTTCATAGCATTACTATAATAAGAATATTGAGGAAGAATGGAGCCTTAGATGTCTATGAACCCTGTATTTCTGTTTTTAAAAAACATGTTGAGGATGAATATTGACTACTGTGGATGAAAGATATCTTAAGCAAATACTTAAGAGTTCCATTTATTTAAGCATAAACCCACCTACCTATGTATGAATTCTGACAATATTCTTGGGAAGCTGGTCCATACATACAAACTACCACACTTGCATGACACGTAGTTCTATTACAATGTTTTTACTTTTAGCACGAGATGTAACACTCATTAACTTCTTCCTTAACAAACCAATCCCCCCAGAGAGGGTATAAAGGTGCTGCCTTCAAAAGGACTGATATGCTCGTTTTTACTGTGTTTCCCTTTCAGCATTGAACATTTTAAATATAATTTCATTGCATTCATATGATACTGATGCAGGCAAAATGGTATTGTTACCTACTTCTTGGATTGGTTGATGTTGAAGCAAATTTTCTTGGTGAGTATTTCCAAGGGCAGAGATATAGTATTACTTGGAGTTAGAGATCATTGTTAAAAATTGAAATTGATGTATTTGTATACAATCTGCCCACGCAACAGCAGGTCAGAGAATAATTAAAATTTTGTGAGGAATATATAAGTCTCAAATTTGGTTGTCTGAATCTAGATTACTTCAATATAACTTTAATCTTTTCATTCTAGTACATTTACTTTTGAACCATTCATAAATATTCTAGTGAAGCAAGTCACCTGATGAGTTGAATGATTCCTTTGCTTATTTATATGTTAATTTTCATCTAATGAACAGTTGTGAAGGCGTATCAATACACATCACTGACTAGTGTGATGCTGCTTGACTGCTGGACCATTCCATGTGTCATGCTTCTTACGTGGATTTTCTTGAAAACAAAATATAGATTCAAAAAGATAACTGGTGTAGTTGTTTGCATTGCTGGCCTTGTCCTGGTTATATTTTCAGATGTTCATGCAGGCGACCGAGCAGGTAGGTGGCCTATAATATATTCCATATTGCTACCTATATCTCCACATGCACAAAAGCACGTTTAGAAAGCTAGAGTTTTGTGTTCACTATCTTTGTTCTTCAAACTTATTTGTGTACATTTTTCTCTTGTTGTTTACTGTTAGAAACATTCTCTTTCTCTTTCTGGTACTTATCTGATGGCATATGCGCATGTTATATAGGTGGAAGCAACCCTGCTAAAGGAGACCTCCTTGTTATTGCTGGTGCTACACTCTATGCTGTCACCAATGTCAGTGAGGTAAGCTGATTGCACTTCTTTAACACATTTTGCAACATTGTTGCAATTTACAATTTACTATGTGCAAAATATGTGTATATACTCATATGGGAAACTTATTTAGTTGATCCAAGTTTCTAGTCAAGCTGAGCTTGCATTTGCCGGATTGAGATGTTTCATCTCCATGATATTCATCCTTGCATAGCAGTACATATTAGTTTTCATTATGTGTAATCTCCTTTTTTATCATCATTTCTTTCCAATTATAGGAGTTTCTGGTGAAAAATGCCGATAGAGTTGAGCTGATGGCAATGTTGGGTCTCTTTGGTGGCATTGTTAGTGCCATTCAAATGTATCCTTGAATTTAACTTTACGATGAAGAGAAGACACTTTCAATTGAATAATTTTTTGTAGATTGCTTTATTTCTATTTATTTATCTGTCTCCAAACTTAGGCTTTATGAAAATTTCAATAGTTGAATCCATTTTATGGCACTTGCTCAAACATCCTTTCCATATTTATTTGGTCTTGTAAATATTTGGTTTCAAAACTGTCAACCTTTGACCTCAAAAAGGAAAAAAACAAAGAGACGTGTGTTTATTGCCCTTGGTACATATTCTCTCTCTTTTCAGTTTTCTCTTAAATGGTCATTACAGAAGCATACTTGAGCGCAATGAGCTCAAATCTATTCAATGGTCAGCTGGGGCAGTAAGCTCTCTCTCTCTCTCTCTCACACACACACACAGAACACTATAATCCAGTAATTGACAAGTTCCACTTTTTCTCCAAGTTTTGTTTTTTACATTTTATTATATCCCCTTAAGATTATCTGTTTTGTATATCTACTTGTTTATGTTGTAGCAACATGCCAATTTATCATGTTAGTTACTTCCCTTTGTTGCCATGTTGATTTCAGGCGCTTCCCTTTGTTGGATTTGCAGTGGCAATGTTCATGTTTTACTCTTTGGTCCCTGTCCTTCTTAAGGTGTGGATTCAAATTATAATGGTTCTGCAGAGCTTGAAATTTGAAATTATATTTGTATCGTGATTGAAAGAAAGTTATCACATTAGATGGAAGTAATTCTTTGGTTTTATTATTTTTTATTGCATAGTTCTCTATTATTTTTACACTAATGTTTATTTCTTGGATCAAATTATTTAATAAGTTAGCACTGCAAAAAAAAAAATAAAAAATCACCCTTTTAAGTTGCTTGAAATATTGCTCAGTACTTGCTCCATACTTGTCTGAATGGTGAGCATCTCTTTTATGTGATTTTAAAAGAACTATTGATTCTAAAACATTCTCCATTCTTTTGTCTCAGATCAATGGTTCCACTATGTTAAATCTGTCTCTCTTGACCTCTGACATGTGGTCTGTCCTAATTCGCATTTTCCCCTACCATGAGAAGGTTTGACAGCAACCTTTGTCTTTCTTTTTCCACTCAGATGTGTAGTGTTCTAACATTTCTTGGGCTACTTTTTGCTTTGTAGGTTGATTGGATGTACTATGTGGCCTTTGGAGCTGTTGTTATTGGTCTTATTATTTACTCTGGGTATGTAAATTTACTCTATTTGCTTTGTAGGTTGATTGGATGTACTATACAGCAGTTTCTATTGGTCAGTGATGATTTTAGTTCACAATCCTCTTACACTTTCAACAAAGTACCTACTATAGTTTGATTTCTCTGATGGTGTATTTGCTGATTTGATTGTCCAGAGGTGACAGAGATGAGAATCAACACCCTCTTCATGTTGCTGAAGATGCTCACCAAAGACAACATGATGAAGAAGCTGATTCAGGTAAGTCATGATAACAAAACTGGGGCAGGAGCTAAAAAATTGCATACACCTTATGGGGGGCATAAAGGGTAATAAAACCATGACGAAGAGTGCCTTGCCAAGATGGAGATTTTACTCCAAGGCTGCAGCACAAGAAGCATCCAATTTGATTTATTTTGTCCTATATGCAATTCTGAGAATATTTTGGAAGGTTTTAAAGATGCGTCAATATTCAGAGATAATAGTTGCTGCCAGTTATTTTTCTCGCTTGATATTTAGGATGTTTCATTTAAATGCCTCAGGTTGTGACAGTTTTGAATATTAATGATATTTGTGGATAACAGTGGAGCAGATAATATTAACACGCATACGTGTACATGCATGAATTACCATACGTAAACATTGATGCAAAAAGGCCATAATGAAAAAAGAATAAATCAATATCACACTGCTAGTTGGGGGTGAAAAAAAGCAATATAACCCAAGCAAGGTTATTTTGACCCCAATCACTGGTACGCAATTATGATGGCACAAAGCACCCTGTAGAAATGTATGAAACAATAACGTCAAGCATAATGTATAAATCAAGAATCAGCATACATCACACTTGGTATTGACGCCAATTCTCTTGAACTCGGAACAAAACAAATGAGTACTAATACTTTACCTTTCTATCTAGGTATAATGCTCAAATCTCTTACACTTCAATACTGCTATCTAGGTATAATCTCATTGGTAGCCTCCGCCTCCACCATAATAAGGCCGTTGAGGATAACCACTAGTTCCCATCATGGAGTTATAATTACCAGGTATGTTAGACCCTGGAGGTAATCCAGTAGGTTGTTGCATCTGTCCCATACCCATGTTCATCCCCATGCCTGTATTCATATCTCCATAGCCCCCCATACCAACACCAGGACCGATCATCGGGTTCGATGGAGCTCTGATGGCACCAGCACCAGCCCGGCCTATACCTGAACCAGATCCCATAGCTTTACCCATGGTTACGGTTGATGTGGCCGTTGTTGTGGTTGGCTTCTCCATCCTCTTTTCCTTCCTATTAATGGCATCAAAGTCAATTCCAATATCTGCTAAAGGGTTTATTTTAGCTGCAAATGAAAAACATGGAAGTCAGTGGTTCATCCAGATAAGATCAAACATTAAAAACAGTTTTTAAAAGTTATAAGAAAAGCACTCACGTCCAGATATATTCAAATTAACCAATCCCCTGCTTAGTGTATCTGTCCAGACTGTTGATTTTGTCTCAAATTTGTCGTTGGATGGAGAAACCGCATGCTGTGAAGTATTAGGAGCATTTACTCCTTGACCAAGTAAACTACCAACATCACTTTGTTTTCCACCAGATACACCAAAAGGTTGTTGGGTAAAGGGAGCTGAATTCCCCGGTTGTGCAATGAAGCTCCCACTGTTATACTGTGGTGCCTGATCCGTAGGGAATTGAGACGCCAAATAGTTTACACTCAGCAAAGCTTGGGGAGATCCTTGTCCATTGGTCCTGTTCATAGATCCATTATGTCCACTTTGAGATTGAGGAAACATGCTTGAAGCTCCTTGAGTCAGAGAACCAGCCTGGGAATAGAACCCACCATGCATATGACCACCATACACAGGTTGATCAGCATTAGTTGGCAAGTATTGCTGTGAATGTTGAGTGATGGATAATGGGGGCTGTACCGGTTGGCCACCAGGAACCGAAAAGGTTTGTGCTGCAGGTTGACCAGTTGCAGCTGAGTAACCTCGCTGCATAAGTTGGCCAGGTTGTGCAAAATAAGTTTGCCCAGGTGGAGCTGAAAAGGATGGTGAGGATTGAGCATCAGGAGGAGCTGAAAAGTTTTGTTGGGATGTTGTCCCAGGTAATGGTGCAGGGGGGAGAATGTCTGCAAGGATATCAGTTTCTTTTGATGGTGTAGACAAATCTTGAGGAGAAAACTGAGAGTTTGATGCCAAAGGCTGAGTGTCACTAACACCAGACATGGGATATGGTGCAGCAGAAAACGTGTCTCCAAACCCAAAGTTAGAGACCAATTCTGTATTAGGACCACTTGATTGGGATGCTGCAAGACTCTGGTGCGTTTGGGGTTGAGATGGAGCACTCTCAGAGAAAGCAATGGCCTTAAATGGGGAATCGCCAAATGGATCTTCAAACACCTGCCAAAAGTCAAACCAACAAAACTAGGATTAACCATAAGTTTAATTTTTGTTAAAGGAAATGAGGGGGGCTGTTACTCAGTTGCAGAAGCACTTAAAAAGATTATTCTAAGCATAGGCACTGTAATATATATGCCCTTCATACTTCAAAGAAACACAACACTATCATGCTTTCAGAATTCCACCCATTCATAGAAACAGATGTTATAGAAATTATGCTACATTTCTTAAGAACAACCCAGCCACCAACTTGTTTACAATAACACGCAAAATCAGAAAGGGCAGAGACAATGAAACAATATGAAAACTAAACACTTCAAGTCAAACACAAATCCATTATTAATAGTTTTGTAGGAAAAAAAATTCAAATAAATTCCTACCGGATTGAAATTATTGGATGCAGATGGTGGTGGTGCAAAGGATGCTGTTGAATCAAGGTTTGCATTGCCTTGAGAGGTTGAGTTTTCTAATGAAGAAGGCACAAGAGCTAACGCATTTGAAGAGAATGACTCTGATAGAGAGCTGAATAAGTCCACTTCAGAAGTATTGGCAGGAGCTGGTGCAGCTAAAAAGACATAAAGATATCATGGATATACAGCATTACAATTGTTTCTTGCAAAGAAAGTATAATCAAATCATTAATACTACTCTTGAAAACCATGGATATTAAACTAAAACCACAAATTCTGCTGATAATAATTTCATCAAATCTCAATTAGGGTAATGTCATTGATTATTCAGGCGTGGGACCAGAGTGATGGATATATGAAGTGTTACATCTTGCCACATATCACAGTTGAACAATCCTTAAAAGCACTTTCCCATTTCAAATTCCTACAGTCCATATTGTATTTCTTGATCACACCCTACTCATGCCTACAAGTGAAAAGTGCAATTGTGAGCTTCACTAGTGAAGTGCCCTGCTATTTTATTAAGGAACATTCACCATTTTACGGGATCTTAAGTAAGATTCAGCTTCAGCTTCAAATGTCACAAAATTTTACATGATCGCAGGTACATACCACTCCACAGTCTGCACAGCAATCAGTTTTATTATACAAATCTACAACCAAAGACTGATAGATAAAACAATGCAAAGCACCCATCTCACTATTCTTGCTCTCTGAACAAGCATCAAAGGTAACATACACCATTTGTAACAAGAGGCAAGTACAGAACATTACAAATAGAGTCTACTTGCAACTTTCAACCCAATAAATGGATTGCTCTCCAGCAGACAAACTATGCTGAATAAGAATTTAATACATGGATAATACAAACCGACATTAAAGAAAAAAATCAACTCCAACATGTGTGATTTTTTTTAAAACAAGAAACAAAGAGCTTTTCGCACCTGACAAAGGACCACGGGGGTCAAATTCATCAAAAGCCTCAACTACACGGTTTCCAGATGCAGCAGTTGATTCTGTTGGATTATCACTCACAAGAGAAGATCCAACAGGAGCAGAGATTTGGTGTGGTTTATCATTTACAGGGGAAGAGCCTCTTGGAGCAGATGCTACTGAAATTTCTCTATCCCTGCAATCAAGACATTAACTTCATAGTAACAGACTCCTTCGTTGTGAACAAGTAAACTCAGTATTATAAGATTCACGGTTCATACCTTTCATTGTGTAAAGGGCTTTGAGAAACAGCTTCTTCATAACTGGGAGGAGCATGCATATTTTGCTCAGCATATTTGCGCTCTAGCCTGTCCATTATATTGCATATGGTTAATCTATATAATGACAAATGAGATTCTGCATGGATATGAGACAGTGAGTAACGATTTACCTTCCTTCTAGGGAATTGTCTTCGGCTTTAGCACCGCTACCTCTGAGAGAACATTGTATAAAGGGCAGAGTTAGTACTGTGGAATGAAAGAGAAGCATCCGTAGCAATAATATTCCATTAATCCCCGTGCTTTCATGATAAATGATAAGGAAAATTATAAATTTTGCAAAAGAAAAGGATTCACATGGTCATGCGAGCTTTATTAATCATTACTACTACTAAAAGACCCCTAGCCGGAATACTCACATCTTTTAGGTGTGTTAAAGAATGATCAGATTACAGCACTATTTATCCTGTTTTTAACTTTGAGTAGAACATTCATGTAACTAAAGCTACATTTCTGTTGCAACAACTGAATGGTCAATGGCACATTGGCACCATAACTGTCAAGATATCATTTTAGAGGGTCAAATATTTAATGAATCTTCTTTTGGACCTTTCAACTAGGTTACGCTATATTCTCTATTTTCCATTAGGGAATTCAAGTGACAAGTCATATAAATATAGACAGAAATGCAATTCATTCTGCCTAAAACTAACTGAAAATATAGATACAAACCAGATAGGTGTTGAATGGGTAGGGTTCTCCTAACAAAAGTAATTATTACACTGAAGTTTAACGATATACATTTGTTTTCTTCCCCCAAAATCAAAGCTACCTAAAGGCAATTGATGAAAAGCCTCAAAACACCATTAGCTTGATGCAATAATGTAGAAGACACAAAGATAATAATAAGAAAGCTAGGATCCAAAACTAAATGAACCTTGAGAACTCTAATTATTAAAATTAAAAAGAAATTATTTCAGTTTTTTTAGATAAAGAACAGTTTAATAAAGGCATCATCCCAAAAAGATAAAGGTTCATACCGAGATGAACGTTGACCATCATCATCAAAACTGCAATCATGATCTCTATCAGAGCTCCTACTTCTTGAGCCATATTGGTAATCATCAACAGTCTGACTTCTTCCATGGTTCTCATCATCCCTATAACTGTCTCTGCTATTGTGTTCCTCATAATCTCTGCCATAACGATCTCCATCACGACTATACTGATCTTCATCTCTATAGCCCCATTCTCTTTCTCTGCTTCCGTAACCACTTCTATCTTCATCCTTGCTTCCGTAGCGGTCATCATCATATCTATCACCATAAGCTCCACTGCCAGAGTTTGAACCAGGCCTATACATTCCACCTGCTGAACTGTTCCGAAACCTGCTGAATCATGTAGGGAAATTATATCTCCTCCAAACTGAGAAATCCACACACAAAATTAAATATGCAATCTAGAAACCCAAAAGAAATTCTAACACACAAATGATTAGTTGGTGTTAAAATTAAAGATTGAGTTATCTCTAGTTAATTAGATAAGTGTTAGAATGATGTAAATATATAGTAAGATATATTTTAGGATTAAATATATGAATCATATCTTTAATTGTATATTCTGTACTTATGTACAAAATCCCTATAAATACAATAGCTTCGGGTGATCACAAAGACACACAGAATTCATGTCTTCTCGTTTTTCCTCTTTTAACATGGTATCAGAGCCTAACGAGAAGTTCCTTCCTTTCCATGATTTTCCGGTAAGCCACTGCTCACTGCGTAAAATTTTTTTCCCCCCTCCTACCTTGTTTTCCATGCCTGCCCACTGGTTCAACCATCTCCGGTGGCCCTTTCTCTCCGGCGACCTTACGACCAACCTCCTCTGTCCCAGATCGGCATTTCCCCGGCTGCGCACCCTCATCGGAGCTCTCACGCGCCCCCACGCGCCACCCCTGCTCCTGCGCGTGAAACCCACGCGCCGCCACTCTCAGCCGCGCGTGACAGCACGTCCGGCCACCGGTGACGTCACGCCTTCTTGGGTTTTGAGCGCCTCGGCCTCCTCTTCCCCGATCTGGTGTTTGTTTTCAGTTTCGCTCAGTTTTTCCCTCTGTTTGGCCCATTTTTCATTGCTGCCACTATTTTTCTCTCTCCTCCAGCATCCCCATGGCTGCCCCTGGTGATACTAAGTCCGATTCTTTGCTTTTGGGAACTTCCCTCACTGCCCTCCTTTCTTCTGAGCTGTTGGATGACAAAAACTACTCCTATTGGGCCTCTAATATTAAAATCCGGCCACCGGTGACGTCACGCCTTCTTGGGTTTTGAGCGCCTCGGCCTCCTCTTCCCCGATCTGGTGTTTGTTTTCAGTTTCGCTCAGTTTTTCCCTCTGTTTGGCCCGTTTTTCATTGCTGCCACTATTTTTCTCTCTCCTCCAGCATCCCCATGGCTGCCCCTGGTGATACTAAGTCCGATTCTTTGCTTTCGGGAACTTCCCTCACTGCCCTCCTTTCTTCTGAGCTGTTGGATGACAAAAACTACTCCTATTGGGCCTCTAATATTAAAATTTGGCTTATTGGGCTAGGCTATGAGAACCACCTCACACAATTAGAATCTGAAATCCTTGAACCCGACTGTCCGCAGTGGAGGAAAATTGATGCTCAACTATTTGCAATTATGCGGAACACCATTGCCTCATCCCATCGTGATTGCTTCTGTGGTCAAAAATCCTGTAAGAGAATTTAGGACCATGCCAAGCAACTCTTCACCAACAATAATCGGTGACTCTATCAGATCGGTGAGGACCTTATGACCACCTTTGGCTCTCGTCAGTTTCAGGGCTCTATAACTACTTATGTGGGTAAAGTGACTAATCTCTTGTGTGAGCTCAATGAGATGCTTCCTCCTGGTGCTACTCCTGAGGCTGAGCTTGAGAACCGTAAGAAATTACTTTTGTCCTTTGCCTTATATGGCCTACCTATTGAGTATTCCTCTACTCGTGATCAGATTTTGGGTTGTCCCACAAAGGTTACTCTGGATGGTGCCTTGGCCACTCTCCTTCGGGTTAACATTCATGGACCTGTCTCTCCCTCCATGCCTCCCTCTGTTGCTCCGGCTGTTTCTCTTCTTGATTCTTCCGCTTTGCTTTCACGCAACAGCGACCCTGCACCTCGAAGAGGGGGTAGGACACGTCCTCATTGTGATCACTGTCAAAAACCAGGCCACACCATTGATAAGTGCTAGAAACTTCATGATCGCCCTCCTCGCACTGCTCAGGTTGCTCAGCTTCCTCCTCCACTGTCTTCTGCTCCTCCGCTGCTGCCAGATCCGTCTCCATCGCCCTCCTACAATGACTTCCTGAAGTGGCGTGAAGAATGTCAGGTCTCTGGTTCTACTGCTGTTGTTGCACACACTGGTAATTCTTTCGTTGGCATCTCCCATTCTTTGGGTCCTTGGATCCTTGATTCAGGGGCCACCAACCATAGGTAATAAATCTCTTTTTTCTTCTCTCTCTACCATTGGTTACTTACCTTCTGTTACTATGGCCAATGGTTCCCAAACACAATCCCAAGGTATTGGTATTGTCCATCCCCTCCCTTCTATTTCAGTTGATAATTTGTTATTTGTTCCTGGTGTCCCATTTAATTTGTTATCCATTAGTCAGCTTACTTGTACTCTTGATTGTGTCATCTCTTTTACTAAAGATTCAGTTTCTTTGTAGGATTGGAAAACGGGGAAGATGATTGACTTCGGATGTGAGTCTAACGGCCTTTATCAACTTAACAGATCATCCCTTGTTGGTTCAGCTTCCGCGTCCCCTCTTCTCATTCATGCTCAATTAGGACATCCAAGTCTCGATGCTTTCAAGAAATTAGTCCCTAGTTTTTCTAATTTAGAATCTTTGTCATGTGAGTCTTGTTAGTTAGGTAAGCATACTTGTACTTTTTTTCCTACTCGCATAAATAATAGGGCCTCGTCCCCTTTTGCTTTGGTTCATTCGGATGTTTGGGGTCCTAGTCATATTGTGTCTTCTTTAGGATCTAGGTATTTTGTCACCTTTATCGATGATTTTTCCCGTTGTACTTGGATATATTTAATGAAAGATCGTTCTGAGTTATTTTCTATTTTTCAGTCTTTTTTTAATGAAATAAAAACTCAATTTGGGATTTCCATTTGTCCCTTACAAAGTGATAATGCACGTGAATATTTGTCTAACTCATTTCAGACTTTTATGGCATCTCACGGTCTGTTGCATCAAACCTCTTGTCCTCATACCCCTCCAACAGAGATACTACTCAGACTCTTCTTCTTCATTCTAATGTTCCTCTTCAATTTTGGGGTGATGCCGTCCTTACTGCATGCTATCTCATCAACCGTATGTCTTCCTCTGTTCTTCAAGGTAAAATTCCTCATCAAGTCTTATATCCACATTGTCCTCTTCACTCTCTACCTCCTCGTGTCTTTGGTTCTACTTGTTTCTCTTATGTTCTTGGTCCTGACATTGATAAATTATCTGCTAGATCTCATAAATGTGTTTTTGTTGGGTATCCCCGTACCCAGAAAGGATACAAGTGCTACTCTCCTACTTTTTGCAGGTATTTTATTTCTGCAGATGTTATTCTTTGAAGATGTTCCCTTTCTTTAAGTCTGAAACACCTCCACCTGAGCCTTCTCTTCCTGTGACTACACCTACTGTCCTCTTTTCTCCTCCTGAGGAGTCTCATCCCTCTCCAGATCCCCTTCCTCCTCCTCCTCCTTTGCAGGTCTATCAGCGTCGTCCTCGTCCTCTACCACCACAGCCTGCCACCGATCAGATTGTAGACTCACATCCTGGGCTCACTCATCCGGCCTCTTCTCTGGTCCCGCCTCCTGAGTCAGATCTTCCTATTACCCTTCGCAAAGGTATTCGTTCTACTCGTAATCCTTCTCCTCATATTACTCTTGTCTTTCTTCTTAATCCTCTGTTTCTATTCCTAAATATCCAGGAGATGCCTTACAAAGTAGTGGAACTTGGGATCTCGTTCCTCTACCACCAGGGAAGTCTGTTGTTGGTTGTTGATGGGTGTACACAGTGAAGGTTGGCCCAGATGGATCAATTGACCGCCTCAAAGCCCGACTTTTCGCCAAAGGTTATACTCAAATCTATGGCTTAGATTATGGAGATACCTTCTCCCCTGTTGTCAAAATGCCCTCAGTACGCCTCTTCCTCTCCATTGTCGTCATTCTTCACTGGCCTTTATAACAGTTGGACATCAAAAATGTTTTCCTACATGGTGATCTGCTTGAAGAGGTTTACATGGAGCAACCTCCCTATTTTGTTGCTCAGGGAGAGTCTTCTAGACTTGTTTGTCGCCTGCGGAAATCTCTATATGGCCTTAAACAGTCTCCTAGGGCATGGTTCGGCAGGTTCAGTACTGTGATTCAGGAGTTTGGCATGATTAGGAGTGAGGCCGATCACTCTGTCTTCTATCATCATTCAGTTGCTGGTTGCATTTACTTGGTGGTATATGTGGATGACATTGTTATTACTGGCAGTGATCACCTTGGTATTACACAGGTAAAGCAACATCTCTTTAAGCTCTTTCAGACGAAGGACCTTGGCAAACTCAAATATTTCTTGGGGATAGAGGTAGCGCAATCCAAAAATATCCCAAAGAAAGTATGCAATGGATATTCTGGAAGAAACAACGATGTTAAACTTCAAGTCAGTCGACACTCCCATGGATCCCAATGTCAAGCTCCTACCAAATCAGGGGGAGCCTCTTCCAGATCCTGAGAAATACAGACGTTTAGTTGGCAAGTTGAACTATCTCACTGTCACTTGCCCAGATATCTCATTTGCAGTTAGTGTGGTTAGTCAGTTCCTAAACTCTCTTTGTAAGGAACATTGGGATGCAATGACTCGTATTATTCGATATGTCAAGAAAGATCCTAGAAAGGGCCTGTTATATGAAGATAGAGGACACGCTCGAGTTGTGGGATACTTTGATGCTGATTGGGCCGGCTCTCCCATTGATAGAAGGTCCACTTCCGGATATTGCATTTTTGTCAGAGGTAATCTTGTCTCTTGGAAGAGCAAAAAGCAGAACGTTGTAGCCAAGTCCAGTGCGGAGGCAGAATACCGTGCTATGGCTATAGCCAGTCAAGAGCTCATATGGCTCAAACAATTGCTTCGAGAACTTCAATTTGGAGAGGCTTCACAGATGATATTTATCTGTGATAATCAGGCCACTATGCATATTGCCTCGAATCTAGTTTTCCATGAAAGAACGAAGCACATTGAAGTTGACTATCATTTTGTTAGAGAAAAAGTCTTGTCTGGTGAAATATCCACTAGCTTTGTTAATTCTAATGATCAGTTGGCGGATGTTTTCACTAAGTCTCTAAGGGGTCCTCGGATTGACTATATATGTAACAAGCTTGGTGCATATAATTTATATGCTCCAGCTTGAGGGGGAGTGTTAGAATAATGTAAATATAGTAAGATATATTTTAGGATTAAATATATCAATCATATTTTAATTGTATATTCTGTATTTATGTACAAAATCCCTATAAATATAATAACTCCGGGTGATCACAAAGACACACGGAATTCATATGTCTTCTCGTTTTTCCTCTTTTAACAATAAGATTAGATTAAATTAGTTTGTTTTTATCTTGTAGATATTTGTATTATCTTATCTGTAATCATGTACACAATTTCCTATAAATACAATAGCTCCGCTGTGATCCAAGACACACGGAATTCATCCAAGGTCTCTCGGTTTTCTTATTTTCAACATGGTATCTAGAGCCTAATGAGGGGCAACCCTAATCCGTGTTTTATTCAGTGGGCCCACTGCTCACCAGTGAATTTTTTTTCAAAACCTGTGTTTCATCTCCAGGTTTTTCGATCCCATCTCCCTTTTTGGTCGTGTGTTTCCCTCTGACTACACCTTTTTTTTTTTCAGTGAACAATACTGTGTACACTGTAGCTACCCCTTTCCGGCAACTTTTCCGGCTGACCACCCCCAGATCAGGATCGCGGTCTCCCGATCGGCCGAACCCCGGAACCTCGACCCCATTGGCCGCTGCACGTGCCCCCACGCGCGGCCTCTCTTTCCACGACTTTCTCTCTCCTGGCCGCACCACCACCGGCGCGTGGCTGCTCCGATCAGCCTCCGGTTTGACCCGTCGTGCTTGCCTCCCTCTGTAGCTTCTGTTTCTATTACTGGTTGCTAGTTTCGGAGATCGTTTGACGCTGCTACAATTCGTGTTACACTTTCTCTCTCCTCTGTTTGTTTTTCTCTCTCCTGTGTTCCTTATGGCTGCTACTGCTCACTCGAAGGCTGATGCCACTGTTACTGGTACTGTTACGATTCTCAATACTTTAAATGCTGAAAAATTTGATGGCACTAACTATGCCACATGGACTTCCGACATTAAACTTTGGTTCAAGAGACAATGGCTATCTTGATCATCTAACAACCAAAGAAGACTCTGTTGTTGCTGCTGAACGTCTCAAATGGAGCACTCTTGATGCCCAACTTTGTAGCATTTTGAAGTCTACTTTGTCCCCTACTCAAAAACAAATTTTCCACCCTTATGACACCTGAGAATCTCTTTGGGCGCAAGCTAAACTCCTTTATACCAATGATACTCAACGGTAATATGGGGTTTGTGAAACTCTTATGTAGCTCCTTACTCCTCAGCGGATTCCTGGTCCTATCTCTAATTATTTGGGTAAAGTAAGTGGTGTTCTTCATGATTTGAATGAGGTTCTTCCCTTGGCCGACAATCCGTCCACCGATCTTGAGAACCGTCGCAAACTTTTTATGGTTACTCGCTTTACATGGTCTTCCTTCCGAGTATGAGGTTGTTCGTGAGCAAATTCTTGGCTCTCCTGTGGTCCCTACAATAGATTCTACTTGGTCAACTCTAATTCATGCTAAGACCAAGTCTCCCATTCCTATGATTGCTCCTTCGATGTCGGTTCCTGTTGAGGCTGAGTCTTCTGCTTTGGTTGCTCAGGACCGCAACAACAATCGTCGTTCTGGAAGAAACCGCCCAAAATGTAAGCACTGTCATAAGCTTGGACACATTATTGATATTTTCTATTACATGGTCTCCACCCGAGAATGGCGAATGTTGTGCAGGTACCTTTTGATATGACTGAGCCACCCATTTCCACCTCCTCTGGCCCGCCAACTATGCCTCCACCTACCTACGACGACTTTCTCCAGTGGTTTGAGGAGCACAAGGTTTCAGGTTCCACGACTTCTGTAGTGCAAACGGGTAATTCTTTTGTTGGTGTTTCTCACTCTCTTGGTCCTTGGGTTCTTGACTCTGGGTCACTGATCATATTAGTGGTAACAAGTCCTTGTTCTCTTCCCTTTCTAACTCTAGTTTTTTACCTTCCATTACTATGGCTAATGGGTCCCAAACTCAATCTCAAGGACTTGGTATTGTTCATCCTCTTCCTTCTTTGACTGTTGACAATGTTCTTTATGTGCCTAGGTCTCCTTTTAATTTATTGTCCATTAGTCGTTTGACTCGTTCTCTTGATTGTATTGTCTCATTTACTAAGAATTCTGTTTTCATCCAGGATCGGAGTTTTAGGCGGATGATTGGAACCGGATGTGAGTCATATGAACTTTATCAACTTCAACCTTCTACACATGGTGAGCGGTAGATTCTAGTCTTCTCCATGCTCGGTTAGGTCACCCAAGTCTTCACAAATTACAAATAATGGCGCCCACCCTTTCCAAGTTGTCTACATTATCTTGTGAGTCATGTCAATTAGGTAAGCATAGTCGTACTTTCTTTAATAATCGAGTCTCAAGTCGAGCTGCGTCTCCCTTTAGCTTAGTCCACTCTGATACATGGGGTCCGTGTCGTACTGTGTCTAATTTAGGATATCAATATTTTGTTTCTTTTATTGATGGTGTACCTGGTTATTTTTAATGAAGAATCGTTCTGAGTTATTTTCAATATTTCAAAATTTTGGCAATGAAATTAAAACCCAGTTTGGTGTTCCTTTATGTACCTTACGTAGTGATAATGCCCATGAGTATTTATCTAATTCATTTCAATCATTTATGGCTTCTCATGGGATTTTACTCGAAGATCTTATGCTCATACTCCTTAACAGAATGGCGTTGCAGAAAGAAAAAATCGACATCTTGTCGAAACAACTCGAACACTTCTTTTACATGGTAATGTTCCTCATCGATTTTGGAGGATGCTGTTCTTACCGCTTGTTACTTAATTAATCGCATTGCCTTACTCCGTTCTTGATAATCAGGTACCCCATTCCATCTTGTTTCCTCATCAGTCTTTATATTCTTTACCACCTCGTGTTTTTGGTTCTACTTGTTTTGTCCACAATCTTGGTAAGGGCACTGATAAACTTTCTGCCAAAGCTACTAAATGTGTCTTTCTTGGTTATACAAGGTCTCAAAAAGGTTATAAATGTTACTCTCCTATTCTTCATCATTACTTTGTTTCTGCCAATGTTATCTTTTTAAAGTTTTGTCCATATTTTATAGCTCCCACCTGGGACACCTCTATGTCTAGTCCTGTTTCTGGTAGTCCTATTTCTGTTTTTCCCATGCAGGTTATATATCAATCTCCTGTAGTCACAGATATCCCAACTGATCCACCTCGTCCTCTTCAATTCTACCATCGTCAGCCCCGTCCTACTTTGGAGGTTCCACCTGATGAAGTCCCATCTAACTTACCTTTGGCACCAACTCTTCCGTCTCCTCCGGATCCATCTCCCGATAGTAGTGTTCCTATTGCCCTCCGCAAAGGTATTCGTTCCACTCGTAATCCCTCTCCTCATTATGTTGTTTTGTCTTATCATCGTCTGTCCCCTTCCCATTATATTGGTGTGTCTTTTTTGTCTTCTGTTGTCATTCCTAAAAATGCAGGTGAAGCTTTGTCTCATCCTGGATGGAGGCAAGCCATGATTGAGGAAATGACTGCACTACAGAGCAGTGGAACCTGGGATCTTGTTTCCCTTCCCTCTGGTAAGACAGTGGTCGGATGTAGGTGGATCTACACAGTCAAAATTGGCCCAGA
This sequence comes from Clitoria ternatea, assembly GCA_037962975.1. Taxonomy (NCBI): domain Eukaryota; kingdom Viridiplantae; phylum Streptophyta; class Magnoliopsida; order Fabales; family Fabaceae; genus Clitoria; species Clitoria ternatea. The sequence goes on from CM075670.1 coordinate 149,609,926, forward strand.
TAGTTCTGTTGATCGATTGAAGGCTCGTTTGGTGGCCAAAGGCTATACTCGGATTTTGGCCTTGATTATGGTGATATTTTCTTCCTGATGGCTAAGATGGCCTCTGTACGCCTGTTTCTCTCCATTGCTACAATCTGTCATTGGCCTCTCTTCCAGTTAGATATCAAGAATGTTTTTCTCCATGGTGATCTGACTGAAGAAGTATATATGGAGCAACCACCTGGTTTTGTTGCTCAGGGGGAGGTTCAGGATTGGTCTGTCGACTTCAGAAGTCCCTTTAGGGTCTTAAACAATCCCCAAGAGCATGGTTTGGCAGATTCAGCACCGTGGTAAAAGAATTCGGCATGACTCGGAGTGAGGCGGATCATTCTGTTTTCTTTCGCCATTCTACCTCTGGATGTGTTTATTTGATTGTATATGTTGACGACATTGTCATCACAGGCAGCGATCACACTGACATTGCTCTCCTAAAACAACATTTGCATCATCACTTCCAGAGAAAAGATCTTAGGAGGCTTCACTACTTCTTAGAGATAGAGGTGGCACAATCTAAATCAGGTGTTGTGATTTCCCAAAGAAAGTATGCGATGGATATTTTGGAGGAGACCGGTTTGATGGGGGCCAAACCGGTAGATACTCCCATGGATCCCAACATTAAGCTTATGTCGGAACAGGGGGAGCCTCTCTTAGATCCAAAGAGATATAGAAGACTAGTTGGAAAGCTAAATTACCTTACTGTCACACGTCCTAACATCTCATTTGCAGTTAGTGTAGTAAGTCAGTTCCTAAACTCTCCTTGTAAGGAACATTGGGATGCCGTGACTCGTATTGTTTGATATGTCAAGAAAGATCCTAGAAAGGGCCTGATATATGAAGATAGAGGACACACTCGAGTTGTGGGATACTCTGATGCTGATTGGGTTAACTCTCCCATTGATAGAAGGTCAACTTCCGGATATTGTGTTTTTGTCGGAGGTAATCTTGTCTCCTCGAAGAGCAAAAATCAGAATAGCCAAGTCTAGTGCGGAGGCAGAATGCCGTGCTATGGCTATAGCCAGTCAAGAGCTCATATGGCTCAAACAATTACTTCAAGAACTTCAATTTGGAGAGGTTGCACAGATGACACTTATCTGTGATAATCAGGCCGCTATGCATATTGCCTCGAATCTAGTATTCCATGAGAGGACGAAGCATATTGAAGTTAACTGTCACTTTGTTAGAGAGAAAGTCTTGTCTGGTGAAATATCCACTAGCTTTGTTAATTCTAATTATCAGTTGGTGGATGTTTTCACTAAGTCCCTAAGGGGCCCTCGGATTGATTATATATGTAACAAGCTTGGAGCATATGATTCATATGCTCCAGCTTGAGAGGGAGTGTTAAAATTAAAGATAGAGTTATCTCTAATTAATTAGATAAGATTAGATTAGTTTGTTTTTATCTTGTAGATATTTGTATTATCTTATCCATAATTATGTACACAATTTCCTATAAATACAATAGCTCCGTTGTGATCCAAGACACACGGAATTCAACCTCGGTTTCCTTATTTTCAACAGTTGGGTACTACCAAAGTTGGTTAAAAAAGAAAAAGAAAACATCTACTTAAAAAACATCTGATTCTTCCTCAATAAAGTGGGAGATATAAGTTCTTATAGTCAAATAGATATAAGTTTCAATAACAAAAGGAAAGTAAAAAATTTAAAATATTAAAAATAATGATGAGGAGGGAATTACTTGTCCCTGTTAGCAGCAGCCTTCTGTCTAACCTCTATGATTCTTTCTTTATCATTCACAAGGAGAACAAGACTCTGTGATTTCCTCCGGACATTGTTTCCCTGGTCTCTTCCACTGGAATCAATATATTGAAAACTGGACAATGTCTGTTCATGTGGCATTTACAATACAATCAAGTCGCATTCTAATTTTTAGATCATTTCAATAATATTAGAAACTTGCATGACAAATAATTAACAGTATATAAATGTTGATCAAAACGGAAATTACCGATATTTGATGGCCATGTTCTCTAATCTCCTCTATTACTCGCTCTGACCCATGAGCCACCAAGTATTCTAGTACTATCAAAGCCTGTTATTGAACATTTAATGCATAAACATAAGCATTATCAGATTCCAGGAGAGCACGATTACCAATAAATGCAAAAAAATATACAAGACAGAATTCTCAAAAGAGTCCAAGAACCCAAATAGATGGACCTGGGTGCATTATGACAATAAAAATTAAACAAACAGAAATAAAAGATTCCAGGAGCAATCACAGCTAAGACATAAAGTAGTTCAACAAAACCTTGTACACATGCCGCCAATTCTTGCCAGTGTCACTAATCCGCTTCCAGATCACTGCCATGATCATTTGGTATTCATGACTGCAAGGGAGCTCGAAAATGAGATACTTGTTATACAGTATCGAGCATAAAATAAAGAGTTCAAGCTTACTAATGTCTGGTCGCCTGTGCAATATCTGCTAGAAGTGATCCATGGGGACCCCAGGCTTCATTGCTGGTAGCATCAAGAACCTGGAATAGGGGTAGAGAAACAACTAATTCAACTAAAAATACGCATGAGCATGATAAGATTATATAATGTGTAAACATCAAGATAGTCAACAAACTATTTCATGAGCAAGTATTAAATATTCATGTTATATAAAAAAAAGTATTATAGATTCACAAATCCTTACACCATTATCTTGCTATGAGTTGTGCAATGTCATGGTTTAACAATGAGCATGTTTAAAGAATAAATTTTACCTTCTGTTCTACCCCGGGAACTTTCAATACTTTCTTATTTACTCCTCTTTTACTGCCACAATACAAAGAAGAGTAAAGAACTAATGAAATGAGGTTGGGTTCTTTAAAGGTAATAACCACCTTCAATAGAAATTACATTCACGGCATATGAAATCGTATATTAATATTAATGAATAATTGGACTTACAGTTCCCTAACAGTTTGACCAATGGCCTTCTTCATTGTATCTGGTTTTTAGAATTTGCGTGCCAGAACCACAGTTGAACTGCCATGTAGAAATAAAAGCCCATTTCAAATTTGCCATTGACTAGTTCAAGAAAGAGATTTCTCAGCAGCAACATACAGATACTCAAATTCTGAAATGTCTTTTCAAGCAATGTTCTTTGTTTTTACTAACATGCCAGTTTAGAGTTACAAAACCAATCAGTTAGAGACTTGATTTATTCATCAAAGACGATCCAAGAAGCAATAGGAAAATATAATTAGTCTTGCATGAACTTTCAGAGATCAAATCCAAATTCTCAAACATATAAATGAAAGTGTCAATCTGATCGTTTATCATAGCAATCGAAGTTCAGACAATCCGATATTGTACAAGAAAACATTGAGGGACATAAAATAAAGGCCCGTAAATGAAATCACAGAAGAAAAAAAAAACAGGACATTAGATACCCATTAAACCAAAGTTGAATAGTAACATTAAAAGAAACAAAAATTCCAAGAAATCATGAGATAGAATATTACAAGAGAAATCAAGGATCAAGAGCAAGATCAAAAGGGGTCCCAATTCAGACCCAAAAGAAGTTTGACATGAAATACTTAGAATTGGCAAAGAATTAGGCTATTAAAGAGATGCATTAGATCCAAGAATCGAAAAAGGGAATAAATTGAAGCAAAAGCAGATCTGGGTGAGCGAAAAGAGATGGAACCTGATCAAACTAGTCAGAAACTGAAGGTGATTGTGACGGTCATGATAGAGAGAGAAAACGAGGAGAGAGAAAGAGAGATTCACAGATTACAAGGATGCCAGTAGCAACAAGATTGCAATTTGCAAGAACTCTCTGAGTTGTCTCAAAAACAAAATTACGAGGGAAAGAGAGAGACACAGACAAAATTACAGAAGAGTGGCTCTGTTTTGTTTTTGTTTTTCCTTCTGATTTTTTCTCTACAATTTCGGGTTCAAATTAGAGCACAAGAAAATTCACAGTGCAACTTACATTACCTACCTGAAGAGAATTTTTGAGGAATTAAATCTTTTGAGTTATTTATTCTACTTTTGAAAATTTTGAGTGATATTAATATGATGCGAGTGTAAATGGTTCTTTTGATATATGTTGACACTAACATCCCAACTTGTTTTGATTATTGGTTTGTACGAGTCAAATTTCTTTTTGGTGATGATTTAGTCAAAATAATTAGGCTTGTTCATTGGAAACAAACTAGTTTCCAAAAGTTGACTCGGTAAAAAGAAAGGGACACTTTAATATTTTACTCTCATTTGATAAAGAAAACCACAAATTGGATGTGTGTTTTTTACCTAGTGCTCGTAAAAACACAATGAACTCGTGTGGTTTTAAAGGTTAAATTATTAATTAGGAATCGGAATTCTTTGGTTTTTTTAGAAGAACATCTCAGCATTTTTTTTTCCTGGTTACAACATCTCAGTTTTTGTTGATAAGAAACAAACTTTAATAGAAGATACAAGAGTTATTCAAACTTTTATATATATATATATATATATATATATATATATATATATATATATTTACATAATATTCACTTAAGATACTAAAACCCTAAAGAGCTTTAGAGTCTTTTTATTAGAATATCAATCTAAAAAATACAAAGACGTTCTATTTATATATAAAGATAAAAATCTTAATTTAGATATGATTTATCATATTTATATAGATAGTGTAATTATGTCATATATCATTTCTATAATTACAATTATCTAGGTTATATAGAAAATTAGACATATATATGGGGCCTAGGGTTGGGTCCACTATCCCGTTAAAAAAATAGCTAATGAGTTAAAAGAATTTTGCTTGTAATCACACATAACCCGCTCTGCCTAGCCTACTAACCCGTCAGGTTTTCGGCAAGGTAGGATAGACCAAGTTGATAGGTTGGTTGCTTTTTTTTTAAAGAAAACTGAATGCAAGTTAGTAAGTTACACAACATCAAGCTCACTTTACTTTAAGTCATGATTACGAGCCTCTATCTTTCTTAGTTTCTTTCACAATTCAAATCTCTAATTCTCACATGTCATAACCTAATCCTAAGACCACATGGCGGTGCACCGCCACATTCTCCCTCCCCGTCAAGGATCGCATCACCGTTGGGCCACCACGTTCTCCTTCTCCACCAAGTTAGGGACTGCATCATCACAACCATTACATTGTAGCCTCTATTAAGTCTAGTATTCAAACTGCACCATGCCACCACCGTGTTCTCCCTCTTCGTCAAGTTAAGGACTACACCGCACCACCCACCACATCTTCCCTCTTCACCACCACATGTTTTCCTTCTTCGTCAAGTTAGGCTCTATTCAATTTCGTGATCCTCATCCAATCTGAATTTGATAATTTGGTAATTTGCTAGTTGCTAGTATTTTATAAATTTGCTATAGATATTCTTCTTACTCTGAAACTGAAATTGATAAATGGTAATTCACTACTATTGTACAAATTAAAATTTGCTATTGTTATTCTTCTTGCTTTGAAATTGAAATTAGTAATTTGCTAGTATTGTGTAAATGAACTGCTATTATTTTCTTGCTCTGAAACTAAAATTGGTAATTTGCTAGTATTGTATAAATTTGCTAGTGTTATTCTTCTTGTTCTAAAATTGAAAATTGAAAATTTATGTTTTGTCATTTAATAAACTTTCTCTTTTTTTGTTCCCCCAGATCGAGGGGCCCCATAGCAACCCCTTTATCCCCTATTTTAGGCTAGAATTTGAGAATGGCCAAACCCCTAACGCGATCCTAGCAGGGTTCGGTTACCCCACGTCATCATGGGCTTGGACCTAAGGCCCCCACACCTCATTTTCTCTTCTCGCACATTGATTATATAAGCGGTCTCAAAACCCTCTATTATGTATAAATGACCTCGACCTATTTTAATCCTATCTTGAATTCGTTTTAATTTTTATGGGGAGGAAAAACTGATGGACATCTTTGTTTTCAATGATAAGTTTCGAAACGTAGAAATATCATCTATATCGATTTCTTTTTATTGACTGTACGTACCTTGTGTAAATAGCCGTGGTGTCTGCATCAATTTGGCATCTTATGCAATTACAAGTACGAGAGATTTTCGGGCAATGGGGTATACAATTTGCAGGAAATAATATCGATATAATGGATAATATATTGACCTTCCGATTGAAACATTATCACACATATTTTCTTTAGATTACCAATGCATGTATCCTTTTATGAAGCTCCTTAGTCTCTTTCGAGGGTTAAAAAGCTGTGCATCATTGTCTAGCAAATGGTTGTTTTTGGAAGCAGCGTCAAAGGTTGTTGGGCTACTGGTAGTCTAGCGAAGGGAATTCCTTAATTGCCATTGAATGTTTGCAACAAAAATGCACACGCACACTGAAAAAAACTACAATCTTTAATCCTACAGCTTAAATATATATTTAAACGGTTGGATGAACTGAAAAATTAATAAATTAGATAATCAGTTTAGTTTGTGAGCTGAATCAAACATATATTCTACTGAGTATACCGTCACCAATTGATGCCTAAAACTTGTGATTGGGTTAAATTGGTTGCGCAACCTTTTGAAAATATAAATGTAAATATATATATATATATATATATATATATAGAGGATAAAACCAAGACATCAAACTTAGAAAGCTTCGTCAAAAATCTATTATTATTATGCATTTAAAACCTATTTGTATTGTGTCTTTAAATATTTGGATGATAAAACTTTCTAAGTTAAAAACATTATGGGTTTATTTTATAATTAGATTTTTAAGCTTTTGGATAATTAAATGTGTTTTTTAGTTTTATAAAAAAATGTTTTGGGCCTAACAATTTCAAAGTAGAAAAAAAACAACAAAAAAATAACCATATGCAGGCTAGCTCGCGGGCTAACCCATGGGCTTGTGATCTTAATGTGGGCTTAAAAAAGTCAACCCATTTACAAAGTGGGTTTGCGGGCTGACTCGTTGTAGGATAGGCCTATACGTGCTAACCCGTATACTCCCCTCTATTGATAAGGAGTATATTTAGAAAATTAGGTGAAACGAGCACTATAATCAAAAATAGACATACCCTTTGACTATTGTAGTTGCAAACTCAAAGACTAAAGATTCAAATGCACTCCCTTCAAGTGATGAGAGATGATCCAGCAAGTTTGCTACAAAACATGTTATTATATTAATCATGAGCCATATCTACTAACTGAAATGTTGCAAAACTTAATTACTTTAGTTTGTGGACAACCCAAAACCCTCCAAAGCCTTTTCAATCCATCTAGAAATCTTTATGCATCCTTATTTGCTTCCACCCTTGAGAAATTAAGAGATTTAAGTTACAAAAATTCACATCTCCACGCCTCTGCCTATAGATGTTGCTTGTTGTTGATTTTTGCAATATTCTATTGTGGTATTTCCACATTTTAAGCTTGATTGTTGTTGTTGTTATTGTTGCGTGAGTTGTTCCACCTTTTGCTTTAACTCATGTAACCACACTATTAACTGAACGATAGATGGGTTACTTTATCTACTCCTAGGCACCTTAACATTAGTTGCTGTTGCAGCCACTCAACGTCTATCAGTAACATGACCACGACCCTATCATGAGGATTAGAATTCTGAGCCTGAGCAACAGACTCATCATAAACAATAAGTGTTCTTCGAGGTGAATCCTCACTTAACACAAGGGTAATTGTTAAGGACAACACAAAGATGTCAAAGGAAATGAATAATAGATAATTGAAAAGTATGACATTTTGAAACAAAAGACTTTTGGACATGCATAGGATTCCAATAGCCCATTGCAAATAAGTTGTGCCCGACTCCACAATTTATTAACAAAACTCAGTTAGCCTTCTATTGTTGCAGCTACAAGGATCTACAACTAGGCTTTCATATCAATTTTGTCATGACCCAATCATAGAACATGACCAACGCACAAGCTAAGAGTCCAAATTATCACTTAGCCTAATGAACCTAACCCATAAATATCAAATACAAACGATAAATAAAGCCTTAACATTTAAAGCATTATATTCTACCAAAATTTTGACAATTTCCTTTATAATTCCAACATCCCAAAATAATAATATCACGCACACATATATCCATATGTGTCATTAAGCTAAATCCCAAAATATATACATAAACTTGCAATGCCATAATATCTATCATTAAACTCCTAGAGCTACATCATAGTCCAACAAAATACAAAATAAAGGTTGTTGGAACAGCGAATGCATACCACCTAAATCTCTACCAGGAATACGAATAACCTTAACTCCCAATGTACATAACAAACGATTGATCTAAAAAATGTTAAATAATGAAAGAGTGAGTCACACAAACTTAATGATGGCATAACAATTATGATGAATAGAAAGGGAAACAAACAATTGCATGAGTGGTTCGCAATACATCTACATAAATCATAGTAAATCACCAATATCGTACCACTTTTCCAAGTTCTTAAACTAGATGTTCTCGTCAATCAAAATAATCAATTAAATATATTTAAAATAACAAAATATAAATCAGTTAGATACAACAACTTAATATTATAAGAAGTTACTTATGAAGGAATCTATATTAGTGGCAACTCCACCTCGTTGGTAGCTTTCTCATCCTAAGGTGGCTGACCTTAGAGGCAGCTACATCTAATAGGTAGCATTCTTCTCTTTTATATCAAATCATTACCTCATATCTCATATCCTCATACTAGGGGCAACTCCATCTCAATGATAGCCCTCTCTATACATAGATAGCTCCATCTAACATATAGCCCCTTTCTCGTGGAATAGGTGCATTAGGCCGTCTTTACTCTCATAGAGGTATACATGATCCTTACATAAATATCCTTAAAATAATATATAGTCCACATAAACATAATTCTTAATCTAATAAAACTTATTTATCTCAATAATAATGTTTATCATATTTTATATATTTCAACATAATAGCAACTATTCAATAATATAAATAAAAGTATATCAAATCTTCCTCTTAGCTAAAAATAACCAAATAGAAAGAAATAAAATATTTAATTAAATAATACATTTTCATTGATTATTTCAAGAACTACTTTATCAACAATATAATAGTAACACACGATTCGACACATTTAAAAAATTAGAATTTTTTTCTAAAGTCCTACCTCCCCTTAAAAATACAATTTTGATAAAATATGAATCAAATAAAAATTAAGCCATTATAATTATTATCCACTCACTCTAATAGAGAACCACTACGTGGTCTTGGGATCATTTTGGAACCTTAATAATACCAAAATCCTATAAATCTGAGCACTATAACATAAGTAGGATTTTAGAGAAATTAGACTAACACAAGGTTCCTTAGATTTATACTTATAACCCTAAGATAATGTAATCCCTCTTTCTTTAAGTTTTAATTGAAATGATGCATTGCACCTTTTTTTTCTTACGACGCATTTCGATCATCACATCCATTGTTGTCACCATTATTGTTGCCACTGCCACCATTGTTGCCTCCACCACCACCATCACTACCCTTATATATTGTCCCCACCACTAGCATTATCGTTGTTGCCATCACTATAAAAAATTGAAATGTGAAAGTTATAAATTTTTAATCCAAACAAGTGATTAAAAAAATAAAAGATTTAAATTACTCTATCCAAACAAATGATTTTAACATTGACGAAAATAAATTGATAAAGATTAATTTTTTTAAAATTTTCTACTATTGGAATTTTCAATTGTTCTGAATTTTTAAACACTTCATTTTAATGCAACCTTATTGTACTTCTGTTATAATGATGAAATAATTGTATTCATACTTAACCATGCTTGGGGCTTATCCATTTACGCTTTATCTATTTTGAGACACGTGTTTAGTGAGAATTGATTTTTTTTGTTAAGAAAGAAACACTACTAGAAAAACCACTGATAGCCACCTAAGGTTAGCGATTGACATATCGTCGCTAATTAGCGACCGAGTTAGCGACCGCCATGTGAAAAGGGACCATATTAGCGACCATGTTAGCAACCAACAACATCCCATCGCTAAAAGTTGCTAATTTCATCGCTACCTCTGCACCGTCGCTACACCGGTCGCTAAATTTTGCCTTTTTCCATTTTTTGGTTTCCCTCCAAGTTTTTTGTTCGCGCGTATTTTAGCAACTACTCGTTGTGGTCGCTAACTCGAGAAACTTAGCAACCGTCCCCCACCACCGTCGCTAGTTTTAGTTTCCCTCAAATTTTTTTCCTTTCCTCCAATGTAGTGACCGTACAAGGCTGTCGCTAATCTTTAAGAAAAACATTAGAGGGAAACCAAAAAATTGGAGGGAGGTAAAAGGTTACGATAGCGTGTAACCGTCGTTACCATTTAGGGTTTAGGGTCAGCGACCTTTTAAATTAAACCCTAAGCTTAGCGACGGGTTAGGGCCATCGCTATATGATATGAAAAATGAACCATCGCTATACCGGTCGCTAACTTTCCCTCAATCTCCTTCCTTTTGAACTGACCCCTATTTTACTAAACCCTTAGCTTAGTGACGGGACGAGTACCGTCGCTGACCTCACCTCCTTTTTGACTAAGGAACCCTCGTTACTGATTGCGTCGCTACTGGAGCTTATGGACACATAGCGACAGATGGCGTAACGGTGTATGACCGTCGCTAAAGCTAATAACTTATTCGAGGGTCACCTTTCCCCTTTGTCACTTTTGATTCTGCCTTAACCACCTAAAACCCCTCTCTCTCAGTTTCTCTCTCTCAATTTCCCCTCCCTCACCTTCCCCCATCTCTCGCTTTATTCTCATCGCCTTAACGCTCAGGCTCCGAGAGACTGTCTCTCAGGTTCTCCCTCCCTGAGCTTCCCATCTCTCTCGTCATAATCTCGCTCTGACGCATGAAGGAAGAGACCACCTCCAACTTTGACGAACGGTAACGCATGGAGGGTAAGTAGGTTCTTAATTTATCCTATTTTTGGTGAACCTTACTTTCAATAAATTCCAAGGATGCTAATTGGGATGTATTTTCTTTTATGTATTTCAGGTAGCAAGAGTATCTACTGACCCTGAGGCTCAAGAAAAATGAGAAGAGGTAAGGTAAGTGGGTTCTTAACTTATTCTATTTTTGGTGAACCTTACTTTTAATAAATTTGAAGGATGTTAATCGGGATGCACTTTCTTTTGTGTATTTTAGGTAGCAAGAGTATCTACCGACCTTGAGGCTCAAGAAAAATCAGTAGAGGTAAGGTAATGAGACTTTTTGTGAAAATATATAATTGAGTTATTAAGAAACAAACTTGGTATCTTACTTGCATTTAAATGTATGTGATGCTTGTTTTCATCTAATGGGAGTTCCAAGAATAATAGTAATTAAAGGTTTTTCTACTCTATAGACTTATTGGTGCAGATTACATGGGTATTACTTGAAGAAATAATTTGCATAAGCTTTTGACTTGTGATGTTTTCTTAAGTCAATCCTTAAGCTTTAAAATGTAACTCTATGTAGCGTCTATGTTGCAATTCCCAAAACCGTGGCACTGTAACCTTCCATAAACATGTGATGCAATTCCCAAAACCAGATTACAGGGATATTACTTGTGATGTTTTCTTAAGTCATGAGATGCAGTTTGTATTACATTATTACTTATTGTTTATGCACCCATAAACATGAGAAAAAGAATGTTTTTAGTTTAAAATGTGAGGTGTGAGTGAATTGTATAGTTTTATTTTTAAGTGAATGGACTTTCTCTTAATTTGCTAATGACTAATTTGTAAGTATTTTTGTTCAAAAATAATTGGGGCTAAAGTGATTCAACTTAAAAGGTAAGAGGCCAAATTTTTAAAGGGTAATTTTATTTTCAAAATTTTAGAACTAAAACATAATTAAACATTTATGTTAGCCTCTATTTTCAAAAATTTTAGCCATGTATCGATAGTTAGCTATAGGATGGTGAGAGAAGTATAGTTGTGAATAATTTGGCTAGCTATAGCTGCTAAAAATATACCCTTTCTTTTATTTTGTTAGATAAATAGGATTAAAGTCTTGGGCCAATTATGATATTAGAGGCCCCTGGTTCTTTATTCTTTATTATTTTTTTCTCTTTTTATTAGTTTCAATCTAATTTTTTTAATAGCTTTGTCATTTTGGTTAAGAACCATAGGTTAGGTTAATCTTTATTTTGTTTCCATTTCAAAAATTAAAAAGATAAGAACATAAACTAATGTTTTTTATGGATGTAGACATGTACTAATTTTGTTATTGTGTTTAAACTTTGATAATTTGACGCTTTTTTGCACCATACCTATTTCTTGAAATGGAAAAGATTGACGTTTCCCCATCCCTGTTTCAATTTTTGTTTCCATTCTCGTGCAACATAGTCCTGCACTACCACTGCTTTACTGGTATCCTCTGTTGGTCTTCTCAACCATGCAGATCTCAGTTGCCTAAACAACCCTTCACAGTTCAGACACATAATTTTTCAAATACCTTTATCCTATTTTTTCACAAATCACAGCCCCTATGATTTTTTTCTTAATAATTCCATCATCTTTTTACTACTAATGCTATCAATTTATTTAAAAGTTGGTGTTTTACCCCCTTGAAGTTTGATTTTTTTGGTTTCCATCTTGTTGATTAATCCTAAAATTAATTGTGATTAATTATTAAGATTATTACTTTTTATTATTAATTATGATGTGCCTTCAATTTTTTACAAATTTCCATGTTTTAGCATTTGTATTAGTATGAATTATTTATAACATATTTGATATTTAGTATAGCTGTAGAGCAGTCATCCTATCAACTTATTTAAAAGTTGATGTTTCACCCCCCGAACTTTGATTTTTGTTGTTGACATCTTATTGTTAAAGCCTAGGATTAGTTGTGATTATTTATTAAGATTATTACTTTTTATTATTAATTATGATATGCCTTTAATTTTTGACAATTTTCTATGTTTTAGCATTTGTATTAGTATGAATTATTTATAATACATCTAATATTTAGTATAGCTGTATAGTAGCCATCCTATTATAGTTTTTAGGTTCAACACATTGTGCCATAGATTTCAAGAGAGTACTAATTTCAAGAGAGTACCACACACAACACAAACAATACCATGTACCATATTACATAAATTTGTTCAACACAAACAAATCAAATCATTACCTGCTTCTTTCCCTTGTTCCTTCTATTCCTCTTGCAACGGAGGTGTTAATCGCTTTACTATTTTGCCATTCAATGATGCACCTCCTACACTTTATTATTTCTGATTTTGGTACTACTAAGCATTCTCTTGAATTTTAAAGAGCTACTAACATTGTACTGCCTGCTTTATCAGTGCAAAAGTGATTTGTCTTTCTTCTTGAATTTCAAAAACTCACTCATTTCTTGAATTTTAGAAACACACTCATTTCTTCTTGCTCGTGGTTTTTCCTTGTCCAAAAGTGATGTGTCTTTCTTCCTTAAATTTCCTATTTTAACTGTTATTCTTGTTTTGGTGACATTATTCTAACTGGAAGCTCATCCCAAGCTATTAAGGACCTTCTTATTGCTCTCAGTTCAGCCTAACTGGAAGCTCATCCCAAAACAGCCACTGGAGGACTTCACTTCTCTCTTTTGAACTATTAAGATATATATAAAATGACATAAAATTTTTAACAAAGATTAATCTAATTGATTAATAATTAAATATATGATCATAAAGTCATATTTTTATGATTCATAAAGATCTAACTTAAGTAAATAAGTGTCTAGGTTAAAGGTTATATACTAATGCAAAAGGGGTTCAAATTTATTAAAGGTCATCATTTTTACCCAATCAATGATTATTAATTATTAGGTTATATTTTGACTTCAAGGTTTATAAATTCTATTCATAACAAATATAACAACAAACATTCTACAAAATTCTACACCTTTTATTTTAAATTTATCACTCACTTGGGGAGGAACTAAACACCAACCACTCTACAAGTGCCCTCCCCTATTTTCTTATCTCTTAAGTAGAATGCTACATAACTGCGTTGTCACTACCATAACTCATAACTAGATATTAAGTATAACAATTTTCTATCAACTGATTTACACTTTTTACAATACATACACATATGTATATATGTTTGAATTATGTGTGTATGGAAGAAAACTAGTATTTAAAATCACTTTATATTCTAAGTTGCCAAAATCATTATTGAGACCATTTTTTAACTAGTTATGTTGAGTTTACTTACTATTTTGTCAGTAATAAATTTATCTCATGAAAGTAAGGATATTAATTAGCATGTCTTTAGTTGAATACAACAAATATTTTCTTTCTTATAAATAAAACAATTTATATTTTTACATAATTTTTCTTATGTATATATTTTTTTTCTCACCAATTTTCTCATTAACCAAGCAAAGTGAAAAATTTATACAAAGAACGTGCATATAGTCAACTCTGATAGGAAGAGAAAATCTTCAAAGTAGCAAAGGATTTCAGTTAAGAGTAGAGTTAATGGTATTGTTAAGAGATTATCGTAACTTAATTTAGGATATCATACTTGAATTTCACTAAAAATACAGTTATTACTTATAACTTATCATTTAACCAACTAATTTGAATATGTAGTTAGAGAGACAATAGCTCAAATACATCATTGATCCATATAACCCTGCACAACTTTATAACTATAGGTATCTGATTTTCAGATTTGATAACGGTATCTGATTTATACATTACACAAGAAAAGAAGAAGAAAGAGATAGAGATAGAGAACAGTTTTAACTCATTTAACACAAAAGTAATGCTTCCACCATATGAATAGAAATTCATTTTCATGATTTTTAGTACAAAATCTTTAAAAACAGGAAATAAAGTAATGTCTTTCATATATCCTTAATACATGTAACTTTAATTTTGAGTAAACCTTCACTTTAAGCTTTGCATGGGATTACAACATTGATGTCTAAAATTTTGAAAATGTTACTTAATAAATAAGCTTAGGTGGTTTGATTAGGTGCAGGACAGGACTTCTGAGGACGTGCAGTTAGGTGCTTTAATTGTAGTTATATGTAGTATAGAGGTAAGTTTATCAAACCATCTTGGTACATATTGTTGCTTAACAATATTATTGAATGCATGTCGATTGTTGTTTGTTAATAGAGAGAAGAGCTTATTAGGTATTGGTTTTGTGTGTTGATAACATATGTTTACTGTATGTATGTGTATTATTGTTTGTTAGTGGAGAACAGAGCTTATTAGGCATTGGTTTTGTATGCTGATAACATGTGTTTAGTGTATGCATGTGTATTGTTGTTTGTTAATAGAGAGTAGAGCTCACTAGGTTATGGTATTGTTTACCTTAATTTCACATTCAATGCGTAGCGTATATATTGAACGGTACTAGAAAATCTTGTGTGTAATAGGGCATTGTAAAAAAATTTGGAGATATGTACTCTACAGGGGAGACTCTATTGAAATTTTGGTAGGCTCCCTATTTTAGGGCACATAAAGAAGTATATTAAAGTTTAACAATGTAGGGTTTAGTCGTGTCTATACCCACTAGATTCTCGTTCAAGATTCAAGACTACCAGCCGACATACCGTGTTGTGTTGGATCTTGATTTATCCTGTTTGGATAGTTTGGGATGAATTTGTAACTATTAGGCCGTAACCCATTGATGTTGTTTATAGTCTATCTTGTGTTGTTGATGTTCATTTGAAATTTCGATTACTATGTTTCGTATTGTCTCTGGGTGCCTGTCTGTGTGTGGTATTTCATACCGCACATATCTGTGTACTCGGGGATCAATACGAAATGCTACTGAAATTCCAAATGATCACCAACAATACAAGATAGACCACAAACAACATCGATGGGTTACGAATTGTTACATATTCATCCCAAACGGGATAGGGCCCCACCTACTTACAACATCAAAGAGATAGAGAGTGATTTGCAAATGATAGTCACATAATGCTTAAATTAAAGTAATTAAAACTGTGCTTGTTAGATATCGTGAATGGAGGTTCCGACAAATCGACGATGGATGTACAACCAGCTATATTGCAGTTGGCGAGTGACTAAGGAGTTTATGATGGGCTTGTTGGAGTTTATTCCATTTTCTATGGCAATACGCCTGGTTTTGAAGAGACTCAAAAGATTTGTTATCCGTGCTCAAAGTGTAAATGCATGAGTTTTGAATACATGAATGATGTCATGTGCCACCTAAATGAAAAGGGGTTCATGGAAAGATACTACTACTAGTACAACCATGGTAAGCAGTTACCGCCCAGTTTATCGGCCGTAACCGTGCAATAGTCTTACTATGAAGTCAGAGGGAACAAAGATACGTACAACAACATGGAGCAGATGGTGATGGATCATATTGGACCCTTCACCGGGCGTATGCTAGAACATGATGACCAAGCTATGAATGAGGATGACAATGTAGAGGAGGATCTTAATCCAGAGGTGAAGAGATTTTATGATTTATTGGCGATGGCTCAGACTCCATTGTAGGATGGGTGCTAGAGTCACACTGAATTATCCGCCTCCCTAATAGCTTTAAGCCTAAAGGTAAAATATAATCTTTC
Organism: Clitoria ternatea; assembly: GCA_037962975.1. Lineage (NCBI taxonomy): Eukaryota > Viridiplantae > Streptophyta > Magnoliopsida > Fabales > Fabaceae > Clitoria > Clitoria ternatea. Next base: position 149,626,483 of record CM075670.1, read on the forward strand.
AAGAAGTTGTTTTAATATAATGATGGATTTGATGGGTTCCACCATGCCTAGTCATCATCAAATTCCATTAAACCTGTACCATGCTAAGAAAATAGTGGCAAACCTGGGGTTGGGTTGTTTGAAGATAGAGTGTTGTGTTGGCGGGTGTATGCTGTTCTGAAATGAGTTTACAGACAAGAGAGTCACAAAATATGTAAACTATAACAAGAATCGCTACAAAATCATTAAAAGGAGAGGGAAAGTAACTAGGATAGCTAGGAAAAAAATATGGTACTTTCTCATAACATCGCGTCTTCAACGTTTGTACGCCTCATTGTCCATGGAAAAACATATGTGTTGGCATGCTCTAAATTGAACACATGAGGGTCTTTTGTGCCATCCTTCCGATGGGAGAGCATGGAAGTGTTTGGATAAGCTATATCTAGACCTTTTAGGTGAGCCACACAATGTACGACTTGGCTTATGTACTGATGGGTTCAACCCATTTGGTCAATACGAAAAAGCGTACTCTTGTTGGCCAGTCATACTGACCTCATACAATCTTCCTCCTGATATGTGTATGAAGAGGGAGGTCATGTTTGTAACTGCATTAGTACCAGGACCTAAAAATCCAAAGGTGAAAATAGATGTGTTTTTGTAACTATTGGTTAAGGAGTTGTCACAATTATAGGATATCAGGGTCATGACCTATGATGTATCCTTGAAGAATAATTTCATGATACGGGTTGTTTGGATGTGAACCATTAATGACTTCCCTGTGTATAATATGCTTTCTGGATGGTCAATGTTTAGGAAGCTTGCTTGCCCTATATGCATGGAACATACCAGGGGGATGTTTGGGAATTCCTAGTGCATAAGCAGCAGAAATACTTGGACTTGCAAAACTTCATGTTTCAAAGCATAAAACAAACATCAAATAGTTTATTTAAGCATTTAGGATTACCTCTTGAAGAAAATCGAAGCAGTCATAACCTTATCCTTTAAGAGTCCACACGAGTAATCCCACGAGAAAATGCTACACCTTCTAAATGCTAGTTTGATGACGTGTAGCTTTTGCAACTTTTACATTTTGTGTCTCTTTTTGGTAGGCCGCCTATAAGCATCTTATGCTCTATTTATAGGCTTAGGTTTGACCTAATTTGCTCTCTCTAAAAAGTGGGTTCCTTACTCATTCTAAATGAGTTAGACCCAATAGCTTTATTTTAGCCCAACTAAAATAAAAACTATTTTCTGATGGGCTTACTCTATGTGTGTGACCCTATAGGTAAAATACTTAGTCATATTAATAATAAGATATTTTATTATTGATATAAAATAAGAGCGGTGATCTGTTCAGGAATCCAGGGTCAAGAGTTGACTGTCTTGACCGGGGTTTGAATATCAGTGTCCCGACTACAATTACCTCACTAACTCTCAGTTTTACACCGCCTCAATGGAGTACGGTATTTTGCACCTTGGTTCAGTGGGAATTTGAGGTTCTTCGAGTAATAATGGTAATTGATGTCTAGTCCGTACTGGAATTTAGAGACCACACCGGAGGTACCCCTGTAGAAGATTCTCTAATGCTTAAGTCAGTACGGATACTTAGATAGGATATATTATGGAGGTAACTTACATGATTAGATCAGATCTCTCTTCAGTAATAAATGAGTTATATTTATAGTGTTTACCTTAGTTTTGGAAGTAATTTGACCATCCTCCTACCTTACTATTGAAATAGTGTCTACAGGGTCAGGTTGCCCATACCTCCTCTGACTCGCTGTCTGATTGTCAGCTATGAGCTGGGGTCATGGGAAAAATCTGTAGTCAAACAATGGTTTTAGACGTCGGTCATGGACTTGCCAGCTTTCTCAATGACGTGGCGTGGTGTTTCCAGACCTTGGTTTGGCCCCTGGTTACCACCCTGGATCATTTACCCCTTAGTTTATTTATTGGTGTCGTTACAATAAGTGAACTATTTAGACTCCGGTTGAAAAATTTATCGGGGTATGAGTGCCGATGTGTCGATACATCTGTGGTTAGATGTATTTTGGATTAGGGGAGGCATTTAATGCTCTTCACTTGTAAAGCTACTACTTCACGCGGATCAGTGATGTGTCCAGTCGTGATTGGTCGTGTGTCCCACACGCATCAGGTGGCGTCACTTGAAGGTGAAACGACGCCCTTTTTGGGCTGCGTCATTTCGTCTCCCACTTCGTCCATGGACCACAGCGGTTAAACTTTGACCCACAATGTTTCGATGCCTATATATAAGGTAAGGAGATCTCGCTGGTTTCTCACTTTGCAACTTTCTTCTAGACACTCTATCCGTCCGTAGTCTTAACTTTTTCTTGACTTCGTCCTGGCCCGTACTAGAACAACCGTCTGCACCGTAAACACAGGTAGCCTTCTAAATCCCTTTTATTTATAATGTCAGTTTTTTCCAATAACAACAGTCAGGGCCAAGACAACACTTGTGAAATAATTTCGAACCCTTCCATTTCTTGGCCTGTCGAGGTTCCTCGTAATAGACCTCGGCTTACATAGATGGACATCCGTAGATGGGTGACTCCAGTCAATTGGGGTAACCTGAATCCCTTGGAACTGGAGTCCTCTTCTTTCGGGGTTCCTGAACCTAAGTCACCTTTGCCCCTTGTGTCTTCGGACCAGGGTGAAGACTCTAACATAGTGCACTACTGCGCTGATGATACTGACTTTTACTCCGCTGTCCCCTTTTTAGCGTACGTCGTCGCCATGGATGCCGCGGATCATCAGTTTTGAGGAATGACCCCGACGAGACTTTCATGATTACCGATAAAATAAATTGGTTAGCCTGAAAAGCCGAAGACCCATACTTTTAGGTGGCCAAGGACGTGGTTGCTACCTACAGCTCTCATGCTGTTGAAGATGACTGGGTTCCACTTAAGGTAGAGTCTTTTTGGTGAAATAAGAAGTATGAAAAGGACTTCTACCTAATTCGTCATACCTTCAAAGATCAGATCTACCATATTCCATGAGACCGCTTCCTCTACTTTCACGACTTCACCCCACTGAAGGTGGGAGTCCGGTTCCCCCTGAATCAGTATGAGATGGGGGTGTTATGCTTCCTGGACATCGCCCCTAGTCCACTTCACCCAAATGGCTAGGCCTTGGTGATGGCCCTCCAAGTCCTAGGAAAGTACCTCTACTTTACCCTGATTGTTGCCATGTTTTTTAGGTACGCTCAGGTGATGCGTCGAGCCAGGATCGGGAGGAGTTTTATTAATCTCCGATGTCAAAGCGACATCGTAAATTTTGAAGCCTACGTCGATTCTTGTAAGATGTACGACACCTCTTTCAAGAGCGTCTTTTTCAAGCTCTTTGTCGAGAAGACCACATCTCCTTTCTGGAAGGATAAGAACAGAAACTATCTGATCTACACCGGTTGGACACACAAACACTTTCTCTTAGAGAGTACAGCGTACTCTGTCAATGTGGGCTCTCTTTCTAAGACATCACGCACCGTTGTTGACACTCTCCACACCTTCTCCCGGGGTGCTCCCCTTAAATGCCGTTCCCTTCTAGGAACTTTAGAGACGCGCAATGAGTACCTCACTCATTTGGGTATTCACTTTCTTCTCTTATTCCCTTTAACATTACTAATACCCCGATTTTATACTAACCATGATTTTTTGTTTATATTTTTGTTAGGGAACATGAGTGCAAATGCTTTAGGGGAACTTCGAAAGCATTTGGAGGGTTCCGAAGTCGATGTATCCGTGGAGAATCATGTTACTCCCAGGCAGAACAAAGCTTCAGCTTTACAGATCCCTAGGGGGGTGGTGCCTCTTGAAACCGGCCCTGCCAAGAGGAAGGAAAAGAAGCAAGGAGCTAGTGTCTCCAAAAAACACAAGTCTGACCCCACCTCGAAGGTGCTTGACAAGGGTAAGGGGATTGCCACCGAAGAGCCAGCTGAGAAGAATGCCTCGGCCCCTATTTCTGGCATGGATGCTTTAGAGGATCTTCTTATCAAGACCACCCCTCCTGATGTCGGCTTTACCCTCCCATGGCGTCTCAGAGAGGGGTTAAACCCCCAAGACCTAGAGTTTACTCTCGAGACCGCCATGTGGTACAATATCAAGACTCTCTCCACTATCTACTCTGCCACTACTGATGGGCCAAAAAGGGAAATTGAGCGGCTGAAGGAAAGGAATGCCCAATTTTCTGAAGACTGCAGGAAGGCTCACCAAAGGATCAAGAGTCTTAATGAAGAAAACCAAAGTCTTCGGAACTCCGGGGATGAGCTGAAGAAGAAGAGCGATGGACTCTAACTCAAGGTGGATGACTTGGAGAAACTAGTTTCCGATCTTCAAAGAAAGAATGATAAATTATCCACTGCAGTACGGGATAAACAAGATAAGTACAAAAACGATATGACTAGGTTCGCTCGTGCTGCTATGGATTCATTCAGCCATGCAGTTTGTCAAGTTGTCTACCACAACCGAGGTTCCCAACTGAACCTAAACGAGATCGGCCTTTTTAATAGATTCCAAAATGGGAGCTGGTAACCCAAGTTGGTGGAAAGTCCTATGTTCCTACAGATGAGCCGTTTAAGTTTGCCTCTTTGGCGGTAGGAGAAGATGACACCCCTCCTGAAGGTGATGGTGGAGATGGGTGAGCTAACTCAGATAGAAAGGAGGAGGACACCGGCCTTATGGACTCTTAATTTACTACTGCTCTGTAGGTGGGATGAGCTCCACCCTTTCTTTTGGCGTTTTTTGCTTTGTAGGTGGGATAAGCTCTGTCGTTTTTGAATTTTTTGTCTTGGCTGTAGTGCCCTTTTTGTTAATGACATCAATATTTTGGTTACTTCGTCTTTTCTTGACTTTTGGCTTTTATCATTATAATTCAAAGTTCGTATGAATATTAGCTATCCACTCCATATTTAATTTGTTCCGGGATTAAATTACTTCGCAAAAACTTTACTTCGTAATTTACTTAAAACTTTACCATGGATTTAATAGAAACAACCACTGGGGTCCTTGGATCACTGGGGTTTAATAAATCTTAACCACTGGGGTCCTTGGACCACTCCGGGGTTTAATAAAACTTAACCACTCTGAGGTCCTTGGACCACTCCAGGGTTTAATAAAGCTTAACCACTTTGGGGTCCTTGGACCACTCCGGGGTTTAATAAAACTTAACCACTCTGGGGTCCTTGGACCGCTCCGGGGTTTAATGGAAACTTGGGGAAGGCTATCGAAACACATTATCGTTCATAAATAAAATTGCTTTTATTGATCAAATAGCACCCCGGCTACATACCTCATTAAAAACCTCCCAAGTATACCCTGTGGGAAAAACCTTGGGTAGGGAAAAAAGCGTGCATGACTTGTGGCGTGGGTTAGCTGTAATATACACGTAGGTTCTTTACATTCCATTTATTTTTGAACACTTCGCCTTCTAAGGTTTGTAACAAATAAGCTCCCCCTGGTGTGACCTCGTTCACCCGGTATGGCCCTTCCCATGTCGGTGCCAATTTTCCTTGGTGCGCAAATCGATTCCCAACTGATGCTTTCCTTAAGACGAAATCGCCTACATTAAATCTTCTTTGCTAGACTTTCACGTTGTATTGAAATATGGCTTTAGCTTTAACAGTTTGATCCAAGACGAAAGCTGCTTCTCTGACTTTGGTTAGCAAATCTAGCTCATTTATCAATCTTTGATCATTACCCATCACATCAAATTGCTAAACCCTTAGAGAAATTAAATTTATTTCCACCGGTATCATTGCGTCTACTCCGTACACTAACCGAAATAGGGCCTCACCTATGGATGAATGGGGGTCGTCCGGTATGCCCATAAAACATGACGTAACTGGTTGGGCCATTCTCCTTTTGCTTTGCCTAGGCATTTCTTTAGCCCTCTCAGGATCTCTCTGTTTGCGACTTCAACCTAGCCATTGGTCTGGGATGTTCAACTGATGAGAATACTTGTTTAATCTGTAGTCCTTCGAGTAGGCTTTTGAACTTAGAATCTGTGAACTGCGTCCCATTATCCGTTATTACCCTTCCTAGTATTCCGAACCTCGTAATGATATTTTCATAAAAGAACCTCCGTGTTTGCGCCACGGTGATATGCACTATTGCTTCCGCCTCGATCCATTTTATAAAGTAGTCCACTCCGACAATTAGATATTTAACTCCGCCTAGAGCTTTAGGGAAAGGTCCTAAAATATCCATGCCCCATTGGTAGAAAGGCCATGGGACTGCGGATGTGAATAACTCCTCAGCTGGGACATGATGTTCATTGCTGTTCTTGGCTAAAGTGGGCCACCAATAACCTGCCCTTAATACCTTCTTAACTAAGCTCCTGCCTCCGCAGTGGTTACCACACGTCCCTTCATGTACTTCGGAAAGGACTTCATCCACCTCGGCCTCATTTATGCACCTTAGATAAGGCGTTGTCACTCCTCTTCTATACAAGCCTCCATATACCAGTGCGAAGTTTGGTAATTCTTTTTTAGCTTCTTCCTCTTGATTGGGCATTCGGAAGCTGTCCACTCACCATATACCAGATAATTAGAATAACCCAGGAGTCCTCCGGGTGTGCTCTAAATTGGATGGTGTATACCTTAAGTGGGTTTGAGATGCTCGGGGCTGCTAACGTACTCTGTATCACCGTAGTTGTGCACCCTGCCTTTTTTGTGCTGGCCAGCTGAGATAGAACATCGGCTATGATATTTTCTTCCCTAGGGACATGTTTGAATTCCACAACGGTAAATTTCTCTCCTAGCTTCTTAACCTTCGCTAGGTATTATTGCAACAACGGCTCTTTTGCTTGATAACTCCCATTAATTTGTGAAATCACTAGCTATGAATCGCTGTAGAGCACCGCCGTGTGTGCCCCCATAGCTAAGGCTGCTCTGAGTCATGCCAAGCATGCCTCATATTCGACTTAATTATTTGATGTTTTAAAGTTAAATCTCAGAGATATCTCCATACTCACCCTATCCTCGCTTTCAATTACTATTTCGGCCCCACACCCCTTTTCGTTCGACGACCCATCGACGAAAATCTTCCAATGCTGCCGTGGTAATATTGGGGCTTCTCTAGTCAACTCCGTCATAAAATCCGCCAGGACTTGAGCTTTTATGGTTGTTTAGGGTTCATAGGAGATGTCAAACTTTGATAGATCAATTGCCTACTTCGTCATTCTTCCTGCCAGGTCGGGTTTATGAAAAACCATTCTCAAAGGGAGATCCATCTAGACTGTGATTGGATGTGCATTAAAATATTGTCTTAAACATCTGGATATCCAGACCAATGATAAAGTTTTCTTTTCCAATTTTTGATACCGGCCCTCTGATCCTTGCAACACTTTCCCCATGAAGTATATTGGTCTCTGGCCTTCAATTGTCTCTTTTGCCAGTGCGGCCCTAATTGCTTCATCAGACACAGACAAGTAAATGAATAATTTTTCTCCGAGGTCAGGCTTCGTTAATACCGGCGGGTTAGCTAAGACCTCTTTCAGCTCTTGAAATGTTTTCTCCTGCTCTTCTCCCCACCGAAACTCCTTATTCTTCTTCAAGGCCTTGTAAAGGGGTAATGATCGGTGTGCCATTTTTGGCATGAACCGGGATAGGGCTGCCACTTTTCCATTTAACGACTGTACCTCCCTTACATTGGTCAGACTCTGTAGTTCTCTCATTGCTTTACACTTGTCCGGATTAGCTTCTATACCCCTCTGTGTTAACATGAAACCTAAGAACCTTCCTGCTGGTACTACAAACATGCATTTGAGGGGATTCAACCTCATATTGTAGAGTTGCAGTCTCTGAAATACCTTCCTTAGATCTTTAATGTGGTCCCCTCCAGCCGGAGTCTTGGTTATTATATCATCTATATATACCTCGACCATTTTTGACCTCATTCTATCAAACACCTTATTCATCATTCTTTGGTATGTAGCCCCTGCGTTCTTCAACCCAAATGGCATCACAGTATAACAGAAGACTCCTTTGTCATTCACAAACTCCATTTTATCCTTATCCTCCTTCCACATCAGAATTTGATTATAGCCGGAGTACGCATCCATGAAAGACAGGAATTGGTACCCCGACGAATCATCAACTATTTGATCAATGCTTGGTAAGGGGTATAGATCTTTAGGACAATACTTACTTAGATTCGTAAAATCTCTCTTATGAATATGACCTTTAATAATTCTTTAGTCTGCTCACACGTTGCCTACTGTTTCTCTAGACCCAGTCTTCTCTTTTTTTGTGCCACTGCTCTAGACTCCGGATAAACTGCCAACCTATGATAGCAAAAGTTTAGGTCGATTCCTGGCATGCCGACTACAGTTTATGCGAACAAGTGCTTAAACTCCTTCAATAAATTGACCAACCGTCTCTCCATTCCATGTCTAAGGAATCATTAATCTCTGTTCCTCTGGTGGGGTCTTCTTCTAACATGACTTTCTTTACTCCTCCTTCCGGTGTTAGTCTCTGGGGGTTCTCTGGGTCTAACCTCAATTCCTCTCTTGGGTCCAAGTCTATCAAGTTTACAGATTCCGGAATTGGTCCACCATCATTCAATCTTTTTCTTCTTATTGACTCCTCCGCCTTGGTCATTATTACACTGAGGTTATAGCAGTACCTCGCCATTTGCTGATCACCTCGGACAAAGGGCACTTGATTATCCTTGTCTATGAATTTTATTAACAGATACGGGGTTGACACAACTACTTCCAGAGCATTTAGAGAAGGGCGTCCGATAATCTCATTGAATGAGGACTTGACATCGATAACCAAGACTCTTGTGCGCACCGTTTTTGACCCCGGGTGATGTAGGCTCTTCATGCACTTTCTTGAAGAGGGTTGGATCTAGGGTTCTTCCTTCTATCTTTCTTCAATGGGAGCTTGAGAATTTCTTCTTGAATGCAAGGAAACCGAAACTAAAGCCTAAAAACTAGAAGAATGTGACGCCAAAAGCAAAGGAAAGGAAAGTGGAAATGGAAGGAGGGAAAGGTGGATAATGGAGGAAGGCTTGGAAAAAAGGGAGAGGGAAAGGTTGGAGGCCACTTCCTAAGGAGGAGGAAGATAACTCCACTCACCACCAAGGGAGGGAGAAACCCCTTGGATAAGAGCTTGAGAGAGCTCTCAAATTCTAGAGAGAAGGAGGAGAATCTCTCACTAGGAAACACTAAAGTGCTCTTAAATTTTTCAAATGGATTAATGGTGCTTGATTACAAAAGGAGAAGCCCTTATATAGGCCATGGGAATTTCGGCCAAGGACTAGAAGAATGGGCTTGATCATGACTCCAAGGCCCATTAAGAGAAAAGATGAGCAAATGGCCTATACATGGCCCAAAAGGGAAAGTACAAGGCCCAAAAGTGGCCCATTTGACCTTGTAAGGCCCAAATCTATCCTATAAGCCTAGAGAAACTATTTAGAAAGTATATTACAAGTAAAGTACACATAGATCCTCATAGGTTCCTTATTGGGCTTAGGCCCACTAGAAGAGAGAAAAGAAAGAAGTGCTTTATGGATGCTCTCTTTGGCCCGTTTGGTCTTTGCCCTTGTGAGGGGACCTCTATATGCTTCAAGTCCTTTCTCCAATGTAGTGTGAGGGTCTTCCTTGGGTATGTCCTCATTACCGGGTATCCTTTGAATGTCAATCTAGTGTCGAAATATCCTTTAGTGAATTGCTTGGCGCCATTGAACGCAGTTAGCTTCTGAGTGTATGGCTACATATCTGAATCTGAGAGACCCATTTTCTTGAAGCACTCAAAAAATAACATCGCATGAGCTTCCTTGATCTACCAACATCCTCCTGATCGTTTTGTTTGCCACTACGGCCTCGATCACCACCGCGTCATCACATCCCGGCACCGTCGGGCCGTAGTCATCGTTAGTAAAAATGATGGCCGAAGTTTTGACGCTGTCCCTGAAAGGCCTGTTGTCTACTTTTGTCTGCATCGACATTATCATTCTCATCTGGTTTTTCCTTGCTGAGTTCGACACTCCTCCTCCAGCAAACCCTCTAGCAATCATGTCTATAATGTCTCTTCTACCCGAACTAGGTGGTGGTTTCATCCAGGACTCATCGTCATCATTAATGTTGTCTATTATGGCTTTTCCTTTGTCTAGCGTAGGTTTTTTCGAACTTCGGGTTTCTTCCTCAATCGGGTTAACCTCCCTTCTCCGGGGTGCTACTCTCTCTGGCTCCAGATTTGCCTTCTATTTAAATAGGTATTGCTTCAATTTCCCCTCTCTTATCAACGTTTCAATGGCTTCCTTCAGTTGACGATATTCAGCAGTATTATGCCCTGCTTACTCATGAAACTCACAGTACTTATTGGGGTTTCTAGCTCTCTTCATTGGAATGGGTTTTCTCACCCCATACACTATCAGTCCTCTCAATCCGACCTCCCGTAGGATTTGGCTAGGTCGAACGGCCAACGGGGTATATTGCACCGCATTAATGCTCCTCCCTTCTCGCGGTCTTGGGAACGCATCCCTACCAACTCCTCTTCTTTTTATCCTGCCTTCCTTTTTATCCGTTCTCCTTACCTCTGTCTCTACACTCCTTTGTTTAGCAACCGCCAAGTGCATTTCTCTTCCTACATACTTTGCTGCCTTACTTCTGAACTCCTCCATCATCTGGGGTGGTCCCTTTGCTAAGGATAATGCGAAAAGTGACCGCGGTTGTAGAGCTTCCACTACAATATGCATTTTATTTCTTCCGTTAAGCCCAGAACCAGTGTTGCTTCTTTGTAGAATCTCTTCAAAAAGTTCTTCAAACTATCCTCTATTCCTTGTCTAATCTGTGCCAGTGTGTGTGATGTCTTTGGCACATCTCTAGACACCACAAAATGTTAAAGGAACGTGTGGGCCATGTCGTCCCAAGAATCTATTGACCCACTAGGTAAACTCTTAAACCACCCTAGAGCTTCAACAGATAACGTCCTTGTAAACATCCTACAAATAACATCCTCCTCAGCACCCAGGAATAGAGATTCATTCACATAGGCATCCAGATGACTTCCGGGGTCTGTCTCCCCAGTGTATTTCCCAATTGACAATGGCTAAAGGGTTTGGAAATGTCTGGGGATTGGGGTACTCATTAGTCTTCTCGTGAATGGAATTTTGAACTGGTATTCTCCTCCCCTACTGTGGTTCAGTGCCCTCCTCTGGCTGCTCATCTCCTTTATCCTATGTGTGGACTCTTGTTCATCATACGCGTAGGTCAAGGACCTCTCTTGATGGTGATGGTCTTCTGGTTGCCTTTGGTCTCCACTTCGGTTTTCCCTTTGTAGTGCTTGTATTTCTTGACGTAGTTGCCTTATGATTTCGTCCCTGGGATCTGCTCGCAGCACAGCTTGGGCTCTCAACTCTATCCCAGGGGTCTCCACTATAGCATTGAAATCCAAAGTTCTTGCCATATTCTGGACATGTCCTTCTGGGGTTTCGTTTCCTCTTGGGTGTGACACCCAAAACCTAAATTACAAATTCAAATTAATTAACCCAAATTTTTGTAATAAATTTTTTGCGTTTAAAGAAACATTTTGAAATTCGTAATTTAAATTCTAAGGTCACGTCAAAATTGAAAAATACGAAATATTATCATGCATAGTAGTCGTGAATGAATAAAACATGATACATTTATATGGCAGAAACGATAGATAAGATTATAGTACGAGGTACATAATAATATTATTACAATACATTAAAAGTTAAATAAGGTCAAAGTCCAAGCAATAAAACATAAAAGCTTCATCAATTTCACCACTCATCATTCTGTGAAGCATGCACTGTAAAAATAATGTAAAAGTGAGATAGAATATAGAATAAATATAAAATAAGTAAAATTGCACAAACACAATCAACAAACAATGTCATTTACATTTAATAATCTTTAATTTAGCCAAATGATGTCATGATAGATCCATTTTGGTTTAATGGGAATACTGTAGTAAAAAGTCTCATAGAGACACAAGTAAGACTTAGCATAATGCCACGAATCCCTACCCTTCGTAGCGCTCAAGTACCAAAGTACACAAGTAGGACTTAGCATATACCACGAATCCCTACCCTTCATGGCACTCAACGAAAATAAGGCTTTAACTCATCATAGAGTAACCCTCCGCTAAGGCCGGCAATCATGGAACCCTTAAATTCCATGGTGCGTCCAAATGCTTATGATGCATGAATGCCTTTAATTCTCTTTATCAATTTAACATACCATGATATCAATCTTCCATAATCACTTGAAAGCCACAAGTCCTCAAAGGACACATCACATATATCAATTCTCAAAATCATTGATTTACAGTTCAACAATATATCTCAATAAACCACAAGGCATTCATTTATACATTAATTTAGTCCTTCATAATCATTCATCACAAAGATGTACATACTGTATGGCATTCATAGGAAACTTAATAACATCCATAAAAATCAATAATCCTTCAATAATTCATAAATAAATCATTACCCACATGAAAAATATCATTTTCATCCATAATAATCATTATATGTAAATTTCAGAAATTTATAACAACAACATACATTAGTAAAAAAGCCATAATGTGAGCAAATAAAATCATTTTTAAGTAATTCCACTTTCTGTAGTTCCATAACAAAATTATCTACAACATTCATGAAGACCAAAAATTCTAATTCCTTACAGAATTTGCTCCACGTTACAAACAACACACTGACTTTTGAAAATTTTTACTGCATGTACATAGTTTGGTAAAATAGGCATATCTCCTTATAAAAAAATTATTTTTAAATAAAACTTATGCCAAATTTTCAAAAATAGAATTATATATAACTTTTATGAAGACCATATGTCCTAATTCTATAAGTATAAAATAAAGTTTCAAAATTACTTTCTGACTTCAAAACAGTAATTTCAGTATTATAGATTCAGTTACAGCTTTGACAACCTTTAGTAAACATTGTATATCTCTTAATAGAAAAATCATTTTTATATAAGACTAAATCCCACATGTTCATAACTGAAATATCTAAAACTTTTAAGAAGGGATCAAAAATTATTTCCTTATAAATTATTCTCAAACAGCTAGACAAGCACTGACTCATACATAGCTTCCAGAAACATCATACTTTAATAAATAAATCATAACTCAAGTCTTACTCATCCTTTTTAGAAGATTTTGGTCTCTAAATTTATTAGACACAAAGATCTACAAATTTTATGAATATATCATTTTCAATTTTGAAATATATGAATTACCAAACTTTAATTAAAGACACTTATTTTAAGAAACAATTAAACAACATGAGCACATGAGAGTAATTTAAGCATAAATTCCATATTACTTAGAATTTTGATATAAGACCAAATCTAAAATAATCATAACATCTATATCTACAACTTTTATGAAGATAAAGATGGCTAATCATACTCACAAAATCTACAATCTCAACATATATCCAGAACCAAGTCATGAAACATTCAAAAGAAACATACTTCAGTATTTTGACCATAACTCATGCTATACCTATCTAAATCTGTTAGTTCAAGTCTCCAAATTCACATAACAAAACAATCTACAACTTTGATGAAGAAGTAAAAGTCAAATTCACACAATTTAAGCTTTGAAATTAAGTAACAATTTACAAAAATAAATTTGAAAATCCTAGGACAACATACAATTCTACCAATTCCATATTTATTCATAACCCTATCCCCTCTTACCTTAATGGAGGATTCTAGAGTGGTTGAAAGTATTCTCTTATTATCCTAGCTTCAGATCACGAGTGACTTTGATAGAGAAAATGAAGGAAAATGAGAGATATGTCTTTACTAACTTAGCTTGTTATAAGATTTCAGACTTGGGAACAAGATGTAGTGTTGATTTAATCATGCAAATGACAAGTGGGGGACAAGCTTTCCATAATAGGATTGTAGTGGGATGTTAGTTACATTATGTGTGGTGATAATAAAGGTTTTAGGTGAGAAAAATGGGCTGCATTGTTGACCATTCTCGCAGCCTACATAATGTAGCTTGTATGATTGAAGTAAATATCAATTCTGACAAAGTTTCGATATTTTTAGCATATCTCTCTCATATCTTAATGGATTTTAATGGATTTGGTCTTGTTGGAAAGGTAAGACAAATAGAAACAACTTTGTAGTTGACGACTTTTCCAAATTTGGCTTCTAACTAAGCATTAAGATATGTACAAGATGATATGATTGAAGTAAAATACCAATTCTGAAACAGTTTCAGTATTTTGGGCATATCTCTCTCAAATCTTAATGGATTTTAATAACTTTGGTCTTGTTGGAAAGATAAGAAGTAGAGAAACAACTTTGTAGTTTATCATAGTTTCAAATTTGGACTCTAACTAGGAATTAAAATATGTACAAGATGACGTATTTTGAGTGAAGTATGTGATAATTTGATGGGAATAAATGGAAAAGGCAAAGAAATTAATAACTAAGGAAATAGGTATAAGTTATTTGGTTAACTTTTACCTAAGGTATAAAGTTAAAATTATTTACAGTGGTAAAAGGTTAAATTGAAGATATTGTCTGAACCAAAATTTATGTAGAAAGTTGAGATAAAATGGATAATATCATTGATGGTCTAAATCAAAATGATCATACATGAGAATGAAATTTTTGGGATGTTACAATTCTCCCACGCTAATAAAAATTTCATCCTCGGAATTTAATACAACACATCCCTCAGCGGAACAATTTTGGGTATTGCGTCCACATAGCATCTTCGCGCTCCCAAGTTAAAGTTACATTATTTCCTTGATTCTATGCCACCTTCACTAATGGTACATCTTTGCTTCTTAGGCATTTAATCGACCTTTCCATAATCTGCATAGGTTTTGCAGGAATGGTCAAATTCTCTCTGACTTCAACATCATCAATAACAATCACATGAGTAGGATCTTGTACATACTTCCTCAATTGTGATATGTGGAACACATTGTATAAATTTGCAAGATGAGGAGGGAGTGCAATTTGATAGGTCACTGGGCCAATCCTCTTTAGAATTTCATATGGTCCAATGAACCTTGGGCTCAACTTTTTACTTTTCAATGCTCGGCCAATGCCCTTGTGAGACCTTTAAAAATACATGATCACCAACTTGGAATTCAAGTGGTTTTCTCCTTTTATCATAATAGTGCTTTTATCTATCTTGGGATGCCTTCATCTTTTCTCTGATTATTTCTATTTGTTTAATAGTCTATTGCATAATTTCAGGCCCTAACACCAAACTTTCACCAGTTTCTAACCAACAAAGGGGTGTTTGACACTTTCTACCATACAATGCTTCAAATGGAGCCATACCAATACTGCTATGGTAGCTATTGTTATACGTGAATTCAATAAGTGGAAGAAACTACTCCCAACTACCACCATGCTCAAGCACACAAGATCACAATAAGTCTTCCAAACTTTGTATGGTACGTTCTGACTGTCCATCTATTTGAGGATGATAAGCTGAACTTAATCGAAGTCTTGAACCCAACTCCTGATGCAAGCTTCCCCAGAATCAGGAAGTGAACCTCAGATCTCTATCTGACACAATACTGGATGGTACACCATGTAGTCTCACGATCTCTTTCACATATAATTACGCTAACTTTTGTAGAGAATTCTTCATATTCATTGGGAGGAAGTGAGCAGACCTAGTCAATCTGTCTATAATAACCCAAATTACATTATTGGCTGAACGTGTTCTTGGCAATCCTGACACAAAGTCCATCATAATGTCATCCCATTTCTAGGTAGGAATCTCCAATGGTTGCAGTTCACCAGATGGCTTCTGGTGTTCCACCTTAGCTTTTTGATATACCAGACATGAAGACACATATTTAGCTATTTCTTTCTTCATCCATAGCCACCAAAAACTTTTCTTCAGGTCTTGATACATCTTGGTTGATCCAAGATGAATACTCAATATACTTTTATGTGCTTCTTCTAGGATTGTCCTTTTCAGATCAACATCATCTGATACACAAATTCTGATTCTAATCCTCCAAATTCCATATGATCCTTCTTGTAATCCCACATCTTTTCAATTTACTTGAGCTTCTTAATTCTCTTAAGTGTAAGTCCGATCTCTGATTTTCACATATAAGCTTCAGAAAGTCATTAGTGATCTTCAAAGTCCCCAATACCATACTTTCTGAAGATTTAATCTCCACACTTAGATTCAAATCTCTGAATTTCTCTATCATCTCTATTTCTTTCACCATCAAAGATGCCATATGTATGGATTTTCTACTGAGTGCATTGCTACCACATTCACTTTTCCTAGATGGTACTTCAAATCAAAATCGTAATCTTTAAGAAATTCCATCCACCTTCACTGCCTCATGTTCAATTCCTTTTGATCGAACAAATACTTTAAGCTCTTATAGTCACGGAACACCTCAAACTTGACTCCATACAAATGGTGTCTCCAGATTTTCAAAGCGAATACCATCACTGCCAATTCTAGATCATGCGTCAGATAATTCATTTCATGCGACCTCAGCTACTTAGAAGCATAGGCAATCACCTTTTGTTGCTACATCAAAACATAACCCAAACCCACCTTAGAAGCATCATAATAAACCACAAAGTCTTCTTATGGATTAGATAAAGTTAAGACTGGAGTAGATGTAAGCTTCGATTTTAGTTCCTAGAAACTTTTCTCACATTTTGGCGTCCAAGCAAAAGATTGATTCTTCCGGGTCAGATGAGTCATCGGTAAGGCAATTTGAGAAAACCCCTCAATGAATCTTCGGTAAAACCAACTAATCCTAGGAAGCTTCGTATCTCAGTAACTGAATTAGGTCTCTCCCAGTTTGTTATAGCTTATATTTTAGAAGGATCCACAGACACTTCTTCGCTTGAGATCACACGGCCTAGGAACTTTACCTCTTTCAACCAGAACTAACATTTAGATAACTTAGCATACAACTGCTTCTCTTTCAGAATCTACAATACCACTCAAAGATGCTTTTCATGTTCCTCCCAAGTCTTAGAATAAATCAGAATGTCATCAATAAAGATAATAACAAACTGATCCAAGTATGGATGAAACACTCGATTCACGTAATCCATGAATACAGCTGGGGCATTGGTCACTCTGAAAGGCATCACCAGATACTCGTAATGACCATAGCGTGTTCTAAAGGCTGTCTTTGGAACATCCTCAGACTTGACACGAATCTGATGATAGCCCGATCGTAGATTAATCTTGGAAAATACTATAGCACCTCTCAATTGGTCTATTAGATCATCAATTTTGGGTAAAGGATATTTATTCTTCACTGTTAGTTTATTCAATTGATGATAATCTACACATAATCTCATGCTTTTATCTTTCTTCTTGACAAGCAATACTAGCGCTCCCCATGGCGACACACTGGGCCTGATGAAATGCTTCTCCAACAACTCTTCAATTTGCTTTTTCAATTCTACCAGTTCAACAAATGACATATGATATAGAGCCTTAGACATTGGTTCTGCTCCTGGAATTAAGTCAATTAAGAATTTTATTTCATGTTTTGGAGGTAAACTTGAGACATTTTCTGGAAATCCTTAGGGAATTCAGAGACAATTGACATCTCAATTGTTTTAGATTCACCACCTCCTTTGGAAAGAGCAAACAAGGTAAACAATTGAATTTCTCCTTTTAAAGCAAAGTTCTTGGGATTGTCAGAAATAGTGTTTCCTTCTGATAGAAATATCACGGTCTTGTTATGACAGTCCACCAGGACTCGATTTGCCGATAACCACTCCATCCCTAGAATTACTTCCAGATCCTTCAAAGGAAAATAAACAAGATTGACAAGAAAGTTTCTACTTTCTACGAGCACAGAATAATTGTTACACACCTTAGTAGTCCTAAGTTGTGTACCAGTGGGAGTGGAAACAATCAGGTCATACATCATAGACTTTACAGGTAATTGAAGACGTCTAACACACTCCTCAAAAATAAAAGAATATGTAGCACCAGAATCAAACAATACAGATAAAATAGTACTGTTGATTTCACACTTTGCATAAGGTCGTCTGCTTGGTCTGCCTCTGAACTGCTGATGGCAAAGACTCTTCCTGTTACTGGTCATAATCTTTTATCTGCTAACTCTTCAGCCTTTATCTGAGGTTGAGTTCCCTGCCCATTTCCATTACGACCTCCTCAACACCTCCACGGTTGAGATGTGCCAAAAATACGGGGAAATTTTTCATGATTTTGAAATCATTATTCAATGAAAAGAAATTAACTGGTGAAGCTTTCAAGTTCGACACCTGGATCTAGAACAACCACTCCCATATATGAAGATATGAATGGGTAAATTAAAGGATGATTTTTATAATAAAATTTTCAATTAAAAAAAATAGCGGAAGGATTAATGAATTTAATTATTGCATGATTGATTTTGAGGGGAAGGATTTCATAGAGTTCAAGATCCCTTAATATTTCCAAAATAACGTTTAAATAATGTAAGTAGGGTTTTATTGCAAAAGAAATGCAATCATTTAAAACAGGACAAAATATGTGCATCAGGGTGCCACTCGCTCAAGCAAGTCCCACATTCGCTTGAGTGAGCCAGCGTAGACACGCTTGGGCGGAAACGAGAAAGACTGAGCGAAGGAAAATTTGAGCATCAGGGGCTTCTCTCGTTTGAGCGAGTTCAACATCGCTTGAGCGAGAATCGAGAATGCACCCTGAGCGAGCCAGCGAAACGCTTGAACAAGAGAAGAGTTTTGCATCAGGAGCCAATCTTGCTTGGGCGAGTTCCTTCTCGCTTGAGCGAGATCATCCCAGTGACATTAAGAACTCTCTGCCCGATTTTTGCTTGGGCAAGGCATGTCTCGCCTGGGCAAAAATCGTCCAGTGTCTAATTCCCTTCTTCCTCGCTTGAGTGATCACCAATCCAGGACCATTTCGCTTAAGCAAAAATGGTCCAGTGACCAACCTCTGATTCCAATCCAATCTCGCTTGAGCGAGAAGGCCATTCGCTTGAGCGAATTTCGGCCAGTGGACACACCCCTATTTCATAAGCATCTCGCTCGAGCGAGATTCCCACTCGCTTGAACGAGTTCTGCAGAATTTGTGCAGAAACAGGAAATTTACTTAACTTGGCATATCAAATCTCATTTCCTACCATTTAAGCCTATCCTAATTCATTAGTCGCACTTTATTCTACATTTTATAAGATCTCCCAATTGTTCATACCCTTCAAATCAAATCTCCTTCACTTAATGCATAGGATTTAAAATCATTCCAACTTAAACTTCACAAAATGCTATAAATTATAAAATGCCTCATTCATTCATGAAATTAAACATCAACCAGCATCATCATTCATTACATTACATTATTTGGGTCATTAATGAAAATTGGCCATGCTCACCAAGGTCCAATTTTCCTACATGACCGTCAAAATCATCAAATACAATCTAGATCACAAAATAAGCATACATATACATCACATGCTACACAAAAACCTAGATTTCACCGGCCAAGGCATTTCCTATACCACTATTTACCTCCTCAACCAAAATGTACTTCAAAATGTCCATTCTCCCCATAATTGCCCTGCATCACAAATCTAAAAAAATGGACAGCATGGGAGAGTGAGTCAACATTCCAAAGGAATGAATATGAATACCATGTGATTATATACATATGCATCAAAACATGTATACTTTGCTCATACATATCATTCATCACACTCTTTATCATCACAACACCATCATACATACATCACAAGTAACCTTACAGTTTAGGCAAAGTACACAGCATATACATAATCAAGTCCCACCATAATTTGGCTATCACACAAACTATTATTTGGTACTCATATCTTTTATGTTGTCTTAGGATATCATTACATCCTCATCACATCCGTCATCATATCTCATCACCTTCGGCATACTTCCTTGCTATATGCAAATGCTCTTAAACTAATGTATATGTACAATGGAATATTTCAACAATTGCAGATCTGACTGTGGGAATACAAACACCAATTTGTGGGACTCAAGCATGATCATTCAATCATACCCCTATTACAGTAGTAAAATGTGTACACTTATTCTTAAATTTGCATGTATTTCACCAATTGTTTTACTGGTACCAAACCGCATCGCCCATCTTGCAACACCTGGTCATTTTCACCACGACCGCAGTATACAACATATTCAACATATGGTGTTGCGGGCCAACCATGAGACATATCATGGCAACTATGATCCCAAGGACCACCGGGGCCACCTGCTCATCAAGAGCCACCCCCCATAAGGGTCAACCACATGAGGCTCCCCGTAGCATAACATGGGCAGCTTCGTGACTTACACACCAAGTCACAGGGGATTTACAAATCGCTCATGCACAGAGCCGCCCTCCCACTGGGCCAACCGGGGGAATCCCCTAAAATTCCAACACCGGCAGCTATGCAGTATGCCATGGATGCAAATGCAAATCATATGCATTTCTCACTCTATACATCCTATACATGCCACTCATCATACATCATCATCAACACCATTACCAACTTTTCCATAAGGCTTTTAGTGGATTTATTATTGTTGGGTTATTCTTATTAATTTAAACATTTGTGTGGCATTACAATAGTTCTCAATCAATATCATCAACAATCACATTACATTCATGGAGGATACAAGCATAACTTCATATCATTGATCATTCTACACCACTATATAGCACACCATGAATATTCTAAATACATCAAAGCATGTTTCCAAACACATTATCTACACCATACACCATATTACAATTTCTCATATCATTTCAAGCAAGGCTAACATGCACACCAATACATATGGAAATCAAATAACATTCAAATTCATGCATTTAGAACATAAGACTCCTCTCCTACCTCAAGAGAAGAATTTCGATTGATAAGACGTACCCGCCTCGTCGTTCGGAATAGGTCCTACATTAATATACATGTAAAGCTTCAATCAATCAGCTATTCCAAACACAAGTTCAATTCTAATTGACTATTATTATATCTACAACTCATAGCATGCATAGAATATGTTATAAACTTTCTTTTCATCATTTATTAGGCTTCAGGAATTCCTTCCCATTAAGCCACATTCATTAAATTCAAAGGCCATAAAACAATCATAGCCTAAACCTTTATGTAACTCCATTTATCCATATCCATATTCATGATTGTCATGCATTTTCCTCTTAAAACATTCTCTTAGGTCAACATTAACCATTTTCCCTAAACCTCAAAGTTAGGGTTTCACCAAACCCAACAACTCTCATTAATGCCTCATTAATCTTCATCATCTTTCAACTATAAATGCTTCTCCATCATTAACCCCCCATAAATATACACATTTATGGTAACCCACTCTAGGGCATAAACATTAAATGCTCCTAATAAATACCCATGCACATGCATTACTCCCCCAACTCACCTTAACACTTATATATATGAAAAACCCCAACAAAAAGATGAGTATACATACCTTACACCCAAAAATAAAATGGGTTTAAGAAAGAGGGAGAGGTAGCATGAAAATAAAGGGGAAGAAGGAGAAAAC
Source organism: Clitoria ternatea (assembly GCA_037962975.1). Taxonomy (NCBI): domain Eukaryota; kingdom Viridiplantae; phylum Streptophyta; class Magnoliopsida; order Fabales; family Fabaceae; genus Clitoria; species Clitoria ternatea. The sequence goes on from CM075670.1 coordinate 149,648,026, forward strand.
TTCAACTTCAATGGCCTCCTTCCAAGCTCCTTAAGAACGAAAATGGAGAAGAGGGTGAAGTTGTGTCACCTTGGCTTAGGGTTTGGAAGAAGAAGGTAAGAAAAATGTATGGAATGGAGGAGTAGAGAAGAGGAAAGTGTTTTTGCCAAATGCTTCAGCAAACTCACGTAAGAAAAGGGAGAATTTTGGGGCTTTTGGTTTTAATTTTTAGTCCTTCATTAAAAGATTCATCGTTTTAAGACAAACAGGCTCCTTATTTGGGCTCAATACTTCTTCTGAAAATTATTCCAAATATATGCTCGAACTCCCAATATTATTCTTAATAGCCCTGACCAATATCATCTCAATCAGAGATACTTGGTCTGACACCCATATCCCAACCGGGCTTATTTTCAGCTTAACTGATATCAATAAATCATTAACAGTCCCTAAAATTCTTAATTTAATTGTTTTCAATATTTTGGGGCATTAAATAACTTACATTCAATTTGTCAATGTTTCTTTTCTTAATTAATCCTCTAATTTAAAATTTGGGATGTTACAACAGTTATGTACCATATTGTTGTTGTTGTTGCTGATAAAGGGATGGCGATTCTGAGGATAATTTGGGCGGATGTGACCTTTTTGGTTACATTGAAAATAAATCATGTCCTCTGAGCGTCTGGGGCAGTCACGGATATGGTGGTTCCCTCCACATTTAAAGCATCTTTGACTTTTTTGCATTTGCGGATAATTTCTAGGCATTCTTGTAGAAGATGAAGATCCTTCCCGAAAACGATTTGGATATGACTATCCTTTTCTCTTGAAGGTAACTAAATGAGGTCTCAGTTGTCTATTGATCTTCTCTTGAGCCAATCTGGTTTGGTGGTTTTCTTTAAAAATTCGACATATATTGATCAGGATTGAGAAGCTCCGAATTTCTAGATAACAGATAGCCTCTTTGATCTCAGGATTCAAACCATTCTCAAACTTGACGTACTTGGAGGCTTCGGTACCTGCCTATTGGAAAAGAGGGTAAAAGAGGGATAACTCTTTAAATTTAGCAGCATATTCACCAACAGACATTAAGCCTTGTTTCAGCTCCATGAATTCCAGCTCCTTTTGTCTCTTCACACTTGCTGGAAAATATTTCTCTAGAAAATTGTCTGTGAAGTTAGCCTAATCCAATGGTCTGCCGGCCTCAGTCATACGAATCCTCGCATGGATCCACCAGTTCTCTGCCTCCTCAATCATCATGTAGGTGGCATACTCCACCTTTTCGAATTCTGTGCAGGGTAAAGAACAAAAGATGTGTTCCATTTCCTTAATCCACAGGTATGCTAGCTTTGGATTATAGCCTCCTTTAAATTGCGATGGCTTCCTTTTAAAGAAGTGATCCAATCCGTGAATTCCTCCAATATTTCTTGGTTAATTTTTCCTTTCCAAGACCTCAGCCAAGCGGTTGAAAGTGGCTGCCATAGTGTCGTTATTGTTTCTTGCCATCCTACATTTGTAGTCCGGTTTATGCTAATTCTAAAGGAAAGTATATCATATACAATTACAAGATTATAACACAATTATAAGTACTTTACAATTTATCAGTTAGGAAACAAGTCATATAGTACATACTTAACATATTATCAAGTAAGTAACCAAACAATTCATATAGTATATCAAAGAAATAATACATGTCATAGCAATTGGCCCTTAATTTTTTAAAAATGCTCTGATACCACTAATGTGACACCTAAAACCCAAATTACAAATTCAAATTAATTAACCCAAATTTTTGTAATAAATTTTTCACGTTTAAAGAATCATTTTGAAATTCGTAATTTAAATTCTGAGGTCACGTCAAAATTGAAAAATGCAGAATATTATCATGCATACTAGTCATGAATAAATAAAACATGATACATTTATATGACGGAAATGATAGATAAGATTGTAGTACGAGGTACATAATAATATTATTATAACACATTAAAAGTCAAATAAGGTCAAAGTCCAAGCAATAAAACATAAAAGCTTCATCAATTTCACCATTCGTTATTCTGTGAAGCATGCACTGTAAAAATAATGTAAAAGTGAGATAGAATATAGAATAAATATAAAATAAGTAAAATTGCACAAACACAATCAACAAACAATTATGATATGATGAATATGCCAAATAAGGTCATTTACATTTAATAATCTTTAATTTAGTCAAATGATGTCATGCTGGATCCATTTTGGTTTAGTGGGAATACTGTAGTAAAAAGTCTCATAGAGACACAAGTAGGACTTAGCATAATGCCACAAATCCCTACCTTTCATAGCACTCAAGTACCAAAGTACACAAGTAGGACTTACCATACACCATGAATCCCTACCCTTCATGGAGCTCAACAAAAATAAGGCTTTAACTCATCATAGAGTAACCCCCCACCAGGGCCGATAATCATGGAACCCTTAAATTCCATGGTACGTCCAAATGCTTATGATGCATGAATGCCTTTAATTCTCTTTATCAATTTAACATACCATGATATCAATACTTCCATAATCACTTGAAAGCCACAAGTCCTCAAAGGACACATCACATATATCAATTCTCAAAATCATGGATTTACAGTTCAACAACATATCTCAATAAACCACAAGGCATTCAGTATACATTAATTTAGTCATTCAAAATCATTCATCACAAAGATGTACATACTGTATGGCATTCATAGGACACTTAATAACATCCATAAAAATCAATAATCCTTCAATAATTCATAAATAAATCATTACCCATATGTAAAATATCATTTTCATCCATAATAACCATCATAGGTAAATTTTAGAAATTTACAACAGCAACATACATTAGTAAAAAGGCCATAACGTGAGCAAATCAAATCCTTTTTAAGTAATTCTACCTTTTGTAGTTCCATAAAAAAATTATCTACAACATTCATGAAGACCAAAAATTCTAATTCCTTACAGAATTTGCTCCACATTACAAACAACACACTGACTTTTACAAATTTTTACTGCATGTACACAGTTTGGTAAAATAGGCATATCTCCTTGTAAAAAAACTATTTTAAGATAAAACTTGTGCCAAATTTTCAAAAACAGAATTATCCACTTTTATGAAGACCATATGTCCCAATTCTATAAGTATAAAACGTAGTTTCAAAATTACTTTTTGACTTCAAAATAGTAATTTCAGTATTATAGATTCAGTTACAACTTTGTCAACCTTTGGTAAAAATTGTATATCTCTTAATAGAAAAATTATTTTTGCATAGGACTAAATCCCACATGTTTATAACTCAAATATCTAAAACTTTTATGAAGGGATCAAAAATTCATTCGTTATAAATTATTCTCAAACAACTAGACAAGCACTGACTCATACATAGCTTCCATAAATGACATACTTTAATAAATAAATCATAACTAAAGTCTTACTTATCCTTTTTAGAAGATTTTGGTCTCTAAATTTATAGGACACAAAGATCTACAAATTTCATGAATATATCATTTTCAATTTCAAAATATATAAATTACCAAACTTTAATTAAAGACACTCATTTTCAAAAACAATTAAACAACATGAGCACATGAGAGTAATTTAAGCATAAATTCTATATTACTTAGAATTTTGATATAAGAACAAATCTAACAGAATCATAACATCTATATCTACAACTTTTATGAAGATAAAGATGACTAATCATACTCACAAAATTTACAATCTCAATATATATCCAGAACCAAGTCATGAAACATTCAAAAGAAACATACTTCAGTATTTTGACCACAACTCATGCTATACATATCTAAATTAGTTAGTTAAAGTCTCCAAATTCATATAACGAAATGATCTACAACTTTGATGAAGAAGTAAAAGTCAAATTCATAAATTTTTAGCTTTGAAATTAAGTAACAAGTTACAAAAATAAATTTAGAAATCCTAGGGTAGCATACGATTCTACCCATTCCATATTTATTCACAACCCTCCCCTCTTACCTTAATGGAGGATCCTAGAGTGGTTGAAAGTATTCTCTTATTATTCTAGCTTCAGATCAAGAGTGACTTTGGTGGAGAAAATAAAGGAAAATGAGAGATATGTCTTCACTAACTTAGCTTGTTATAAGATTTCAGACTTGCGAACAAGATGTAGTGTTGATTTAATCATGCAAATGACAAGTAGAGGACAAGCTTTTCATAATAGGATTGTAGTAGGATGTTAGCTACATTATGTGTGGTGATAATAGAGGTTTTAGGTGAGAAAAATGGGCTGCATTGTTGACCATTCCCGCAACCTACATAATATAGCTTGTATGATTGAAGTAAATATCAATTCTGACACAGTTTTAGTATTTTCAGCACATATCTCTCATATTGTAATGAATTTTAATGAATTTAGTATTGTTGGAAAGATAAGACAAAGAGGAACAACTTTGTAGTTGATGACTTTTCCAAATTCGGCCTCTAACTAGGCATTAAAATATGTACAAGATGATATGATTGAAGTAAAATACCAATTCTGAAACAGTTTCAGTATTTTGGGCATATCTCCCTCAAATCTTAATGGATTTTAATATATTTGGTCTTGTTGAAAAGGAAAGAAGAAGAGAAACAATTTTGTAGTTTACCATATTTTCAAATTTGGACTCTAACTAGGAATTAAAATGTGTACAAGATGACGTATTTTGAGTGGAGTATGTGATAATTTGATGGGAGTAAATGGAAAAGGCAAAGAAATTAATAACTAAGGAAATAGGTAATAAGTTATTTGGTTAACTTTTACCTAAGGTATAAAGTTAAAATTATTTACAATGGTAAATGGTTAAATTGAAGATGTTGTCCCAACCAAAATTTATGTAGAAAGTTAAGATAAAATGGATAATATCATTGAGGTCTAAATCAAAATGATCATACATGAGAATGAAATTTTCGTGATATTACATTGGGCGCTCCATGTTACTTATTTGATGCGATGTGGGACTTACAAATTTACGTTGTCCCACTGGGCGTGCCAATGATCTGTTCAGGAATCCGGGGTCAAGAGTTGATTGTCTTAACTGGGGTCTGAATATCAGTGTCCCGACTGTAGTTACCTCACTAACTCTCAGTTTTACACCGCCTCAGTGGAGTACGGTATTTTTTACCTTGGTTCAGTGGGAATCTAAGGTTCTTTGAGTAATGGTGGTAATTGATGTCTAGTCCGTACTGGAATTTAAAGACCACACCGGAGGTACCCCTGCAAAAGATTCTCCGATGCTTAAGTCAGTACGGATACTTAGATAGGGTATATTACAGAGGTAACTTACAAGATTAGATCAGATCTCTCTTCAATAATAAATGAGTTATATTTATAGTGTTTACCTTAGTTTTGGAAGTGATTTGACCATCCTCCTATCTTACTGTTGAAACAGTGTCTGCAGGGTCAGGTTGCTCATACCTCTTCTGACTCGCTGTTTGATTGTCAGCTATGAGCCAGGGTCATGGGAAGAATCCATAGTCAAACAATGGTTTTAGACTTCGGTCATGGACTTGCCAGCTTTCTCAATGACGTGGCGTGGTGTTTCCAGATCTCGGTTTGGCCCCTGGTTACCACCCCGGATCAAGCGGCATCTAGCAATGCATCATTATATCTGAATATTATTTATTATCAACATAACCTATAAGTCATAATTATTTTATATGTTTGTTTCTTTTGTCACGATATCCTAATTGGGCCCAAGGCATGTTCGCGTCATCCTTGTACGGTCTAATTTATTTAGTTGATACCGGGGTAGACTTTATCTAAATAAATATACAATATTTATTCTTTCTAGCATGGCCATGCATTTCCTTAGTCTCACTCCATCAAGTGGCCTATAGATATAACTCCTGTCACATAGGAGAGACAAATCTCATCTACATCACTCACATTCCTCTACATAATTTGTTCATTGCCTAATCACAACCTTTATAGTCCTCTTGTTACAGAAGATGTTTGATTGCATTTAAATAACAAACTCCTTATGTAGGAATCGTAGTGACTTCAGGTCGAAGAACTACATATACCATTATCACATTGAGAATCGTTTTATGACATTCATGTAATGATTCATGCAACGTTCTCATGGTGGGTCTGTCCAGTACATCATTACTCTTAATGTGTACCCGTGTGAAAGAGTAACAAGCTCATCTATATCCATGATTTGTGAGATCAGATCATCAGTACACTCACATACTAGTCTTAATGTATTTACATGTCCCCACATAAATACTTGACTAGGGACATTTTAGGAATAACTCTCGTATGACCTATTACTCCAAGGATAAATAAATACTGTTAAAGTATTTAACAAAAAATACCTTATTCAAAATGATGCGTCCTATGTAGGCTCTTAGTGTATATTTCCAACAATCTCCCACTTGCACTTAGAGTCGATAAGGTTAATGCCTAATGACGTCTACAGTGCCCTCATGCTTTTGCTACACAAGCAGTTTTACTAGTGGGTTCCCAACAATTTTGTTGGTATACACATTGCATATTTTCACATCTTCAAAAGATGGAACTATTTAAGTATATGCTTGGATTAATCCATTTCCTTATATTGCTCTATGGTTCCATTATCATCACAGTGGAAACTCATAGGGTACAAAACATTTGTAAATCGACTTCTTTTGTAATTTAACGTAGAAAAATACTTAGATTTGTTGGTAGAACCAATGACTATTTCTTGCTTTGAACCTTTCAAGCATACATCACAACCATCTTGACAACATATATATATATATATATTTTAATTGCAATCTTAAGTCATTTAAATTACTCAGAAAGTTGGGATCGATGTAACCTTTACAACGAGCTCTTCTTCCATTTATCAAGATCAAATCTTTAGTCTTTCTTAAGTGTTTAAGGATATTCTTGACTATAGAATGAGAATATTAGTTCTAGAAGAAGCATGTCTTCTACGTGTAATACTAGAACTATAATTATACAGTTACTAACCTTTTTATAGTCACAAGATTTATCTTCTTTCTTTAATGAAGATTCTAGCTTCTAAAAGCTTGCTTTAGCCCATAAATGGAACATTTGCAGTTCACATGCCTTCCTAGATGTTCCAGGCATAAAAGGCCTTTAGGTTGTGTCATATACATATCCTCAAGATGATTTCCATCTTGACATCTATCTACTATATCTCATAATGGTGCTATATTGCTACAACAAGTAGGATCTAAATGGTTTTTAAGCTAATTAAATTTTGTCAATCTTGCTTTTAAAGGTACTCTTATTACCATCCATGTTTAGTTTTCCTTTTGAAAACCCACTTGTATCTTATATTTTTTACCCTTTAGGTGCATCAACCAAGGTTCATACCTTATTAATATACATGGAGCCCATTTCAAATCCCAAGGTCTTATGTCGTGTCTTAGAATCTAAACTTGCATTGGCCTCTTCACAAGAAGCTTGATCAGTTAGCAATATGCTTCCTTCCTAATTTATAAGATATCCATATTTTTTAGATTTGGTGACATATCCTATTTGATCTTACGCAAGTCTTGTGCTACCAGAGCTAATGATGTCACAATACTTTGTGATTTCTGCTCCAAGTCCATCCTTGACTTTTGAATGCTTTGTGATACTTGAATTTCTTTAAGTTCTACTATCCTTCCACTGATTCTTTAAGAGATGTACTCTTATTCAAGAATACAACATTTTAAGCAACAAGCCTTTTGTTCTCATATGGATTGTAGAAATGATAACCTTTAGCTTTCTTTGGGTATCTCACAGAAGACATTTATCTAATTTGGATCTGACATTGTCAGAGTTGGATCCTCTATAGAAGCATCATAGTTCCAAATTATTAGTAAAGACATACTAGGTTTCTTCCTAGTCCATATCATATATGGTTTGTTTAAGAAAGTCTAAGATGGAACATGGTTAAGTGTGAAAATTTTATCAATAAAGGAACATTGAAAGAGTTAGAGATGTTTGATAATAATCAATAATCAAACTGTGTCCAACAAGGTTTGACTTTTCCTTGTAGAGATGTTATTATGGCATTTTATGAGGAATGAGTTAAGAGGTAATCTCTCACTCTATTAGATAGCTATCAAACTTGTAGCTCACATTATTTGCTATCTTGATCTAATCAAGAGCTTTAATTGTTTTGCCAATTTGGTTTTTCACTTCATTATGAATTCTTTGAACTTTTCAAAGACTTTCTAACTTATGTTACATAAATCCATACTCATTGACTTTTGAATTAGTATGTCGAAGTATTGAAAAAAATACCTAGTTAGTGTTCTGATAGGCCCACATACATCGCCATGTATTAGATAATAGATTACTCATCTTTCACTTTTCAATGAATGAGGTCTCAACTATCTTGCCAATAAATAAGATTTACATGTCTCAATTGATTCCAAAATCAAAAGAGTCCAGATAACCGCATTAATGGTAATTAGAAATGTGTTTCTCATTCGTTTGCCTTAGGAGACAATACCATGTAAGTAAGGTTCAAAATCACTTACTTTAACCTATTTTGACAGTTATGTTATAGATGGGTGTTTTGAGATTTAGGATGTGGAATCCATTACTCAATTGTGCATCAACATCCTTTTGAAGAAATAAAGTTATTATATATATATATATATAAACTTTTCTTGTCCAAAGTGAAGATCTTATCTTTACTATAACAACTTTTGCTCAATTTTACACAGATTTCTCCACCCTTAGCAAGTGATCTACTTCCTTGATCTTTCAAAATGTGAGATCTGCTACTAGTATCTGATACTAATGTCAGTGAACTAAAATACCTTGACTTTTATAACATGACTTGTGGCGAAAGTCTTACTTCCTTTTCTTTTGAACTCCTTCAAGTTCTTTAGACAAATTATTTCAATGTCTTATTTGGCTAAAATTGGAAACAATTTCCTTTTTTGATCACCTTTTAGAGTCTGTATACGAACATATCATATATCTCCATATATTTATATTACCTTTTACAACTCAGTTTATGTAGACTCTATAGGGTATTCAATACCCAACGATAGATGATATTGAAATTAGCCAAACATGACACACTGCCACTTCCTCTTTATTGAAGATAATTCTCAAGTCTCGATACCTATCTGGGCATTTTTCCAAATAGAGTGTACTTCCAAAGGACAGATTGCAACAAAACAATATTTGGTTTGTCATGGTTATTCTAAAACAAATTACATGTAAATCTATCACTTCTATTTAAAACATATTTAACTTTTAGTCATTAAATAAATATATTTCCTCCCACTATTTTGATTCAAAACAAATACCCTCACTGAATCAGAAAAAATCCTGTTGAAAGATTTTTCTAGTGGGTCAAGATCCATTTTTGGCCTAGTGTTGAGTCAGCTTTGGCCGATCGCCCAACCCTTAGTTATTTATGTAGGAAACATATTTCTAATTACATCTCATGCAACTCTTGGATGATTGAGTGGGTAACTCTTTACCCTTATTCATCTTATGAGTTTAAGCTCAATCCTTACGCCTCTAAGTTATTTTCAAACCAATTAAAAAACTTAGTTAAATTAAGGCCCAATAAAAACAATTTGGATATTACAATTATCCTATCGCACCTTACTAATATAAATGATAGCACCGTACTTTAGTAGGCCCACTATTTATTGACATTAGTCTCAACGAGTGTTACTTATTAGAAGGTGTTTAAACTTAATATTAACGCTTCGAGGTTTTTCAATCTGATTAAAGTTACCTAGATAAGTCCAATAACAAATGGTTGGATAATCGAATTATCCATCATCCTTTACTTATATCAATAAAAGCACCCCGCTTTGGCAGAACCTACATTTTTATTGAAACTAGCATTAATGAATGTTACTTATTGGAACGCGTTTTAGACTATTCATACCTTTAAAGTTTTTCCAATCCAATTGAAAAATGTCTATTTGAATAAAACCTAATAAGTTATACTTGGATAATCCAATTATCTAATCATGTCCTACTAAACATTGTGAACACCTATTTTTATCTGGTAAAAAAATTTTAAAAATAAAAAATAATATTAAAAAATTGCATATGTCCGTTGTATGGTAACCTCTCCATTTCTATAAATACTCAATCTCTCCTTATTTCCTACCACACTTCTCCTTTCATCAACCTTCTTCAATAATTTTCCTCAAGCAATAGCCAATAGGTGTCGAAATCAAGAGGAAAGAATAAGGGTGGGAAACCGATATTTTGTGACTACCTTCTTGCTCCTTGTAGCATGACTAATACTTTTTCTTTAATGGGTATTTTATTTATAGCCCAATGTGTAATAAATAATTTTAGAATTTTAAAATAGTTTATATTTTTATAAGAGTAAGTAATTACCCATTTGTGCTTAAAATATTAAAAAACAGTTAAAAAATATTTTTAAAAAATAAATAAAAAGGCCCAAAAAACAAAAATAAGCAAAAAACCAAAAAAAATGGGTAAAAAATTAAATTAAAAAAGGGCAAAAAAATCCAAAAAAATAAAAAAGAAAATTCAAAAAAAATAAAAAAGAAAAAAAAGAAGAAGTTTACGGTATTTTTTCAGGTGGGACCCAGTTTGGTTGAATAATTGGAGAAAATGGGAAAAGTTGACATCAAATTTTGATAATTTGGAAAAGAAGGAAAGTGATGGCATGTCATGAGGGATCCAAGGCCAAATTTTCTTTATAAAAGGGAGATGATGCTAAGGAAAAAAGGGGAGAAGAAGAGGGAAGAGAGAAAAGAGTGATTTTTTTGTGTAATTTTTTGAAAAAATCTTGTTTTCAAAAATAGAGATATGGAAATGTTATTAGGAAAATATGTGTTTTACTCTAGTATTTTCTAGTATGTGAGTTGTGTGACCTAAAATATTGTAAAAGTCTTGTAACCGATGTTCAAACACCCTTAAATTGAGTCCAAACGAAGCCAAAAACAAGAGAAATCTACGCAAAATCGATCTCCGAAATTCCGTTCTTGTTCTTCATTATTTGTTACTATGCTAAGGTATTTTTAATAAAATACATGAATATTTATTTATCTCTTTAATGTACTTTTATTTTATTAATATTTCAATGTTTTCTTATGGAATTTTTTTTTGTAACTTGGTTGTCACAATTAGGATCATAATTTCATTTAATTTGTTTTAGTTCCTTTATATTTGGTGTTTGTTATCATTGTTATCATTAACATTATTATTTTATTATTTTATTTTGTGATATTTTTTTTGTGATATCATATTTCATTCTATTTATTTATTTTTCTGTACTTTATTTTTTCGTATTTTATTTTTCTGCAGTTATTTATTTATTCATTTATTTTTTCTACACTTTTATTTTTCTTTATTTATTTTTTTGTACTTTTATTTTTCTTTATTTGTTTTTCTGCACTTTTATTTTTATTTATTTATTTTTCTGCACCTTATTTTTTTACACTTTATTTTTCTGCTGTTATTTATTTATTCATTTATTTTTCTGCACTTTTATTTTTCTTTATTTATTTTTCTATACTTTTATTTTTCTTTATTTATTTTTCTACACTTATTTATTTATTTATTATTTTACACTTTATTTTCCACACTTTATTTATCTGTAGTTATTTATTTATTTTCTACACTTTTATTTATTTATTTATTTATTGTACTTTTATTTTTATTTATTTATTTATTTTTCTGCACTTTATTTTTCCACACTTTATTATTCCGCACTTTATTTTTCCGCACTTGATTTTTCTGTAGTTATTTATTTATTCCTTTATTTTTTTGTACTTTTATTTTTTTTATTTATTTTTCTACACTTTTATTTTTATTTATTTATTTTTCTGCACCTTATTTTTTTGCACTTTATTTTTCTGCTGTTATTTATTTATTCATTTATTTTTCTACACTTTTATTTTTTATTTATTTTTCTGCACTTTTATTTTTCTTTATTGATTTTTCTACACTTTTATTTTTATTTATTTATTTTTTCTGCACTTTATCTTTCGACATTTATTTGTTTATTTTATTCTTTTTTAATAATTATGTAGTCATCTTTTACATATACATTTTTCTATCATTCTATTTTATTCTTTTATAAGTTGTTTTTTTATAAGTAATTAATTATTTGTTATTATTTTATGTTTCCTTCTCTTATCTATTTATTTATCCATTTATCATTTTTTTAAGTTTAAAATGAGATTAATTTGGGATGGGACATCTTATTAATCTTATTTTCTTAAAAAATGATTGAATAAAATTCACTTGTTAGTTCTAATTAATTAAGTATATATTCCTTTATTTTCACATTGATGTATTTAATTCTATTTTTTTCCTACTCATGTCTATCTATATGTACCTTTTCATTTATTTATTTGTGTATTTATTTGAAAAATTGTGAATCATGTTTTTCTTAGTAAAATCAATGGATTATCTTTTGATTAATCAGAAAATAATTTAGACGAAGCGTCTTATTATTTTTTGGCTGTCTTTTAAGCACTTATCTATGTATTTCCTTTCAAACTCAAAGAATAAGAATAATTTAGATGAGACATCTTATGGTTTTTATTTTTATTTTATTTTACAGTCTTTTAATAACTTGTTTGTTCATTTTCTTTTGAACTCAAAAAATGAAAAAATTTAAATGATACATCCTATTATTTAATTTAGTTTTATTTCTATTTATATTTCCTTATCATCATTGTTCAAGTGTACATTGTCTGTAAATAACATCTATCATTGTTGTATTTTTTATGTAGGATGAAGTATTTAATAATCATTTTTAAAAATTATAAATGATCAATTTGGGTAACCGTTTTAGGACGGATAGTGTGGGATGGTAATACCTTCCCCACCTGTAATTTGGCTCCCCGACAAAACAGAGTCTCATTTTAAAGACCAGTGCCATTTAAAGGTTTTCTTGATATTTTCCTTAATAAATATTAGTGGCGACTCCCTAAACCCTTTATTTTTTTAGGCCTCCTAAGGGCCTTGTTCCAATACAGTTTCGTTTTCTTTTTATTGCATTCTCTCAGTCCGCGTCATGACCCGGGACCCCGATCGCGACAGTTGATGACTCCGTTGGGGACTTTTGAGAGTCAAGCCCATTAAATTTATCTTATATTTTATTTTGATTATTAATTATTTCATCATATTTATTTATTTATTTATTCTGTTATTCTTGTTATTTAATTAATCTTTTGTTTATTTTTAATTTATATTGTTTGTTTTTACTATTTCTTTATTGCTTTAATTTAGAACCATATGGTAGAAGACATGTGTTATTTGTTCTGTCTTGTGTTTATTCATTGTGCAGGATAGGTAAAAAAGAGGTATGAATGCCCTCACACACTTCACATTCACAATTGTACACACACTATTAAGAAGGGACCCTATTCCCGAGCCCCGTAAAAGATATAGGTTAGGAGAGATTAATAGCGGTGTCATTTGGGGCAAGACGTCCTACAATGATTCGCCTGAAAATCTCAGCCGGAGTATGATTTTATTTATGATGCCCACACTAAGTAGGATTCCCTACTCTTACATAAGGCTCATAGTTAAGATCTTAGCTTTGGTGGCCTTTTAGAACCAGTTAGAACAACCACCTTATAAGAAATCACGTTTGAAAAACCTTAGAACCAATTAAGTGGTTACCTCGGTCTAAGATACAATGGGACAAACATTCCTCTTATCTTTTATTTATTGTCATAAAAATATTTAATTTAAAACATTCAAAAAAAGTACTTTTCTTTAACAAAGATCATGATAAATATTATCTCACAATTGTGAGAAAATAATAATTATGAAATCTTTCTTTTATTAATCTGATTTTTTTCATGTTTTCTTTGTGAAGGGTGAAATTTAAAGATTGGTAAGTATTAAAATAACATAAGATTAAGTGATGATACAATGAAAATAGTTGGGTTAAAAATTTTGTTACATCTCAAAATCAAGAAATCAGACACTAGCAATTTGCAAGCCTTGGGAAAAAGATTGGACATCACTCAAAAAATGTCTTTTGTAAGAAAGTACGGAAAGGTTCTGAAACTCTTAGAGGTTGAAGTACAAGAAGAGGCCCTTACTGCTTTAGCTCAGTTTTATGACCATCCTTTGTGTTGTTTTACGTTCAAAGATTTTTAGTTAGCTCCTACTGTGAAAGAATTTGAACCAATATTTGGCTTGTCATTGGAAAATCAGAAACCTTATCGTCAGACTGAACATAATGCCTCCATTTTCGCTATAGCTCTCTCAAAATAGATCCTGAAATACTTAAAAAAGCACAGTTGAACCGAACTTAGATTTCAGGATTTGCATTAAGCTTCTTTGAGCAGCAACTCCTTAGTTTGGCAAGAAAATGGGTATGGGATGTTTTTATTGATACTTTGGCATTAGCTATCGATTACAAGGAAATTGATGTTTTCCTTGCCCGAAAGCTTAGAGGAGAAAATCCTTTTACCGCTGTTTTAGCTGATGTTTATTACACAATGGATATCTACCATAATCGAAAGGGGAAGAAAATTGTTTGTTGCTTATCCGCATTATATGTGTGGCTCATATCACATATCTTTGATCAAGTGGGAAAGGTGGATTGTCCTATCTCCGATTTGAAGCGTCTGCAGTTGACCAAGAAAACTAGTAGAGAATGGGCAGCTCACTTGGCTGGTTTATCTGCTAGTACAATCAGGTGGTACCCTCAGTGGATAAATGTGGATTCAATTATTTATTGCTATGGGAAATTTCCTAATGTACCTCTCATGGGAACTTAAGGATGCATCAACTACAATCCGGCCATTGCAAAGAGACAGCTTGCCTATCCTATGCTCTAACCTCCTAAGGAGGAAGCATTGGTACCATTTCTTCATTGCTATACAGAGGGAAACAATGCTTCTATTATCAAGACTGTCAGTGATGCTTGGGTTGAAGTTCATAAAAAAGGAAAGGAGTTGGGTGTCCGTAGCTATGTCGTGAAAGAAAGTTACCGCCAATGGATTTTGAATAGGTAGTTATTTTTAAGCTGTCATTTAAAGATCATAGTGTTCCTGCAAACAAAACACTTTCAATTCACATTCCCATTGAAAGTGAAGAGGTTAAAAGCATGAAGGTTAAGTTAGTAGAAATGACAGAGAAGAATCGAGCTTTAGAAGATGAATTGATCAAGGTCCAATAAGATACTGCTTCCCTAAAAAGGAAAAGTTATGAACTAGAGCAAGCCTTTGAAAACGTTAGCAAGAAGCAGAAAATGGAAAAGGAATATACAAGACAATTGGATAAACGTTTCCAAATAGTAAATAGTCAACTGAAGACTAAAGAAAAGCAAAGAGATGACATATTGGCTGACAAAGGAAGGTTAAGGGAAATTCTGATAAAGACAAAAGAAGAAGCTTAAGCTCAGAAGGACTTTATGCAAGCACAAATTAATGAATTGGAACGATAAGTCAAGGAGGTCATCAATGCTTGCGAGCGTGAGATAAATAAGGAGAAATGGCAAGCCATGGAAGACAAAGAGAGATATGAAGAGATTGTACGTTTAATGACGCTAGAGAGGGTTGAGATGGATATTCTTGTCTATTCTTGGAAAGACCATTTTACTAATTTGGTCGGTTTTGCTAATGGAACACTTGGAGATATTCCACACTTGTTGAAGAAAGCCAAAGCAATGGTGAATTTATTTTCTACACCAAAAGAAGTTGTAACTTTCATTCAATATTACAAGGGGCGATTGAATGAAATGAAGGTCTTGATTTTGAGAGTGAGAGAAGATTTATTCTGATTTGTTGTAACAAATGATGTATTGGAACCCGCTATTGAACAATGAACAAATCTCATGTTAAATTTCCATTTTTCTTAACTTAATACTTTAGAATAAGACATTCTAAAAGAAGAGTTTATTTGTGCTTACCAAAGTTTAAAATTCATCGCATATTTACTTTATGTTTCTTTATGTTATTTAATAAAATTTTACTATATGTGCTTAGGGGTTTCTTTTTACTTACCCACATTACGAGTATTGAGGGTTTAAGGTATCCTTATAGGACTAGACTGCAAGCAAGGCTCATGGCAGAGATGGAACCATCTACTATGGATGATTTAAGGAATGAGGTCAATCAGCTCAAGGAGAGAATTGCAAAGATGGCCTAGCTTCTTGAGAAGAAGGTCACAGAAGGGGATCTTCCGTAGCAAGTGGGGATTCTGATACAACCATGCAAGATCAGGAAGGGAATCCTATGCCCTTGACCATACATGCAAACAACCCTGCTCCGGTAATGGAACCTCCACCCGTCCAACACCAGCCTTACGATAATGCCATTTATATGGTTTACCTTAAGGATATTACACTATGAATCCTAATCCTACTCAATTAAATCCTTCCGCCGTCCAACAAATTCCCAACCCCCAGACATGTAACCCTCTAATTGCCAATCAAACAACAACCATTCCCCCTCAGCCACAAACCACCCCACAACCCAATATCATACGCCCGGTTACACCATTCAACCCATACCAGAATGCCTACATACATATGACACCCCAACCATCCGTCCATCAAGATCCTGCTCAAAATGCTCCCCTTGGAACAATAAATCCAAATATTGTCACAACTTCTTTGCCAAGAGGATAGATAGAGTTATTGAAAGAGAGGCTCCGAGATATTGAAAGAGGAAACGGTCTAGGTACAATAAATGTTACTAAGTTGTGCTTGGTGTCAAACATAGTTATCCCTCCAAAGTTTGACAAATACGTGAGTACCACATGTCCGCGTAATCATTTGACAATGTATTGTTGGAAGATGGCTGCATATTCTTATGATGAGAAGCTACTAATGCACTTCTTCCAAGACAGTCTTGCTGGGCTAGCCTTTAGCTGGTACACATACCTTGAAAGGACACGCATCCGATGTTGGAAGGACTTGGCAGATGCTTTTCTCAAGCAATACAAGTATAATATGGACATTGCACCAGATAGACTCCAATTGCAGAATATGTCCAAAAGGGAAAATGAATCCTTCAAGTAATATGCTCAGCGGTAGAGAGAATTAGCAGCTCAAGTGGAACCATATTTGATTGAAAAAGAGCTCATTGCTATATTTATTGATATTCTCCATGAACCCTTCTATGACAAAATGCTTGGAAGTGTCTCATCAAATTTCTATGATATAATGGTGATTGGAGAAAGAATTGAAAGTGGGATGAGAACTGGTAAAGTTCCCCAAGGAGCATCTAAGGCATCCACAGTAGGGAGGAACACAACTGGGATAGGAAAAAGAAGAGGCGAAAAAACAAATTTTGTATATGGAAACCAAAGGCCACCAAATCCCGCCATCTACCAACATCCATACATTTTCCAACCATCCCATGCATCATACAGACCTCATCCATACATAGTTGCTACTTCTGGAACCCCGTATCCACCATCATCCCCATATCCACAACCTTATCAACCATCACCTAACCGAAATTTCAGAAACCCCTCACCTTTAACACAATAGTGGGTACCTAATCCCAATGAAAATCTCACATCCAGAGAACTAAACAACGAACATGCACCCGCACAGTTCGATCTAATCCCCATGTCATATACTGAATTGTTACCACTTCTCATCAAGAATACTTTAGTTGTACCTTGTCTGTTGAAACTAGTGGAGCCACTGTATCCTAAGGAATACGACCCTAATGCCAAATATGATTATCATGGTGGAGCACCGGGTCATTCAACAAAAAACTGCATCACCTTTAAATACAAGGTCTGAGACTTGATTAGGGCAAACTAGCTAAATTTTCTAGAAGGAAATCCAAATATATCAACCAACCCCCTACCTGATCATGGGACCTAAAGAGTAAATGTAGTGCTAGAAAATGAGGAAATTAGTCGCGTAAAAAGAGTAACGAAAGTGAGAAACTCTTTTCCTTGGATATATACTTAATTTTGCAAGAGAAAAATGATAACCGAGATTCCAAATCTTGATTTGCACAATCTTGATCAAGTGTCCACAGATCCCAGTTTTCTTGATGCCTTACAAGGATTATTGGACACACATTTGGTAGAGATCTACCGTCGTCCTTATGAAAGTGAAATATAATCCAAGAGGAATGCGACTTTAGCTCGGTTATCTTAGGCACACCAAAGCCTCTAGTGCTCTACTATGACAAAGGTGTTCAACCTATCATTCAACATTTGTCCTTGACAATTAGGACCCCATCTCTGTTTTTGTACAAAGACACCCATGCAGTACCATGGAAGTGTAAGGCGGATGTAATCCCTCAACTCCCAAAAGAATCATCATCCTCGATAACTAATATTTTTGGGACGAGTGGAATGACTATGAGCGGACGAATTTATGCTCCTGAAAACTTGAGAAAGGAGGATGTGCCCGTGAGTGAAAAAGAAGGTCGCGGTAAAGAAAAAGAATAAGACCCTCCCCAAGGAATAATAGAAGAAAATGCTTGTGAATTCCTAAAATTCATTAAGCAAAGTGAATACCAAATCCTCGATCAGTTAAATTGCAATCCTGTTAAGATATCCTTGTTGTCTATTTTATTGGATTCAAAACCACATTGTGAAATGTTATTGAAAGTCCTAAACAAAGCACATCTCGCAAAAGATATCTCACTAGAGAAGTTTGGGGGGATAGTAGGGCATATTACCGTAGATGACTACTTAACTTTCACTGATAAAGAGATACCCACAGAAGGGAGAGGTTATAACAAAGCATTACATATCTCTGTGAAGTGTCAGGATTATATCCTAGCCAAGGTCCTAGTTGACAATGGCTCCTCTCTGAATATCATGCCAAAGTCCACTTTAAATCAACTCCCATTTGACGGGACACATGTGAAGCCAAGCTCAATGGTAGTAAGAGCTTTTGACGGCACTCGAAGGGAGGTCATTGGGGATATCGAGATTCCCATCCAAGTGGGCCCCTACACTTTCAATGTTCTGTTTCAAGTGATGGATATCAATTCTACCTATAGTTGCCTATTGGGGAGGCCCTGGATATATTCTGCCGGTGTGGTTCCATCCACCCTCCATCAAAAACTGAAATTTGTAGTAGATAACAAGCTAATTATTGTTTCTGGTGAAGAAGATTACCTTATTAGCAAGCCCATGTCAACTCTATACATAGAAACGGCCGAAGAGAGTCTTGAAACTTCTTTCCAGTCATTGGAAATTGCTTATACCACTTATGTGAGTGAAGGGTTAAAACTAGCTTGACCTTCTAAAGTTTCTATAATGGTAACTAAAGTAATGATGAAATCTAGATTTCAACCAAAGAAAGGGCTTGGGAAGATGCTTGATGGAGGAGTAGAGCCACTACAGGTTAAGGAGAACAAGAATGGCTTTGGGTTAGGATATCAGCCCTCGCCAATGGAAAGGGCAAAGGATTTTACGAATAAAAGGGAAAAATGACTTGCGCAACTAGAAAATTATGAACCCCAAACTGCAAGGATCCCCGCCTGTGACCTCTATAGAAGCTTCAGGAGCGCAGGCTTGACGTCTCCAGACCAAGTGGCAGTTGTCAATGATGATTCCAAAGGCGAAGATGGCTTAGTTCAACCTTGTTCTTCGGACACTATGTTATGTAATTGGGAAGCTATTGAGTTTCTTAAGATTCTAAATTTTATTTCAAAGTAATTGTTCACTTTGTATGTTTCTGTTTGGATCCTTTGGCCATACCTAAAGCCTTAGGATAAAATTTTTAATAAGGGCAAAAAAAATGTTTCCTTTGTCATTTCAAAATAGATGTAAGTTAAATATAACTATCATTTTCCTTATTTTGCCTTTTTACATTAAATAAATTACAGATCTGAAATTGAACCCCAAAATAATAAAATTACACTCTCCCATCATGATTTTGATCCAACAAGTGTGAATCTTCCCCTGAATTACTAAAGCTGTTAGATCAAGAAGCTAAAGAAATTTTCCCTCATCAAGAAGCCATCAAGGTCATAAATTTGGGATGCGAGGAAAATAAAAAGGAACTCAAGGTCGGTACCTTTTTGAGTAGCAAACACAGGGAGGAATTAATAGAATTATTGGTCGAATTTAGTGATATATCTGCTTGGTTATATCAAGATATGCCAGGATTAGATAACAATATTGTTGAACATAAATTGTTGTTAAAACCTGGTTGCGTCCCCATAAAGTAGAAACTAAGACGAATGAAACCAAAGATGCTCTTGAAGATCAAAGAAAAGATAACTAAACAATTAGATGCTGGGTTTCTAACTATCTCTAAACACCCAAAGTGGATTACAAATGTTGTCCCTATTCCTAAGAAAAATGGAAAGGTCAGGATGTGCGTTGATTACCGAGATCTCAATAGGGTCAACCCCAAAGATGATTTTCTGTTACCCCATATTGATGTCCTAGTTGATAACACAGCTTAACATTCCATCTTCTCCTTCATGAACGGATTTTCTAGGTATAACCAAATTAAAATGGTGTAACACCCTCTGTTACACCTTAATAAATTCTAGAAAAACTCATAATTTTTTTTTTTTACTAAAGATATGATTGTTAAAAAGAAACTATCGGAATAAATTATATACATTATTTCTGAAATACCTCACAAATATTATTAAAAACTTTATAAAGTATTTGTACATTCATCCGAAGAAAATAAACATTAAACATTATAAGAAAGAGAGGAAACTCCATGGCCCAGAAGCAGTTACTTATTAACATTATTTATTCATTGGACCACGGTATTCATACCGAGCTCCCTTTCTAGAACGTGCTATATTTACTGCTGAAATTCTTCGATCCTTCCCTCTGAATCATCAATTTAGAATATATGAAACAAAAACACGGAGAAAGGAGTGAGAAACAGAATATAATATTTCCGAATAAGACATAAGCAACAAAGGGTTTTCACAACCAATACATAATAATATCAATCACAATCACATACACAATCAATTATGAATGCATGAATGTTATGCAATATCTTCATCATAACTTATCTATATATGTGGGCCCTTAAATTTTAATTTGCACTGGGCCAACCAGGAGTTTACACTGTTCCATAAGTCCGGATAATAATAATATGAACAGCTCAACTGGCATGGAAACACTTAGAGACTAGTCAGATTGAGAAAGTTTTTATTGTGAAAGTACCCGACACTAGGGAGCTACCCCAGGTCCCCTGAAGCACCCTTTCACACTCTCTCATCCCAAGGCTCGTAAATAAGCCTCCTCTAATGTATCCTCGGTTTCTATAATCCGTCCCCAGACAATATTATTTCATTTCACTTTCATTATCCATGATGCATGAACTACTCGCGTATTGAGTTGGTTAAGGCTTTTAGAAACTCAATTATTAAATCCCTTAAAGGTTTACAATATCATTTCAATAAACTGTACATTTTCTCAGTTCTCTGAATTTCTATCCCACAGAAATAAATTTGGTACAGTTTTTGAATCTCACTGAAATTGAGTTTCTAAGCCTTAAATATCTAAAAACTTTATCATATAAAACTTTACATAATCTTTCTCAAATTAAATCTTAACAAAATCAAATTTAGGAATCTCAATTATTTCCAAATATATTTAGTTATTAAGTTGGAAAAAATAAAACAATTTTCTTTCAAAAAAAATTTTGTTTTATTAAAAGAGAATAATTATTAACCAAAAATACTTAAAATTATAAAATTTTTCTTTAACTCAAGATTTAATTAAATAAATTCTCATAAAATATTTTCTTTCTAAAATAAATACTAATTTTTATTTTTATTTTTCTAAATATTGAAAATAAAGTTAATAAAAATAATTTCTAAGAAGAAATAAAAGATAATAAAATTTAAAGAGTAAGGTAAGAAATTCTTACTGAATTTTAGCTTTCCGTCATGCTCGCTATATGCTCAAACTCCACATTACAATATCATCAATCAAAATCAAACAATATCAATCATAACTAAATATCATCAATCAATCAATCATAATCAAATCATAATCAAATCAATTAAATATCATTAATACATATCATAATACAAAATTTAATGATTATTAATATAGTCAATTTTAGTCCTTTTGGTCAATTCCTCGCATAGGTATATGTAAGTCCATATAATCCAGTCCTTGCATAGGTATAGTTCAGTCCATATGGGTCATAATGGTCCAAGTCCTTGCATAGGTATAGTCCAGTCCATATAGGTCATAATGGTCCAAGTCTTTGCATAGGTATGTTAGAGTTAGTTAACCGGATATTTAATTTAAAATTTATTAAAAATGTTAAGTTAAAAAGTTAATATTTTAAAATAATAATATTATTAAATTTAAAAGGAGTAGGGGACTCCTCCCATTATTCTTATGTATTTTCATATTATAATTCTTATCTCACTCCCCCTTACCTTGAGTCGTTACCAAAAAGAGATTTGCTTTGCGCCTCCGATTTCTAGAAATATTAATATCAATCTTATTTTAGTATAAGCATAAGACGAAGATTAAGATTACTACTTAAAACAGAAATGGTAAATTCTGAATAGTGAATAGTGAATAGTGAATAGTAAATCGTGAATAGTAACAGTGAATAGTAAAACGTGAATAGTAACAGTAAATAGTAAAACGTGAATAGTAACGGTAAATAGTAAATCGTGAATAGTAACGGTAAATAGTAACAGTAAATAGTAATTTACTATTTGAATAGTAATTTACTATTGAAATAGTAATTTACTAGTGAAATAGTGTTTACTATACAGAATAGTAACTTAAAATAATATTATTTTCAGTATAATAACAGATTTCTAAAAACGATATAAAAATAATCTAAAAAAATATAAAAGAGAAGTATTCTTACCTTAGGATTTTGGCAGAACCTTCTCTCCAAAAACTTTTCTTCTCTCTCTCACTTCCACCACTATCTCACTAGCACTACTGTATTAAGAAAACTTAATCTGAAATTGTGAATTCTAAAGAAGAAATCCTTCGGTATTTATAGGAAAAAAATTTTACTATGCATTTCATTATTTTAATATAAAAGTACTATGCATTTTTGAATTTTTTATTCCAGGTTACTATGCATTCTTTGAAAATTTCGTACATGCACAGTGTTTTGCATAGTAACTGTCGGCAGAATTATTAAGCCAAATAGTAACCTTTCACTCGGTATATTTTAAATATTCAAAATGAGTCCTTTTTGAAATTTAGCGATATTATATCAGTCCTCACTAATTTTATACTGAGTAATATAAAGTTGAAATTTTAAAAATCTAAAATTTTCTGTTAATAAAAATTTATTGATACGTTTCTAATTTTTTTAACGATTAGAAAAAATCAAGATTTTTCTCAAACCGATAATTTTTAGATAAGTCTACTTGAAATGGATTTTAGAAAATTTTCTTATAATTTCAATTCACTTTCTTGTAAATATTTTTAATTTAAGTCACTTATATGAATTTAAAATTATTTAAAAAATATTATTTTTATTAAAAAATTCCAAAATTCCAAAAAATTCCAAAAAATCATAAATAATACGTAGATTAAAAAGTTCTAAAGAACCATAATTTAATTCCTTCAAAATTTTAATATAAAAATAAAAATAGGGGTGTTACAACTCTACTCCCCTTAGAAAATTTCGTCCTCGAAATTTACATAATCAGTAAAACAAATGAGGATGAGACTCTTTCATCTCAGTTTCTAGTTCCCATGTAGCATCTTCTCCTCTCGTTTCACTCCAAATAACCTTTACAAGCGGAATTGTCTTGTCTCTTAATTGTTTTATTCTTCTGTCACTTATTCTAACAGGTGGTGCATCATATGTAAGATTATCTTTAACTTGTATGACATCAGGTTCAATAACATGTGTAGGATCAGATATATACTTTCGCAAGTTTGACACATGAAAAACATTATGGATATTAGAAAGAAAAGGTGGTAATGCTATTTGGTAGGCAAGGGGACTAACTTTATGAATTATTTGGTATGGACCGATAAATCTAGGAGTTAGTTTTCGAGATTTCATTGCCCGACCGACCCCAGTCATAGGTGTGACTTTCAAGAATACATGATCGCCTTCTTGAAATTCGAGCGGCTTTCTTCTTTTGTCATAGTAACTTTTCTGCCTGCTCTGTGTTGCCTTCATCTTTTCCTGAACTATTTTGATTTTATCCGTGGTTTGTTGTACCAACTCTGGTCCTAGCATCAAGTTTTCACCAGTCTCAAACCAACATAGCGGGGTCCTACATTTTCTTCCATATAATGCTTCAAAAGGTGTCATGCCAATGCTAGCATGGAAACTGTTGTTGTAGGTAAACTCCACATATGGTAAGAATTGATTCCAACTTCCTTTATGCTCTAACACACAAGCTCGTAACAAGTCCTCTAGAGATTGGATTGTTCTTTCTGATTGTCCATCCGTCTGAGGATGATATGCTGAACTCAGACGCAGTCTTGTTCCCAAAGCCTTGTGCAAGCTCTTCCAGAATTGTGATGTAAAGCGAGGGTCCCGATCAGAAATGATACTTGAAGGAATTCCATGCAATCTCACAATCTCCTCGATGTATAATTTTGCCAGCTTCTCCATAGAGTAACGAATATTGATGGGAATAAAATGGGCAGACTTTGTTAGTCTATCAACTATTACCCATATCGAATCACGTCCTAATGGAGTTTTGGGTAAAGAAGTCACAAAATCCATGGTAATGCTATCCCATTTCCATTCTGGTATTTCCATTGATTGTAGCATTCCAGGGGGTTTTTGATGTTCCACTTTAACCTTCTGGCAAATTAGACATGCAGCCACATACTCTACCACCGCTTTCTTCATTCCAGGCCACCAAAATAACTTCTTCAAATCTTGATACATTTTAGTAGCTCCGGGATGAATGCTCATATAACTTTTATGGCCTTCTTCTAGAATTGCTTTCCTCAACTCCTCTTTGTCAGGGATACACACTCGATCCTTATATCTCAATAATTGGTCGTTTCCCACATTGAACTCGACTTCTTTTCCTTGTTTCAAGAGTTCTTTCTTCTCTTGCAGGAATTCATCCTCTCGTTGAGCCTCTAAAACTTGTCTCAGGAATTCACTTGTAACTTGCAACGCTCCTAATCTGTAGCTGTTAGCATTAACCTTTACTGCTAGGTTAAGATCTCTGAAGTTCTCTATTAATTCCAACTCTTTAATCATCATTGTGGATGCATGTAGAGACTTTCGACTTAAAGCATCAGCTACTACGTTCGCTTTTCCAGGATGGTATTGTAACTCAAAGTCGTAGTCCTTTAAGAACTCCATCCATCTTCGTTGCCTCATGTTTAACTCCTTTTGATCGAATAAATACTTGAGACTCTTATGATCGCTAAACACATCGAATGTTGCACCATATAGATAATGCCTCCAAATCTTTAAGGCAAAAACTACAGCGGCTAACTCTAAGTCATGGGTAGGGTAGTTAATCTCATGTTGCCTTAATTGACGTGACGCATAGGCTACAACCTTCTTGTCTTGCATGAGTACACTTCCTAGTCCTTGTTTAGACGCATCACAGTAAACTTCAAAACTTCGATGTGGATCAGGGAGTACTAACACTGGCGCAGAAGTAAGTCGATTTTTCAGCTCTTGGAAACTATTCTCGCATTGTGTCGTCCACACAAAAGGTTGTCCTTTCCGTGTTAGCTTGGTCAATGGGTATCCTAGCTTTGAAAATCCTTCAATGAATCTCCTATAGTATCCAGCCAAGCCCAAGAAACTTCTAATCTCAGTGATCGTGGTTGGTCTCTCCCATTTTAAAACCGCCTCCACCTTGGAAGGGTCTACAGCTATTCCTCCTTGACTAATTACATGTCCTAAAAAGTTCACTTCTTCCAACCAGAATTCACACTTCGACAGCTTTGCATATAGTTGTTTCTTTTTCAGGATTTCCAACACGACCTTCAAATGTTCAACATGTTCTTCTCTGCTTTTAGAGTACACTAATATATCATCAATGAACACCACTACAAATTTATCTAGATATGGATGAAAAATCCTATTCATGTAATCCATGAATACGGCTGGTGCATTAGTTACACCAAAAGGCATTACTAGATATTCGTAATGGCCATAGCGTGTTCTAAAAGCAGTTTTCGATACATCTTCTTTCTTCACCCTTATTTGATGGTATCCAGACCTCAAATCAATTTTGGAGAACACCGTGGCACCACGCAGCTGATCCATCAAGTCGTCAATCCTTGGTAGAGGATATCTGTTCTTGATTGTCACCTTGTTCAGTTGTCGATAATCTACACACAACCTCATGCTACCATCCTTCTTCTTAACCAACAACACTGGTGCACCCCAGGGGGATATACTGGGTCGTATAAACTGCTTCTCTATCATCTCTTCAAGTTGTTTTTTTCAACTCTGCTAATTCTAGAGGTGACATTCGGTATGGTGCAATTGAAATGGGTCCAACTCCAGGTACTAGATCAATGGAAAATTCTACATCTCTTTCTGGGGGTAAACCAGGGATATCTTCAGGAAAAACGTCAGGAAATTCACACACAACCGGCAGATTTTTGATTTTTGATTCTTGCTCTCCTTTCGTTGAAAGCAATAGCATGAATCCTTGAGCCCCTCCTTTTAAAGAGGCACTCACTTGGTTGGCGGTTAGAAATCTCGAATCCTCAGGATTCAAATTCACTGGTTCTTTAAACATTATGGTTTTATTATGACAATCTATTAGAACATGATTGTCAGACAACCAATCTAGCCCAATAATAACTTCTAAGCCAGAAAGGGGTAAACAGAAAAGATTAGCCTTAAAGTCCCTACCATCTATGACAATAGGGCATTTCCAACAAGCTTTAGAAGTGACAATGGGATTGTTTCCAGGAGTATGTACAGATAAGTCAAATGGAAGTTCTATCACAGGTAATTTTAGTTTTTCTACACAGTCATTGGCAATAAAGGAATGTGATGCACCTGAGTCATACATAACAGTTAAAGAAATCTTATTAATGATACACTTACCTTCTACCATGGAATCAGCATGAGATGCTTCTTCTCCAGTGATTGCAAAAACCTTTCCTTTTGCTTTCGGCCTTCCGACTGCACTGTGCGCGCCTCCTTGAGTATTTATGCTTGTACTTGCACCTTCAGGGTTTTCTCTCTTCATCTCTGGGCAATCCTTGATGTGATGACCTGGTTTGTTACACTTAAAGCAAACATAAGTGTTTTTAGGACAATCCCTTTTCAAATGGGGTCCTCCACAGATAAAACATTTAAAATTTGGTGCAGATGTTGGATAATAGCTTCCAGTTGAAGCTTGGGGTCTGTTAGGAACAGATGCTGCTCCAAACCGGCGAAATGGTGCTTGGTAAGGCTTATTCCTTCTGAAATCTCTTCTTTGGTGATGGTGAGGTCCTCCACTTCTTATCTCTCCTGCCTTGTGAATGGGCTCACGACTTTTGGTCATTCTATCCTTATGGTCTTCTTCAAAGATCCTGCAGCGATTTACCAATACAGAAAATTCACGGATTTCCTGCATTCGTATAGCTTCCTTAATTTCTGGCCGCAGTCCATTTACAAACTTTGCACACCGATCTCTTTCATTAGTAGCATCATTATAATGAGAATGAAAACGAGATAGCTCTTCAAACCTGGATGCGTACTCTCCAACGGTCATATTTCCTTGGGTCAGCGACAGGAATTCGAATTGTCTTTTCTCTTTAACATCAGCTGGAAAGTATTTCTCTAGAAACATATCCTTGAAATAGTCCCAAATGATCTCCACGTCGTTGACTTCGAATTGTTTACGCATGCTATCCCACCAATGTTCGGCATCCTCAGATAAGGCATAAGTAGCGAAGACTACCTTATCAGCTTCATTACATTGCAATGCTCGAAAGATCTTCTCTATCTCTCGAATCCAGATTTGTGCTCCATCGGGGTTATATCCTCCCTTGAAACGAGGTGGATTGCGTTTTTCGAATAGGTCCAGCCTTCTCAAGGCATCGTTACCTTGACCTTCACGTGCTCCCATTGCATTGATTAAGCGTTCTACAACTCCAGCAAGATCGTTTCCAGCCATTAGTTTCCTGTTTCACAGTAACTGAGATTTGTCACATCAATCACAGTTACTACCAAGTCAGATATTCTACCTATACAGAGTTTACAGACAAAGCAAGATAGACCTTTTCCCCAGGCCTATTGGATTAACTGCTCTGATACCACTTTGTAACACCCTCTGTTACACCTTAATAAATTCTAGAAAAACTCATAATTTTTTTTTTTTACTAAAGATATGATTGTTAAAAAGAAACTATCGGAATAAATTATATACATTATTTCTGAAATACCTCACAAATATTATTAAAAACTTTATAAAGTATTTGTACATTCATCCGAAGAAAATAAACATTAAACATTATAAGAAAGAGAGGAAACTCCATGGCCCAGAAGCAGTTACTTATTAACATTATTTATTCATTGGACCACGGTATTCATACCGAGCTCCCTTTCTAGAACGTGCTATATTTACTGCTGAAATTCTTCGATCCTTCCCTCTGAATCATCAATTTAGAATATATGAAACAAAAACACGGAGAAAGGAGTGAGAAACAGAATATAATATTTCCGAATAAGACATAAGCAACAAAGGGTTTTCACAACCAATACATAATAATATCAATCACAATCACATACACAATCAATTATGAATGCATGAATGTTATGCAATATCTTCATCATAACTTATCTATATATGTGGGCCCTTAAATTTTAATTTGCACTGGGCCAACCAGGAGTTTACACTGTTCCATAAGTCCGGATAATAATAATATGAATAGCTCAACTGGCATGGAAACACTTAGAGACTAGTCAGATTGAGAAAGTTTTTATTGTGAAAGTACCCGACACTAGGGAGCTACCCCAGGTCCCCTGAAGCACCCTTTCACACTCTCTCATCCCAAGGCTCGTAAATAAGCCTCCTCTAATGTATCCTCGGTTTCTATAATCCGTCCCCAGACAATATTATTTCATTTCACTTTCATTATCCATGATGCATGAACTACTCGCGTATTGAGTTGGTTAAGGCTTTTAGAAACTCAATTATTAAATCCCTTAAAGGTTTACAATATCATTTCAATAAACTGTACATTTTCTCAGTTCTCTGAATTTCTATCCCACAGAAATAAATTTGGTACAGTTTTTGAATCTCACTGAAATTGAGTTTCTAAGCCTTAAATATCTAAAAACTTTATCATATAAAACTTTACATAATCTTTCTCAAATTAAATCTTAACAAAATCAAATTTAGGAATCTCAATTATTTCCAAATATATTTAGTTATTAAGTTGGAAAAAATAAAACAATTTTCTTTCAAAAAAATTTTTGTTTTATTAAAAGAGAATAATTATTAACCAAAAATACTTAAAATTATAAAATTTTTCTTTAACTCAAGATTTAATTAAATAAATTCTCATAAAATATTTTCTTTCTAAAATAAATACTAATTTTTATTTTTATTTTTCTAAATATTGAAAATAAAGTTAATAAAAATAATTTCTAAGAAGAAATAAAAGATAATAAAATTTAAAGAGTAAGGTAAGAAATTCTTACTGAATTTTAGCTTTCCGTCATGCTCGCTATATGCTCAAACTCCACATTACAATATCATCAATCAAAATCAAACAATATCAATCATAACTAAATATCATCAATCAATCAATCATAATCAAATCATAATCAAATCAATTAAATATCATTAATACATATCATAATACAAAATTTAATGATTATTAATATAGTCAATTTTAGTCCTTTTGGTCAATTCCTCGCATAGGTATATGTAAGTCCATATAATCCAGTCCTTGCATAGGTATAGTTCAGTCCATATGGGTCATAATGGTCCAAGTCCTTGCATAGGTATAGTCCAGTCCATATAGGTCATAATGGTCCAAGTCTTTGCATAGGTATGTTAGAGTTAGTTAACCGGATATTTAATTTAAAATTTATTAAAAATGTTAAGTTAAAAAGTTAATATTTTAAAATAATAATATTATTAAATTTAAAAGGAGTAGGGGACTCCTCCCATTATTCTTATGTCTTTTCATATTATAATTCTTATCTCACTCCCCCTTACCTTGAGTCGTTACCAAAAAGAGATTTGCTTTGCGCCTCCGATTTCTAGAAATATTAATATCAATCTTATTTTAGTATAAGCATAAGACGAAGATTAAGATTACTACTTAAAACAGAAATGGTAAATTCTGAATAGTGAATAGTGAATAGTGAATAGTAAATCGTGAATAGTAACAGTGAATAGTAAAACGTGAATAGTAACAGTAAATAGTAAAACGTGAATAGTAACGGTAAATAGTAAATCGTGAATAGTAACGGTAAATAGTAACAGTAAATAGTAATTTACTATTTGAATAGTAATTTACTATTGAAATAGTAATTTACTAGTGAAATAGTGTTTACTATACAGAATAGTAACTTAAAATAATATTATTTTCAGTATAATAACAGATTTCTAAAAACGATATAAAAATAATCTAAAAAAATATAAAAGAGAAGTATTCTTACCTTAGGATTTTGGCAGAACCTTCTCTCCAAAAACTTTTCTTCTCTCTCTCACTTCCACCACTATCTCACTAGCACTACTGTATTAAGAAAACTTAATCTGAAATTGTGAATTCTAAAGAAGAAATCCTTCGGTATTTATAGGAAAAAAATTTTACTATGCATTTCATTATTTTAATATAAAAGTACTATGCATTTTTGAATTTTTTATTCCAGGTTACTATGCATTCTTTGAAAATTTCGTACATGCACAGTGTTTTGCATAGTAACTGTCGGCAGAATTATTAAGCCAAATAGTAACCTTTCACTCGGTATATTTTAAATATTCAAAATGAGTCCTTTTTGAAATTTAGCGATATTATATCAGTCCTCACTAATTTTATACTGAGTAATATAAAGTTGAAATTTTAAAAATCTAAAATTTTCTGTTAATAAAAATTTATTGATACGTTTCTAATTTTTTTAACGATTAGAAAAAATCAAGATTTTTCTCAAACCGATAATTTTTAGATAAGTCTACTTGAAATGGATTTTAGAAAATTTTCTTATAATTTCAATTCACTTTCTTGTAAATATTTTTAATTTAAGTCACTTATATGAATTTAAAATTATTTAAAAAATATTATTTTTATTAAAAAATTCCAAAATTCCAAAAAATTCCAAAAAATCATAAATAATACGTAGATTAAAAAGTTCTAAAGAACCATAATTTAATTCCTTCAAAATTTTAATATAAAAATAAAAATAGGGGTGTTACAAATGGCGCCAGAAGATATGGAAAAGACCATATTCATTACTTTATGGGGAACATTCTGCTACAAAGTAATGTCTTTTGGATTGAAAAAGCTGGTGCTACTTACCAAAGAGCCATGGTGACTTTGTTCCATGACATGATACACAGAGAAATAGAAGTCTATGTGGATGATATTATTGCCAAATCAAAGTCTGAAAAAGGGCACCTCATAGATTTACAAAAACACTTTGAGCGTCTTAGAAAATTCAAACTTAGATTGAATCCAGCGAAATGCACTTTTGGTGCCAGATCTGGCAAGTTGCTCGGGTTTATTGTCAATGAGAAAGGAATTGAAGTGGATCCCGATAAGGTGAAAGCCATAGTGGAAATGTGCGTTCCCAGTATAGAAAAAGAAGTGCGAGGGTTTTTAGGAAGGTTGAATTACATAGCTCGTTTCATATCTAAATTAACGACAACATATAAGCCAATCTTCAAATTGTTGCAGAAGAATCAACTGGTAGAATAAAGTGATTATTGCCAAGAAGCTTTCAACAAGATAAAGCAGTACCTCCAAAACCCACTTACCTTGGTCCCGCCAGTTCTAGGAAGGCCTTTTCTCTTTTACTTAACTATGTTAAATGAGTCCATGGGCTCTGTACTAGGGCAACACGATGAATCGGGAAAGAAAGAACATGTCATTTATTATTTAAGCAAAAAGTTCACAGAATATGAATCAAGATATTCTGATGTGGAATGAACTTGTTATGCGCTAGCATGGGTAGCACATCATTTACGACAATACATGTTATGTCACTCTACTTGGTTGATATCTAAAATAAATCCAATCAAGTATATCTTTGAAAAGCCAACCCTAATTGGAAGAATAGCTCATTGGTAAGTTCTTTTGACTGAATATGACATTTTTCACGTCACTCAGAAGGCTATAAAAGGAAGTGCCTTGGAAGATTACTTAGCCCATCACCCTTTAAATGGCTATCAACTAATGTCGTTTGATTTTCCCGATGAAAATATCATATTGTTGTCAGAAGAGGAATGCCATTTTGAAG
Organism: Clitoria ternatea; assembly: GCA_037962975.1. Classification (NCBI taxonomy): domain Eukaryota; kingdom Viridiplantae; phylum Streptophyta; class Magnoliopsida; order Fabales; family Fabaceae; genus Clitoria; species Clitoria ternatea. The sequence continues at coordinate 149,680,276 of CM075670.1, forward strand.
AAATATGGACTCTGATGTTTGATGGATCTTCAAACGTGTTGGGACATGGGGTTAGAGCTATTTTAATCTCCCCAGACCATAAGTTTATTCCATTCACTGTTCGACTCTGTTTCAATTACAGCAACAATACCGCAGAATATGAAACGTGTGTCTTGGGGATTCAAGTAGCTTTAGAAGCCAAAGTAAAATCCCTACAAATATACAGGGATTCTACTTTAGTAAGCCACCAATTGAAAGGAGAATGGGAAACTAGGGACAGCAAGTTGATCCCTTATTAAACCCATATTATAGAATTAATGAAGGAATTTGATAAAGTCTCTTTTCATCCTATTCCTCGAGAAGACATCCAATTGGTAGATGCTTTAGCCACTTTGGCTTCCATGTTCCATGTGAGTAGGGAACGTGACATGCCCCTTATTGAGATTAAAAGACGTCTCGAACCTGCATATTGTCATGTGATAGAAGAAGAATCCGATGGGAAACCATGGTTTGATGACATCAAAAATTACATTCAAAATCAAGAATATCCCCCTGGTGTTTCAGAAAATGATAAGAGAACCCTCAGGCACCTAGCCATGAATTTCTTTGTGACTGGGGATACACTTTACAAGAGGAATTATGATTCTGTTCTCCTTAATTGCGTTGACATGACGGAAGCTAACAAAATCATGAAGGATGTTCATGAAGGGCCTTTCAGAACACATACAAATAGGTATTCAATGGCAAGAAAAGTTCTCAGAGCTGGATATTATTGGATGATAATGGAAAATGATTGTCATAACTATGCCAAGAAATGTCATAAATGTCAAACCTATGCAGATAATATTTATGCATCACCATCTTCTTTACACATTTTAACTGCACCTTGGCCTTTTGCTATATGGGGCATAGATGTTATCGGTCCCATTGAACCAAAGCATCGAATGTGCATCGCTTTATTCTTGTGGCCATTGATTACTTCACTAAATGGGTTGAAGCAGCTTCCTATACCAATGTGACAAAAAAACATTATGGTGAAATTCATCAAGAAAGAATTGATTTACAGATATGGTTTTCCAAATCAGACCATCACTGATAATGATACGAACCTGAATAATAAAATGATGGATGAACTATGTGAAGAGTTCAAAATCAAACACCTCAATTCATCTCCATACAGACCAAGATGAATGAAGTGGTGGAAGCTACCAACAAGAACATAAAGAAAATCATACAAAAGATGGTTGAAACCTATAAAGACTGGAGTGAGTTGCCTTCTTTTGCTTTATATGGGTACCATACCTCTGTACGAACTTCAACAGGGGCAACACCCTTCTCATTGGTATATGGTATGGAAGTTGTTTTACCAATAGAAGTAGAAATTCCTTCCTTAAAAGTAATCATGGATGCCAAATTAGAGGAAGCTGAATGGGTTTGACCCCGGTATGATCAACTAAATTTAATTGATGGGAAAAAGTTAACTGCTCTCTGTCATGGGCAGTTATACTAAAGACGTATGAAGAAGGCATACGAAAAGAAAGTGTGACCCTGTCAATTTCATGAAGGTGATTTGGTACTAAAGAAGATCTTGCCAAATCAAAGTGATTACCGAGGAAAATGGATGCCAAATTATGAAGGACCATTCGTCGTAAAGAAAGCCTTCTCTGGAGGAGCTTTGATTTTGATGAACATGGATAGTAAGGAATTATCTTTCCCAATCAATTCAGATGCAGTCAAGAAGTATTATGCTTGAGAACACCCTAAAAGGATAGGGTAGTCTTTATGTTCTCCAAAAGTTTGGATTGAAATTATAATGTAAACTTATAATTTTCAAAGTGCATAAATAGGAATTCCCGATTTCAGTTCCAACTTTTGTTTTGTTAGGTTTTATCAACATGCATTTTGTGAAAATACTTTTTCAAATCATGAAAAAAACATATTTTCAATCTCGAAAAACTTGATACTTCCTAATTACGCAAAACTTGATAATCGAAATTGCTCCGCTCTGCCATGAGTAATATCGAGTCCTACAAGGATTATGGGTGTCACCTTGGGGAATCAAATTCATTAACCTGTGGTTTTCCACTTATTTATTTTTCCCTGCAGGAATGAGACATACCCCTAGATCCTTTCCCTAGAGCTTTTGGAGGGTTTAGGATGCGGCCGAACGAACTAAATTGAGTCATCAATTTCCCAAGAAAGTCATCCAAACAATATTCTGATACTTGCTCAAGCTGACATGCTATAACAAAAACAAATATTCCCCAGGAAGAGTCAAAATTAATGGTTCCCCTCCATCACCTAATCCCAGAAAAGTTAATTTGCTAAGATAAATGTTTAAGGAATCCTCAGTGAGTCATGCGACTAAAAAGTCTTTCTTTCAAATCTCAGTCCTTCAAAAGTCAAACATAGATCCTTCACCTCAAATCATAATGTCAGAGGCATTTCCCTAAGTCTCACTTCATGTCCAAGCCTTGGGTATCCATTCCTAGGCTATTCAATCCCAAAAAGTGTCAGGACACTCCCTAGGCTACTCATATTCACAAAAATGTCAAGGAAACCCTATGTCATTTATTTTCCTTCAAAGCTTCAAGCACTCATTCCTAGGCTATGTCATTTGATCAAAACACGTTGGAACAATCCCCTGCGTCATTCATTTTCCTTCAAAGCTTCAGGTACTCATTCCTAGGTTGTGTCGTCTAATCAAAACACGTCAGATCAATCCCTTGCATCATTTATTTTCTTTCAAAGCTTCAGGTACTCATCCCTAGGCTGTTCATTTTCAAGGGAAAATATTAGGGTAACACCCTTAAACTGTCACTTTCTGTCAAAAGCCTCAGATACATGCCCTATGTAACTTAATTCCCAGTGAAAACATCAGAGCATTATCAAAGTCTCAGACATATACTCTGGGCTACCTTACCCCTAGTAGAAAACATCAGACATATTCCTAAATTTTTACGTTCTTGAATACCATTCTGCCCCCAAAGAAAAGTTTGAAGTATTACCCTAAATGTCCTATCAAAGCCTTTAACAGCACCCCTTGGTTGTTTATTTCCTGTCAAAAGCTTCCAGTACCGCCTTTAAATTGTTTACTGTCAAAACTCCCTCAACTTAAAGGGGGCTCAGATTATTTGTTTTCTATCAGAAACTTCCAAGCTTTCCTTGAATTCTTAACGGTGTTCATATCTTTACTTCCTTTTCACATCAATAACATGAATAAATTTCATATTCTTTCATGAAAAGAAGTAAAGAGGGGCAGCTGTGAAAACCTATTTTTGTCCGGTAAAAAAAATTTAAAAATAAAAAGATAATATTAAAAAATTGTATAGTGACCGTTGTATAGTAACCTTCTCCATTTCTATAAATACTCAATCTCTCCTCATTTCCTACCACACTTCTCCTTTCATCAACCTTCTTCCATAATTTTCCTCAACCAATGGCCAATAGGTATCGAAGCCAAAAGGAAAGAATAAGGGCGGGAAACCGATGTTTTGTGACTACCTTCTTGCTCCTTGTAGCATGGGTAATACTTTTTCTTTACTGGGTATTTTATTTATGGCCCAATGTGTAATAAATAATTTTAGGATTTTAAAATAGTTTATATTTCTATAAGAGTAAGTAATTACTCATTTATACTTAAAATATTAAAAAAATAAATAAAAATAAATAAAAATACCCAAAAAATGAAAATGGGCAAAAAAACAGAAAAAAATGGGCTAAAAAAGTCCAGAAAAATCAAAATAAAAAAATAGCCAAAAAAGTCCAAAAAAAGAAAATTCAGAAAAAAGAAGAAGTTTACGGTGACTTTTTCAGGTGGGATCCAGTTTGATTGCATAATTGGAGAAAATGGGGAAAGTTCGCACCAAATTTTGACAATTTGGAAAAGAAGGAAAGCGATGTCATGAGGGATCCAAGGCCAAATTTTCTCTATAAAAGGGAGATGATGCTAAAGAGAAAAAGGGAGAAGAAGAGGGAATAGAGAAAAGAGTGATATTTTTTGTGTAATTTTTAAAAAAACTTGTTTTTAAAAATAGAGATATGGAAATGTTGTTAGGAAAATGTGTATTTTACTCTAGTATGTTCTAGTATGTGAGTTGTGTGACCTAAATTATTGTAAAAGTCTTGTAACCGTTGTTCAAACACCCTTAAATTGAGTTCAAACGAAGCCAAAAGCAAGAGAAATCTATGCAAAATCGATCTCCAGAATTCCGTCCTTGTTCTTCATTATTTGTTACTATGCTAAGGTATTTTTAATAAAATACGAGAATACTTATTTATCTCTTTAATGTACTTTTATTTATTAATTTTGCAATTTTTTCTTGTGAAATTTTTATTTATAACTTGATTATCACAATTAGGATCATAATTTCATTTAATTTTTTTAGTTCCTTTATATTTGGTGTTTGTTATCATTGTTATCATTATTATTGTTATTTTATTATTTTATTTTGTGATATTTTATTGTGATGTCATATTTCATTCCATTTATTTTTTTATTTATTTTTCTGCACTTTATTTTTCTTACTTTATTTTTCTACAGTTATTTATTTATTTATTTATTTTTCTACACCTTTATTTTTCTTTATTTATTTTTTCTGTACTTTTATTTTTCTTTATTTATTTTTTTGCAGTTTTATTTTTATTTATTTATTTTTCTGCACCTTATTTTTCCACACTTTATTTTTCTACAGTTATTTATTTATTCATTTATTTTTTTTTATTTATTTTTCTATACTTTTATTTTTTTATTTATTTTTCTACACTTTTATTTTTATTTATTTATTTTTCTACACTTTATTTTTCTGTACTTTATTTTTTTGTAGTTATTTATTTATTCATTTATTTTCTACACTTTTATTTTTCTTTATTTATTTTTCTGTATTTTATTTTTCTTTATTTATTTTTCTACACTTTTATTTTTATTTATTTATTTTTTCTGCACTTTATTTTTCCATACTTTATTTTTCTACATTTATTTATTTATTCCTTTATTTTTCTGTACTTTTATTTTTCTTTAGTTATTTTTTTGTACTTTTATTTTTCTTTATTTATTTTTCTGCACTTTTATTTTTAATTATTTATATTTCTAGACTTTATTTTTCTGTAGTTATTTATTTATTCCTTTATTTTTTTGCATTTTTATTTTTTATTTATTTTTCTGCACTTTTATTTTTCTTTATTTATTTTTTCTACACTTTATCTTTTGGTATTTATTTATTTATTTTATTATTTTTTAATAATTATGTAGTCATCTTTTACATAATCATTTGTCTATCATTTTATTTTATTTTTTTATAAGTTTTTTTATAAGTAATTATTTATTTATTATTATTTTATGTTTCCCTCTCTTATCTATTTATTTATCCATTTATCATTCTTTTAAATTTAAAATAAAATTAATTTGGGATGAGACATCTTATTAATCTTACTCAAAAAATGATTGAATAAAATTTACTTGTTAGTTCTAATTAATTAAGTATATATATTCCTTTATTTTCACATTGATGCATTTAATTCTATTTTTTTCCTTCTTATGTCTATCTATTTTTACCTTTTCATTTATTTATTTGTGTATTTATTTGAAAAAATTGTGAATCATGTTTTTCTTAGTAAAATCAATGGATTATCTTTTGATTAATTAGAAAATAATTTAGACGAGATGTCTTATTATTTTTTGATTGTCTTTTAAGCACTTATCTATGTATTTCCTTTCAAACTCAGAGAATAAAAATAATTTAGACGAGACGTCTTATTGTTTTTATTTTTATTTAATTTTACTGTCTTTTAATCACTTGTTTGTTCATTTTCTTTTGAACTAAAAAAAATAAAAAAATTTAAATGATACGTCCTATTATTTAATTTAGTTTTATTTCTATTTATATTTCCTCATTATCATTGTTCAAGTGTACATTGTCTGTAAATAACATCTATCATTGTTGTATTTTTTATGAAGGATGAAATATTTAATAATTATTTTTAAAAATTATACATGATCAATTTGGGTAACCGTTTTAGGACGGACAATGTGGGGTGCTAATACCTTCCCCACCTATAATTTGGCTCCTGGACAAAATAGAGTCTCATTTTAAAGACCAGTGCCATTTAAAGGTTTTCCTCATATTTTCCTTAATAAATATTAATGGCTACTCCCTGAACCCTTTAGTTTTTGTAGGCCTCCTAAGAGCCTTGTTCCAATACGGTTTCATTTTCTTTTTATTGCATTCTCCCAGTCCGCGTCATGACCCAGGACCCCGGTCGCGACAAACATAAATAAAGGCACCTAACTATGGCGTGACCTGCACTTTATCTATATCAAGTTAGACGTTATTACTTATTGGAACGTATGACTGTTGGGCTTGAGGGATTTCAATTTTTTTATTGTTCATTACCGACTTTCATTAAATGCTTTAACGCAAAATAAAACTACAAAACATGCAATCAAAAATATGAGATGATTATAGTCTTCCATAAAATAAAATAAATCTAAAGGAACTATGGTGCCTTGACTTCATGAAGTCCTACTTCTTGAAACCATCATCCTCCTGGAGTCACCACTCATTTGTTCCTTTTAAGGTTATATCCAGCAAGAGTCACTACGCTAAGTTTCTTTTAGGTCTCCACCTTGTTGGCTTCTTCAAGATTACAATGTAATAAAGAAACTTGTTTTACATACGAATGAAGGGTTGAGAGAAGAAATTCAAGAATAGAGAAAGGCACAACACGTAGACTGTATTTAAAATTAAATAAAAAAAATCTAAGACCATAACCATTATCAATTAATAAAGTGATTAATTGTATTTAAAATAAAATAAATTTTAAAACACATAATTAAACACGCAGGGTCATAAAAAGAAAACTACGTAAAGAAGTTTGGTTGTGCGTTGACCGTTCAACGAACAGAGTCAAGGGGAGGCTACCTTTTATAGGGTGTTGAGTGACGTTCCAACCCAAAAATTTAGTACTGTAATTAGGTTAGTTCCTAGGAAAGAGAGATGGGTCCGGTGTGACCGCTTAAGTACCAAGTCTTTCCTAGCCAGAACGCCCCACTGACCATTAACAGCTCAAAATATTCAGTTATGATTTCAAACAATTTAAAATCCTAAATTTTGGAATGACCAAGGTTTAACTTTTAAACCTTATCTTTAGACCCCAACAATTATCCTAAAATAAGAATAGTCAAGGTTTAACTTTTAAACCTTATCTCTAGAGTCTTAATAATCATCCTATTTTTAGGAATGATAGAGGTTTAAATTTTAAACCTTATCTCTAAGGTTAAATATATTTTATTTTGAATCTTATTAAATTTGATAAAGATCTTATCTTTAATTTGTAACTTTTACAAATCATATCAAATTTCTTTAGGATTAAATATTTGATTATAAAAAATTATTAAATTTAATAAAGATCTTATCTTTTATTTGTAACAATTACAAATTATATTAAATTTAATAAATATGAATCAATTTGTAACTCCTACAAATCACATTAATTTTAAGAAGATCACGTACGATGCAAATCCTATTAAAATTAATAAGAATAAATTATTTAAATTTGTAACCCTTACAAACTTTAAATTTAACAAACATTTAAAATTTGATTTGCAACATTTACAAATCGAATTTAAAATATAATATTAAAATCAAATATTTTATTTGTAGTATTTACAAATAAATAAAATACCATGATGGCTAGGTTTTAACTTTTGAATCCTAGTTTTCATTGCGGCTAGGGTTTAACTCTTAAATTTTCTAAACATAATCTCCCATGAATAATTCATACTAGAAAGAGAAAACATATAGACATGCATCGCATACAACCTTTGGTTTCAATTTAATTAAACAAACATAAAATCATGCTTATTATTAGAACACATACAAAATAATCACCATTGGAACATACAACATGTTCATATAATAAAGCACATCCAGACAAACATGTTCTATAATTAAAATGTTGAGAAAAACAATCAATATACACAAAACAAAATTAAATTGATACTAGCTTTCAAAAAAGTATAACCTTTGCAACATATCTCGCAAAAAAATGTAAACTTTGCATAATATCTAATAAGAGATGCAACCCTTGCAAAAGATTTAACATTTACAATTTTTTTCATAAAAGAAAATTTTTTCACATGTTCTTTAAACAAACATTTGCCTAAAACACGATTTTGCAACCAAGCTCTGATACCACTATTAGGGAATCCCTAGTGCATAAGCAACGGAAATACAAGGATTCCTATTGGACTTGCAAAACTTTGTGTTTCAAAGCATAAAACAAGCATCAAATGTTTTATTTAAGTGTTTAGGATTAACTCTTGAAGAAAATCGAAGCAGTCATAGCTTCGTCCTTTAGGAGTCCACACAAGTACTCCAACCAGAAAAGGCTACACCTTCCAAATGCTAGTTTAACGGCGTGTAGCTTTTGCAACTTTTGCATTTTGTGTCTCTTTTTGGTGAGCCGCCTATGAGCATCTTATGCTCTATTTATAGGTTTAGGTTTGACCTAATTTGCTCTCTCTAAAGAGTGGGCTCCTTACTCATTCTAAATAAGTTAGGACCAACAGCTTTATTTTAGTCCAACTAAAATAAAAGCTATTTTCTGATAGGCTTACTCTATGTATGTGACCCTATAGGTAAAATACTCGGTCATATTAATAATAAACTATTTTATTATTAATATAAAATAAGAGCGGCATCTAGCAATGCATCATTATGTCTGAATATTATTTATTATCAACATAACCTATAAGTGATAATTATTTTATATATTTATCCCTTTTGTCACGATATCCTAATTGGGCCCAAGGCATGGTCACGTCATCCTTGTACGGTCCAATTTATTTACTTGATGCCAGAGTAGACTTTATCTGAATAAATATCCAATATTTATTCTTTCTAGTATGGCCATGCATTTCCTTAGTCTCACTCCATCAAGTGGCCTATAGATATCACTCTTGTTACATAGAAGAACAAATCCCATCTACATCATTCATATCCTTCTACATAATTTGTTCATTGCCTAATCACAACCTTTATAGTCCTCTTGTTACAGAAGACGTTTGATTATATTAAAACAATAAATTCCTTATGTAGGAATCGTAGTAACTTCAGGTCGAAGGACTACATATACCATTATCACATTGAGAATCGTTTATGAAATTCATGTAACGATCCATGCAATGTTTTCATGGTGGGTCTGTCCAGTATATCATTACTCTTAATGTGTACCCTGTGAAGACTTGATATCATCTATATCCATAATCTGTGAGATTGGATCATCAGTACACTCACACACTAGTCTTAATGTATTTACATGTCCCTACGTAAATACTTGACTAGGGACATTTTAGGAATAACTCTCATATAACCTATTACTCTAAGGATAAATGAAGGCTGTTAAACTATTTAACAAAAAATACCTTATTCAAAATAATGTGTCCTATGTAGCCTCTTAGTGCATATTTCCAACAGGGGAATCACTCCCTGTTAGTGGCTATTGTCTGTCATAGAAAGTGTCTACCGTTGGATCACCCATTCAGGAGAAATAGAATCGCTTTTAAGAACAAGGTTGTTAATGAACCTCCACCTCGTAGGTTATCTAGTATACATAAGAATGTTAAGGAGTTTACGGGTTATGGGAAAGAACACCACTCTGTGAAGCAAAGTATATCATGGGATTTGCCATATTGTAAAGACTTGTTAAGACACAGCATTGATGTGATGCACACTGAACAAAATATTTTCATGGATATTTTTGACACTGTGATAGACATCAAAAGAAGAACAAAGGACAATGAGAAAAGTCAACTAGACCTTCTAATTTGGTGTTCTAGGAAATAGTTAGAATTAAGGGATACAGGACGTGGAAAAATGTTTAAACCGCATGCAAAATATGTTTTAACTAGACCTCAATAGATTTTTGTATGTGTATAGATAAATGGGTTGACCCTGCTTGACAGATTTACTTCTAACTTGAGTAAATGTGTCAACGTGAAGGAGGGTAGGGTGTTTGACATGAAAAATCATGATTGTCATGTGTTTATGCAATAACTACTGCCGTACACATTTCATGCTTTATCAAAACCTATTTGGAAACCGTTGGTTGAGTTGAGTCACTTCTTTAAGGAGTTGACGACAACTTCGTTAACTGAGGAGAAACTTATGAAGATGAAGGAAAGTATTTCGGTCTTGATTTGTAAGTTGGAGCAGATTTTCCCACCTAGTTTTTGACTCTATGGAGCATCTGTTTATCCATCTACCATATGAGGCCTTAGTTGGTGTTCCAATATAGTATCGTTGGATGTATCCATTTAAAAGGTGAACGTCAAAACTACTTAATTTCGTTGAACAAATTTTTTGTTGTAATAGTATTATGTAAGTTAACATGTTTATATGTTTTTCTAGATTCTTATGCTCTTTAAAAGACAAAGTGTTAAACAAAGCGTGCGTTGAAGCATCAATTTGTGAGGCATACTTAGTGGACGAAATGACCACATTTGCTTCTTTCTATTTTTAGATGGAGATAGAAACTAGAATATGTAGAATTCCCCGCAACCTTGAGGTGGCCACAAATGCATGGTTGGACGATCAAAGTTTGAATTTTAACTATCTCGATCAGCCCGGGGGCAAGGTCATAAAATGTTACATTGATGAGACCCATCGAAAGGCAGCTCACTTGTACATTCTTCTGAATTGCCCAGAAGTGGAACCCTATTTCGAGTAAGTCGCCAACTAATATATTACATTCTGAAGCTAACATTCATTGTAACTAAATTGTTGTTCTTTAAATAGATTATATGAAGATATGTTGAAACTAGAGCAAAATGATATAACTAATAACAAAATTCATAATGAGGTATCATCCAAATTCATCAGTTAGTTTGCAAAGCATGTAAGACCCGTATACCTTTTGTTTTGTTGTTGAACTTTAAATATGATAGTTATCTAGCAATGATCTATGTGTTATATTGTAAATAGATTCAAGACCCTAATAACCATATTGAAGATCTCTTACTCCAAGCCTTTTCTTGGGGGGCCAGAGAATACTATTAAAAAATGGCCCATTTACTACATAAATGTCTACAAATTTAACATTTTCCAATGAAGTCAAGGTATGCGGACCCATAACTATGGGGTTTGTGTTAAAGGCACAAACAAACAATTAGAGGAAGACTTCTATGGAGTGTTGACAGAGATTGTTGAAGTTTCTTTCTCCAGATGACTAAGTAGAGATATCCTTCTATTCAAGTGTGATTGGTACGACAACACAATTAGTAGTAAGTGTGTATTATGTGCTGTTTTTGGTTGTTTTTAGGTCTAGTTTTTAGGTTTCTTTGCATATTGTTCATGTCCAATTCCCTTAATTTTGATTCTTTTCCACACATATTACTTGGTTGTTCTTATTTTACAAGATTAATGATATTTTAGGTCTCTTTGGAGAAAAAAATGGCAAAGTAGATGAAAGAAGAGACTTCTAAGGCCTTTAGGAGTGTATTTTGGTAAGATTAGAGAAAACCACTGCCAGTGGAGGATAACCACTAGCTGTGGTTGGCACTGGAAGGAAGGGAAAAGAAGGTCAGAGACCACCACTGGCCGTGGTGGGCACTGGGGAACACCAAGGAGCCTTGTTGAAGCAAGAAGGAACAAGTCAGAAGCAACCACTGGCCGTGGTTTGCTCTGTGTGTCACCAATAATTACGCATTTAAAGCCAAGGAGCATCAGGTCTCAAACCACTGGCCATGGTTGTCCCCTACGTGGCCTAATTGACTTAAGTTTTAGGGTTTCTAATAGGCCAATTAGGGGAGAGTCAGAGAGTTCCAGAGAGACAGTTTTGGAGGCACCTTTTGGGAGATTTTGAAGCATCTTTTGGGAGATTTTTGATTGGAGATTGAGGATCAATTCATCAAGAGAGATCAATTCTGCAGATTTGAGAGAAAGAGTTTGCAATCCTAGTGAGAACTAATTTATAATTCTGGAACCCTAGTTTACACTTTTGATTACTTTTATGTTTGACTTTGATTTGGTAATGTATGACATGATGATGACAATCTTTACGGCACACTAAACTTTCGTTCTTGGGATTAAAGGATGTAATATGCTTATGTATCTAAATTAATTGTTCTTTACCCTTCAAGGATATGATTTCATGTTTCTATTTGATTTATTATCGTAATGCTTCTATAAGACTTAAAGATAAGTGTAATTGATTCCAAATTGTATGTGCTATGAGAGTAGGTATATTATTCGAAAACACATAAATTGAACCTATGTTTTTGTTTTACGACAGTAAGCAAACTCATTTGAGGATTATTTGGATTCCCACAAAACTTAAGGGGTTTAATTAATGAATTGAACATGGTTCTTCTGGAATTAGGCACGTTAATAAGCTTTTAAGAGAAAGGTATTAATTAAATCAGGGGTATCCACCTTAGAAACGGAAATCATATAATGGGATAGGCAATTGACCTTTAATTTTGGTATTTGCATATGAACCCTTAAATTCAAAGACCTTCCTTTAATTGACTTTCACCAAACTTACTCTGATTTTCTTCTATAAAGACGTTAACTTTTCTATTCTCTGATTTACTGTTTATAATCATTCTAGTAATTCATCTCAATCGATTCACTGGATAATTGAAATACCATTATAACTAGTACTTGGGCACAATCTCTGTGGGAACGATATCTCTTTTATTACTTCAATACCCTGTGCACTTATGGTTGGCTATCATCGGTGTAGGAACAAAGGTTGACAACAACTATGGTTTAGTTGAGGTCAAGAAAAATGGTAGATATAAAGGGTTTGATCCTTTCATTTTATCCCAACATACTGAGCAGGTTTATTACACAGACTTCCTTGGACGGCATCAAGACTAGCATGTAGTTATCAAGGCCAAGGTCCGAAGTCAGATCACTGATAATGTCTCTGATGAGGTTAAGATACTTATCAGCTCACTCCGAACGAGCTCAATGACAGTCATTTGCTGTTCAACATTAATTTAGTGATACTGGATGAGATACTTACCACTACAAGATGTGAACACATTGACAAAGAGGTGGTCTCCCAATCAAAATGGTCTAAGGCCAATTTGCGGACTGAGGACCTTATTGAAACAAATAACCATAGTGACACTAAAACTGATGAGGAATTTCAAACTAAAACAAACATAGAGTATGTAGTTATTCAATATATATATATATATATATATATATATATTTGTAGTTTGAGACTAAAATTTGTTTCATGGTTTTATCCACAGATGACAGGACGTCGATTAACGTTTAGTCGGGGTGGGGGTTTGAGGACTCCCGCATCCCGTCTACGCACACCACAGTAGACCAGCACCCCACAGCAGAACACCACACCACTACAGACCCCCACCTTACAACAGACTCTGTCACCACCGTAGACCACAGCATCGCAGCAAATCACACCACAGCAGACCACTATAGCAGACCTCCACAGTACAACAGACTTCTTCCCCACCACATACCACCACAGCACAACAGACTCTTTCACCACCAGAGACCACATCATAGCAGATTCCATCACCGTGAGGTTTGGATGACCCTAGCCTCGAGGCAACCCCACCTCTAGGATCCCCCTACCTACTTTATTCCCACTGTAGAGCGAAGACGAGTATGTGTTACTATATAATTTGTTTTTAAGTTTCTTAATTGGTAGCTTGTTAGTTGTTTTCTAATTATAATTCATATAGTACCTAAATAGGTTTATTGTATGTTAGTTACTTAGTACTTGTATACATTGAACTGTATTGGGTACTCTTCTGCTTGTAACAGGGTAATTGTTCAATTTTGGAAATGTTACATTTATAGGGGAAACTTTGCCGAAATTTTGGGAGCCTCCCTACTGTGTCTCTATTGTTTTATATGTTTCTAACTATTGTTCATTACAACTTTGTTTATAGTAATCGCACTACTAAAATAATTACTAAGATTCTGAAGGCCCAGTGGGTTGGTCCATACATATCTTGGACAGATACAGGTAAAGCTGTCCAAGATAGATGGTCTGAGACCTTCTCGGTAAGTTTAACACTTCCCTTTCTCATGAGTTTACGGCTAATTCATATATATGTTTTTAATTTTGAAATCTCATTTCATGTAACAACGTGATTATCAGTGGACATCGGGTATGATTGATGACATTAGGAGGGTCTTTGCCACAAAGACCTCTAAAATCATCAAGAGTGCCCTTTGGAAACTGAGGGACAAGGGCGAGCGCCCATGTTGAATCCTTAAGTAACACTGGGACGAGATGGTGCAGAAGTGAGGGGGTGTCTCGTTCCAACAGGTCAGTGCTCAGAACAAGGCAAACAGAGCGGCTGATGTTGCAACCTCTATCTACACTTGGGGTAGTATTTCAGTCCTAGAGCATAAAAAGAGACTCGTAAGTATATTTTGTTAAACATTTTTTTATGAATGTGTTAGACCCTAAAATACTGTTAGGTCTTTTAATTGGTAAGTGCACCAATCATTTGTAATTTTCAAATTTAGATATCGTTTCACTGAGATTGAAAGTTCCAATAATTCATAGTAATTTCTATTTACTATGGCAAATTTATCAAAATTTATTAACAAAGGAATGATTTATAAACAATATATACAATATTCACAGAATTTTATGATTGATTTGTTCATAAGGTAAAAATATGGTAAAGATAAAATCTATCTAAAAAGTTGAGATGTAATTTAGAATAACTCAAATACTTGAGGTAAAAACACAAATTGACAAATTATGTTGGAATTAGGATCCTCGCACTAAAATATAATGAAATGATTACAAACATACATATTTAATTATCAAGTTCATGTCATTGCAGCTTAAAATCATTATAACTGATCCCTCGTGATATAAATTCTAAGTAGTCACCGTAAAGTCTGATCCCTCGTGAGCTTTCTCAGTAAAAACTTGCATTAAGTCTTGACCTTATGGCAACAACAATCACTAATTCTATTCCTAGTAATTGGTATATTAAGGGTATTTCAACTTTTACTTTCATTAAAACAGATTTTAATTTCGCATGAATAATCATTCTCCCGTTTGACAATCACGCTAATAAAACAAGTTTCAATATGCATGAAAATCATTCTCCCATTTGATGTTCATATAATAAAAGATTGAAATACTAACATGGTACTTGAATCATAAACATGCAGAGGTTATAATCACAATATCATATAATAGATTGATTCACCAAATTCCAACATAAACAATTTAGTTACATATGGTAAAAGTAAAAACAACACTTACAGAGGTTGACATTACAAAGGCGTGAAAACACTTCACGCTACAAGAATTCACAATACTACACAACACTCTCAAGTATCTAAAAATCACTCTAGACTTACAAACTCACAAAAGAACACTCAAAATTTGAAAGAAAGGAAGAAAGTTCTAAAACTCAGTTGAATTGGATGCCTTGAATACCTTGGAAGTGGCCTATTTATAGGGCTGAGAAAGGGTCCTGAAGCGTAGCGTCCGCCTGGCGCGTAGCGTCAGGTTCCTGACTCAACCCCCATTAAACGCAATGAGTAAGCCCATTATTAATATTAATTAATTAAAATCATCAGCAGACATTAGGCCAATTATCTCCCACTATATTTTGGCATCTGGTGTGTAACATCCTTCGATAATTTGCATTTATTTATATTTAATTAGTTAATTTTTCACAATAAATTTTTCGCTTTAATTAAATATTTAAGTCTTAATGTAAAATAATACCTACTTTTTTTTTTAACCCAATGAAACTGACAACTGATCCGAAACTGCTTCACCCGCTCCTAATACACAATGGCGTTATTTACCCTTGAAATATTAATGAAACGAATGCAAGATAATATCCGATTGGAAATACCTCATTTGACCAAGTGGAATTAGGAGCGACAGGAGAAGAAGAACGGAGGAAGGAAAAGAAACAGAGGGGAGGAAGAAGAAAAGCGGAGATCGCTCGCGTGAGCGAACTCCCAAGGTATCTAAACAACCCAAAAATCGCTTAAGCAAGTGTCGACTCGCTTGAGAGAATACCTTTCTGAAATCTGGACGTATAATACACACAAACGGACTCCTGTGAGATTTCACCCGGAAAATGGTTTACTCGGTAAATGGGTTTCACTCAGAAAACACTCCACTTCCATTCACTCGGACATTCTTCAATTGACTCATTCCTACTCCTCCCTTAAGAAACTTCATTCGATCACAACTCTCTCGGGAATAATTCATTTCTTTCACTCGTTTCTTGCTTCTCCAGATACCCTCACTCAGTGACTACTCTATTCCCGCTTCTCTCGGAAGAAATTCAAATTTCCACTCGGCACGTCTAATTCCTCCTCACTCGGGACCTCTATACTTTTCCCTCACTCGGAATTCTCTCCCAGCCAATCCCTGCTAAGACTTTTCAACACTTTATGCACAAGTTCTTTGTTACTGTACACTTTGCCAAGAGTAATGAGATGATTAATAATAAGAGTAAATCTTTTTTGCATATCTACAATAGTTTCTCCTGAGTTTATCCTAAAGCTTTCATATTGACTTGTCAAGGTACTAATTTTGGAGTCCTTTACATCGTTAGTACCTTCGTGAGTTACTTGTAGAGTATCCCACATTTCTTTAGCAGTTTGACAAGTCATTATTCTAAAGAATTCATCTTGACCTAAAGCCATAGTAATTAGATTCTTGGCCTTGTAGCCATATTGTACTTTCTTTTCTTCCTCACTAGTCCATTCATCAATAGGCTTTTCTATATTTTTACTATCAACAGTATGCATTGGTATATAAGGACCATTTTCAATGGCATTCCAAATTCTTAAATCAATGGATTGAATGAAGATTTTCATTCTCTCTTTCCAAAATGCATAGCCTTCCCCATTGAAAGCGGGAGGTCTGTTTATAGCACCACCATCGGGAAAAATGTTAAGAGAACTTGAGGCCATTTTGTCTCTTGAAGCTGGAGGTTTAGGTTTAGGAAGGAGGGAATTAGGTTTAGAAAGGAGTGAAGTGAGTTAAGAGAGAAGGGGGATTCGAGCAGCCTTGGAAATAGCAGTTTTGACTCTGCAGAATCGAGGCTAATCGATTACGAGACAGAGCGTAATCGATTATAGAACTGTTTTTGGGGAATTCCAAACGTTTCGAACAGAGTGTAATCGATTAGAGCATTGTCATAATCGATTAGAAAGGAAACAGAAATGTCCTAATCGATTGGTACAGTTTAGTAATCGATTATGGAGAAGAGGAAATGTTTTATACCTGAAACAGAGGCTGTGTAATCGATTGTGGATCGAGGGCAATCGATTAGATTAGAAACAAAAGCATTGTAATCGATTATAGATGAACGAGTAATCGATTATTAAAGAGACAGAAGCATAGTAATCGATTGTGAGGATGCATATAATCGATTATTGGTTCAAGAACTTCAGGTTTTCACACAGGAGAGTTGCAAACATGAAATGTAACATTAATGAATCATACCATTTATCCAATCATGCCATACAACATAGTTTTTATCAAAAAAAACTTCATCATTCAAACACAGTTGGTCATGTCAAGAATGCCTAATTCTCTTCTAATGTGGATGAATTGTTCTCTAGCCAAGGGTTTTGTGAAAATATCTGCTAGTTGCCTAGAAGTTTCAACATGCTCAAGTACACAATCTTCTTTTAATACATGGTCTCTAATGAAGTGATGCCTAATCTCAATATGTTTGGTTCTAGAATGCATTACAGGATTCTTTGAGATATTGATAGCACTAGTATTATCACATTTAAGAGGCACATGGTTCAATATAACTCCAAAATCTAGAAGTTGTTGTCTCATCCAAAGGATTTGAGCACAACAACTACCAGCTGCAATATATTCTGCCTCAGCTGTTGATAGTGCAACACTTACTTGTTTCTTGCTATGCCAAGAAACAAGAGAACTACCAAGCAAATGACATGTTCCGCTAGTGCTTTTCCTGTCAAGTTTGCATCCTGCAAAGTCTGAATCAGAGTATCCAACTAAAATACATTCAGCCCCTTTGGGATACCACAAACCAACATTTTGAGTTCCTACCAAATATTTCATTATCCTTTTTACTGCGGTAAGATGAGATTCTTTAGGACATGCTTGGTATCTAGCACACATACATACTGCAAACATAATATCAGGCCTACTAGCTGTTAAATAGAGTAAGGAACCAATCATACCTCGATATTTAGTAATTTCAACATCCTTACCCTTTTCATCTTTGTCTAGATAGCAAGATGTACTCATGGGTGTAGCTATTTCATTTGCCTTGTCCATTTCAAACCTTTTGAGTAGTTCTTTACAATACTTTGTTTGACTAATGAATGTTCCGTCATTTGTTTGTTTTATTTGTAATCCAAGGAAGAAGGTGAGTTCTCCCATCATGGACATTTCAAACTCTTCCTGCATTAGCTTAGCAAATTTCTTGCACATTGATTCATTAGTGGCACCAAATATTATGTCATCAACATAAACTTGTACCAAAAGAATGTCATGGTTTTTGCACTTTATAAATAGTGTAGTATCAACCTTTCCTCTTTCGAATTTATTTTCTAAAAGAAATTTGCTGAGTCTTTCATACCAAGCTCTTGGAGCTTGTTTCAAACCGTATAAAGCTTTTCTCAATTTAAAAACATGATTTGGAAATTTATGATTTTCAAAACCGGGAGGTTGATCTACATAGACTTCTTCTTGAATATAGCCATTTAAAAAGGCGTTTTTGACATCCATTTGATAAAGTTTAAAATCCATGCAACAAGCAAAAGCTAATAATAATCTAATGGCTTCTAACCTAGCTACGGGAGCATACGTTTCTTCATAGTCTATTCCTTCTTCTTGATTATACCCCTTAGCAACTAGCCTAGCTTTGTTTCTAGTTATTATTCTGTTTTCATCTAGTTTGTTCCTAAAAACCCATTTGGTGCCTATTATTTGATGGTCATTGGGTCTTGGCACAAGTTCCCAAACTTCATTTCTTTCAAATTGGTTTAATTCTTCTTGCATGGCCAACATCCAATGTTCATCAATAATGGCTTTATCAATATTTTTGGGTTCAATTTGAGATACAAAGGCTAAGTGATTGCAAGTATTTCTAATTGCATTACGAGTACTTACACCCTTAGTCATTTCACCTATGACTTTGTCTAGAGGATGATCCTTCAAAGTGATCCATTGTTGTGGTTCCTCATGTTGTGCTTCATTTGCATCCTTGATTTCTCCATTCTTGTCATCTATGGTCAATTCTTGAATAGTACCTACAAGATCATCAACATCTTCCTTTCTCGGAGGGTTATGGCTATTTTCATCAAATTTAACATGAATAGACTCTTCAATGGTGTTTGTTTGTTTGTTGAAGATTCTATAAGATTTACTAGATTGAGAGTATCCTAGGAATATTGCCTCATCAGATTTTGCATCAAACTTTCCTAGATTATCCTTTCCATTATTGAGCACAAAACATTTACATCCAAAAATCTGAAAGTGTGCAATATTGGGTTTTCTACCCTTGTATTCATAGGGAGTTTTCTTTAAAATAGGCCTTATTAAACATCTATTCATAACATAACACGCGGTGTTTACCGCATCGGCCCAAAAATGTTTTGCAATATGGTTTTCATTTAGCATTGTTCTAGCAAGCTCCACTAAAGATCTATTTTTCCTTTCAACTACTCCATTTTGTTGTGGAGTTCTAGGAGCTGAAAAGTTGTGATTAATACCATGTTTTTCGCAAAACTTTTCAAAAGATTGATTTTCAAATTCTCCCCCATGATCGGTTCTAATGGATGCAATTTTTGAATTTTGCTCATTTTGGATAACCTTTGCAAGTTTCTTGAATGCATGATATGCTTCATTTTTGTGAGCAAGAAACAATGTCCATGTATATCTAGAATAGTCATCTACTATAACTAGACCATAGTAATTACCTCCAAAGCTTTTGATTTTGGATGGTCCAAATAAGTCCATGTGCAAAAGTTGTAAAGGCCTTTGAGTGGAAACAATGTTTTTGGATTGAAAAGATGCCTTTACTTGTTTTCCCTTTTGACATGCATCACAAAATCTATTTTCAAACTTATGCTTTGGTAAACCAATTACTAATTCTTTAGAAACAAGTTTATTCAAATGGTCTACATGTATATGAGCTATTCTCCTATGCCATAGCCAAGTTTCATCCTCTTTTGAAATGAAGCATTGTTCATCATTTGTAGACAAACTATCCACATCAATCATGTAAATGTTATCAATCCTTTTTCCAACAAATTTGACCTCTTTGTTTAGCTTATTCTCAATTATACAACAATTGGATTCAAATAAAACTCTATATCCTTTGTCACATAATTGACTTATGCTAAGTAGATTATGTTTGAGGCCTTCAACATACAACACATCACTTATGGATGTGGAAGAATTCTTACCAATATTTTCGATGCCTAGGATTCTTCCTTTAGTGTTGTCTCCGTAGGTGACACTTCCTTTTCGTTTGGGAGTGAATGATGTAAATTTGCTTATGTCTCCCGTCATATGCTTTGAGCACCCACTATCCAAGTACCAATGGGTGTTGCTTGCCTTGAAGCATACCTACAAAACAAGATTAGTTTAGAGAACTAGGTACCCATTTTATGTTGGGTCCTTTTAGGTTAGCTTGTGGGGATGTTCCTTTGGGAACCTACACCTTTCTTAAAATCTTTGGTCCTAGTTTTCTAACACTACACTTATAAGCACTATGTCCTTTGGAACCATAGTGATTGCATTTCATAAAAGGTGAAGAGGATTTGCTTGGAGGTACAAAGAAATTTTTATAGTGTTTTTCCATTTTGTGATTACTATGTTCTTGGTCATATCCTAACCCGGTTTTACTAAACATGCATTTTTGTTGGCCAAGTAGGATATTCAAATTATCTCATCCATTTGTGAACTTTTCTAGTGTCCTATTTAGGTCTACAACCTTGGTTTCTAACACAACGCAACTTTTTGCAAAATCACATGGTTTATCCTTAGAACATGCTTGAACATTCTCTAATTCTTCTTTTAAGCTCTCATTTTCTTTACATACTTCCATGAGATGCATTTCAAGGGTATCACTAGTTTTCCTAGATGACTTAAGCTTATTAGACACCTTTATAATTTATCATATAATTCCTCAAAAGCATCTAGTATTTCATTCTTATCTAAGTCATGAAGGTTTACCTCGTTATCTTCTTCTTGGTGATTGGCCATTAAGCAGAGATTTGCTTCCTCGTTGTCTGAATCGTCGGAGCTACTCATATGGTTCTCATCCCAAGCAATGTAGGCTCTTCTTCTTCTTTGTTTGTCTTTGCCCTTCTTTTTAAGATTTGGGCAATCGGCCTTGAAGTGCCCTTCCTTGCCACATTCGAAACAACTAGGTGAAGAGGAAATTTCATTTAAGGTTGGCTTCTTACCTTGGGGCTTGAAGTTCTTTTGGAATCTTTTGTTCTTCATGAATCTTCCAAATCTTTTTACGAACAGCCCAAACTCCTCTTCTTCATCCATGTCACTGCATGATTCTTCTTCATGCATAGCGGTGGCTTTGAGGGCTAACCCTTTCTTCTTGGAAGATTTTTCTTCTTCCTCAGCTAGCTTCAATGCTTTAAGTTCTTGCTCTTGCTCTTGTAATTTTCCAAAGAGTGTTGCAAGAGACATCTCAATGATGCTTGGAGATTGTTTTATGGCTGTGACAAGTGGTTTCCATTCCCTGCTAAGACTTTTCAACACTTTATGCACAAGTTCTTTGTTAGTGTACACTTTGCCAAGAGTAATGAGATGATTAATAATAAGAGTAAATCTTTTTTGCATATCTACAATAGTTTCTCCTGAGTTTATCCTAAAGCTTTCATATTGACTTGTCAAGGTACTAATTTTGGAGTCCTTTACATCGTTAGTACCTTCGTGAGTTACTTGTAGAGTATCCCACATTTCTTTAGCAGTTTGACAAGTCATTATTCTAAAGAATTCATCTTGACCTAAAGCCATAGTAATTAGATTCTTGGCCTTGTAGCCATATTGTACTTTCTTTTCTTCCTCACTAGTCCATTCATCAATAGGCTTTTCTATATTTTTACTATCAACAGTATGCATTGGTATATAAGGACCATTTTCAATGGCATTCCAAATTCTCAAATCAATGGATTGAATGAAGATTTTCATTCTCTCTTTCCAAAATGCATAGCCTTCCCCATTGAAAGCGGGAGGTCTGTTTATAGCACCACCCTTGGGAAAAATGTTAAGAGAACTTGAGTCCATTTTGTCTCTTGAAGCTGTTAAGCTTGATCTACCAAGAGTCAAGCTCTGATACCACTTGTTGTTCAAGTGGCCTCAATACTCAAGAGGGGGGGTGAATTGAGTTTTAAAACTTTTGATTTGAATACCTTTGAAATTGATTTTTATATCCAAGTTTATAAGAATATGCAAGTAAAATCAAGTTGAGGATAATATGCAATGTACTACAATGGTAAATGTTGCAGAAGCAATTTAACAAACACTTGGTGGGCAGTATTTGAAATGTAATAGTTTAGGCAAGTTCAAGTATGTACTTCACAAGCAATCAACACCAATCAACCAATATGCAGTATGTGAAGGTAAAAGAGTAAGGAAGAGAAGCTTGCAAACCGATATAACGAGTTCCACCAACACCGGTGTACGTCTCGCCTCTAAGCAACCCACTTAGAGGATTTCCACTATTGAAGTTTAGAGATACAAGCTATGAGGAATTGCAGCTTCCTAGTGTCCCACACTCAAGAACTCAATCCTCACTAGCACTAGGGCAACCCACCCAATCTCTCAAACTCTCAATACCCAAAGGCTGAACCCCAACCTTTGTGACCACTCAACCTAGAGTGAAAATCTTTTGTGTTTGTGAAGTGTTTTACAAGTGAATAACTCTCTTAATAGAGTGGATAGACAAATGATAGCTCACTCACTTTCTAATCTCTCAAGATGAGAGGATATACAAATAAAATTCAAGATACAAGAAATAGGGCTTACAAAGCACAAGAATAAGCAAAGGAATTGTAGCTTCTTGGTGTGTTTTTGTGCTTGTGTTCCTCTTCAATTTATAGAGCCATTTGAGAGCTTGAGGTGTGCCCTTCTTCTTCCTAGCCGTTGCACTTAGTGGGTTTCTGAAAAATGGTGGACATATGAGCTGGTTTCCCACTTAAAAGTGTTTTCCCACTATCGTAATTGATTACACCTTCGCGTTGTAATCGATTATATTCAAGTCAGAGAGCACCTAATCGATTATATCTTTGCTTGTAATCGATTATCACCTGTACCTGATGCATTTAATTTGATTTCGCAGCTTCCTAATGGATTAGCCTGTATGGTAATCGATTACCTTAATTCCAGTAGCCTCCTAATCGATTGCATAACTTCCCTTAATCGATTAGTCATTATACCTGATGCATTTAATCCCATTTTTGACAGTTGTAATCGATTACTCATGTGTGTAGTCGATTATCTTAATTCCAGTAGCTTTGTAATCGATTATCTTGATTGCTGTAATCGATTAGCTTGTGGCCTAATGCAATTTCTTCCAAAACAGAATGCTCCTAATCGATTAGCATAGTCTTCCTAATCGATTAGCTTCGCTGTTTCTCAGCATCTGACTCCATGTCTTTGTTTTTGCAAAGATTTCTTCAAGAGTGTTTTTGTCATTATCAAAATTCCTTAACCTGTATACACATTCAAACACTACCGACTCATCCAACCCCTCAACAGAACATACTAGTTATCTCAATCATCACGTATTTTAGGCTATTATAAGTTATCTACACATGCATTTACATACAACATGTCCACATCACTTCAGCATTAAACAATTTATGTTTCGTAACAAGATTAATTCTACCATGCATCCGATCTTCAGCTGGCCGATGCACACAATGACATATGCACAAACATAAGCACACCCCACTACTTGATAACATTTTCTTACTCTGCTCATACATTTCAGTAACTCGGACAGGAATAAATCCTATTCTAATTAATCATAACCCGAACATCCCCCCTTACCTTGGTCCCACGCTTTGATAATCTATTCCCTGTGTCGATCCCTTCCTCTGAGCACTGGGTTCGCAGTCTCAGCTTCGTCCTTCAGTCTTCCGTTGCTTAACCTACTACCTATGGGTCAGAAGGTAAAGCCCGTTAACTTCAACGCCTTCAGCTCATAGGCAGCATTTAGGTTCATACTCACCAAATGAGTGACCACCAGGGAAACAAATGGGATAAGGGGTCACAAATAAAACAGAACAGTGGACTCACCTTGAGGCCTCGATCACAGGAATGGGTTTCGATCGACGTTCAGACACGAATGGAGTCCTTCTCCAGCGCATGAAACTCAGTGTTAAGAGAGGAGAAAATGAAGGAGAAGGGGTAGACCAACAGAAGAAATAACTCGTAAATAATGAAGAGGGAAGGAAGAGAATCTCCTTTTATATATAAAGTTCAGGGGCAGGATTGTCTTTTCCTTTATTTTATTTGTATTCTCATTAAATTTTAATCAATTTCACCACATTGAACTATTTCATAGTTTATCAAATCAACTACACTTATTTATTCCCTCAACGTTTAATTATTCACACTTCTCTAATACTTCGTAAGAGTGTAGGCTCAGTATGAATACCGGACAACTGGTGTCCTAACATAGTGCCTACACCTCGGAAATCCGGGCTACCGCTTGAGAGGTCGGATATCTCATCCGCTCTCACCTCTTGGTTGTGTACACCCGTCGTTTTAGTCTTCATAAGAGGTTGATCCGGGCTATAGCTCCGAGTGAGGCGCTCTCCTCACACCGGTTAGTCCAAGACCGTACGTCTTTGTCCGTTCTTCTCCTGTACAACCGATCTTCAACCCCGTCTGCCCACGCTTCAGAGACCGACCTCGTCACTGGATTTCTCGACTCCTGCTCCGACAGAACAAATACTAAATAAAATTTCTAAAACATTTACTAACATTTTCCACTTTTTATAATTTTTATTAAAACATCAGGGATGTTACATCAACCCTCCCTAAAAGGGGATTTCGTCCCCGAAATTAGTGTTTCGGTTGAAAAAGATGAGGGTACATCCGCCTCATATCGGATTCTAATTCCCAAGTGTAGTTCATCCAATGTAAATTCTGCCATTTCACCTTCACCAACGGTACCTCCTTGTTCCTTAACCGTTTAGTTTGATGCTCTTCAATGCTGATCGGTACAGCCTCCACCGTCAGGTTTTCCTTTACTTCAATGGAGTCACTCGGTACAATCATTGTATCACACGGAATGTAGGCTCGAAGTTGTGATACGTGGAACACGTTGTGGATGTTAGTCAACGTCTGGGGAAGATCCAGTCGATAAGCGACTTCACCAATCCGTTCTAGTATTTGGTATGGTCCAATATACTTTGGATTAAGTTTTTGGCTCTTTAAAATTCGGCCTACACCTTTGGTCGGTGAAATCCTCAGGAACACCCAGTCACCCACTTGAAACTCGAGCGGCCTATGCCGATTTTCATAATAGCTCTTCTGTCGGTCTTGGGCAGTTTTTATCCTCTCTCGGATTAAAGTGACTTATTCGTTCATCTCTTGAATCATCTCAGGCCCCAGATGAATGGCATCGCCATTCTC
Organism: Clitoria ternatea; assembly: GCA_037962975.1. NCBI lineage: Eukaryota > Viridiplantae > Streptophyta > Magnoliopsida > Fabales > Fabaceae > Clitoria > Clitoria ternatea. The sequence continues at coordinate 149,705,899 of CM075670.1, forward strand.
ATTCCAACACAATGGAGTACGACATTTCCGACCATAAAGAGCTTCATATGGAGCCATCCCAATACTGCTATGATAACTATTATTATATACAAACTCCACCAAGGGCAAGTATTTTTCCCCCCTGTTCCAGCACACATGCCCTTAACATATCCTCAAGAGTCTGTATTATCCGTTCTGATTGGCCATCGGTCTGGGGATGCTAAGCGGAGCTCAGTTTGAGCTCAGTACCCAGTTGTTGTTGTAAGCTTCCCCAAAATCTTGAAGTGAATCGGGGCTCCTGATTGGAAATAATGCTTGAGGGCACACCATGCAGTCGTACAATCTCAGCAACATACAACTTGGCTAATCGATCCAGCGACCATTTCATATTTATTGCGAGGAAGTGGGCAGTTTTGGTTAGTCGATCGACAATCACCCAAATCGCATTACATCCGGTTTGAGTGCGAGGCAATCTGGACACGAAGTCCATGATGATACTTTCCCACTTCCAGATCGGTATTTCTGGGGGTCGAAGCAAACCTGGGGGTCGTTGATGCTCGACTTTGCACTTCTGGCATATTACACAGGATTTCACATACTCGATTATTGCCTTCTTCATGCTTGGCCACCAGAATTCCTTCTTTAAGTCATGATACATTTTCGTCACACCCGGATGTATACTCAGAGAGCTCTTGTGTGCCTCTGCTAGCACGGCTTGCCTGAAACCTCCATGTGCAGGCACTACCACTCGGTTCCTGAATCTCCATATCCCATCGTTACCCTGAGTTATCTCCATATTTTTGCCTCGGGCCTGAGTGTCAATCAGCCTCAACAACTCCTCATCGTCTTTCTGTGCAGCAACAACAGACTCCAAAAATTCGTTGGAGATTTTCAACATTTCGATCGTCATTCGGTCTGGAGCGTCCATAACAACCCCAATATTCATATCCCTAAAGCTTTCCAGTAATTCCTGTTCTCTGCCCATTAGGTAAGCCGCGTGTAATACCTTCCTGCTTAGTGCATCCGCAACGACGTTCGCCTTGCCCGGGTGATACTTCAAATCGAAGTCATAGTCCTTTAGATACTCCACTCATCTCCTCTGCCTCATATTCAGCTCCTTTTGATCAAATAAATACTTTAAACTTTTGTGGTCACTAAATACCACAAAGCGAGCTCCATACAGATAATGGCGCCAAATCTTCAGTGCATACACCACTGCTGCTAGTTCCAGATCGTGAGTCAGGTAATTTTCCTCATGTGGCCTCAATTGCCTGGAAGCGTAGGCAATTGCCCGATCGGATTACATCAACACACACCCTAATCCAAATTTGGATGCATCACAATACACTTCAAATCCTTGTGTTACATCGGGCAATGCAAGCACAGCGGCAGTCGTTAAACACCGCTTGAGCGTTTGGAAGCTTAATTCGTATTTTTCCGACCACACGAAGAGGCTTCCTTTCCTTGTTAACCGAGTCAGAGGGAGGACTATCCGAGAGAATCCCTCAATGAAATGTCGATAGTATCCAGCTAGTCCGAGGAAACTCTTGATTTCTGTTACCGACTTCGGTCTTTCCCAAGCCATAACCGCCTCAATTTTAGTTGGATCAACTAAGACTCCCTCTCAGGAAATCACATGTCCCAAGAATTGTACACTACTCTCCCAGAAATTACACTTAGATAGTTTAGCGTACAACTTCTTCTCTCGGAGTATTTGTAAAACAATTTGAAGGTGTTGAGCATGCTCCTCGACCGACTTCGAATACACCAAAATGTCATCAATGAACACCACCACAAACTGGTCCAAGTACGGTTGAAAAGTCCGGTTCATATAGTCCATAAAAATGGCAGGGGCATTCGTCACTCCAAAGGGCATTACAATGTACTCGAAGTGCCCATACCGAGTCCGAAATGCTGTCTTTGGAATATCCTCCGACTTCACTCGGATTTGGTGGTACCCCGACCTCAAGTCGATCTTAGAGAACACAACGGCGCCTCTCAACTGGTCCAGTAAATCGTCAATCCGAGGCAGGGAATATTTATTTTTGGTCGTCAGTTTGTTCAGCTGTCGGTAATCAATGCACATTCGCATGCTACCATCCTTCTTCTTTACCAGTAACACTGGAGCGCCCCATGGCAAGGCACTTGGTCGGATAAAGCCCTTTTCCAGCAGTTCGCTTACTTGTTTCTTCACTTCGGCTAATTCCACCGAAGACATTCTATATGGCACTCAGGACACAGGTTCTGCCCTGAGAATCAAGTCAATAGAGAAATCAATCTCCTGACTGGGAGGCAACTCAGGAATTTTTTCTGGAAAAACGTCAGGAAATTCACAAACAATTGGAATATCACTCGGCAGGAGGTTATACCGACCCTCCGAAGTAAATAAAATAACATATGTGGCTAGAGCATCGCTCACCACGTCCTTCGTGTCGAGTTCCTGAGAGAAAACAATGCTCTTTCGATAGCAGTCGACCAGCACATGATTAGCAGCGAGCCAATCGAGACCTAGAATGACATCTAAGTTCCTCAACGGTATACAGATAAAATTCTCTCGGAAAGTACGGGCTTCAATTTGCATCGGCAGTTCTCTACACACTGTGGTCGTACGGAAAATAGACCCAGTTGGAGTGGAAACAATAAGAGCGTTCTCCATTAGACCGATCGGCAAACCAAGCCGTCGCACACAACTCTCGGAAATAAATGAATAGGTTGCACCCGAATCATAAATTACATCAACAAGATAGCCACAGATGAGGCACTTACCCTGCACCAAATTGTCATTCCTCGTAGCTTCTGAGGCATCAAATGCAAATACTCGCCCGGTCATAGCGTTCTGGGCACCACTGGACTGGGCATCAGATCTTCCCGACTGTTGGTTCCCTCTACCAGCCCCATTCCTGCCTCCTCTTGGAAAGTTGGCACCCCGAGTTCCAGAAGAGTTAGCTCGGTTGCCCTGCCTGCCCTGCTGTTGTCTCTTAGGGCAATTGGGCCTGAGGTGTCCCGACTGTCCACACTGGAAGCATACAATCTGATTGGCCGGGCAGTGTTTTGAAATATGGCCCTCCTGACCACAATTGTAGCACGCATGGCTACCAGACAAATGAACCGATCGGCCAGTAGAACCCCGACCAGAAGAGGATGAAGAGGTGGCGGAAGACTTACCACCCCGAAAGAATTGGCCCATCCTCTTGAAGCTGAACCCCTTTGCTTTAAATGGCTTTTTGTCTCTCGACTGAGACGTCCTTTGGAACTGTACCTCTTCAGTCAATCTCGCTTTGTTCACCAGAGTCGGGTAGTTTCGAATCTCCATTGGTACAATTACACTACGGAGTTTAATCCGTAGTCCAGCCTCGTATTTAGCACACTTGCTGCCCTCAGTCCCTTCTAACGAGAAAGGATGGTAAAAATCGCACAGCTCATCAAACTTGCTGGTGTACTCGGCCACAGACAGTCGACCTTGTTCCAACTTTAGGAATTCCATTTCCTTCCGGATTTTGTAGTTATCCGGGAAGTACTTAACAAGGAACCTCCTTCGGAAATTTTCCCAGACTAACGACTCATTTGCTGCGTTTATCTACACCTTCACTCGGGACCACCATACTCTAGCCTTATCTTTTAGTTGGTAAGTGGCAAACAAAACCTTTTGCTCTTCTGAGCACTCAAAATACTCAAAGACCTGCTCAATATCCCTGATCCAAAAGTACGCCCTGTCATAATCATGTCCCCCTTTGTAGACCGAACGATTCCTTTTCAGGAATTTATCCAAAGTGGGACCAGACTCGGTCCTACTCATCAGTTGAGTAAATTTGGAGAAGAAATCGTCTCCTCCCCCGGAGCTAGTTCTTTCGGCCATTTAATAATTCTACAATGAGCAAACACATCACCATTAATAACCAAGGTCAGCCAGGGAGTCAGAAATTTACCTTAGATACATAGAATACTACACCAGTGGAGTGCCAAGGGAATGATGCCAAGCCGCACAACAAAACACGATACAATGAAAAGCAATCAGCCTTCATAAGACTCACACAATCACTAGATCGACCCATACAACCGGCTCTAGAAAGAACCGCTCTGATACCAAGTGTAACATCCTTCGATAATTTGCATTTATTTATATTTAATTAGTTAATTTTTCACTTTAATTAAATATTTAACCCAATGAAACTGACAACTGATCCGAAACTGCTTCACCCGCTCCTAATACACAATGGCGTTATTTACCCTTGAAATATTAATGAAACGAACGCAAGGTAATATCCGATTGGAAATACCTCATTTGACTAAGTGGAATTAGGAGCGACAGGAGAAGAAGAACGGAGGAAGGAAAATAAATAGAGGGGAGGAAGAAGAAAAGCGGAGATCGCTCGCGTGAGCGAACTCCCAAGGTACCTAAATGACCCGAAAATCGCTTAAGCAAGCGTCGACTCGCTTGAGCGAATACCTTTCTGAAATCTGGACATATAATACACACAAACGGACTCCTGTGAGATTTCACCCGGAAAATGGTTTACTCGGCAAATGGGTTTCACTCGGAAAACACTCCACTTCCATTCCCTCGGACATTCTTCAATTGACTCATTCCTACTCCTCCCTTAAGAAACTTCATTCGATCACAACTCTCTCGAGAATAATTCATTTCTTTCGCTCACCTTGCTTCTCTGGATACCCTCACTCGGTGACTACTCTATTCCCGCTTCTCGCGGAAGAAATTCAAATTTCTACTCGGCACGTCTAATTCCTCCTCACTTGGGACCTCTATACTTTTCCCTCACTCGGAATTCTCTCCCAGCCAATCCACTCGGAACATCCTAGCCTTCCCCGACTCGTTTGATTACCCTCACTCGGGAATGATTCTGTCAGCTAACGAGTCGCCATAGCAACTATGAGAGTATGTAAATAGATAGCAATGTGTTTTAAAGTGTAAATTCGTATCCGATTTAGTCTTAGTCAACATACAGCTAACAATAACACTCAGAAATTACTCATACACACATATAACTCTACTAAATCACTCAAAGTCACTCGGGCCCTGGCATCGATCTCCCCCTTGGCGCGACTCCATGGCTCCTCCCTCCTCCCTGTCACTGGTTACTAAATTGAAACAATAGTAAGGGTGAGTGTTTGGCATTATAATTAATATAGAACAAAATTTAACAAGTCATATATACATATACATAGAGTACGCCCAGTTGCATTTTCTTCACTCGGCAATCATTACACATCATACTCAGTAATTAGTTCATACTTTGGCCAATAGATTAAGCTTCACTCAGAAAATATATGAAATATCACTCGGCAAATATATGCATCACAACTTTTCAATTATCATAACTGACTCTCAGATAAACTTTGACACCTAGTATCCGGATACTAAAAGGATCGACCTTCAGCTGGGAGTCCGACTTGACATCCCGTGAACCCGACTTGGTTCATCGAGCTCGACTTGGCTCCCCCTCAACCACTGGCTCAAAGACGCCTGGGTAGCTTAACTGGGTCCGACTTGACCACTAAAGCCAAAACATGGTAATTCATACCGTTGGTCGTCCTCCACCACATAATCAATTTTCATTATATAAGCATAAACATATCATTCCGATTACTGCTGGCAACTGACAGAAACTGTCCTGTACTCACAGCGTAGGGTGGCCGACTCATCCAACCCCTCAACAGAACATATTGGTTATCTCAATCATCACGTATTTCAGGCTATTATAAGTTATCTACACATGCATTTACATACAATATGTCCACATCACTTCAGCATTAAACAATTTAAGTTTCGTAACAAGATTAATTCTACCACGCACCCGATCTTCAGCTGGCCGATGCATACAATGACACACGCATAAACATAAGCACACCCCATTACTCGATAACATTTTCTTACTCTGCTCATACATTTCAGTAACTCGGATAGGAATAAATCCTATTCTAATTAATCATAACCCGAACATCCCCCCTTACCTTGGTCCCACGCTTCGATAATCTGTTCCCTGTGTCGATCCCTTCCTCTGAGCACTGGGTTTGTAGTCTCAGCTCCGTCCTTTAGTCTTCCGTTTCTTAACCTACTACCTACGGGTTAGAAGGTAAAGCCCGTTAACTTCAACGCCTTCAGCTCATAGGCCGCATTTGGGTTCACACTCACCAAAGGAGTGGAGAACGGACTCGAATACAGCCATGCATGGCCCTTGACCACCAGGGAAATGAATGGGATAAGGGGTCACAAATAAAACGGAATAGTGGATTCACCTTGAGGCCTCGATCACAGGAATGGGTTTCGATCGAAGTTCAGACATGAATGGAGTCCTTCTCCAGCACATGCAACTCAGTGTTAAGAGAGGAGAAAACAAAGGAGAAGGGGCAGACCAACAGAAGAAATAACTCACAAATAATGAAGAGGGAAGGAAGAGAATCTCCTTTTATATATAAAGCTCAGGGGCAGGATCATCTTTTCCTTTATTTTATTTGTGTTCTCATTAAATTTTAATCAATTTCACCACATTGAACTATTTCATAGTTTATCAAATCAACTACACTTATTTATTCCCTCAACGTTTAATTATTCACACTTCTCTAATACTTCGTAAGAGTGTAGGCCCAGTATGAATATCGGCCAACCGGTGTCCTAACATAGTGCCCACACCTCGGAAATCCGGGCTACCGCTTGAGAGGTCGGATATCTCATCCGCTCTCACCTCTTGGTTGTGTACACCCGTCATATTAGTCTTCATAAAAGGTTGATCCGGGCTATAGCTTCGAGTGAGGCGCTCTCCTCACACCAGTTAGTCCAAGACCGTACGTCTTTGTCCGTTCTTCTCCTGTACAACCGATCTTCAACCCAGTCTGCCCATGCTTTAGAGACCGACCTCATCACCGGATTTCTCGACTCCGGCTCCGACAGAACAAATACTAAATAAAATTTCTAAAACATTTACTAACATTTTCCACTTTTTATAATTTTTATTAAAACATCAGGGATGTTACATGGTGTGAGTGAATTAGCCATTATTTGGCCACTAGGCAGAGTGCTTGGCCACCTGGAAGTGGAGTCCACGTAGCGTTTGATGCTACGCATAGATGTGACGCGTAGTGTCAGCATTAAAACTTCCCACGCTACACGTGGAGTTGATGCTACGTGTAACACCCCTATTTTTATTTTTATATTAAAATTTTGAAGGAATTAAATTATGGTTCTTTAGAACTTTTTAATCTACGTATTATTTATGATTTTTTGGAATTTTTTTGGAATTTAGGAATTATTTTAATAAAATAATATTTTTTAAATAATTTTAATTTCATATTAAGTGACTTAAGATTAAAAATATTTATAAGAAAGTGAAGTTAAATTATAAAATTTTTTTATAAAATCTATTTCAAGTAGACTTATTTAAAAATAATCGGTTTGAGAAAAATCTTAATTTTTACCAATCGTAAAAAAATCAGGAACATTTCAATAAATTTTTATTAATAGAAAATTTTGGATTTTTAAAATTTAAACTTGATATTACTTATTATAAAATTAGTGAGGACTGATATAATATCGATAAATTTCAAAAAGGACTGATTTTGAATATTTAAAATATATCGAGTGAAAGGTTACTATTTGGCTTAATAATTCAGCCAACATTTACTATGCAAAACACTGTACATGTATGAAATTTTCAAAAGGTGCACAGTAACCAGGATTGAATTTTCAAAAAATGCACAGTATTTTTATATTAAAATAATGGAATGCATAGTAATTTTCCTTCCTATAAATACCAAAGGAATTCTTCTTTAGAATTCATAATTTCAGATTAAGTAAATTACTATTTCAATAGTGAACTGGTCTGGACCGGGGTCTAGGATCCGGTGTGGGACCAGCCACAAGAGTGCAGGTGTTTTTAGGGTTTGCACACCGGAATAGTGTATATCCGATGTATTAATCTGGTCTCTCAGTGGGAGAGGCCGGTCTTGTTGTCCTGGAGATCCTTCACACCAACGATTCGCGTTGCAGGGGGGCGAAAGGTGGTGCCACCTGCAAAGATTCTCCGACGCTCAAGTCAGAAGAGTGTATGAACTCAATGAATACTCAAGCGAAGTAATAGTAGAATGTCAGTTAGGACAACGATACCATGCATTTGTATTGAAATATGCTACTTATAGTTGCACGTCAAAGAATGAGTCGTTGGATACAGGTGGGTCCCTTAGCTCTGATTGCGTGTATATTGTGTCAATCAAAATGGCTCGACTTTCAGAATGTGTCAGGAGGGTAGGTCAATTATCAGAGTACGATCCTCTAGGGAAAGGAGAGGATAATCACCTTTTCCGCATAATCTGTTGACACGTCCACTTACTTTCTGAAGCCATTGATGTGACTTATTTTGCTACAAACAATGTCTTCGTTGATAAGTTATCAGGGGCTCTTCTCTTGCTGTGAGGGAAAAGCCAACAGTTATATAAATGTCCTGTAACAATGAACATAGAACCGTTATGGAGAAAATGAATGATGCTGTCGTGGAGTGATGGCGGACGGACAGACAACGGATATCCGGTGTGGTAACGTTGAACCAGGACATCGGTTTTCCTTATATGAGGTCAGTCCGACGTCACAAGAATGGGGGCCGGTATCTAGACCAGATCATTTGTCCCCTAGCTTGTATGAGGGACCGTTAAGTTGCTCATATAAGCTACACAACTCTTTAGAGAAGTCTAGATGCCGGTAGTACATTCTGGCAAGTCTCTGGGAGCTCGGTGGTGTCCGCTCTAGTAAACGAGTGACCGCCCTTCTCGCGTTGTGTACAACGGATTCAGACAGCATAAAATAAGTAATGGAAATCCCAAGAGTCTTTGAAAATCGAAACCCTTGGTATTCGAAAAGTGGTTGGGAGGCATTAAATGCGCACAGCATGATTGGACAGTAAATACATTTTTCATGCAAGGGCCATCATTGCTCAAGAGTGTAACCGTCGATTGGGCTTATTGGGCCTGGATTCAAACTGAGTGGGGGCCCATTTTGCCAAAATGTTTACTGAAATGTTACTGTTTTCGTGCCCGTACGTGGTGAAACGACGGAGTCGTTTCAATTTGAAGGGGTTGCGTTTTGATGCAAGCCTTGTGACCTTCGATGAAACACTGTGTTTCTTCGTTACATATAAAAGGAACTCTTAACAGATTTTGTAATCCATCCTTGTCCTCAAGCTTAGTGAAACTCTGCTCAAATTTCCTTGGAATTTCCTTGTCGTCTCCAACTTCTCAAAGATCCTCTTCCTTTAGGTAACCTCCCTTTCCTTCAACTCCTTGCAATTTTAGTCATTCTATTTCCATCATGCGCCCTAGAGCAGGCCACGCTGGTCCTTCAAACAGGGGGAGGTTTGGCTCTCGTGCCCCCCTTAGCCACCGTGGTGGGAGGATTCCAGAGAATCCTCCTGTGGCTGGGCCCCATCGTTCAGAGAGAGCCGAAGCTTCTTCCTCACGAGCATCTTCTTCCCCTCGTCGCTCTGAGGTTCCCCTTGGTTCGAGGGCTACCAGCCGCTCTGATGAGGGGTCAAGTGCTGAAGGTTATCTCTCTGACGATGTTGCTTTTTATCACAGCACCTACGCGTTCCACCGCGCCTGCACAACCATGGATCTTCCAGGACGTGGAAAAACACCGTTTCTCCGCTCTGCTGAAGGGTGTGTCAATGTTGTGGCACATCGGCTTGACTGGGAGAAACTCAACAGGGAAAAACCTTATTGCTGGGTGGAAGAGGAATTCCTAGAGATCCCTTCGCACCATGCAAGTGAGGAGGAGTGCACGGTTTCTTTCCGCTGCAAGATATATTCGGATAAGAAGTACAAAGCGCGATATGCTGTGATGGCACCGCATCCCTCTGAAAGAATATGCCACAGCGTCCCTGATGCGAGGTCGGTCTACATGTACGACTTCATTTTCTTAAAGTTGGGAGTACGCTTTCCCCTGACGGATTTCCAGATGGCCGTCCTGCGTTTCCTAGACTGCGCCCCCTCACAATTACATCCCAACGGTTGGAGTCTTATCCGGGCTCTGGAAGTTCTGGGGGAGCATTTCAATTTTTCTGCCACTGTGGCCAAGTTATTTTATTACTGCCAGGTGGTCCGCCGTGCTAACAAGAAGGGCGGCCTTGGGTTCATTACTCTCCGTAGTGACTCAAGGGTTGTAAATTTCAAGTCTTATACGGAATCCGCAAAGGTGGATGGGCGCTCCTTCAAACACTACTACACGCGGGTCCGGATTCAACCAAATAAGCCGGTCTTCTGACGGAATAAAGAGGGGTTTACCAAGTTTCCCCTTAGCTGGACGCACGAGCATTTTCTCCTTATGAGCCGTGCTTATTATACAGATGAGAGCAAACTTTCCCCTCATTCTGTTGAGGTCTTGAGCGCCATGCAGACGGCCTCAAAGACCCTCAAAGGGTTTTCCAGCCGTCTTCTCTTGGCTGAGGATGGCATCAAAAACACCTACCTCTGTAACATCCGCTCTTATTCTCCTTGTGTTGTATGGTTATTCCGCTCTAGTTATTTTTCTTCTTGTATGCTTATTCAACTTTTCTTGTTTTGCAGAACAAATTGAAAAAGCCTGCCCAGAGATGTTATCGTTAAGGACCATGATGGCTGACGATGACTCCTCTTCTGAAGAAAATGAAATCCAGGCGAAGAGGAATGCCACCAAAACTCCCCTCATTCCTCTGACCTCTGCGGTAGGAGATAAGGTTCCTCTTTTCGACGAGGAAGAGACCGAAGACGCAGCTGAAGCCACTGGAGCGGGTGACGAGGAGGCCGTCCCAGAGAAAAAGAGGAAGAAGAGGCATCTTGTAAAGAAGGCAGATCAAGAGAAGCCCTCCTCTGATGACCCTGTGAAGAAGCGTCAGAGGACGGCCGAAGAAGCTGAATTGAAGAAGGACAAGGGAAAGAAACCCGTTCCTGAGTCCTCTGCCCCTTCTTCTCAGAATGCTTCAGAACCGGACTCTGGGAACGGTCCTCCTCCGGCGTTCGATCCTCCGCGTGACTCCTTCCTTTCTCCTTACTTGTGGTTTCAAGGGTCTATGCCTCCTACTCTCCCAAAGGCACGGTATTGCCTCCGCCCTTCCCTTGACGCTGCTGGGGTCCGAGGAGCTTGCAAGGCTGGGCGTTGGCAACTTGATGAACTGTCTGGCCTGCTTGAGTCCCTGAGCGAGAAAGCTGACTATATGGATCAGGTTGAAAAACTTGAGACCGAACTCGCGGTGAAGGAGAAATGGGCGGCCAAGCAAGCTGAAGTTCATAGGGGGGTGGAATCAGAGTTGAAGAAAACTAGAGAAACGCTCCAGAGGAAAACTGAAGAGGTAAGCCAAGTTCATTTTGCGAATAAGGCCCTAGAGCGGGAAGTTGCCGACCTCCAGAATAAGAACAAATCCATACCCCTCCTTGAAGAAGAATTACAACTGGAGAAGAAGAGATCGGCTACGCTTGCTGACGATCTCAAAGTTTTGGAGGACGGTCGCAACAAGGACCTTGGGGAGTGGGAGTCTATTCGGAAGGAGATGCAAGCCCAAATTGATGAACTCAAAAAGGGTGGTGCGAGTGCTGGGCCTTCAGAAGAGGATTATGCCAAGGTTCAAAGAAGACTAGCTGCTGCAAAGGCCAAGGCTGCCAAAGCCTTGGATATATGCAAAAATGTGGCGTATGAATCTTTCGGCCTGGCCCTTCGTCAAGTCTACTATCGTAACCCTGGAGTAAAGCTGAATTTGTACGGATTAGATCCGTTCTTCGAGTTCCATGGGGGAAGACTTGTAGAAGTTCATAAGGATGGATCGCACCATGAACCCCATGCATCTCTGTACGAACTACCTCCCCTCCCAGAAGGTCAAAGTATGGAGCCTACAACGTCCACTGCTGCCTCTGGAGCTGAAGCACAAGAAGGTGCCCAAACTGGGGTGGAGGACAAGACGGAGAAGGCAGGAGTGCCACTGTGGAGGATCAAGCACCGGCCTCTTAATTTTATGCTTTCATTCATAGCCGTGTTCTGGGATCGGCTCCAGCTTTAAAACACTTTGTAACCTGCATATTTTCTTATTTTTGAAAATAAGATTCACTATTACTTTTCCTCAACTGTTTGCATCGAATGTGTGATTGCTGAATAACTTAGTGTTATACAAAACACTTTATTGTTTTCAATGCTTTGCGAATCCGTTCTGCGTGGTTACCTAGCTGCTTAAAGCGTACTTATCACACTGGATTAAAATAACAAATTGTAATGAATAAATGACAATTAAGTTAAAACATGCCCTGTCCCCAAGTGTAAGTACATTGGGAAGGGAGAGTTTATCTCAAAGATTACCTTTTAACTTCTTAAAAGATAGAAATCCTTATCTGTCCTCGAAGATGTAGAGCGGGTACGTCAGCGTTCAACCGCTCCGGGGTGGATATTCCACCACTGAGGACGGACATTGCCTTTGAATTTTAGTATAGCTTTGACAAGGGTAAGCTTTTACGCCTTTCTTTTGAGGTTCGGTTTGGTCCTACATCTCAGGTCTTCACACGGTGTTCGGTTCGATCCTACTAACCGTACTTGGAGTTCGGTGCAATCCTACAGTCCAAGCCTTCAACACGGGGTTCGGATCAGGGCTAATCCTGAACCTACTACGCCCGTTACTCGGGGTTCAGCGCGGTTTCCTGTGTGAACCGGCCTACTGCGCCCAAGCCTTCGCATGGGGTTCGGTTTGTGGCCTTGAGAAAGGACCAGCCCTACAACCCATGTAGTCTTCGGATGGGGTTCGGTTTGTAGCCTTGAGAAAGGACCAGCCCTACAACCCATGTTGTCTTCGAATGGGGTTCGGTTTGTGGCCTTGAGAAAGGACCAGCCCTACAACCCATGTTGTCTTCGAATGGGGTTCGGTTTGTGGCCTTGAGAAAGGACCAGCCCTACAACCCATGTTGTCTTCGAATGGGGTTCGGTTTGTGGCCTTGAGAAAGGACCAGCCCTACAACCCATGTTGTCTTCGAATGGGGTTCGGTTTGTGGCCTTGAGAAAGGACCAGCCGAGAAAGGACCAGCCCTACAACCCATGTTGTCTTCGAATGGGGTTCGGTTTGTGGCCTTGAGAAAGGACCAGCCCTACAACCCATTCCACCTCAAGGAATTACATCGTCAAAGCACACATTGTGTGATTGAGATCGTCCGTCTTGAGGGGTCTTCCTCCGTTCCTCGAGGAATTATCTCATCAACTACAGAATGGGTAGTTGCGTTCATCCGTCCTGAGGTGTATGCGTATTAAACTACGGCTATAAATCATAACACATAAGAAAAGTGAGAATGATAGGGCGGTGAAGGTGTATTCTTATTAAAATTGAAAATAGATTACACAAAGAGCATAGTTGGGGCCATGCCTCGTTAAAACCTTCTTGAGAAAACCCAATGGGAAAAAACTCAAGTAAGGAAAAAGAGTACACGCCGTCTTACCAACTAGCTGTAATACACTCGTAAGTTCTGAGTGTTCCATTTGTTGCGGATTGGGGTTCCATCAAGTTCTTCCAACCGGTATGATCCTCTTCCAGTCACCTCAGAAATTCTATAAGGACCTTCCCACATCGGTGCTAGCTTTCCTTGGTGGGCGAACTTATTCCCCACACTAGCCTTTCTCAGAACGAGGTCTCCGGTGTTAAAAGCTCTGTACTGGACACGTTTATTATACCGGAGTGCAGCCCTTGCTTTTATTGTCTGATCTCTGACGAAAGCCTTTTCCCTTAGCTCTTGGAGGACGTCCAGTTCTGATGCTAAGTTGGCGTTATTATCTTCTGCTGAAAAATACTCCACACGAGCCGATCTTGTTTGTAACTCCACTGGGATCATCGCCTCAACCCCGTACACCAACCGGTATGGGGATTCGTTAGTTAAGGAATGAGGCGTAGTTCGGTATGCCCATAAAACATGACATAGCTGGTCAGTCCATCCTCCCTTCGCTTCTCCCAGACGCTTCTTTAACCCCTTTAGCACTTCTCGGTTAGCTACCTCTGCTTGCCCATTGGTTTGGGGATGTTCAACAGATGAAAATATCTAGATTATCCCCAGTCCTTCAAGTAAATCCGTGAACTTTTTGTCTGTAAACTGGGTGCCGTTGTCAGTCACAATCCGCCCCGGCACCCCGAACCGAGCAATGATATTTTCGTACATGAAACGTCTTGTACGTGCAGAAGTGATATGCACTACAGGTTCCGCCTCGATCCATTTGGTGAAATAGTCTACTCCCACGATCAAGTATTTGATTCCTCCTGGCGCAGTGGGAAACAGACCCAAAATATCAAGGCCCCATTGGTAGAACGGCCAAGGCACGGCAGATGAAGATAACTCTTGGGCCGGTGTATGGTGGAGATTGGAGAATTTTTGGCAAGCGTCGCACTTCCTCACGAAATCTGCGGAATCCTGCTTCACAGTGGGCCACCAGTATCCAGCCCTGAGGACTTTTCTCATTAGGCTTCGGCCTCCAGCGTGGTGCCCACATTGCCCCTCGTGCACCTCAGTCAAGACCGCTTGAACTTCGTCTTCTCTTAAACATGAAAGATATGGGACAGAGAATCCCCTTCTGTAGAGAACACCATCGACCATAGTAAAATATGGCAGCTTCCTCTTTACTCGTCTCCTTTCCTTCTCGTCAGTGGGAAGTTGACCATCAGCCAGATAACGAATATAGGGAATGACCCAAGAATCCTCATATGGATAGTTCACCATAACGGCATTCAGAGAAGGATACAGAGGTATACTGGGTGATGTCAAAGTGCTTTGAACCACCGTTGTTATGCTGCCAGGCTGCTTTGTACTTGCCAATCTTGACAAGATGTCCGCTCTGGTATTTTCTTCCCTGGGCACATGCTTGAACTCTAAAACTTCAAATCTTCCCTTCAACTCATTAACACAATTCAAGTACAATTGAAGTTGTGGTTCCTTCACCTGGTACTCTCCCTGGATCTGCGAAATCACCAGCTGGGAATCACTGCAAAGTGTAACTGTTGATGCTCCGATGTCAATCGCCGCACGGAGACCGGCCAAGCATGCTTCGTATTCAGCTTGATTGTTGGAGGTCTTGAAATTGAATCGGAGGGAAATTTCTAAGTGTACACCGTCATCACTTTCTACCACCACACCTGCTCCACAACCTTTGCTGTTCGACGAGCCGTCGACGTAGATGGTCCAATGCGCTCGATGGGTGGCCGGGTCTGCCCCAGTCATTTCTACTACAAAATCGGCCAACACTTGTGCTTTGATGGCTCCTCGAGGCTCATATGAAATTTCAAATTCAGACAGCTCGATAGACCACTTTATCATCCTTCCAGCGAGGTTTGGCTTGCTGAGTACTGAACGGAGTGGCAAATCCGTTCTCACCGATACTGGGTGCGTATGGAAATAAGGCCTCAGCCGTCGTGACGCCCATACAACTGCCAGGGCGGCTTTCTCAATCTTCTGATACCTTCCTTCCGCCCCCTGAAATGTTTTACTAGTAAAATACACCGGTCTCTGCCCTTCAGGGGTTTCTTTCACCAAGGCCACACCTAGAGCTTCATCGGATATTGCCAAGTATAAGATTAACGTTTCGCCCGGGTCAGGCTTAACCAGAATTGGTGGACTCGAGAGAACGACCTTGAGCTGCTGGAAGGCTTGCTCTTGTTCCTCTCCCCATTCAAAACTCTTGTGTTTCTTCAACGCCTTATACAAGGGGAGGGACCTGTGCGCCATCTTAGGCATAAAACGAGCTAAAGCGGCCACTTTCCCATTCAATGATTGGACCTCCCTCAAACATTTAGGACTCTGCATGTCCAGGATTGCTTGACATTTCCCGGGGTTAGCCTCAATGCCTCGTTGGGTCAACATGAATCCCAAGAATTTTCCTGCTGGAACGGCGAAGGTGCACTTTAAAGGATTTAACCTCATGTTGTACTGCCGAAGCCTAGTGAAAACTTGGCGTAGATCTTCAATGTGGTCTCCTCCAGCGGGCGTTTTGGCTATGATATCATCAATATAAACTTCGACCAGCCTTGTATGCATCCCTTTAAAGACTTTGTTAATCATGCGCTGATAGGTAGCGCCGGCGTTCTTCAATCCAAAAGGCATAACGGTATAGCAGAAAACACCACGGTCATTGATAAAGGCAGTTTTCTCCTGGTCTCCCTCCCACATCGGAATCTGGTTATACCCCGAATAGGCATCCATGAAACTGAGGTATTGGTAACCAGATGAATCATCCACCATGCGATCAATGTTGGGCAGGGGATATGGATCTTTAGGGCAGCAACGGTTAAGATCCACATAATCTGTACACATTCTCCATTTGCCATTAGCCTTCTGCACCATTACCACATTAGAAAGCCAAGATGAGTAGCGTATCTCCCTTATAAAGCCTGCCTTCAACAACTCCTCTGTCTGCTCACAAGCCGCCCTCTGCTTCTCCGGTCCCAACCTCCTCTTCTTCTGGGCCACCGGTCTGGTTTCAGGATACACTGCAAGCTTGTGACAACAGAAATCAGGGTCCATCCCCGGCATGTCTGCTGCTGTCCATGCGAAAAGGTCTTTGAATTCCTGCAAAAGGGCTAATAAGCGTTGCTCCATAGCAGACTCCAGCTTATCGTTGATGTGCGTGACCTTCTCTGGGGAATCTCCTAATACAACGTCCCTGGAACCACCATCTGGTGTGGGCTTAGATGGATTGAGTGGATCAATCTTCAATTCCGCTCTAGGGTCCAGGTCGATGAGACTGACTGATCCTGCCGCTGTTCCTCCGTCGTTCAACTTCCTCTTCTTGTTGAATGCTTCCAACTTAACCATGTTGAGGCTCAGGTTATAACAATATCGAGCCATCTCCTGATCACCGCGGAGAGAGGACACACCATTGTCCTTGTCAATGAATTTGATCAAGAGGTGAGGAGTGGAAACAATTGCTTCCATCGCATTCAGTGTTGGACGGCCTATGATACCGTTATATGGGGATTCCACGTCAATCACCAGGATTCTTGACTTGACCGTTCTTGCACCGGGCTCGCCTTCAAAAGAAATCAAAGTGTCAAGGTATCCCTTGGTGGGTTGCTTAGCTCCATTAAACGCTGTAAGTTCTTGTGTGTAGGGTTGTAAATCTGCATCACTGAAACCCATTCGTTTGAAACAATTATAAAAGATAACATCACAAGAACTTCCCTGATCGACGAGGATCCTCTTGACATCCTTATTGGCTATGACGGCCACAATCACTACTGTATCATCACCTCCGGGAATTGTTGGGCCGAAGTCATCATCAGTAAATGACA
This sequence comes from Clitoria ternatea, assembly GCA_037962975.1. Classification (NCBI taxonomy): domain Eukaryota; kingdom Viridiplantae; phylum Streptophyta; class Magnoliopsida; order Fabales; family Fabaceae; genus Clitoria; species Clitoria ternatea. The sequence goes on from CM075670.1 coordinate 149,723,151, forward strand.
CCGTCGGGGCTGTCACACCGTCCCTGAAAGGGCGGTTATCCCTCGGTTTACCCTGGACTGACAGAATCATCCTATGGTGATTCTTTCGTGCTGTGATTGATGTTCCTCCTCCCGCAAATCCTCCAGCTATCATCTCAATCACTTCTCGTCTGCCCTGCCTCTGCTGCTGGGGCATGTTACTTTGTTGGGTACCTTCAGCAACCACTACCCCCTTCTGCTTCTCAGCCGCAGTGAACTTCCTTGCTGGGTTGCGTGTATTATCATCTTCATCATCAGGATCTCTATTCCTTTTCTCCATCCTGTGAGGCTCATCCATAGATTTCTCCTTAAACAAATACTGCTTCAGCTTTCCTTCCCGAATGAGAGTTTCCACCGTATTCTTTAACGCCTTGCACTCATCAGTGTTGTGCCCTGTTTGCTCATGGAAAGTGCAGTATTTACGTGGGTTACCACCCCTCTTGGCTGGGACTGGCTTCCTTATACCAAAGACGTTCAGAGTTGGCCAACCAACCTCCCTCATGATTTGTGAGTGCCTGGTGTTCAACGGAGCATAATGATCGAACGATGATACACGCCTATCTCGTGGATGCTGACGAGCGTTCACAAAGTCTTCTCTAAAGGTATGCTTCTCAGGCCTCACTCTCTCCTTTTCTCTCCGTGGCTGCTGAGCGGGTGCGGAAGGCTTAACTCTTGTTGCAGTTGCCTCTAGACGCATCTCTATGCCCACATATTTGGAAGCTTTCCTTCGAAACTCCTCGAAGGTTGTAGGTGGGCTCTTTGCCAAAGATAGGGCAAAGGCTGAACCAGGCTGAAGAGCTTCCACTACAATATGGAGTTGTATGGCCTCCGTGAGGTTAGGGACCAAAGCAGCCTCCTTGTAAAACCTTTTCAGGAACTCCTTAAGAGTTTTAGTTTCTCCCTGCCTTATCTGGGCTAGGGTGTGAGAAGTTCTTGGGATATCCCTAGAGATGACGAAATGGCTTTCGAATGCAGCAGCCATTTCCTCCCAAGAGTCTATAGATCCTGAGGGCAAACTTTTAAACCAGCTGAGAGCTTCCTCCGTCAACGTCCTTGGGAACATTCTGCACATGACATCTTCGTCTGCTCCCAGATACATAGCTTCATAAACATAAGCATCCAAATGCTTAGTGGGGTCGGTCTCTCCATTATACTTCCCGATCGACAATGGCTGAGTTGTTTGCAAGTGTTTTGGGATGACAATACTCATCAACCTTCTTGAGAAAGGGACATTGAGCTTATATGTCCCTGAAGTTACCACCGCCTACTCCCTTCTCCTGGTACTGACTCTATCACCAGAGTCCTGCGTTTGCTCCCTCTCTTCATATGTGGGGATCTTCGAATACTGGAGGGTGGTAGATCTATCCCTCGCTGATGCATGGTGAGCATCCTCTGCATGAGACACTACTTTGTCCCCAGCTCCTCCTCTCTCTCGCCTCAACTCCATCAGCTCCTCCTTCAGTTGCCTGATAACCTCATCGCGAGGGTCAGGCGTCTGCACTTGCACCATCCTCCGGGTTTGAGTTACAGGGGATTCGAAGACGAGTCTCCTCCCAGCCTGTTGATGGGTCACATCCTCCACGTGACCTTCCACGAAATCTCTCCCATCACCTTCCATTGTGACAACCTAACTTCTGCGAAAATGGGAATAACTCTATCGTGTCCAACTGGGCGTGCCAATGAACTGGTCTGGACCGGGGTCTAGGATCCGGTGTGGGACCAGCCACAAGAGTGCAGGTGTTTTTAGGGTTTGCACACTGGAACAGTGTATATCCGATGTATTAATCCGGTCTCTCAGTGGGAGAGGCCGGTCTTGTTGTCCTGGAGATCCTTCACACCAACGATTCGCGTTGCAGGGGGGCGAAAGGTGGTGCCACCTGCAAAGATTCTCCGACGCTCAAGTCAGAAGAGTGTATGAACTCAATGAATACTCAAGCAAAGTAATAGTAGAATGTCAGTTAGGACAACGATACCATGCATTTGTATTAAAATATGCTACTTATAGTTGCACGTCAAAGAATGAGTCGTTGGATACAGGTGGGTCCCTTAGCTCTGATTGCGTGTATATTGTGTCAATCAAAATGGCTCGACTTTCAGAATGTGTCAGGAGGGTAGGTCAATTATCAAAGTACGATCCTCTAGGGAAAGGAGAGGATAATCACCTTTTTCGCATAATCTGCTGACACGTCCACTTACTTTCTGAAGCCATTGATGTGACTTATTTTGCTACAAACAATGTCTTCGTTGATAAGTTATCAGGGGCTCTTCTCTTGCTGTGAGGGAAAAGCCAACAGTTATATAAATGTCCTGTAACAATGAACATAGAACCGTTATGGAGAAAATGAATGATGCTGTCGTGGAGTGATGGCGGACGGACAGACAACGGATATCCGGTGTGGTAACGTTGAACCAGGACACCGGTTTTCCTTATATGAGGTCAGTCCGACGTCACAAGAATGGGGGCCGGTATCTAGACCGGATCAAATAGTAAATTACTATTCAAATAGTAAATTACTATTTACTATTACTATTTCATATTTTACTATTTACTGTTACTATTTATGATTTACTATTTATCGTTACTATTCATGATTTACTATTTACCATTACTATTCACGTCTTACTATTTACTATTACTATTCACTATTCACTATTTACTATTCAAAATTTACCATTTCTGCTTTAAGTAGTAATCTTAATTTTCATCTTGTAACTATATTAAAATGAAATTGTTATGTTTTAGAACTCGGAGATGAGGCGCGCACAGATTTTCAATAACGAATCAGTATACAAGAGGTAAGGGGGAGTGAGATAAGAATATAATATGAAAAGACATAAGAATAATGGAAGGAGTCCCCTACTCCTTTTAAATTTAATAATATTATTATTTTAAAATATTAACTTTTTAACTTAAAATTTATAATAAAATTTAAATTAAATATCTGATGTAACTAACTCTAAAATACCTATGCAAATACCTGGATAACCTATGCGAAGTGGACTGAACCTAGCAAGGACTTGGATTATTATGACCTGTATGGACTGAACTATACCTATGCGAGGATTGGACTATATGGACCTATATAGACCCATGCGAGAAATGGACTATAAAGACTCAAAATCAATCTTATTAATCTAAATAACCATTAAGATATGAATTACATTTATAAGTGATATTTAATTTATTATAATTGATAATATTTAATTTTTGATTGATATTTAATTTTGATTAATAATATTTGATGTGATTGATGATATTTAGTTATGATTGATAATACTTGATTTTGATTGATGATTTTGTGATGTGGAGTTTGAGCATATAGCGAGCATGACGGAAAGCTAAAACTCAGTAAGAATTTTCTTACCTTACTCTTTAAATTTTTATTACTTTAAATCTTTTCTTCTTAGAAATTATTTTTATTAACTTTACTTTCAATATTTAGAATAGAAAATTAGTATTTACTTTAGAAAGAAGACATTTTATGAAAATTAATTTATAACAAATTGAGATAATTAAATCTTGAATTAAAGAAAAATTTTATAATTTTAAGTATTTTTGGTTAATGATTTAAAGATTATTCTTTTTTAATAAAATAAAATTTTCAAAAGAAAATTATTTTATTTTTCCAACTTAATAACTAAAGATATTTGTAAATAATTAAGAATTTGATCTTGTTAAGATTCAATTTGAGAAAGATTATGTAAAGTTTTATATGAGAAAGCTTTGAGATATTTAAGGCTTAGAAACTCAATTTCAATGAGATTCGAGAACTGTACCAAATTTATTTCTGTGGGACAGAAATTCAGAGAATTGAGAAAATGTACAGTTTATTGAAATGATGTTGTAAACCTTTAAGGTATTTAATAATTGAGTTTCTAAAAGCCTTAACCAATTAAATACACGAGTAGTTCATGCATCATAAATCATTAAAGTGAAACAAAATGATATTGTCTAGGGATGGATTATAGAAACCGAGGATATATTAAAGGGGGCTTAATTACGAGCCTTGGGATGAGAGGGTGTGAAAGGGTGCTTCAGGGGACCTGGGGTAGCTCCCTAGTGTCGGGTACTTTTACAATAAAAACTTTCTCAATCTGACTAGTCTCTAAGTGTTTCCATGCCAGTTGAGTTGTTCATATTATTATTATCCGGACTTATGGAACAGTGTAAACTCCTGGTTGGCCTAGTGCAAATTAAAATTTAAGGGCCTACATATATAGGTAAGTTATGATGAAGATATTGCATAACATTCATGTATTCATAATTGATTATGTATGTGATTGTGACTGATATTATTATGTATTCATTTGTGAAAACCCTTTGTTTCATATGTTTTAAATTAATGGTTTAGAGGGAAGGATTGAAGAATCTCAGCATTAAATATAGTGCGTTCTAGAAATGGAGCTCGGTATGAATACTGTGGTCCAATGAATAAATAAAGTTATTAAGTAACTGCTTCTAGGCCATGGAGTTTCCTCTCTTTCTTATAATGTTTAATATTTATTTTCTTTGGAAGAATGTAAAATTACTTTATAAAGTTTTAATAATATTTATGAGGTATTTCAGAAATGATGTATGTAATTTATTCCGATAGTTTCCTTTTAACAATCATTTCTTTAGTAAAAAAAATTCAAAATTTTCTAGTATTTATTAAGGTATAACAGAGGGTGTTTTACTACGCGTCAGCTCTCTGGTTCTTCTATTTTCTCTTAAATTTCTTTAATTTTTCACTGCGAAACTAGAGAAATTTGATCAAGGCAGATAATTTCCAATAACTTCCATTTATTATGATTAAAACTTAAATTTCTAATAAATTAAACTAATTTTTATTATTTTGACACAATTTTATTAAGAAATTCATTGTAAATTTAAGGACTAACAAATACCCCTAACTTGAGATATTGCTCATTCTCGAGCAAGAGAAAAACTTACAAACAAATTTGGGGATCATGTTTTGAATTAGTCCTAAAATTTACCACAAGAAATAACTTACAAATTACCATTTAAAATAGTCAAAGAATAAATATCTTAATGTAAGAAAGACCTAAAGATAAAATACACAATATCATATCAATAAATCAAGCTTATTTCAAGGTTTACCTCACAAGTGTTAATCTCTACAAAAGGGTAACCTATTTCACTCAATTGATCATAAAATCAAGCAAATTTAATTTTGATTTCATCTAATCAATGGTTAATCATACAGAGTCAAACCAGAATCACAAGGTTTTTTCAAGGGTTGTAATGAGGCTTGGCTACAAGAAATTATGGTTTTTCTTGGAATTTAAACACTTGAAATCATAAAAGAGCATTTCATAATTTCTAGGCTTTTTTCTTGGCACAAATCTCACTTCCCATTTTGGTAAATACTCCCAACTTAATTTTTTTCATTATTTTCTTTTTCTTTATATGCATATATTTTTTTTCTTTTTTTTATTTTATACATGCATCATAATTTTTGAAAAAGAATTAAGTTCAAAAATTTCACTCCCCAATTTTGTAAGAATACTCAAAAAAAATTTTGATTTTGATGGTTTGCTCTTTCAATCAATCAAGTAAAGGGAATGGTCAAAAATTATTAAGGGCTAAGGGTACCAAAGAAATTATTTTTTAGGCTCAAAATTGGCTTTCAAAGGAAAATTACAAATTTACCATGGTAAGCTTTTTGTCCCAAGGTTTCTTTGTGATTACCAAAAATATGCCTTGATCATATTCTTGAATCTTCTGTACAACAACACAAATCAAAGATTAAAGCAAAATCAATTTGAATGAAGTTATGTCGAAACCGTCAAGTGTTTAAAGATCTTTCAGCTCACCGGGTTTTCGAAATTAGCTTGATTATTAATAAAAGTATTGTATTTTAATTTTATCAAAATGCCTTAGTTACAATTAAGAATTTAATTATTGATTATGAAAAATGGTTTATTGTATAAATTTCGAGTATGTAAAATTTTCAAATTTTTCAAAATTTGATCATTTTTATTTAGAAACACACTTAAAAATAAAAACTAGTTATCACACACAGAATAAATAAAACTCCAAATATATAATCCAAAATGTAAAGATAATCCAAATGTAAATATCAAACTAAACTAATAAAAGTGCAAGAAAATATGAAATAACATCATCAATCCTCTATCTGATCATCCTCATCATCCCCGTCCTCATCAGCATCTTCCTCAGTATCAGCATGTGCTCCAGACGGTCCACCAGCCTCAAGATATGTAGGCAAATCACCAGGCCAAGCTACATGGGCTGTAAACTCGGTCGGTGTCATGTAAGGTGCCCCCTCTCCCTGAACCCTGTACTGATAGTAAGAATCATGAAGATGCATGTAGGCTCTATGTGTGGCAGCCATCATCTGCATCATATGCTGATGCTCTATGCTCATCCTAGTAAATCCCTCGGTGATAGCATCAGTAGATGGTGGTTAGGCTGGCCTCCTATGTCTCAGTCTGGGCTAAGCCTCCTACTCCAGAGGTGGAAGCTCACACTGCTGAACAAAGTAATCTCTGTTTACTGAAACCTTAAGGACTCTCCCTGAAGAACTGGTAAACTCTGGTGACGGTACAACAACTCCTTGCCTCCTCAGTAAGGCAGAAATGATGAGAGGGAAAGGAATAGAGCGATTCACCTTATACCCTATGGCATAAAGGTGAATTTACTCAGATATAAGAACAGCAATATCAATGGTATGTCCCTAGAGAATGGAGTAGAGAAGGCAACAGCAATTTTAACATCCTAAATTTTAAAATAAAGAATTAATTAAATAAATATTGAATAATTGAATATTGATTATTTAATGTCCCAAAATATTAAAAATAATTAAATTAAGATTTTTGGGGATTGTTAGTAATTTATTAGGACCGAATAAGCGAAAAACTGACCCGGTTAAAATATGAGTGTCGGACCAAGTATCTTTGATTGAGATGTCGTTGGTCAGGGCTGTAGATAATATTATTGGGAATCCGAGTATACATTCGGAATAGTTTTTAGAATGAGTATTGAGCCTGAACAGAGATCATGTTTATCTTAAAACGGAGAAACTTTAAGTGAATGAGCAAAATATTAAATTTAAACCCTACTCTCCTTTTCTTTTCACGCTGGTTTTTCACTCCCTTTGGCAAACACATTTCTCTCATTCTTCTCTTCTTCATATCTTCTTCTTCCTCTCCCAAAACCTAATCAATTGGTGAACCCATCTTTTCCCTACAATCTTCATTTTCTTTATTGGCTAAGGAGGAGACCATTGAGGCTGGAAGCTCTTCCCACTCTTCTCCAATTTTTGTCATCTTCATCCTCCCCCTTGTTTCCCATTTTAGTTTTTGGAACAAGGTAAGCTTCTTGCCATTTTTCTTGTGTTTGGAACCTAAGAAATGGATGGTTATGGCTTGGGAGAGTATTAAATACATGTGGGTATTGAATGGAACCATTAAATGCATAAAACCTAAGGTGGGGTGGAATAAATGTGAACTTTTATGAGCCTTAATTAGGATACACGAAAATGGTATTGGAGAATGATGAATATTGATGTATATTTATGATGATGAGAATGTTATTAATGATGAGGTATTGCCATGAATGATGATTGGTGATGGTGGTTGGAAGCCATAAATAAAAAACCCACTTAAAATGAGTTAGATGTGAGATTGGTATATGTGGTAACTTAACTAATTAGGTTGTTGCCTTTGGTAATAATGGGTTTTGATTAAAAAAGAAGGAATTCCCGAAGCCTAATTGGGCAAATAAATAGAACTATAAATAGTTTCGACATGAAGAGAATCATGTATATATGTATATGTATATATATTGAAAATGGTGCTTGAATGAATGATTGATGTGGTCCCAAAATTGAATAGGTAGGACTTGATACCACTTGTGAGGCGGGAACATCAAATCCAGAAGTCTACTTCTCTGAGGTAGGAGAGGGGTGTATTTTCTAAATGCATGGAACCTTATACGTTGATAATGTATGTATTGATGCCATGTTGCATATTGATCCTTGAATGGATGTAGTGCTTTATATGTGTGATATGAAATAGAGATTGAACCTTACGATGGTTGATTGTGAAATAATATAGATATATTTGATTATATGGGTTTGATATTGTGATTAAGTATGAGTGATACCCTAGATGAAAGGGTGATATAATTCTTATGAGGTTAAGGCATGCATGAGCATTGTTGCATACATAGCATGGCATGCATGACATGATACCTAAAAAGTGGTTACGATCACTTGAGATTTAAGATAAAAAGGGCTTGCGAGTTCCTGTGATATTGACCCGGTGGTTGTGATCACATGGTGTTTGAAATGAAAGGCCCTGCGGGATCATTGAGATTGAATACCCGTGGTTGCGATCATGAGGCGGGAGTACCCCTTGCGAGGCGGGAAACCATTATGAATTGTTGAACGTGGTTGCGATCATGAGAAAGCACCTTGCGAGGCTGCTAGAGGGAGTACCCCTTGCGAGGCAGGAAACTAATGAGAATGAATGAATAATTATGGTGGTTGCGATCACCCGTTGAAATGAAATTGGATCCGTGTATATGCATCTCTAAACACCAGCATGTGCATTAGCCATAGAAGCATGGCATTGAGTGATATCCCAATGAGGAAGTTACGTGAAGTGTATGTGGAATCCTCTTGATCACTAACTATATTTGTGTTATTGGTTTGGTGTGGCTCAATGAATCTTTATGGATATGAGTGTTCTATGAATTGGGTGATTGATTGATTTTAGTGTCATTTGAACTCCTTTTTGGGAGAAGGTGTTTAACTTGCATTCATATGTATATTATCATTGTTGGATTTTTCATCATTGAGAAAATATACTCACTCTCCATGTGGTTTATCTTTTTAGCTCTTGTGTTCTAGGGCTTGACCATGGAGCTCATGGGAGGAAGAATTGTGTGAAGGAAGTTATTTTGGGTAAAGAATGCCCTGGCCGACAATTGTTTTGATTTTATGGCTTTTACGCATACTTTTGTAATGTATATACATAATGAATATTTTGTATAGCCATGAATTAATGTGGATAACGGGTACGAATGATAAATAGATGATGAAAATTTTTGGAGGTCATGTAGGAAAATGAGACCCTAATACTTATGGCTCATTTTCATTGGTGACCTTGACATTGGTTGGATGATGTATGATGCAATTAGAATTGGTGAATGAATGGGTATCCATCTAGATTTTGTGTTTTATAGAGCCCATAAAATGATACGTATGATTTGGATGTGATTAATGGATTAAAAAGAGGGAATTTTTGAATGTGACATTTGAAATAAGTTCTAAATGCCTAACATGATGCAATTGATATATTAAACTTGTTCAATTTGGTTTTATATGGATTTTCATATGTTAAGTTGTGTAAATTTCTTGCTTTTTACGCATGTCTGATAATCTCGCTCAAGCGAGAATCCCCTGTGCTGGATATTTGGCCACTGGCCAAATCTTGCTTAGGTGAGAGTGGGTCTCGCCCAAGCGAGACTGCCCATGCATTAGTTGTTGGCCACTGGAAGAAAAGAAAGGTGGGTAACAGGAGTGATGTTATGAAGCATGAGGTACATCCATGCCTGAGCTAGGGGAGTCATGTGAGTCTTTAGGATATTAGATGGAGATCTATTAACCTTACTCAGGTTAAAGAAGATTCCATCTTTACTCAAGAAATGAGCAACATGATCCAGGAAGTATCCTAGATCACCAACCTCAGTGGCGATCTTGCTTCTGTTCTCAGCCTAGAAGCAAGTATCACCCTCGGGAATAGGCTCCCAAGGATTACCCAAAAGGGTAATGATAGTGTCCCTGTCATATGTAATGTGCCGACCCCTCACCAAACGCGTCCTCTGCTGACTAATGTTTGGTGAGTCCTGACGAGTCCTAAAGGCATTGGCGTAAAACTCCATGACTAGTATGGGATCCCCTTTAGTAGGTAAAGAAAATAGGGGTCCCCATCTCTTCCTCTATATCTCATCCTGTAGCTCAGGATAATCTCCAGCTCCTAAATCAAGGACCCTCTCCTAGATGAGTCTCTGGCCCTTGATCTGATGAAAGCGAGCCCATTTTGCGTCAGTCCTAAATCTAGTGGGATCTCGGGGTCCCAAGTGCTCTTTACCCTGAAGATTAGGATCTTCAGAGGTGGTATCAGTATCTGTGCTCCTCCTCTGTCTCTTGGGACCAGTGGTCGGAACTGATTTCTTAGGTGCCATCTACAAAAGAAAATTTAAATAAATCACACAATCACGCAAACAATAATATATTTTTTTGGATTTTATAAATTTTAACAAAGTAAATCATGCATTTAAACAAAAATTAACATGCATATTTTTGGATTTTTAGTATAAATAGAAAATAAATTCACACAACATGCAATACAAAAATTAAAATTCATAAAACACACATATTTACAAATTTATTTTAAGCAAGAAAGTATAACAAATATTCAATTTAAGAAAATTTATTAATTTTAAAAGAAAAACAAAACAAAACAAAAACGGGACAAAATTATTTTATTTTATTTTATTTAAAAATAATACTGATAATAAACAATATATACATTCAACAAAAATAAAATACAAAAATTAAAAACAAATTCAAAACAGGGGCTGACACTACACGTGATGGGACGCTATGCGTCAGCCCTGTTCTGCCCACGCTATGTGTTAGTGGGACGCTACGCATGGGCTTACAGGTCAAAAACTGCAGAATGGGGTTACGCAGCAGCAACCCCTTCCAAACCTTATTCATTCAAAAATTTTACCTAATTCTAACAACAAGCAAGTCCCAATGGTCTTCTAATCCTAACCTAACCGCATGCAATTCTAAAATTGAAATTGAAAATCAAAGAGAAAAGGATTAGAAAACTTACTTGGATTCTTTGCTTAGTGAAGAAAATATGGAAGATTAAGAGTGCTTAAGGTTTGGACAAATGAGAAATAGGGTTTCTGAGAAGTGGGTTGCAGAGGGAGGCGATTTAGGTTTTTAAATTTAATAGATATGGGCCTCCCTCTGGTTCAGTTTTAAAAACTGAACGCAGGTCCTGATGCTACGTGTGGCTGGGACGCTACGCGTCAGGGAAAAATTTTTACCTCCACACTACGCGTCAGTGGGACGCTATGCGTGGGGTTCTCACCCTACATAAAAAATAAAGGAGAAATAATGGGTTGCCTCTTATTGAGCGCTTGATTTACTGTCTCTAGCTTGACACCCTACATATCACAAATCAGTTAAATAACAAATGGTAGTGAGTCTGTTGATCTCACCACCTAGATATGGTTTTAATCTTTGCCCATTAACCATCCAACTTCTTTTGGAAGTTGGATCTTCAATTTCAACTGCTCCATAAGATTAACTTCCTTAATTATAAATGGGCATGACCACTTAGATTTCAATTTACCAGGAAACAGTCTTAATCTTGAATTAAACAATAAAACTTGCTGACCTAGTGTGAAGTATCTATTTTTGATTTTCTTGTCATGGTAAGCTTTCACCTTATTTTTGTAACATCTAGATAACTCATAAGCATTGTTTCTTATTTCCTCTAACTCAAGTAACTGTAACTTTCTATTTTCAGATGCAGCGTTTGGATTAAAGTTGAGGAATTTTAAGGCCCAATATGCTTTATTTTTCATCTCTACTGGAAGATGACAAGCTTTTCCATAGACCATTTGGAAAGGAGAAAGGCCAATAGAAGTTTTGATGCAGTTCTGTATGCCCAGAGTGCATCATCAAGCTTTTGTGACCAATCTTTTCTGGAGGAAGACACAGTCTTTTCCAAAATTCTTTTCACTTCATGATTTGAAATCTCAACCTGTCCATTGGTTTGTGGATGATATGCTGTGGCTACCTTATGTCTCACTCCATAATGTTGTAACACCTTCTGAAGAACTTTGTTACAAAAGTGTGATCCTCCATCACTGATCAAGGTTCTTGGTGTTTCAAACCTGCAGAAAATGTTTTTCTTCAAGAAATTCACTACAGTTTTAGTGTCAGCATTAGGTAAAGCGATTGCTTCTACCCATTTTGAAACATAATCAACTGCCAAAAGGATATATTGATTGAATTGAGAGTAAGGGAAGGGTCCCATGAAATCAATATCCAACCAATCAAATACCTCAACCTCCTGAATGTTTGTGAGAGGCATTTCCTGCCTACTATTGACATTACCTGTTCTTTGGCAGTTATCGCAAGCTTGCACAAATGAGTGAGAATCCTTAAAAATGGAGGGCCAATATAAACCTGATTGAAGAATTTTTGCAGCAGTTCTTTCACCATTAAAATGTCCTCCATAAGGTGATTTGTGGTAATGCCACAACACATCTTTCTTTTCCCAATCGGGTACACAACGACATAGCAAATTATCCATACCAATTTTGAATAGATGAGGGTCATCCCAAACAAAGTATTTTGCATCTTTTAAAAAAAATTTCTTTGCTGCCAAGTTAAATCATTTGGAAGAATTCCCGCTGCTTTAAAATTGGCCATATCAGCAAACCATGGCCATTTTGTTATTTCAAACAATTTTTCATCAGGAAATTCTTCCAAGATGTCTTTTTCTTTGGCAGTAACCCCATCATTCATTAATCTAGAAAGATGGTCAGTGACCATATTTTCACTACCCTTTTTATCTTTGATTTCAAGATCATATTCCTGAAGGAGCATAATCCATCGGATTAACCGAGGTTTAGAATCAGTTTTGGTCAAAAGGTACTTGATTGCCGCATGATCAGTGAAAACAATTATTTTTGAACCAATCAAGTATGATCTAAATTTTTCTAAGGCATATACTATGGCTAGTAGTTCTTTTCAGTAGTTGCATAATTTATTTGATTTTCATTTAAAACTTTACTGGCATAGTGTGTAACCCTAAAAACTTTTTCATATCTTTGACCTAAAATTGCTCCCACAGCTTAATCACTTGCATCGCACATAAGTTCAAAGGGTAAATTCCAATTAGGAGCAACAATTACAGGGGAAGAAACCAATTTCTCTTTTAAGGAATTAAAAGCTTTAAGACATGCTTCATCAAACTTGAATTCAACATCTTTATTTAGAAGATTTGTTAAAGGTTTAGTAATTCTTGAAAAATCTTGAATAAACCAGCTATAGAATCTAGCATGTCCTAAGAAACTTCTAATACCTTTTACATTTACAGGGGGTGGGAGTTTAGAGATTACCTCAATCTTGGCTTGGTCTACTTCAATACCTCTAGAAGAAATTCTGTGACCAAGTACAATTCCTTCTTTCACCATGAAGTGACATTTCTCCTAATTTAGCACCAAATTTGTTTCAATACACTGCCTCAGTACGATGTCCAAGTTGGTTAGACATGATTCAAATGAATTCCCAAAGACTGAGAAATCATCCATGAAAATTTTAATGCTCTTTTAAATTAGATCTGTAAAAATAGCAAACATGCATCTCTAAAAAGTAGCAGGTGCATTACACAATCTGAATGGCATCTTTCTATAAGCAAATATGCCAAAAGGACATATAAAAGCAGTCTTTTCTTGATCAAGTGGAACAACAACAATTTGATTATATCTAGAGTATCCATCAAGAAAATAATAGTAAGCATGTCCAAACAATCTTTCAAGCATTTGATCCATAAAAGGGAGTGGAAAATGATCTTTTCTTGTTGCTTGATTTAATTTTCTATAATCAATACACATTCTCTAACTGGTGACAGTTCTTGTTGGGATTAATTCATTTTTATCATTAATAATTACTATCATACCACTCTTTTTTGGAACAACTTGTACAGAACCTACCCATGCACTATCAAAAATAGGATAGATAATACCTGTTTTCAGTAATTTCAAAACCTCCTTTTTGGTTACCTCTTTCATGGTTGGATTGAGGCACCTTTGAGGTTAAGCAATAAGTTTAAAATCATCCTCCAACAAAATCTTATGCATGTAGTATGATGGACTTATACCTTTCAGATCTTCAAGTGTCCATCCGATTGCTTCTTGATTTCTTTTCAACACTTCTACCAGTTTTTCTTCTTCTCTTTCACTTAACAAATTACTAATAATTACTGGTTTTAAATTACCTTCTTTCAAAAAGATATACTTTAGGTTAGAAGGTAGCACTTTCAATTCAGGTCTCTAGATTTATTCAGCAGGTACTTCTTGGATTTCTTCATTTTTTCTTGATTTAGGGGAAATTTCTTTCCCTTGATCAAGCTCTTCAAGATACCTATCCACTTGTCTCTCTTCTTCTTCACTCAAATATTCCACAGAGTTAGTTAATAACTTATTTAGAGGGTCAGAAATTGACATACCTTTAGATATGGAAAGGTAAACTTTGTCAAGAAAATCCACCTTAAAACAGTCTTGTTTTGAGTTGGGATGTTTCATGGCTTTGAAAACATCAAAGTTCACCTCTTCATCATGTACTCTTACTGCCAGTTTCCTATTATGTACATCAATAATTACCCTAGCAATCTTCATAAATGGCCTTCCCATGATCAGGGGGACTTCAACATCTTCTTCCATGTCTAAAACCACAAAGTCAATAGGGAAGTAGAACTTGTCAACTTTTACAAGTACATCTTCCACAATACCGTAGGGTCTTTTGATTGATATATCAGCCAATTGTAGAGTCATTTTTGTTCTCTATGGATCAAGATCACCAATACGCTTCATCATGCTTAGAGGCATTAGATTAATGCTAGCCCCTAAGTCTAATAAGGCCTTCCCAATATTTACACCTCCAATGGAGACGGGAATGGTGAAACTTCCATGGTCTTTCGACTTTTTTGACATGTTATATTGCAAAATAGCACTGCAACCTACTTCAAGTTCAACAATTTCCTTATCATACTTTTTTTTAAGCAATTCTTTCATAAACTTTGCATATGTTGGCATCTGTTCCAATGCCTCAAAAAATAGAATGTTTATATGTAATTGCTTGAAGATTTCAAGGAATCTTTTGTATTCTTTTTCCTTATCCTTTCTTGATGGTGCATGTGGATAAGATAGATCCTTAACTGGAAGTGTCTGACCCAAATACTGATTTTTCTAATTTTTATTTTTTTATTTTTTATTTTTTTAATCTTTTTCTTTTTCTTTTTCATCATCTTTTTCATTTTTTTATCATTTTTTTCTTCATTCTCTTTTTCTTTCTTTTCTTTCTTTTCTTTCTCTTATTCTTCTTTTTCATTCTTTTCTTTTTTCTCTTCTTCTTTCTCTTTATAATCATTTCCTATAACTTTACCACTCCTTGTAAAAATAGCCTTACATTACTCTCTTGTATTTCCATCAGGAGCACAGTAACCACATGGTTGTTCGCCCATGCAATGCACACATTGTTTTAATTGAGCGGGGGGTAGTGATGATACTTGAGCAATTTGAAGTTTTTCCAATTGTTTGCTCATTGCTTCCATTTGTTGTGTTAGCAATTTTTGCTGAGCTAAAACTACATCATTTACTCCCAACTCAAGCATACCTGGTTTCCTTCATGTACTACCTCTTTCATGCTTTGCTTAACGGTCACTGGTTGACATAGACTCCATGATTGATATTGCCTCTTCAACAATTTTGTTCATTAAAGAACCACCTACACATGAATCTAACATCATCGTAAACTGAGGTAATAAACCATGATAAACGATTCTTACCTTCCCAGTATCATCCAAATTATGGTTTGGACATTTCCTAAGAAGCGCTTTGAATCTTTCCCGTGCTTCACCAAGTGATTCATCGTGATTTTGTGAAAAAGAATGTATGACTGTCATTGCTTCAAAATATTTTGAAGGTGAATAAAATCTTTCCAAAAATTTTGTTTCAACATCAGACCAGTTTACAAAACTACCAGGTGGACAAGATTTAAACCATTATTTAGTTTTCCCAATCAAAGAAAAATGAAACAATCTCATGTAAACAGATTCTTCTTGATTGGGTTCGAAACCAGTTGTGCTGCATAACTCATAAAAAATAGTTAAGTGTTAATAAGGTTCCTCATTATTTAAGCCAACAAATTGATTATTTTGAATAATGTTAATAGTGGCTGGTTTAATCTCTACAACAGCAATAGGTCTTTGGTACATCCCCGAAACACGGGGTAGACCATTGATAGCAGTAAATTGTCCCAATGTTCTTCTTTGTTCAGCAGCCATATTAGATTTTTCAAAATTTTCAAAAAAAGATGAAGTTGAAGAAGAAGAATAAGTAGTTTGTGTTTTTTTAGATTTTATAGCTTTGAGTTTCTTTACAAACTTCTCGATCTCAGGATCAAAGAACACTTTCCCTACAGAAGGTCGAGTTTGCATAAACAAACTAAATACAGAAAGCCAGTGTAATAATGTTAGAAAAATGAATAAATGAATGAATAAAATAAAATTGAAAATTTAACTAAGGTAAAAAATATTTTACCATGGTAATTAAAAATTTATTATTTTACTGAATCAATTCAATCTCCGGTGACGGCGCCAAAAAACTTGTTAGACCCTAAAATACTATTAGGTCTTTTAATTGGCAAGCGCACCAATCGTTTGTAATTTTCAAATTTAGATATCATTCCACTAAGATTGAAAGTTCTAGTAATTCACAGTAATTTCTATTTACTATGGCAAATTTATCAAAATTTATTAACAAAAGAATGATTTATAAACAATATATACAATATTCACAGAATTTTATGATTGATTTGTTCATAAGGTAAAAATATGGTAAAGATAAAATCTATCTAAAAAGTTGAGATGTAATTTAGAATAACTTAGATACTTGAGGTAAAAATACAGATTGACAAATTATGTTGGAATTAGGACCCTCGCACTAAAATATAATGAAATGATTATAAACATACATATTTAATTTTTAAGTTCTTGTCATTGCAGCTTAAAATCATTATAACCGATCCCCCGTGATATAAATTCTAAGTAGTCATCGTAAAGTCGAATCCCTCGTGAGCTTTCTTCGTAAAAACATGCATTAAGTCTTGGCCTTATGGCAACAATAATCACCAATTCTATTCCTAGTAATTGGCATATTAAAGGTATTTCAACTTTTACTTTCATTAAAACAGATTTTAATTCCTCATGAATAATCATTCTCCTGTTTGACAATCACACTAATAAAATAAGTTTCAATATGCATGAAAATCATTCTCCCGTTTGATGTTCATATAATAAAAGATTGAAATACTAACATGGTACTTGAATCATAAACATAGAGAGGTTATAATCATAACATCATATAATAGATTGATTCACCAAATTCCAACATAAACAATTTAGTTACACATGGTAAAAGTAAAAACAACACTTACAGAGGTTGACATTACGAAGGAGTGGAAACACTTCACGATACAAGAATTCACAATACTACACAACACTCTTAAGTATCTAAAAGCCACTCTAGACTTACAAACTCATAAAAGAACACTCAAAATTTGAAAGAAAAGAAGAAAGTTCTAAAACTCAGAGTTGAATTGGATGCCTTAAATGCCTTGGAAGTGGCCTATTTATAGGGCTGAGGAAGGGTCTTGACGCATAGCGTCCGCCGAGCGCATAGCGTCAGGTTCCTGACTCAGCCCCCATTAAACGCACATGATTAAGCCCATTATTGATATTAATTAATTAAAATCATCAGCAGACATTGGGCCAATTGTCTCCCACTGCGTTTTGGCATCTGTTATAAGTGGGTTGGCCATTATTTGGCCACTAGGCAAAGTGCTTGGCCACCTGGAAGTGGAGTCCATGTAGCTTCTGACGCTACACGTGGATGTGACGTGTAGCGTCAGCATTAAAATTCCCATGCTACGCGTGGAGTTGGTGCTACGCGTCAACTCTCCAGTTCTTCTATTTTCTCTTGAATTTTAATTTTTCACTGTAAAACTAGAGAAATTTGATCAAGGCAGATAATTTCCAATAACTTCCATTTGTTATGATTAAAACTTAAATTTCTAATAAATTAAACTAATTTTTATTATTTTTGACACAATTTTATTAAGAAAATCATTGTAAATTTGAGGACTAACAGAATGCTTAATATGTTTTCTATTAATAATCTAAATATATTGTGAACAACAGGAGCAGAAGGAGCACCACAAGCCATCATTGTTTGAGGTCACGCAAATGACCAAGAAAAACAAAGTTGGTGCTTAGGTTAACCAAAAATTGATAGATATGTTGGTAATTTAATTTAACTTACACATGCTTAAACTTACGAATTATATTACTGAATTTTATCATTATTTTACATTTGCAAGAGACGTATATTGCCATGAGGGCCGAGAAGGAGGCGGAGTTGGTGGCCTCCACACCTGAGGAGGAAGTAGCTCACACCCTTTCTTGTTCCAATGACAATGCCATCTACATGGAGACTGTTGGCGGTATGAACAAGAAAGGGGGTGTTTGGATTGGACGGTGTGGGCACGTAGCTGGCCAAAAAGGAAAAGACCTATTCCTCTTCCTCCTCTGGCCTTTCGACAGATGTTGTTCAGGTTATTGAGAACCTAAACAATGAGCTACAAGAGGAGCGACACCGGAGGTAGCTTTTAGAGGAACGGGCCGAGTAGGACCGACACCAGAGCCTGCTACTGCAGGAGCAAACTACCGAGGATCGACGATGGGCAGAGGAGGAATGAGTCGAGACTCGACGACAGATAGCGTAGTAGCAGGAGCTTATCATGCAGATGATGGCGAGGCTATTATCCTCTACTTCCTAGCCGTCCCCACCACCGACACCACAGGATCCTCCTCCACCATGATTTTACTTTTCCATGCTTTATTTTTTTGTATATTGTATACATTCTATTTATTTGGTTTATAGTTTATATCATATGATGGTTCAGAGAACAGACTTAGAAGAGGGGGTTGAATAAGTCTGTTCACTTTTTCAAACTAAAAAGTGAAGTGATATTTAAATATAACAACGTTTTGCACAGTGGACCTGACTTTTGCTTATGTGAAGAGCGTGATTCTTTGATTGAGTGGGCGTTATTTACTAGACTTTTACTATCAAAGATATTAATGATAATGCACTAGACTTTTGATAGTTAAAGAGTTAGAGAGAAAGAGACAATACACAAGCAATTTATACTGATTCACCTCCAACTCGGAGACTGTAACATCCCATTTTTAACACAAATAGAAAATAGATATTAATATATCTTTCATGAGAAATACTTACTACAAGTTAGCTTATTATTATCATTTTTTATGAAATTTTGGTATTTATATTTAATTATTTGTTTTTTTAAAATAATAATAACATTTATGAATGAGAATTTTAAAATGAATTAATTAGTATGCATTGATTAATGAAATTATATTAAGAATTTTAAATATATTTATTATTCACAACTTTTATTTTATGTTTTTATATTTATGTTTTTACATATTTGTGATTTAACTCTTATTAGAATTTTAAAATAAAATTTTGAAGGAATTAGACTATGGTTCTTTAGAACTTTTTGATCTAGATAATATTTATAATTTTCTGGATATTTTTGAAAATTTTGAAATATTTAATAAAATAATATATTTTAAATAATTTTAAATTCATATAAAGTTACTTAAAATTAAAAATATTTACAAGAAAATGAATTTAAATTATAAGAAAATTTTCTAAAATCCATTTCAAGTAGACTTATCTAAAAATTATCAGTTTGAATAAAATCTTAATTTTTACCAATAGTAAAAAAATCGAAAACATACGAATAAATTTTTATTAACAGAAAATTTTAGATTTTTAAAATTTAAACTTTATATTACTTATCATAAAATTAGTGAGAACTGATATAATATCGCTAAATTTCAAAAAGGACTGATTTTGAATATTTAAAATATACCGAGTGAAAGGTTACTATTTTGCTTAATAATTCAGCCGACATTTACTATGCAAAATACTGTGTATGTACGAAATTTTCAAAAGGTGCACAGTAACCAGGATTGAATTTTCAAAAAATGTACAATACTTTTATATTAAAATAATGGAATGTATAGTAATTTTCCTTCCTATAAATACCGAAGGAATTCTTCTTTAGAATTCACAATTTCAGATTAAGTTTTCTTAATATAGTAGTGCTAGTGACATAGTGGTGGAAGTAAGAGAGAGAAATAATTTTTTTTGGAAGAAGGTTCTGCTAAAATCCTAAGGTAAGAATACCTCTCTTATATTTTTTAGGGTTATTTTCATATCGTTTTTAGAAATCTATTATTATACTGGAAATAATATTATTTTAAGTTACTATTCTAAATAGTAAAATACTATTTCAATAGTAAATTACTATTCAAATAGTAAATTACTATATACTGTTACTATTTACCTTTACTATTCATGTTTTATTATTTACCGTTACTATTCACGATTTACTATTTACCATTACTATTCATGATTTACTATTTACTATTACTATTCACGTTTTACTATTTACTATTATTATTCACGATTTACTATTCACTATTCAAAATTTACCATTTCTGCTTTAAGTAGTAATCTTAATTTTCATCTTGTAACTATATTAAAATGAAATTGGTATATTTTAGAACTCGGAGATGAGGCGCGCATGGATTTTCAATAACGAATCAGTATACAAGAGGTAAGGGGGAGTGAGATAGAAATATAATATGAAAAGACATAAGAATAATGGGGGGAGTCCCCTACTCCTTTTAAATTTAATAATAATATTATTATTTTAAAATAATAACTATTTTACTTAAAATTTATATAAATTTTAAATTGTGTATCTTGTGTAACTTGATCTAAAATACCTATGCAAAGACCTGGATAACCTATGCGAACTAGACTAAACCTATGCAAGGACTTGGACTATTATGACCTGTATGGACTGAACTATACCTATGCAAAGACTGGATTATATATATGGACTTATATAGACCTGTGCGAGGAATGGACTATAAGGACTCAAAATCAACTCTACTAATTTAAATAACCATTAAAATTTGAATTATATTTATGAGTGATATTTAGTTGATTTGATTTGATTATAATTAACTATATTTGATTTTGATTAATGATATTGTGATTTATAATATTAGGCTGTGATTGATGATATGTAATTATGATTGATAATATTTGTGATTGATGACATTACAATACTTGATTGTGGTTAATGAATGATTAATGACCTTGTGATATGAAGTTTAAGCATATAGCAAGCATGACGGAAAGTTAAAATTCAGTAAGAATTTTCTTACCTTACTCTTTAAATTTTTATTTTAAGAGAAAGTATTTTATCATTTTTTAGTCTTTTATTTCTTCTTATAAATAAATTTCATTAACTTTATTTTTAATCTCTAGAATAAAATCTAGTATTAGAAAGAAGCTATTTTATGAAAATCAGAAGTTGAGATAATTAATACTTGAATTAAAGAAAATTTTTATAGTTTTAAGTATTCTCAGTTAATGATTTTAAAAATTATTTTCTTTTAGAAATCAGAAATTTAAATTGGTTTTCCCCAATGAAATAAATAAAGGATATTTTGTTATAGTCGAGATTTATAAACTCAATCTAGTTAAAATTCAAATTGGGAAAGATTATGTAAATATGTGAAGTTTTTAAGAGAAAGTTTTGAGTTATTTAAGGCTTGGAAACTCAATTTTGGTGAGATCTGAATTCGAAGACTATACTAAATTTATTTCTGTATAACAGAAGTTCAAAGAAGAACTTATGGGAATGTATAGTTTATTGAGATAATTTTGTGAACTTTTATGGTATTTAATAATTGAGTTTCTAAAAGTCTTAACCAACTAAATATGTGAATATTTCATGCATCATGAATCATTAAAGAGAAATGGAATGTGATATTGCCTGGGGATGGATTATAGAAACCGAGGATACATTAGAGGGGGCTTAATTGCGAGCCTTGGGATGAGAGGGTGTGAAAGGGTGCTTCAGGTGACCTGGGGTCGTTCCTTAGTGTCAGGTACTTTCACAATAAAAACTTTCTCAGTCTGACTAGTCTCTAAGTGTTTCCACGCCAGTTGAGCTGTTCATATGCTATGAAGGCATTTATGTTATTATCCGGAATTATGGAACAGAGTAAACTCCTGGTTGGCCCAGTGCAAACTAAAACTTTAAGGGCCCATATGCATAAACTGAATGAGATAGTATTAAAAGCATTACATGTCATACATGTGATTGTGATATTCTGTGTGAATGGTTGTGAATGAAAGTATGATTGTTATGCGTATAAAAACCCTACAATTATAATTAATTGTGTATGAGATTATGAATGATATTATTTTATTAGATTGTGAAAACCCTTATGCTTATGTCTTATCTGTAAAGTATTATATTCTGTTTCTCACTCCTTCTTGTTTGAATTTTGTGTCCAAAATATATATTATGTGATATATAGCTAGCAGTTCAAGATGGAAGGATATGTAATTACAAGAGGGTAAAGTGGTCTCATCCTCAATCAGATAGGTGAAGAGATATGACAAGAGTAGGATTCCAAAACTCGATGGTTCAAGGATTAGGAAATGATTGGTCACATTTGTAGTAGAGGTATAATTTAGTTTTACCTTGCCTTATTACAATATCAAGTTAGATAATTGTAACAAGGTAAAGGTTAAACTTTGATAAACTTTCTCATTCAGATATAATGCTGTAATGATTTATCACTTATGATTTCTATAAATTATTTTATCACTATGGACAAATATTAAAAGACAATGTTTTTTTTTACTTTCAATATTCAAAGGAAATCAGATGTATATACGTCCTTGTATACGCGAGATAAAGAGTGATAAATATGTATATCTTTCTAAAAGTTTTTTATATATATATCATGTATATAAGGGTGTGTTATAGAGACTACATTTAATACCTTCAAATCTAAAGGATTTTCACTATGTAAAAGTGACAGGGCCCGCAAGCGCACGGGTTATGTCGCGTAATATAAAAGATTATCGTTCTCCACAGGGACTGTGTTCAAAGTACCAGTATATTGAAATTTAATTATCCACACAATTAATTTTTAAGATTTTTATAAAATAAAGCACAAATTAAAGTTGCACAGAATATGAAAAAAATAAAATTTACTTGACACTTAAAAAAAATCAGAGTTGAGAATATCTTGGGATTTTGGGGGATTAAGACTCTATTTTATGTTTAATGAATTTTAACTTTTCATAAATAAGAATCGAATTAAGTTTTCCAAGGCGAATTTTCCAAAAGCTAATTAATATGTTCCTCTCGGAATCCTATTAATGTACCTAACCTATGGAAAGCGCTGCTTAATCCTCAGAAAGGCCCATTATCGTTTTATGAAAATCCCTTTTATTTCCTCAAAAGAATTTTGATTACTTTCACGGTTTTACCGAGGTCACAAAAAGCATTTCAAAAATCTTAGGTTTAGTTCAAAGCTTTCCGGTAAAAATAAATCTCTCGATTCTATTTATTACCTAAACTTACTAATATACCCGTAAGTATACAGTTTTAACATTTAGGTTCTTGTTAGGAATTACTAAAAGCATTAAGCATAATTGAACTAAATGGAAAACAGAAATTTATTTAATTTCAAGTCAAAATAACATTAAAATAAAATATTATCATACCCCCTTTATCCCAAGATAATTAATTTAGCTACTCATGAAATAATTTAAATTCACGTAAATAATGGAAAAATAAAACATACAAGACATGGTAAAAATAAAGACTTACGGGTTTCTCCAAAAGCTCAGAATAATTTACCACTGTAATTCCTTGTTGCAATAATTTCTCCACCAATTACAAATTTAAAATCTCACTTTTACAGCCCTCACACTCTTACAAAATAAAAGAAAGAAAAGAAAATAAAAAGAAAGAGAAGAAAAACGGACATAGAAAGAAAAATGGAAAAGAAGAAAACTAAAGAGAAAAGGAGAGAAAGTAACAAAGAAAATAAATCTGATGGTAATTGATGGGAAGAGATGATTGATTCTTGATGCTATGCTCCTGGTTGCTCTCCCTTTTATAGGCGAATGGATGAATGAATCCAGCTAAGGAAACGCGTTAAAATTTGCAAGTGGGAGAAACTTTCGGTGCATGTGAATTCCAGCTGTGCCAACTTGTTTCCAATTTGCATATTTAATATTTCCAATAATTCGGTGCTTGGATTTTAGTGAAGATTGGTGCAGAATGATGAAATTCATAGTGAAAAAATGTTATTTTCCCACAAATCCGAGTGAAAGCTTGCTGGACGGTGTTGGTGAGTGAACTGGACAGCGTGGAGAGGAGTTGCTGTTAGATGGAGATCTGGACGTTGTGGGCTGGACGGTGTTGAATTGATGAAAAGTCTGGGCGGTCTTGAGAGGGTTACTGGGCGGTGTTATGTATTGGAAGAAGAAAGGGAGACGGTGTTGGGAAGTTGGGCGGTGTGTTGAGGTAAGGACGGTTGGGCGGTGTGTTGAGGTGAGGACGGTTGGGCGGTGTGTTGAGGTGAGGACGGTTGTGGATGGAAAGGAAAAGAGTCTGGGCGGAGTTGTGGATTAGGAGCCTGGGCGGTGTTGGTTGATGGATTACTGGGCGGTGTTGGTTTGAGAGAAGTCTGGGCGGTATTGATGGAAAGGAAAGGTGAAGTGGGACGGTGTGTAGTATGGATTAGAAGGGGACAGCGGATAGAAGAGAGGAATGTGGGTCGGATTTTTGGATTGAGGACGGTGTAGAGAGTGACTTGAAGGAAAGTAGAAGGAGGCGGTGTTGATGGAGGTAGTGATCCGGTGTTGCATTTGTGAAGAATTGGGTCGGTGTTTGGAGGAGAACCGATTGGTGATGAAGCTGAATGAAAGGACGGGTGAAGACTTACTGAAGAGCATCTTTCATTCAGTCGGAATTGACTGCAGAAAGACTCGGAACCGTCTGAAACATTCACTCGGCTGTCTCTGAATTTGGACCACTCGGTTAAAGTTCTGCTCGGATTTTGCATTGGAATTCACTCGGACAAATTTATTTACTCATTCAAATGATAAAATCACATCTTCACTCGGAAGTCTGAGTTAATTTCCACTCGGATTTGACTTCACTTTCACTCAGAAACTTGGACTTTGAAGGACTGGAATCTGGCTGATAGAATCCTTCCATGTCCGAGCCTTGCTTTGCTCGGAAATGCATCTTTTTGACCCAACTTACTCGGAATTCCTTTCCTTGGAGACTTCTCACTCGGGCTCAGTGTGAAACTTGAGAGTCTGCCTGAGTGTGATTCATTTCCGGTCGGATTTTTCCTTCCTTGCTAAGAATTACTCGGAAATGCTTTGTTCTACTTGAGAATGTCATTTTCTCTGAGTGAGACCACTCGGATTCCTCCTTAGTCAGCATTTATTCATTTCAGTGGCCTCTTCTACTCGGAATCCATTCACTCGGAACAGGTTTCACTCGGATTAATTGCGATCAGCAAACCTTTCACTCAGATAATAGCTTTGGACATATTTATTGGAGGTCAGTCTCCTTTTTTCACTCGGAATGGATGCAGTCGGGGAGTTTCCACTCGGAATCACCTTCAACCGAGACTTATTCCATTTCAGCATTGGTCCTTCACTCCAGTCAGCTATTTATCACTCAGAATGGCTTTGACAGGGAACATTTCACTCGGATTTTCCTCCAGCAGTGCAGTATTCCACTCGGCAATGCTCTATTCTGAGTCCTTCCACTCGGATTTGGTCATTTCTGAGTTATCCCACTCGGATTTGGCCATTTTGAGTCGGATTTCAGTGCTCTGAGTCGAATTTTTGCTTTCTGAGTCGGATTTCAGCTTTAAAAAGAGAATTCTTTCCACTTTGGGCTTGTTCTTCTTGTTTCTTTATCATTTTATGGTCTTTTTTCTCTTGTTTTTGACCCTTTATTACCTTAATTCCTGCAAAATAACATACCCAAGTAGAATAGAGTGGAAAGAAAGCAAAAATAGCAATAAATAAAGGAAATACAGTGGATAATGACTAAAATTCTAAGCAAACTAGATCTAATTTATTGTATTAAAAAGCACTTATCAAAAAGTCATTTACATAAATAGCCTAGACTGAGCTTATGAGTATTATTGACTCCAACCATTCTTGGCTTAAGTACAACCTATGCTTCTGAGTATTCTTGAATCCAGCCACTCCTGGCTTGAGCACAACTCATGCTCTAAGTATTCTTGACTCCAGCCACTCTTGGCTTAAGCACATCTTGTGCTTCAACACACCAGACCTCTCTAGATTCCTATGAGTATTATTTTGCAGCACCCACTCCTGGGGTAGACCCAAGTATTCTTTCACAAGCCACTCTTGGCTTAAACCCTGAGTATTCTTTCAAAAGCCTCTTCTAGCCATCAGTGTTTCACACACTAACAGAGTCTGGCAACACATCAGACTTGTACTACCAGAGGATTGGAAAAATTATTTTAAATAAAATAAGCCCCTTGACTTGGCAAAGCTAAGTGATAAACCAAGAAATGGGTTCGTGAAGAAAGAAAGGGTTTATTTTCCCATATGGCTCAATACATTTAGAAAGTGAAAGATGATTGGAAAATGTACTGAGCCAGAAAGCATGACTTGGGATAGTATGCTATTAAGCACACAAAGGCATACCCCAAGTTACTATGGCATCTAAGTAGGAAGATGATTGCACATAGCGAGCTTTCTTTGTCTTCATGGCAGATCTTCCAGGTATAGTTACTCGTTCTTGAGTATATTGCCATCTCTTCATTTCTCGTGAGCTTTAGTACACGAATGTCTGGTGTTCGTTCATGATCTTTTCTTTTTCCTTCATCACACTTTGATTAGTGTTTTCTAGCTTATATTCTTCTTCTTTTCTTAAGCTCTCTCTCTTTTTCAATTCTTCATTTTTACACTCTCTTGTGTTTCTTTTTCTGCTTTAGCTCTCCATATTTGTTTTTGTTCTCTTCTTGTTTTCTATTTTTGTGTATGGAGAGAGCTATCTGATGAAGAGATTGATTCCGTTTATATAGAATCATCTTGTTAAGCTCAGGGAGAGGCTGTCAATTATATGACCGTTGAGAGGGTTGTTGTACAAGGGATAAAAGCCTTTCTTGTTGGACTTGCACAAAGAGTAAGAGCTTTTGTTGTCAGAGAGAGATATTTTGTACACGCAATATAAGTTTAAGAGCTTTGAGATGTGTGCAGACGTAGGTAGAGTAGAGGTAGCATAAGTTTCATGAAAAGGGAAAGCTTTGATTCAGGAAATCTCTGAATGCGTAAGATAGATGTGAAACTTACATACTTTTCAAACTAGATTAGAATCCACCCTGTTTAGTCAATCTTTCTTTCAAGAATATTTTCTTTAAGCTTCAATAGAGATGACTTGTGACCGTTGATGCTTCATGTATCAAACTACTTCTAAAATGATTCAGAAAGAGGAGACAAAAGTATGATGCTTTCATATATTCTGAACCTTGAATGATTCTTTTGTAGCTTAATCCTTATGTTTCCTAAAACACTTAAATACCTACATCAAATACTAACACACAACTTTATTTAAGTTAGAATACATAATGTTAGTTATCAACAAATTTCATAGAATCTAGTTTAAAAAGGATTTCGACTTCGACCAGACTTTTCTTCAACATCATATTTGATATTTCAGTATCTGTTTATGTCATTTTTCTTTTCTATGTGAATTTTTGCCAAGTTAATATTGTATTACTAAAAAATAAAATTCAACGAAGAAAACCCTAAATCACAATATTATTGTAATTATTAACTAATAATATTTAATCAATTCAATTAAAAATAAACAAAAATTAAATTCAATTAAGAACTAATAAACAAAAATTTAATTAAAAAAATATAGATATTAGCGATGGACAAAGAGACAGGTTCCGTCATTAATAAATAGCACACTAGCGACAGGTCACAATGGTCACTATGCAACCAGTAATAGCGACCATTGTTACACGTCGCTAGTGTGCTATTTATTAGCGACGGCTAGACGTGGTCGCTACTTAGCTAGTAATAGCGACGGTGTAACGTGGTCGCTACCTAGCCAGTAATAACGATGACGTAACGTGGTCACTGTCTAGTCAGTAATAGCAACGGCTTAACGTGGTCGCTGTCTAGCTAGTTGTAGCGACGACATTGCGCGGTCGCTATATAGCTAGTAATAGCGACGGGGTACTTCACCAACATAGGGACCCGATTAGGGACAGCGTGACCCCGTCAAAACCTCTATGATGGGGTGCTCTCTTCATCGTTGTTGTGTCAGCGATGATGGTGGTAGCAACGATATCTTGTCTGTCATAATTTCTGTCACTTATATGTTTAGCGACGGAAATTTCATGATTTAGCGACGGGTTTGGAAGGTCGCTAATAGGTTTTTTAGTAGTGAAAAATAACGACAAAGCTACACTCTAAAGGAGGAGACACCTCTAGCATAAGTGAATAACAGGCTATTCAATGCACTAGTCTTAACACCACAAAACTTTCTTCAATATCAGCTCCTACATTTGATTAAAAAAATTAGCACTAGCATTGCCTTTTCTCAACGTATAAGATAAAGTGATTTCCTAGTCCCTGTCTAAAAGAGATCTAATCCTATGACTAATAGAAAAATGACAATGATGAATAGGCGTTGGCTGCAACCTCATAAGCCAAATAGCTTTAAATAATCTATATAACACATAACCTTCCTGAATCCCTTATCCCAAGCAAGTTGAAGACCAAAACACAAACAAGAAGCTCAACAAATAAATTATCACTAGCACCCAAGAATCCCTTGAAACCATAAATCCACTTACTATATTATCACGTAACAAACCACCCATAGAAGACTTTCCCAGATTCCCACGAGAGCAAACATCCACATTAAGGCACATATAATCAATGGGAGGATGGATCCATTGAACCCAATGATCCACCCTTGGAGGAGAATTACATTCACCAATGAACCCATAATCTACCAGGTAGTGAAGTATCACACTTACTAACCATCTTGTGAATAGAATCTTCCACTTGTAAAACACTAAACACCTTTCCTTGGAACATATTGAGATTTCTATTAACCCAAATATTCCATACAATGACAAAGAATAAATGCCTTCCTTGCTTGGCACACTGCTCTACCCAATCATGGAAAGGAAGAAGAATATCTTCAGGCTTCATGTGAAACTCATTTGATCCCATATGACTTGTGTTAAGTTACAATATCGTAAGGTGTTAGGAATGATATATTAGTTAGGTAGAACTTTGTTATATTGTTAGTTAGTTTAATGTTTGTTAATCAGTTGTTAAGTCATAATTCATTTTCCTATAAATACTTTGTACCTTAAACTTGTAAACCATCTTCTCAATATTCTCTAATACAATAAGTGATTACTTTTGTGTTTCCTTTCTCTTTTGGGAGTCTTATGACAAGTGAGGGAAATTCCTTGAAAATCTCAAGTTTCATAGTACAAGGCATACATGATATCCTCCTCAAAAGTATTGTAACGCATACAAACAACAGAAGATGCTATATATACCTCGACAATTTCGTTGGTAAAGAATTGAGAACAATTAACCAAAGTTAAAATTTCACACTTCCAAATCCACCTCCAATCCCCTAAGTGCTAGATTAGGCCATAAGCAAGCAACTAAGAATATGTATCCATCACAAAAAAAGACAATTCCTTCATTCCTTCTTAACTCGCACATCATTCACCTCCTTATTAAGAAAAAGCACCATGCTATTAAAACATCATTGTAACCACAACATTTGAACCCAGAAAGGTCCATTCCATACATCTTTCACACAAAGTTAAGTATCATGGATTTGAACAAAATCCATATGATTACAAAGATGAGAAGCAATTCCCCCTTAATCATCAAGCCAGAAAAAGACATTTCCAAGTACTTAATCTCAAGCCATACCAATTTGTAAGAATCCAAAAGCCTTTAGAATTAACATCCAAATACAAGATTGTTGCTACCCAATTTCGTCTGGGTTCCCATTTCAAAAATAAAAATAAAAAGGAAACACATTTTAAATCTTTTATCTAAAGGGATCTTAAAAATATGTGTTTTGTTAAATAAATTTTTTAAAGGGAAATAATAAATAATAAAAAAATAAAAAATAAAGAAAAAAGGAAAAAGAAAAAAACAAATAAAAAATAGACTAGATTTAGTCCCACATTGAATGCTTTAAAATTAGAATTTACTAAATTCTAAAAGTTGTTAGTGTTATTTAGTCCCACATTGAATACTCTTATGGGAGCTTGCTTGTTAAATTACTATATAAGGAATACCTTGTAACACTTTGGAGACACACAAAAATGTACATACCATCTTTAAATTTATGATTGAAATACGTATATACCATCTTTAAATTTATTTAAAGCATATATTGATAAAAATAATGTATATACAACATGTAAGTTTGTTCTTCTAATATATATTATATAAACAATTTTATTGGTGTCGTGAGATACATTACATCAATAAAATTGCTCTAAAAAATTAATGAATAACTTTATTGGTGTCATGGGATACATTACATCAATAAAGTTGTTTTAAAAATTATATGAATAATTTTATTAGTGTTATGGGATACACTACACCAATAAAGTTGCTCTAAAAATCATAAATAATTTTATTGGTGTAATGAGATACATTACATCAATAAAGTTGCTCTAAAAATTTAATAAACAATTTTATTAATCTCGTGGGATATATTACATCAATTACAGTTGATTTAAAAATTTAATGAATAACTTTATCGGTGTCGTGGGATACATTAGATCAATAAAGTTGCTCTAAAAAATTATATGAATGATTTTATTGGCATCGTGGGATATACTACACCAATAAAGTTATTATAAAAATCATATCGACGTCGTGGGATACATGATACTGATTAAATAAAATCATAAGAGTTTTTTAACAAGAACTACGTAAGTCTGATTTTCCATTTCACCTGGGAATACATAGGAGCAAGATTAATTCTTGTCAGGCCTATTTTTTAAAAATTAATTTTTTATGTAGCTATTAATTTGTTTATTTCTTTATTATTGGGTCACTTTTAAATTAATAAAAAATAATTATGTCATTTAATTAAGGTGCTGTTTCTTTGGAACAGACGAATAGGGGTGCTAATACCTTCCTTATTCGTAACCAACTCCCAAACTTAGAGCTCTAAATGGTTTTTTTAATATTTTACCTTTTTAAAATAAAAACAAAATCTTAGTTTTGCGACTCCATACATTTTTATAAATTATTTTCGAAAAATGAAACTTGTTGGAATTATTATCCAGTCGTCAATATGACAACAAAGATCATTTTCACGAACCTCACCCAAAACATCATGATCCAAAGTATATTTGGATATAAGAACCTTAACCCAGAGTTTCTTCTGATCACTTAACCAACGTGCCAACTTATCCAACTCATTGCTACAAGACACTTCCTTTAAAAGGAAGAAATCCAATTAAAATTTAAAAATAAGAAGTTTAAATTTTATTTTAAATGATAAGTAACTCCAAGTTCTAACAAAAGTAACAGGAAACATCCCCAGCAGCGTATCAATTTTTTAAAAAAAAAAGAAAAAGAAAAAGAGTAATGGTTGTTACACGCAGTGGGTTTCTGGTTCCTGCTCTGAGTCGTGAGTGGCATTCACAGCCGTAGCGGAATTGAATTAGATAACGCTTTCCTTTCAACACCTCTCCATTTTATTATTGCGTGGAATCGTATTTTCATGTTATTGATGCTTATTATGGTATGGAGTTTGAAGTTTGAGTTCCTTTTAATCAATAATATGAAATTAAATTTTTCTTCCTCATAAGGTTAAGGTCTTAATAAGTTCATTCGCATTCCTCTTCTCTGTTTTCTTCTTAACCTAATTCTTCAATAGTGAGCACAGAGCGCGCCATTCCCTCCTTCGATATTTGATTAATTAGGTCTCGGTTATTACTAATTACATATTCCCATTTGTGATTTGTGATTTGTGTGAATGAATGTTACCTTACTCATTGCTCCTTCCTCACCACGCAGAACTATTTGCACGAGACGAGAAGCATGCCAACAGACACATTCTTGACTTGATTCTTCACTCTACAAAACTACATATATTATTTACGATTTATATACCTTATATTATTTATGTATATATTATAAAAGTTCCTAAAGAACTTATATTTTAAACATCCCAGAAGGATGTATAAGGTTAAAAAAAAAAGGTTCCTGAAGAACATATTTTAAACATCCTAAAGGATGTATAAGATTATATCTATATCATAAAAAAATAGGTTCCTGAAGAACTTATTCATAAACATCCCCGTAGGATGTATAAAATTGATAGTTAAATAATTCAGAATTCTTGAAGAATTCTTGAAAAAAAAATTATTAGTAGTTCCTGAAGAACTATAAAATTTAAAATAATAATAATAGTAATAAATTAAATATTGTTACATTTTGTTCCTTTTAAATTGCTTTAAATGTAACTTCACATATGCTTCTTTGAATGAGCATTTTATAAATTAAATTCCTTGATTACCTACTGCACATGATTATTACTTTACATCAATAATTGTTACCTTTATTTGTTGTTCTTATTATTCTATATTATTAAAATAGCTCATGCGTTATATACTTCACGTGTATTTTGCTTCCAATTGCTACATTGCTACTGTGACTTCACGTTCCATTTATTTAATATACCTTATGATTTAGTGGATTATTAATTATATCATTAAATGATTATTTTTTCTCATAATTAATATTTATAATTAATATAATATATTTTATTATATATAAAAATGTTAATAAATAAGATAGTATTTATAAGGATTTGAACTCAGGACTTATAACATGATAAGTTATCAATCCACCATTAGACCACTAGTATCGAAATGGTATCTTATGAAAATATTAAAATTTTTATTACCGGATCATTTATTGAATTTATAAGTTAAGTTACTCTACCTTTTTTTAACAAAAATAAAAATAATATATATATACATATATCTCTTAATCATTATTAACTTGTTTTACTACTAACTTATTTATAATCTTTTATATAGATATAATTATGTCAAATATTACCAACCTTGAGTTCGCGGCTCTTGACATATCTGGAAAAAATTATCTATCATGGACACTAGATGCTGAGATCCATTTAGATGCAAAAGGTCTTGGAGACACGATTAAAAATGGAAATTAGGCATCCAGTTAAAACAAGGCTAAAGCCATGATATTTTTACGTCACCATATCCATGAGGGTTTAAAAAATGAGTACTTAACAGTTAAAGACTCTCTCATTTTGTGGAATAATCTAAAAGAGAGATACGACCATCAAAAGGATATAATTCTTCCAAAAGCCCGTTATGAATGGATGCATTTGCGCTTTCAAGATTTTAAAACTATAAATGAATATAATTCTGCGCTATTTAGAATTACTTCAAAATTGGAGTTATGTGGAGAAAAGATCACTGAAAGTGATATGTTAGAGAAAACATTCTCCACTTTTCATGCATCCAGTATGCTCCTACAGCAGCAATATCGCCAAAAGGGCTTTACAAAATATTTTGAATTAATTACTTGTCTCCTTATGGCTGAGCAAAATAATGAATTGCTTATGCAAAATCATGAATCTCATCCAACTAGAACTGCTCCATTCCTAGAAGTGAATGTAGCAACACACAATCATCATACTCATGGTCGTGGTCGTGGCCATAGTCGCGGTCGTGGACAAGATAATGCTCGGGGACATGGTATTGGTCGTAGTCGTGGATATGGTTATGGCTGTGGTCATGGTCAAAGTGATAAGAGATCATCATTCACATGGAAAAATAAAGAACATATGAAAAAAAGGGCAGATGCTCAAAATAGCGAACAAACTAAAAATATCTGCTATCGTTGTGGTAGCAAGGGACACTGGTCTCAAGTTTGTCGCACACCAAAGCATCTCGTAGATCTATACCAAAAATCCTTTAAAAATAAAGGGAAAATAATAGAGACAAATTTTACTGGTATAGATGATGATTTCTCTGATTTTAGTGTTGATGATTTTCTTACTCTTCCTGAAGAAGACATTGACCACTCGGTTGGAGAAGGGAGTGCCCCTAAATAAATTATTTTATTGTTTCGTGTTTTGTTGTAAATTTTGTCTTTATCAATAAAATTTTGTTAAATAGTATTGTCAATTATATTTTACTCATGATTTATTTTTATTTATTTAATGAAGAATGAATGCTCATGTGAATGACGGAGATATATGTCTCGCAGACAGTGCAACAACTCATACCATTCTCAAGAATGAGAAATATTTTTACCATATAGTAAAATAAGAAGCCAATGTTAATAATATATCTGGTAGTATAAATATAATTGAAGGCTCTGGTAGAGCCAGTATTTTGTTACCTGAAGGAACAAAATTGCACATTGAAAGTGCATTATATTATAAGAAGTCTCAAAGAAATTTGTTGAGTTTTAAGGATATCTGTAGAAATGGATATCATATTAAGACCACAAATGAAGGAAAAGGTGAATATCTTTACATCACAAAGTTAATTTCTGATAAGAAATGTATATTGGAAAAATTGCCTTCATTTTCCTCCGGTTTGTACTATACTTATATTAGTACAGTTGAAACAAATGTTATTGTAAACCAGAAGTTTACAAATAAGAATGACTTTGTTATCTTGCATGAACGATTAGGCGATCCTGGATCAATTATGATGTGAAAAATAGTTAAGAATTCAAATGGTCATTGTTTTCCAGTAGATAAATTATGCAAACTAAGAATTTCTCATGTGCTGCTTGTTCTCAAGGAAAATTGATCATTCGTCCATCACTCATGAAAATTGGGAATGAATCACTCACATTTTTAGAGCGTATACAAGGTGATATTTGTGAACCAATACACCCTTCATCTGAACCATTTAGATATTTTATGGTTTTAATTGATGCATCAACTAGATGGTCACATGTTTGCTTATTATCAACTGGCAACCAGGCGTTTGCGAGATTACTAGCTCAATTAATTCATTTAAGAGCTCATTTTCCTGATTATCCAATTAAGAAAATATGCCTTGATAACGCTGGTGAATTCACATCTCAATCATTTAATGATTATTGTATGTCCATTGGAATTGATGTTGAACATCCTGTAGCACATGTTCATACACAAAATGGACTTGCTGAATCATTGATTAAACGTTTGAAATTGATAGCAAGACTATTGTTAATGAGATCAAAACTCCCAATTTCAACTTGGGGACATGCAATCTTGTATGCAGCAGCACTTATTTGCATCAGGCCTACAAGTTATCATGAATATTCCCCTTTATAATTGGTTCATGGTAAATAACCAAATATTTCCCATCTAAGAATTTTTGGAAGTGTGGTATATGTTCCTATTTCTCCTTCACAATGCACTAAGATGGGACCTCAAAGAAGGTTGGGAATATATGTTGGATATGAAAGTCCATCCATAATAAAATATCTTGAACCTTTAACAGGTGATTTATTTACAGCTTGTTTTGCTGATTGTCATTTTGATGAATCTGTTTTCCCACCATTAGGGGGAGAAAATAAACAGTTGGACAAAAGGATTAGCTGGAATGAGATATCTCTATCACATCTTGATCCTCGAACAAAGCAATCTGAACTAGAAGTTTAGAAAATAATTAGTTTGCAAAATTTAGCAAACTAATTACCTAATGCATTTGCTGATCCAAAAAGAGTGACTAAGTCACACATACCAGCTGTTAATACTCCAATAAAGATTGATATCCCTGAAGGACAATCTAAATTTGTAAATGAGTCTGAAGCCAAAATAAAACGTGGCAGACCTGTTGGTTCTAAAGATAAAAATCCTCAGAAAAGAAAAGTAAATAAAAAGGATGGTCGAATCGAGGATATAAAGACTCCAGTAGAGTCTCCTGACATAATCAAAGTTTCAAATCCAGAAGAAACCAAGGTACCTGAAATTGATAAGAATAAAGAGATCTCTATAAATTATGTCATGGATGGAAGACAATGGAATCGACATGAAGTCGATGTTAATGAAATTTTTGCATTCAAAGTAGCTCTTGATATTATAAATGATGATAAGAATCATGAGCCAAAATTTGTTAAGGAATGTACACAAAGAAATGATTGTCCCAAATGGAAGGATGCAATGCAAGAAGAGTTAAACTCACTTACAAAACGGAAAGTTTTTGGACCTGTAGTCCAAACACCTAAAGGTGTAAAACCAGTGGGGTACAAATGGGTCTTTACGAGAAAAAGAAATAAAAATGGTGAAATTGTGCGATATAAAGCAAGACTTGTTGCACAAGGATTCTCACAAAGACCTGGTATTGATTTCGAAAAAACATATTCACCAGTGATGGATGCCACTACTTTTCGATACTTGATAAGTTTGGCAATCCGTGAAAGGCTTGACTTACGCCTTATGGATGTTGTTGCAACATATTTATATGGATCACTTGAAAATGACATATATATGAAACTCCTTGAAGGATTTAATTTGCCTGAAGCATACAAGACAAATCCTCGAGAAAATTATTCAATTAAATTGAATAAATCTCTTTACAGACTGAAACAATCTGGACGTATGTGGTATAATTGCCTCAGTGAATATTTGTTGAAAGAAGGGTATAAAAATGACCCGATTTGTCCATGTGTTTTTATGAAAAGATTGGGAAAAGAGTTTGTTATAATTGCAATTTATGTAGATGATTTAAACATCATCGGAACTCTTAAAGAGCTCTCAAAGGCTATAAATTGCTTAAAAAAGGAATTCAAGATGAAAGACTTGGGAAAAACTAAGTTTTATCTCGGATTACAATTAGAATATTTAAAGGAAAGAATTTTAATGCACCAAAAGACCTATACAGAAAAGGTGCTAAAGCGGTTCTATATGGACAAATCACACCCATTGAGCAGCCCAATGGTTGTAAAGTCACTTGAAGTGAGCAAAGATCCTTTTCGACCTCAAGAGAAAAATAAAGAACTACTTGGTCCTGAAGTACCATATCTCAGTGCAATTACTGATGTATCTTGCTAGTCATACACAACCTGATATATCATTTGCTATCAATTGTTAGCAAGATATAGTTCTTTACCCACAAAAAGGCATTAGAATGGGATTAAACACATATTCCGATAGAGGTACAATGGACATGGGTTTATTTTTTCCATATGTATCTAAGGCAAACCTAGTTGGTTATGCTGATGCTGGGTATCTATCTGATCCTCATAATGGTCGATCACAAACAGGATGTGGTGATACAGCAATTTTATGGAGATCCATAAAACAAACGATCATAGCAACATCATCTAATCATGCTGAAATCCTAGCATTACATGAAGCAAGTCGAGAATGTGTTTGGTTGAGGCCTATGATTCAACATATTCAAGAAACTTGTGGCTTGCATGCTGGAAAACTACCACCAACAATCTTATGTGAAGATAATGCAGCTTGTATTTCTCAGTTAAAGGAGGGCTATATTAAAGGAGATAGGACAAAGCATATTTCACCAAAATTTTTATTTACTCATGATCTTATAAAGAATGGTGAAATAAATGTCCAGCAAGTCCGATCATACGAGAATCTAGCAGATATCTTTACAAAATCATTATCAACCAAAGTCTTCGAGCAACTAGTATAGAAGATTAGTCTTCAACGCTTACATAAGTGTTTTGATACGGGGGAGAATTAAATATTTGTAATTTATTTATTTATTCTGTTCATCAATTTACTTTGTAAAGAATACTGTACTCTTTTTCCTTCACTAGGTTTTTATCCCACTGGGTTTTTCCTAGTAAGGTTTTAACGAGGCACATTCTAAAATATGGACATCCAAAGGGGGAGTATTATGAATATTATATTTGTTGGATGTCCCCCCCCCCCCCAAGTTCTATAAATAGAGCTTGGGTTAGCCATTAATGGTAACTTAACAACTTCATTTCTATTCTCTCATTTCTCTCTTCAAATTCCCTTTCCTCTATAATTCTTCTTCCTTCATAATTTCTAGCTTATTTCATAACAAATAATACTTTTTTTAAATAATGAGAGCTGAAGTTTAAACTTATAACTTAGGTTAAGTTATTTAAACTTCTACCACTAGTATGTCGATCCTAGGAGATTTAATATATTAAAAAAAACAAAAGCTTAAATGTATTGTGTTTCATGGGCTCACCAGCAGGGACGGATCTATATATAAGATGTTGGGGCTACTACCTTTACTGACTCTTTTTTTTTTCTTAAAATTTTATGTAATCATGCCAATCACTCCCATTAAAAAAGTTATATATGTGAGAAAATATAGTCTTTACTATGTAAATTTTTTGGCATCCGTTATTGTTCACTTACATGAGTGTTTATAAATGTATTTATAAATCATCTATTAATAAAGTCTGTGCATAGATAAGATTTAAATCTGTAATCTCATATCCATTAATATAATTATTGAAAGACTAGAATAATGATGTAGTAATTTTAAAAAATTAAATAACAATTTTACTTCTTCTATCTTATTGATATTTACTCCCCCAGTCTTCTTATAAGATATTATCATTTTACACAAATTAAGAAATTTAGTTACTTTAAATAAATTTATTAAATTTGTCAATTATTCTTGTTATGCTTTTAAAATTATCCTTGACATTAACAAGGACAAAGAAATGAAATTTTCAATTTTTATTAATAATTCAGAGAGAAGATGTATCTTAAAAAAGAAAAGAAAAGATGTAGTTAATAAAAGTATTTATGACAAAAATAATAATGATCTGGCTGGTGTGCGAGGGGTAAAGTAGCTCTCTCGCAAACAATATTAAACCTCACTGTCACTCAAATATTATGTTGCCTCAGTGGGAGTCCGTTATTATATAACATAGGTTCAGTGGAAACACTGTGCCCTTCAGTTGTTTGAATAACTCAAACCAAGGTGAATTGGACAGACTGGGGTTGTACCTACAAAAAATACTTTGATGCTTAAGTCAGTGTTTTGTTATAGCAGAGTAATAATGAGTGATTAGTCCGTAAATTAATGAAAATAACTAATGTGTCTTGCTAATGAATACTCTTATTTATAACTCTCATCATGTGTAACTTGTGATTTGACAATTGTTAGGATTGTAGGCTTTGCTCATAAGCAAGTTGGCCACTTGCGCTCTAGCATGGTGTTAATTTTTCTGCCCGAGGTTTGATCTCATGGGATACCAGTCGTTATAGTGATTTGACTCTTGTTTCCTTAAACTCGTTACCTTTTAAGCCGTTCGGTGTCACCTGCTCGTGGGGGCCGGTATAGACACCGGATCAAATAATAAACACACATTGTAAATTGAAATGAGTTTTATAAAAAGACTAAGAAGTTATAAAAACATATATAAAGGACCAAGAAAAAACTTTAGATATCATCTTATAAAAAGAACTAGATAAAGTACTATTTAGAACTTGTATGAAGTTAAAGTTTAGAAAAGCTTTTTTATACATAAAATAAAGCTTTTATAACAATTAAAACTATTTGATTTGGTATTTTTTTTATAATTCCACCAAAATTTAATTGTAGCAAATCAAATATTATTGAGAAAGTGAATGAAGTTAGTAGACCGTGGAGACTATGAATGTTGAAAACCATTCCTAATAACTTTTACATTAGTCTTTAATAATATATAATACAAAAGTGATGTTATAACATAGGTGATGTTTATACATGTCCTATCATTAATAATAGGGTAGTAGTTCATTTTAAAACGCTTCGTGTTGAGGGCAATCCTAAAATTAAGACTGAGGCGAAATGAAATGAATCATAGACACCATTTTATATTATCACATGGTTATATATATATATATATATATATATATATATATATATATGAACTGGTCTAAACCGGGATCAACGATCCGGTGTGGGACCAGCCACAATAGTCAACTGATAAGAGTGATTTATACATCGGTACAATGGGTATACGATATTCTATCCGATATCCCAGTGGGAGATATCGATCTCAATGTCCTGGAGATCCTTCACACCAAGCTTTCGCATTGACGAAGGGCGAAAGGTGGTGTCACCTGTAAAGACTCTCCGACGCTCAAGTCAGTAACCAGGAAAGGATTCAAGGTTATCGAGCATAAGTTTTAGAATGAATCTAACGTACCAGACTAGTGAAATCCTTGGTATTTATATACGTGCATGGAGAATGAAGAGTCTCTAGGGTTAGGGGACCAATAGTACACTATGCAGCGTATGATTCTGACACATGACGTGGGTGGCTCCACGTCTCTTGCGAACGTCCCTCCGTACCTGTACCTTGTACTTTTTATTGGGTGACATGGAAGTTTTCTGGTGTGCGAGGCGCTGACCTGAACAATCCGGTATAGAAGAACGTTTGATACGGATAATAGTCCGGAGGTTTTTACCTACGACATCGGTGAGCTGGCGGGACGGAAGAAATGACGCCTTTGCCCAAATGCCAGTATCGAGATCGGATCATTTGTCCCCTAGCTTGTGTAAGGGATTGAGTAAGTTGCTCATACGAGCTACGTTACCTTACCGAGTTACGAATGTAGATACCGGCCCCAATAGCTTCTTTCTGGGGTTCCCTTTTGTAGGTATGGACACCGACCTCAGACACTGCCTTGCTTTCGTGTAAATACTTAGAAAATCTTTTGAACAGAAGGTATTGTGGAAGAGGAGAAAATGAAAGATGGAGGAGAGGGTAAAAAGTGAAAAAAAAGAGATGAACAATGGGAAAATGAAACTTACCCTTTTACCCTTAAAAGAGCTCAAAACAATGTTGTTTGATAGACCAAGAAAGAATCACGCCTACACTTAACTATTATTGACTGTGATTCGTAACTCTGAGATCCCACACGTAACAGCTATAATCAAATTTCTTCTATATCAAGTAGCGCAAAAGAAAGTATTACGACTGTCAATTAACTACTACTATTAATAAATGATTGATTTATGTGATACTTAATTCTTTTATACAAATTCTATGCAAAATGATACTTATTGGAAGCATTAATCTAAACTTAATATAATTATTTATGATAAAAGATATTATACTGGTCCAGTGGGGATCCGGTATTATACCCTCGATTCTAGTGGGGAGTGAAGGTCTTGGAGTGATCCTTGGTACCAAATCACCAGCCTTTACGCGTTGTAGAGGTGAAAAGGGGTGTCACCTGTAAGGACACTCTGATGCTCAAATCAGTGAAAGTTCTAAGGAATTTTAGAGCTCAAGCGTAAGGTTAGAGAGAATGTACCTCCTTTATGTTACGCTGGTGCATGGATATTTATACTTGGGAAGAGTGAAAAAGCCTTCTTGCTCACTAAGTCTTCTGTACATAGTGTCAATACTTACCCTGCTATTCTGCAGTAAAGCTGATTTATGATGGTGACGTTTTGCAGCGGTTCTACCTACCCCTCAGTCACTTTACAAGTGACTTGCTCAGTATGTTAGGTCATAGGTCAACTTTGAACCTCCAGTATTGAGTGATTAACTCTGATGTTAAACCGACTCGGTATGTGAGATGCGGACGTTGAGAGAATAGTTCACATCAGTCATCATGTCACATCGGTTCTGAGTGTGAGATTTTGGCTAGATTATCTTTACGTCCAGGGGCTGTTCTCCGGATCAATACTCAAAAAAGTCTAACTCAATTAGTAAATAGTTGAACTTTTTTAAGTGATGTTAAAAATTTAAATTGCATTATATATATATATATATATGTTTTTGTTAAAAAAATAAATTTCATTTTGATAATCTTATATCAATCTTTAGTTTCGGAAAAAAAGTGATATATACACAGTATAAACTTTCGAAACAATAGGTAATGATGATCAATATAATTTTGTGTTATTGTGATTATTGTGTTTTAAAAATAAAGTATTCTGAACGTTAGGTAATGATGATGAATTCCTTAAATGCTAAATAGACCTCGTCTTTATAATCATTGTTCGGTGCGGCATCGGTCTTTTTTATGCTTTTATATCTTGAAAAATCGATCTGCATGACAGCATCTATAGCAATCAAACGCACATAGCAATGGATTTGAATTGGTTTCAGGCCCTGTCTATGTTTGTGCCTCCCCTTTTATAACAGGTTATGGACTGCAACGTTAGTTCAACGGAAAAATTAATAAATTGGTAATAAGTACAATTTGTTTAAACTAATAAATTGATATATGATTGAATAGTAAAAATTTGTCAAATCAATAAATTGTTGATTTTAAACGATTAAGTAAAAAAATATGTTTTTTACCTTTTTGTGATGTTTTGGTAGTATTTTAGACATTTTTTTGTTATGTTTAGATAATAGTTTAAGCTTTTGTGTGTAGTTTTAAATGTTAAAATCTATAAATAGTATATTTAATTTAATTTTTAGTATTACGTAATAATTATATTATTTTTTATTAATATTATTTTATATAAAATATGATTTTTATTTCAAGAATATTATTTTAGATATATTTTTATTAAAAATGATTATTTTATTAATATCAGTTTAACTATAGTTTGATTATTGAACTATAAACCAGTAATTTGATCAGTTCAATAACTGGTCCAATTTTTAAAATATCTAATTTTCTTAAAGTGAAATACAATAGATATTTTAAGTAAAACAATATAATAATATGCATTAAAAATACAGTGTTTAAACATGTTTTCTCGAAGGGATTTGGATCTTTTACAAGGGTTTTTCTATTAATAGTGCCCTTGAGGAAAAAATTTACGAATCTGGGGCTCTTTTTGAGGATATTATGTGTCTAGGGCACTTTTGTATGTCACTGTTGGAAAAACCACATGGGTGTTGCCTATCAAATATACGACACATCCACAAACAACCACATGGCTCTATCGCATCCCAAACGTACGACACACCTGTGGTGCATCTCCTACTGCGACACCCCTTTCTGTGGTGCACATTAAACATGCGACACCCACGTTGTGGTGCATGTCGCATAGGCACCACACCTTTGTATGGTGCATCTCCAACAAGCACCATAAGTTCTATAAATACTTCCCATTCCCAATCTAAAAATCGCTCAAATCCGATTCAAAAATGCTAACACCATTCCAAGAATTTATTTTTAGGCTTTTTAAAATATTCAATATGAATTATATGCCAGATGGGGATTCTAATTATAATTTATCTTCTGAGGTACATAATAGTGATTTATGTGAGGATGACGAGTTATTAATAGCAGATTCAGATACTGAGGATGATGTTGGTTGAGGAGCTCTATTAAGTGTTGGTGGATCATCTAATATGATCGCTTGTCAACCCTCTGATAAATTATTTTGAAAGTTCATATATTTATTTTGAAATTAAATTTGGTTTACACGTGTTTATTTTACTTAACGTAGGTATTGTTGAGACGGCGTTTTGGAACGCGACGCTACATTATCAAAATCTTAATTTAGAACATGTTGATGAAGAAATGGATTTTAATGATTGCAGTAGTTAGAATGTTGGGGATGAGTTGTCTATGGGATTAGAATTTAAAAGCAAAAGTGCATTAAAATAATATACGATGAAAATGCATCAATCGTATATTGTTGTGGAGTCGAAGCCAAATAAGTTTGTTGTGAAGTATCCATATCAAGCTACTGGATATGTGGTTGGCGAATACATACAATTCTATCCAAAAAATCACTCAAGTGGGTTATTAGTCAATATGGTGGCCCATATACTAGCGTCGCCAAGGGTGTGCATTAGGGGATAGGAAACAAGGCCTATGTATTCCATGGTTGGGCCTTGGTGGATTACGTCAAACATGCTCAACTTGATCTTTAATTTGTGATTCGTCGACGGGGTCTTTAACTTGTTGTGGAGCTCGTCCAGTTTCCGATGTAGCGTGTTTAAGTCAAACATTTAGGGTACGAATCCAGATGAACTACCTATATCAAGCCCCTAGTTATGTTGTAGAGGTGCTGCTGAGGTCATCAAATTTTGAACGTAGAAAGATGGTGTCACTTCTGGTGATTCTGGTACGTAATGAGACAATGATGGTTGACCGGAATGGAAACCTCCCCCAAAATCTATGAAGAATTGTGGCACATCAAACATGGTTAGGTTCATGTATTCATTTGTGCTCATCGGCTGTTGTGTGGATTGTGAAGGATTATAGTACGTTGGCCATGGTGATGTCAGAGGCTACTACGATGGAACAAAGTAATGCGCAGTCTGTTGAGAAGGTAGGGATGGTATAATGAACTGTTCATCTGGCTCTTGTAGTTTCCAACAGAGTATCCATTCACGTTCTACATGAGTCCCATGCATTTCTACATTTGCCTCCACAAATGATGCCTCCTTTGTAGGCATAGGTGCATGCACTTTGGCCTCCAGAATCTTGCCTTCTTTGTTCATTGACATTAATATGTTTTCTGTTTCCCCCTGAATTGAATCCAATACAAAAGTAGGAGGCTTTGATGGGTTGTAACCCTCCGACGATGAAAGGTATTGTATAACCTCCAGGCTGTCATACTGAAATCAAAAAACGCATTTGTTAATTATAGAAAAATACAAAAAAAAATGTGACACACATTTGTTAAAATCCTTACTGAAGCTCCCTTTGCAGCCCCTTGTCTAGTGACCCATATTCTAGTACGGATCTTGTAACATCTGAAATACTGATGGTTTGTAGACATTTCGCCAAACAACGATTGATCAGACCACACGTGTGCCAATCTGTTATTCCACTAAAGGTTCTAAGATAGTTGGCAAAATATTCTTCGACTTTCCCTTTTAGGATAATTGCATGCAAGTCTTCACATTGAGAAGGTCCTCGGGGACTATGTTGCTTTATTCCAAATTGCCTGAGAACCCTATCGGGTTGAT
Organism: Clitoria ternatea; assembly: GCA_037962975.1. Classification (NCBI taxonomy): domain Eukaryota; kingdom Viridiplantae; phylum Streptophyta; class Magnoliopsida; order Fabales; family Fabaceae; genus Clitoria; species Clitoria ternatea. The sequence goes on from CM075670.1 coordinate 149,767,891, forward strand.
GCCACTCAGCAATTTAGAAACAAAGCAAAGACATCACTGATCTCCATGCATCTCGCCCACGCTTACAAATATCTGGAAGATCATCAAACTTTGACAGAGCATAAGGTTGCTAAGTGAACTACAAAAAAACTTACAAGTATTGAAAATAAACACATCAATAATTATTATACGCACAAAAATAAACTAAACACCACGAAGAAATACATACCTTATTCTTTTTCAGACTGTCAAACTGAGCTTTGTAGCTGATATGCAATGTGCTTGTTACCATCCGACTTTACCTATCTACCAGCATAAAGATCACCAGCTTCCCTAGCATCTAGGCAGGGTGGGGCAATATGTGGGATTCGCTCCCAAGCCCACAATTGCACCAACACAGTCAGGCTACAAATATCTTTCTGTGCATAGTCAGTGGTGGTGTGTAGCTGCCTGTATAGATAACTCAACGCCACTACACCCCATGCATACTGACTACATCTATTAAGACCCTCAAACAAATATAAGTATCTGAATGGTACTCTACTCGATGATTGATTAGAAAATATACAGCCACCAATCAACCTCAGAATGTAAGCACGAGTGAATCTCTCAATTGTCTCATCACTACCCAGATGATCATCGATATTTCCAAAATTGTCTTGAAGCCAAGACAACCTCAAACACTGTTCGTGTATCATGCTACGAGGTGATCGTGTACCGAGTTGTTCTTCGACATACCTCTGCCAATCATTACAACTAGTTTGGGTTACAACAGAACGTCCATCAATGTTTAGCCCAACAAAGATAGCCATAGAGTAATGGTGCATTCTCTAACCGGTAGATGAAATGTATATGTCTCTAGCCTTCATCTCTCAACCAATGCAGATATCAACTCTGAAGGCATGGGAAAATGCACGACCTTCGTAAAATCATAGAAACTCGTTCGTCGTAAGTGAGATATGATTGCTTCCGGTATTTTATTCCTCACACGAACTGCTTTCTTAGCCTTTAGTACATGGTCAGGTCGCCCATTCCCCACATGTGACGGTACGTGTTTCTCTTGAAATTTTAACAAAGATGGATCCAACGGTTCAAGATTTATTGACCTCTACTTAGCCATTCTACAAAAAACAATACATATTATAAACATTAATAGCATTTCATAACATTTTAATACATAATACTACTTTATTAAATAATAATGATTTATTAAATAATAACAATTTATTAAACAATAATAATTTATTACTACATTGTAAAGTAACATTTTATTATATAGTAACATTTTACTACTCATTTAATATAACTATTTTATAATATTTAATTAAAAATAAATAAGAATCTATATAAAGATGTGATTTGACTGGTGTATGGGGTCAAAGTTATTGACTTCCGAACCGGTGTTGGAATCTTATTCTCTCTCACTTTTACATTGTCTCAGTAGGAGTACGGTATTATAAACTTGGGTTCAATAGGAACTCCAAGCTCTTCGCGTTAAGGGAATGAAAAGTCAATTTCAGCTGTTGTGCTTGTGACCAGACCGGAGGTGTACCTACAAAAGGGACTCCGATGTTTAAGTCAGTATGGTTATAACGGAGAAAATTGTATTACAGGGATAAAGCGAGAGGGTAAATTTGTTCTGTAATATGCTAAAAAAGTGTTATGTCTTAATAAATGAGCTCTTTATTTAGTCTTCCCTTTAATTGCAAGTTGGTGATTTAACTTGTGTCAGGGGACAGAGCTTACAGCTTTTTACAGACACAAGTTGCCCACTCGCCTCTTTTGGCCGGGGTTGCTTGTCAAGCTTTCCGTACTGAAAGAACTTAATTCCGGCATCCCTGCAGGTCAGTCCGGTTTTGTCTGTGTCTTTAAAAAATACTTGGTATTTTTTAATATTATCTGGGGTAGCTAGTTTAAGGGGCCGGTATCCACACCGGATCAAAATGTAATTTATTTTTTAATATTTTATTTTAAAACTTACCCAACATTTCAAAGTTAACCCACGTCTACCTATAATAAACCTTAAATAATATTACATTACTAAAATATTAAAAAAACAACAAATAATATATAACTTAGACAAAGAATCAGTGATACATAAAAAAAACTACCAACTAACTTTAAAACCAAACACACCCACATAAAAAATAATAATAAAAAATACTAAACCTTTTAAAAATAAACATTAAATAAATTATTATTGTTACCTGAAAAAGGACTATGATTGCCAAAAATGATGATGGGACCACAATATTTATATTAAGGACCACAAAACACAAGAGAAACGACAAATTTAAGGGACCCTTTTCTGTTTGGCTGTATCTTCACAATGAGATGAAGTTGAAGAAAAAAAATGGTGCTCAAGGGATGAGGCTGTCTGGGCAGAAGGAAGAGGAGGACTTGCTGTGCATGTATGGTATGCACCATACATTTAAAAAGTGGTCCCATGACTAAAGTCGTACGTAAGGCGTGCACCATAGGGGGTGTCATCTCATGTAGAGACACCATAGGTCCTGCTTTCCATGTGGCGTTACCCGTTGGTGTCAACCGTCAGGAAGACGACTTTTGTGTCGTCCTTGGAGCCTACACCACACCTCTATCATCCATGTAGGAGACGACTCAGCCACGTGTCTTGTTTCGCATGTGTCGTGCCTGCTGCAGACGCCTCCTATGTTGTCCATAGCATCTGCGACGCGTAAGAAACAACCCTAAACACATAATTTGTTTCAAAAGTGCCCTATTTCTGTAAATTTTTTTTAGGCTGTCCTATTAGTAAAAAAACCCTTTTTTACAATGAATTGCACGGCGTAGTTATAAAAGGACTTTTAACACTAGTTATTGATTAACTAATGTAAAATATACATTTTTATATCAATTTTTAAAATAACTGATATAAAAAATACTTTTAAAACCAGTTCAAAAAATATTATAAAAATAATTCTTTACGTCGATTACTATTAAAACCATGTAAAAATGTATATTTTTACATCTGTTAATAATAAGTGCATTATATAATTCACCGTAAAAGATACAAATCCTTCACGAAGTATCATCATACACAAAAGAAGAAAAAAAATTCTAAAATTATAATCATCAGCATCAAAATCCATAAACTACGTGCGTAGATTTTCTCAATTTTTTTACTATTCCATGTGGCAATATCTCACCGAGGCCAATTAGCATCTCGCCGAAAGATATATTGAGACTAGTGTATGAGTGTACTGATGACCTGATCTCACAGATCATAGTTATAGATGATATCAAGTCTTCACATGGGTACACATTAAGAGTAATGATATATTGGACAAACCCACCATGAGAACATTGCATGGATCGTTACATGAATGTCATAAACGATTCTTAATGTGATAATGGTATATGTAGTCCTTCGACCTGAAGTCACTACGATTCCTACATGAGGAGTTTGTTGTTTTAATACAATCAAATGTCTTCTGTAACAAGAGGACTATAAAGGTTGTGATTAGGCAATGAACAAATTATGTAGAAGGATGTAAGTGATGTAGATGAGATTTGTCTCTCCTATGTGACAGGAGTGATATCTGTAGGCCACTTGATGGAGTGAGACTAAGGAAACGCATGGCCATGCTAGAAAGAATAAATATTAGATATTTATTAAGATCAAGCCTACTCCGATATCAAATAAAATAAATTGGGCCGTACAAGGATGACGCGACCATGCCTTGGGCCCAATTAGGATATCGTGACAAAAGGAAGAAACATATAAAATAATTATCACTTATAGGTTATGTTGATATTAAATAATATTCAGACATAATGATGCATTGCTAGATGCCACTCTTATTTTATATTAATAATAAAATAATTTATTATTAATATGACCGAGTATTTTACCTATAGGGTCATATACATAGAGTAAGCCCATCAGAAAATGTTTTGTTTTATTTTAGCTGGACTAAAATAAAGCTATTGGGCCTAACTCATTTAGAATGAGTAAGGAGCCCCCTCTTTAGATAGAACAAATTAGGTCAAACCTAAGCCTATAAATAGAGCATAAGATGCTCATAGGCCATTCACTAAAAAAAGGAGACATAAATACTCAAAAGTTACAAGAGCTACACGCTGTCAAACTAACAGTTGGCAATTATTGCAATTATGGTGGGAGTGCTTGTGTTGACTCCTAAAGGACGCGGCTACGACTGCTTCTGTGGCGTCCTAAATTCGCTATTAGGTATTATGGATATCGACTTCTAATTAATGTAAAGTAGAGAGAATTTTTCGTGTTTATTTCGACACTTAATTAAGGCACACCATAATTCAAGACTTATAATGACTACCCTAGATCTAATTAGAAACCAACCCATATGTGAAGATATGAGAAGGTGAAAGCTAAGCAAGTACCTAATTAACTTCGTCAATATACAAGATTGTCATGTCCTAATTCCTCTATTACTTATATTGGTCATTAATTCTTCAAATTCAAGGCACATACTCTTATCCACACTCTTTAAGCCTAATAGCTCATAATCATGAGTATCCATAATAAATTTTTCTAAGAATCCACATAGGTGATAATATCATCAATACATGCTAATAAGTCATCAATTTTTGCCTCTTGTCTACTAGTCCTCTTTATACACTGTGAACACCTCTTTCGGTCTGACCCAAATGGACAGAATTCTGAGAGGATTGGACTTCATTTCCGAATGATCTGCTGAGAAGAATGACTCAGATTAAAGCATTTTCGAGTAAAATATAGCTATGTTGGAGATGAATCCGAATAGAATGGCTCAAAAATGATCAAATCCGAACAGAATGACTCAGATTGAAGCATTTCTGAGTGAAATATTGCCCTTTTGGGATAAATCCGAGTGAAATGACTTAAGGAATGATCAAATCCGAGTGAAATGACTCAGAATGGATCAAATCCGAGTGGAATATGCTCCTGTTAGGGAATCCGAGTGGAATGACTCAAAAAATGATCAAATCCGAGTCATAATGAAGCATTTCCGAGTAGGAATAGGCTCCTGTTAGGGAATCCGAGCGGAATGACACAAAAATGATCAAATCCGAGTAGAATTAATCAAAATAAGTCATTTCCGACTAGAATACTATTGCTGACTGAAGTAAATCCGAGTGGGAGCTTTCTGAATGCAAGTAATCTGAATGAAGAAATGCTGATTAAAGTGAATCTGATTGAGGAATGTGTTTTTCTGGGCGAAACCGAGTCCGAGTGAACACATCCGAGGGGCGAACGTTGATTGAAAGCCCTTTGGTTGAAGTGTAAAGGCTGATTCCGAGTGAAAATGCCAAGTTTCCAAGTTCTGAGTGGAAAGAGAGCCAGTTTCGAGTGAAAACAAAGTTTGAGGAAAATCTGACTGAAGGAAAATCTGACTCCCAAGGTCAGTTCCGGGTAAAACCTTCAAGCAGTGAAGTTTTAAGTCACTTTTGAAGACATTCCGAGTGAACATTCCAAGCAAAGACAAGATCCGAGTAGCACACCTCCGATTGAAGTGATTCCAAGTGAATGCTTCAAACAGAAATAAGATCTGAACCAAATACTTCTGATCGAGAGAATTCCGAGTGAAACACTGATTCAGTCAGTCAGTTCTGACTCGCCATATTCAGTCGGTTCTAATTCACCAGACTCAGTCAGCTCCGAGTGAAACACTGATTCAATCATTTCTGAGTCACTTTTTAATTGGTTTCTGAGTGAAACACTGTTCAATCAGTTCTGAGTAAAGCTTCCATCAGCTTCCGAGTGAAACCATTGTGAAGAGGATTCCCGAGCAAATGTATCCGAGTGAATTGATGTGTGAGCACATCCGAGTGAGATGATGCACAATTGAAACAACTCTGAGTAAAGACTAAGCTTGATGAATGAGTCTGAGCTATATATCCGAGAAAGATTTTCCCGAGTAAATCAAATCATGAGCTTCCGAGGGAAATTAATCAATCAATTAAATGGGACTTTCAGACATTCCTGACTAAATTAATCAAAAAGGCCGATTGAATCATGTACACCAATACCGAGCCATTTCAGTCAGCACCGAGTGAGCCATCCTTTTACCCAATTCCGAGTTACATTTCACACAATTTCTGAGCCATTTCAGTCAGCACCGAGTGAGCCAACCTTTTACCCATTTTCGAGCCCCTTTCCACTCGATTTCCGAGTGACTTTCCCCCATTTCCTAGTGACTTTCACAAAAGTCACATTTCACCCATTTTCGAGTCATCCTTGAACCATTTCAGTCAGATCCGAGTCCACTTATTTCCTCCCGTTCCCGAGCCATTCTTTTAGCCATTATCGAGCCACCATCTTTCAGTCAGCAAAGGAGTCCTCTTCAGTCAAATCTGAGTGACATTTTTCAGTCAGCAAGGAGTCCTCTTCAGTCAAGTCCGAGTGACATTTTTCAGTCAGCAAGGAGTCCTCTTCAGTCAATTCCGAGTCACTTGTCACTCGATCTGATTGAAATTCAATCAGAATTGCTTTGTTTGTCCCCTCAATCTAATTGCTTTACTTTTCACTCGGATTCTCCTCACAAATAACCCACCACCGAGCAAAACCTCCACTCGGCCTTCCATAAAAGGGCTCCTCTCAGAAGAATTCTCACTTGGAAAAGACCATTTTCACTAGAAAACCTTCATTTCTCTCGGAATTCACTCCCACTGTGGATGAATGCTGACTGAGAGGCCAATCTGAGTCGTTCTCTCTCGGATTTCCACTATCCTCTCTCGAATTTCCACCAGGTTCCCCCTGTTCACCCGTGCTGACTTGGATTCCACCACCCAAGTGGATCCAGGAATCCTGGGGGTGGCAGACAGTAGAGGAATTAAAAATTCCCACCAGCTGTTGTCCCCCACTACCAGGCCTGAGTGGAAGCCTGAGCTGGCCTTCCACTTGGAAAAGCCTATAAATAGACAAACGTTGAAGCTTTGAGGGGGCGAAGGCATTGATTAAGAGAAAACTCTGCCTAAATTCACCCTCACTCTTTCTCTGCCTTACACCAACTCCCTTCCCTCTCTTCACCAGCAACTGTCCTCCCACTTGGCAACTCCCTTCAAACACCCACACGGCTCAGCACCCTCACCATACCTTCTCCTCTTTCCTCTCTCCATCGTCCCACTGTCATCTCTCCTCCACCAATACAAAAAACTCCTTCCTCTCAACCAATACCGTCCCAGATCCTCTCTCCTCACCAACACTACTCGGTACAGCCCCTCTCCTCACCAGCACCCTTCACACCTCACTGTTCAGCATCCTGAGGCCAGCTCTCCTGCTCCATCACTCGGTTTCTCAAACTTTCACCCGGTATTCTACTATTTTTACTCGGTTTTCCCATTTTCACTCGGTTTTCCCATTTTCACTCGGTTTTCCCATTTTCACTCGGTTTTATCTTCTCCCACTCAGTTTTCACTCATTTTTCCCTCTCCTCTCCAAACTTACTGTTCCCCTTTCTCTCTTGTAGCTTCTGCTACCTTCCCTCTTTTGCTTCGTAATAAAAATAATAAAAGGAAATAGATGTTTCATGGGTTTTCTTTCAAATCTAAATAAAATCAAAACAGAAACAAATCATTTTTAGTCAGTGTCGTACGAAAAATACTTCCGTCTACACAACCTCTATTAGATCCGTACACGTGTGAAGAACTTCGTCTTGTATGGGTTCATCACTAAAATGATACCCACCAACATTTCCCTAACCTTTTCCTAAAAAAAAACATCAAAGAACTACGTGACCCTGATTTCTCGAAAGCTCGAGAATACGTAGGAGCAGGAAATAGTTCCTGTCGGGCCCATCTTCCTTTATTTAATTTTTAGAGTTTCCATTTTTGTCTTGCTATCAAAAGGAGGAGCGAGACTAAGTTGGACGAGACGTCCTGTTAATCTCATATTTTTTAAATATCTCTTTTAAAAAAAAAGAAGGAGCGAGGTTAATTTAGACGAGACATCTTATTAATCTCATATTTTTGTATTATTTCTTTAAAAGAAGGAGCGAGGTTAATTTGGACGAGACGTCCTGTTAATCTTATATCTTTTTTAATATTTTTTTAAAAGAAGGCGGAGCGAGATTAATTTGGACGAGACGTCCTGTTGATCTCATGTAAATATTCTGTGTTTATTTTTTTTGTTTATTTTTGTATATTTTGTCATCTCGTATATTTTTTTTTCATGAAGAAGTTAAAATAATTAATGGATTAATTATAATACGCGCTATCAAATTGAGGTAACCGTTTTATAACGGACAGTTGTGAGGTGCTAATACCTTCCTCACCTGTAATCAGACTCCTGAATCAAGGAATTTTGATTTTATAACCAGTGCTTTAACGAAAGGTTTTTTCCAGTATTTTATCCTAAAAAATATTGGTGGCGACTCCCTGTTTATTTTTAAATCGTTTTGAGGGTCGGCCGTGCCGCCGCGATCCCGGTTGCGACAGATGGTGACTCCGCTGGGGACCCTAGAGAGTCAAGCCAGTCAATTTGATAGCGCATGTTTTAATTAGCATATTAATTATTTAACTTCTTCCTTTATTTTATTTTCTGTAAATGTTTGTGTAGGATTTCTGTTCTATTTATATTTTATCATTTATGTTCTGTAAATATCTGTGTGATCATTGAACCCTAGGTTAGACGACTTTATTTTGTTGCTCTGTGTTTATTCTATGTGCAGGATGAGTAAGGTACAGGTATTGGATGCCTCTTTCACACACTACACTCACAATTTGCACACTTTTGAGTGGGACTGTATACCCGGGCCCAAATGAAACTTAAGACTAGGGGAGGTTGGTAGCGGAGCCAGTTGGGATGTACTTCCTGTCTGGTTACCGTGAGAATCTCGGCTAGAGTTCGACTTATTCATGGTGCCCACACCTAGTAGACTTCCTACTATTTGTGGTCAACATCATGAGTAGGATCTTGGCTCTAGTGACCTTTAGAAAGTTTAGAATAAGCCACCTAAAGCGAGGTATCACTGATTAGACAAACCTTAGAACTATTAGGAAACCTTCAGAAAAACCCACCTTAAGACACGAAGGGGCAACTTTACTTCTACCTTTTCTCATTCTCACTTTCCCTTCTGATCCAAATTAAGGGACCACTTGCCCGTTTATTGGATTACTTTTTCCAAAAAATGACCTACTTTTAACCAATGATCCTTTAATGGGAAGGTGGTCCTTTCCTTTTATATTTGCCTAAGTCTTAGGATCTTGAGTTATGAATTTTCTGAATCATCAAAAAAAAAAGAGCCAAAAATTTTAACAGAAAAAAAAGATATAAAAAAAATCAAAAAATCAATTCTTTTTTGTTTTAACAATGATCAGAAAATCCATAGCTCACATGATCCTTGACTTGACACAAGTTTTGTCAAATCGTAACCCCCCTAAATACAAAAAAATGTTTTCAAGAAAGTTACTAGGGGAGTATCGATTTGCAAAACACGTCATTTCCTGATGACTCTTTCTCTCATTTCTTTCTATTCTCACTGGAAGCTATTCAGAGCTTAACGATTACCCTTGAGCAAGATATGGAAATTAACGTGGGATCAAACCTTTAAGAGAAGGGTCATGGTTCCCTGAGCTAGAAATAGCTAAACTTGAGGCTCTTATTGCATTTCAGAATGAAGAATTTTTCTGTCTTCATAACTATCCCGTATTAATTTCCATGTTTACCATACCTAGTACTTTTGAACAATAAGTTCTAAGGAATGGTCAAAGGATACTCGCCAAATCCTGTAATTGCTTCCCATGACATTCTCCTTCTTTCTATTTCCACCTGACATTTCTTGTTTTTCTTTCAAAGACACTGAAACACAGACGTCACGGGTAGACATCCTTACCAGACCCAACTTCAAAGGAAACTCATGGCTGAGGCAGAAGCTGTTGAGGGAGACTTTAGGACTGAGTTCGATCAGCTGAAAGAGCGAGTAGCGGAGTTAACTAAACTCTTAGAAAAGAGACTCACAGAAGGAACCTCCTCTGCAGGTGTTGAGGATAGCCAACAACAGCCTGTCACCGCACCACCCCCCATTGGTTCTGACCCAGCAAGAACCCAACTACCTAACACAATGACACCCCCTCTCACTATTCATGTCGGAGGACCTAACCCTGCCATTGAGGCCCAGCCACCCTACGGCCAGTCTTATGCACAACAGCATACATTTATTGGTCCTGACGGCAACCCAGTACCTTTTCCACCTTATGGCCTACCACCGGGGTATTATCCCCCGCTCGCTAACCAACAAGAAACCCAAAACACGCAAGCCCATGACCCACAAGCTTACCAAACCCAAAACACGCAGACCCAAATCCAAAATACACAAGCCCCGATGGCTCAGCCAACTTGCAACGCACAAGCCCAAAACACACGAGCCCAGATGACCAAGCCAACTTATGTTGTACAAACTATGGCCCAACCTTAAGGACCCTCACCAAATACAGGCCTAATGAACCAGTCCCATGTGTTGCCTCCGTTCAACCAGCCACTCGGCTATCCATACGGATACGCAACTCCTTATATGACCAATCTCCAAGATACAACCCGCATGATGAACCCGGTAAGCGGTCATAGCATGGTCGCAGCTCCCCAAAAGGAAAAGATAGAAATCCTAGAGGAGCGTTTGAGAATGATGGAAGGCGCTGGATGACAGGGCCCGCAAGCGCACGGGTTATGTCGCGTAATATAAAAGATTATCGTTCTCCACAGGGACTGTGTTCAAAGTACCAGCATATTGAAATTTAATTATCAACACAATTGATTTTTTTTTAAGATTTTTATAAAATAAAGCACAAATTAAAGTTGCACAGAATACGAATAAATAAAAATAAAATTTACTTGACACTTAAAAATCAGAGTTGAGAATATCTTGGGATTTCGGGGGATTAAGACTCTATTTTATGTTAATGAATTTTAACTTTTCATAAATAAGAATCGAATTAAGTTTTCCAAGGCGAATTTTCCAAAAGCTAATTAATATATTCGTCTCGGAATCCTATTAATGTACCTAACCTATGGAAAGCGCTGCTTAATCCTCAGAAAGGCCCATTATCGTTTTATGAAAACCCATTTTATTTCCTCAAAAGAATTTTGATTACTTTCACGGTTTTACCGAGGTCACAAAAAGCATTTCAAAAATCTTAGGTTTAGTTCAAAGCTTTCCGGTAAAAATAAATCTCTCGATTCTATTTATTACCTAAACTTACTAATATACCCGCAAGTATACAGTTTTATCATTTAGGTTCTTGTTAGGAATCACTAAAAGCATTGAGCATTTTTTAAACTAAATGGAAAATAGAAATTTATTTAATTTAAAGTCAAAATAACATTAATATAAAATATTATCATACCCCTTTTATCCCAAGATAATTAATTTAGCTACTCATGAAATAATTCAAATTTATATAAATAATGGAAAAATAAAACATACAAGACATGGTAAAAATAAAGACTTACGGGTTTCTCCAAAAGCTCAGAATAATTTACCACTGTAATTCCTTGTTGCAATAATTTCTCCACCAATTACAAATTTAAATTCTCACTTTTACAGCCCTCACACACTCTTACAAAATAAAAGAAAGAAAAGAAAATAAAAAGAAAGAGAAGAAAAACGAACAGAGAAAGAAAAATGGAAAAGAAGAAAACTAAAGAGAAAAAGAGAGAAAGTAACGAAGAAAAGAAAAGAAAATAGAATGAAGCTGATGGTAATTGATGGGAAGAGATGATTGATTTGCTGATGGGTTGCTGCTGCTTTTATAGGCAAATGGATGGAGGTTTCCAGCTATGAAAACGCATTCAAATTGCAAGTGGAAGAAACTTTCGGTGCATGTGAGTTCCAGCTGTGCCAACTTGTTTCCAATTTGCATATTTTAATATTTCCAATAATTCGATGCTTGGATTTTAGTGATGATTGGTGCAGAATGATAAAATTCCGAGTGGAAGCTTGCTGGAGGGTGGTTTGCTGAGTGTTGGATGGTGTGGGTGCAAACTGGACAGCGTGGAGAGGAGTTGCTATTGGATGGAGATCTGTACGGTGTGGAGAGGAAAGTGTTAGAGCCGGTGTGAGTGTAAAGAGTTGGAACGGAGAGGAACAGTGGATAGAAGAGGGAATGAGACGGTGTTGAGAAGTGAGGACGGTTGGGTGTTTTGGGAGAAAGGGACAGTGTTGTGGAGTTTAAGGGACAATAGAGTTGCTGGATGGTGTTCAATTGATCCGGTGTTGGGCCTGTGAAGAGAGTCTGGGCGGTGTGGAGAGTACTGCTGGACGGTGTTGTGGATGGAAAGGAGAGTCTGGGCGGTGTTGGTTTGAGGGACAGAGTTTCTGGACGGTGTGGAGAGGAGTATTGCTGGACGGTGTGGTGGATGGAGAGGAGACGGAAGGAGTCGGTGTTTGGAAGAGAACCGATCGGTGATGAAGCTGGATGAAAGGACGAGTGAAGAATGACTGAAGAGTAACTTCTGATTGAGCCATTCAGTCGGAATTGAGTGCAGAAGGACTCGGAACCGACTGAAACCATTCACTCGGCTCAGGTTCATGGAGTTCATTCGAAACTGATTGTAGAGTGAATCAGAACCGACTGGAAAGTGGCTCACTCAGGATTGGGAAGTCTGCTCACTGTTTCACTCGGCTATGTCTATGGAATTTGAACCACTCGGAGAGAGACCTTGCTCGGATTTCTCAGGAATACACTCGGTCACATTCAAATGGTAAAATCACACCTTCATTCGGGAGTCCGAGTTGATTTCCACTCGGAATTGACTTCAGTCGTTAATCAAATCACTCGGAATGGCCTTCACTTTTACTCAGGAACTTGCACTTGAAGGGTTGGAATTTGACTGATTGAATTTCTTCTTATGTCCGAGCATTTGCTTTGCTCGGAAATGCATCTTTCTGACCCAACTCACTCGGATGTGCTTTCCTTGGAGACTTCTCATTCGGGCTCAGTGTGAAACTTGAGAGTCTGCCCGAGAGTGATTCATTTCCGGTCGGATTTTTCTTTCCTTGCTAAGATTTACTCAGAAATGCTTTGTTCTGCTTGAGAATGCCATTTTCTCTGAGTGAGACCACTTGGATTCCTCCTTAGTCAGCATTTATTTATTTCAGTGGCCTCTTCTACTCGGAATCCATTCACTCGGAGAATAGCTTTGGACATATTTATTGGAGGTCAGTCTCCTTTTTTCACTCGGAATGGACGCAGTCGGGGAAGTTTCCACTCGGAATCACCTCTAACCAAGACTTATTCCATTTCAGCATTGGTCCTTCACTCGAGTAAGCCATTTATCACTCGGAATGGCTTTGACAGGGATCTTTCCACTCGGATTTGGCTCCAACAGTGCAGTATTCCACTCGGCAATGCTCTACTCTGAGTCTTTCCACTCGGATTTGGTCATTTCTGAGTTATCCCACTCGGATTTGGCCATTTTGAGTCGGATTTTAGTGCTCTGAGTCAGATTTCTGCTTTCTGAGTCAGATTTCAGCTTTAAAAAGAGAATTCTTTCCACTTTGGGCTTGTTCTTCTTGCTTCTTTATCATTTTATGGCCGTTTCTCTCTTGTTTTTGACCATTTATTACCTTATGTTCTGCAAAATAACATACCCAAGTAGAATAGAGTGGAAAGAAATCAAAAATCGTAATAAATAAAGGAATTATAGTGGATAATGATAAAAATCCTAAGCAAATTGGATCTAATTTATTGTACTATAAAGCACTTATCAAAATACCCCAAACTAAAACATTGCTTGTCCTCAAGCAATCACCATATTCACAAAATAAAATACAGAAAACACTAAGCTTAATAAACTAAGGGATCCAAAACAGAGAAACTGATTTATTCAAATGCCAATTTTATTTTTCTTATGTGAATCAATTTTCAATGTCAAGTCTTGAGATACTCCTCTCATAATTTTCACTCAAGTGTTTCAAGGTTTGTGTATCTCTCAAATCATCATAGTCAAAAAATATTACCATAAGCTTGTTAATAAACCAGAAACTCCACAGTTTAGATAGAAAATATGTCAAAGTCTAAAGGTCTTTCAAAGGTTGTAATGTGGCCTTGGGTTGTATTGTTAAGGTAGAAATTTCAAGAAAAATGGAATACAAAAGGGCTTTAACAGTCATGAATGATTCAAATCACCATTATAAATTTAACAGAGCAAATTTTTGAACTTTTACGGACTTTTTGGAATTCATTCAATATCATCCTTTTTTATTTTCTTTTTCTTTTTCTTGCTTTTCTTTGCATTTAATACCACATTTTTTTTCTTAAGTCCTTTTTTCTTTCTTTGCTCCACTAAATTTCCAACTTTACCATTAAGAGAATATCAGTCAATGAAAGGCTTTCAAGGAAAAATTTTCTCTTTTAGGCTCAAAAGGGGCAACTAGGGGTCAAATTATACAAAATTCTGAGGCTTAAGAATAAGACCTAATTGTGCCTTTATCATTCTAAGACATATAATCAAAAACCATTTTGAATCGGTTGAAAAACAAGTTCTAGAATATTAATGACTATGAGATTCACTCAATTAAGAAAATATGGGTTTTGAAAATTTGTTTGATAAATAACCCATTTTGCCTCAAGTCTAATCATGGAAAGTCTTTTCAAAGAAAATTTTAATCACATAAGGTTCATTTAAGCATTTATTTGGCATTTAAACAATCAAATTTTTAAAATTTTACTCAAAATTTTAGGATCCTTAGATACTTTAGCCTTGTGTTCAAAGTAAATTTATCATGCAATCATGGTAAATTACAAGATTACAAACAAATCAAGGAAAACACACATGCATAATAAAATGACAATCACACAACATAAACAAAACAGTTAAGTTTTCTTACCTACCACCCCAAACCAGAATTTGACATTGTCCTCAATGTTAAAATGGATGATAAAAGGATAAGAAAACTTACCTGTAATAACCCCAAACCAGCATCTCACATAGTTGGTTTTTTTTTTATATAGAATAAAAGCTTAAAATAAAACAACAACTTTTTATAGGGTTACCTCCCTATCAGTGCTAAGTTTTAAGTCTTCAGCCAGACTTCTCACCGTTTGGATTTACTCATCAGGAGCATCAAACAAGTCCAAGTCACTTGCTTGTTGTATTGGTTGACCTGTCAGATAGTGCTTTACTCTCTGTCCATTTACCCTAAATGTACCAAATTTCTCGCTCCATAGTTCGACAGCTCCAAAGGGAAAGACTTTTGTCACCTTGAATGGTCCCGACCATCGGGATCTCAGTTTACCTGGAAAAAGCTTCAATCTGGAATTAAACAGTAAAACCATATCACCTGGATTAAATGTTCTCCGTTGGATGTGACGATCATGCCATTGTTTGGTTTTTTCTTTATAAATTTTGGCATTTTTGTATGCATCTAGACGGAGTTCTTCAAGCTCATTTAATTCCAACAATCTTTGTTCACCTGCAGCCTTATGATCAAAGTTAAGAGTTTTAACAGCCCAAAAAGATTTATATTCTAGCTCAACAGGTAAATGACAGGGCTTCCCATATACTAGCTTAAAAGGTATGGTTCCAATGGGAGTTTTGTATGCGGTTCGATACGCCCATAAGGAATCATCTAACTTAATAGACCAATCCTTACGTGATGTATTCACCACTTTTTAAAGAATATTTTTAACTTCCCGATTGGATACCTCAACTTGTCCACTAGTTTGTGGGTGATAAGGTATAGCAACCTTATGCCTAACTCCATATTTCTTTAGAAGGGTCTAAAAGGTTTTCTCAATAAAATGAGACCCTCCATCACTTATAACACATTTTGGGACCCCAAACCTTGGAAATATTATTTTCTTGAAAAGTTTAATAACAGTCTTAGCATCAGAATGGGGTGAAGCAATGGCTTCCACCCATTTTGACACATAGTCAACTGCCACTAATATGAACAGATTTCCAAAAGAAGAGGGAAAGGGACCTATAAAATCAACACCCCATACATCAAACAATTCAACTTCTAAAATGGTATTTAATGGCATTTCTTGTCTCTTACCAATGTTACCTATTCTTTGGCAAGCATCACAAGTTAGAACATACTTACGTACATCCTTAAAAATATTTGGCCAATAGAACCCAGCTTGCAATACTTTAGCGGCTGTTTTAGAGGTGCTCATGTGCCCTCCACAGGAAAGAGAATGGCAATGATCCAAGATAGCATGGACATCATCTTGTGAAACACATCTCCGGATCATACCATCTGCACATTGCTTGAAAAGGAGTGGTTCATCCCAATAATAATGCTTGACATCTGCATAAAACTTTTTCCTTTGCTGAAAGCTAAGATCAGGAGGTAAGATACCACATGCAAGAAAATTTACAAAATCAGCATACCAAGGAACACGTTGGATACTAAGATTCAAGAGTTGTTCATCTGGAAAAGATTCATTGATGGGAATATTATCTGTTTCTTCTTTTTCAGATGTCAACCTAGATAGGTGGTCAGCGACCAAGTTCTCGGTACCCTTCTTGTCCTTAATTTCCAAGTCAAATTCTTGCAATATTAGAATCCACCTAATTAATCTAGGCTTTGCTTCCTTTTTATTCAATAGATACTTAATGGCAGAGTGGTCAGTGTAAACAGTAACATGTGAACCTACCAAATAAGACCTAAATTTATCAAAAGCAAAGACAATAGTTAACAGTTCTTTTTTAGTTGTGGCATAATTTACCTGAGCATCATCTAGCGTTCGGCTGGCATAATGAATTACATGGAGCTTTTTATCCTTTCTTTGCCCTAACACAGCCCCCACTGCGTAATCACTCGCATCGCACATCAACTCAAATGGGAGTTTCCAATCAGGTGGTTATACGATGGGGGAAGAGATTAGAGCTTGCTTAATCCTGCAAAAAGCTTCCATACAAGATGAATCAAAATTGAAAGGCATATCCTTACCCAGAAGAGTTGTAAGAGGCTTTGTGATCTTGGAGAAATCTTTAATGAACCTGCGATAAAACCCTGCATGTCCAAGAAAACTCCGAATACCTTTCACATTTGTGGGTGGAGGCAATTTTTCAATTACTTCCACTTTAGCCTTATTAACTTCTATACCTCTCTCAAACACCAGGTGTCCAAGAACTATGCCTTCTCTTACCATAAAATGGCATTTTTCCTAATTTAGAACCAAATTGGTTTCTTCACAACGCTGCAAGACTTGGCACAAATTTGTTAAACAATTATCAAAATCCAAACCATGCACTGAAAAATCATCCATAAAGACTTCCATCACATTTTCAATAAGATCAGAAAAAATTGCTTGCATACACCTTTGAAAAGTCGCAGGTGCATTACATAAACCAAAAGGCATACGTCTGTAAGCATAAGTCCCATAAGGGCAAGTGAAGGTAGTCTTTTCTTGATTAGATGGATGAATGGGAATTTGATGAAAACCTGAATACCCATCCAAATAATAAAAATAAGAGTGTTTCGCAAGTCTTTCAAGCATCTGATCAATAAAATGGAGGGGAAAATGATCTTTTTTCGTGGCGCTATTTAACTTCCTATAATCAATGCACATGCGCCAACCAGAGACAATCCTAGTAGGAATCAAGTTATGTTTATCATTTTCAATCACAGTTATTCCCCCCTTTTTAGGCACCACATGGACAGGACTTACCCATTTACTACTATCAACAGGATATATGACTCCAGCATCAAGCAATTTTAAAATTTCCTTTTTAACCACTTCTTGCATTTTAGGATTTAATCTCCTAAGTGGTTCTACTGTGGGCCTACTTTCATCTTCTATAGTAATCCCGTGCATACAAAGAGAAGGGCTAATCCCTTTGATATCATCCATTGTATAACCTATTACCTTTCTATACAACCTAAGTTGTTTCAAAAGTTTTTCAGTTTCACATGGATTTAATTCAGCATTGATAATCACAGGATATGTGGAATTGGGACCAATAAATTCATACCTTAATGAAGCTAGTAAAGGTTTTAATTCCACATTGGGGCTTACCACTTTGTCGCACATGACCTCAGTATCATGTGGGGCTTCAGAGCAATCAGATGTTTCTGTCGGCTCAATCATGAAAACAGTTTCAAGTGGGTCATTAGGAAGGGTTGTTTCCTTTACCACTTGTTCGATAAAATCCACAGTACAACAAATATCATTATAAGGTTTTTCTAAAACATTTTTCAAGTTGAAATCAACCTTTTGGTCTCCAACAGTTAGAGACAACTTACCATTCTTGACATCGATCACAGCACCTGCAGTTGCTAAAAATGGTCTGCCTAAAATGATAGGAATCAAAGAATCTTCGTCCATTTCGAGCACAACAAAGTCAGCAGGTATAAAAAATTTTCCTATCTTAATAGGAACATCCTCTAAAATTCCTACAGGATATTTTACAGATCTATCAGCCAATTGTAAAGACATCCTAGTAGGTTTTAGTTCACCCAATCCTAGCTTTTCAGCAACAGATAATGGCATTAAACTTACACTCGCTCCTAAATCACACAATGCTTTATCTATATTCATGTCACCAATCATGCAAGGAATAGAGAAACTACCTGGATCTTGGAGCTTGGGTGGAAGTTTCTTTTGAATTAGAGCACTGCACTCTTCAGTAAGTGCGACTGTACCATCTTCCTCCAGTCTTCTTTTGTTGGACAGAATGTCCTTCAGGAACTTCGCATATGTAGGCATTTGCTGCAAAGCATCTGTAAAAGGAATATTAATATACAATTTCTTTAAAACATCAAGGAACTTACCAAATTGTTTGTCCAATTTTGCTTTGGCTAAGCGCTGAGGAAATGGAATGGGAGGTTGATATGGCTTAATCTTCTCCTTCTTTTCTTGTGGTTTCTCTTCTTCAATTACTGGATGAGATGAAGATTCATCTACTTTCTTTTCCTCCTTTGCAGTCTTGTCTACTGGCCCATCGTATTGAGTACCACTTCTAAGAGTGACTGCCATGGTTTGGTTAGATGGTCCAGCCTCTGGTTTCCCAGGAAATGTTCCCGGTGCTCTTTGAGAATAGGAGGCTTGTTGGGCAATTTGATTTTCCAGTATTTTGTTGTGAGTGGCAAGAGAGTCCACTTTTGAAGCCAAGTTTTTTATTGCATCAGAGAATTCATCATTTTGTTTAAGTTGAGTAGCTACAAATGTCTCCATCAAGGATTCTAGCTTTGATTTTTGTGGAATATAGGTTCCTTGTTGAGGTTTGTAGTTACTTTGGAATTGAGGTGGCCTATTTTGGAAGCCAGGTGGACCTTGTGGAGGTCTGTAGTTACCTTGATAATTTCCACCATAGTTTCCAATAGCATCCACCTGATGCATTTCTTGTTCTTGATTAGGAGTCATTGCTAAATGGCAATTTGTAGCTCCATGTCCTGAAACACCACAAACTTCACAAACAATATTAGTAGCACCTGTTGACCCTATTTTATCAAGTTTTAATGTTAATGCTTCAACTTTGGCAGAGAGTAAGGAAAGAGCATCAACAGAGTACTTACCTGGTGTTTTAGAAGGTAATCCTCTCTCAGAGTTCCACTGGTGAGTGTTTTGAGCTATTTCCTCAATCAGGTTCTCAGCTTCATCAACATTTTTACTCATGAAAGCTCCTCCAGCTGCAGCATCTAAAGAGATCTTTTGTGTGGAAGTTAGTCCATTATAGAAAATATGTATTGTCAACCACCTTTCTATCCCATGGTGAGGACATTCTCTTAGCAACTCCCTGTATCTTTCCCAGGCTTCATACAAGGATTCATCATCTTTTGTGAAAAATTGATGATTTGTTTTCTCAACACATCAGTCTTGTTCCTTGGGTACCATTTATTGATAAAAGCAGTGGACAATTGTTCCCAAGTCGTGATGGATCCTTCAGGAAGAGAGTATAACCACGCTCTCGCTTTATCTCTTAAGGAGAAAGGGAAAAGTCTTAAGCGAATGGTATCATTGGTGGCTCCGTTCATCTTCAGGGTGTCACAGTATTCAAGAAAGATTTGAAGGTGAAGATTTGGATCTTCGGAGGGTAATCCTCCGAATTGGTTCTGTTGAACCATTGAGAGTAGTGAAGGCTTCAATTCAAAATTGTTAGCCTCCACTATGGGTCTGAGGATGCTAGATCCTCTCCCATTAGTGCTTGGAGTGGCAAAATCTCTTAAGGGTCTATGTTGGTCCGCCATTTGTTTTTCTTTTTGTTATTTTTGTTGTTTTCTTAAAGCTCTAAGGGTACGTTCTATCTCAGGGTCAAATCCTAAGTTTAGATCGACACTACGGCTTCGTCACATAAAAAGAAAGTAAATGACAAATAAAACAAACAATTACAAAAATAAAACCACAACAGATACACAGAATATAGAACAAAATACAAAATTACAAACAAAATAAAAATAAAAATAACAATAAAAATATTAACAAGTATGATCTAATCGAATTTCAATATTGCCGATATTCCAGGGACAACAGTCCCCGGTAACAGCGCCAAAAACTTGACAGGGCCCGCAAGCGCAAGGGTTATGTCGCATAATATAAAAGATTATCGTTCTCCACATGGACTGTCTTCAAAGTACCAGCATATTGAAATTTAATTATCCACACAATTGATTTTTTTAAAGATTTTTATAAAATAAAGCACAAATTAAAGTTGCACAGAATACGAATAAATAAAAATAAAATTTACTTGACACTTAAAAATCAGAGTTGAGAATATCTTGGGATTTTGGGGGATTAAGACTCTATTTTATGTTAATGAATTTTAACTTTTCATAAATAAGAATCGAATTAAGTTTTCCAAGGCGAATTTTCCAAAAGCTAATTAATATATTCCTCTCGGAATCCTATTAATGTACCTAACCTATGGAAAGCGCTGCTTAATCCTCAGAAAGGCCCATTATCGTTTTATGAAAACCCATTTTATTTCCTCAAAAGAATTTTGATTACTTTCATGGTTTTGTCGAGGTCACAAAAAGCATTTCAAAAATCTTAGGTTTAGTTCAAAGCTTTCTGGTAAAAATAAATCTCTCGATTCTATTTATTACCTAAACTTACTAATATACCCGCAAGTATACAGTTTTATCATTTAGGTTCCTGTTAGGAATCACTAAAAGCATTGAGCATTTTTTAAACTAAATGGAAAACAGAAATTTATTTAATTTAAAGTCAAAATAACATTAATATAAAATATTATCATACCCCTTTTATCCCAAGATAATTAATTTAGCTACTCATGAAATAATTCAAATTTATATAAATAATGGAAAAATAAAACATACAAGACATGGTAAAAATAAAGACTTACGGGTTTCTCCAAAAGCTCAGAATAATTTACCACTGTAATTCCTTGTTGCAATAATTTCTCCACCAATTACAAATTTAAATTCTCACTTTTACAGCCCTCACACTCTTACAAAATAAAAGAAAGAAAAGAAAATAAAAAGAAAGAGAAGAAAAACGAACAGAGAAAGAAAAATGGAAAAGAAGAAAACTAAAGAGAAAAAGAGAGAAAGTAATGAAGAAAAGAAAAGAACATAGAATGAAGTTGATGGTAATTGATAGGAAGAGATGATTGATTTGCTGATGGGTTGCTGCTGCTTTTATAGGCAAATGGATGGAGGTTTCCAGCTATGAAAACGTATTCAAATTGCAAGTGGAAGAAACTTTCGGTGCATGTGAGTTCCAGCTGTGCCAACTTGTTTCCAATTTGCATATTTTAATATTTCCAATAATTCTATGCTTGGATTTTAGTGATGCTTGGTGCAGAATGATGAAATTCCTAGTAGAAGCTTGCTGGAGGGTGGTTTGCTGAGTGCTGGACGGTGTGGGTACAAACTGGACAACATGGAGAGGAGTTGCTGTTGGATGGAGATCTGTACGGTGTGGAGAGGAAAGTGTTGGAGCCGGTGTGAGTGTGAAGAGTTGGAACGGAGAGGGACAGTGGATAGAAGAGGGAATGAGACGGTGTTGAGAAGTAAGGACGATTGGGTGTTTTGGGAGAAAGGGACGGTGTTATGGAGTTTGAGGGACAATAGAGTCGCTGGACGGTGTTCAATTGATCCGGTGTTGGGCCTGTGAAGAGAGTCTGGGCGGTGTGGAGAGTACTGCTGGACGGTGTTGTGGATGGAAAGGAGAGTCTGGGCGGTGTTGGTTTGAGGGATAGAGTTGCTGGACGGTGTGGAGAGGAGTATTGCTGGACGGTGTGGTGGATGGAGAGGAGACGGAAGGAGTCGGTGTTTGGAAGAGAACCGATCGGTGATGAAGCTGGATGAAAGGACGAGTGAAGAGTGACTGAAGAGTAACTTCTGATTGAGCCATTCAGTCAGAATTGAGTACAGAAGTACTCGGAACCGACTGAAACCATTCACTCAGCTCAGGTTCATGGAGTTCATTCGGAACTGATTGCAGAGTGAATCAGAACCGACTGGAAAGTGGCTCACTCAGGATTGGGAAGTCTGCTCACTGTTTCACTCGGCTATGTCTATGGAATTTGAACCACTCGGAGAGAGACCTTGCTCGGATTTCTCAGGAATACACTCGGTCACATTCAAATGGTAAAATCACACCTTCATTCGGGAGTCCGAGTTGATTTCCACTCGGAATTGACTTCAGTCGTCAATCAAATCACTCGGAATGGCCTTCACTTTTACTCAGGAACTTGCACTTGAAGGGTTGGAATTTGACTGATTGAATTTCTTCTGATGTCCGAGCATTTGCTTTGCTCGGAAATGCATCTTTCTGACCCAACTCACTCGGATGTGCTTTCCTTGGAGACTTCTCTTTCGGGCCCAGTGTGAAACTTGAGAGTCTACCCGAGTGTGATTCATTTCCGGTCGGATTTTTCCTTCCTTGCTAAGATTTACTCAGAAATGCTTTGTTCTGCTTGAGAATGCCATTTTCTCTGAGTGAGACCACTCGGATTCCTCCTTAGTCAGCATTTATTCATTTCAGTGGCCTCTTCTACTCAGAATCCATTCACTCGGAGAATAGCTTTGGACATATTTATTGGAGGTCAGTCTCCTTTTTTCACTCGGAATGGACGCAGTCGGGGAAGTTTCCACTCGGAATCACCTCAAACCAAGACTTATTCCATTTCAGCATTGGTCCTTCACTCGAGTCAGCCATTTATCACTCGGAATGGCTTTGACAGGGATCTTTCCACTCGGATTTGGCTCCAACAGTGCAGTATTCCACTCCGCAATGCTCTACTCTGAGTCTTTCCACTCAGATTTGGTCATTTCTGAGTTATCCCACTCGGATTTGGCCATTTTGAGTCGAATTTCAGTGCTTTGAGTCAGATTTCTGCTTTCTGAGTCGGATTTCAGCTTTAAAAAGAGAATTCTTTCCACTTTGGGCTTGTTCTTCTTGCTTTATCATTTTATGGCCGTTTTTCTCTTGTTTTTGACCCTTTATTACCTTAAGTTCTGCAAAATAACATACCCAAGTAGAATAGAGTGGAAAGAAAGCAAAAATCGCAATAAATAAAGGAATTACAGTGGATAATGATAAAAATCCTAAGCAAACTGGATCTAATTTATTATACTATAAAGCACTTATCACTGGAGGTTTCGGACTGATAGATGCTTCTGAACTATGCCTAGTCACAGATGTTGTCCTCCCGCCCAAATTCAAGATGCCAGACTTTGACAAGTATCGGGGAATGACTTGTCCAAAGAACCATCTCACGATGTACTGTCGAAAGATGGCATCTTACTCTTCTAACGACCAGTTATTGATTCACTGCTTCCAAGATAGTCTGGTGGGGGCCGCTCTTACATGGTATGCTCACCTTGAGCGGAACCATATTCGGTGTTGGAAGGACCTGGCAGATGCCTTCCTTAGACAATACAAGTATAACATGGATATGGCACCCAACAGGGTTCAGTTACAGAATATGTTGAAAAGGGACAGTGAAACATTTAAGGAGTATGCCCAACGCTGGAGAGAAACAGCGGCGCAAGTGGACCCCCCATTATCGGAAAAAGAGATAATCGCAATGTTTATTGACACACTCCCATCACCTTTCTATGGCAAGATGATTGGTAGTGTTTCATCCAATTTCTCCGACATTGTGACTATTGGGGAAAGGGTGGAAAGCGGAATACGAACAGGAAAAATCACTCAGGGCCCATCTGGGACAAGCATGACAAGAAAGCCAGCGCCTGGGAGAAGGGATGGAGAAACTAATTCCATCTCTTCTAATCAAAAGACGGCTCCACCGAGACCATTCGCCCCTACCATGATTCAAGCTCCCAATCCTTATGTGGCTGCTGCCACTCAGGGCCCGACAACTCATACTCCTCACTTTCGTCCGCCCATGGCAAGAGCGCCAATGCCGCAACCCATGACATACCATCACCCGTAGCAGATGACTTGACCACCCAATCATGATCAGAACACTAGGAATTCCAACAATGAGCGCACCCCTGTGCAGTTCGATCCAATTCCCATAACATATACCGAACTTTTACCAATCCTCGTTCAGAAGGGTCTGGTAGCTCCATGCCCCATGAGACCGTTGCAACCTCCTTACCCAAGGGGGTATGACCCAAACGCTCATTATGATTACCATGCTGGGGCACCAGGGCATTCTACAGAAAATTGCATGGCATTGAAATATAAAGTAAGAGATTTGATCAAAGCCGACTGGATTAATTTTCGGGAAGGAAACCCTAACGTGACCACAAATCCCCTGCCCAATCATGGAGGTTTAGAAGTTAATGCCGTGGTGGCCGATAATGAAGATGGTTTTGATGGTAATACTGATTTGGTGATCGCTTGCCCGCTGGACCAAGAGCTCAGTAATAGGGAGGCTGTCAAACTCCCTTCGATTTTAAATGATTCACCAAAATAATTTGCCATTGCCTCAAAGTCTTGTTTATCCCTCTGCTATGCCTAAGGCTTTGGGATTTTTCATGTAATAAGGGCAGAAAAAAAAACTTGTTTTACCAGTCAATCAATAAATACGTATCAAAATTCAAAAAAAATTCTCATCCCTTTATCCTTGCTTTTGACTCATTCTCCTTAACTTGCTTTTCCTATCTCTTCTTTATTTTGCCATAACAAACAAAATTGCAGATCCAAAAATGATTCTCTTGAGACTAGTGAAATCGCAATCACGCTTCACGATTTCGATTACCCAGTTGACTATGCCAACGAAGAAGGGTAGGGAAACCTGTGAGCCACCGCACAAGTTGACAAGATTGTTAGAACAAGAGGTTAAAGAATACCCCTAAGTCAAGAATAACTGAAGGAATCACGGTGGTAATCTATCAGAAGGCAT
The DNA here is from genome assembly GCA_037962975.1 of Clitoria ternatea. Classification (NCBI taxonomy): domain Eukaryota; kingdom Viridiplantae; phylum Streptophyta; class Magnoliopsida; order Fabales; family Fabaceae; genus Clitoria; species Clitoria ternatea. The sequence goes on from CM075670.1 coordinate 149,793,077, forward strand.
TAGTATTTTGTTTCAAGACGTGGAAGGAATCTATGTGAATGACAACATTGCCAAGTCCCGAATTGGACAAGTGGTAGGCCAGTCAACTAAGAAAAACCACAACAGTTACCAGCATAAATAGGGGAAAATTACTAAATGCCTACAAATATAGATATAGTCAAGGGAGAATTTACAAAAAAAAAAGAAAAAAAATGAAAAATGAAAAGCAGAGTCAAGCTTGAATGCACATACCAAGCGGGAAAGCTGGTTACGTCCAGATCATCAAGCAAGCTGTCATTTTCTGTATTGGGGGAATAAATGTCACTAAACCAAGAACTTGCATTCTTGTCTTCAACAACACCTCAACCTTAAAGGGTACGCCATTCCTCATGCCCATGTAACCAAGGAAATAGTCTATCAGATTGAGTCATTACATCATCAAGGGGATAAAAAAAATGAAACAAAACAAAAAAGGAGGGCAAAAAGAAAAATAAATAAATAAATAAATAAATAAATAAAGGCCAAAATGATGATTCAAAGAAATTCCCTCTCATCGATGCCAAAAGTCTCACCAATATTTCCTTGGGTACATGGCATAGGAATAGAGTCTCTTATTTGAAGTGACAACAGCTCCCAGAGGATCAAACTAAATTTGGAAAAGGATAGGCAGACTCAACTGGAGTGTGATCAGTTTCAACTTTTTACTGTAAAGGATGCAGCCCAAAATAAACAAGAACACATTATAAAGAAAGAGAAAAGCTCGCTAGGCTGAAAACCTGAAAGGGCGGCCTAGGCAAAAGTTAGAGCAACCCGGTGAGTTGAAAACCTGAAAAGGCGGCTCAGGTAAAAATTAGGGTCAACATCTCGGCAGAGTAACTAAAGTTCCCAATGCAAAACGTGCAAACTGAGGCATGTGGACCATGGTCAAACTACCCTTTCGAAAGCAGAGTTGAACGATGTACTTAAGGTCGTGACGTGGGATTAAGGTTCTCACTAGTCTCAGGAATTCATTGGAGGATCCTTGAACCTTCCCTGTTTCTCCTGGCCTTGACCCGTCCTATGTAACTTCATTTCATCCCATCTATTTTCCCCTTTGTCCATTCTCTGTATTCTGTTTGACATACATGAATCCTTTTTCGATACGTGTTATGAATTGCATTGATTTGATAAAACATTGTATTTTTATAAAAATAAAATGAAAGAATGGTGAACATTTAAAGTCGTAAGGAACAAGATGCTCCCACTACTCGACCTCGTCTTAGACAATCATCATAAGGACTCAGCCAAGGCACGTGCTTCAAAGCTATGATTATAACACCCCTGATTTTCTGTACTCGAATCCCGATGTGATCGACATAATTAATAAAAATGCGAGTAAATTTTTTGCGTTAGAAAACATTTCCAAAACACCACCATGACCACATCCAGACTCAAATCACAGAAAGCCAAAGAGCGTGATTTAAAAACTTATAACTGGATCGATAAATAGTTGCCCATGCGGTATACAAAAATAACAAAGCTTACAGCGGAGGAAAAATGTGTATACCGGGCACACGCCTAGTCCCATATATGAAGATATGAGAAAAGGCTCGACAAAGCACGCAATGGCATAACATAGGCCTAGTAGACAACCATCACCATTTTGCACAATCTCATAAGCATGCAATACCTAAGATATAAACATGTAATCATCTATATGGTCATGCATCATACATCATTAAAATTCTTATTCATAAAAGCCCATAATCAGCCCAACTTCAATTCCTATATATCCACTATTAGTACATCAACCAAATGTATAACTATACTCATAATTCGTCCATCCATATCAATGATTACAACATCATATTATCCATCATATACATAACACATTACGTTATAAAGCTGCCGGCCAAGGCATTCCTCTACAACTATTTACCTTCCCAAAACTTCACCTCATAAACGTCCTCACCCCATGGTTTTCCTGCATCAATACTAAAAAGTAGACCACATGGGAGAGTGAGTTTACATTTCAAATGACGATATGAATACAATTGGAATTATGTGCATATGCATATCAACATCATGTATGCTTTGCTAAACACACCAACAATCATCATAAATTATTAATTCAACAATATATATTCATTTCATGCTTATTCATCAAATCATAGCAAAGCAAGCATATACACATCTATAACACCGCCACAATGGGCCAACACATATCTATCATATCGCCCCAATGGGCCAACTCATCAATATAGACCATCTTGGTCTTTCATCAAGCCACTATGGGCTAACATCATCATTTCCAATCATAATTAAATACGCCCTTCATTACATTGGGCCATATCATACATATCGTCATATTCAACATCATTTCATATGTTCATATCATTTATTACTTTTATGTGGTCTTTCATTATATTAACTTCGCATCTCATCGACACCAATATTATCATCTCAATCATCATCAATCATCATCATATTCTGGCATATCTCCATGCTATATGCAAATGCTCTTATGGCTAATGCATATGCACAATGGAATAGACAACAAATGCGGATCCGACTGTGGGAATATAACATTAATTCAATTGTGGGACGAGCATAGGTGTGCTACTATGCCCCTACTGCAGTAGAAAAATTGTGTACACATATATCTCCATTCAAGCATGCTTATATTCTCATAATTTTACTGGTAGCAAATCGCTGTCGCCCATCTGTAGCACTAGTCACCCTGTGACTTGCGGATGGACATCGTGGCCTCAACTACCATAAGTGCTACGGGCCCCTCCCAAACACACATCGAGAGAGCCGTGCCCCGTCGGACACCGAGGTAAACTCGCTCACCATAGAGCCGCCCGCCCACTAGGTCTGCCACATAGGGTGCCTCGTCACCAAACTATGGACAGCTTCGTGACTCATACACCGAGTCACAGGGGAAAAATCATAATACGCTTGTGCACTGAGCCGCCCTCCCACTGGGCCTGCCTAGTGGAACCCCCTACTATTCTACATAGACAGCAATGATATGCGATGGATGCAACGCAAATGCAATTCAAATGCATCCTCACTCTGTGCATCATAAATGCCACTCATCAAACATCATCATCATCATCACGATCACCAACACCACCATACACCTTAGTGGATTCAACATTGTTGGTTTCATCATTATTATTTTCAAGTCTTTAATGTGGCATTTCCATTTCAACATATTTTCACATATATTTCACATCACACACGCAAGTCAATACTTGCAAACAGCCATTATGGCATTTCAACATCACATATTATTCATCAATATTATCACACTTCATTTAGTGGATTATCATCTCATTATTCATTTCCGTTGCTCAACTATACTCATATATGTATATATAAACAAAATTGTGTGGCATTCACAACATTATCAATTTCATATTTCATACCACACATACAAGACCATGCTTGTATCACACACAATGGTACACGACAATTCATCAATATAAATTTACACCTCTTTATGCAAGAGAATGTTCAACACCATCATCTAACATTATTTAATATCATATTCCCTCTAATTCATCCATTTATAACTCATACAATGTCATTTGTTTATCCCTTCATACATTTCAAATCCATCCTAAGGATATATCTCATAATTCTATCATTGGGCTCTCAATATCATCCTTGCATTACTCCATCCTTAGAGGTAATTATATTACAATTAATTAGTCCCCATGTACCAATCATTCCCATAATTATCTCATCTTATGAGGAAAAAGGGGTCCAACATAAACCCAGCACAAGGAAAATGAAACAGATTTCATTTCTGGGCAACTCGCTCAAACGAGATTCACCACCGCTTGAGCGAGATCAACATTACTCGCTTGGGCGAGTCCTTTCGCGTAGGCGAAATACTTCCAGTAGCGTTTTCACGCCCACTCGCTTGAGCGAGCCACACCCTCGCCCGGGAGAGATTGAGGTGGTCGCTCGAGCGCCCAAAAATCTCCTTGAGCGAAGAAGTATTGGAGCATCAGGTCACCATCTCGCTTGAGCGAGTCACTCTCGCTCAAGCGGAAATCTTCCAGTATCCAATTTCGTACTCGCTCGCTTGAGCGAGACTCAGCATGCCACGCCTCTCGCCTAAGCGAGATTCACCCAGTGTCACTTTTCCATCATGCTCGCTCAAGCGTGGTCACGCCCGCTTGAGCGAGATTTGTCCAGTATCTCCCAACTTCATTTGTACGCACCTCGCTTAAGCGGAACGCCATCTCGCCTGAGCGAGATGGAGCCAGAAACCATAATTCTGGTCCAAGGGATTCTCGCTTGAGCGAGAATCCATCTCGCCTGAGCGAGAATACCAGTTCTAGTGCAGAAACACGAGGATTTAATAAGCTGACACACCAAAACTCATACCACTCCAATTTATTCAACTTCAGCACATCTTACACATCACATGAGGCATATGAGACTTGCTCTAACCATTCATACTCACAAACTCTTATTTCAACTCATCAATCATTCTTTTAAATCCTAATTCCTTAATTATAAAATAAAGGCCTTAATACACCTCTCATCAATACTTTTCTCATCTCAAAATAATCCTCTACACTTGGTTTAATTCATTTATTCACATATTTTACCATCATTTAACTCATGTCCAAACAAGGGACTAATAAACACTTATCACCAACATCATACATATATATAGATTTGCATAACAATCAACATAAGCCAAGCCATCATTCATCACTTCATCAAATTAATCATATAAAACATTCATGGCAAGGCACTGCATGAGTTTAACATATACATAATTAACAATGAATTCACTCATACGATTTGAAATGCAAACTCCTCTCCTACCTCGAGAGAAGATCCACCATTCCAAAGCTCCAAATGCCTTGACCGCTCCGCATCATCGTCAAGGATTCAATCCTATCACAACAAATATACATACAATTGCCATTATTATACTATCACAAAGCATCATCTTAGACATCATCACCTAACCCATGATCAAGTCCTAGACTTGTCTAATACTTCAAATTCATATGCTTGTATTAGGCTTCGGGAATTCCTTTCCCCAAAGCTAAGATTTCTAGATTTCAAAGGGCTAAACAACCCAACATCAACAACACCATGGCCTATAACAAGACCCAAGGCTTCATCAATTCAATTATCCATTTCCTTAGTTTATTATTAATCGTTTGCAACCACTATCAACATCATAAACATCAACACTTAAGACTAATTCCCTCAAATCAATGTACCTATATACGTGCATATTTCCTCATTTGCAACTCATGACTTAGCTCCCCATTTTATCAACATCAATATTCAATCCCAATACTTCTAAATGTTCATTTCCTCATATAAATCCACTCCCAAGGCATCAAAATCACTAAGATCATCAATTTGGCAAAAATCCCCAATTTATCACACTTAGGGTTTCCCATCTAAAATCATTTAACAATATTCTCAATCAATCTCCTAAAATCTTTATGGTCACTATAACTTTCTCTTCATCCCACAACATCAACCATGTTCAATTTCACACCTCCAATATTCATGCTTAAAGTTTCACTCTAGGTTAACCAACATAATCAACACCCATCCACATACAAGGCTTCTAACATTATTATCTTCAACCCAATATCACAAAACCATAATAGAATGATGTGGAGGTAAGAAATCTTTACCTTAAATCCAAACTCCACCAAAACGAAAATGAGGGTGAAGAAGAAGGGGAGAAGACCAATGCATGCTCCCATGCTCCATAGATGCCTCACATATCCAAGCTCAAGTTCATATTTTTGGCAAGAATAGGGGTAGAGAGAAGTGGGTTTCGGTTTGCCCATTATAGAGGGAGGAGGAGGTAGAAAAAGTGAAGGAGAAGGTGAGAGGGAGAAGCTACCGAAAATATAAAGGAGAAGGGGGAGAGAAAGTGTAAAAATCTAGGTTCTTGCACAATGGTTAATGTCCTAACTTTTGTGTTTGCCATTTGGTCCATTGGTCAATAGAAATTAGAAAAGGGGAGGAGAAGCCACGGTGAAATGGAGAGAAGAAAGTGGATTTTGCAATTTATTTTAATTCCAATCCCCTTGTATTTTCCCCGTTTCATATCATACGTCGAGTCCAATTAATTATCTCCTCAGCACTAAAAATTATTCTAACTACACCATCTCAATCACCATAATATTCCAAACATTCTAGACCCATCAAACACTCAATTTGATTAAGTGGGTCCCACATCATCTGTTCATTCATTCGTTTCCGGTAAATCTTAATTTACCGATAATTCTCCTCTAATGTCTAACAACATCTCCCATAATTATTTGACCATGAATAATTAATTATCATCATCCAATAAATTTATTTTCTCAGAAATCTGGGATGTTACAATCCACCCCACCAAAAAGAAACTTCGTCCTCGAAGTTTAACATTGGCATACATCATAAGGCCACACTTCGGCCACACACCATTAAGGTCCAAAATCATCATAATATAACATCGGACTTTCCAAAGTCCAGCAGGATATATTTATTATCATTTCTTTACCCAAGTATTAAACTTCACATACTCATCATGAGTCACCACTCATCTATTCTCGGTTTATTGATTACAACTCTCGCATTCTTATCCAGTACCTCCGGATAGGTCCAATACATTCACCGTAAGCAGTTACAACTCTACACTTGCCCGGTCTATGTGTTGTTGCATCCGACATACAGGAAGGCGTCCCAATCCCGTAGTGGTTACTACAAACACATGAGATCGGCGCATGAGTGCACGTTGCCACAATGCCTATGGCACGTAAAGACATATCAGGATAAGTACCTTCATGTCCTATTGCTTACACTATTCCTATCAATTCTAATACTATTCCTTCACACACGAGACTTCCCAAGAAGTCGCACAATCTCACGAGCAATATACTCAATTCATATTGTTATTTAATCGTGATCCGGCATAATTCATGTCATACCATTCATTATTCTTCAGTCACCATAACCATATATTGATATAACAACCACAAATTTCCAATCACCATAGGGTAATCACCCCACCATTGGACCTCGTTCATCTCAAAATCACAGTCAAGTAACTTAGAAATCATTTGTCTAATCCAGATATTGTCAACGATAATTCGGTTCAAGCCTATAGGAATCACCAAACTCATATTTAATAGATGCTCCCAAGGTCAAAATAAGGTCAATATTCATATAATAATCTTCCACACTAGTGGTTTGCCTCTTTTATCACAGTCAAAGTCCATATATTGGACATACAATTCACATTGTGTTACATCGGCATGCGATTTTATCACCAATATATCTTCTTTCCAAAGCAAAAAGGGAGGTATTTGTAGAACTAAATTCCATAACCAACTCATGTTTACATGCATTATCTCTATATCATACCGCAATTCATAATCAATCTAATCTTCATAACGTTAAGGGCATACAATCTAGCTCAAAATCATACCATAAAATTATATATCTTAGTCAATACCAAGGTATACCCCGAATTCAACATCTTTATTCACCAACTACGTATGGGTTCATGTTCTCATTTCCAATCCAATCGCACATCGGTTCTAGCCTCATCAACTCATCCCATAATTTATTTCACTACGGCTCAACCCTTCATGAGATTCAGTTCATTACTAGTCGTAGAAAATTCAAGGGTCATTTAATACTCATCGTGGAATACTTCCACAACACATAAAGTCAATAAACATGGCTCATAGAAACATCATAGAGCCTAGACCACCATAGGGTCAAATTCAATCAGGTTCGATCGTTCAAGATCATTTTGAGTCGTTCGGGGTTACCACACTTAGTGGGTCACAACTAAATCAATCATTCACTCGGTTCACAATTACAAAACTGAGACATACCCCAAGTCTACATATACACAATTTCAATATTCAATCATCTTATTACTTACTCGTATCCTTCATCCAAAAAGGAATATAATAAATCATTTGTATTACATAATATCATACCTTTGTGCTCCAGGATATAAAATCCATAATTCAAATCAGCGTAAACAATCATTTTAATTTATGAACGTCCACATTAGGGAATTTATTCACCATCTTTCATACAATTAGATTTCAACATGTGAATCATTCACATCTAACATCTCCCAGTCGTGATCAACATACGGCATGGGTTCACCCTCAATTCGATTCATACTCAATATATCATATCCATGATCACACATGGTTCAATTTCATCATCAGTTAAAGTCATACTCAAATATTAATATTCAAATGCATAATATCAATGTATCCGTCATTAGAAGGAAATAGTGTAAGGAACTTGGCCGGTTTTATACGAACAACCACATCAATCACATTGAGGAATTCATCCATAAACATATTCAATCTCATGATTCATCAAATTTTCCAATGAGCAACTATGCTCCATAAGTACATCATACAACCTCAATGATAAAGGGTATACACCCAATAAACAACCACGTCTTATGAATCACAATCTCATAAAAAGTCCTCATTGCGTATCAATCCCAACTCAACTCTAATGATTCACAATAATTCCTCAATAAGTAATAATGCCTTTATAATCAATCTATAATTCCTAGGTGCTTAATCCATCATATGTCCATGCAGAACAATCAACCACAATATCATCATTCTCTAGATAATTATCATTCTTAAATCTATACAAACAACCTTATTCCAATAATCACCAAAATGTTCCAATATTGAGCAGTCGTGCTCCAACCATCCATAGAATCAACTTTAATACCAATCAATCAGGCAATGCCAATGATCAAGATCTCTAATTCAGAGCAAAATACGCTCTGATACCAGATTATAACACCCCTGATTTTCTGTACTCGAATCCCGATGTGATCGACATAATTAATAAAAATGCGAGTAAATTTTTTGCGTTAGAAAAAATTTCCAAAACACCACCATGACCACATCCAGACTCAAATCACAGAAAGCCAAAGAGCGTGATTTAAAAACTTATAACTGGATCGATAAATAGTTGCCCATGCGGTATACAAAAATAACAAAGCTTACAGCGGAGGAAAATGTGTATACTGGGCACACGCCTAGTCCCATATATGAAGATATGAGAAAAGGCTCGACAAAGCACGCAATGGCATAACATAGGCCTAGTAGACAACCATCACCATTTTGCACAATCTCATAAGCATGCAATACCTAAGATATAAACATGTAATCATCTATATGGTCATGCATCATACATCATTAAAATTCTTATTCATAAAAGCCCATAATCAGCCCAACTTCAATTCCTATATATCCACTATTAGTACATCAACCAAATGTATAACTATACTCATAATTCGTCCATCCATATCAATGATTACAACATCATATTATCCATCATATACATAACACATTACGTTATAAAGCTGCCGGCCAAGGCATTCCTCTACAACTATTTACCTTCCCAAAACTTCACCTCATAAACGTCCTCACCCTATGGTTTTCCTGCATCAATACTAAAAAGTAGACCACATGGGAGAGTGAGTTTACATTTCAAATGACGATATGAATACAATTGGAATTATGTGCATATGCATATCAACATCATGTATGCTTTGCTAAACACACCAACAATCATCATAAATTATTAATTCAACAATATATATTCATTTCATGCTTATTCATCAAATCATAGCAAAGCAAGCATATACACATCTATAACACCGCCACAATGGGCCAACGCATATCTATCATATCGCCCCAATGGGCCAACTCATCAATATAGACCATCTTGGTCTTTCATCAAGCCACTATGGGCTAACATCATCATTTCCAATCATAATTAAATACACCCTTCATTACATTGGGCCATATCGTACATATCGTCATATTCAACATCATTTCATATGTTCATATCATTTATTACTTTTATGTGGTCTTTCATTATATTAACTTTGCATCTCATCGACACCAATATTATCATCTCAATCATCATCAATCATCATTATATTCTGGCATATCTCCATGCTATATGCAAATGCTCTTATGGCTAATGCATATGCACAATGGAATAGACAACAAATGCGGATCCGACTGTGGGAATATAACATTAATTCAATTGTGGGACGAGCATAGGTGTGCTACTATGCCCCTACTGCAGTAGAAAAATTGTGTACACATATATCTCCATTCAAGCATGCTTATATTCTCATAATTTTACTGGTACCAAACCGCTGTCGCCCATCTGTAGCACTAGTCACCCTGTGACTTGCGGATGAACATCGTGGCCTCAACTACCACAAGTGCTACGGGCCCCTCCCAAACACACATCGAGAGAGCCGTGCCCCGTCGGACACCGAGGTAAACGCGCTCACCATAGAGCCGCCCGCCCACTGGGCCTGCCACATAGGGTGCCTCGTCACCAAACTATGGACAGCTTTGTGACTCATACACCGAGTCACAGGGGAAAAATCATAAAACGCTCGTGCACTGACCCGCCCTCCCACTGGGCCTGCCTAGTGGAACCCCCTACTATTCCACATAGACAGCAATGATATGCCATGGATGCAATGCAAATGCAATTCAAATGCATCCTCACTCTGTGCATCCTAAATGCCACTCATCAAACATCATCATCATCATCACGATCATCAACACCACCATACACCTTAGTGGATTCAACATTGTTGGTTTCATCATTATTATTTTCAAGTCTTTAATGTGGCATTTCCATTTCAACATATTTTCACATATATTTCACATCACACACGTAAGTCAATACTTGCAAACAGCCATTATGGCATTTCAACATCACATATTATTCATCAATATTATCACACTTCATTTAGTGGATTATCATCTCATTATTCATTTTCGTTGCTCAACTATACTCATATATGTATATATAAACAAAATTGTGTGGCATTCACAACATTATCAATTTCATATTTCATACCACACATACAAGACCATGCTTGTATCACACACAATGGTACACGATAATTCATCAATATAAATTTACACCTCTTTATTCAAGAGAATGTTCAACACCATCATCTAACATTATTTAATATCATATTCCCTCTAATTCATCCATTTATAACTTATACAATGTCATTTGTTTATCCCTTCATACATTTCAAATCCATCCTAAGGATATATCTCATAATTCTATCATTGGGCTCTCAATATCATCCTTGCATTACTCCATCCTTAGAGGTAATTATATTACAATTAATTAGTCCCCATGTACCAATCATTCCCATAATTATCTTATCTTATGAGGAAAAAGGGGTCCAACATAAACCCAGCACAAGGAAAATGAAACAGATTTCATTTCTGGGCAACTCGCTCAAGCGAGATTCACCACCGCTTGAGCGAGATCAACATTACTCGCTTGGGCGAGTCCTTTCGCGTAGGCGAAATACTTCCAGTAGCGTTTTCACGCCCACTCGCTTGAGCGAGCCACACCCTCGCCCGGGAGAGATTGAGGTGGTCGCTCGAGCGCCCAAAAATCTCCTTGAGCGAAGAAGTATTGGAGCATCAGGTCACCATCTCGCTTGAGCGAGTCACTCTCGCTCAAGCGGAAATCTTCCAGTATCCAATTTCGTACTCACTCGCTTGAGCGAGACTCAGCATGCCACGCCTCTCGCCTAAGCGAGATTCACCCAGTGTCACTTTTCCATCATGCTCGCTCAAGCGTGGTCACGCCCGCTTGAGCGAGATTTGTCCAGTATCTCCCAACTTCATTTGTACGCACCTCGCTTAAGCGGAACGCCATCTCGCCTGAGCGAGATGGAGCCATAAACCATAATTCTGGTCCAAGGGATTCTCGCTTGAGCGAGAATCCATCTCGCCTGAGCGAGAATACCAGTTCTAGTGCAGAAACACGAGGATTTAATAAGCTGACACACCAAAACTCATACCACTCCAATTTATTCAACTTCAGCACATCTTACACATCACATGAGGCATATGAGACTTGCTCTAACCATTCATACTCACAAACTCTTATTTCAACTCATCAATCATTCTTTTAAATCCTAATTCCTCAATTATAAAATAAAGGCCTTAATACACCTCTCATCAATACTTTTCTCATCTCAAAATAATCCTCTACACTTGGTTTAATTCATTTATTCACATATTTTACCATCATTTAACTCATGTCCAAACAAGGGACTAATAAACACTTATCACCAACATCATACATATATATAGATTTGCATAACAATCAACATAAGCCAAGCCATCATTCATCACTTCATCAAATTAATCATATAAAACATTCATGGCAAGGCACTACATGAGTTTAACATATACATAATTAACAATGAATTCACTCATGCGATTTGAAATGCAAACTCCTCTCCTACCTCGAGAGAAGATCCACCATTCCAACGCTCCAAATGCCTTGACCGCTCCGCATCATCGTCAAGGATGCAATCCTATCACAACAAATATACATACAATTACCATTATTATACTATCACAAAGCATCATCTTAGACATCATCACCTAACCCATGATCAAGTCCTAGACTTGTCTAATACTTCAAATTCATATGCTTGTATTAGGCTTCGGGAATTCCTTTCCCCAAAGCTAAGATTTCTAGATTTCAAAGGGCTAAACAACCCAACATCAACAACACCATGGCCTATAACAAGACCCAAGGCTTCATCAATTCAATTATCCATTTCCTTAGTTTATTATTAATCGTTTGCAACCACTATCAACATCATAAACATCAACACTTAAGACTAATTCCCTCAAATCAATGTACCTATATACGTGCATATTTCCTCATTTGCAACTCATGACTTAGCTCCCCATTTTATCAATATCAATATTCAATCCTAATACTTCTAAATGTTCATTTCCTCATATAAATCCACTCCCAAGGCATCAAAATCACTAAGATCATCAATTTGGCAAAAATCCCCAATTTATCACACTTAGGGTTTCCCATCTAAAATCATTTAACAATATTCTCAATCAATCTCCTAAAATCTTTATGGTCACTATAACTTTCTCTTCATCCCACAACATCAACCATGTTCAATTTCACACCTCCAATATTCATGCTTAAAGTTTCACTCTAGGTTAACCAACATAATCAACACCCATCCACATACAAGGCTTCTAACATTATCATCTTCAACCCAATATCACAAAACCATAATAGAATGATGTGGAGGTAAGAAATCTTTACCTTAAATCCAAACTCCACCAAAACGAAAATGAGGGTGAAGAAGAAGGGGAGAAGACCAATGCATGCTCCCATGCTCCATAGATGCCTCACATATCCAAGCTCAAGTTCATATTTTTGGCAAGAATAGGGGTAGAGAGAAGTGGGTTTCGGTTTGCCCATTATAGAGGGAGGAGGAGGTAGAAAAAGTGAAGGAGAAGGTGAGAGGGAGAAGCTACCGAAAATATGAAGGAGAAGGGGGAGAGAAAGTGTAAAAATCTAGGTTCTTGCACAATGGTTAATGTCCTAACTTTTGTGTTTGCCATTTGGTCCATTGGTCAATAGAAATTAGAAAAGGGGAGGAGAAGCCACGGTGAAATGGAGAGAAGAAAGTGGATTTTGCAATTTATTTTAATTCCAATCCCCTCGTATTTTCCCCGTTTCATATCATACGTCGAGTCCAATTAATTATCTCCTCAGCACTAAAAATTATTCTAACTACACCATCTCAATCACCATAATATTCCAAACATTCTAGACCCATCAAACACTCAATTTGATTAAGTGGGTCCCACATCATCTGTTAATTCATTCGTTTCCAGTAAATCTTAATTTACCGATAATTCTCCTCTAATGTCTAACAACATCTCCCATAATTATTTGACCATGAATAATTAATTATCATCATCCAATAAATTTATTTTCTCAGAAATCTGGGATGTTACAATGATCGCCATCTTTCATTCTCCTCTGTCCATGAGTTATCCTAAGGGTCGCGGTTTCACAGGACCTACCCAGTTTGTGAATTTTACTTTGCACTACTAACCTTTTTCTGCAGGTTATTACAACAGACAGTCATGTCAAGTGTTGACACCTCAAGTTCCTTCCTCGAATCGCCAAAGTTGGCACTCCTCAAAACTCCTTCCTTAGATCGCCAAAGTTAGCATTTTTCAAAATCTCTTCTTCAACTGCCAAAGTTGGCATTTCTCAGAACTCCTTCCTTAGATCGCCAGAGTTAGCACTTTTCAAAGTCTCCTCTTCAATCTCCAAAGCTGGCACCTTTCGAAGTTTCTTTCTCCTTAATCGCCAAAGTTGGCAATCTTCAAAGTCTCCCGCTCAACTCCAAAATTAGCATCTCTCAAATTCTCCTCCCCAATGGAATCGATCACCAAGGCTGGCACTTCTCAAGATCTTCCCCAATGGACCCTAAAATTTTCCATTCTCAATCAGGGGCAGTACCCCGAATCACCAAATTCTTCCCCAGTGGAACTACAGTTCCCAATCACCTCAAACTGGGGCACTTCCCCAAATTTCTTTTATTCCAGTCAAGGGGTAGTTCCCCAGAGTTCCTTCAAACCATGTCAAACTGGGGCATCTCCCCAGTTTTCTTTTGTTCCAGTCAAGGGGCAATTCCTGAAGAACCTTCAGTCATGGCAAACTGGGGCATCACCCCAGGTTCACTCTCTTTCATTCAAGGGGGCAATTCCCCAAGAACCTTCAGTCATGTCAAACTGGGGCATCACCCCAGGTTCTCTCTCTTTCATTCAAGGGGGCAATTCCCCAAGAACCTTCAGTCATGTCAAACTGGGGCATCACCCCAGGTTCCTTCTCTTTCATTCAAGGAGGCAATTACCCAAGATTCCTTCAGTCATGTCAAACTGAGACCATCGCCAAGAGCCTTTAAGTCCAGTGAGTTAATTTGGACGAGACGTCCTGTTAGCTCCTCCAATCTCTACATTTCTGTTTGCCTATTTAGGCACCCTTTAATTTCCGTTCGCCTATTCAGGCACCCTTTAATTTCCGTTCGCCTATTCAGGCACCCTCTGCATTTCCGTTCGCCTATTCAGGCACCCTTTAATTTCCGTTCGCCTATTCAGGCACCCTTTACTTTCGGTTCGCCTATTCAGGCACCCTTTACTTTCTGTTCGCCTATTCAGGCACCCTTTACTTTCTGTTCGCCTGTTCAGGCACCCTTTACTTTCCGTTCACCTGTTCAGGCATCCTTTACTTTTCATTCGCCTATTCAGGCATGCTTTACCTTTCTGTTCGCCTATTCAGGCACCCTTTACTTTCTGTTCGCTTATTCAGGCACCCTTTACTTTCTGTTCGCGTATTCAGGCACCCTTTAATTTCTGTTCGCCTATTCAGGCACCCTTTACTTTCTGTTCGCCTGTTCAGGCACCCTTTCCTTTTTAGTTCGCCTATTCAGGTACCCTTTATTTTTCATTCTCCTATTCAGGCACCCTTTACTTTCCGTTCGCCTGTTCAGGCACCCTTTACTTTCCGTTCGCCTGTTCAGGCATCCTTTACTTTTCATTCGCCTATTCAGGCATGCTTTACCTTTCCGTTCGCCTATTCAGGCACCCTTTACTTTCTGTTCGCCTATTCAGACACCCTTTACTTTCTGTTCGCCTATTCAGGCACCCTTTACTTTCTGTTCGCCTATTTAGGCACCCTTTAATTTCCGTTCGCCTATTCAGGCACCCTTTACTTTCCGTTCGCCTGTTCAGGCACCCTTTCCTTTTCAGTTCGCCTATTCAGGCACCCTTTACTTTCCATTCGCCTATTCAGGCACCCTTTCCTTTCCGTTCGCCTATTCAGGCACCCTTTACTTTCCATTCGCCTATTCAGGCATCCCTTTCCTTTCCAGTCCGCCTATTCAGGCACCCTTTCTTTCCATTCACCTATTCAGGCATCCTTTACTTTCCATTCGCCTATTCAGGCATCCTTTACCTTTCTGTTCGCCTATCAAGGCAATTTTTCCTTTCCAGTCCACTAGGGGTCAATCCTGATCTTCTCACCTCCTGTTAACTGAAAGAATTTTTCCCGGTTTATTTAAAAAAAAGGGAGAGAAGAGAAACAGAAGTGGAAAATGCTCATTTTTTTTTAAAAAAGAAAAAAAAGAAAAAAAGAGGTCACACTGCTTCATGATTGCCCACACCATCAGTCACCATACCTACCGAGAGGTCCCGCTTGGTCCCTACATTGGTGTTCATATCTTTACTTCCTTTTCACTTCAAAAACACGGAAAGCTTCGTGTTTCTCTTATGAAAAAGAAGTAAAGAGGGGCATCTATGAACACTTCTTTCGGTCCGACCCAAATGGAAAGAATTCTGAGAGGACTAGACTTCATTTCTGAATGATCTGCTGAGAAGAATGACTCAGATTGAAGCATTTTCGAGTAAAATATAGCCATGTTGGAGATGAATCCGAATAGAATGGCTCAAAAATGATCAAATCCGAACAGAATGACTCAGATTGAAGCATTTCCGAGTGAAATATTGCCCTTTTGGGATAAATCCGAGTGAAATGACTTAAGGAATGATCAAATCCGAGTGAAATGACTCAGAATGGATCAAATCCGAGTGGAATATGCTCCTGTTAGGGAATCCGAGTGGAATGACTCAAAAAATGATCAAATCCGAGTCATAATGAAGCATTTCCGAGTAGGAATAGGCTCCTATTGGGGAATCCGAGCGGAATGACACAAAAATGATCAAATTCGAGTAGAATTACTTAGAATAAGTCATTTTCGAGTAGAATACTATTGCTGACTGAAGTAAATCCGAGTGGGAGCTTTCTGAATGCAAGTAATCTGAATGAAGAAATGCTGATTAAAATGAATCTGATTGAGGAATGTGTTTTTCTGGGCGAAACCGAGTCCGAGTGAACACATCCAAGGGGCGAATGTTAATTGAAAGCCCTTTGGTTGAAGTGTAAAGGCTGATTCCGAGTGAAAATGCCAAGTTTCCAAGTTCTGAGTGGAAAGAGAGCTAGTTCCGAGTGAAAACAAAGTTTGAGGAAAATCCAACTGAAGGAAAATCCGACTCCCAAGGTCGGTTCCGAGTAAAACCTTCAAGCAGTGAAGTTTTGAGTCACTTTTGAAGACATTCCGAGTGAACATTCCAAGCAAAGACAAGATCCGAGTAGCACACCTCCGATTGAAGTGATTCCGAGTGAATGCTTCAAACAGAAATAAGATCTGAACCAAATACTTCCAATCGAGAGAATTCCGAGTGAAACACTGATTCAGTCAGTCAGTTCTGACTCGCCATATTCAGTCGGTTCTGATTCACCAGACTCAGTTAGCTCCGAGTGAAACACTGATTCAATCATTTCTGAGTCACCTTTTAATTGGTTTCTGAGTGAAACACTATTCAATCAGTTCTGAGTAAAGCTTCCATCAGCTTCCGAGTGAAACCATTGTGAAGAGGATTCCCAAGCAAATGTATCCGAGTGAATTGATGTGTGAGCACATCCGAGTGAGATGATGCACAATTGAAACAACTCTGAGTAAAGACTAAGCTTGATGAATGAGTCTGAGCTATATATCCGAGCAAGATTTTTCCGAGTAAATCAAATCATGAGCTTCCAAGGGAAATTAATCAATCTATCAAACGGGACTTTCAGACATTCCTGACTAAATTAATCAAAAAGGCCGATTGAATCATGTACACCAATACCGAACCATTTCAGTCAGCACCGAGTGAGCCATCCTTTTACCCAATTCCGAGTCATATTTCACACAATTTCCGAGCCATTTCAGTCAGCACCGAGTGAGCCATCCTTTTACCCATTTCTGAGCCCCTTTCCACTCGATTTCCGAGTGACTTTCCCCTATTTCCGAGTGACTTTCACAAAAGTCACATTTCACCCATTTTTGAGTCATCCTTGAACCATTTCAGTCGGATCCGAGTCCACTTATTTCCTCCCGTTCCCGAGCCATTCTTTTAGCCATTACCGAGCCACCATCTTTTAGTCAGCAAAGGAGTCCTCTTCAGTCAAATCCGAGTGACATTTTTCAGTCAGTAAGGAGTCCTCTTCAGTCAAGTCCGAGTGACATTTTTTCAGTCAGCAAGGAGTCCTCTTCAGTCAATTCCGAGTCACTTTTCACTCGATCTGATTGAAATTCAATCAGAATTGCTTTGTTTGTCCCCTCAATCCAATTGCTTTGCTTTTCACTCAGATTCTCCTCACAAATAACCCATCACCGAGCAAAACCTCCACTCGGCCTTCCATAAAAGGGCTCTTCTCAGAAGAATTCTCACTTGGAAAAGACCATTTTCACTAGGAAAACCTTCATTTCTCTCGGAATTCACTCCCACTGTGGATGAATGCTGACTGAGAGGCCAATCTGAGTCGTCCTCTCTCGGATTTCCACTATCCTCTCTCGGATTTCCACCAGGTTCCCCCTGTTCGCCCGTGCTGACTTGGATTCCACCACCCAAGTTGATCCAGGAATCCTCGGGGTGGCAGACAGTGGAGGAATTAAAAATTCCCACCAGCCGTTGTCCCCCACTACCAGGCCTGAGTGGAAGCCTGAGCTGGCCTTCCACTTGGAAAAGCCTATAAATAGACAAACGTTGAAGCTTTGAGGGGGCGAAGGCATTGATTAAGAGAAAACTCTGCCTAAATTCACCCTCACTCTCTCTCTCCCTCACACCAGCTCCCTTCCCTCTCTTCACCAGTAACTGTCCTCCCACCTGCCAACTCCATTCAAACACCCACACGGCCCAGCACCCTCACCATACCTTCTCCTCTTTCCTCTCTCCATCGTCCCACTGTCATCTCTCCTCCACCAATACAAAAAACTCCTTCCTCTCAACCAATACCGTCCCAGATCCTCTCTCCTCACCAACACCACTCGGTACAGCCCCTCTTCTCACCAGCACCCTTCACACCTCACTGTTCAGCATCCTGAGACCAGCTCTCCTGCTCCATCACTCGGTTTCTCAAACTTTCACCCGGTATTCTACTATTTTTACTTGGTTTTCCCATTTTCACTCAGTTTTCCCATTTTCACTCGGTTTTCCCATTTTCACTCGGTTTTCCCATTTTTCACTCGGTTTTATCTTCTCCCACTCAGTTTTCGATCATTTTTCCCTCTCCTCTCCGAACTTACTGTTCCCCTTTCTCTCTTGTAGCTTCTGCTACCTTCCCTCTTTTGCTTCGTAATAAAATAATAAAAGGAAATGGATGTTTCATGGGTTTTCTTTCAAATCTAAATAAAATCAAAAAAGAAACAAATCATTTTTAGTCAGTGTCGTACGGAAAATACTTCCGTCTACACAACCTCTATAAGATCCGTACACGTACGAAGAACTTCGTCTTGTATGGGTTCATCACTAAAATGATACCCACCAACATTTCCCTAACCTTTTCCTAAAAAAAAAATCAAAGAACTACGTGACCCTGATTTCTCAAAAGCTCGAGAATACGTAGGAGCAGGAAATAGTTCCTGTCGGGCCCATCTTCCTTTATATAATTTTTAGAGTTTCCATTTTTGTCTTGCTATCAAAAGGAGGAGCGAGATTAATTTGGACGAGACGTCCTGTTAATCTCATATTTTTTAAATATCTCTTTAAAAAAAAGAAGGAGCGAGGTTAATTTAGACGAGACGTCTTGTTAATCTCATATTTTTGTATTATTTCTTTAAAAGAAGGAGCGAGGTTAATTTGGACGAGACGTCCTGTTAATCTTATATCTTTTTTAATATTTTTTTAAAAGAAGGCGGAGCGAGATTAATTTGGATGAGACGTCCTGTTGATCTCATGTAAATATTCTGTGTTTATTTTTTTTTGTTTATTTTTGTATATTTTGTCATCTCGTATATTTTCTTTTCATGAAGAAGTTAAAATAATTAATGGATTAATTATAATGCGCGCTATCAAATTGAGGTAATCGTTTTTATAACGGACAGTTGTGAGGTGCTAATACCTTCCTCACCTGTAATCAGACTCCCGAATCATGGAATTTCGTTTTTATAACCAGTGCTTTAACGAAAGGTTTTTTCTAGTATTTTATCCTAAAAAATATTGGTGGCGACTCCCTGTTTATTTTTAAATCGTTTTGAGGGTCGGCCGTGCCGCCGCGATCCCGGTCGCGACATACACTCTTAACTAGAAGTAAAACATCACATTATCTCATCCTACACTTCATACACCAATTATGTAAGAAAAATTCAACATTGTACTCACATAATTTAAAACCTTATAAATCCATTCCATAACTACATCCATGCAACATGCACAATATCATGACTCAAACTCAACTTTCATACATAATAACTTCATTCATATAGGTTTATAATCACCAACCTCCAACATAATAACAAGGTCATAACTCAATCTCTACATCCAAATATATCAACAAATAATCTAACAAACTCATTCAAATTTCCAAGAACCTAGGCATTTACACCAATAGTCAAGCTATACAAAAATAATGCCTATACACAATAAATTCTACCAAGAATTTAAATCATCATTTTCAAAAAGATTACCGGCCAAGGCAAGCAATGTACCCTCTTCACACCATGCCGCCCCTCTAAAGAGAGCATCACTCCTCCAATCCAACCTACATCACAAGGCTAAAATGGACAACATGGAGAGTGAGTATATTTTCTCAATGATGAGTAATTATAACGGTAAGTCATGCATAGTGAAGTAATCATACATATTTTCCTTTAATATATCCTATCTTATTGATACAACATATAGACAAAAATTTGACAATCAATGCATATATCATATACCATAAATACCAACTCATGCCAAAGAGTCTTAAGTATCAATCTCATGTCACCAACAGTGGTCATCGCTACACTTTCACATTAGCCAACAACACCAATAATGTTTCTCAATTCAAGACATTCATGAATCATAATCACCATGGGCACTCAAGTTCAAATGTCATGTATTCATAATTAATGCATATGCTATCCAACAATTTATACCTATGCAATGAGACCAACTTGTATAATTTTCATTTTCTCTTCATATGCATATTTCACCCATGTGACTACAACCACGCATAGTTGTTTAATATTTAAAACCAACGCAAGGTTTCTTTCTCAAGATCAACGCAAGATCAATAAAACATGTCACATGGTATCCACTACGACCACGCATAGTCGTTTATAAAATCATCCAACGCAAGGTTGTTATTCTTAAGATCAACGCAAGATCATTATTTATCACACATGAGATATGTTATGCATGTCACAAGATGCATGAAGTGCACATGATGGTCTCAATTTCTCACATAATGCCACTTCATTATCATATATAAGCCAAAAGGGCATAACAAAGTATATCACCATCACAATCATCAATTTATCACCAATGTCATTCAAGAGTCCTACTTACACATTCATCATACATAGTAACAATAGAAACAACCAAGGCCAATATGCAATTATACATCGCACATACATACTACTAATATCAAGGCCATACATTAAGAAAATAAACTCCTCTCCTACCTTAAGAGAAGTACTCTGACGGGTTAGAGGAGTTGGATGGTTTTGCCTCGCAAGAATGGTCAAAACCTACATTAACAAGCATAAAGCTATATCAAACACCACACTACACTTAACTTGATGTTAATCATCATTTCTCTTTTATAAGCTTTTATATTTATATATATATATATATATGCACAAAATCACATTAGACTTAGGTCGTTCTCCTCTTTGAGGTTTGAAATTAAAGTTATTACTCATACCCTTTTCCAATGTCTTAAAGAATTATGACCATGGTTTGGAATTAGCCAAAGGCTCAAAGATTTATTTTTAAGCTTCACAAGTTTTCTAAGTAACTTTATAAGCCATTATAATTATTTATAGTGTTTCATATCCCTAAAAGTGACAAGTCTTTCTCTACTAACAATTTAGCTAATTAATTCCTTTACTTCTTAAATGTCCCAATTATCTTGGTAATGGTTTCAATGCTAAGGAAAATCATCCTAAGTAATTTTTGTACCTATCATTTACCTAAGACATAAACCTTACCCATTATCACCTAGATGTCTATTCTTTTCTCACCAACAAGTTACTTCTTCCTTACTAACCTACTAATTAAATCTCATGAATGTGTATCACTACAAGCATAATTCCTACACTTGTCCTAATTTCCCATAATTCACAATTTTATGCTTCCTTCACCTATTAGAGACCAACTATACATTTTCCCATCTTAGTTGTTTCCAACCACTAATAAATACCACAATACCTCTACTAATTCATTTTTAGTCACAATTAACCTTCCTAAGACCATAATCATTTTTGCATCATAATTATGACCTAAACTTGTTTAATTCACCATTATGTCAAAATTGTCAATCACATACATTCACACTCTTTAATTTCAATTAACATTCCCTTTTATATATTTATGCCTAATGCACTCCCATGAAGCTCCCTAAGCTAATAATCCATCAATTTCACTTTATTGGTCAAGTTCCTAATTTAATTTCTCCTTAACACTACATTTTTTCTACTTAAATATCCTAACATTGATTCAAATTTCTAAACCACCTTTCATATTGTTTCATTAGCACACCAACAAAGCCAAGGTATCTAAAATCACTCATAACACTTTTATTACTCATAATTCACCCATAAAGCTTCTATACTAACCCAATTCTTCATTCTTCAATCCAACATCACCAATTTATTCCAATACACTAATTTAGGTCTCACAATCATTATAAAGTCATCCATAATAATTTAAGTCTCCTAATTACAAATTTTCCCACTAATTAAAGTAAGCATCAAATTCTAGTTTTTCACCTAATACATTCCAAAACCAATCCATTCATTCCACCAATAATTATTCTCATTCAACAATTAATTCATATCAAATCCAAGTCATAAAAACATTTATCCAACAACAACAACAACAATTTCCCAATGGTCTCCTAACCTAGGTTTGGGTTCCACATGCATAACATTAATTTTTCCAACAACAATCTCATAATTCTTAACATATTATACTACCAATTTAAGTCCTATTAAAGGTCCATGACTTACCCCAATGGAATTCAAGATTCTAAGTTCAAGAGAGTAGTGGAGATGGAGGTTTAGGAAACCCTAAAACTTAAGGCCAAGCAAGCTTCTCCAAATTGCAACTTAAGCCTCCAAGAACCTAGAAATTTCATCATAAGCTTAGGTGCATTCAAGAGGAATTTCAGTTTTGGGGTTATGGTAGAGAGGAGAAGAAAATGAATGGAATAAGGAGAAGAGAAAGTGGAGAAGATGATGCTTATGACTAAGGGTGCTTACCTTAGCCTTTTCCCTTCAAAAAGTTTCAACAAAAACCCTTGGAAGATAGCTCCAAATTCATGTCAATGGAGGAAGAGGGGAGAAGAAAATTGCAGTTTTTCACTCAGCTAAGGGGCTGTTCCAGCGTGAAATGAGTGAAGGGGGAGAGGAGGAGTCTTTTGTCTTATGCACGAAATGACCATATTGCCCTTCATTTAAAATTTTTGGCTCCAAGGCCCAAATTTTTGGCAAAATCTGATTTGGGCTTAAGGATTCAGATTTAGGACATCCCATAATAGTATTCATGGTCAGCTCATTTAATTGGGTGAAATTCGTCGCGTTTTGGCTTGAAAACGAAGCGTTTTGGTCACCTAGGGCCCATCGTACGTCTAATTAATCATTTATAAATTTTTCCGGGTTCATTTTTGGGTTTAAAATATTTATTTGAGTGTCTTCTAATACTCAATAATTATTTTTAGGTTAGTGAATTTTTGAGGCCCAATTGAGGTCCGTTGCCCAAATCAGTCGTTTTCCAACGTTAGACGGCGTCGATAAATCCTAAATAATTCACAATAAATTCTACAAATGCTCAAATTAATTTTAGCTCATCGTCGGGACATAGATATCTATCCCCGATACTTATCCAATTTTTTCCGGCCCGTTGGGCCCGTCTTAGTATTCTGCTCCTACGTCGTTTGTCAATTAAACGACGGCAGTAATCGTCGTATTCACCGTATCAACTCAAGGGATCCATACTTAATTTTTCTACATGTATAGGACATCAAATAATTATTTCCTATAGTTGTGCTATTTATTTACTCCAATTAATTAATTTTTACTCAAATTTTTGGGATGTTACAGCTTCGGTGTTCTTTAAGAGGTAATCCTAAAAATGAATTTTTTTGTGTGTGTTTGTCTTATGCTTTGAAACATGGCGCTTTGCAAATCCTATGGGAATCCTTGTATTTCCGCTGCTCATGTACTAGGGATTCCCTAAAAATTACCAGGGAACAATCCAATGAAGCTTAACAGGTGACTTCCACCATCTTCAATTAACACACCTGAAACACCATACAATTATAGACATTTAACCTATATCTTATAAGCTTTAACACAAGAAAATAACAAATGATGTACTGTTTCATCTGAGCTTTGACACATGGACATATATTCGATATCATCATTCCTCGCTTCTGCAATTCAATTCGCACTCGTAACCTCTCCTTCATCATTTGCCACGCAAAACTTGTTACTTTAAGAGGTACAAATTTATTCTACACACTTTTATATAAACTGTCTAGAACCTCATTAGATGTAGATAAAAGCTAATAAACACTTTTAACTGAGAACCTTCATCCACTTCCCCCAACCACATCCACTTATCATCTACCCCTTTTTTTCACCCTACCTCCCTCAACTCATCTTCCAACTCCCGTATCAAGCTTTCCTCGCAATCAAATAATTGTCGCCTCTTCCTCCATCTAACCCCACCTCCCTCTCTACTTACCACACTAGCAACTGATTCCATGTCATTAGTGGTTATAGAATACAACCAAAGGAATTGCTCCTGGAATGACATCTCTCCCCACCAATTATCCTTCCAAAAACCTATACTTTTACCTTTCCCCACCACTTTCCCTATCATTCTTGACTACTAACCCAAGAACACATGACCCCCATGTCCACCCTTTCTTTTATCTAGACTACATATATCATTCCACCATGAGGATTACTTTGTATCATATTCCCCCTGATGACCGTCATCACCCCATACTTTGCCGTCAACACCTTACCCATAAACTTTGTTTATCTTCTAATAAACGCCACCTCCACTTAGATAAAAGAGAAATATTAAAAAATTCCATGTTTTTCAATCCCAACCACCCTTTCCTTTGAAAAACACACATCTCTCCAAACAACCCAATGAATTTTCTTCTTCCCCTCCACCCTACCCCATAAAAAATTAGACAATAAAGAGTGCAATGAAGAAACAGTACCTGTGGGAGCTCTGAAGAAGGACAAAAAGTAAACTAGCATAGAGGACAACATAGACTTAATCAACACGATACACGCTCCAAACGATAAACTCTTACACTTCCACCTAGCTAGCTTCCTTTTTAGCCTTAACACCAACGGTTCCCAAAACTTCTTCCTTCTAGGCGAATCCCCAACAGACAACCCCAAATATTTAAAATGGCTATTCTTGAATCTTACATTTCATAATACTCGCAGCTACTTGCAACCAATCTAATGGACATTAACACCCACCACCGAGCTCTTGGCATAATTAACTTTCAAACCAGAGCACATCTGAAACATCTACATCACTCTTCTAATACTTAACACGTTGGCTAACTTCGCCATACCAAACACCAATGTATCATCCACATACTGTAAATGAGACACCACACACTCCCCTTCCCTTACCTTCACTCCCCTATCACCATAGCTTTTTGAAACAATAAACTCAATCCTTCTGCCACTAATACAAATAAAAAAGGAGACAATAGATCTCCTTGCCGCAATCCTCTTCTTAGTATAAACTTCTCAGTAGGACTTCCATGAACTAAAATAGAAATAGAAACAAACTTTAAACATTCCTCAATCCATTTTCTCCATATTAATAGAAAATTCATCTGCTCCATCACATAGTCCAAGAAGCCCCAATTCACCGAATCATATGCCTTCTCTATATCTGTTTTAAACGAAAACATTTTGTTCGTCTTCTCCTTGCATCGTCCACCGTCTCATAAGCAATCAGAATACTATCAAGTATTTGTCTCCCACGAATAAAAGCAAACCGATTAGAGGAAACCACATAATCTAACACAAGCCTTAACCTGTTCGATAGCTTTGACAAAACTTTATACAGACACCCAACCAATCGATTCGGTCGAAATTCTCTAATATTCTATGAATTCTCATTCTTCAAAATTAGAACTAGAAATGAGCTATTGACCCTTTTCACAATTCGACCATAGGAATGGAATTCATCTATGAATCTGATAAGCACCTCCCAGAATTAACAATTTGTCAATTACTTTGAGTTTGTCTTTGAGAACTGTAAAGCGAACAGGTGAAAGAGATTTAGTTAGAAATAGAAGGGAAAAAAGTGAAAAAAATTTATCCACTTGTTTAGATTAATAGCAAAGAGACGTATTAAAAGTGTTAATTATTAACTAAAAATAAAATTAAGCTTTAAATCATCTGACTTTTTTATTATGCTATCTTTTATTAATATAAAAATATTTATTATTTTAAATAACTTTGTATTATTAAAATATATTATTATATTATTAAAAGAATTATATGATATAGTATTAAAGAATTTAAAGTTTTGTTCCTCTCCACTTCATCTATACAGGGAATAGTTTTATTTCTTAATAGGTCTCAAATTTTAATTTCTTTACTTCTTTAATCTACCACCATAGTACAAATATCCACCTTACCTCTATCTTCCATGTATTCATCCTTCTAAAGTCCACTAAAACAAAGCCTAATCATCAAATAAAAGAAAATGGAAGAAGTAATCTATATAGAGAGTTAAGAGGTACTCGAACCCATATGACCACATGGATTAAGAAAAATTCACACGTCTGCCTTTTAATAAATATTTATGACCATAGATTTTGTAAGTGGTATAGTTGCGGGCTTGGCTGGCCCTTCTTTCCTCCATGTAAAAAATGTCCATGATCAGCATGCCCTTAATCCATCACAATCAGTTTTGAGATTGTAAAATAGAATACTCTGTTTGCATCAGGTGCCAAGTTGTAGGATTTGTTGGATCAAGTTAGAAACGCTTGAATTTAACTTGGACAACATAACGTGCACAAGTCCTGTAAAAAAAACCCGATTTGTGTAGTTAACAACCTGCATTAAATTTCACCTTATCAGGTTAAAAACAATAGATCTAATTTGAACTATTAGGAAAAAGTTAACGCTTACATTTTATCTAGGGGTTTGAATCGAGTAAAATCTAAGTAACTAAACAATAACGTGACTTTTTACGGTCTACTAAACAATAAACATGGTCGTGTTTTCTTTCGACCTCACCAGCAAGAAAGGAAAGGAAATTAAATTTTATATAGGCAATGAAATTACGCGAAAGTAATAAAGGACCCACAAATATGTTATGCGGATTTTATTAGATTGTTATAGATATGGATTATAGGATTGCATGTATTTAATTAGATAATGGGGAAGGTTGGTAGGTCCTCGATTATTATTAATTAGATAATGATAATGATGCCTCTCTGTATATCACTAGAAGTCTTGTAAATAACTAGCTACACATAATAATACAAAAGAAAGTGCACTCAAGATTCCAACGAAGAAACATTTTTGCTGCTGTTGCGTCCAAATAATTCATTCTTATTATTTTTTCCGTTTTTTATCAGTTTTTCCTTTTCTTGTAGGGAGTTTATGGCCAAAACATTTTTGCTGAAAACTTCAAAAATAACTGATTGAGGGAAATTAGTTAATACAACAAAGTTAAATGGTACATTGTCGAATTATTGATATAGTTTAGCTGGCTCCTACCATATTCCTAGTCTCCTGCTAAGAAAAAAACAGATAGGTATTACACATGGTCGGCAGTAGCTCTTTTGAGGCCAATAAATCGAAAACTTTGTCATTCCCTTCGGGAAGAAGACAAGCAAGTAGCAACTATAAGATAAAAAAACTTTTTGTTGTTTGAAAAATGTGAACCATGCAATTTCTTTGCCTTGGAGCTAATCGAAATTGCGACAATCGTTGAAGAGAAACATGAATTAATTTGTGGACAGAAATTGAATGCGCTTCTTTATTAATAATACTCTTATTGCAAACACAACAACAGGGACAATACAAAAATGCCACAATAAATAGAAAAGCAATCATACACGACCATATTAATCTATGAACAAATAAATTAAAGAGATCACTAAAAGCAGACTGTACTTTTCACTTGGCATTTACATTTCAACTCTCGCTTCCTTGTTTTCATTTGTCCGTCACTTGAACACAATAAGATCAGGACGTGCAAGATGGCCATCAGAGAAATATAATCAATCTTGTCTGAATCACAAATTTTGTAGCTCAGAGAATACACGTTCAGACTTTTATTCGAAGAAGTTGAACAGGAAGCTAGATGTTTCACTAGGCTCCAAATGGAGCTTGCCTTTATTCCTCGATGAAAACTACAACCTGAAAAATAAGAATTTTCAACTAAGATTTAGACATGAAACCATATGATTTTATTTATATTTATGAATGTAAAGAAGATGAACTTACATGATTTATCAGGAATGGTGCTTCCACATTCTGAGCTTACTTGTAGATAGGTGGAGGTGGGGAAGCATAGATGTAAACTGGTGGGGGAGGTGATTTGTAAATGTATGTAGGGGCTGGAGCTGGGGAGGGAGGTGGTGGTGATGTGTAATGGTACGGGGGTGGAGGTGATTTTACTGGTGGAGGAGGTGATTTGTAAATGTATTTGGGAGCGGGAGCTGGGGAGGGAGGAGGTGGTGATGTGTAATGGTACGGTGGTGGAGGAGATGGCGAAGGTGGTGGAGGACTCACGTAGTAGTAAGGAGGTGGAGGAGATGCCGTTGGTGGCGGAGGGGATTTGTAGTAGTAGGGAGGATGAAGAGTGGGAGATGGTGGAGGAGGACTTTGATAATAATAATGAGGTGGTGGAGATGGGGATGGAGGTGGGGGAGATTTGTAGTAGTATGGAGGTGGCGGCGATGGGGATGGTGGTGGGGGTGATTTGTAATAGTAGGGAGGTGGTGGAGATGGGGATGGTGGTGGTGGAGAGTGGTAGTAGTAAGGAGGGTGTGGTAGCTCTTTAGGTGGAGGTGGGGATTGATAATAGTAAGGTGGAGGTGGAGATGGTGAAGGTGGTGGGGGAGAATGATAATAGTATGGAGGGGGAGGGAATGGGGATGGTGGAGGTGGTGACTTATAATAGTATGGTGGAGGAGGGGAAGGTGAGGGTGGGGGTGGTGACTTATAGTAGTATGGAGGGTGTGGTAATTCTTTAGGTGGAGGGGGAGAATGGTAATAGTAAGGTGGAGGTGGGGTTGGAGATGGTGGTGGGGGAGATTTATAATAGTATGGAGGAGGAGGAGAGGGTGATGGTGGAGGTGGAGATTGATAATAGTATGGTGGTTTAGGTTTTGGTGATGGTGGAGGTGGAGATTGGTAGTAATATGGTGGCTTTGGTACTGGTGATGGTGGAGGAGGAGATTGGTAGTAGTAAGGTGGCTTATATACTGGTGTTGGTGGAGGTGGAGATTGATAGTAATATGGAGGCTTAGGTTTTGGTGATGGTGGAGGAGGAGATTGGTAGTAGTATGGTGGCTTTGGTACTGGTGATGGTGGAGGAGGAGACTGGTAGTAGTAAGGTGGCTTGTAAACTGGTGATGGTGGAGGTGGAGACTGGTAGTAATAAGGTGGCTTGTAAACTGGTGTTGGTGGAGGTGGAGATTGATAGTAGTACGGTGGCTTGTATATTGGTGTTGGTGGAGGTGGAGATTGATAGTAGTACGGTGGCTTTGGTTTTGGTGATGGTGGGGGTGGAGATTGGTAGTAGTATGGGGGCTTGTAAACTGGTGATGGTGGGGGTGGAGATTGGTAATAGTATGGGGGCTTAGGTTTTGGTGATGGTGGAGGTGGAGATTGGTAATAATAGGGAGGCTTGGGTTTTGGTGATGGTGGCGGTGGGGACTGATAGTAGTAAGGAGGCTTGTAAACTGGTGATGGCGGGGGTGGAGATTGGTAGTAGTATGGTGGCTTTGGCACTGGTGATGGTGGAGGTGGAGATTGATAATAGTATGGAGGCTTAGGTTTTGGTGATGGTGGAGGAGGAGACTGATAATAGTAGGGTGGCTTGTAAACTGGTGTTGGTGGAGGTGGAGATTGGTAGTAGTATGGTGGCTTTGGTACAGGTGATGGCGGGGGAGGAGATTGGTAATAGTATGGAGGTTGAGGTTTTGGTGATGGTGGAGGTGGAGATTGGTAGTAGTAAGGAGGTTTAGGTTTTGGTGATGGAGGAGGTGGGGAATGATAGTAATAGGGAGGTGACTTCACTGGAGGAGGAGGTGAGTTGTAGTGATATGGTGGAGAATAGTAGTGGACGGGTGGAGGTGGTGACTTGTATACATAAGTTGGGGATGGTGGAGGTGGTGACTTATAATAGTAAGGAGTTGGAGAAGGCTTGTGCTTTTCACATTCTTCAAAATGCTTCTTTGAAGCATAAGCAAATGGTTTAGCCTTGAGCACAACCTCGTATTTGTCCTTGGATTTCACCTTTAAGTCAGTTCCCTCATTCAGCTTGGTAGGAATGTTGAAGGGTGAGTCCTTAGGTGGAGCATATAGCTTAGCCTTGCATACTGTGGATCCGTATTTGACATAGTCGAAGTCCTTAATGGTAATGCTATACTTTCCGTTACTCTTAGTTTCACCGTAGGCCTTGATGATCTTCCTTCCTGCTTTGCATTTGACCTCCACAACAGCACCTACATAACATCAAAAAAATTGTTAACAGCCATTCATAAAATGTAATGTTATGGAAAAGATTATAAATAAAGTCAAATAAAGATACTATATATTGAGTATCATTAGTAAAGAGTAGCAAGTTAAACAATCCTTGTCATACTGCTTATTATATTAGTCAGCGTCATTTAGAGGATAATACTGAGTTAAATTATTTTTGTCACATCACTTGTTTTGTTTATTTGTCACAGGTTATAGCCGGTTCCAATCAAATTATATGATTATTTCTATTATTTTTTATTTGTAAGAAAAACAGACAAATTAAAAATATAATGAATATATTCAGTTATATTAAATTACTTTTTATTTCTTAACATGATCTGTACCATTATTTCTCTCACATTTACGGTAAATATGTAAAATATTGAAGAACAAGTAAAGGTAAGGGCATAATGCAAAATACATTAATTTATATTATCTTTAAATTCTAAAAAGACAGATAATCACCAGTTAAAAAACATGCATTAGTCTAACCTTGATTTGAAAGCCTTATTAATTACATTACAACATATTCACTTCTGCATGTAGTTAGAAAAGGGTAATCTGAAAACTTCAGCTAGCAATTTATACATCAAGGATAAACATATTCACTTGCTTCTGTTCAAGTTGAATCTGTTGAAATATCTTTTCAAGTATTTATTTTGATTAAAACGGTAATTAAGACAAAGTTTAAAAACAGAGATATTTATGGAAATATACGAGCCTCTCAAAAGTAGCTGATGAACATATATAAAAAGGCAAGTTGCATTCCCAAAACACAAAAAAAAAGACACTTTTTTAGGTGACAGCACTTAGCATTAATTTTAAGTCAATAATAATGATGTAGATAATTTTTTTTTCAAAGGATGGAAAGATGAATGTAACGTACCTTTGAGATGTTTCTTGTTATGAGACTTTTCGGGATACTCCCAGTCGTAGCACTTGAAGCTGTAGACTTTACCAACTACCTTGACAATCAATGCATGATGATAGGGATGTGGGGGATACACAACTGGTGGAGGAGGAGAATGATAATAGTATGGAGGTGGATACTTGGGTGGTGGTGGAGAATTGTAGTAGTAAGGAGTGGGTGATGGGGGAGGAGGAGACTTATAGTAGTAGGGAGTTGGGGATGGTGGTGGGGGTGACTTGTAGTAGTAGGCTGGTGGAGGAGGAGGAGACTTGTAGTAGTATGGAGTTGGAGATGGTGGTGGTGGAGATTTGTAGTAGTAGGCTGGTGGAGGAGGAGGAGACTTGTAGTAGTATGGAGTTGGAGATGGTGGTGGTGGAGATTTGTAGTAGTAGACTGGTGGAGGAGGAGACTTGTAGTAGTAAGGAGTCGGGGATGGTGGTGGTGGAGACTTGTAGTAGTAAGGAGTCGGGGATGGTGGTGGTGGAGACTTGTAGTAGTATGGTGGAGCCTTGTGTTCATATGGGGGTGGTGGAGGAGGTGACTTGTAATAGTAAGGGGGTGGAGGTGAGGGAGAGGGTGGTGGAGGAGACTTGTAATAGTATGGTGGAGCCTTATGTTCATATGGTGGTGGTGGAGGAGGTGACTTATAATAGTAAGGTGGTGGAGGTGAGGGAGAGGGTGGTGGGGGAGACTTGTAGTAGTATGGTGGAGCCTTGTGTTCATATGGTGGAGGAGGAGGTGGTGACTTGTAGTAGTATGGAGAAGGAGGTGAGGGAGAGGGTGGTGGGGGAGACTTGTAGTAGTATGGTGGAGCCTTGTGTTCATAGGGTGGTGGAGGAGGTGGTGACTTGTAGTGGTATGGAGGAGGAGGTGAGGGAGAGGGTGGTGGAGGAGACTTGTAGTAGTATGGTGGAGCCTTGTGTTCATATGGTGGTGGAGGTGGTGACTTGTACACATAGGGAGGAGGAGGTGATGGGGAAGGAGGTGGTGGTGACTTGTAATAATATGGTGGAGCCTTGTGCTCATATGGTGGTGGAGGTGGTGACTTGTACTCATAAGGAGGTGGAGGTGATGGTGAAGGTGGAGGGGGTGACTTGTACTCATAAGGTGGAGCCTTATGCTCATATGGTGGTGGAGGTGGTGACTTGTACTCATAAGGAGGTGGAGGTGATGGTGAAGGTGGGGGTGGTGACTTGTACTCATAAGGTGGAGCCTTGTGCTCATATGGTGGAGGAGGAGGTGACTTGTACTCATAAGGAGGTGGTGAAGGGGAAGGTGGAGGGGGTGACTTGTACTCATAAGGTGGAGCCTTGTGCTCATATGGTGGAGGAGGTGGGGATTTGTACTCGTAAGGAGGTGGTGGTGAAGGAGATGGTGGTGGAGGTGATTTATACTCATAAGTTGGTGGTGGAGGAGAATAGTATGGGTAACCATCAGCATTAACGGAAACCACACTAGTAGAAATCAAAGCAATGGCCAATGCCATGGCCATTTGTGGCCAAAGACGACCCCTTCTGGGGTCGCTGCCCCTTGCAGTCATGCGTAGAAGGAAAAAGCTGACCACTTGTGGGCAATGCTTCTGCTCAGATCCTCACTGGTATTCTTGTTAGAGGAGAGATGATAAAAGGAAGGTGAGGAAAAGAGAAGAAGGGGTTGGTGTTAGTGATTACTGAGAAAAGCTGCATGGAATACTTAGTACTTATAATGAGAGTGAGTCGTTAAAGGGGAGCTGTCATGAGGGACCAATTCAAAATATTCAATTGGTTTCATTTTGATTTTAATGCTTTGATTTAAGTTCCCCCAGCTGGCCTTGTGACTTTTTTTAAGCTGTGTTTCTGTAAACTCTCTCTTATTTGTTTTCCTCCAAATGGCCAGAACTAGGCTACATTCCAATCTCCAACTACTAATTAAAATATAAATAAGCATCTTTACCCTCCACAACAATATTGAACACAAGTTACCCTAATGTCCTATTCTTTTATCATTCCCTCCTAGCTGCCCTGCTGAGTTGCCTATCTTGACGAAAAAGTAACTCCAAAATGCTTTATTCATTTCTCTTTCTCTTTTCTTATTTCTTTTCTTTTGTTTTTGAGGCAAGGGAAAGGAATAGTGTATTTTAGATCACGGATCCATGAGTGGTCATGATTTTTGCCCCAAGTCCTTGATGGCAGCTATTGCAAGCTTCGGATCAAATCCTTTTAGTTTAAGCGGGGGTGAAGATATTTGACTTTTCAATATTATTTCTCTCAGTACATTTTGAACTTAAGCTTTTGGCTCTTTATGGTTAGAGAACAATCCAAAATTGCCTTATTTTGCTACACGTCCACGTGTTTGTGGGGTTAGGATACAAATCAAACCAAGATCAATATTATAAAACTACCATTCATTTATATATTTTTCTAATGTTGTGCAAGAAAATGGTGTATGCATAATTATACACTAATACAGCTTAATTTACCTAAATACGTAGATTCGAGTGTGGTGGAGGTG
Source organism: Clitoria ternatea (assembly GCA_037962975.1). Classification (NCBI taxonomy): domain Eukaryota; kingdom Viridiplantae; phylum Streptophyta; class Magnoliopsida; order Fabales; family Fabaceae; genus Clitoria; species Clitoria ternatea. The sequence continues at coordinate 149,827,165 of CM075670.1, forward strand.
GACAATACGTGGGGAGGAGACAGAATGAGAAGTTGCTATGGGAAGAGTACAAGTACATCCCCACTCTGGTTCACCTGTTAGTGCTTTTTCTTCTTTCTCTTTCTTTCCATAAGAATTTTCTCATCCATGTGATTCCTCAATAATAGACTAACATGTGATGTTGTGAAAACCCGCTTCTAGTGCACTTTGCCGCTTTTTTAGGAAATTCGTGGTACCCAAACTTTAGAAAGGGAGGGAAAGTGCTAGAAACCGTAACCAGGAAAAAATTTAGTGATTTCTTAAATTAAACCTTAACGTTTCTCTGTTTCGGCACCTGCAGAATTTCTGAACAATTCCGAGGAACAAAAGTAGTTTTATTTGTCCAACGCGTAATTTGTAGCATTGGAAAAAATATTTCAGTAACATACGAAGAAATTATTCCGAAAATTGAAAGGTGCACTCATAATGAAAACATTTCAATGCTAACTAGTAAACTTTGAGAGGAATTATTCCAAAAATGAAATGCACACAGGGAATTTCATTGGCTTTGTCTCTTAATGTGTTCCTTTCTGATGACAAGAGGTTAGGAGTAAAAAATTGTTATCTCTGCTCGATGTATAGTTTTTAGCAATTATTCAATGTCGGCTTGTAACATATATTTATGACATCAATAATCTATAATTGTAACAGAAATCAATGAAACGTGCACACTATCGTTCCCCTATAAAATTGTTTTAGGCACCACCTTTGGATAATATAATATAATAGAACAACTAAGCATTTGCCCGTTAAAAATACCCCTGCAGTCCCAACCGGAGGAAATCAGGTGCATTTCTCTATGATGCTTCTCAGAAATATCTATGTTGAAGAGTCAAGATTCACCCGATAATCTCTTTTTCTCTTAAACTTTAAAAAAAGGAGGTGATATTTACAGAAACAAGTTAAAATTTGAAGTTTCAATAAATAATTATAAAAAGATGAAAAAAGGAGTGTGTCAAAGACAACTGAGCGTGTAGTTCAATTGGCAGAATGATTTTAGCTTAATTAGTATCTTAAGTCTGTATGAAAGTTATTTTTAATATTTTTGTTTATGAACATTATGCACATATGTAAAAATTACTGAGAGAAATAAAAAGCAGCATGTGAACAACTGAACATGCTCAGATTTGATGTGCACTATGAAGGCAAATGTGGTAACTTCGTTTGTTTAAGTACATATGGTCAATTTGTTAAAATGGTTTGTTTGATTGTGAGTTGAGTTTAAGTGGATTAAAGACAACTTTTAATTCATTGGTGAAACGAAGTTTGATTAATTTTAACCAATATGTAAGATCAATATTAGCCATTAAATGATTTCGTTTTCACAACTAATTATTAAATAGACACTAAACTAACATTAGCAGTGAATTCAATTGTAATTATAAGCCTTGTTGGTCAAAATTACCATGCATATAATGTGTGCATGAACTGTGTCCCATGTGAACCTACTAATATACTAAATTTCTAATAGCCACCCACCTTCACTCTCTATCTCTTTCATTGTTTATGGTAGTCAATGCCGTGTAATGTAACGTCTCTGAATTCAGGTGTAAGTAGAACATCAAATTATGGAATTAAAGGAAAAATAAATCATTGGAAACAAATTAAACACAAATTGGATATTGGTTATATAATGAGGTGTAGTAGTAATGGTTGGGTGGAAAAGCTAGATAGAATCCTGGATTGAATGGACAGTGGCAGACAGTTTGGAAGGGAATAATAAAATAGAGGAAACGTGAGTCCCTTTTTATGCTTATAATGTAGGAATGATGGGAGTAATAAATCACGGTGAAAATTAAAGGAAGACTTTTCCTTTCAGAGCAGCTAATCATATAATAAAGTTGTTTGGAGGGCCACTCCATCAACCACTTCTGGTCCTAAAATTCTCAGGTTTAGGTGTAGTGGTACAGGTTGTTACAATTCTGCATAATCAAGTTACCTTCATCCACCCATGAATTTCAGTGTTACAATTTTATGCTTTTTCTGTTGTCCTTTTCCCAGGTATGTTTAGAAATTTAAACCATGCTTTAATGCTTTTGATCAGAGCAAAAAGATTTCTACAATAACAATTAACAAATTGATTTGCATAGCATTTGCTCATTTAGTCAATTGCCTACACCTCTCTCCTATTGTGATGTAAAAAACGGAGGAGAGAAATGAATCTATATATTTTGTGAGAATGACACGTGACCGAATGCTAAAATGGGCATTAGAATATCATGACAAAAAATATGTAATAGACTTGCTATAATAATCGACTTTGTTTGATGTTTAAGTATTAAGGGAGGAGAATGGGGCTGGTATAAGCATGTGCATAGCTAAACTTTTAAGGGTTAATAGCTGTGGAAGAATTCTTGAATCATGAGACAAATAAACTTTGATGGGTCCAATTATAGAAAGCGAAACACGCCAAGCTAGGATGACAATATAGTACATAAACTATGAAGGACGTGGATGTAGACAGGTTCATGTTTATCAGAAATGGTTGTTGACTGAAATTGGTTGAACTTAAAACGCATACAAATCTCAATGTAAAGATAAAATGAAATTGAATAGAGTGAGCTAAAGGATCAAAGAAATACCCCTTCAATATTGGAGTGTTACTGCCCAAAAAGGACAGCAATAAATTTGTTCCAGATGATGGGGTCAGAATTTCACTGAAATTGAAATTTTTATAATGATTCTCTTTATTTTGCACGTGTTGATGACTGCCCTGGGTTATTCCTGTGTAGATCTACGTCCTCGGCCTCAAATGCGTACAAATTTGTAGTTTTCAAGTGAGGCTATAAAGGTTGGTTTACATATCTCGGGGGAAAAATGGTCAAAATATGATTATTCTTTTATTCTTTATATTCCTCTTTAAAGTTTGTTAATTCATATGTTCACATGATCATGGAATGATTTTTTTAAAAAAAGAAAGAGGCTTAAAGCTCGATTCTTTTCTTTCTTCTCTGTATCTAGTATAAAATCCCATGAAAATTAATATAAAAGATCCTAGATGTTAGAGTGTGTTCGGATAAAATTATTTTTAGAGTAAGTCTTTCAAAGAAGGAGACATGTGGTATTTGTGGTGTGCAATCATACTCTATAATTACCCAATCATATTTCCTACTTGGATTATGATAGAAACCTTAAAAACATCTGAAAATTCTGATCATAATCCTTTTCTGATTAAAATCTTCATGGAATGGTATCAACCTCTTAAGAAATGGATAAAGGATTTAAAGCAAGAGATAAAATTCATAAAAGATAAAACAGTTCGGTTGTGTTACAGTAGCTGTACTCCATCGACCATATTTTCAGCATCCATAAACCAAAATATTGTATATACAGAACCAAGTAAGAATTTGGAGGACCTATTCCAAATTTACAAATTTCATGAATGACTATAAAACACCAAATCTTCCACAAGAAGAATTAATGATCTTCCTTTACTAAATCAACAAAGCAAAAGTAACTTTCAAAGAAGTAAATTCAACATGTGCCAATCTCAATAATCTAGATGTAATTTGCCCTCCTGAAAGTGAATGGGTAGAGTTCCATGATCAGCCCTTAGTAGTCTCAGTAGAAGAAATCTGAAATGTTCAAAAGGTTCCAAATCATTACCAAAGTTACTGAATAATAATGGACAACAATAAACAATCATGTAATGACAAGATAATCTATTATGATCAAGTTGCAGACGATTCATCAGATGATGAAAACCTAATTGAAAATAATGGCCATAGTCACGAGCCTATTTACAAGGATTGAGTTGAAAGATTGTCGTCTTATATAATAATTGTACTTAAAGTTATTATTGTGATTGTCGTGTTGTAATAATAGTGTCAGTACAAATAAGAATCTTATCTTATCTTGTCGGCCATGATAATCTTATTTTATAGGCCATCTGTCCGTTGTAATCTTATCATCGTGTTTGTTGTTTGTTTCTTGATTCTTTCTCTATATAAGGAATCCTCTTGTAATGTTGAAGGCAAAGTTTAGAGAACATAGCCTTAGAGAAAATAAATGTGTGTTTCTAAAACATGAGTTTTTAAACTTCTTTCTTTTCTTCTGAAAACTCTAGGCCATAAGATTATGCCATAGACATCATCCCGATTAAGAGATACAATAATCACAGACATAAAGTATGCTCTACACTTGCCTATTTAAGGATCATGCGTATAAGAAATATGTCAAAAAAAAAGATCCAAGCTACTATCTTTCTTAGCATAGATTTAAATATCAAAATTAGTGACATTAACCACCGAAGTAGGCTTAAAGTTATCGAAAATGGTTTGTATATATGTTTGGATATTTATATTTATGTTAAGAGGGCTCTCGGCCACTGGCTGGGGTTCTCACTACTAAATCCTATTTCTAGCTTGCCCAAATGCCTTGCTTTGGAACACATGATCCATACATCATCTAGATCATTTTTGACACATATAACTTTTGTAATTCTTTGCATTTTGACATGGAAACCAATTCTAATATATCATACTTATGACTATCAGTCATTCATCTCATTACATACATTTTAAAGTTTGGTACTATGCCATTATGCAAAAAATTGGAAACCATGACAACTTACTTAGGCAATGTATTCACCATGCCTACACTATGCATAACCAGCATAACCTAATGACACATTATGGTTCCTTGTCACAAGTCGGCATTAAGCCAAACCCTAGGACTAGTCTCATTTTGATCCACACAAGCATGCCTCATTTCAATCCAAAATTCTATAGTGCAGAGTTATGGCCTCCGGGCCAACTTTCGTGTTCCCTTACTTATTCGTTCGACCTCTAAATGTCGCCAAATTTTAATGCAAGCTTATTCATGCTATTTGTGAACTGTTGCCACCACCCACGCCTTTAAGTTCTCAAAAACAAGGGAGATATGCAGAAAATGCAATTTGGCCATTTGTAGGCCATTTAGACCTACCAAATCATCCCAAACCTGCCTAAAAGGGTCCAAAGCAATCCTAACACATTTCAAATCCACTATAGATGCTATTCGGCCTATCCAGAAGTTCTAAAACCTCACAGATCAAAACGTGAAATATCCAGGTCCTATTTTAGGCTTATTTCCTTCCCTAAAACCATTTACTTTCAAGCATAATACTACCAATGTTCTAAAAACCATCTTAACTATTTAATACCAACCATAACATATGATACCGGCCAACATACACATCTTCACATTCATGCTACATTTACATACCACAACATATACATTAATTCACAATATACTAAATCATCAATAATCAATAATCTACTTCATGACATTTATCATTTCATAGATGCATAACATGATCATGTTGCACCACAATTCATTAACATCATCATCCATACAATTTCTGGATGTAGGAGGACCTAAATTCTACAGCATAATACCTTTACAAATATGTGATCAAAACCTCCAGTGAGGTATCGGTTACCTATCCACTAACAGTTATATAAAGATGTTTCAACATATCAACATGCGTATAGAAGCTTAATACCAAAGTCTCAAAATTATCATTTTGGCATCACATACATGTAGTGCCAACTTAAGCCAATCAAGGGTTATAGCATACTCTATATATTCATAAAATAATACTACACACACACACACACACACACACACACACACATATATATATATATATATATATATATATATATATCAAATGTCTTAACAAAATAATCAAGTTAGCACCAAAGTCTCAAAATCATCATTTGGTATCATATACATATAGTGCCAACTTAAGCCAATTAAGGGTTATACCATATATATCCACAAAATAATACTATATACACATACATATCAAGTATCATAACAAAATAATCAAGTGCAAGATCTTTTCCTGACATTGCATTACATCTACCTCTAAACTCACTAAGCGGCATCATCACCCTGAAAACTCACTAAAATGAAGGTTGAAGGGTAAGTACCACTCAAAGCAGTAAATAGTAACTCTCAACTATATTATGAGATATCTCATGCAATCCAACGTATTTCCATCAAACACAATCGTATATAATTCATCAGACTATACATCAATCATCTTTTCATAGTCAAACATCATCAAATACTCCCAAACCTTTCATTATCTATCATATTCTGATACTCTCAATGCAAATACTTGAATGTCATGGACGTTTCAAAATCACATCATTTTCAATGCATAAATCATGCAATACGGATCTGACTTAAGTGGTAAATCAAAGTGGAATATATATATATATATATATATATATATATATATATGGATAATCCACGCAACAAATTTGAGTGCTATAAATTGATGGATATCTTGATAACCACATAACAAATCTGAGTGTTATAATCGAAGGACCTATGTAGCAAATTTGAGTGTTGAGTGTGGCATCCCGCCATATTTACTTAATTTAAAATAGAGGTTTTAACTTCAATTTAATAACTTTTTTGTTAAATAATGCAACACATGTCAAAAAATCTAAAGAATAACATGAATAAGTTTTCCAACAAAAAATTTTGGGCATATTTTCTTTGCATGTGGTTCAGTATTTTACATTTATCGGGAGTTACAAAACTCCAATCGAGGTGAATCCAACTGGCACACTTCCATAACTTAATTAGCTACAAATATTATGTAGAGATAGAAGTTCAATTGTGCCCCTAAGATCACCCAATTCATGAAAACATGAAACTAGCCTGCTCAGAATTTTTAGCTTGAACACCCATAGTATTTTGGGCATAACTTGAGCTCGCAACCTCCGATTGAGGTGAATCCTAAAGGAAAATGTATGTAACTTAATTATCTACAACTTTTATGAAGAACGTAAGACTAATTTGGTGTAGATCAGATGTAGTTTCAAAAACAAGCTAGTACTTAATTGTTAAAATTTTTTAGCTCAAGCAAATTTTTTTAGCTTGAGCGAAAATCCCCTTTTAGGTTGAATAAAAGTTGTCTCACTTGAGTGAAATTTACCCAGAAACCAATTTCCATTTCACTCAAAGTCTTGCTCAAGTGAGATTAGGCTCGCTTGAGCGAGATCTGCAGTATTTTAGCCCCCCGAGCCAACTTCCACAACCCTAACTTGACCATTTGACCTCTGAATGCTACGAAACTTTATGAGAACTATATGTATCCTATTTCAGACCTGTTACCGCAATCTGTGCTTAAAAATCTATCCAGATCGTAAAGATATGTGTTAAAATGCATTTAACACAATTTCATCCAACTTTACTACCTAACTCAACTTAAATGCAAGCAACTTGGCAACTTCTTTGTGTAACATCCTATTTTTTTACTCAAATAGAAAATAGATATTAATATATCTTTAATGAGAAAATACTTACTATTAGTTAGTTGATTTTTAACTAATTAATATTTTTATAAAATTTTGGTACTTATATTTAATTATTTTTTTTAAATTAAATAAAATAATAATAAAATAAAAATATATATATTGAACGAATATTTTTAAACGACTTAATTAGTATTAACTAATTCAGAAAATTATATTAAGAATTTTTAATATCTTTATTATTCATAATTTTTATTTTATGTTCTTATATTTATGTTTTACATATTTAAGATTTAACTCTTATTAGAATTTTAAAATAAAAATTTAAATTAGAATATGGTTCTTTAGAACTTTTTGATCTATGCATTATTTATGATTTTCTGGAATTTGTTTGAATTTTTTTAAAATATTTGAAAAAATGACCAAAATACCCTTAACCTTTTATCTAATAACCAAAATGCCACTGCCGACATCATCGCTTACTTATTGCTTACATCATCGGTTGGTAAACACTTACATCATGAATAGTCACCGGTGGGTAAATACTTACATTATGAATAGTGACCGATTGGTAAATACTTACATCATGAATAGTGACCGGTTGGTAAATACTTACATCATGAATAGTAACCGATTGGTAAATACTTACATCATGAATAGTAAAATAAATAATTAAGTAATCTTAAATAGTAAAATTCTCTTCCTATAAGTAGATGGCTCATTTACAACATTTTTACACCAAAATTAGAGAGAGAATCTAGAGAGATAGTGCGTAAAAAATTAGTGAGGAGTAAATTCTTTTGGTAAAAGGAGGTTCTGCCGGAGGTGTAAGGTAATAACATCTTTCTTCTATATTCTTTTTATGATTATCTAGATTATTCTTTTTAGCACTCGTAAACTATCAATATGTTATTACTATTATGAATAAGTTACTATAGTAAAAATAAATTACCACTATATTATTTTTACAATTTACTGTTACTATTTACTATTTACTATTACTATTCACACTTTATCATTTACTGTTATTATTCAAAATTTATTATTTATCATTGTTATTCAAAATTTATTAGTTACTGTTATTATTCAAAATTTACTATTTACTGTTACTATTCAAAATTTACTATTTACCATTACTATTCAAAATTTACTATTTACTGTTGCTATTCAAAATTTACTATTTACCATTTCTATTTATGATTTATCATTTACTGTTATTATTTAAAATTTACTATTTACCGTTACTATTCAAAATTTACTATTTACCATTACTATTCAAAATTTACTATTTACTATTTCTATTTATGATTTATTATTTACTGTTACTATTTAAAATTTACTATTTATCGTTACTATTTATGATTTACTATTTATCGTCACTATTTAAAAAAATTACTATTTACTATTACTATTGATGATTTACTATTTACCTATTTACTATTATTATGCATAATTACTATTTATCATTTCTGATAGTAATCTTAATTTTCATCGTATGCATATACTGAAATAAATTAGTATTAATATTTTTTTTAGAACTCAGAGGCACAGAGCGAATTTACTTTTGGTAGCAATTCTAGGTAAGGGGGAGTGAGATAAAAATATAATATGGAAGGACATAAGAATAATGGGAGGAGTCCCCTACTCCTTTTAAATTTAATAATAATATTATTTTAAAATAATAAATTTTAAATTATGTATCTTGTGTAACTTAATCTGAAATACCTATGCAAGGACTTAGACTTTTATAAACCTATACGAACTGAACTAAACCTATGCAAGAACTTGGAGTATTCTGACTTATATGGACTTACATAGACCCATACGAGGAATGAACTATGAGGATTTGAAATTAAGTTTATTAAATTAAATAACTATTAAATGATATTTATTTGATTTGATTATGATTGATAATATTAGTGATTGATGATATTTGATTGTGATTGATGATATTACAATACTTGATTTTGATTGATGAGTGATTGATGATCTTGTAATGTGAAGTTTGAGCATATAGCAAACATGACGGGAAGCTAAAACTCAGTAAGAATATACTTATTCCTTATTCTTTAAAGTATTACTTTAAAAGAAATTATTTATAATAATTTCTCAAGGTTTATTTAGATTATTGTTAAGAAATTTTTCTTAATTTTCAATATAAGTATATAATTTCTATAACTTACTTTTATCTTTCAAAATAAATTATTTAATTAAATTTTTGAATAAATTTTTAGTTAAAAAAAAAGAAGAAAAAGAAATTATTTTATGAAAATAATATATATTCATATTTGTATATATATAAAAATATTTGATTCTCAAATGGAAATAAGATACTTCAATAATATTTCATTTTAAACTTTTTAAAAATAAGAGTTTTAATTTCAAAAGTGCTTTATTATATATTTTTCAAGTATTATAATTATGGAAAAAGATCGATAATTCAAACTTGTGTCTAAAGTAAATTAATTTCCTATAAATGCTCTAAAGAAGGTTTGGAATATATATTAAGACTTTGAAAAACTCAAATCACAATAATATTGATTTGTGAATGGTAAAGAAAACTCTACTGAAATTCTTCTGCGTGAGGCGGAACTTATTTAAGAGTTTGGAAATGTACAGTTTATCAGGATGGCTATGTTGTTATTTGTAGGCCCCAAAGATATAATATATACTTGAGTTTCTAAAAGTCTTAACCAACTCAATACGCGAGTAATTCATGCATCATGAATCATTAAAGAGAAACGAGATGTGATATTTCCTGGGGACGGATTATAGAAACCGAGGATACATTAGAGGAGGCTTAATTACGAGCCTTGGGATGAGAGGGTGTGAAAGGGTGCTTCAGGTGACCTAGGGTCGCTCCCTGGTGTCGGGTACTTTCACAATAAAAACCTTCTCAATCTGACTAATCTTTAAGTGTTTCCATGCCAGTTGAGCTGTTCATATGCCATGAAGGCATTTATGTTATTATTATCCGGAATTATGGAACAGTGTAAACTCCTGGTTTGCCCAGTTTAAATTAAAACTTTAAGGGCCCACATGCATAAACTGAATGAGATAGTAGCATAAGCATTACATAACATTCATGTGATTATGACATTCTATGTGGGTGGTTGTGAATGAAAATATAAGTATGATATATGTGGAAACCCTATATTCATAATTGATTGTGTATGAGATTATGGTTGATATTATTATATTAGTTTGTGAAAACCTTTATGCTTATGTCTTATCTGTAATATATTATATTTTGTTTCTCACTCCTTCTTGTTTGAATTTCTGTGTAAAAAATATATGTTATATGATATATAGCTAGAAGTCCAAGATGGAAGGATATGTAATTACAAGAGGGTAAAGTGGTCTCATTCTCAATCAGATAGATGAAGAGATATGACAAGAGTAGGATTCAAAAACTCGATGGTTCAAGGACTAGAAAATGATTGGTCACATTTGTAGTAGAGCTATAGTTTAGTTTTACTTTGCCTTATTATAATATTAAGTTAGATAATTGTAACAAGGTAAAAATTAAACTTTGATAAACTTTTTCATTCGGATATAATATTGTAATGATTTATAACTTATGATTTCTATAAATTATTTTGTCATTATGGACAAATATTGAAAGACAATGTTTTTTTTACTTTCAATATACAAAGGAAATCAGATGTATATATGTCCTTGTATACACGAGATAAAGAGTAATAAATATGTATATCTTTCTAAAAAAATTTTTAAAAAGCAAGAAGAATACATATATATCTCGTGTATATAAGGGGGTGTTACACTTTGCCTACACATATTTTAAATACGCCTAGGATCATGTTAATGCTTTCTGGGGACTCCATATCCCACTGAAACTCAATTTCACCATCTCAGTTGGCTAATTTCCATTATTTCTCATTTCAATTCAACTTATCGCTTATGACTTCTATATTTCTATGATCTTGTACTCATCACCATTTACTTCTAATTGAACTTAACTATACATAGATACAACATATAGTCCATAACAATAATCAAGCATATTCACACTACATTCCCAATCAATTAGCTCATCGCCATTAAGTCATTTAATTACAATCTACACCTACATTCACATCATACATGTCATCAAATCGATTTACCCATAAACATCTAGCATTATAGCATCATATTAGGATTATACATATACAAGATGTCATCAATCATAATCACCAACCAAATCATCAAGGAATGCCTTAGGCATCCTTTTCAATCACTAGCATTGGTCTTTGTGGCGTCTGCAATGTCCCTATCTTCAATCACTAAAACCATAGTAAAGATAAGTGACTGACAATACAAATCAATGTAAATAATCAACAATATATAGGGGAAAGCATAACATAACTCAAGGCACATCAAATCATATTCAATTGACTCATTTCCATTTCTTTTTAATATCATGCATAATTCACCAATCTTATTAGTGTAATAATCAACCACTCACATTCACAATATTATAATTAACTTATCAGATCTCATCATCAATTCAAATAATGTCACCATTGACTCTCAATCAATAATAATACATGACTCTCTAGCATTCAGATACTAAAATGGATCAGCTATCAGTTACGGGTCCTACTTGATCACCCGTGAACCTTGCCTGGTCCACTCAACTCGGCCATGCTCAATCACAAGAGCCAAAAGAAGGGGTAACTATACCGATCGTCCACCCATACCACATAATAATCACATATATAAACGTATCACGTGTCAACTTAGATATAAGTCTCAAATAACTTACCTTGGCACTATGGCCATCAACCTAGGGTCTCTACCCGCCACTCAGGCGTATCATTTCTCATATCATTCTAATTATCAACATCTCTTAATTCATCACATTATTTATAATTCATCATCATTTCAATCCATCTTTATATATCAATATATAATCATCATCTTATTACACATGGGTATCACAAATCATCACGTAATAAACTCCCATTATCATCACGCATTTAAAAATAATAAATCATCAACTACATGGTGTAAAGCTTACATTGTCGAAATATTAATTTTTATTCACATCACATAGTAAATTCATTTACTCTTTAACACTACTCAATTTAAGATGTCTATCATATATCTATATTCATACTCACGTATTAATTTAAGATTTATTGATTTAAAGCTAATCCACTTTTTTCCTCACGTCAAAATTACCGACAATATCATTTTCATTAATTCTTACACCAGGTTCACCCCCTTACCTCACTTCCACACTTTTGAAGCTTCTACTACAAGGTCAGAGTCAGCAAATTTCACTAGTTACCTAGATTTAAGAAATTCACAAAGTGATTAACATTTTCGACCTTTGAGGTTGAAACCCATTATCTCTAAATGGGTTTGAACACATCATTCTAGTTTCTGAAGCATACCTTTGTTGGTTTTGATCCCTACTTCAAGACCCACATCGCTTAGCGACTTCTAGTCACTCGGCCCGCCACCTACGATGCAAAAATGAAACCATATTCATCATTCATTGATACCCATTTTGTCTAGAACCATTTTCAATTTCCAAGGCACAATAAAAGTGAAAAACAAAAAACCCCTTATGTAGGTGCCAATTTCGACCTAGAGGGAGAAATAAGAGAAAGCATGAAATTGGGACCATCAATCGACTCACCTCACTTCCTCGATCGCAATGGTGCTTTTAGTTTCAAGGTTCGGTAAGAAATCAAAGATCAATTGGCTCCTAAGGGTGCATGACCATAGACAAAGAAATAAGGAGGAGAAACTTTGTAACACCCTAAATTTTAAAATAAAGGATTAATTAAGGAAATAATTATTAAATAGTTGTATGTGGGTTATTTAATGTCCCAAAATATTGAAGATAATTAAATTATGATTTTTGGGGACTACTTATAATTTATTGGAGCCGAATGAGCTGAAATTAAGCCCGATTAAAATATAGGTGTCAGACCAAGTATCTCCGATTGGGATGATATTGGTCAGGGCTGTTAAGAATATTATTGGGAGTCCGAATATGTATTCGGGGAAATTTTTAGATAAAGTATTGAGCCCAAACAGAGATCCTGTTTGTTGAAAAACAATGAAATATTAATATGAGGAATAAAATTAAAGCCAAAAGCCTATATTTTCTCTTCTTCTTTCATTGGCTTGCTGATCACTTTGGCAAAACACTCTTCTTCTTCTCTTTCTCTATTCTCTTCATCACTTTCTCTTCAAAAACCCAAGACAAAGTGGTGTCTTCTCTTTCCTTCACCATTTTCGTTTGGTGAGAGCTTGAAGGAAATCATCAAAGCTTGAAGTCTCCTCCTTCTCTCCTCTATTTTTGTTTGGCTTTCTCTTCTTCTTGGGCTCCATTTTTGTTTTGGGTGAGGTAAGCTTTTCTCACCATTTTGTTTAGGGTTTAATGCCATGTTTATGAGTTATTAGGACTTGGGAGAGTAATGTATACGAATGGGGGTTGGTGAAGAGCCATAAATGTGTATAAACCCTAGAGTGGGTTGTCATAAATACAAACTTTAATGGTAATAAATGAGGAAAATGAACTTATTGTTGGAAGTAACACCCCGGTTTTTCAGACTCGAATCCCGATGTAATCAAAACAAATAATTAATAAAAATGTGAATAAATTTTTCACGTTTGAAATATTTCCTGAACACAACTACGATTACATCAAGACCCAAATCACAGAGAATCAAAGAGTGAGAGTTAATAAAATATAACTGGATCGTTAAATAGTTTGCCCATAACGGTATACAAAATAACAGAGTTTTACAGCAGAAGAAGAATATATATACCGGGCACACGCCTAGTCCCATATATGAAGATATGAGAAAAGGCTCGGCAGAGCATACAATGGCATATCATAAGCCTAATAGATAACCATCATCTTTTCACATAATTTCATGAACATGCAGTGCCTAAGATATATGTATATACATATCTATATGGTCATGCAGCATACATCTCCAACATTCATATTCATAATTGACCATAACCAGTTCAACCTCAAATTTATATATCATCATCACTTATGTTTTCCCAAAATAATTACACAATCGACATTCTATTACATACCAAATGGGTATAAATCTATTAACTCCAATAGTCATACATCATCCACATTTGTACGTATTCACAGTGCATCCATCAACATCAATAATTAACAACATCATAATATTCATTTTATACATAACTCATTAAATTACAAACGCTGCCGGCCAAGGCATTCCATTACCACTATTTTACCTTCATAAAAGCTTTACTTTAAAATATCTTCTTCCCATGGCATTCCTGCATCAATACTAAAAAGTAGACCACATGGGAGAGTGAGTTATACATTTCAAATGACGATATAAATACAATTGAAATTATGTGCAGATGCATATCAACATCATGTATGCTTTGCTAAGCACATCCATAGTCATCATAGATTATTAATTCAACAATATATATATATTTATTTTATACTTATTCATCAAATTATAGCAAAGCAAGCATATACACATCTATTCCAATGCCACAACGGGCTAACATCATCAACATCGACCATTCTGGTCTTTTCTCAAAGCCACCACGGGCTAACATCGTTATCATCAATCATAAACAAATACGCCCTTCATTACATTGGGCCATAATATACATATCGTCATATTCAACATCGTTTTAGATATATTCATATCATTTATTAATCATATGTGGTCTGTTAGGTATTTAATTACCCATCTCATCAATATATACCACTATCTTAATCATCATCATATTCTGGCATAACTTTATGCTATATGCAAATGCTCTTATGGCTAATGCATATGCACAATGGAATAATCAACAACAAATGCGGATCCGACTGTGGGAATAAACACCAAATTGTGGGTCAAGCATAGGTGTGCTACTATGCCCCTACTACAGTAGTAAAATGTGTACACATATCTCAAAGCATGCATGCATCTCAACAACATCTTTTACTGGTACCAAACCGCTATCACCCATCTGTAGCACTAGTCACCCCGTGACTTACGGATCAACATCGTGGCCTTAATTACCACAAGTGCTATGGGCCCCTCCCGAACACACATCGAGAGAGCCGTGCCCCGTCGGACACCGAGGTAACTTGCTCATCACAGAGCCACCCGCCCACTGGGCCCACCACATAGGGTGCCTCATCACCAAACTATGGATAGCTTCGTGACTCACACACCGAGTCACAGGGGAAACGACAAGAATGCTCGTGCACTGAGCCGCCCTCCCACTGGGCCCGCCTAGTGGAACCCCCTAATATTCCACATAGACTGCGATCGATATGCCATGGATGCAATGCAATGCAAATCAAATGCATTCTCACTCTGTGCATCCTAAATGCCACTCATCAAACATCATCATCATAATCACCAACACCACCATACACCTTAGTGGGTTTCATCATTATTGGTTTCTTAGCCATTGTTTTCAAGTTTTAATGTGGCATTTTCATCTCAACATATTTCACAAATATTTCACATCATACACGCAAGCCAATACTTGCAATCAACCACAATGGCATTAAAATATTACATATCATTCATCAATATTATCACACTTTCATTTAGTGGATTTTCATCTCATTATTCATTACCATTGTCTCATGTATACATATATATGTATATATATATATATATATATTGGTGTGGCATTCACAACATTTTCATTATCATATTTCATACCACACATACAAGATCATGCTTGTATCACACATAATGGCACACAACAATTTATCAATATTAACGATCATTCTTTACTCAAGGAGATTGTAACATCCCGAATTTTAAAATAGAGGATTAATTAAGGAAAATAAATATTGACAAGTTGAATATGAATTGTTTAATGTCCCACTAAATTGAAATTAATTAAATCATGATTTTTAGGGGTTGTTGGTAATTTATGGTGACCGGTTAAGCTGAAAATGAGCCCGGTTGAGAGATGGGTGTCGGACCAAGTATCTCGAAATGAGATGATATTGGTCAGGGCTGTTGAGAATAATATTGGGAATCCGAATATACATTCAGAATAATTTTCGGATGAAGTATTGAGCCCAAACGAAGAGCCTGTTAGTGACGAAAACGATGAACTTTAATGAATGAAACTAAAAATAAAGCAAAAGCCTAATTTTCTTCTCCTTACTTTCGTGAATTGCTGAGGGGGTTGGAAAGACACATTTTACTTCTTCTTCTTCTCTTATTTCCTCCTCCATTCTTCTTCTCTTCTCATCCCAAACACCATAAGCCAAGAGGTGATCATTTCCTACCCCCATTTTTGTTCTAAAGAGGCTTGGAAGCTTGGAGTTCTTCCCTTTTCTTCCTCTCATTTTCGTGCTACCTCTCTCCCTCTCTTGAACCCATTTCGTTTTGGGTATGAGGTAAGCCCTTTCACCATTTTTAGAATAGAGTTATTATGGGGTATTATGATTTGGAGGAGAAATGCATATGCATGGGTGTTTATTAGAGCATTTAATGCTCATGCCCTAGAATGGGTCATCATAAATATGAGTATTTATGAAGAGAAAATGGTAGTTAGTGCATTAATGATGGTAGAGAATGAAGGTTTATGATGTGTTAATGAACGTGGATGGGTTTTGGAGGAAACCCTAACCTTAAAGTTTGGGGGAAACATCTATCGTTAGTTTAAGAATGTATTCTATGGAGAAATATATGTTATTGAGGGATATGAATGTTGGTAGAAGGAGTTTTGTGAAGCTTGGGGATAGGGTTGTCTTGTAACCCTTGAATTTAATGATGGTGGCTTAATGGGAAGGAATTCCTGAAGCCTAATAAAGAATAAAAATGATATCCACAACATGTCTAGCACATGTTGTGAAATTATAAATATGAATGTGACTAAATAGAGTTGAATTGATGGCTTGAGTAGTTAATTAATTGAGGTTTTACATGAACGTGAATGTAGGACTGATTCCGAACGACGAGGCGGGAGTGTCTTATCAATCAGAATTCTTCTCTTGAGGTAGGAGAGGAGTCTTAAGTTCTAAATGCATGAATTTGAATGTTATTTGATTATGGTATGTAGTGTTATGCATGTTAGCCTTGCTTGAATGTTGTGAGAAATGATGATATATGGTGTGATGTAGACAATATGTTTGGTAACATGCTTTGGTGCATTTAGAATATTCATGGTATGCTATGTGAAGTTGTGTAGTGAGCAGTGATATGATGATAAGTTGTATTGACCATGAATATGATATGATATGAATGTTGATGTTGATTGTTGAGATTGAGGATAAGGAGAATGCCACCCAAAGATTTAAACTATTATGAACAATTAATGTTAATAAAAGCCTTATGGTGATGTTGATAATGGTGTTGATGATGTTGGATGATAAGTGGCATGTATAGGATGCATAGAGTAAGGAATACATATGATCTGCATTTGCATCCATGGCATACTGCATAGCCGCCGTTGTGGAACATTAGGAGAGTTCCCTCGGCCGACCTAGTGGGAGGGTGGCTCGGTGCACGAGCAAGTTGTATTTTCCCCTGTGACTCAATGTAAAGTCATGAAGCCGCCCATGTATTGCTTCGGGGAGCTGCATATGGCCGACCCTGGTGGGGGATGGCTCTTGATGAGCAGGTGACCCCGGTGGTCTTTAAGATCACAGCCGCCATGATTTAATATCTGGCCGGCCCGTAACACCATATGTTGATATGTTGTGTACCGCGGTCATGGTGATAATGACCAGGTGTTGCAAGATGGGCGATGCGGTTTGGTACCAGTAAAATGATTGGTGAATGCATGCAATTTAAAGAATAAGTGTACACTTTTTACTACTACAGTAGGGGTATGGTTAGATGGCCATGCTTGAATCCCACATTTGGTGTTGAATTCCCACAGTCAGATCTACAATTGTTGAAATACCCCTTTGTGCATATGCATTAGCTTAAGAGCATTTGCATATAGATGGATGTATGCCAAAGTGATGAGATATGATGATGATTGTGAAGAGGTTATAAAAATATGATTTAAGACAACATAAAAGATATGAATACCAAATAATGGTTGTGTGACGATTCAATGGTCGAATATCGTGATTATGTGTATGTTTGTGTGCTTTGTGTGAAATTGTGTTGGTATATGACATGGTGAATATTATTGATGTGCAAAGTATACATGTGTGGATGCATATATACATAATCACTTGGTATTCATATTCATACCTTTGGAATGTGGACTCACTCTCCCATGTTGTCTATTTTTTTAGAATTATGATGCAGGGCATTCATGGGAAGAGTAAGCATTTTAAAGTATATTTATGGCTGTGGAGGTAAATAGTGTATAGGGAGCGCCTTGGCCGACGATATATATAAATATATAGATTTTGTGTAGCAGGAGATGTAATGAATGTTTGTTTTGGAAGTTTACATGATAGGTGATTTTGGAGGGTCATGGAAGAAAATGAGAAGTTGTGTGTGGAACTCATTTTCATTCGTGACCCTAAGTATGTATGAAGGATTAATTTATAATGGAATTTCCATATATGTTGATGAATGAATGAAGAATTATATTTGAGTATTTCTTTTATAAAGTTGAGGAGATGAAGAATTGATTTTTATATGTTTGACGGGTTGAATGGAAACTTAAGAATATGATGGTGTAGAACCAGTTTTAAATGACCCATATGATGATTGAGATGTAATGAATTCTGGTAAAATAGATGGAGTTCAATTTTAGTAGATTGTGTTGTGTAAATTCCGAGTTCTGCATGTTATCTGATGAACTCGCTCAGGCGAGATGGATTCTCGCTCGAGCGAGAGTCTCTCCTATTTGGAAATCGGTTTCTGGGCAATTCTCACTTAGGCGAGAGTGAACCTTGCTCAAGCGAGATTGTCCCAGTATCAGTGTTTGCTTACTGGAGGAAATTCACCCAGGCGAATAGGGCCTCGCCCAAGAGAGGGCGGAAGGATTTGTCACTGGACAAAATCCGCCCGAGCGAAGGATTTTGAGGATGGTATTCGCCCAAGCGAGACGATTGAATGGAGAATGGGTGAGATCCTGGACGAATTCCGTCCGAGTGGGAGTTTTGAAAATAATTTAAGATGTGGTGAATTTGCAAGTGAAATCCAAGTGAGTTATATCCGAGTCAGGACCTTCCGAGTGAGGAAGTGGATATCAATCTGAGTAAAAAGGTCTCCGAGTGTGATATCCTGGACAGTGGAGTCCCGAGTGGGGAATTTCCGAGTCCAGTGTAACTTGTTTCGAGTGGAGTGCCTCCGAATGTGCAATTCCGAGTGGGATGGCACCGATGGGGATATTCGGTGTGAGTTTGTCCAGGAGTACTCTGGAATAACTTCGCTCGAGTGAAAAAGAAAGGAAGTCGGTTTTGGAATAAAGTGCCGAGTGAATGACCGATCAGATGATGAGTCAGTGTTTGGAATGATTTTACCGAGAGGAAAACTGAGTGAGAAAAGACTCGGATTTGGGTTGATCGTGCCGAGTGGAAAATTGAGTGAGAGACGGGTCGGTCAGGAGCATCTTGCCGAGTGAAAACCCGAGTGTTAGGAGTCGGTTTCGGAGGGATCCTGCCAAATGAAAACCCGAGTGCTGGGAGTCAGTTTTTGAGGGATTTTGCTGAATAAAACCTCAAGTGTTGGGGAGTCTTGTTAAACGAGAGGGTATAAGCTTGGCTCTGGAAGTTTTTCGCCTAGGCGAGTAGGTCTCGCCCAAGCTAGTCGGTATGGAATTCGGTTCTGGACGATTTTCACCCATGCTCACTGGCTTCGCCCAAGCGAGGCTTGTGTGTCTCGTTCAAGCGAGTCAGAATTCTCTTGAGCGAGATCGACCCCTGATGCATAATAACTCCTTTCGCTCAGATTTTATTTACTTCGCTCAAGTGTGCCCACGTTGGCTCGCTCAAGCGGACGGGTCTCGCTTGAGCGAGGGACACCCTGTTGCTCTTTTTGTCTTGATTTCAACTCATTTCATTTCCCTTGCAATAAAAGTGCATTCATGCAATATTTTAAAGGAATTCTGGACTCTGTATGACTCATGGAATTTCATGAGGTCCTTTCTCTTAAAGTTTATTTTTGCAACATTTAATTTGATTAATTCTTCCGCTGATTTTAACTCGGAAAATTATCATAAAATTAATCTTTTAATTTCACCCTCTCATATCTTCATATATGGGAGTGGTTCATCATCGATCCAGGTACTGTGTCAAAAATGTTTACCATTTATTTTCTTTCATCGAATTTATGATTTATAAAAATGCGAAAAATTTACCTCTATTTTTGGAGTGTCTCAGAAATGATCCACAACCTCATTCATCATCACGTAATAGCAATGTCATTTTCGATTCATTGGTATATAAAAATTACTAAGTCATCCATTCATTCACTCATCGGTCTTATAATTATTCTAGGGTATCTCTCATAAACCCACCATCATATTCTCATTATCATTCTTTCGCTATTCCATTTTAGGTGGTAGATACATCATAATCAATTAATCCAAATATGCCAATCCATCCCAATCTCTACCATGTTATATCATCATTAAATTGCCTTTTATACACCCCCTCAATTATCTCATAATAACGAGGAAGGGGGTCCATCAATAGCCCAAGGCCAAGAAAATAAAATAATTTCAAACTGGGGAAAACTCGCTCAAGCGAGATTCACCTCCGCTTGAGCGAGACAGATCAGACTCGCTTGGGCGAGCCCAGCGCGCGTAAGCGAGAAGCTCCCAGGGGCGTGTCTACGCTCGCTCGCTTGAGTGAGACTGCCTTCCACATGGCCACTCGCTTGAGCGAGTAAAGTCACAGCATCAGACCCCTCACGCCTGCTCAAGCGACTCATGCTCGCTTGAGCAAAAATCATCCAGTACCTATTCTAGGCTTGCTCGCTTGAGCGAGATACAATATACCTCATCACTCGCTTATGCGAGACTCACCCAGTGTCATATTTCCATCACGCTCGCTCAAGCGTGGCCATGCCCGCTTGAGTGAGATTCGTCCAGTATCTCACCAGCCTTATTGTACACACCTCGCTTGAGCGGAACACTATCTCGCTTGAGCGAGATTGAGCCAGAAACCATAATACTGGTCCAAGGGATTCTCGCTTGAGCGAGAATCCATCTCGCTTGAGCGAGATTATCAGAACTTATGCAGGGAAACGTAAATTTTCCCAACCCAACACACAAAATCTCATTCTAAACCAATTTAATTACAACCAACACATCATACACATCACATAAGGAATATAAGACTTGCTCTAACCATTCATACTCAGAAATTCTCATTCCAACTCATCAATCACTCTTACTTATTTAATCTATGAGGGGAAGATTTTAACTACACCCCACATCACTCCCTCATTCATTTTTCCACACAATTGCTTCAAAATAATCCTCTACAATTTATGTAGTTCATCCATTCATAGATTTTCACCATCATCTAATTTATGTCCAACCAAGGGACCATCAACACTTATCATTAACATCATATAAATACATATATTTTCATAACAATCAACATAAGCCAAGCCATCATTCATCACTTCAGCAACTCAATCATATAAGACACTCATGGCAAGGCATTGCATGAGTTTAACATATACATAATTAGCAATTAATTCACTCATGCAATTTGAAATGTAAACTCCTCTCCTACCTCAAGAGAAGAATCGCAATCCAAACGCTCCGATTGCCTCGATTATTATGCATCATCGTTTGGAATACAATCCTATCAATAACACACATATGCACATGAAATTAATAAGCCATCATAAGGCATTATCTCATAAGACTCATTATCAAGTCCTAGACTTGTCTAAACCCCATTTATATGCTCATGTTAGGCTTCAGGAATTCCTTTCCCAAAACCAAGATTCTCTAAGTCTCAAAGGGTTAACAATCCGAACAACAACAACACCACGACCCATATCCATAAGGCTTCTAAGTCATCTCATGAATCACTCAACTATTATCACCAATTAACAATTCCCAAATAGACATATCAAGACTTAAGACTTCATCAATTCAAATATCCATTTCCTTAGTCCACTATTAATGGTCTACAACCATTATCAATATCATAAACATCAACACTTACGATTAATCCCTCAAATCAACATACCTATATACATGCATACATCTTCATTCGTAACTCATGACTTAGTTCACCATTTTATCAACATCAACATTCAACCCTATCCTTCAAAAGTTCATTTCTATTTATAAAATCATTCTAAGGTACCAAAAATCATCAAGATTATCAAGTGGGTCAAAACCCCCAAATTATTAATACTTGGGGTTTCTCACATAAATCACCCATCAATGATTAACACTCACCATCTTCATTGATTCCCCCTAGGAACAATAATCTACATCCATTTATTACCACAAATCAAAATCAAAACCATTTCCCAAACCATTCAAGCCTAGGGTTTTGCCATTTCTACAATCACCCATAACTTCCAACAAACCATTTCAAACCCAAAATCATAAAACCACAAATGAGATAAGGTGGAGGTAAGAAATCCTTACCTTAAGTCTAAGCTCCATCAAATTGAAAATGAGGGTGAAGAAGAAGGAGAGGACCAATGTAAGCTTCCTAGCTCCATGCATGCTTCACCAATCCATGCTTGATCTTTGATTTTGGCAAAAATAGGAGTAGAAAGGGGTGGTCATGGTTTTTTTTCCATTGGGAGAGGGAGGGAGATGAAGAAAAGGTAAAGAGGAATAGAGACGAAGAAGTATCCCACGGTAATGAGGAGAAAAGGAGAGAGAAAAATGTAACTTTTGGTCATTATCCATTGGTTAATAGAGTGCATCATCATGCCTTTTTCCATTGGTCAATAATTCCTTTACCCATTATACAAAAGATGGTAGAAAAGAGAGGGAATGGTTACACGGTCATGAGAGGCGAAGAAAAGGAAATTTTCATTTTCTTTTAATTCCATTTTGGCTTGTATTTTCCTCGTTTATTATCATATGTCGAGTCCAATTAATTATTTCCTTAACACTACAAATTCTTCCAGCTATACCACCTTAGCCCCAATAATTTTCTAAACATTTTAGACCCATCAATTATTTGATTTGACAAAGTGGTTCCCACATCATCTGTTAAATCACCCAGTTCCGGTAAATCTTAATTTACCGATAATTCATCTCTAATGTCTAGGAAAATCTCCCCTAATTATTTGACAATAAACAATCAATTATCATTACCCAATAAATTTATTTCCTTTAAAATCCTGGACGTTACAATCCACCCTACCAAAAAGGAACTTCGTCCTCAAAGTTCAACATCGGCATACATCGTAAGGCCGCACTTCGGCCACACACCAGAAGAGTCCAATAACCCTATAAAGTATTATCGGACTTTCCAAAGTCCGTAAAACATGATCATTACCATTCCTTCATCCAAGTATAAAACTTCGTATATCCAAAACCAGTCACCACTCATCGGTTCTCAAGTTTGTTCATCACAATTCTCACATCCTTATCCAGTACCACCCGATAGGTTCAATACATTCACCGTAAGCAATTACAACACTACACTTGCCCGGTCCATGTGTTGTTGCATCCGACATACAGGAAGGCGTCCTAATCCCGTAGTGGTTACCACAAACACATGAGATCGGCGCATAAGTGCACGTTGCCACAATGCCTATGGCATGTAGGGACATATCAGGATGAGTACCTTCACGTCATATCACTCACATTATTTGTACCAATTCAAATAATATCTCTTCAGAAACAAGACTGTGTGAGAATTCACACAAACCCATGAGTAATACACTCATATCATATTATCATTTAACCATAATCCGGCATAAATCATGCCATACAATTCATCAATCGTCAGCCATTATAACCATATATAGACATATCAACCATAGATTTCTAATCATCATAGGGTAATCACCTCACCATTGGACTTCATCCATCCTGAAGTCTTAGCCAAATAACTTAGAAATCATTGTTTAATCTGAACATTGTCGGCTATAATTCGATTCAAGCCTATACGAATCACCAAACTTATATCTAATAAATGCTCCAAGGCTAAAATAAGGTCTACAATCATATAATAATCTTCCACACTAGTGGATTTCCTCATTTATCATAGCCAAAATCCATGTACTGGACATACGATTCATATCACTTCACATCGGTATGTGGTTCCTATTACCATTATATTTTCTTTCCAAAGCATAAAGGGAGGTATCTATAGGATTAAATTCCATCACCAACTCATGTTCACATACATTACCCTTTACATCATACCGTAATTCATAATCAATCTAATGTTCATGACATTAAGGGCATACATTCTAGCCAAAAATCATACCACAAAATCATATATCTTAGTCAATACCAAGGTATACCCTTAATTCAACATCATTATTTACCAACTATTTATGGGTTCTCATTTCAAATCCAATCACATATCGGCTCTAGCCTCAACAATTCATTCCATAATTTATTTCACTATGGCTCGATCGTTCACAAGGTTCAAGTTGTCATTAGGCTTAGAAAATTCAAGGGTCGCCTAGTACCCATCGTGGAATACTTCCACAACAAATAA
The DNA here is from genome assembly GCA_037962975.1 of Clitoria ternatea. Lineage (NCBI taxonomy): Eukaryota > Viridiplantae > Streptophyta > Magnoliopsida > Fabales > Fabaceae > Clitoria > Clitoria ternatea. Next base: position 149,852,002 of record CM075670.1, read on the forward strand.
AATCATTTAACATAGCTCATAGAAGCATCATAGAGCCTAGACCACCATAGGGTCAAATTCCAAAAGGTTCGATCTTACTAGATCACATTGGTTATCCGGGGTTACCACACTTAGTGGGTCACAACTAAATCAATCGTCCTCCCAGTTCATAAACATGAAACCGAGTCCAACCCCAATCATGTGCCAACACAATTTTATATTCCATGAGCATTCCATGGCTATAAGTCACCTCTTAATTCATACAAGAGACCTAAGCAAATAATCCAATTTCAATATACATATATATCAAGGTCTCAACATCTCACGTTATCATTTCATATTTAATATAGGTTTATCATCAAATCAATTCATATTCGATATATATTATATCCATGATCGTACATGGTATAAATTCATCGTCAATTTAAATTATACTCAATATATCAATATTCAAATGCATAATATCAATGTATTCGTCATTCAAAGGAAATAGTGTAAGGAACTTGGCCAGACTTACACAATCAAACATATCGATCACATTGAGGAATTTATCCACATGTATTCAATCTCATGATTCATCAAGTTTTCCAATGAGCAACTATGCTCTACAAGTACATCATACAACCTCAATGATAAAGGGCATACTCCTATAAACATCAATCATATCTTCTGAATAATAATCTCATAAAGTGTCCTCAATGAGCATCAATCACAACTCAACTTTAATGATTCACAATAATCCTCAATAAGCAATAATGCCCTTATAATCAATTCAAAATTCTTAGACAATTAGTCATTCTCAAATCCATATAGGGCATTCAATACCTTAACATGTCATCATCCTCTACATAGTTATCACTCTTAAATCTATGTAGAACAACCATATTCCAATGATCACCAAAGTGTTTCAATATTGAGCAATCATGCTCCAATCATCCATAACATCAACTTTAACACCAAGCAACCATACGTTGATAATAATCAAGAATTCTAATTCAGAGCAAAATACGCTTTGATACCACCTTTGTAACACCCCGGTTTTCCGGACTCGAATCCCGATGTAATCAAAACAAATAATTAATAAAAATGTAAATAAATTTTTCACGTTTGAAATATTTCCTGAACACAACTACGATTACATCAAGACCCAAATCACAGAGAACCAAAGAGTGAGACTTAATAAAATATAACTGGATCGTTAAATAGTTTACCCATAACGGTATACAAAATAACAGAGTTTTACAGCGGAAGAAGAATGTGTATATCGGGCACACGCCTAGTCCCATATATGAAGATATGAGAAAAGGCTCGGCAGAGCATGCAATGGCATATCATAAGCCTAATAGATAACCATCATCTTTTCACATAATTTCATGAACATGCAGTGCCTAAGATATATGTATATACATATCTATATGGTCATGCAGGATACATCTCCAACATTCATATTCATAATTGACCATAACCAGTTCAACCTCAAATTTATATATCATCATCACTTATGTTTTCCCAAAATAATTACACAATCGACATTCTATTATATACCAAATGGGTATAAATCTATTGCCTCCAATAGTCATACATCATCCACATTTGTACGTATTCACAGTGCATCCATCAACATCAATAATTAACAACATCATAATATTCATTTTATACATGACTCATTAAATTACAAACGCTGCCGGCCAAGGCATTCCATTACCACTATTTTACCTTCACAAAAGCTTTACTTTAAAAATATCTTCTTCCCATGGCATTCCTGCATCAATACTAACAAGTAGACCACATGGGAGAGTGAGTTATACATTTCAAATGACGATATGAATACAATTGAAATTATGTGCATATGCATATCAACATCATGTATGCTTTGCTAAGCATATCCATAGTCATCATAGATTATTAATTCAACAATATATATATTTATTTTATACTTATTCATCAAATTATAGCAAAGCAAGCATATACACATCTATTCTAATGCCACAACGGGCTAACATCATCAACATCGACCATTCTGGTCTTTTCTCAAAGCCACTACGGGCTAACATCGTTATCATCAATCATAAATAAATACGCCCTTCATTACATTGGGCCATAATATACATATCGTCATATTGAACATTATTTTAGATATATTCATATCATTTATTAATCATATGTGGTCTTTTAGGTATTTAATTACCCATCTCATCAACATATACCACCATCTCAATCATCATCAATCATCATTATATTCTGGCATATCTCCATGCTATATGCAAATGCTCTTATGGCTAATGCATATGCACAATGGAATAATCAACAACAAATGCGGATCCGACTATGGGAATAAACACCAAATTGTGGGTCAAGCATAGGTGTGCTACTATGCCCCTACTGCAGTAGTAAAATGTGTACACATATCTCAAAGCATGCATGCATCTCAATAACATCTTTTACTGGTACCAAACCGCTATCGTCCATCTGTAGCACTAGTCACCCTGTGACTTACGGATCAACATCGTGGCCTTAATTACCACAAGTGCTACGGGCCCCTCCCGAACACACATCGAGAGAGCCGTGCCCCGTCGGACACCGAGGTAACTTGCTCATCACAGAGCCGCCCGCCCACTGGGCCCGCCACATAGGGTGCCTCATCACCAAACTATGGACAGCTTTGTGACTCACACACTGAGTCACAGGGGAAACGACAAGAATGCTCGTGCACTGAGCCGTCCTCCCACTGGGCCTGCCTAGTGGAACCCCCTAATATTCCACATAGACAGTGATCGATATGCCATGGATGCAATGCAATGCAAATCAAATGCATTCTCACTCTGTGCATCCTAAATGCCACTCATCAAACATCATCATCATAATCACCAACACCACCATATACCTTAGTGGGTTTCATCATTGTTGGTTTCTTAGCCATTGTTTTCAAGTTTTAATGTGGCATTTTCATCTCAACATATTTCATAAATATTTCACATCATACACGCAAGCCAATACTTGTAATCAACCACAATGGCATTAAACTATTACATATCATTCATCAATATTATCACACTTTCATTTAGTGGATTTTCATCTCATTATTCATTACCATTGTCTCATGTATACATATATATGTATATATATATATTGGTGTGGCATTCACAACATTTTCATTATCATATTTCATACCACACATACAAGATCATGCTTGTATCATACACAATGGCACACAACAATTTATCAATATTAACGATCATCTTTTACTCAAGGAAATGATCCACAACCTCATTCATCATCACGTAATACCAATGTCATTTTCGATTCATTGATATATAACAATTACTAAGTCATCCATTCATTCACTCATCGGTCTTATAATTATTCTAGGGTATCTCTCATAACCCCACCATCATATTCTCATTATCATTCTTTCGCTATTCCATTTTAGGTGGTAGATACATCGTAATAAATTAATCCCAATGTGCCAATCCATCCCAATCTCTACCATGTTATATCATCATTAAATTTCCTTTTATACACCCCCTCAATCATCTTATAATAACGAGGAAGGGGGTCCATCAATAGCCCAAGGCCAAGAAAATAAAATAATTTCAAACTGGGGAAAACTCGCTCAAGCGAGATTCACCTCCGCTTGAGCGAGACAGATCAGACTCGCTTGGGTGAGCCCAGCACGCGTAAGCGAGAAGCTCCCAGGGGCGTGTCTACGCTCGCTCGCTTGAGCGAGACAGCCTTCCACATGGCCACTCGCTTAAGCGAGTAAAGTCACAGCATCAGACCCCTCACGCCCGCTCAAGCGACTCATGCTCGCTTGAGTAAAAATCATCCAGTACCTATTCTAGGCTTGCTCGCTTGAGCGAGATACAATATACCTCATCACTCGCTTAAGCGAGACTCACCCAGTGTCACATTTCCATCACGCTCGCTCAAGCGTGGCCACGCCCGCTTGAGCGAGATTCGTCCAGTATCTCACCAGCCTTATTGTACGCACCTCGTTTGAGCGGAACACCATCTCGCCTGAGCGAGATTGAGCCAGAAACCATAATACTGGTCCAAGGGATTCTCGCTTGAGCGAGATTATCAGAACTTATGCAGGGAAACATAAATTTTCCCAACCCAACACACAAAATCTCATTCTAAACCAATTTAATTACAACCAACACATCATACACATCACATAAGGCATATAAAACTTTCTCTAACCATTCATACTCAAAAATTCTTATTCCAACTCATCAATCACTCTTACTTATTTAATCTATGAGGGGAAGATTTTAACTACACCCCACATCACTCCCTCATTCATTTTTCCATACAATTGCGTCAAAATAATCCTCTACAATTTATGTAGTTCATCCATTCATAGATTTTCACCATCATCTAATTTATGTCCAACCAAGGGACCATCAACACTTATCATTAACATCATATAAAAACATATATTTTCATAACAATCAACATAAGCCAAGCCATCATTCATCACTTCAGCAACTCAATCATATAAGACACTCATGGCAAGGCATTGCATGAGTTCAACATATACATAATTAGCAATTAATTCACTCATGCGATTTGAAATGTAAACTTCTCTCCTACCTCGAGAGAAGAATCGCAATCCAAACGCTCTGATTGCCTCGATTATTATGCATCATCGTTCAGAATACAATCCTATCAACAACACACATATGCACATGAAATTAATAAGCCATCATAAGGCATTATCTCATAAGACTCATTATCAAGTCCTAGACTTGTCTAAACCCCATTTATATGCTCATGTTAGGCTTCAGGAATTCCTTTCCCAAAACCAAGATTCTCTAAGTCTCAAAGGGTTAACAATCCGAACAACAACAACACCACGGCCCATATCCATAAGGCTTCTAAGTCATCTCATGAATCACTCAACTATTATCACCAATTAACAATTCCCAAATGGACATATCAAGACTTAAGACTTTATCAATTCAAATATCCATTTCCTTAGTCCACTATTAATGGTCTGCAACCATTATCAATATCATAAACATCAACACTTAAGATTAATCCCTCAAATCAATATACCTATATACATGCATACATCTTCATTCGTAACTCATGACTTAGTTCATCATTTTATCAACATCAACATTCAACCCCTATCCTTCAAAAATTTATTTCTATTTATAAAATCATTCTAAGGTACCAAAAATCATCAAGATCATCAAGTGGGTCAAACCCCCCAAATTATTAATACTTAGGGTTTCTCACATAAATCACCCATCAATGATTAACACTCACCATCTTTATTGATTCCCCCTAGGAACAATAACCTACATCTATTTATTACCACAAATCAAAATCAAAACCATTTCCCAAACCATTCAAGCCTAGGGTTTTGCCATTTCTATAATCACCCATAACTTCCAACAAACCATTTCAAACCCAAAATCATAAAACCACAAATGAGATAAGATGGAGGTAAGAAATCTTTACCTTAAGTCTAAGCTCCATCAAATTGAAAATGAGGGTGAAGAAGAAGGAGAGGACCAATGCAAGCTTCTTAGCTCCATGCATGCTTCACCAATCCATGCTTGATCCTTTATTTTGGCATAAATAGGAGTAGAAAGGGGTGGTCACGGTTTTTTTTTCCATTGGGAGAGGGAGAGAGATGAAGAAAAGGTAAAGAGGAATAGAGAGGAAGAAGTATCCCACGGTAATGAGGAGAAAAGGAGAGAGAAAAATGTAACTTTTGGTCATTATCCATTGGTTAATAGAGTGCATCATCATGCCTTTTTCCATTGGTCAATAATTCCTTTACCCATTATGCAAAAGATGGTAGAAAAGAGAGGGAATGGTTACACGGTCATGAGAGGAGAAGAAAAGGAAATTTTCATTTTCTTTTAATTCCATTTTGGCTTGTATTTTCCTCGTTTATTATCATACGTCGAGTCCAATTAATTATTTCCTTAACACTACAAATTCTTCCAGCTATACCACCTTAACCCCAATAATTTTCTAAACATTTTAGACCCATCAATTATTTGATTTGACAAAGTGGTTCCCACATCATCTGTTAAATCACCCGGTTCCGGTAAATCTTAATTTACCGATAATTCATCTCTAATGTCTAGGAAAATCTCCCCTAATTATTTGACAATAAATAATCAATTATCATTACCCAATAAATTTATTTCCTTTAAAATCCTGGGCATTACATTGGAAGAAGATGAAGATTGATGATTATTTATAAATGTTGTAGGATTTTAGATGAAACCGTAGCTTGGAAATTTTAGGAAAATGATAAATGTATGATGAATAATATATTTGAGAACAAATACATAATATTGAGAATATGGGTAATGGTTGATAAATGGAGTATTGTGAATGTTAGGCTATGGTTGTTTTGTGGCCTTTAAATATAATGAATGAGGCTTGATGGGAAGGAATTCCCGAAGCCTAATAGATAAGGGAATGTTGTCTATAACATGTCTTATACATGTTATGAAATTGTAGATATGATAATGGTTAATTTGAGTTGAAGTTATGCCTTGAATGGTTGATTGATTATGATCCTATATGTATATTACTGTAGGGCCCATTCCGAATGACGAGGCGGGAACGTCGTATCAATCGAAATTCTTCTCTTGAGGTAGGAGAGGAGTCTTTATGTTCTAAATGCATGAATTGAATAGTATTTAATTTTCATATGTGACGATATGCATGTTTGCCTTGCTTGTAATATTATAAAGAATTGTAATGTTGTGTATGATATTGGTGATGTGTTTTGGCAATATGCATTGATGCATTTAGAATAATCGTGGTGTGCTATATGGTGGTGTGGATTATTTGACAATGTGGTGTCTTGAATATGATGTTATACTTATGCCCTCCATAAATGTGAAATGAATATACTTGATGTTTGATTGAGAACGGGTGTGAATAAGTAGCATACCTTGATTGATAGTGAAAGATTGATGTCAATGTGTTTGATGATGGAATTGAATTATGTTAATGAGAACTATTGAAAATGCCATACGAAAACTTAACCCAATGGCAATAACCAACAATAATAAATCCACTAAAAAGCCTTGTGGTGATGTTGGGGATAATGATAATGATGATTGATGAGTGGCATGATTAGGATGCATAGAGTGAGAAATGCATATGATTGGTATTTGCATCCATGGCATACTGCATAGCTACCGGTGTTGGAATTTTAGGGGATTCCCCTGGTTGGCCCAGTGGGAGAGTGGCTCTATGCACGAGCGATTTGTTGTTTCCCCTGTGACTCGGTGTGTAAGTCACGAAGCTGCCCATGTTGTGCTACGGGGAGCCACATGTGGTTGACCCTTGTGGGGGGTCGCTCTTGATAAGCAGGTGTCCCCGATGGTCCTTTGGATCACAGCTGCCATAATATGACTCATGGTTGGCCCACAACACCATATGTTGATTATGTTGTTACCGCGGTCATGGTGAAAATAACCAGGTGTTACAAAATGGGCGATGCAGTTTGGTACCAGTAAAAGATTAGTGAAATGCATGCAATTTGATGATAAGTGTACACATTTTACTACTGCAGTAGGGGTATGATTAGATGATCATACTTGAATCCCACAATTAGTGTTTATATTCCCATAGTTAGATCTGCAATTGTTGAAATAATCCGTTGTGCATATGCATTAGCTTAAGAGCATTTGCATATAGCAAGGAAGTATGCCAAAGATGATGAGATGTGATAATGGTTGTGTTGTGGGAGAGAAAATGAATTAAGACAACATAAAAGATGTGAATACCAAATAATAATTTGAGTAAAATGATGAGATGTGTAATAGTCCAATTTGTTGAAGGACTAGATCATGTGTATGATTTTATATTTGCTTGATTTATAAAGATGTTTGTATTATGTGATGGTAGTTAATGATGAAATATGCGTGAATGCAAAGTATACATGTTGTGATACATATTCATATGATCACATGGTATTCATATTGATTCTTTTGGAATATATGACTCACTCTCTCATGTTGTCTACTTTTTAGACTTGTGATGCAGGGAAATCATGGGTGGAATGAATCTTTTGAAGTATATTTTGATGAAGGAGGTAAATAGGTGTAGAGGAAACACCTTGGCCGGCAAATCTAGATTTTGTATAGCATATAGTGTACATGTATGGTTATTTTTCCATCTAGATTGTAGTTTGATGATTTTGAGGGTCATGTACGAAGATTGGACCTTGGTGTGTATGGCCAATTTTCATTAATGACCCAAATGATGTAAGATAATGAATTATGATGCTTGTTGATGATAAATTCTATGAATGAATTATGTGTTTCATAACTTGTAGCATTTTATGAGGTTTATGTAAAAATGATTTAAATATCATGCATTAAATGAAGGGGAATTGATCTTGATATGTATAAACCATTGGATGAACTTTTAAATGCATAATGGAATGTATCTAATCTATTAGTATAGGCTAAAATGGCATAAAATGAGATTTGGTATGCTAAGTTTTGTGAAATTTTACATGTTTTCACTGTTCCTGCAAAACTCGCTCAAGCGAGTGTGAATCTCGCTCAAGCGAGATCCTCTTGTAACAGGGGTGTGGCCACTGGTCATAATTCGCTCAGGCGGGAGAGGCCTCGCCCGAGTGAGAGCGAGGTGGAGAGTTACTGGACCATTTTCGCTCAAGTAAAATGGCCAGTGCATGGCAATTCGCTCAAGCGAGCGAGGGAAAAATCGGTTCTAGAAGGATTTCGCTCAGGCGGGCCTGGCCTCGCTCAAGCGAAATGAGGACAGTGAGGTTCTGTCTCTTTTTCACTTAAGCAGGCGTGCCTCGCCCAAGCGAAATAAGGACCTGATGCTTCTGGGATGATTTCGCTCAAGCGAGCAGACCTCGCTTAAGCGAGATTGGCACGTGATGCTAATTTTCCCTTTCGCTCAAGCGTATTTCGTGACTCGCCCAAGCGTGACCACGCGAACTCGCTTAAACGAGTGTGGTACTCGCTTGAGCGAGTGGTGCCTATTTCCTCCAAATGTTCTTGCCTTAATTATTTTGATTCTCCTTTGCATCAAAGCTTCTTCTTGCATCATCTTACAAGTATATTTAACATATTATGAACCATTAAATCTCTTGAAATCCACTCTCTTTAAATCCAATCATACAACATCAATTCAAATGATCTTTCCGCTGTTTTTAATTGAGAATTTCTCATGAATTATTTTTAATTCGCCTTCTCATATCTCCATATATGAGGTAGGTTTTCATAGATCCAGGGTGTTGATTAAAACTTCACTACTTTATTTCTTTGTCTAATAATGATTTATAAAACGCGAAAAATTTACCCCCAATTTTTTGGGGCGTCACAAGCTTCACATGAAATGTAGAAGAAAGTGAAATGCAATTGGGTTTTTACACTAGGGGCAATTTTGTCCTTTTATGCTTTTCTTTCTATTTTTCTTTTATTTCTTTTTAAATAAAAATTTACCTTTAGTAATTTCTCTTCTTACTTTTACCATATAGTAATTAATAATTCACCATTCATAATTTAATTTAAAACTAGTCTCTTAATTAATCACTTCTAATTAATTAAATCAATCTTATTTCTAATTAAAATTCCCCAATTTATTTAATTTAATTCTCTCTAACTCTCAAATAATTTATTCATTAAATCTCTATAGCGTAAATAATTTATTTAAATATTTGGGATGTTACATTGAGCGAATCAAAGCACTATTGACGCAAATACATAATGTGTCATGAGTTAATTATGCATGGATGTGAATTAAGTCGCAACTTCACAATCTTGACATCATAGCCTAGCTCTATTAATCTCAATATTCCTCAATTCATCATTCATCAATTCACATATACACAAATCAAATAGATAGAGCTATTAAATCACATTTAAATTTAATTGTTACCTGATCATTCTATTACCAACAATAAGTTGTCAAACAACACATAAACTAGCATATCATGTTTCAATGCATATAGTATCACCACATGGCACAGTCAATAACTTTCCAATAGTAATATTAGCAATTAATCATCAATGCTTAAGTATTCTCATAATTTCACAACCAAAAGAAACATACATATATACATTGTAAATCATTTAATTTCGAGCATTTAATTTCGAACTTAACAATTAAATTAAAACCCCGGTCCCGGTATATTAGTTCCTACTTGTCATACTAATTTTTGTCCGACCATCATTTTATTTTATTTATTATTATTTTATTTTATTATCATTTTCATTTGTTTTATTTTTTATTTATATTTTTATTTTTACATTTTTATTTTATTATTATTTTATTGTTTATTTTTATTTTATTTTTGTTTTTCTATTTTTTCTTTTCAGTGGCGTCAATTTTAATTTTTTATTATCCATTTCATTATTATTATTTTATTATTATTTATTCATCTATCGTTATCCTTTGAGATAGGAAGTGAGTAGTTTTCATTAGTGGATGAGTGGGTAGTTATTTCTTCAGAGGATGAGGATGGAGTCATGTATCACTAATTATTGGTGAGTCTTCTTTCTCTATAAATACCATAAGGGACTCCTATAATGGGTTAGTGAGGGAAAAACTCAAGAAATGGTTTCCATTAAATTGAGAAAGAAGTTGCTCTTAAAAATAGAAAGTTCTAATCCTCCTTGAGTTACTAGAAACATGTAAGTTCTTTTGCTTCTTTTTTTAAAATTATGTTTTTTCTCTCTTTTCTTGCTTCTCTTTCTGTTCTTTTGTTTTGTTGCTTGTTTTTTTGTATTATTTTTCAGATTTTGATTTTGCCCCTCCCCACCATCACCAACCAATAACAACCCAAAACACCACCATAAAAAAATATCACCACCGCTAACCACCCTTCACCACCAATCAATAACGACCCAAAATACCACCACCAAGAAAATATCATCACCAAGAAATATCACCACCACTAACCACCCCTCATCACTACCAACCAATACCCCAAAGCCCAACCATCCACCCAATCTCATTAACATTAGTAACCATCATCACCTTCACACTCACCCAACCTTTTTTATTATCATTAGTTATATATATATTGTCTATTTATTTATTATTGTTTGTTTATTGCTTTTTTATCCTAATATAAAAATACAAAAAGGATAATAATAATAAGTCATCATTCTCTTATTATATATGCTTAGAGTTATGTCTCATGTTAATTTTATTGTTTTCATCTTAAGAAACTAAAAAAAAAAATATTTATAGGGTTTTAATTAAAATTTTAACTGATAACATTTTGCTTGACATTTATCTTAGTAAAAAAATTATTTTTATGAATAAGATTAATAAAATATATTTTAAAGCATTTAAAAATAAATTTGGTTTAAGATTCAAGAACTATTCCTCTTAAATTAAACATTTTTATTTGTTTAATAAAACAATGCAATAATTTTAAAACAGTGTTGTATGATCAACTTCATCTGTACCAATGCTATAAAATTATGAAGGAAAATGTTCACAAATAGAGTTTTAATATCACGGAAAACTAGAGTAACTGTCCTAGATTATCCAAAAGTATATATGTTCTCTATTCAAATGTGTCACTTAAGTTACAATGGAGGGCTTCAATGTTAGGTTCCATCCACCAACTGGTCAATGTTAGGCAAAGGATATGGTCTTTAGGACATACCTTATTTAGATCGGTAAAGTCAACACACATTCGCCATTTGATGCTTGCCTTTTTTACCATAACGACATTAGATAACTAGGTCGGGTATTTGACCTCCTGAATAAAGTTTGCGGTAATAAGTTTATCTATCTCCTGCTTTACTGCAGCTCTCCCGTCGGGTCCGAACTTTCTCGGCTTTTGGAGACAGGTTTAGCTTTTGGCTCGATGTTGAGCAAATGATAGATGATGTTAGGGTCGATGTCTGGCATGTCTGAAGGGTTCCAAGCAAAGAGGTCTGCATTGGCTTTCAACAAACTGATCAAGGTTCCTTCAATGGCTGGGTTGAGTATCGCACTAATTCTCATGAACTGACCAAGGTGTAGACCAATTTGGACAAGTTTTAGAGACCCCATTACTTGAGGTCTTTCAAAGTGACTGTCATCACAGGGATCGGTCTCGATGTCCTCTTCAATTATAAAGTTCTCTTTGTGTCGTAGGCTCCCATAGTAGAACTCTTGTGCAGCCTCCGAGTCTGCTGTTACCACTTCGATCCTTCCATCTCCTAAGGGGAATTTTATGGTTAGGTGCATCGTAGACACTACTGCTCCTAAGGCTTTGAGGGATGGGTGACGCAACAATGTGTTGTAAGAGCTAGGAAAATCAACTACCAGGAACTTGACCATGATGGCCTGACTGCTTGCCCCAATTCCAAAGGTGGTCTTTTAACTCCACGTAGCCTAAGACCTATACAAAAAAACCAAAGAAATTAAGTAAGGTAGCATCATACCTTTTCAACCAGTATGGGGGTAGGTGCGTCTTTTAATACACTTTCCAATGTAAGATGTCTATTGAGCTCCCTTGGTCTACAAGTACCCATTCCATGATGCAGTCGGTGACCCCCATGGTAACCACCATTGGCTCATCTCTATTGGGCCCGCCTTGGGGAAAATCTCACGGTCAAAGGTTATGACTCTTGCTCTTGTGTTTCCCTTAAAAAGTTTACCTGTCCCGCCTGTTGCCAATGGTATGCCTGAGTTCCCAGGAATCCCCTTGAGATGGTATGAATGACTCATCTCCCATTGTCCCTTTCCTCCTCTAGTTTTTACGATCAGGGACGGTCTATACAGGGTCATCTCGGGTCTAGAGCTTGACCTGGTTTGAGGGCTCTTTCTCCCTCTTCTAGTTACCCTCACATGTTGCGTCATTCCTATGATCGACAAACCTACCCAAGTGCCCCTGGCGGATTAGGTGTTCAATCTGGTTACAAAGGGAGCGGCAGACCTCCGTTCCATGCCCAGGAGCCCGATGGAATTCAAAGAATTTGGATCTATGTTTGCCCTTGGGCCCTTCCCCTGGAGGGGGAAATTTGAGCAGACCTGTACTGTAGACCTCATGCATGATCCGATCGCGTCTGTCGTTTAGTGGGGTAAAGCATTATACTTGGGAGTCGTGTAAGCTTTGAAGCGCTTGTCCCGGTTGGGTTTAGGGCTTCTTGTCCTAGGATCCGCTTGATAAGTGGGTCATTCTGAATGCCCCATACGATCTGTCTCTCTTTCCTCCATGCTAATGTATCGGGTTGCTCGTTGTTTGAAGTCGTCCATGTCAAGGGGTGGTTTCTTGGCCAGGGAGTCATAAAATCGACCCGGGCGGAGCCCTGTTTGCACAACATGGAGAGCGACCTTGGAGCTCAAATCGTGTATTTGGATGGCTTGCTTTAAGCAGCGAATATACTTCTTCAGGGTTTCATGAGGGAGCTGCCTTAAGTTTACCAAGCTGTGGGAGGTTTGCTGTACCGCTCGGCTAGTGGTGAATTGATTTAGGAACTTCTTAGTCAATTTGGAGAAGTTAGTTATACTTCTTGGAGAAAGGTGTGAGAACTAGCACAACATGGATTTCATCAGCGTGGTTGGGAAAGTTCAACAGAATAGGGAATCAGAAACCCCTGTGATCAGCATGGTTGTGGTGAACATCGTGAGATGTTCTTCTGGGTCTCCTCTACCATCATACTTCTCCATAGTTATGGGCTTGTAATTCATCAGAGTCAGGGCATTAATAACTTGTTCCATGAACGGATGGGCAACATAAAGGTGTGCGGGCTCATATTTGGCCATTTCCTAGGTCTGCTGGGAGCCGTGGCCATCTGCCCTCTGTCTAGTGGATTGAGTGCCATAGTGGCTGAAGGCCTCACACTTCTTTATTCTACGTCCTTGTAACTTGGCGTTTTTATTCTACAAATTTATCACTGTGTGTTGTAGCGCTTCCACAATGCTTTTGAGTTGTTTGAGTTGGTCATCGTGATGGGGTCCCGGCTAATGTCCATTGTAACATCCCTGTTTTTAAGAATAGTTTTACTCTTGTAATTTTTGAATTATGAAAGGTTTTGAGTAAGAATAAGTCAATATATACCCTGTTGATGGTCTGTGGTATCTCAGAAATGTCATTTTTATGCATAATAATGGAATTTATATGGACCATTAGTGAAATTAAGCAAAAACCGAGTAAAAAGAGCTTTGTTCCGAGTAACAGAGAGGAATTCCGAGTGAATAATTAAAAATTCCAAGTGAAGGATGGAATTCCGAGTCAGTGTCATGTTTTTCCGAGTAAAACATGACTGAGAGGGCTACCACTGAGTGGAGTCCTGACCTGAGAAGCAATTCTGAGTGAAGTGTGTTCAAGAGAACCACTTCTGGGTGAAATTCCGAGTCAAAACACCCTAGAAAGGCTCGTTTCCAAGTCAAACAATGCCAAATGCTTCCTTTTCCGAAGGAAATTCCTTTGATTGAAGCATTCCGAGTGAAAGAATGCATATATACTTATGTTTATGTTGATTTGGTGCTTCCTACCGACTGGAATGTGTTGTGGAATCAATTGGGAAGGATTCCAAATGGTTTCGTATGTGTTTGCTTAGGAAACCGAGTGGAAAATGGTAGAGGGAGCCCATTCCGAGAGAAATGTAAGAGGCTGAACCATTTCCGAGTGAGTCTATGAGTATGACCCCTCTTCCGAGTGAGATATACTCTACTGGACCAAAACCGAGTGAGACTCGTATGTGTAGGTCTTGTTCCGAGAGGTAATTGTTGTTCAAGTGGCCTCAATACTCAAGAGGGAGGGTGAATTGAGATTTAAAACTTTTGAGTGGAATACCTTTGAAACTGATTTTTATCACCAAGTTTATGAAATTATGCAAGTGAGATAGAATGGAGGATAACAAGCAATGCACTACAATGAGAAATATTGCTGAAGCAATTTACCAAACACTTGGTGTGCAATATCTAAGGTATAACAAATTAAGCAAGTTTAAGTATGCTTTTCTCAACCAAACAATACCAATCAACAAATATGCAGTATATGAAAGTAAAAGAGTAAGGAAGAGAAGCTTGCAAACCGATGTAACGAGTTCCACCCAATCCGGTGTACGTCTCGCCTCTAAGCAACCCACTTAGAGGATTTTCCACTATTGTAGACTAGAGATACAACTTTAAGCAATTGCGGCTTCCTAGTGTCCCACACTCAAGAACCCAATCCTCACAAGTACAAGGGCAACCCACCCAATCTCTCAGTCTCACAATATCCCAAAGGTTGAATCCTCAACCTTTGCAACCACTCAACCTAGAGTGAACAACCACTCAACCTAGAGTGAATAACTTGTGTTTGGTGTTTGTTTACAATCAATACACTCTCTCAATAGAGTAGATATACAAATGAAAGCTCTGAGCAATTCTAACTCTCAAGATGAGAGGATATACAAATGTATTTCAAGATACAAGAAATAGGCTTACAAAGCACAAGATAGAGCTAAGGATTTGTTGCTTCTTGGTTCTTGTTGGTTGCCTCTTGTGCTTGTGTTCTTCTTCCATTTATAGAGCCATGATAGCAGTTGAGGTGTGCCCTAGTTCATCATAGCCGTTGCACTTAGTGGAAATTTGAAGAATGGTGGAGACATGAGCTGGTTTCCCACTTAAATCTGTTTTTCCACTAGCGTAATCGATTACACCCTCGCGTTGTAATCGATTATCTTCAAGTCAGAGACTCACTAATCGATTATTTCACTTCCTCTAATCGATTAGCATCTGTACCTGATGCATTTAATTTGATTTTGCATCTGCCTAATCGATTAGAATGTCTTGCAATCGATTACCTTAAATTCCAGTGGCTTCCTAATCGATTGTGTGGCTTCCATAATCGATTAGCCATCATACCTGATGCATTTAGTTCCATTTCTAATTGTTGTAATCGATTAGTCTCAATTGTATAATCGATTACCTTAATTCCAGTGAGTACCTAATCGATTGTTTAGCTTCCATAATCGATTAGATTTCATCCTGATGTAATTTCTTCCAAAACAGAAAGCTCCTAATCGATTAGCTTAGGTGACCTAATCGATTAGCTTCGCTGTTACTTAGTCCCTGTTTCCATATCTTTGTTTTTGCATAGGTTTCTTCAAGAGTGCTTGTCATTATCAAAATCTTTGCACATCCTTGGACCTGTTTACATATTCAAACACATTCTCCCCCTTTTTGATGATGACAACTATGTTCATCTCTTGAGGGTTGTTAGTTTAAAAAATTTTAAACTTATCTCTAAATTTATCTTTTTACAAAAACAACTCTGCTACATTTTCTCTTTTTCAAATAGCAGATGACCAATTTAAAGAAATCAGAGTAATCAGCAGCAAGTGTCTTATCTCCTTTTATCTCTTATCTATAACTCTCCCCCTATCAAAAGGAATTTAATAAACAGATAATATTATCCAAATTTTAAACAAGAGATAAGCAAGATGTGAACACATATCAGAGTATTATATATCAGAGCATCTAACACATTTGAACAAGATATGAACACCTATGAACACCTAATATTCTTCTCCATATTTTAAACAAGAATTGAACAAGATATGAACATATATTCTTCTCCCCCTTTGTAATCATCAAAAATAATTCGAGTAATGAAAGAGATATAATATGAACTGAAACGAGATAATTTTATTGATGTGAAAAAGGGAAATACATAAAGCAAAATTATTCATAATTCAAAAGGAAATGACATAAGCACAACTAAACAAAAGCATAACTAAGGATCTAATTATCCGGGTTGAAGAAGCGAATTTCGGCAATTTGGTGAGACAGCTCTTCATATCGCTGCTGCATCATCTCAAAATGTTGCTGCTCGGTCATTGAAAACTCTTGAAGGGAGTTTTCAAGGCGATCGAAGCGGCGGTCAAGATGGGCGTAGAGAGATGCAAAGGGGTCAGCTTGTGGTGCAGATGAAGAGGCTGATGGTACAGCTTGTGGTTGAGGTGGAGGAGGAGGAGCAGCAGGTTCAGCAAAGGGATTGGCACCATGTTCTCGATCACTCCTGAGAATCCACATTCCAGCAATGCATACCATACCCATTTTGTTGAGGTGGGAAGTGCCAATGCAAGCTCTTGGGGGCACTTTCTCAGAGAGTTCCCCTGCCAAATCTACTCCATAGAATTTAAAAATTTTGGTGAGGAGGATACCATAGGGGAGCTTTTGCTGATCCTTCGCATGGCGCATATGAAACTTGATCAACTGAACCCAGTTGATCTCCTTGTGGTTCAGCATTGCCCACATTAGGAGGACATCATCCTCTTCAACCAGAGCATAGTTCCCACCACGGGGAACAATCATCTTGACCAAGAAAAAGTGGAGCAGGCGGTTGTTCATGGTCAAGTGGCCTACCAGCTTGTGGTTGCTCATGGGAGGATCCGGTTTCCACAAAGAGCGGCGGGCAGTGATGGGATTAAAACCCCATTCATCCTCAGGTTCGCCTCCATCAAAGTCAGCGTTGTTGAGAGGCAGTTTGGAAATTTCCGCAAATTGGGCATTTGATAGTTTGATAGTTGTGTTCTTTACCTTGGATTCAACCATCCCATTCACAAGGCGGAGGTTACAGTAGAATGAGTTCAGGATAGTATTCTTCTTCTTTGAGGGAGAGGAAGGGGAAAAGGTTGTAGTGGTGGAGGCTTTGGGTGAAGGTTAGGCTTGGGTTGTCAAAAGTGTCGGCAATGGTGTAGTGAGGAGTCATAATTTCCCTTTCAGAAAAGTTCTTCATGAAGTTTTGAAGATCTCTAGGAGAAGAGAAGAACCTTGAGAAGTCAAGGGGGTTATGAGCTTGAGCAGCAGAGGACCTAGCTCTCTTGACATTTCTAGAGGTAGACATGGTTGGAAAAGGCAAAGAGGAAAATGAAGAGAGATGAGTGGTAGAGAGTTTTTTTTTTTTTTGAGAGGTTTGAGAGGAAGGAGGTAGTGTGAGATGAGAAGATGAAGGAAGGGGTATTTATAGGTGAGAATTAGGTTTAGGAAGGAGGAAAGAGAGTTTAGAAAGGAGTGAAGTGAGTTAAGAGAGAGAGTGGTTCGAGTGTGCCTAGGAAATTGCAGTTTTGACTCTTCAGAACGCGTGCTAATCGATTACGAGACAGGTGGTAATCGATTAGATCATTGTTTCTGGGGAATTTCAAACGTTTCATACAGGGGGTAATCGATTAGAGGCTTAGGGTAATCGATTAGTTTAGAAACAGAATCGTCCTAATCGATTGGAGCAATGTGGTAATCGATTATGAAGAAGAGGAAACGTTTTGAACCTGAAACAGAAGCTTTGTAATTGATTGTGGATCAATGATAATCGATTATCTTAGAAACAGAATGATTGTAATCGATTATAGTAAGTACTAATCGATTATAATGGAAACAGTAGCATAGTAATCGATTGTGAGTAGCCATGTAATCGATTATTGAGTCAAAAACTTCAAATTTTACATACAGCAAAGTTCCAATCATGAAATGTGATATATACCATGCATCATGCCATTCAACATAGTTCTTATCAAAAGATCCTGTCATTCAAACACAACTGGACATATCAAGAATGCCTAACTCTCTTCGTATGTGAATGAATTGTTCTCTAGCCAAGGGTTTTGTGAAAATATCAGCTAGTTGCCTAGAAGTTTCTACATGTTCAAGTACACAATCCCCTTTTAACACATGATCTCTAATAAAGTGATGCCTAATCTCAATGTGTTTAGTTCTAGAGTGCATCACTGGATTCTTGGAGATGTTAATGGCACTTGTATTATCGCATTTAAGAGGCACATGGTTTAATACAATTCCAAAATCTAGAAGTTGTTATCTCATCCAAAGGATTTGAGCACAGCAACTACCAGCTGCAACATATTCTGCCTCAGCTGTTGATATCGCAACACTTACTTGTTTCTTGCTATGCCAAGAAACAAGAGAACTACCAAGCAAGTGACATGTTCCGCTAGTACTTTTCCTATCAAGCTTACATCCTGCAAAGTCCGAATCAGAGTAACCAACTAAAGTACATTCAGCCCCTTTGGGGTACCATAAACCAACATCTTGAGTCCCAACTAGATATTTCATTATTCTTTTTACTGCAGTGAGATGAGATTCCTTAGGACAAGCTTGGTATCTAGCACACATACACACAGCAAACATGATATCCGGTCTACTAGCGGTTAAGTAAAGTAAGGATCCTATCATACCTCTGTATTTTGTGAGTTCAACATCCTTACCTTTCTCATCCTTGTCCAAATAGCATGAAGTGCCCATGGGTGTGGCTATATCATTTGCTTTATCCATATTGAATTTTCTGAGTAGTTCTTTGCAGTACTTAGATTGGTTTATGAATGTGCCTTCATTGGTTTGCTTGATTTGTAGTCCAAGGAAGAAAGTGAGTTCCCCCATCATGGACATTTCAAATTCTTCCTGCATTAGCTTGGCAAACTCTTTGCACATTGAATTATTAGTGGCACCAAAAATTATATCATCAACATAAATTTGTACCAATAGTATGTTATTCTTATTGTGCTTTATAAATAAAGTTGTATCAACCTTCCCTCTTTCAAAATGATTTTCTAAAAGAAATTTGCTTAACCTTTCGTACCAAGCTCTTGGAGCTTGTTTCAACCCATACAAAGCTTTCTTTAATTTGAAAACATGATTTGGAAATTGATGGTTTTCAAAACCTGGAGGTTGATCAACATATACTTCCTCTTGAATGTATCCATTCAAGAAAGCACTTTTAACATCCATTTGGTACAATTTGAAATCTCTACAGCATACGAAGGCTAATAGTAGTCTAATTGCTTCTAATCTAGCTACGGGTGCATATGTCTCTTCATAATCAATGCCTTCTTCTTGATTATAGCCTTTAGCTACTAGCCTAGCTTTGTTTCTAGTAATTATTCCATTTTCATCCAATTTATTCCTAAAAACCCATTTGGTTCCTATTATTTGGTGATCATTGGGTCTTGGCGCAAGCTCCCAAACTTCATTTCTTTCAAATTGATTTAGCTCTTCTTGCATGGCCAACATCCAATGTTCATCAATAATAGCCTCATCTATGTTCTTGGGTTCTATTTGTGATACAAATGCTAGGTGATTACAAGTATTTCTAATAGCATTTCTAGTACTTACACCTTGAGTCATTTCACCTATGACTTTGTCTAAGGGATGATCCTTCAAAGTTATCCATTCTTGTTGTCTCTCAATTTGTACTGCACCTCCATCATTGTTGACTTCTTCTTCTTTGTCTTGCAAGTTCATTTCTTGAAAAGTGCCTACAAGATCATCAACATCTTCCTTTCTCGGAGGGTTATGGCTATTTTCATCAAACTTAACATGAATAGACTCTTCAATAGTATTTGTTTGTTTGTTGAAAATTCTATAAGATTTACTTGATTGTGAATATCCTAGGAATATTGCCTCATCAGATTTTGCATCAAACTTTCCTAGATTATCCTTTCCATTGTTGAGCACAAAACATTTACATCCAAAAATATGAAAATATGCAATGTTGGGTTTTCTACCTTTGTAAAGCTCATAGGGGGTTTTCTTTAAAATAGGCCTTATCAAACATCTATTCATCACATAACACGCGGTGTTTACCGCATCGGCCCAAAAATGTTTTGCAATATTGTTTTCATTTAGCATGGTTCTAGCAAGCTCCACTAAAGATCTATTCTTTCTTTCAACTACTCCATTTTGTTGTGAAGTTCTAGGAGCTGAAAAGTTGTGATTAATACCATGTTTTTCACAAAACTTTTCAAAAAATTGATTTTCAAATTCTCCCCCATGATCCGTTCTAATGGATGCAATTTTTGAATTTTGCTCATTTTGGATAATCTTTGCAAGTTTCTTGAATGCATGATATGCTTCATTTTTATGAGCAAGAAACAATGTCCATGTATATCTTGAATAGTCATCTACTATAACTAGACCATAGTAATTACCTCCAAAGCTTTTGATTTTGGATGGTCCAAATAAGTCCATGTGCAAAAGTTGTAAAGGCTTTTGAGTAGAAACGATGTTTTTGGATTGAAAAGATGCCTTTACTTGTTTTCCCTTTTGACATGCATCACAAAATCTATTTTCAAATTTAAGCTTTGGTAAACCAATTACTAAATCTTTAGAAACAAGTTTGTTCAAGTGGTCTACATGTATATGAGCTATTCTTCTATGCCATAGCCATGTTTCATCCTCTTTTGAAATGAAGCATTGTTCATCATTTGTAGACAAATTATCCATATCAATCATATAAATATTATCAATTCTTTTTCCAACAAATTTGACCTCTTTATTTAGCTTATTCTCAATTATGCAACAATTGGATTCAAATAAGACTCTATATCCTTTGTCACATAGTTGACTTATGCTAAGTAGATTATGCTTGAGTCCTTCAACATACAATACGTCATTTATGGATGTAGAAGAATTCTTACCAATATTTCCAATGCCTAGGATTCTTCCTTTAGTGTTGTCTCCATAGGTGACGCTTCCTTTTCGTTTGGGAGTGAATGATGTGAATTTGCTTATGTCTCCTGTCATATGCTTTGAACACCCACTATCCAAGTACCAATGGGTGTTGCTTGCCTTGAAGCATACCTACAAAACAAAATCAGTTTAGAGAACTAGGTACCCATTTTATGTTGGGTCCTTTAAGGTTAGTTTGTGGTAATGTCCCTTTGGGAACCCACACCTTTCTTAAGACCTTTGGTCCTAGTTTCTTAACACTACACTTATAAGCACTATGTCCTTTGGAACCACAATGATTGCATTTCATAAAAGGTGAGGAGGATTTGCTTGGTGGTGCAAAGAAGTTTTTATAGTGCTTCTCCATTTTGTGATTACTATGTTCTTTGTCATATCCTAAACCGGTTTTGCTAAACATGCATTTTTGTTGCCCAAGTAGGATATTCAAATTATCTCTTCCATTAGTGAACTTCTCTAGTGTCCTATTTAGGTCTTCAACCTTGGTTTCTAACACAATGCACTTCTTTGCAAAATTACATGGTTTACTATTGGAACATGTTTGAGCGTTTTTCAATTCTTCTTTTAAGCATTCATTCTCTTTGCAAATCTCCATAAGGTGCATCTCTAGAGTGTCACTAGTTTTTCTAGATACCTTAAGTCTATTGGAGACTTTTGTAAATTTATCATATAATTCCTCTAGAGCATCAAGTAATTCATCCTTATCTAAGTCATGGAAGTTTACCTCATCATCTTCTTCATGGTGATTGGCCATGAGGCAAAGGTTTGCTTCTTCATTCTCTGAGTCATCCGAGCTGCTTACCTCATTTTCATCCCATGCTATATATGCTCTCCTTCTTCCTCTTTTCTCTTTTCCCTTCTTCTTAAGATTTGGGCAATCCGCTTTGAAGTGCCCTTCCTTGCCACATTCAAAACAATTGGGTGAGGAAGAATTTTCTTTAGTGATAGGTTTCTTACTTGGGTTTTTGAAGCTCCTTTGAGTGTGTTTGCCTTTCATGAATTTCCCGAAGCGTTTCAGAAATAGTCCAAATTCTTCTTCTTCATCAAGTTCGCTTTCGGATTTTTCTACTTCATTTATGGAAGTAGCCTTGAGAGAAGACCCTTTTTCTTGGAAGATTTTTCTTCCTCTTCCGCCATCTTTAATTCCTTCAGCTCTTGTTCTTGTTCCTGTAACTTACCAAATAGAGTGGCAAGAGACATTTCGTTTATGCTAGGAGATTGTTTGATGGCGGTAACTAGCGGTTGCCATTCTCTGTTAAGACTTTTCAACACTTTATGAATGAGCTCTTTGTTAGTGTAAGTCTTTCCAAGTGTAATGAGTTGATTAATGATGAGAGTAAATCTTTTTTGCATATCAACAATCGATTCATGAGAGTTTAATCTAAAGCACTCATATTGACTAGTAAGAGTACTAATCTTAGAGTCCTTAACATCATTTGTACCTTCATGGGTTACTTGAAGAGTATCCCACATTTCTTTAGCAGTTTGGCATGTCATTATTCTAAAAAATTCATCTTGACCTAAAGCCATAGTAATGAGATTTTTGGCCTTGTAGCCATATTGGACTTTCTTTTCTTCCTCGCTTGTCCATTCATCTATAGGTTTTTCAACATTCTTACTATCTATAGTATGCATAGGTATATAAGGACCATTTTCAATGGTATTCCATATTCTCAAGTCAATTGATTGAATGAAGATTTTCATTCTTTCTTTCCAAAACGCATACCCTTCCCCATTGAAAGCGGGAGGTCTATTTATCGCACCACCCTCGGGAAAAACATTTTGAGAACTTGAGGCCATTTAATCTCTTGAAGCTGTTAAGCTTGATCTACCAAGAGTCAAGCTCTGATACCACTTGTTGTTCAAGTGGCCTCAATACTCAAGAGGGGGGGGGTGAATTGAGATTTAAAACTTTTGAGTGGAATACCTTTGAAACTGATTTTTATCACCAAGTTTATGAAATTATGCAAGTGAGATAGAATGGAGGATAACAAGCAATGCACTACAATGAGAAATATTGCTGAAGCAATTTACCAAACACTTGGTGTGCAATATCTAAGGTATAACAAATTAAGCAAGTTTAAGTATGCTTTTCTCAACCAAACAATACCAATCAACAAATATGCAGTATATGAAAGTAAAAGAGTAAGGAAGAGAAGCTTGCAAACTGATGTAACGAGTTCCACCCAATCCGGTGTACGTCTCGCCTCTAAGCAACCCACTTAGAGGATTTTCCACTATTGTAGACTAGAGATACAACTTTGAGCAATTGCGGCTTCCTAGTGTCCCATACTCAAGAACCCAATCCTCACAAGTACAAGGGCAACCCACCCAATCTCTCAGTCTCACAATATCCCAAAGGTTGAATCCTCAACCTTTGCAACCACTCAACCTAGAGTGAACAACCACTCAACCTAGAGTGAATAACTTGTGTTTGGTGTTTGTTTAAGGTAAGGGGGGTATATTCTTGGGTGCTCTGTGGGAAAAACGAGTGAAGGAAAGGGTTAAGGAATCATGTTCCTCACCTTTCCAGGACAGATTCAGTGATGGGTGAATTAATTGCTTAATTGTTACTATTTTGTATATATATATATATATTTTTGGTAAATGATATACTTTGTGTGAATTGTGAGAAAAATATGAACTGTATTGACTGTGAAAATACTAAATCATGGGTACCATGTGCGTTCCAGCGAAGAATTGCAATTAAATGTTGGAATAAATGACAAACAACTCGGTTTTATATGAATTCAATCGGTTTTTACACAATATCACTCGGTAAATCATTATATATATCAGACAGAACCCTTTTCTTACTTGAAGAACCTCCTTTCAATCATTTTTACTCGGAATTATAGTTATTCCACTCGGAAATCTCTTTCTTAATTATATTTCACTCGGATTTGCAAACAATTCTACTTAGGGAACCATTTTCATACTGATTTCACACGGAATCATGTTTTAATTCACTTAGAAACTTATTTCACTCAGAATTTAAGTTATTTCACTTAGAAAATCCTTTTCAGTATCTGTTTCACTCGGAAAACATATTAATTTCATTTAGAAAACTCTGCTCAGTTTTATTTCACTCGGATTCATAGTTAATTCATGCGGAAAACCCATTTTCACTCGGAATCAAACCTGTTTCAGTCAGAAAACAGCCTTCCAGTTCATTTTCACTCGGATTTATAGTACTCGATTGTATTCTATTCAAACAGAACGATTTTTCACTCAGAAATATATCTTTCCAGTCGGATTTCACCCAGAATTATAAGTAAATTATTCAGAGAACTCTTCCTTAATTATATTTCACTCGGAAAACAACTTAATTCCTCTCAAAAAATTTCATTCAGTTTGATATCACTCGGAATCATGGTTATTCCACCCGGATTCACATTTAATCTACTCATAAACTTCTCTGAACCATATTTTCACTCGGATTCTTACTTATTTCACTCGGAAATTCTATTTATTACACTTAGAATCAGTCTCTTTTACTCGGAAACTCTGTTTTTAACATATATCAACCGGATTTTTCATTCAAAGACTTTTCTTTAATTCTTTTAAATTATTTTGGAAATGTTACAACTAAAATTACTATTATTCTTATTATTATAATTCTTATTGTGAATCTTATCATTATTAATAACTAGTATTATTGATATTATCTTGTTATGAAAAATTAAATAAGGAATATATTATTTTACTCTTGATACAAGTATATTTCTAAACAAGATATAATCGATATATTTTCTTACAACGTTTGAATAATGGAATCCTAGAACTTGAGAATAATATAATGAGACTGGAAACACATAGATATCCAAGGAATCAATTGATAAAATAAATGCATTTCTCATCATGAAAATATTTTCGAAGAAGAAAAACCTCTAGAGCATACACTTGGTACAGTGGAGGACACTCACGTTCGATCTCCATGAAGAATCTTGGGAGTACAACTGGAACGGCAACCCAATGGCATCAGAGTCGCGCCTGATAGCCGGGTGAGACGATGCAATTCTAGTGTACTTTGACTAAATGACGGAGTGTAACTATGATCGTAGGGATCCAAGTTCCAAAAATATTTAAATCAATGATAAGAACCAATGAGTTCATTTGTACCATATGGAACTTGGGCGGACCCTGATCGCTCTAGATGATTGGAATGGAGTTATTCCAAAGAATGAGAAGAAGATGAAACGATTTATTGGGCCCACATGCATCATGAGACAGAACCAAAGATAAATCATAATAAATCCAACTCATGCATTCCATGACAACATGCTTGATTGTTATAATTGTGAATATGCTAATTGTATGATGTATGTGATATTGTATGTTAACTGGATTATGTCCGCACCGGATTAACCAATCAGGGTCTTGGGTTATACTCACCCTTACTGTTGACAATTTTCAGAGGAATTAGGAAATCAAGAACCCGAGTATGAAGAACAACAATATGCTGAACCTACTGAGAATAATCATTAGAGATAGAATTTATATAGATTGAATACTTATTAATGACAAAGACACCAGATGACTGTATAATGTTTAAGGGTGCCTGCGTGCCCCATTATGTTATGAGTACAATTATTTTTAAGTTGTGAATGACTATGTGATATATCTACTATTTGCTTCCACTGATCTGCCATCTCTTTATTTAAAAAAAAAATATTCACTTTTTACGAAAATTGTTAACACACTTAGTTAAATAGGATGATCCTATAGAATGGGTTGTCTTATCTAACCGAGGGTGTTACATTGGTGGTATCAGAGCATAGTCGATTCATTAAACTTGGGAAGTGGACCATTAGGTTTCCACGTACTCTGATAGAAATATTGAACAGTCTATAACACTCCTAAGACTAAATATCCTATGTGGAATACTCCACATAACATATACCCTGAACCTATTTGTTGATATTCTTTCAGCAAATTCCTAAATGGCACGCCGAAATAACGATCATGTGATGGAGGATCTTCTTACCAGAATTGTGGAGGTAATAGAACGCCAAGAGTTACCTTATTCTTCTACTAGGCAAAGTCAAGGACTAGCTGACTTCCAGAGGAATAATCCTACTCAATTCAAAGGAGGCTTTGATCCAGAAGGAGCACAATTATGGATTAAACATCTTGAAAAGATTTTTGCTGCTATGCGATGCCCTGATGAGGACAGAATAACTTTTGCTGTCTTCATGATGGTTGGAGAAGTAGAGCACTGGTGGACTCATGCCAGAATTAGATTAGCAACTGAAGGACATGTCATTACCTGGGGACGATTCAAGACAGAGTTTCTCGCTAAATATTTCCCTGAAGACATAAGGAGGCAGAAAGAGCAGGAGTTCTTTAATCTGAAACAAGGCAATATGACTGTAGGGGAGTACGCTGCTAAGTTTGATGAGTTGGCAAAATGTTGTCCCTACTACACCCACATGGGAGAAGCGTCAAGATACGCGAAATTTGAAGCAGGGCTACGGTAAGAAATTCGCCAAGCTATTTGTTGCCAACAAATTACTCGATTCTCTACTTTGGTTGACAGATGCCGTATCTTTGAGAACACCTCTAATCTACGATGACCTGGAACGTCTAATCATGGGTCAGAACGACATATGCCAGACAGACAACAGAGGAGAGATTTTCGAGTAGATCGACCCTACTCTCGTCCACCTTACTCAGCCAACCGAATTCCTCCCAGAGGTCAGGAGAACCAAAGTGGTAAAAACTGCACAATTTGTGGACGGATTGGACATCGTGATGCTGATTGTTGGTACAGAAATAAAAATAACCAACAACAAGTAACTCAAGGACAGGCAGTACGACCAACAGGTCAAGGAAGTGGAGGATCTACTGCAAATACCTCTACCAACAATGCCCCAAGGATGCAAAATATTCACCGCGGCAACAATTTCAATCAGAACAATAATCCTAGAAGGCCCGGAAATAACTCTACTGGAAGACCAGGAGGAAATGCTAGAGTTTTTACCATGAATGGTGCGGAAGTATCATAAGAGAACGATCTTGTGCAAGGTACATACTTTATAGGAAGTACTCTATTAAATGTATTATATGATTCTGGAGCCACTCATTCTTTCATATCTGAGAATTGTGTAAAACATTTAAAGCTTCCTACAACCTCTCTGCCTAATAAGATGATTGTCACGACTGCTGTAAATAAGCCCATTTTCCCTTCCTGCATGTGTTTGAAATGTCCTCTCAACATCGAAGGGAAAGCTTATCAAGTAGATCTGATATGTTTGCCTTTGATTGATCTAGATATTGTTCTAGGAATGAATTGGCTTGCTGCCAACCATATTCTGATTGACTGTCATAATAGATCCATCTCTCTCGGGTCTACTACATCTCATTGTGATCAAAACACTGATCTTTGTCCTATTAGCTCAGAAAAGGTAATTCCAGCAAAGGAAGTCCAACTATACATGATCCTTACTGAATCTGAAAGTAAGGACACTCCTCAAATTTGACCAGATTCCTGTTGTTCAGGAATTTCCAGAAGTTTTTCCTGATGATATACTAGAACTACCACTAGAGTGAGAAATTGAGTTCAGTATTGACATTATACCAGGTGCGGGACCAATCTCTATTGCTCCTTACCGAATGTCACCCAAGGAACTCAGTGAACTTAAAGAGCAAATAGAAGAACTTTTAGAGAAAGGAATGATTAGACCCAGTGTCTCACCTTGGGGAGCACCAGTTCTTCTAGTCAAAAAGAAGGATGGTAGTATGCGGTTATGTGTTGACTATCGTCAGTTGAATAAAGCTACGATCAAGAACTGATACCCTCTCCCAAGAATTGATGATTTGATGGACCAATTACGAGGAGCCACTATCTTCTCAAAAATTGATCTGCGGTCAGGCTATCATCAAATCAGAGTGAAGAAAGATGATGTACCCAAAACAACATTCAGAACACGATATGGGCACTATGAGTATCTTGTTATGCCCTTTGGAGTTACAAATGCACCTGCAGTCTTTATGGGATACATGAATCGAATCTTCCATGAGTACTTGGACAAATTCATAGTTGTATTCATTGACGATATTCTCGTCTACTCCAAGAGCCATGAGGAACACGAAGGGCATCTCTGAATTGTTCTAAATACTTTACGTGCAAGGCAATTGTACGCCAAGTTTTCAAAATATGAATTCTGGTTGACAGAAGTGAAATTTTTAGGACATGTCATCTCTAAGGAAGGAATTGCTGTGGATCCTACAAAGGTAGAAGCTGTACTAAATTGGGAACAACCCAAGAATGTGACGAAAATCCGCAGTTTCCTTGGACTGGCTGGATATTATCGTCGATTCATCAAGAATTTCTCTCGAATTGCAGCACCTTTAACTAGGTTGACTCGTAAAGATCAACCATTTGAATGGACTGACAAATGCGAAAGCAGTTTTACGGAGTTACGCCAACGACTCACTAGTGCACCTGTCTTGATTTTGCCAGATCCTGCCAAGCCATATGAAGTGTATTGTGATGCGTCAAGATAAGGACTGGGATATGTTCTAATGCAAGAAAGAAAGGTTGTTGCTTATGCTTCACGACAGCTAAGAACGCATGAAGTTAATTATCCCACACATGATTTGGAATTAGCTACAATTGTGTTTGCCTTGAAAATCTGGAGACACTACTTGTATGGTACATACTTTGAAGTCTTCAGTGATCATAAAAGCTTGAAGTATATATTCGACCAGAAAGAGTTGAATATGCGACAACGTAGCTGGATGGAATTCATCAAGGATTATGATTTCGAACTCCGATATCACCCTGGAAAGGCAAATGTTGTGGCTGACACACTTAGCAGAAAGGCCCTACGCCTATCATATATGATGACAAAGGAGTTGGAATTGATTGAACAGTTTCACGATTTAAATCTAGCAGTAACCCCAAAAAGGGGAAGCCTTATGGTTGGAATGCTAAGAATTTCTAATGATTTCCTGGAACAAGTCAAAGAAGCTCAAGCCAATGACCAGGAATTACAAGATTTAGCAGAAAGGACAAAAGAAGGAGTCTCAGAATTTAGCAAGGATGAACATGGGGTGATCAAGTATCAACAGAGAATCTGTATTCCAGTTAATACAAATCTTAAAAAATCCATCCTTGATGAAGCACATAAGAGCAAATACAGTATCCACCCAGGGTCGACCAAAATGTATCAGGACTTGAAGAAATTATTCTGGTGGCAAGGAATAAAAAAGGATATAACTGAATATGTGACAGCTTGTCTGATGTGTCAGAAGGTAAAGGCGGAACAACAACGACCAAGTAGGACCCTTCGTTCTTTAGATATTCCAGAATGGAAATGGGATGAGATTGCTATGGATTTTATGACTGGATTTCCCAGGACATCAGGTGGATGTGATGCTATTTGGGTAATCGTGGATCGATTAACAAAGACCGCTCACTTCATTCCTGTCAATATAAAGTATTCCCTAGAGAAACTCACCCAGATCTATATCAAGGAAATTGTACATGGAACTCCCACTGCAATTGTGTCCGATCGAGATCCTCGTTTCACATCATAATTTTGGAAGAGCCTGCAACAAGCTCTGGGAACTCATCTGAAGTTAAGTTCCGCATATCACCCACAGACAGACGGACAATCAGAAAGAACAATCAAGACTCTTGAAGATTTGTTGCGTCTTTGTGTCCTAGAACATGGGGGAAGTTGGCAAGAATACCTTCCACTTGTGGAGTTCACTTACAACAACAGCTACCATGCCAGTATCGGAATGGCCCCCTATGAAGCTTTGTATGGAAGGAAATGTCGTACACCTTTATGTTGGTATGAGACTGGTGAAAAGACGATCATTGGACCAGAGATTGTTCAGAAGACTACAGAACAAGTCCAAAAGATCCAAAAGGCAATGAAGACTTCGCAAGATAGACAAAAGAGTTACTACGACAAACGTCGGAAGCCATTGGAGTTTGAGGAGGGAGATCATGTATTTCTCAAAGTTACCCCTACCACTGGAGTAGGAAGAGCTTTGAAGGCCAAGAAGTTAAGCCCCAGATACGTAGGACCCTATCAGATTTTACAAAAGATAGGAACTCATGCGTACCGTATTGCTCTGCCACCCGAGCTAACAAACCTTCATAATGTTTTTCATGTCTCTCAACTCCGCAAATATGTACCAAGCCCTGATCATGTTCTGAGTCCTGATCAATTTGTTCTGAAGGAAAACCTTACCTTTGAAGCATCACCGGTTAAGATTGTTGATCGACGTCTCAAACAGCTAAGAGGCAAGGAAATCTCTTTGGTCAAGGTAGTTTGGAGTTAGACAGATGATGGGAATGCTACTTGGGAAATTGAGGAGAAAATGAGAGAATTGTATCCTCAATTGTTTTAACTTTGAATTTCGGGATGAAATTCCTAAAAGGGGAGGAGAATGTAACATCCCTGTTTTTAAGAATAGTTTTACTCTTGTAATTTTTGAATTATGAAAGGTTTGTGAGTAAGAATAAGTCAATATATACCCTGTTGATGGTCTGTGGTATCTTAGAAAGGTCATTTTTATGCATAATAATGGAATTTATATGGACCATTAGTGAAATTAAGCAAAAACCGAGTGAAAAGAGCTCTGTTCCGAGTAACAGAGAGGAATTCCGAGTGAATAATTAAAAATTCCGAGTGAAGGATGGAATTCTGAGTCAGTGTCATGTTTTTCCGAGTAAAACATGACTGAGAGGGCTACCACCGAGTGGAGTCCTGACCTGAGAAGCAATTCTGAGTGAAGTGTGTTCAAGAGAACCACTTCTGGGTGAAATTCCGAGTCAAAACACCCTAGAAAGGCTCGTTTCCGAGTCAAACATTGCCAAATGCTTCCTTTTCCGAAGGAAATTCCTCTGATTGAAGCATTCCGAGTGAAAGAATGCATATATACTTATGTTTATGTTGATTTGATGCTTCCTACCGACTGGAATGTGTTGTGGAATCAATTGGGAAGGATTCCGAATGGTTTTGTATGTGTTTGCTTAGGAAACCGAGTGGAAAATGGTAGAGGGAGCCCATTCCGAGAGAAATGTAAGAGGCTGAACCATTTCCGAGTGAGTCTATGAGTATGACCCCTCTTCCGAGTGAGATATACTCTACTGGACCAAAACCGAGTGAGACTCGTATGTGTAGGTCTTGTTCCGAGAGGTAATGGCTTAAATAAGCCTTAATTTGGAAAGATAGTTGAAGAAGTTGGTCTAAACTGAGTGAACCAAGTGAATGAAGACTCGTATTTCCGAGTAAAAACTTTGAGAAAGAGAGAACTCGGTCTGGACAGATATTACCGAGTGAGAAACCGAGTACCTGAGTCGGTTTCAAAGGAATTCCGAGCGAGGACTTGAAGACTCGCTCAAGCGAGTCGGATTCCGCTTGAGCGAGAAGGACCCCTGATGCATATTTCTCTACTTCGCTCAAGCGAGCAAGCCACGCTCAAGCGAGCCTTGTATTTGTTGGCTCAGAAGAAGAATTCCAGTCGGCATAGTGGTTAACCGAGTGGAATTTCCACTCGGTATTCAGTGTCAGTTTTGCGTGTTGACTTCAATTTTGTCTTTTAATACTTATTTTAATTCAATCATGCACACTATAGCTAGTAGGCGGCCAGAAATGGGCACTGACAAAGCCTACCTCCTTATTTAAATCTCCACTGACACTCCATTAACACTCCACTAAAAATCCACTAACAACCCACTCACAAAAGTTGTTCCCCATTTAGTTTTCCACTTACTCTCTCATTATTTAAATCAGTGCGATGACTCTTAGAGAACACACACACACGAAACAGACACACCTCTATTATTATTCTTCTTCCTACAAGTTCCTTTCTTTCTCTTTTCTTTTCTCTTTCACTCGGATTTGAAGCAGGACAGTGGAAGGAACCTTTTTCTCTCCATCCAAGAACTTCATTAAGGTAAGGGGGGTATATTCTTGGGTGCTCTGTGGGAAAAACGAGTGAAGGAAAGGGTTAAGGAATCATGTTCCTCACCTTTCCAGGACAGATTCAATGATGGGTGAATTAAATGCTTAATTGTTACTATTTTGTATATATATATATATATATTTGTTGGTAAATGATATACTTTGTGTGAATTGTGAGAAAAATATGAACTATATTGACTGTGAAAATACTAAATCATGGGTACCATGTGCGTTCCAGCGAAGAATTGCAATTAAATGTTGGAATAAATGACAAACAACTCGATTTTATATGAATTCAATCGGTTTTTACACAATATCACTCGGTAAATCATTATATATATCAGACAGAACCCTTTTCTTACTTGAAGAACCTCCTTTCAATCATTTTTACTCGGAATTATAGTTATTCCACTCGGAAATCTCTTTCTTAATTATATTTCACTCGGATTTGCAAACAATTCTACTTAGGGAACCATTTTCATACTGATTTCACACGGAATCATGTTTTAATTCACTTAGAAACTTATTTCACTCAGAATTTAAGTTATTTCACTTAGAAAATCCTTTTCAGTATCTGTTTCACTCGGAAAACATATTAATTTCATTTAGAAAACTCTGCTCAGTTTTATTTCACTCGGATTCATAGTTAATTCATGCGGAAAACCCATTTTCACTCGGAATCAAACCTGTTTCAGTCAGAAAACAGCCTTCCAATTCATTTTCACTCAGATTTATAGTACTCGATTGTATTCTATTCAAACAGAACGATTTTTCACTCAGAAATATATCTTTCCAGTCGGATTTCACCCAGAATTATAAGTAAATTATTCAGAGAACTCTTCCTTAATTATATTTCACTCGGAAAACAACTTAATTCCTCTCAAAAAATTTCATTCAGTTTGATATCACTCGGAATCATGGTTATTCCACCCGGATTCACATTTAATCTACTCATAAACTTCTCTGAACCATATTTTCACTCGGATTCTTACTTATTTCACTCGGAAATTCTATTTATTACACTTAGAATCAGTCTCTTTTACTCGGAAACTCTATTTTTAACATATATCAACCGGATTTTTCATTCAAAGACTTTTCTTTAATTCTTTTAAATTATTTTGGAAATGTTACAACTAAAATTACTATTATTCTTATTATTATAATTCTTATTGTGAATCTTATCATTATTAATAACTAGTATTATTGATATTATCTTGTTATGAAAAATTAAATAAGGAATATATTATTTTACTCTTGATACAAGTATATTTCTAAACAAGATATAATCGATATATTTTCTTACAACGTTTGAATAATGGAATCCTAGAACTTGAGAATAATATAATGAGACTGGAAACACATAGATATCCAAGGAATCAATTGATAAAATAAATGCATTTCTCATCATGAAAATATTTTCGAAGAAGAAAAACCTCTAGAGCATACACTTGGTACAGTGGAGGACACTCACGTTCGATCTCCATGAAGAATCTTGGGAGTACAACTGGAACGGCAACCCAATGGCATCAGAGTCGCGCCTGATAGCCGGGTGAGATGATGCAATTCTAGTGTACTTTGACTAAATGACGGAGTGTAACTATGATCGTAGGGATCCAAGTTCCAAAAATATTTAAATCAATGATAAGAACCAATGAGTTCATTTGTACCATATGGAACTTGGGCGGACCCTGATCGCTCTAGATGATTGGAATGGAGTTATTCCAAAGAATGAGAAGAAGATGAAACGATTTATTGGGCCCACATGCATCATGAGACAGAACCAAAGATAAATCATAATAAATCCAACTCATGCATTCCATGACAACATGCTTGATTGTTATAATTGTGAATATGCTAATTGTATGATGTATGTGATATTGTATGTTAACTGGATTATGTTCGCACCAGATTAACCAATCAGGGTCTTGGGTTATACTCACCCTTACTGTTGACAATTTTCAGAGGAATTAGGAAATCAAGAACCCGAGTATGAAGAACAGCAATATGCTGAACCTACTGAGAATAATCATTAGAGATAGAATTTATATAGATTGAATACTTATTAATGACAAAGACACCGGATGACTGTATAATGTTTAAGGGTGCCTGCGTGCCCCATTCTATTATGAGTACAATTATTTTTAAGTTGTGAATGACTATGTGATATATCTACTATTTGCTTCCACTGATCTGCCATCTCTTTATTTTAAAAAAAAATATTCACTTTTTACGAAAATTGTTAACACACTTAGTTAAATAGGATGATCCTATAGAATGGGTTGTCTTATCTAACCGAGGGTGTTACATCCATTATCCCTATCGCGACGAGTGTTGCGGGTTATCACAATCTTTGCTTCTAGAACAGTCAAGGTTGAATTGTGGGAACTGTTTTATTGGGCCCCACGGTGGGCGTCAAAATGTTCACAAATAGAGCATCGATATCACAGAAAACTAGAGTAATTGCCCTAGATTAGCTAAAAGTATATCTGTTCTTTATTCAAATGTGCACTTAAGTTACAATAGAGGGCTTCAAGGCCATTTATCTGATGATAAGAAAAAAGGGAAAATAGGATGCACGACTGAGGGCCATTACCGCAATGGGTTCATGGGATTAGGGAGTTGCATCAGGAGATCAGGGAGTAAGGGTGCGCACGTGCCCCCACTATCCACGGAGGGAACAAAAAGTAAGCATATAAATTACTCTATCTTGTACTCTTATTCGACATTGATTTTTTAAATATACTTTCAAAAAAAAACATTTTCATTTAATCAAGAATGTAATAATTTTATAACGGTGTCGTATGATGAACTTCATCTGTACTAATGCTATAAAATTATAAAGGAAAGTAAGCATATAGATTACTCTATCTTGTACTCTTCTTCGACATTGAATTTTTAAAAAAATATTTTTTTACAAAAACAAAAAAATATTTTCATTTAATAAACAATGTAATAATTTTATAGCAGTGTCGTATATGAACTTCATCAGTACCAATGTTATAAAATTATGAAGGAAAGTAAGCGTATAAATTACTTTATCTTGTACTATTCTTCAGCATTGAATTTTTTAAAATATATTTAAAAAAGGAACAAAAAATATTTTTATTTAATAAACAATACAATAATTTTATAGACGTGTAGTATGATGAACTTCATTTGCACCAATGCTATAAAATTACGAAAGAATGTAAGCATATAGATTACTATATCTCGTACTCTTCTTTGACATTGAATTTTTTGAAATTTATTTAAAAAAGGAACAAAAATAATTTTATTTAATAAACAATGCAATAATTTTATAGTGGTGTCGTATGATGAACTTCATCTACACCAATGCTATAGAATTATGAAGGACAATAAGTGTATTGATTACTCTATCTCGTACTCTTCTTCGGCATTAATTTTTTAAAATGTATTTTAAAAAAAATTACAAAAATATTTTTATTAAATAAAATTATGCAATAATTTTATAGCGGTGTCGTATGATGAACTTCATCTACACTAATGCTATAAAATTATGAAGGAAAGCAAGTGTATAGATTATTATATCTCGTACTCTTTTCAACATTCAAATTGTTTTAAAAATACTTAAAAATAAATTTTTTTATAAAATTATGCAATAATTTTATAGTGATGTCGTATAATGTACTTTATCTGTATCAATGATATAAAATTATGAAGGAAAGTAAGTGTATAGATTACTCCATCTCGTACTTTTCTTCGACATGAACTCCTTTATTTACTATAAAAATCCAAAATATTTTTAACCATTTCTCAAACAAAAAATAATAAAAAATTATTTTCTAAATCTCAACAAAGAACTATGTAACCCTTGATTTATCGGTGTACCTAAGACTATATAGGAGCAGGATCAATTCCTGTTGGGCCCACTTTTTCCCTAAATAAATCTTTTTCTTTTTATTGTTATTTGTTTTTTGGGTCAATTTCAAAGTTATCATTGAAACTGCGTGATTTAATTCGAGGTACTGTTATCATGAACAGGAACTCAAAACTCTAAGGCGGTGTTTAGTATGAGAGATCCTTTTAAGTGGGATTCCTGGGAATGTGTTTCTTGGATAACTTATTTTTCATGTTTGGTATTAAAAAAATTTACGTGGGGATTTTTTAGTTTCTCTCATTCCCATGTTCGGTATTAAAAAAACTTGTCCGAAGATCTTTTTGTTTTATGAGGATTTGGGAAGAAAAGGGGGCATTTTTATCCTAAAATTTTTTATTCCAGGGAATGTATAGGATACCCACCTATTGAAATGGAAAAATAAAATTTTTAGTTCCTTCATAATTAAGTTTCCTAGGAATCTCACATTCGTTGGAATATTTTTTTATCTCATTCCAAACATAGGTAAGGAAATGTTTTAAGTAGCATTCCTAGGAAAGTTCAAAGATCCCTCATACCAAACACCACTTAAAGAGTTTTTCTAATATTTTACCTTTTAAAAATAAAACAAAATCTTGGTGACTCCACATTTTCAAACTTTTAACATATATATATATATATATATACATGATTTTTTTTTCCAGGATCGCTATTTCATCATGTTGCGACACTACTCACTACTTAAATAGTAAACCCTTTTGCATGTTAACATGTAGCTTATAGTGATATTTGACTTTCCAAATTAAGTTTCGATTCCAATTCAACTTTGAACGTCAAAACCTACATTCGATAATTTCAAAAAATTAACTAAAATTATTCTCACAACCTATAAATCACCAGACACATAAGAATTAAGGCTAGAATGCTAAATTGATAAAGTTTTGAAAAAGGTTTTACTTATCAAAGGTTGTAAAACTTGTCGGCAGAGTATTGAAACCACTTTGGGACTTTAAAACCGTTCCAACTACCTCCGAAATTCACTTCCAACACTTTTCAACAATTATCCGAAGCAAAAATACAAAAAATGGAAGAATGGGTTTGTAGTTTCCATCATCGAAAAAGGAATTAGAAAAGGCGTAAGCTAGGGTCTTTACCTTAGAAGCTTCAAGAATGTGGTTTTGAGGATTCAAGCTTCATCCATGCCCTCCAATGGCTGCCACGACCTACTAGAAGAAAGGGAAAGGAGTGAAATTGAAGCTAAAATAGAGAAAAAGAAATAGACTTGGAATCATGCATTGCCTCACCTTTAAGAATGAAAATTGAGAGGAAAAGAATGAATGAGGTGTGGATTGGTGGAGGAGGAGAGAAGGAAGAGATGGTGATGAAGGAGAGAAAGATATGCGTGAGTGAGGGAGTGAGAGTGACGTGAGTGGGTGAGGGAAAAAGAGAGCAAAGTGAGTGGAGAAAAAGAGTTGACGTGGGGAAGAAAGAAAAAGGGAGAGAAAAGGAAAAGAAGGAAAACTTAATTAGTTTAAGTTAATTAAAGATAGTCGATCCTTTAACCTTTTTGATTAACCATAGAAACTAAACTCCTTTAGATTTAAATTCTAAAATTAACTAGACTAACTTCATAATTTAATGGGTTGTTTTAATCCTAAAAAATTAATCTTCAGATTATTAATTAATTATCACTTACTAAATTTACACAAATTCCTCGGTTTAATTTTTAATAACAATTCTTAATTTTTCAAATATTAGGATGTTACAAATATATTTTAAATTAAATAATTTCTATTAAATTATTTTAAAAAATTAAGTACAAGCTACATAATTTACAATCATATATAAATTTTTATTTGAAAACTTAATAATAAACACATAAAACACTTAATTTAAGTTTATCCGTTATAAATTTGTAAGAATTTAATACTAATTTTACAATGTGATATCTTAGTGGTAATATTAATAATGGTAAACTATTTGTTGCAATATTATTTATTAGTCTAATATATCTATTATTTATACTTTCAAAAAAAATCTATCACTTAAAAATAAATATAACTTGTTTTTTTTAACAAAAAGAGAAGCATACTGACTAACTATAAAAACTTTATTTTTTATGGGCAAGTCAACAAATACTTAGTCACTTTTTTTTCCAAAAAAATTAGTTAGTCGCTTAATAATTAATTAGTTGGTTTAATTACGATTTATTTTGTACAAATATTAATAACGATTAAATGGAACGGTTGTAACTGAGACAGTTGTACATCGTATTTTTCCGTTGATGATGTACATGCGTCCCACGATAGAAAATGAAAATTTAAAATATCGAAGTAGTTGGTATTGTTTCTGAACTGTTCTTTACAGGGGGTGTAAAGGTGTGATTGTCGAACAATTCAAAATGTACATGAAACGTAAAATCTGGTACAAGGAGGTGCTTATACAGATACAAATACGGAGTGCTCTTGTACGCTGGGCGTGGTATAGGGCACTTTATGGCGGTGTTGCAGTCCGCCTGGATTAGCTTCTTTTGCTTTGACACAATTGGTGGTTGTACCTGCAGTTATTCTCCAACGCTCAAGTCAGTATCTTAGAATACTATTAGACTTAGAAAGCAGATCAGAGAGAATTATGCAAGTTAGAGTGTAAGGTTCAGAATTCGGGGGGATCCCTTATACCTTTTTGATGAGGTTTATATACCTGTTACTGGTGCTCCATTATTGGTAGGACCCGTTCCTTGTTTTCTGGCATAATGCAAGAAAGGTAGTGGGTCCCTGTGTCGTTCACGAGCACCATCGCTGTAGTGGGTATTTCCACTTGCTTGGAAAGCGTTAATGCTTTATTATTTTATTCATTGTTCCCTTTTATGCGTGACAACGTGATTCCCATTTTCAACCTCTCAAGACAGAGTCAATCTCGTGTCGGGGTTATAAGTATGGGCTCGCTACGCGGTATAGGAAATTCAATATTCCGCCTATGGCTTGGCGGAGTAGTATGCATTGGAAATACTTTATGCATGTGTATAAGATATTCAATATTTTCCACCTTGGCAGAGTAACAAGCTTAGGCGGAGTAACATGCCTTGGCGGAGTTACATGCCATGGCGGAGTAACGTGCCTTGGCGGAGTTACGTGCCCTGGCGGTATGTACTCCGTATAAAAGTAATTATAAGGTATTTGAAACGTACTTCTCCTGTTCAAAATGCTGATCTGGAAAAGCATTAAAACCATGCTCTTGGGGGCCGATGTTGGGACCGGATCATCTGCCCCCTAGCTTGTTATAGTGACTGGCGGGGTCACTTTAATAAGCTATAACACTTAAGTTTAGCTTTTATAGGCATGGGTTTAGGCGGTGTTTGCTAGTTCCGAATTTGTGGACAAGTATCTTCATGCATTTATTGCTTTTGTCATTACTTGCCACGCCCGTCATTAAAGCGTCTCGAAACTGCGTTTTACCGCTTCAACCTCTCATTGCCACGTATGCCCTCGTAACGATTGCCATTCCAATGATGGGACATAAATGCGTGGGATGGCAGTTGAGATATATTTTCGAGGTTATTACCATGGGCCTTGGATTTTGAAAATACGGCCCAGGAAATTCTTGCCTTAAGATTCATCTATCGGTTTAAGAATTAAAGGAATCGTCAGTGAGATTCATCCAACGGCCATAAGCGTGTTTCTGAAATATTTGGTGTTTCACTTATTTCCCCCCAAGCCATGCCTATAAATAGGTAAACTCTTAGGAGGGGAAATGTTTTGCTTCATCTTCTTCTCTGCGCTTTCGTGTTAAAACTGCCTTGTTAACGCTACTTTCTCGCGAGTCGTTTGTTGTTGCCTGTTCATCTTCTTCAGAGATTTTAAGGTAACTTTCTTCTTCCTCTGTTCTCTGTCTTTGTTGTTATTGGGTTGGTTCTGGTGTCTTTTTATGTGTGTTTGTTGAAACGAGGATGAGAGGAAAAAAGTCAGAGTCGTGCTCTAGGGTTTCTGTTCACCCCATGTTTTCGGATATTGAGAGTGAAGATGAGGCTTTCTATACTGGGAGGGATTCAACATTTTACAGCAGTGTGGAGTGTTTTAGTAATGCTGTACATTCGTTTGTATCAGGAGGTACCCCTCAGATCGAAGTAAGAACAATGGCAGAATGTCAGAACGTTGTGTTACACGGGTTAGATTGGGTAAAGATGCTTGAAACTGATCCCTACTGCTGGGTTGAAGAGGACGTTAAAGAAGCTCATTGCCGTCATGCGACGACGAGCGGTGGGGTAATAGAGTTATCAGTTCCTGTTTTGAAGGATGAAAGGTTTGAAAGGAGGTTCATCGTCCGTTCGCCCAAGACGTTTGAACGTATTTGCCATCGTCCTCAAGATGAGCGTACTTTATACATGTAAGATATTTTGTTTACGCAGTTGGGGGTGCGATTTCCACTGAATAAATTCCAGATGGGCGTACTCAGGTTCCTAGATTGCGCCCCTTCTCAGCTGCACCCTAATGGTTGGGGGATAGTTCGCAGCTTTGAAGTGCTTGCTGAACATCTGGAGTTTACGCCTACTGTGGCGTTGTTCTTTGCTTTTTGCCGCATTATGAGGAGAGTGAATGCGAAAACCGGCGGCATGGGTTTTGTAACTCTTCGGGCGGAGCCGAAGATTGTAAATTTCAAGGCGTTTGCTGACTCCGCCAAAGAAGGCGGACTTCATTTTAGGATGAGCTTTGTAAAGGTTTCTGTTAGGAAGAACAAGTCCGTCTTCTGGCGGAGTAAGGAGGGAGTTGATAAATTCCCAGTAGCGTGGACTCACGAGCATTTCCTCCTAACCAAACAAGCTTACGAAGTTGAGGAGAGTGCCCTATCAGCTACCTCTATGGAAGTACTCCGGACATTGAAGGAGTACAACTCCGTCCACAAGCAGATTTTATGCCGAAGGCTGCTTGGGCGGGATGCTGAGGGACATTTAAGTAATGTTTTAAGACTTGTTGCTTGAATATTACTCCTGTTGTTTCCTGCAGCTTCTAATCGTATTTATGTATGTTATTTTGCAGGAGAGATCGCTGAATTTCCTGGGATGGAGCGTATCAAGCAAATCCACATGAGTCGCCAGGAAATTGATGCGGAAAACAACGTGCAGCCTCGGAGGAATTTGGCTGCAGCTCTGACGAGGACTCTTCCTTTTCCTGCATCCACCAACGTAGTGATGTTGGAGGGTGGTGTAGGGCCCTCGGAAGTTGAGGTTGAAAGGCGATCTAAAAAACGCCAGGAACCTGAAACTATCAAGGTAGAGGAAGAGGACCCCCAACCCTTGCAAAAGAGGAAGAATAAGGGCAAGGGGAAGGTAGGGGAAGGGGCATCGTCTGAAGCTACTATAGAAGTGGAAGACATTCCAGAGCCATCAGCTGTGGCTGTCACTGCTGAACTGGGCGGTGTGGAGGGCGCCCTTGAAGAAGATGTTATGGGAGAGGAGACGGAGGGAATTCAAGCTTCTCCAGTTCGCCAAGCTGAGAGTCCTGCCCTGGACTTGACTGCTCGAGGAACAACACTTTTCCTCGTCAATGTTCCAGGGGAGCCATCTAGGCGATCCGTCTCTTTGCCTCTGGCGGGGTCTCGTTTGAACCCTTTCCTGTATTACACAAATGTGGGATCCTGCCAGTCAGAGAGGCGTGATCCGAACTTCATTCTACGCCCAGACATCGACTTCGAGGACGTTGCAGATGCCACTGCTGCTGCAAGGTGGCATCTTGCCAAGATTGATGGTTTCCTTGCTTCGGTACCACGTATTACAGAAGTGGCTGCGGAGGCTGCTATGTTTCAAGAATCATATCATGATTCTGTTGAAAAAATTCGCAGCTTGGAGCATGACAATGAACAGTTGTCGGAGGTGATCAAGGCTAAAGATAAACACCTTGACACCACCGACTCTGATAAGAAGAAGCTGGAGGAAGAGTTGGCCCGGGTTAAGGCTGACAAGGCCCTGCTGGAAAAGCAAGTCTTGGACTTGAAAGAGCAGAATGCAAAACTGGGCGGAGAGGTGGGCAAGCTGACCCAGGTGAAGGCTGACAATGTTCTGCTGAAACAACAAGTTTTAAATCTGAATTAGCAGAACCAAAAACTGGGCGAGGATATGAGCGAAGTTCAGCAGAGGTTGATTTCCTTTGAAATTAACAAGACTCTTGCTGAAGACGCCTGGGCTGCGGAGCTGGACCAAACAGCCACTGCATATAGTAACCTTGAAAAACAGGTTGAAGAGTTGCAAGCTGAAAAAGCCACTTCAGATGCCGCCAATAAGCGACTTGATAAGGAATTACAATCGGCTTTGGATGCAGCTGAAGTGGCAATTGATGATGCTTTCAGCATGGCTGTTCGGCAACTCCGTTATCGCAACCCAGGCGTTGCTCTCAACACTGTAGGCATTCATCCTTATTATGAATTTATCAATGGTGAATTGATGGTGCCTGCTCAGGGGGGTCATGTTCCTGCGCCTAATGTAGAGTATGTTCTGGCGGACTTGCCCCCCTCACAAAGTTTGTCCAAACCCAGTGAGAGTCAACCCAACTCCGCCCACCAAGAAGGAGTGCCACCTGAGCCTTGAAGATTAGCCCCGGAGTTCTTTTGCAGATTTTGTTTTTTGTTTTTTAATAATATTGCCTTGTTCCAGGATAGGCTCTGGATCCCTTATGAATCTTTGACAATGTTTAATAAAGTATATTTTCTATAAATCTATACTTGTTCATATAAACAATGTCTGAGTCCGTCGGATCTATGCCTTGTAAAACGATATTAAGAAGGCAGAATAATCATTTGAGGACTTAATGAAATATGACTAAGTATATCAAGGCGGAATAACCTCTTAGGAATTTTAATGAAATAAATTCAGTAATAAGGCGTAGTAGCCTCTTAGGAATTTCAATGAAATAAATTCAGTAATGAGGCGGAGTAGCCTCTTAGGAATTTCAATGAAATAAATTCAGTAATGAGGCGGAGTAGCCTCTTAGGAATTTCAATGAATTGAATTCTGTAATGAGGCGGAGTAGCCTCTTAAGAATTTCAATGAAGTAAATTCAGAAATGAGGCAGAGTAGCCTCTTAAGAATTTCAATGAATTGAATTCTGTAATGAGGCGGAGTAGCCTCTTAAGAATTTCAATGAAGTAAATTCGGAAATGAGGCGGAGTAGCCTCTTAAGAATTTCAATGAAGCACAATTTTCGCAAGTATTATACTTACTTGGACTTGTTGATAGTGCTTGAGTTTGTTGATTATGTACTCCGTAAAACATTGGCAGTTATGCGGAGTCAAGTTTTGGATGGAGCATTCATCCCTTTGAATTTGAATTGGAGTGTATCTCCTGATCAAGTGAAAATTGTTGAATCCAGGGTTGGTATGGTGCAGCATATAGCTGTGACACCAATCCTTTCCGTAGGAATTTGGCTGGACTTTAGGGTCGGTATGGTGCAGCATATAGCTATGATACCAATTCTTTCCACAGGAAGCCTGCAGGACCTTGGGGTTGGTATGGTGCAGCATATAGCTGTGACACCAATCCTTTGCCCCCAAGGAGTTTTTTGGACCTTGGGGTCGGTATGGTGCAGCATATAGCTGTGACACCAATCCTTTCCCCCCAAGGAGTTTTTTGGACCTTAGGGTCGGTATGGTGCAGCATATAGCTGTGACACCAATCCTTTCCCCCCAAGGAGTTTTTTGGACCTTAGGGTCGGTATGGTGCAGCATATAGCTGTGACACCAATCCTTTCCTCCCAAGGAGTTTTTTGACTCCGTTTGTGAAGCTTTGTTGCACGTTGGATGTTCTTTATGGAATAAAGAGTTGTGCCATTATGCTTCAATTATTGGAGCCGGTGTCTTATCTGCATGGGAACAAGTTCTGCCATGGATAATTAACTGAAAGTTAGAATGAAGATTGAATGTAGGAAGACATTTTATTAATGATGGAACTACATAAAGAACTGAGTTGGGATATGTCTCGTCAGAACCTTTTCAAGGAAAGCCCATTTGGGAAGAACCTTAAGTTAGGAGAGAGATCATACCGTATTACCCAACTAGCTGTAATATATGCGTAAATTTAAAATGTTCCATTTATTCTTGACCGGAGTGCCATCTAAGTTTTCTAGGCGGTATGTGCCTTTGCCCAGAATTTCGACGACTCGGTATGGACCTTCCCATGTTGGTGCCAATTTGCCTTGGTGTGCGAATTTGTTACCGATATTGGCCCTTCTCAAGACCAAATCTCCTTCTTTGAAATGGCGTTCAGAAACACGTGTGTTATACCGTTTGGCGGCCTTTGCTTTAACAGCTTGGTCCCTCACAAAGGCTTCCTCTCTCAACTCCGCCAAGACCTCGAGTTTATGGGTGAGGTTCTGTTGATTGGCTTCTTCGTTGAAATGGAGGACTCGAGCTGATGGGGCTGCCAATTCAATGGGAATAACAGCCTCGACTCCATATGTCAGCTGATATGGAGATTCATTTGTGGTGGAGTGAGGGGTTGTTCTATATGCCCATAGAACGTGGCATAATTGATTTGC
The DNA here is from genome assembly GCA_037962975.1 of Clitoria ternatea. Taxonomy (NCBI): domain Eukaryota; kingdom Viridiplantae; phylum Streptophyta; class Magnoliopsida; order Fabales; family Fabaceae; genus Clitoria; species Clitoria ternatea. The sequence continues at coordinate 149,896,701 of CM075670.1, forward strand.
TCAATCTCCCTTTGCTTCACCAAGGCGTTTCTTAAGGCCTTTTAAGATTTCTCTGTTGGCAACTTCAGCTTGGCCATTGGTTTGAAGGTGTTCCACAGAAGAGAAAATCTGTGTAATGCTGAGATTTTCCAGGAGTTCAGTGAACTTACGATCTGTGAATTGGGTGCCATTATCAGTGACTATGCGTCCAGGGACTCCGAAACGTGCAATGATATTTTCGTATACGAATCTGCGAGTCCTGGCTGACGTAATGTGCACCACTGCCTCTGCTTCAATCCACTTGGTGAAGTAATCAACGCCAACTATCAAGTATTTGATACCCCCGGGCGCAGTTGGGAATGGACCTAAGATATCCATGCCCCATTGATAGAAAGGCCAAGGCGTTATTGATGATGATATTTCTTCTGCCGGAGTATGGTGGAGATTTGCGAATCGTTGACATTGATCGCACTTTTGAACATACGAGGCGGAGTCATGCTTCAGGGTGGGCCACCAGTACCCCGCCCTGAGTATTTTTCGCATAAGACTGCGCGCCCCTGGATGGTGTCCACATTGCCCTTCATGGACTTCTTCTAATACAGCTTGCACCTCATTTTCGTTTATGCATATCAAGTAAGGAACAGAGATTCCTCGGCGGTATAACTGTCCGTCTAGAAGTGTATAGTAAGGTGCTTCTTTCTTTAGTTTTCGTCGCTCAAGATCATCCGTGGGTAATTGTCCATTAACAAGGTAACGAACTATCGGTGCTACCCAGGAATTGTCATCAAAAGAGCGGCTTTTAATCATACACACTGAGGAAGGAAAGGAAATGCTTGGCTCCGCCAAGGTACTTTGTACAACCGTAGTTGTGCATCCTGCCTTCTTTGTGCTAGCCAACCTGGAGAGGATATCAACACGTGTATTTTCTTCACGGGGTACATGCTTGAAAGTGACTTCATCGAAGTGCTGCTTTAACTCATTGACGCAGTCTAGATATTGTTGTAGCAGAGGTTCTTTAGCTTGATACTCACCAAGAATTTGTGAGACTACTAATTGAGAATCACTGCATAGGGTGACAGTTTTGGCCCTAATATCTTGTGCTGCTCTGAGTCTGGCCAAGCAGGCTTCATACTCCGCTTGATTGTTAGACGTAGTGAAGGTAAAGTGCAGTGAAATTTCAAGGTGTACCCCGTCATCACTTTCCACAACAATTCCTGCTCCACATCCTTTGCTATTGGAAGACCCATCTACGTATACCGTCCAGTGTGAATGATCTGCATCTGGGCTAGAACCTGTTAACTCAACTACGAAATCTGCTAGGACTTGTGCCTTGATAGCAGTTCTTGGTTCGTAGGATATGTCAAATTCAGAGAGTTCTACGGCCCATTTGATCATTCTTCCAGCTAAGTCTGGTTTGAACAGTATAGTACGGAGTGGCAAGTCTGTGCGAATCAAGATAGGATGGGCATGTAAGTATGGTCTTAGGCGTCGTGAAGCCCAAACAACTGCAAGTGCTGCCTTTTCAATCTTCTGATAACGGCACTCTGCACCATGCAATGTTTACCAGTGAAGTACACCGGTCGTTGGCCTTCAACTGTTTCCTTGACCAGAGCCACTGCCAAAGCTTCATCTGAAACAAACAAATAAATAATGAGTTGCTCACCTGGGCTTGGTTTTACCAGGATTAGAGGGCTGGCCAAGACATTTTTCAAGCTTTGGAAGGCCGCCTCTTGCTCTGGGCCCCAACTGAATTTCTTGTCTTTTTTTAACATTTTGTATAAGGGGAGGGAGCGATGAGCCATCTTTGGCATGAATCGTGCTAGAGCAGCGATTTTGCCATTGAGAGATTGTACCTCTTTCAATGTCTTGGGGCTCTGTAGCTCTTGAATTACGCGACATTTATCGGGATTAGCCTCTATACCTCTTTGTGTTAACATGAAACCCAAAAATCTGCCCCCAGGGATAGCAAACGTACACTTTAATGGGTTGAGTCTCATATCGTATTGTTGCAGGCGTTGAAAAATGAGGCGTAAATCTTCAACATGGTCTCCTCCTACAGGAGTCTTGGAAATAATATCATCAATACACACTTCTACCAGCTTTGTGTGCATACCCTCAAAAACTTTGTTGATCATGCGCTAGTAGGTTGCCCCGGTGTTCTTTAACCCAAATGGCATGACGTTGTAGCAAAAGACTCCTTTATCATTAACAAATGCTGTCTTCTCTTGATCATCTTCACACATTGGAATTTGGTTGTAACCAGAGTAAGCATCCATAAAAGATAGATACTGGTATCCTGAAGAATCGTTAACCAATCTGTCAATGTTGGGGAGAGGGTATGGATCCTTGGGATAACATTTATTCAAATCAACGTAGTCTATGCACATACGCCACTTGCCATTGGCTTTCTGTACCATGACCACGTTAGACAACCAGGAGGAGTAATGGAGTTCACTGATGAACCCCGCCTTGAGGAGTTCCTCTGTTTGTTCACAAGCAGCTTTTTGTTTAGCAGGACCCATACGCCGTTTCTTTTGTGCTACGGGCTTAGTTTCAGGGTACACCGCCAGGCGGTGACAGCAAAAGTTGGGATCCATGCCAGGCATGTCTGCAGCGGTCCATGCAAAAATTTCTTTGTACTCATGGAGAAGTGCAATTAGTTTTGCCTCCATGTTAGACTCAAGCTTGTCATTGATGTTTGTAATCTATTCCGGGGTGCTACCCAAAACAATAGACTTGGAATCGCCATCAGGAGTTGGTTTCAAAGGGTTCAGTGGGTCTATAGAAGACTCCGCCCTGGGGTCAAGATCCACCAAATTAACGGACGCCGCCGCACTGCTCCCTTCATTCAACTTTCTTTTCTTAGACACGGCTTCAAGCTTCACCATGTTAAGACTCAAATTATAGCAATAGCGAGCCATTTCTTGGTCACCCCTTACAGATGAGACTTGATTATCTTTGTCAATAAACTTGATTAACAAGTGGGGGTTGAAACGATGGCTTCCATGGCATTCAGGGTAGGCCGCCCAATGATGCCATTGTACGGAGATTTCACATCGATGACAAGAGTCCTGGATTTCACAGTCCTTGCTCCAGGTTCGCCATCGAAAGTAATCCTTGTGTCCAAGTAGCCTTTGGTGGGCTGTTTGGCACCGTTAAAGGCTGTAAGGTCCTGCGTATATGGCTGTAAATCTGCATCAGTTAGTCCCATGCGTTTAAAACAGTCATAAAAGATAACGTCGTAGGAACTTCCCTGATCAATTAGGATGCGTTTTACATCCATATTAGCGATTACTGCAATAATCACCACTGCGTCATCTCCTTCAGGAACAGTAGGGCCAAAATCGTCGTCTGTGAAGGTTATAGGCGGAGTCTGAACCCCGTTCCTGAATGGGCGATATTCTTTGCTCTTGCCTTGCACAGACAAGATCATGCGATGATATTTTTCCTGGCGGTGTTTGAGGGTCCGCCTCTGGCGAAGCCTCCAGCAATCATATCTACCACCTGCCTTTTGCCCCGCGATCTGGGTTCAAGGCTTGGCTCTCTTTGGGCGGACTCCAGAACAACATTCTTTTGTTTTTCTGTTGCCGCTGTGCGTTTTGGCTCTCGAGTGTTATCAGGATCAGGAGAACGATCACGAGATCTTTTCTCAAACTTCTCTGGCTCATCATGAGTTTTACCCTTAAACAAATAATGTTTCAGTTTGCCTTCATGAATAAGCACCTCAATGGTGTTTTTGAGTTGCTTGCACTCCTCTGTGGTATGGCCAACTGATTCGTGGAACTCACAATATTTCTTTGGGTTCCCACCGCGTCTGATTGGAGGTGGACGTTGAATCCCATAAACGTTGAGGGTAGTCCATCCTATTTCACGCAAGATTTGTTCATATGTCGAGTTTAGGGGTGCATAATGAGCAAAATTGAACACACGTCTATCTTGCTGTTTGAAGGGTTGGTTCCCTGCTTTGTCTTTCTGAGGGAACTGATCATTCCTGGATGATTTTTCCTTCTCTTTGTCATGGTGTGGAGTTGCAATGGGTGGTTTACTGCGAGATGCAGTGGCTTCCAAATGCATGTCAATACCCACATACTTGGATGCCTTTCTGTGAAATTCCTCCATGGTGGATGGAGGTCCTTTTGCCAATGACAAAGCAAAGGGTGATTTCGGTTACATGGCCTTGATGAGGATATGCAATTGAATTGCTTCTATCAGGTCAGGGACCATGGCTACCTCTTTATAAAATCTCTTAAGGAAATCCTTTAGAGACTCTTTGTCACCTTGCTTGATCTGAGCCAAGGTATGGGAGGTTCTAGGCATATCCCTAGAGATTACAAAGTGGCTGCCAAAAGCTGTGGCCAAATCCTCCCATGAATCAATGGAACCTGAAGGTAAACTCTTGAACCAGCTAAGAGCTTCACCTGTAAGGGTCCTGGGGAACATTCTGCACATGACATCTTCCTCCGCACCTAAGAACATAGCTTCATAGATATAAGCATCTAAATGCTTAGAAGGATCTGTCTCCCCAGTATATTTCCCTATGGAAATGGGTTGCATAGTTTGCAAATGTCTGGGGACATGCGCATTCATGAGTTTTTTGGAAAATGGGATACTCATCTTGTATCCCGAGAGGGATGTATTTGAAAGGGCTCTCTTTCCCTCATGATGTTGAGCATTTGCCAGTGGAAGGCTTCGTTGCTCTTCCATGTAAGTAGGGATGCGAGAGTAATTTAGAGTACTCGATTCCTCCTGTGCATGCGATTCATGGCGCGGCTGGTTTACAGGACCCGCTCTTTCATGCATGGGATTCGCCTTTTCATGACGAAGCTCTGCAATTTCTTCTTTCAACATTCTGATCATGTCATCTCTCAGATCTGGAGAATCAATATGCGTTGCCTTTTTGTGAGCATCGTTGTCAAAGTTGAGACGTCTAGGATTGCGTGGAGGAGAATCCTTCATCTGCACCTCTGGTCCTGGTCTTTCCATTAATGATGAATGTAATGGGAATTCCTCAAGGATTGTGGGATTACCAATTTTACAGGTCCCACTGGGCGTGCCAATGAACTGTTCTTTATAGAGGGTGTAAAGGTGTGATTGTCGAACAATTCAAAATGTACATGAAACGTAAAATCTGGTACAAGGAGGTGCTTATACAGATACAAATACGGAGTGCTCTTGTACGCTGGGCGTGGTATAGGGCACTTTTATGGCGGTGTTGCAGTCCGCCTGGATTAGCTTCTTTTGCTTTGACACAATTAGTGGTTGTACCTGCAGTTATTCTCCGACGCTCAAGTCAGTATCTTGGAATACTATTAGACTTAGAAAGCAGATCAAAGAGAATTATGCAAGTTAGAGTGTAAGGTTCAGAATTGGGGGGGATCCCTTATACCTTTTTGATGAGGTTTATATACCTGTTACTGGTGCTCCATTATTGGTAGGACACGTTCCTTGTTTTCTGGCATAATGCAAGAAAGGTAGTGGGTCCCTGTGTCGTTCACGAGCACCATCGCTGTAGTGGGTATTTCCACTTGCTTGGAAAGCGTTAATGCTTTATTATTTTATTCATTATTCCCTTTTATGCGTGACAGCGTGATTCCCATTTTCAACCTCTCAAGACAGAGTCAATCTCGTGCCGCGTTATAAGTATGGGCTCGCTACGCGGTATAGGAAATTCAATATTCCGCCTATGGCTTGGCGGAGTAGTATGCATTGGAAATACTTTATGCATGTGTATAAGATATTCAATATTTTCCACCTTGGCAGAGTAATAAGCTTAGGCGGAGTAACATGCCTTGGCGGAGTTACATGCCATGGCGGAGTAACGTGCCTTGGCGGAGTTACGTGCCCTGGCGGTATGTACTCCGTATAAAAGTAATTATAAGGTATTTGAAACGTACTTCTCCTGTTCAAAATGCTGATCTGGCAAAGCATTAAAACCATGCTCTTGGGGGCCGGTGTTGGGACCGGATCAGTTTATTTTTAACAAAATTTCTTTTATAAGCAGCGGATTTCAAATTACTCACAATATTACTTCTCGTCAACCTAATTATTAACAAACTTCAACTTATAACCAAACATGTCTGTATCAGATTTGTTGGTAATTCCATGCTATTTTTAATTAAAACTTCTACGTTTTTTTACTTGTTTGTTAAAAAAAAAGGGAATCACATGACCGTTATGTATCCATTCACTTCACCTGTATATTTTAAATTGAACCCTGTCTCTGAAGTAATTTACTCGGGAGACATGATATTTGTCTTATTAACTGTTGCTCGACACCAAATACATATACATTAATTAGGGATTAAAGATGAATTTTTTAATTCTCAAAAAAATTATTTTAAAACTATGGCTATTTTATGAATATGTACCGGTACAATTTTTTATTTAAATTAATATAAAACTTATAATTGAAGATATTCTTTCGTTTATTTTTCATTTTTAGTAGTAAACATTTAATTGAAACAATCAAATTTAAATGTATTTATTTTAAAATTTAAAAAAATTACTTTGGATGAACACTTCAATTTTAAAATGTATGATACATGCATGCTCAATATGAAAGTATCGTAGCAATGCCCATTAAATGTTTGGAGTTGTGAACTCTTATAACAAGTTTGATTAGTAATGAAACTAATATATATATATATATATATATATATATAATAAAATCATTATAAATATATTTATTGAGATTTAACGTAAAAATGTTGTGATATTCATATTTCATGTTTCACATATTAAAGTAAAATATTCTCAAAGTTGAGTTATGGTGTATTTGGATAGTTAACTTAATTAAAAGCTTATGTAATAAATTGTTTTTAAATGGAAACTTATATATTATAAAATTGATTGTAAAACTTGTTGGAATAAGTTATAAATAACTTATTTTGTTAAGTTATATCAATTTACTTATTAAATAAGTAAAAAATATAGAAGTTGTAAGTTGTTTTCATAAGTTATTCATAGGTTTTTCAAACTCACCCTTAATCTATTTACCTAATGATTTTAACCAATTATTGAACATACTACATCCGGTTCCAAATATAAGTAAAAGTACCTAATTTTACATATTAAGAATAATGATTAGGAGTAGTTATTTGTATTAATGTTATCAAATATTTGATGTAGTTTCTTAAGATACTCTTGATATCATTTATTGTGCAGAGAATCAATTGTGTTAAGAATATATATGAGAAAGATATATTTGACAAACAAACAATTAATGACATTAAAAAAGTATGATTTTGTTTATATTTACGGGACACAAAATTTCCACTAAAATTTACTTATATTTGGAACTAAAAGTAGTATTATATATGATCGGAGATCAAGTTACACCAATGTAACTTTAAGTATATTGTTACACCTTTAATAAGTTATAATTCAACGGTTAGATAGATCAATGTCAAATTTTATCAAAATCGAACAACCTTAGATATATAATCAAAGAGAACATTCATATATATATATATATATATATAAGAGTTAATTTTGTTACATAGGAATAATGTACCAAATAATTTTAGAAGTCTAAATTTTTACACATATCATTTATGATCTATCCAGTATCGGGTACCATACTTCAATTTATGATATTTTGCACTAGTCAAATGCGAATTCGATATTATTTCCTTAAGTCCAACGAGGACCTAATGGTCTTGTATTCCCTCAAACACATACCGGTGTCTCACGTATATGGATATGTTAACCTGAGCGCGGTTTTCACGTATAAGGATATTTTGCACGGGTCCAACGTGGATCTCAAGGTCTTAGTACTCACACAAGTTTGGTACCCTATACTGGATATGCTAACCTATCTACTAAATTGTATCTTGTAGGTGAGACGACAAACAACATCCTTAAATAGATGTCGGAAGAAGTTAAAGCAAAGAATTTTGATACTGTTGATCAAGAGAACTACACTCTGCCGAAACAATCTATTGCCAAAATTGTGAGCATGTTGGTAGAGACAATGTAGTGTTGAATCAAAAACTTGACTCTTCTTCAGAGATAAAGAAGCGCCACTGTGGCAAAGGTTCGATGAAGAGACAACCCAAGAAGTCAAGGAAAGATTAAGGTCAGGATAGAAATAAAGATAGGGTTGGTGTTTCTAGAGCCCAAGCCTCAACTATTGGTTCTTAACAAGAAAATCCTGGTGAACCACTAACTAAGGCCATATCGACCTAAAGGGATTTTGAGCCCGAACTCTTTTCCTTCAACATCTCTTGCTTCTTAGAATCCAAGATAGGGAATAAACTAGTGTGTAATGTTCCTTATCGCTTGAAAAATGACCTAATTGTGGAGCAAGTCAACAACGCTGATATGAGGGTGATCTAGAACACTATGGAAACGTGCAAGTGTGATTCAATCCATTGCCAAATCTTACCTCGTGTTTGTCAAAGCTCATCAGTGCCATGTTGTTATGGTTGCCGCTGAAGCGGCTAAAGGTGTAGTTGATAAGGCTAGAGAAGTCACTAAAGAGACTTTGAAGAAGGCTAAGACGTGGAAGTGGATAAGAAGAAGGCATCTAAAGGTGACCTTAAAGTGGTGGAGTCCACTAATGCTCTGATGGCCTTATGAAAAACATTTGATGACTTGAAGCGGGAGTGGTTTGAAATAGAGAAGGCCATGATCGATATGGAGATATAAAGAAAGCCTTGAAGGATAAGGAAGCAACTTGAAAACAACAAAGAGAAATGTATAAGAAAGCTGCCAAAGTCACTTTTAGTAATGTGATTCAACAACTAATTTGTTGTAATTTTGTTGTTTAATTGAATACCTATGGTATTGTCCTTTTTCACGAATTTCATGGTGAAATATTGTATAGTATGTGTTGGGGTCAGTATCTGAAACCATCTATAGATCCCTATCTGGTTTTGCCTTTGCCTGATCGTCAATCTATGGAGGTGCGGGAATGTCAAAGGAAGAAGGATTTAAAGAAGAGGAAACCATCTTGAATGGTAATCAAAATGATTATGCCATTTTACTTTTTCCTTAATCGATGTGTGATGTAAGCTTTTTGTTTTTACGCCTTATGTTGGGATGAGCTCTAACATGATTAATTATGATTTCCTATTTGTTGTTTTTTCTTTCTTGAATTGTTGCAGCCATTGTGACCATATCTTTTTTGACAAGTTTTTTTTAATACAAGGCGTTAAGCCCATTAGTTTGAGAAATAACAGTCTTTTGTGCATGAATCATTACTTTTTAAATTTTTCATATCGGCTTAATAATCCTGAATCAAATTAAGAAACTCACTTCATGATCAACTTAATCACTCAACAAGGTTAAGTAACTAATCACGTTTATATAGGGTGATTAGTTTCACCACTCATTAGGGTTTAACTTGTTAGCTCCTACCGGGTAACTAATCATACCGCTAGTTGGGAGCTAAGTTACTAATCACACTCATACTGAGTAATTAACTTTGTCACTCATTGGGGTTTAACTAGTTACACTCACATCAGGTAACTAATCACACATTCATCAAGGTTAATATACTAAGCACACTCATATCGGGTGATTAGTTTTGCTACTCATTGAAGTTTAACTAGATACTCTCATATTGGGTAGCTAGCCTCACCACTTATCAGGGTTATGGTACTAATCACACTCATTGGGTGATTAGTTTTACCACCTGATCCAGTCTCAATACCGGTATCCGATCTGTAAGACATATTTCAACGTCTTTGTCAAGACATCTACTTGTAACCGGTGTCATCGGTATACATCCAGACTGTAATTCCGTATCAGGCGTTCTCCCTATACCGGTTGTTCAGGATAACACCATGACACCGGACAACACACACGTCACTCGCTAAAGACAAGGATTCTTGCTACAGGGATCGATCAATAATTCCCTGCACTACGAGCCAAATTCTGCTCACAGGGATGGTCAACTTGTTCCCTAGTCCTAGTCTATATTCTCCATGCTCAATATAAAATAGCCACTTGACCCAATCATGCTGGTAAGTGCGCAATAAAATAATGCTAATGGGAGTTAGTGGTTCCCCACTAACGAGTCCTCGTAAAACGAGCCAATCAGGTATATGAACTCATTTCATTAATGAAGTGAGGGATCTTCAACTGAATTTATGAACGATTACTCTCTGAAATACATTCCTTACTTGGAATATCATCACTGACTTGAGCATCGGAGAATAATTACAGGTACCACCACCAATTGAGTCAAGGCAAAGAAAACAACTTCAGGCGGACTACTACACCGCCACAGAGTGAGTTACACTCCGCCCTAGTGTGGATTATACTCCGCCCAATACACAAAGACACTCTGTATTTGCATCTGTATAACATACCCTTGTATCAGATTGACATTACATGTACATTTTGAGCTGTTTCAGAATCATAACTTTACACCCCTTGTAAAGGACAGTTCACCACTTGTTTGGGGTTTTACTAGTTACTCTCATATTGGATAACTAGCTTCACCATTCGTCAGGGATAAGGTATAAACCATACTTATATCAAGTGATTAGCTTTATATAGTTGTGTCACTCAATGATGCTTCACTATCTCATTTAGTTCATGCCACTCTTAGGGGGAAAACGCAAATGGTAATCTTGTAGTTGATATCATTCTACAAGAACTTTTAAAAATAAAACAGACTAGAGTTTGTAATTCTTCTTTTATTAACTGAATATACATCGAGATATACCAAGATGTGTCTCGTTAAACCTCCTTAGGGAAAACCTAGTGGGAAATAACCCTAAGGTAGTTGAACTAAGGTCATCTTTGTCCTTCTAAGGGGTCCTATCTGTTGGAAATATGCACTAAAAGCCTATATAGGACACATCATTTTGAATAAGTCATTTTTTGTTAAATAGTTTAACAACCTTTATTTATCCTTGGAGTAATAGATCATATGAGAGTTATTCCTAAAATGTCCCTAGTCAAGTATTTATGTGGGGACATATAAATACATTAAGACTAGTATGTGAGTGTACTGATGATCTGATCTCACAGATCATGGATATAAATGATATCAAGTCTTCATACGGGTACACATTAAGAGTAATGATGTACTGGACAAACCTACCATGAGAACATTGCATGGATTGTTACATGAATGTCATAAACGATTCTCAATGTGATAATGGTATATGTAGTCCTTTAACCTAAAGTCACTACGATTCCTACATAAGGAGTTTGTTGTTTTAATACAATCAAACGTCTTCTGTAACAAGAGGACTATAAAGGTTGTGGTTAGGTAATGAACAAATTATACAAAGGGTTGTGAGTGATGTAGATGGGATTTGTCTCTCCTATATGACAGGAGTGATATCTATAGGCCACTTGATGGAGTGACACTAAGGAAATGCATGACCATGCTAGAAAGAATAAATATTGGATATTTATTTGGATAAAGTCTACTCCGGTATCAAGTAAAATAAATTGAACCGTACAAGGATGACGCGACCATGCCTTGGGCCCAATTAGGATATCGTGACAAAAGGAACAAACATATAAAATAATTATCACTTATAGGTTATGTTGATAATAAATAATATTCGGACATAATGATGCATTGCTAGATGCCGATCTTATTTTATATTAATAATAAAATAGTTTATTATTAATATAACTGAGTATTTTACCTATAGGGTTACACACATAGAGTAAGCCCATCAGAAAATAGCTTTTTATTTTAGTTGGACTAAAATAAAACTATTGGGCCTAACTCATTTAGAATGAGTAAGGAACCCAGTCTTTAGAGAGCAAATTAGGTCAAACCTAAGCCTATAAATAGAGCATAATATGCTCATAGGCAGCTAACCAAAAAGAGACATAAAATACGCAAAAGTTGCAAAAGCTACACGCTGTCAAACTAGCATTTGGAAGGTGTAGCATTTCTGGTAGGAGTACTCGTGTGGACTCCTAAAGGACGAGGCTATGACTGCTTCGATTCGATTTTCTTCAAGAGGTAATCCTAAAACGTAATATTTATTTTTGTGCTTGTCTTATGCTTTGAAACACGACGCTTTGCAAATCCTATGGGAATCCTTGTATTTCCGCTGCTCATGCACTAGGGATTCCCTAATAGTGGTATCAAAGCTTGATTGCAAAACCGTGTTTTGGGTTTGTTTAAAGAACATGTAAAAATAAAATAAAATTTCTTTTACGAAAAGAATTGTAAAGGTTGAATCCTTTTGCAAAGGTTGCATCTTTTATTAGATATGTTGCAAAAGTTACATTTTTAATGAGATATTATGTAAAGGTTGCATTTTTTTATGAGATATATTGCAAAGGTTACACCTTTTGAAGCTGATATCAATTTATTTTTGTTTTATGTATATTGATTGCTTTTCTCAACATTTTAATTAAAGAACATGTTTTTGGGATGTGCTTTATTATATGAACATGTTGTATGTTACAATGGTGATTGTTTTATATGTGTTCTAATTATAAGGCATGTTTTATGTTTGTTTAATTAAATTGAAATCAAGAGTTGTATGCAATACACGTCTATATACTTTCTCTTTTCTAATATGAATTATTCATGTGAGATTGTGTTTAGAAAGTTTAAGAGTTAAACCCTAGCCGTAATGAAAGCTAGGATTCAAAAGTTGAAACCTAGTCGTAATTGTATTTTATTTATTTGTAAATGTTACAAATAAAATATTTTATTTAAATATCATATATTAAATTTGATTTGTAAAAGTTGCAAATCAAATGTTAATTGTTTGTTAAATTTAAAGTTTGTAAGAGTTAAAAATTTAAATAATTTATTCTTATTAATTTTAATAGGATTTGTATCGTATGTGATCTTTTTAAAATTAATATGATTTGTAAGAAATACAAATTGATTTATATTTATTAAATTTGATCTGATTTGTAATTGTTACAAATAGAAGATAAGATCTTTATTAAATTTAATAATTTTAAAATCAAATATTTAATCCTTAATAAATTTGATAGGATTTGCAAAAGCTACAAATTAAAGATAAAATTTTTATCAAATTTAATAGAATTCAAAATAAAATATCTTGAACTCTAGAGATAAGGTCTAAAATTTAAACCTTGATCGTTCCTAAAAAATAGAATGATTGTTGGGACTCTAGAGATAAGGTTTAAAAGTTAAACCTTAACTTTTCCTATTTTAGGATAATTGTAAGGGTCAAAAGATAAGGTTTAAAAGTTAAACCTTGGCCGTTTCAAAATTTAAGATTTTAAATTGTTTGAAATCATAACCGAATATTTTGAGCTGTTAATGGTCAGTGGGATTCTGGCTAGGAAAGACTTGATACTTAAGCGGTGACTCCGGACCCACCTCTTTTTCCTGGGAACTAACCTGATTACAATACTAAATTTTTTGGTTGGAACACCCCTTGACCCTGTTTGTTGAACGGTCAACGGAGCCGCCAAACTTCTTTACGTAGTTTTGCTTTTATGATCCCGTGTGTTTAATTATGAGTTTTAAAATTTATTTTATTTTAAATACAATTGATTACTCTATTAATTGATTAATTAACACGTCCAGCGATGAATGGTTATGGTCTTAGATTTTTTTTATTTAATTTTAAATATAGCCTGCATGCTGTGCCTTTCTCTATTCTTAAATTTCTTCTCTCAACCTTTCACTCGTATGTAAAACGAGTTTTCTTTATTACATTGTACTCTTGGAAAAGCCAACAAGATGGATACCTAGAAGAAACCTAGAGTGGTGACTCTTGGTGGATATGATCTTGAAAGGAACAAAGGAGTGGTGACTCCAGGAGAATGGTGGTTTCAAGAGGTAAGACTTCATGAAGTGAAGACACTATAGTTCCTTTAGATTTATTTTATTTTATTTATTTTCTAGGAAGACCATAACTATCTCACAATTTTGATTGCATGTTTTGGGGTTTTATTTTACGTTAAAGCGTTTAATGAAAGTCGGTAATGATCAATAAGAAAATTAAAATCCCTCAAGCCCGACAATCATACCTTCCAATAAGTAATAACGTCTAACTTGATATAGATAAAGTGTAGGTCACATCATAGTTGGGTGCCTTTATTTATGTTTAGTAGGACATATTGGATAGTTGGATTATCTAAGTATAACTTATTAAGTTTTATTCAAATAGACATTTTTCAATTGGATTGGAAAAGCCTAAAGGTATGAACAGTCTAAAACGCGTTCCAATAAACAACAATCATCAATGCTAGTTTCAATAAAGTGTAGGTTCTGCCAAAGCAGGGTGATTTTATTGATATTAGTAAAGGATGATGGATAATTGGATTATCCAACCATTTGTTATTGGACTTATCTAGGTAACTTTAATCAGATTGAAGAATCTAGAAACATTAATATTAAATTTAAATGCCTTCTAATAATTAACACTCATCGAGACTAATGTCAATAAATAGTGTGCCTGCCATAGCAGGGTGCTATCATTTATTCTAGTAAGGCGCGACGGGATAATTGTAATATCCAAATTATTTTTATTAGGCCTAAACTTAACTAAGTTTTTCAATTGGATTGAAAATAACTTAGAGGCGTAAGGATTAAGCTTAAATTCATAAGATGAATAAGGGTAAAAAATTACCCACTCAATCATCCAAGAGTTGCATGAGATACAATTGGAAATGTGTTTCTTACCTAAATAACCAAGGGTTGGGCGATCAGCCAAAGCTGACTCAACACTAGGCCAAATATGGATCTTGGCCCACTAGAAAAATCTTCCAACGGGATTTTTTATGATTCAGTGAGGGTATTTGTTTTGAATCAAAATAGTGGGAGACAACATATTTATTTAATGACCAAAATTTAAATATGTTTTGAATAGAAGTGATAGATTTGCATGTAATTTGTTTTAGAATAACCATGACAAACCAAATATTGTTTTGTTGCAATCTATCCTTTGGAAGGACACTTTATCTGGAAAAATGTCTAGATAGGTATCAAGACTTGAGAATTATCTTCAATAAAGAGGAAGTGGCAGTGTGTCATGTTTGGCTTATATATCATCTATGGTTGGGTCTTGAATACCCTATGGAGTCTGCATAAACTCTGAGTTGTAAAAGGAAATATGAATATAGGGAGATATACGATATGATCGTATACAGACTCTATTAAGGCCGAGTTAGTCTAGAAGTCTAAAAGGTGATCAAGAAAGGAAATTGTTTCCAGTTTTAGCCAAATAAGACATTGAAATATTTGTCTAAAGAACTTAAAAGAGTTTAAAAGAAAGAGAAGTAAGACTTCCACTACAAGTCATGTTATAGAAGTCAAGTTATTTTACTTCACTAACATTAGTATCAGATACTAGTAGTAGATCTCAAATTTTGAAAGATCAAGGAAGTAGATCACTTGCTAAGGGTGGAGAAATCTGTGTAAAATTGAGCAAAAGTTGCTACAATAAAGATAAGATCTTTACTTATTGGGATAGTTAGTGAATAGACATTGTATATATTGTTTCTTATTGGACAAGAAATTTTTTTAATATAAAATAACTTTATTTCTTCAAAAGGATATTGATGCACAATTGAATAATGGATTCCACATCCTAAATCTCAAAACACCCATCTATAACAACTGTCAAAGTAGGTTAAAATGGGTGATTTTGAACCTTACTTACATGGTATTGTCTCCTAAGGTAAATGAATAAGAAACACATTTCTGAATACCATTAATGTGGTTATATGGACTCTTTTGATTTTAGAATCAATTTAGACATGTAAATCTTATTTATTGGAGAGATAATTGAGACCTCATTCATTGAAAAGATGAGTAATCTATTATTTAATACATGACGATGTATGTGGGCCTATTGGAACAATAACTAGATATGTTTTTCAATACTTCAACATACTAATTGAAAAGTCAACGAGTATGGATTTATGTAACATAAGTTATAAAGTCTTTAAAAAGTTCAAAGAATTCATAATGAAGTGAAAAACCAAATTGGCAAGATAATTAAAGCTCTTGATTAGATCAAGATAGCAAATAATTTGAGCTACAAGTTTGATAACTATCTAATAGAGTGAGAGATTACCTCTTAACTCATTCCTCATGGAATGCCATAATAGCATCTCTACGTGGAAAAGTCAAACCTTGTTGGACATAGTTTGATTATTGATTATTATCAAATATCTCTAACTCCTTTATTAACAAAATTTCCACACTTAACCATGTTCCATCTTAGACTTTCTTAAAGAAACCATATATGATATGGACTAGGAAGAAACCTAGTGTGTCTTTACTAATAATTTGGAACTATGATGCTTCTATAGAGTATCCAACTCTGACAAGGTCAGATCCAAATTGGATAAATGTCTTCTGTGAGATACCTAAAGAAAGCTAAGGGTTATCATTTCTACAATCCATCTGAGAACAAAAGGCTTGTTGCTTAGAATGTTGTATTCTTGAATAAGAGTACATCTCTTAAAAAATCAGTGGGAGGATAGTAGAACTTGAAGAAATTTAAGTATGACAAAGCATTCAAAAATCAAGGATGGACTTGGAGCAGAAATCACAAAATGTTATGACATCATTAGCTCTGGTAGCACAAGACTTGCGTAAGATCAAATAGGATATGTAACAAAATCTGAAAGATATGGATATCTTATAAATCAGGAAGGAGGTATATTGCTAATTGATCAAGTTTCTTATGAAGAGGCCAATACAAGTTTAAATTCTAAGACATTGCATAAGACCATGGGATTTGAAATGGGCTCCATGTATATTAACAAGGTACGAACCTTAGTTGACGCACCTAAAGGGTAAAACCTATAGGATGCAAGTGGGTTTTCAAAAGGAAAACTAAACATAGATGGTAACAAAAGTACCTTAAAAGCAAGATTGAAAAAATTCAATTAGCTTAAAAACCAATTAGATCCTGCTTGTTGTAGCAGTATACCACCATTATGAGATATAGTAGATAGATGTCAAGATGGAAATCATCTTAAGGATGTGTATGTGACACAACCTAAGGGCCTTTTATGCCTGAAACATCTAGGAAGGTATGTGAATTGTAAATATTCTATTTATGGACTAAAGAAAGCTTTTAGAAGCTAGAATCTTCATTAAAGAATGAAGATAAATCTTGTGACTAACAAAAGGTGAGTAACTACACAATTATAGTTCTAGTATTACATGTAGAAGACATGCTTCTTCTAAAACTAATAATATTCTCATTCTATAGTCAAGAGTATCCTTAAACACTTAAGAATGGAAGATGAGCTCGTTGTAAAGGTTACATTGATGCCAATCTTTTGATTAATTTGAAAGACTTAAGATTACAATCAAAATATATGTGTTGTTAAGATGGTTGCGATGTATGCTTGAAAGGTTCAAAGCAAGAAACAATCGTTGGTTCTACTAACAAATTTAAGTATTTTGCTATGTTAAATTACAAAATAAGTCAATTTACATTTAATCATTCCAAATGTTTTGTACCCTATAAGTTTCCACTGTGATGACAATGGAACCATAGAACAATATAAGGAAGTGGATTAATCCAAGCATATACTTAAGTAGTTCCATCTTTGGAAAATGTGAAAATATGCAATGTGTATACCAACAAAATTGTTGGGAACCCACTAGTAAAACCGCTTACGTAGTAAAAGCATAAGGGCACTGTAGAAGTCATTGGGCATTAACCTTATCGGCTCAAGTGCAAGTGGGAGATTGTTGGAAATATGCACTAAAAGCCTATATAGGACGCATCATTTTGAATAAGTCATTTTTTGTTAAATAGTTTAACAACCTTTATTTATCCTTGGAGTAATAGGTCATATGAGAGTTATTCCTAAAATGTCCCTAGTCAAGTATTTACGTGGGGACATGTAAATACATTAAGACTAGTGTGTGAGTGTACTGATGATCTGATCTCACAGATCATGGATATAAATGATATCAAGTCTTCACATGGGTACATATTAAGAGTAATGATGTACTGGACAAACCCACCATGAGAACGTTGCATGGATCGTTACATGAATGTCATAAACGATTCTCAATGTGATAATGTTATATGTAGTCCTTTGACCTGAAGTCACTATGATTCCTATATAAGGAGTTTGTTGTTTTAATACAATCAAACGTCTTCTGTAACAAGAGGACTATAAAGGTTGTGGTTAAGCAATGAACAAATTGTACAGAGGGATGTGAGTGATGTAGATGTGATTTGTCTCTCCTATGTGACAGAAGTGATATCTATACGCCACTTGATGGAGTGAGACTAAGGAAATTCATGGCCATGCTAGAAAGAATAAATATTAGATATTTATTCGGATAATGTCTACTCTGGTATCAAGTAAAATAAATTGAACCGTACAAGGATGACGTGACCATGCCTTGGGCCCAATTAGGATATCGTGACAAAAGAAACAAACATATAAAATAATTATCACTTATAGGTTATGTTGATAATAAATAATATTCAGACATAATGATGCATTGCTAGATACCGCTCTTATTTTAATAAAATAGTTTATTATTAATATAACTGAGTATTTTACCTATAGCGTTACACACATAGAGTAAGCCCATCAGAAAATAGCTTTTTATTTTAGTTGGACTAAAATAAAACTATTGGGCCTAACTCATTTAGAATGAGTAAGGAACCCAGTCTTTAGAGAGAAAAGATGCTCATAGGCGGCTAACCAAAAAGAGACATAAAATATATAAAAGTTGTAAAAGCTACACACCGTCAAACTAGCATTTGGAAGGTGTAGCATTTCTGATGGGAGTACTCGTGTGGACTCCTAAAGGACGAGACTATGACTGCTTCGATTCAATTTTCTTCAAGAGGTAATCCTAAAACGTAATATTTTTTTTGTGTTTATCTTATGCTTTGAAACACGGCGCTTTGCAAATCCTATAGGATTCCTTGTATTTCCGCTGCTCATGCACTATGGATTCCTTAACACTCTCATGCTTTGGTTTTTCCATAGGAGCTGTTGTAGTAGTTGAGGCTGAGCCCATGGCAACAAGATACATCTTTTGCCTCATATACTTAGCAACTTTCTTTCTAAACTCTTCCAAAGTCTAAGGTGGACCTTTCAGTAAAGAGAGAGAAAAGGTAGACTTTAGTTGTAGAGATTTAATGATGATGAGGAGTAAAATAGGCTTTGTCAACCTCAGAACCATTGGTGCTTCCTAGTAAAACCTTTTCAGAAAGTCCTTCAAAGATTCTATCTCTCACCTTGTTTAATCTAAGCTAGGGTATGAGAGATTTTGGGTGTGTCTCTTGTGATCACAAAATGCTGCCCAAAGGCTTTAGTGAGATCAAACCAACAATCAATGGATTACGTAGGAATCCCTTTGAACTAGCATAAAGCCTATCCCCTCAAAGTTCTAAGAAACATCTAGCACATCATATCGTAATCTACTTCCAAGTATATCAACTCATTAGTGTAAGTATATAAATATTTACTAGGATCTACTACTCTTGTGTACTTGACTATGGGGAGTGGATGTGGGGTCTGTAGGTTTTTAGGTATAGGGGCCTACATCAACCTCTGAGTGAAAGGAATGTTAAACTTGTAACCTAGAGAGCCATCAGAGGCTTGCAAAGACCAATATTAGGGTGATTGATACTCTGTGTAATATTTAGACTCTTGGTAATTTTTATCGTACATCGATATTGTAGAATATAGTATAGCGGGGAGATCTCATGGTGAGAGGGGGAGGTATGAGGTTTGGAAAATGAAGTCTTTTAGGTTATAACCATTTGGTTATCATGGGGCTGACTTCGACTCTGCCTAAGGTCCTAAAACTCCACTCGGAGGTGGCAGATAATCTCATCACAAGGATTGGGTAAAACGACCACACTTGGTCTCCTCGAAGTCTATGCCCCTGATATGGGGTCTCCACATATTGGTTTTTCTCCAAGTTGGTAATGCCGCAAACATCGCCTTTCGAAGTGGGAAGTGTTTAGCAACCTGTTTTCATGTAAACAATTATAGTTGTGGGAATAATTTTAGCTTGTCCCACCAAGCATGCAAATGTTCTGTCTGGTATGTGGGACCAAGCTTTGATTTATGATCTTTTACATCGATCTAATGAGAATCCAGTACTATCCCTGTATGTCCAATGAGGATTTCAAGGTCTTGTAGTATTCTATCTTGCACACACTAATATCTCGCATTGAGAGGTGAAATAGAGTGTTTGACTTTTTGAATATAGGGGATAGTATTCCATCCAACACCCACATTAGAATAGAGACCCAAACAAAGCTTAATAACCCCACCCTTTCCTCCTTACACACCACAATGCACAAAAATATTTATCACTATTATGAGATTCACTACAATACAATTACTTTTCCTCATTCAATCCAATGAAAATATTTACTAGAAAATAATGGTACAACAATAAAAGATACAACTTTACATACAATTATATCCCTACTTACTTTTAGACCTAAAAGAGAATTTTGTTATACTTTGCGAGTACTTGTGTACAAGAAGAAAGCACTACATATCATTTTTCTATGTACGTTTGGTTTTTCGTTATTATACAACTTAAATCGATTATAAGAAAATTTTTGATTTATTAATTAAAAGAAATTAGAAAATCTTAAAATTATTGTTAGAAAATGTATTAGTAACATTCATCCAAGGCAAATATTAAGCCAAAATATATAAAAAGTTAAAGAAAACTATTTGCATCATGTTATATAAAAAAATTATAATGTTTACAATTGTATAGTAACCAAGGGATCTATTATTAAATTAGTCATTTGTGTGATTTTTTTACAATATTATTATTTTCCATTAAATATCCTAACACATTAATTTTTTCATTATTTTTTTTTTGGTAAAAAGAAAGAAATTTATTAGAAGGTATAGTGGATATATCCAATCCATATATAGAATTAAGAGGAAATCCTATATGTAATACATAAACACGAATATCTATATCAATTCAAAAATGACCAATGAAACCCGCTTAACCTACTTCTAAGTCAAGGCTAACTTCTATATTTAAATAGATCCAACATATGGAGAATTTTGTCTTATGTTATATGTTTGTCTTTCTATGTTGAAAGATAGAGTTTTGTCTTTTTTTTTTTATTGTAGTCACTTCTAACCATCAAATTTACATTTTAGTTTATTTTCTTCTACATGTACCTTTACAAGTCCTTGTTATATTTAGTGTTAAAATTCATTTGAATGTTCGATCATTACTCTATTGTGTTTAGATTTCTAGGAAGGGCATAAAAAACATAAAAAAAGATTCAACAACCATTAACACGACAATGTTTGGATTTTTTTGGAAAGAACATTACTATATACCGAGGTTTCACCAACGAAAAAAAATCTGTTGCTTCAATGAAGTTTTGATTATCTCAAACAACGTAAAAGATCAATATTAACCATCAAATTTTGTTTTTTATAACTCTATTTCTCTAACTGGATACCAAACGAGCTTTAAGACCTGACTGATTTAACCTTAATAAAACTTTAAAAATAACAAACCAGAAATTTAAATAAACACTGGTATTTTTTCCCTTTAATTATTTTTGAATGTAGGCTTAAATTCAATGAATGTTATGAATGATTGTCGAATGAATATTTTATAATATTTGATTATGGAATCAATTTGAATTTGGAAAACATTAATGAATTAGTTCGTCCGCATAAGTGGGTGCAAACAAATAATTTTTTACATTAAGAATGCATAATGCATAACACTGATTAAACTCACCGACAACATAGAAATATAGCCGTTGTAGAAAGATCACATGGAAGAAATTAAATGGTTTCGGGTTCAGAAATTTCAACACCCGGTTTCGGTGGGCAATGGTTTTATTGGTTTATCTTGTACTAATCCGTTATTTAAAGCTTGTACTTTTCATTAACCTCATGTTATAGCTTTGATTTGTGTTGTTTGTCATTTGACCTTTGATACTGAAATCAAGAAACACTGCACGCATAAACAACGCGACTCCCCCGTAATCAAAAGTTATTACCCATTCATTATACGTACATTGCCTTGGGCTCTTCTGCTCCTATTTACGAGATAATTAAAATTCTACCTTCATTCCCGTTATATATAATTCATGTATATTATATATCATAACAAGTTAGTTAAGTTAAAATTATTAAAATTTGTTTAAAATTTATTTTAGTTTTTAAAATTACCTTTAAGATGATTACGACTAAATTCAGTTTTTCCTATTTAATCCTTCTTAATTTGCTACCTAATTATCATAAAAAATGTAATTAATATATCTTATTGATTTCAAGAAAAAATTATACATTAATAGGAATATTTAATAAAAATAATTAATGACATGAAAATTTGAATGAGAGTCTTATATTAAGGAACAATTTTTTTTTAAAAAGGTCTTATATTTATGGATAAATACAGTATATTAAAAAAATGTGAATTGATGTCTTAAAGGGCATTGGTTAAGAAAGTTAAAATGAAAAATTTTCATTTAAAAACATTATTAAAACATACTCACCCTGATTTCTAAGGGCCCATGCGAGGTGGTTGAGTTATTGGTTTTATGTTTTGAAGAGTAAATTTGAAAATAAAACATGTTTAGTAAAAATGGTGCTAAGTTGAGTTTTAACTCCTTTTCAAAATAGTTTCTAATCATACTTGAAAATAAAAAAAAATGGTTTATTTATTTTTATATTTCGTTTATAAATTTCCGACCCTAAACCCAAAACCACCATCACCAACATTGCCTCATCACTACCACCATCATCAACATTGCCTTATCACCACCACCATCACGACATCACCTTTACCGCCGTTGTTGCCACCACCACAATCATCATAGCTACCATCATTACTGTCACCACTACCACCATTGCAACCACTACTAGCACCTTGTCATTGTCATAACCACCTCTACCGTCACCATTGCTACCGCCACCCTTACCACCTCCATAATTATCACCATTGTCGTTATCATCCCCACTACCATAACTACCATCACTAGCACCCTCACCACCATAACTACCACTACAGTCACTGCTAACACTATAACTACTGCCACTGCCAACGTCACCATAACCCTAAATCTGAAACCACCACTATCATCACCATCACTACCAGTGTCATCATCATTGCTACCTCTGCCACTACCACCGGAGTGGCTATTACCACCACAACCATTGCCACTGCCATAATCACAACCGCCACCACCCCCACCACTATTAACGTGGCCCCACCACCTGTGGTGGTGGTTTGCGATGCACTTTAGCAACGAAACTCAGCGTCGTCACTAATATTTCTTAAAGGTTCGTCACAAATCCTTTATCTATATGAGATATTCATAATAGTTAGATGAGTCTCATCACAAATCTTGTTGTTGAACATATCATATAGTGATGGGCATGCAGTCGCCGCTATCATTTACCACAACTTCATCTCCGTAGACGTCACTGACTTGAAAAATAGGATTTTGGAGACATGAGAAAGCCTGTCACTAGTTTCTTTGCAAAAGGACATTGCCGAAGACATCACTATAGCATGCGGGCACATTAAATAAAAGAAAGGAAAAGGCAAAAGTTAGCAACAGAGGCTTTGTCTATCACAGTTATCTTTCTCATACTCTGTCACTATACCTCTCACTAAAGCAAACAAAGAATCTGACAAAAATGCTCATCGCCAAAGATGTCATTTCATTTGGTAAACACAATAAATAAGAAAGAAGGAAAGATAAAAGTTAGCAACGAAAGCTGCACCCATCACTGGTATATTTTCTATACTTTGTTACCTGTCGCTTAAGTGAACAAAGAATATGAAAAGATGCCTGTTGTCAAAGGCATCGCTACAATTGGCAGACACATTATATAAGATAGGGAAATGTAGAAGTTAGCGATAAAGTTTTCAGTTGTTGTTGTTAGCTTTCCCATGCTTTGTCACCATACTTGTCTCTAAAATAAACTGAGAATTTAAAAAGATACTTGTTGCTAAAGGTGTCACTACAATTGGAAAGTACATTAAATAAGAAAAAGGGAAAGGTAAAATTTAGTGATAAAGGCTTCACCCATTATTGTTATCTTTCCCATACTCCATCGCCATGCTTGTCTACAAAGCGAATAAAGAATCTGAAAAGATTCTTATCACCAAGGATGTCACTGCAATTGGTGCGCACATTAAATAAGAAAAAAGGAAAGGCAAAAGCTAGTGACAGAGGCTATGGTTGCTGCTAAAGGGAACAAAGAATCAAAAAAGATAAATGTCACTAAGGTCATCACTATAATTTCCAGGAACATTAAATAAGAGAAAGGGAAATGTAGAAGTTAGCGAGGGAGTCTTTAGTCATCTCTGTTATCTTTCCCATGCTCCGTTTCCACGCTTATCGGTAAAGAGAACAAATAATCTAAAAAGAAGTCCTCCATAAAAAATGTCATTGTTACTAGCGAACATATTAAATAAGAAAGAGAGAAAGATAAAAATTAATGATGAAGCTATTATCTTTCCCATACTTTATTTCCACGCCGGTCTCTAAAGCAAACAAAGGATCTGAAAAGATGCCTATCACCAAAGACATTGCTACAATTGGTGGGCACATTAAATAAGAAAAAGGGAAAGAAAAAAGGTAACAATAAAGGTTGTTCCTGTCGTTGGTATCTTTCCCACACTAAGTTGCCACACCTGTTGCTAAAGCTAACTAAGAATCTAAAAAGATTCCTATCACCAAATAGGCCGTTACAATTGGCGGGCACATTAAATAAGAAAAAGTGAGATAAAGAAGTAAGTGACAGAGTCTTTGTCCAAGCTATTATTTTCCCCATGCTCCATCGTCACTCTTATCACCAAAGCTAACAGAGAGTCTAAAAAGACGTATGTCACCAAAGACGTCGTTTTAATTAGCGAAAGCATTAAATAAGAAAGAGGGAAATGTAAAAGGTAGCAAAAAGAAGGTTGCGCCCGTCGGTGTCTTCTTGACCAGGGCCTATCACTACGCCTGTTGTCATTTAGTAGTCGTTAAAGACCAAGGGATTACGTGACTAAACCCATCGTTGTATTACTAGTGATGGATATTTTTTCCTATCACTACGTAAAGTGAGACGACCCCGAATGTATGAGTAAATTTTTCACGATTTAAGATCATTAATTAATCAAATAATTAGGGTGGTGAAGCTTTCAATTCAACACCCTGGATCTATGAAAAAAACCTCTCTCATATATAAAGATATGAGAGGATAAATTAAAAAAATGAATTTTATAAGAAATTTCTAGTTGAAAACAGCGGAAGAGTTAATTAAATCAATGTTGCATGATTGAATTCAAAAAAAAGGATTTCATGAGGTTCAAGGATTCATAATATGTACAAAGTACTCGCAAGATGATGTAAGAAAAAGATTTGTTACAAGAGAAATAAAGATTAATTGGAACAAAACAAATGAGGGCATCAGAGTGCCACTCGCTCAAGTGAGAGCCATACTCGCTTGAGCGAGCTCGCATGGTAACACTTGAGCGAGGCCAGGAAAATACTGAACGAGGAAAAGAATGAGCATCAGGGGGGTCCTCCCGCTTGAGCGAGCCCTATCTCGCTTGAGCGAGATTCAAAGACTACCCTTGAGCGAGCCAGCGAAACGCTTGAGCGAGAGCAGGGATTTGCCTCAGGGGCCAATATCGCTTGAGCGAGATTGCTCTAGTAGCATTACGGACTCACTGCTTGATTTTCGCTTGAGCAAGGCAAGGCTCGCCTGGGCAAAAATTGTCCAGTGTTCATTTTTCTTCCCCCTCGCAGGAGCGAGTCCCAGGCCAAGACCATTTTGCCTGAGCAAAAATGGTCCAGTAACCAACCATTGATTCCAGACGAATCTCGCTTGGGCGAGGACTCCATTTGCTTAAGCGAATTTCGGCCAGTGGCCATACACCTATTTCACAAGTATCTCGCTCGAGCGAGATTTCCACTCGCTTGAGCGAGTTATGCAGAACCTGTACAGAACAACTTAACATATCAAATCTCATTCCCTACCATTTTAACCTATTTTAATGCATTAGTTGCACTTCTTCAAGTATTTAAAGGCTCATTCAATGGTTTATACACTTCAAAATAATTCTCATTCACTCAATGCATAGAATTTGAGATACTCCTACATAGACTTCCTGAATTATACAAATTATGGAATACGTTATTCATTAATGAAATTTAACATCAACACACATCATAATTCATCATATTACATCATTTGGGTCATTAATGAAAATTGGCCATACACACCAAGGTCTAATTTTCCTACATGACCCTCAAAATCATTATCTACAATCTAGATAACAAAATGAGCATGCATATACACTACATGCTATACAAAAATCTAGATTTTGTCGGCCAAGGCACTTCCTATACCCCTATTCACCTCCTTCCACAAAATGTACTTCAAAAGGATTTCACTCCTCCCATGAGTGACTTGCATCACAAATCTAAAAATGGACAACATAGGAGAGTGAGTCATATATTCCAAAAGAATGAATATGAATACCACATGATTATGTACATATGCTTTAAACATGTATACTTTGCATACACACATCATTCACCATTTCATTCCTCATTATAATACTCTCATACATATATCACAACGACATTATAAGTCATACAAAGTATACAAGCATGTACATAATCAAGTCCTGCAACATTTGTACTATTACACAACACATCCGCTTTACTCAAATTATCATTTGGTATTCATATCTTTATGTTGTCTTAACACATTATCTCATCCCCAATACAACCATCATCATAACTCATCTCCTTTGGCATACTTCCTTGCTATATGCAAATGCTCTTAAGCTAATGCATATGCACAATGGAATATTTCAACAATTGCAGATCTGACTGTAGGAATATAAACACTGATTATGGGATTCAAGTATGATCATCTAACCATACCCCTACTGCAGTAGTAAAATGTGTACACTTATTCTTAAATTTGCATGCATTTCACCAATTATTTTACTGGTACCAAACCACATCACCTATCTTGCAACACCTGCTCATTTTCTCTATGGTCACGGTATACAACATATTCGACATATGGTGTTGCGGGCCGGCCAAATCTCAAATCATGGCGACTGTGATCCCAAGGACCACCGGGGTCACCTGCTCATCAAGAGCCACCCCCCCACAAGCGTCAGCCACATTAGCTCCCCGTAGCAATACATGGGCGGCTTCATGACTTACACACCGAGTCACAGGGGAAAATAAAATTGCTCGTGCACTGAGCCACCCTCCTACTAGATCGGCTGAGGGAACTCCCCTACTATTCCAACAATGACGGCTATGCAGTATGCCATGGATGCAAATGCCAATCATATGCATTACTCACTCTATGCATCCTATACATGCCACTCATCAAACATCATTACCATCAACACCACAAGGTTTTTAGTGGATTTATTATTGTTGGTTATTCAAATTTGTTTAAACTTTTGTGTGGTATTTTTCAATAGTTCTCATTCACATCATTCTATTCCATCATCAAATACAATGACCTCAATTACTTACTATCAATCAAGGCGTGTTATTCATTTACACCCATTCTTAATCAAACATCATCAACATTAATTATACACTTATGGTGGACATGTGTATAACCACATAATATTAAACAATTCAAACCACCATATAATGCACCATGATTATTCTAAATGCCTCAAAGAATGTTGCCAAAACATATCAACAACGTCATGCACAACAATACAATTCTCTGTAACATTCCAAGCAAGGTAAACATGCATATCAACACATATGGAAATCAAATACCATTCAAATTCATGCATTTAGAACATAAGACTCCTCTCCTACCACAAGAGAAGAATTCCGATTGGTATGACGCGCCTCCCTCGTCATTTGGAATGAATCCTACATAATCATACATGTAAAATCCTAATTAATCAACCATTCAAGACACAATTTCAACTCTAATAAGACATGTACAAGACATGCTATAGACATCATTTTCCATCATTTGTTAGGTTTCGGGAATTCCTTCCCATCAAGCCATATTCATTAAATTTAAGGGCTACCAACAACAATAGCCCAACATCCACAAAATACCACACCAATCAATACTCATACACCCAATGGCTTGTATTTGCTCTCAATCACACTATCCAACCAATATTTATAACTTTTCCCAATTTTAAAAGCTAGGGTTTCTCTAAAACCTAACATCGCTCATTAATGCATCATTAATCTTCATCACCTTCCAACCATAAATGCACCTCCACCATTAACCCCTTATAAATGTTCACATTTATGCAACCCACTCTAGGGTTCAAGCGTTAAATACCCCTAATAAATACCCATTCACATGCATGGCTCCCCCAAAGCATAATAACACACACCCTTAACCAAAAACTCAACAAAAGGTGAGTATAACTTACCTCACACCTAAAAACGAAATGGGTCCAAGAAGAGGGAGATGCTACATAAAAATAGAGAAGAATAGGAAGAAGATTTCAGCCCCAATGGCCTCCTTCCAAGCTCCAATGAAAACAAAATAGGAGGGGAAATGTGTCACCTTTTGGCTTAGGGTTTGAAAGAAGAAGAAGATAAAAGATTGAAGAAGAAATGAAGAGGAGAAGAAGAAAAATGCATTTACCAACAGAGTTCAGCAAACTCACATGAAAAGGAGGAGAAAATGTTTTGGTTTTAATTTTAACCATTCATTAAAAGATTCATCGTTTTATGACTAACAGGACCTCTATTTGGGCTCAATACTTTATTTGAAATTATTCCGAGTACATATTCAGACTCCCAATATTATCCCCAATGGCCCTGACCAATATCATCTCAATCAGAGATACTTGGTCCGATACTCATATCTCAACCAGACCTATTTTTAACTTATCCGGTCTCAATAAATCACTAACAGTCCCCAAAAATCTTAATTTAATCATGTCCAATATTTTGGGACACCAAATAATTTACATGTAATTATTCAATATTAATTTCCTTAATTTAATCCTTTATTTCAAAATTTTGGGATGTTACATATAGACATGTGGACAAGTTACTAGTTAGTTATGCTACATATCAAAGTTTTTTTAATTTGTTACTTGCCTAACAATGGGTGTACATTTGTCACTAAACTAAAAGACTTAATCAAGCCGAGCCCAACTCCTTTCCCTTATCATTTCCCCCAATCCCTATAAAACCTTAACTTTTCCCCTCTTCTCTCCTTCTACCTTCGACAACTAGCCTTTTCTCCCCGCCTCTGACGACAGGTGAAGTCTTTGGTGATGATGTTTCCCCCTTCTCTTTCTTAAATGGTAAGTCCCCCTCCCTATGCTCTCTTTTACTTCTTCCCTTCCCCTCCTATTTCTCCTTCTGTCTTAGTCTTTACAAGTCTCAATGACAATTATTTTTGTTTTTTTGTAGTATTTCTAGCCATTGAGCATCTCCGGTGACCACCGACTTTGTGGTTAGTTTGGTAAGCCCCTCTTTACTCATCCCCATCTCTATTTTGTATTTGCTATCTCTTTATTCAATTGGGAGTTTTGATTTGATGCTCCTTGTTTTTTTTGTAATATTCTTTGAAAATTAATGCTTTTTGTGGTGGTATTTCTCCATTGTTATTTTATTTTTTCAATTTTTTTATTTTTTGTTGCTTTGTTTCCTCCCCTATTTTTTGTAAGAGTGTGTGAGTTATGAGAGTGTAAATATAGTGTGTGAGTGTAAGAGTGTGAGTCTTGTAAGAGTGTGAATGTTGTGTGATCGAGAGTGCTATGAATGTAAGAGTGTAATATGGGAGTATGAGAATGTGTGAGTGTCGTAAGTATGAGAGTATGTTATGTGTAAGTGCAACTTGAGTTTGATGATCATATTTCTTGATATAAATCTCATGATTTTTGGTAAAAACATATATATTTCTTACTATGTATTTATATTATTGACAAATAAAAAAATCTTTGTAATTATGTTTGTATTTATCTATGTATATATATGAACTGTTCTTTACTGGGGGTGTGAAAGTATGGTTGATGAACAATTCAAAATGTACATGTAATGTCAATCTGGTACAAGGAGATATTTGTATATGTGCAAGTACGGAGTATCCTTGTATACTGAGGCGGAATACAATGCACTATGGGCGGTGTGACGGTCCGCCTGAAGTAACCTCCTTTGCCTTGACACAATTGGTGGTGGTACCTGCAATTATTCTCCGACACTCAAGTCAGTATTCTGAAATACTGTAAGACTTAGAAAGCAAATCTGAGAGAATTATACAAGTAAAAGTGTAAGGTTCAGAATTGGGGGGGATCCCTTATACCTTTTTGTTGAGGTTTATATACCTGTTACTGGTGCTCTATTATTGGTAGGGCCCGTTCCTTGTTTTCTGGCATAATGCAAGAAAGGTAGTGGGTCCCTGTGTCGTTCACGAGCACCATCACTGTAGTGGGTATTTCCACTTGCTTGGAAAGCGTTAATGCTTTATTATTTTATTCATAATTCCCTTTTATGTGTGACAGCGTGATTCCCATTTTCAACCTCTCAAGACAGAGTCAATCTCGTGTCGGGGTTATAAGTATGGGCTCGCTACGCAATATAGGAAATTCAATATTCCGCCTGTATTGAGCCTATGGCTTGGCGGAGTAGTATGCATTGGAAATGCTTTATGCATGTGTATAAGATTTTCAATACCTTCCCCCTTGGCGGAGTAATAAGCTTTGGCGGAGTAACGTGCCCTGGCGGTATGTACTCCGTATAAAAGTAATTATAAGGTATTTGAAACGTACTTCTCCTGTTTAAAATGCTGATCTGGCAAAGCATTAAAACCATGTTTTTGGGGGCCGGTGTTGGGACCGGATCATATGCCCCCTAGCTTGTTATAGTGACTGGCGGAGTCACTTTAATAAGCTATAACACTTAAGTTTAGCTTTTATAGGCATGGGTTTAGGCGGTGTTTGCTAGTTCAGGATTTACGGACAAGTGTTTTCATGCATTTATTGCTTTTGTCATTACTTGCCACGCCTGTCATTAAAGCGCCTCGAAACCACGTTTTGCCGCTTCAATCTCTCATTGCCACGTATGCCCTCCTAACGATTGCCATTCCAATGATGGGACATAAATGCGTGGGATGGCAGTTGAGATATATTTTCGAGGTTATTACCGTGGGCCTTGGATTTTGAAAATGCGGCCCAGGAAATATCTGCCCTTAGATTCATCTATCGGTTTCAGAATCAAAGGAATCGTCAGTGAGATTCATCCGACGGCTGTAGACACATCTTTGAAGTATTTGAGGTTTCGCTTATTTCCCCCCAAGCCATGCCTATAAATAGGTAAACTCTTGGGAGAGGAAATGTTTTGCTTCATCTTCTACCTTGCGTTTTTGTGCTGAAATTGCTTTTGGAACACTACTTTCTAGCGAGTTGTTTGTTGTTGCAGTTTCTTCACTTTTTCAGAAATTTAAGGTAACTCTCTTGTTCCTCTGTTTTCTGTCTTCACTGTTATTGGGTTGGTTTTGTTTTCTTTATATGTGTGTTTGTTAAAACGAGGATGAGAGGAAAAAAGTCAGAGTCGTGCTTTAGGGTTTCTGTTCACCCCATGTTTTCGGATATTGAGTGTGAAGATGAGGCTTTCTATACTGGGAGGGATTCAACATTTTACAACAGCGTGGAGTGTTTTAGTAATGCTGTACATTCGTTTGTATCAGGAGGTATTTCCCAAATACAAGTGATAACGATGGCATAATGTCAGAATGTTGTGTTGCATGGGTTGGACTGGGAAAAGATGCTTGAAACTGACCCTTATTGTTGGGTTGAGGAAGATGTTAAAGATGCTTCCTCTCATCATGCAACAACAAGTGGTGGGGTGATGGAGTTGTCTGTGCCAATCTGGAAGGATGAAAGGTTTAAAAGGAGGTTCATCGTCCGTTCGCCGAAGACGTTTGAACGTATATGCCATCGTCCTCAAGATGAACGTACATTATACATGTACGATATTTTGTTTACCCAGCTGGGGGTACGATTTCCGCTGAATAAGTTCCAGATGGGCGTACTCAGATTTCTGGACTGCGCCCCTTCTCAGCTGCACCCTAATGGTTGGGGGATAGTTCGCAGCTTTGAAGTGTTGGCTAAACATCTAGAATTTACGCCTATTGTGGCGTTGTTCTTTGCTTTCTGTCGCATCATGCGAAGGGTGAATGCGAGAACTGGCGGTATGGGTTTTGTAACTGTTCGGGCGGAGCCGAAGATTGTGAACTTTAAGGCGTTTGCTGACTCCGCCAAGGAAGGCGGACTTCACTTCAGAATAAGCTTTGTAAAAGTCTCTGTCAGGAAGAACAAGTCCGTCTTCTGGCGGAGTAAGGAGGGAATTGATAAATTCCCAGTAGCGTGGACCCACGAGCACTTCCTCCTAACCAAACAAGCTTATGAAGTTGAGGAGAGTGCCCTATCAGCTACTTCCGTGGAAGTCCTTCGGACATTGAAGGAGTACAACTCCGTCCAGAAGCAGATTTTGTGTCGAAGGCTGCTTGGGCGGGATGCTGAGGGATATTTAAGTAATGCTTTATCATTAACAATTCCATTGTTGCTTGAATATTATTCCTGTTGTTTCCTACAGCTACTAATTGTATTTATGTATGTTATTTTGCAGGAGAGATCGCTGAATTTCCTGGGATGGAGCGTATCAAGCAAATTTGCATGAGTCGCCAGGAAATTAATGCGGAAAATAATGTGCAGCCTAGGAGGAATCTGGCTGCTGCTCTGACAAAGACTCTCCCTTTCCCTGCATCCACTAACGTAGTGACGTTGGAGGGTGGTACAGGGTCCTCGACAGTTGAGGTTGAAAGGCGATCTAAAAAACGCTAAGAGCCAGAAGCTGTTGAGGTGGAGGAAGTGGACCCCCAACCCTTGCTAAAGAGGAAAAACAAGGTCAAGGAGAAGATAAGGGAAGGGGCATCATCTGATGCTCCTATTGAAGTGGAAGAGACTCCGGAGGTACCAGCTGCGGGTGTCTCTGCTGAAGTGGGCAGTGTTAAGGGTGCCCCTGAAGAAGATGTTGTGGAGGAGGAGGTGGAGGGAATTCAAGTTTCTCCACTCCACCAAGCTGAGAGTCCTGCCCTGGACTTGACTACTTGAGGAACAACAGTTTTCTTCATCGACGTTCCAGGGGAGTCATCCAGGCGATCCGTCTCTCTTCCTGCGGCGGGGTCTCGTCTGAACCCTTTTTTGTATTATACAAATGTGGGATCCGGCCAGTCAGAGAGGCGTGATCCGGACTTCATTCTCCGCCCAGACATCGACTTTGAGGAGATTCCAGACGCCGCTGCTGCTGCAAGGTGGCACCTTGCGGAAATTGATGGTTTCCTTGCTTCTATGCCGCGTATCGCTGAGGTTGCTGCGGAGGCTGCAATGTTTCAAGAATCATATCATGATTCTGTCGAAAAAATTCGCAGCTTGGAGCACGACAATGAACAGTTGTCGGAGGTGGTCAAGGCTAAGGATAAACATCTTGACACCGCCGACTCTGATATAAAGTAGCTGGAAGAGGAGCTGGCCCGGGTCAAAGCTGATAAGGCCCTTTTGGAAAAGCAAGTCTCGGGTTTGAGAGATCAAAATACAAAACTGGGCGAAGAGGTGGGCGAGCTGACCCGAGTGAAGGCTGACAATGTTCTGCTGAAACAAGAAGTTTTAAATCTGAATCAGCAGAACCAAAAACTGGGCGAGGGTGTGAGCAAACTTTAGCAGAGGTTGGTTTCCTTTGAAATTGATAAGACTCTTGCTGAAGACGCCTGGGCGACGGAGTTGGATGTAGCGGCCACTTCATATAGAAACCTTGAAAAACAGGTTGAAGAGCTGCAAGCTGAAAAAGCCATTTCAGATGCCACCAATAAGAGGCTTGATCAGGAGTTGAAAATGACTTTGGATGCAGCTGAGGCGACAATTGATGATGCTTTCAGCATGGCTATTCGCCAACTCCGTCATCGTAACCCAGGCGTTGCTCTCAACATTACAGGCATTCATCCTTACTATGAGTTTATCAATGGTGAATTGATGGTGCCTGCTCGGGGGGGTCATGTTCCTGCGCCTAATGCAGAGTATGTTCTGGCGGACTTGCCACCCTCACAAAGTTTATCTAAACCCAGTGAGAGTCAGCCCAGCTCTGCCCGCCAAGAAGGAGTGCCACCCGAGCCTTGAGGATTAGCTCCGGAGTTCTTTTCTAATTTTGTTTTTTATACTTTAATAATATTGCCTTGTTCCAGGATAGGCTCTGGACCCTTGTCAATCTTTGACAATATTCAATAAAGTATATTTTCTGTAAATTTATACTTGTTCATACAAACAATGTCTGAGTCCGTCAGATTTATGCCTTGTAAAACGATATTAAGAAGGCAGCGTAATCATTTGAGGACTTAATGAAATATGACTAAGTATAGTGAGGCGGAATAACCTCTTTAGGAATTTGGTGAAGTAAAATTCAGTAATGAGGCGGGGTAGCCTCTTAGGAATTTCATTGAAGTAAATTCAATAATGAGGCGGAGTAGCCTCTTAGGAATTTCATTGAAGTAAATTCAATAATGAGGCGTAGTAGCCTCTTAAGAATTTCATTGAAGTAAATTCAATAATGAGGCGGAGTAGCCTCTTAGGAATTTCAATGAAGTAAATTCAATAATGAGGCGGAGTAGCCTCTTAGGAATTTCAATGAAGTAAATTCCGTAATGAGGCGGAGTAGCCTCTTAGGAATTTCATTGAAGTAAATTCAATAATGAGGCGTAGTAGCCTCTTAAGAATTTCATTGAAGTAAATTCAAAAATGAGGCGGAGTAGCCTCTTAGGAATTTCAATGAAGTAAATTCAATAATGAGGCGGAGTAGCCTCTTAGGAATTTCAATGAAGTAAATTCCGTAATGAGGCGGAGTAGCCTCTTAGGAATTTTATTGAAGTAAATTCAATAATGAGGCGTAGTAGCCTCTTAAGAATTTCATTGAAGTAAATTCTGCAAGGAGGCGGAGTAGCCTCTTAAGAATTTCAATGAAGTAAATTCCGTAATGAGGCGGAGTAGCCTCTTAGGAATTTCATTGAAGTAAATTCAATAATGAGGCGTAGTAGCCTCTTAAGAATTTCATTGAAGTAAATTCTGCAAGGAGGCGGAGTAGCCTCTTAAGAATTTCAATGAAGCACAGTTTTTACAAGTAGTATACTTACTTGAACTTGTCGATAGTGCATGGGTTTGTTGATTATGTACTCCGTTAAACATTCGCAGTTAGGCGGAGTCAAGTTTTGGATGGAGCGTTCATCCCTTTGAATCTGAATTGGAGTGTATCTCCTGATCATGTGAAAATTGTTGAATCTAGGGTTGGTATGGTGCAGCATATAGCTGTGACACCAATCCTTTCCGCAGGAATTTTGCTGGACCTTCGGGTCGGTATGGTGCAGCGTATAGCTGTGACACCAATTCTTTCCACAGGAAGCCTGCAGGACCTTGGGGTCGATATGGTGCAGCATATAGCTGTGACACCAATTCTTTCCACAGGAGGCCTGCAGGACCTTGGGGTCGGTTGGTGCAGCATATAGCTGTGACACCAATCCTTTTCCCCCAAGGAGTTTTTTGTACCTTAGGGTCGGTATGGTGCAGCATATAGCTGTGACACCAATCCTTTCCCCCCAAGGAGTTTTTTGGACCTTAGGGTCGGTATGGTGCAGCATATAGCTGTGACACCAATCCTTTCCCCCCAAGGAGTTTTTTGTACCTTAGGGTCGGTATGGTGCAGCATATAGCTGTGACACCAATCCTTTCCCCCCAAGGGGTTTTTTGTACCTTAGGGTCGGTA
This sequence comes from Clitoria ternatea, assembly GCA_037962975.1. Lineage (NCBI taxonomy): Eukaryota > Viridiplantae > Streptophyta > Magnoliopsida > Fabales > Fabaceae > Clitoria > Clitoria ternatea. Next base: position 149,932,382 of record CM075670.1, read on the forward strand.
TGGTGCAGCATATAGCTGTGACACCAATCCTTTCCCCCCAAGGAGTTTTTTGACTCCGTTTGTGAAGCTGTGCTGCATGTTGGATGATCTTTATGGAATAAAGAGTTATGCATTTATGCTTCAATTGTTGGAGCCGGTGTCTTATCTGTATGGGAACAAGTTCTGCCATGGATAGTCAACTGAAAGTTAGAATGAAGATTGAGTGTAGGAAGACATTTTATTAATAATGGAACTACATAAAGAGCTGAGTTGGGGTATGTCTCATCAGAACCTTTTCAAGGAAAGCCTATTTGGGAGGAACCTTAAGTTAGGAGAGAGATCATACCGTATTAACCAACTAGCTGTAATATATGCGTAAATTTAAAATGTTCCATTTATTCCTGACCGGTGTGCCATCTAAGTTTTCTAGGTGGTATGTGCCTTTGCCCAAAACTTCGATGATTCGGTATGGACCTTCCCATGTTGGCGCCAATTTGCCTTGGTGTGCAAACTTGTTGCCAATATTGGACCTTCTCAAGACCAAATCTCCCTCTTTGAAACGTCGTTCAGAAACACGAGTGTTATATCGTTTGGCGGCCTTTGCTTTAACAGCTTGGTCCCTCACAAAGGCTTCCTCTCTCAACTCCGCCAAGACCTCGAGTTCATGGGCGAGGTTCTGTTAATTGGCTTCTTCGTTGAAATGGAGGACTCGAGCTGATGGGGCTGCCAATTCAATGGGAATAACAGCCTCGACTCCATATGTCAGCCGATATGGAGATTCATTTGTGGTGGAGTGAGGGGTTGTTCTATATGCCCATAGAACGTGGCATAATTGATTTGCCCAATCTCCCTTTGCTTCACCAAGGCGTTTCTTAAGGCCTTTCAAGATTTCTCTGTTGGCAACTTCAGCTTGGCCATTGGTTTGAGGGTGTTCCACAGAAGAGAAAATCTGCGTAATATTGAGATTTTCCAGGAGTTCAGTGAACTTACGATCTGTGAATTGGGTGCCATTATCAGTGACTATGCGTCCAGGGACTCCGAAACATGCAATGATATTTTCATATACGAATCTGCGAGTCCTGGCTGATGTAATATGCACCACTGCCTCTGCTTCAATCCATTTGGTGAAGTAATCAACACCAACTATCAAGTATTTGATACCGCCGGGCGCAGTTGGGAATGGACCCAAGATATCCATGCCCCATTGATAGAAAGGCCAAGGCGTTATTGATGATGACATTTCTTCCGCCGGAGTATGGTGGAGATTTGTGAATCGTTGACATTGATCGCACTTTTGAACATACGAGGCGGAGTCATGCTTAGGGTGGGCCACCAGTACCCCGCCCTGAGTATTTTTCGCATAAGACTATGTGCCCCTGGATGGTGTCCACATTGCCCTTCATGGACTTCTTCTAATACAGCTTGCACCTCATTTTCGTTTATACATATCAAGTAAGGAACAGAAATTCCTCGGCGGTATAACTGTCCGTCTAGGAGTGTATAATAAGGTGCTTCTTTCTTTAGTTTCTTTCGCTCAAGATCATCCGTGGGTAATTGTCCATTAACAAGGTAACAAACTATCGGTGCTACCTAGGAAATGTCATCAAAGGAGCAGCTTTTAATCATACATATTGAGGAAGGAAAGGAAATACTTGGCTCCGCCAAGGTACTTTGTACAACTGTAGTTGTGTATCCTGCCTTCTTTGTGCTAGCCAACCTGGAGAGGATATCAGCACGTGTATTTTCTTCACGGGGTACATGCTTGAAAGTGACTTCATCGAAGCGCTGCTTTAACCCATTGACGCAGTCTAGATATTGTTGTAGCAGAGGTTCTTTAGCCTGATACTCACCAAGAATTTGTGAGATTACTAATTGAGAATCACTACATAGGGTGACAGTTTTGGCCCCAATATCTTGTGCTGCTCTGAGTCCGGCCAAGCAGGCTTCATACTCCGCCTGATTGTTAGACGTAGTGAAGGTAAAGTGCAGTGAAATTTCAAGGTGTACCCCGTTATCACTTTCCACAAGAATTCCTGCTCCACATCCTTTGCTATTGGAAGACCCATCTACGTATACCGTCCAGTGTGAATGATCTGCATCTGGGCTAGAACCTGTTAACTCAACTACGAAATCTGCTAGGACTTGTGCCTTGATAGTAGTTCTTGGTTCGTAGGATATGTCAAATTCAGAGAGTTCTACGGCCCATTTGATCATTCTTCCAGCTAGGTCTGGTTTGAACAGTATAGTACGGAGTGGCAAGTCTGTGCGAATCAAGATAGGATGGGCGTGGAAGTATGGTCTTAGGCGTCGTGAGGCCCAAACAACTGCAAGTGCTGCCTTTTCAATCTTCTAATAACGACACTCTGCACCATGCAATGTTTTACCAGTGAAATACACCGGTCGTTGGCCTTCAGTCGTTTCCTTGACCAGAGCTACTGCCAAAGCTTCATCTGAAACAGACAAATAAACAATGAGTTGCTCACCTGGGCTTGGTTTTACCAGGATTAGAGGGTTGGCCAAGACATTTTTCAAGCTTTGGAAAGCTGCCTCTTGCTCTGGGCCCCAACTAAATTTCTTGTCTTTTTTCAGCATTTTGTATAAGGGAAGAGAGCGATGAGCCATTTTTGGCATGAATCGTGCTAGAGCAACGATTTTGCCATTGAGGGATTGTACCTCTTTCAATGTTTTGGGGCTCTACAACTCCTGGATTACGCGACATTTATCAGGATTAGCCTCTATACCTCTTTGTGTTAACATGAAACCTAAAAATCTGCCCCCAGGGACAGCAAATATACACTTTAATGGGTTAAGTCTCATGTCGTATTGTTGTAGGCGTTGAAAAATGAGGCGTAGATCTTCAACATGATCTCCTCCCTCCGGGGTCTTTGCAATAATATCATCAATATAAACTTCTACCAGTTTTGTATGCATACCCTCAAAAACTTTGTTGATCATGCGCTGGTAAGTTGCCCCGGCGTTCTTTAACCCGAATGGCATGACGTTGTAGCAAAAGACTCCTTTATCATTAACAAATGCTGTCTTCTCTTGATCATCCTCACACATTGGAATTTGGTTGTACCCGGAGTAAGCATCTATAAAAGATAGATACTTGTATCCAGAGGAATCGTCAACCAATCTGTCAATGTTGGGGAGAGGGTATGGATCCTTGGGACAACATTTATTCAAATCAACGTAGTCTATGCACATACGCCACTTGCCATTGGTTTTCTGTACCATGACCAAGTTAGACAACCAGGAGGAGTAACGGAGTTCCCTGATGAACCCCGCCTTGAGGAGCTCCTCTGTTTGTTCAGAAGCAGCCTTTTGCTTAGCAGGACCCATACGCCCTTTCTTTTGTGCCACGGGCTTAGTTTCAGGATACACCGCCAGGTGGTGACAACAAAAGTTGGGATCCATGCCAGGCATGTCTGCAGCGGTCCAAGCAAAGATTTCTTTATATTCATGGAGAAGTGCAATTAGTCTTGCCTCCATGTTAGCCTCAAGCTTGTCATTGATGTTTGTAATTTGTTCCGGGGTGCTACCCAAAACAATAGACTTGGATCCGTCATCAGGAGTTGGTTTCAAAGGGTTCAGTGGGTCTATAGAAGACTCCGCCCTGGGGTCGAGATCCACCAAATTGACGGATGCCGCCGCACTTCCCCCTTCATTCAACTTTCTTTTCTTAGACACGGCTTCCAGCTTCACCATGTTAAGACTCAAGTTATAGCAATAGCGAGCCATTTCTTGGTCACCCCTCACAGATGAGACTTGATTATCTTTGTCAATGAATTTGATTAACAAGTGGGGAGTTGAAACGATGGCTTCCATGGCATTCAGGGTAGGCCGCCCAATGATGCCATTGTAGGGAGACTTCACATCAATGACAAGAATCCTGGATTTCACAGTCCTTGCTCCAGGTTCGCCATCAAAGGTAATTCTCGTATCTAAGTAGCCTTTAGTGGGCTGTTTGGCACCATTGAAGGCTGTAAGGTCCTGTGTATATGGCTGCAAATCTGCATCAGTTAGTCCCATACGTTTAAAATAGTCATAAAAGATAACATCGCAGGAACTTCCCTGATCAATTAGGATGCGTTTTACATCCATATTAGCGATTACTGCAATAATCACTACTGCATCATCTTCTTCAGGAATAGTAGGGCCAAAATCATCGTCCGTGAAGGTTATAGGTGGAGTCTGGACCCCGTTTCTGAATGGGCGATATTCTTTGCTCTTGCCTTGCACAAACAAGATCATGCGATGATGATTTTTCCTGGCGGAGTTTGAGGGTCCGCCCCCGGCGAAGCCTCCAGCTATCATGTCTACAACCTGCCTTTTGCCCCTCGATCTGGGTTCTGGGCTTGGTTCTCTTTGGGCGGACTCCAGAACAACGCCCTTTTGTTTTTCTGTTGCCGCCGTGCGTTTAGGCTCCCGAGTGTTATCAGGATCAGGAGAACGATCACGAGATCTTTTCTCAAACCTCTCTGGCTTATCATAAGATTTACCCTTAAACAAATAATGTTTCAGCTTGCCTTCACGAATAAGTACCTCAATGGTGTTTTTGATTTGCTTGCACTCCTCCGTGGTATGGCCAACTGATTCGTGGAATTCACAATATTTCTTTGGGTTCCCACTGCGTCTGATTGGAGGTGGACGTTGAATCCCATAAACGTTAAGGGTAGTCCATCCTATTTCACGCAAGATTTGTTCATATGTCGTGTTCAGGGGTGCATAATGAGCGAAATTGAACACTCATTTATCTTGCTGTTTGAAGGATTGGTTCCCTGCTTTGTCTTTCTGAGGGAACTTATCATTCCTGGATGATTTTTCCTTCACTTTGTCATGGTGTGGAGCTGAAGGAGGTGGCTTAATGCGAGATGCAGTGGCTTCCAAGTGCATCTCAATACCTACGTACTTAGATGCCTTTCTGCGAAACTCCTCCATGGTGGATGGAGGTCCTTTTGCCAATGACAAAGCAAAAGGTGATTTCGGTTGCATGGCCTCGATGAGGATGTGCAACTGGATTGCTTCCGTCAAGTCAGGGACCATGGCCGCCTCTTTGTAAAATCTCTTCAGGAAATCTTTTAGAGACTCCTTATCACCTTGTTTGATCTGAGCCAAGGTGTGGGAGGTTCTAGGCGTATCCCTAGAGATTACAAAGTGACTGCCAAAAGCGGTAGTCAAGTCCTCCCATGAATCAATGGAACCTGAAGGTAAACTCTTGAACCAGCTAAGAGCTTCACCTGTAAGGGTCCTGGGGAACATTCTGCACATGACATCTTCTTCTGCACCTAAGAACATAGCCTCGTAGATGTAAGCATCTAAATGCTTAGAAGGATCTGTTTCCCCAGTGTATTTTCCTATGGAAATGGGTTGCATAGTTTACAAATGTCTGGGAACATGCGCATTCATGAGTCTTTTGGAAAATGGGATACTCATCTTGTATCCTGAGGGGGATGCGTTTGAAACTGCTCTTCTCCCCTCATGATGTTGAGCATTTGCCAGTGGGAGGCTTCGTTGCTCTTCCATGTAAGTAGGGATGCGAGAGTAATTTGGAGTACTCGATTCCTCCTGTGCATGCGATTCATGGCGAGGCTGGTTTGCAGTGCCCGCTCTCTCGTGCATAGGATTTGCCTTCTCACGATGAAGCTCTGCAATTTCTTCTTTCAGCATTCTGATCATGTCATCTCTCGGATCTGGAGAGTCAACATGCGTTGCCTTTTTGTGAGCATCGTTGTCAAAGTTGAGACGTCTAGGATTGCGTGGAGGAGAATCCTCTGTCTGTATTTCTGGTCCTGGTCTTTCCATTAATGATGAATGTAATGGGAATTCCTCAAGGATTATGGGATTACCAATTTTACAGGTCCCACCGGGCGTGTCAATGAACTGTTCTTTACTGGGGGTGTGAAAGTATGGTTGATGAACAATTCAAAATGTACATGTAATGTCAATCTGGTACAAGGAGATATTTGTATATGTGCAAGTACGGAGTATCCTTGTATACTGAGGCGGAATACAATGCACTATGGGCGGTGTGACGGTCCGCCTGAAGTAACCTCCTTTGCCTTGACACAATTGGTGGTGGTACCTGCAATTATTCTCCGACGCTCAAGTCAGTATTCTGAAATACTGTAAGACTTAGAAAGCAAATCTGAGAGAATTATGCAAGTAAAAGTGTAAGGTTCAGAATTGGGGGGGGGGATCCCTTATACCTTTTTGCTGAGGTTTATATACCTATTACTGGTGCTCCATTATTGGTAGGGCCCGTTCCTTGTTTTCTAGCATAATGCAAGAAAGGTAGTGGGTCCCTGTGTCGTTCACGAGCACCATCACTGTAGTGGGTATTTCCACTTGCTTGGAAAGCGTTAATGCTTTATTATTTTATTCATAATTCCCTTTTATGCGTGACAGCGTGATTCCCATTTTCAACCTCTCAAGACAGAGTCAATCTCGTGTCGGGGTTATAAGTATGGGCTCGCTACGCAATATAGGAAATTCAATATTCCGCCTGTATTGAGCCTATGGCTTGGCGGAGTAGTATGCATTGGAAATGCTTTATGCATGTGTATAAGATTTTCAATACCTTCCCCCTTGGCGGAGTAATAAGCTTTGGCGGAGTAACGTGCACTGGCGGAGTTACGTGCCTTAGCGGAGTTACATGCCTTGGCGGAGTAACGTGCCCTGGCGGTATGTACTCCGTATAAAAGTAATTATAAGGTATTTGAAACGTACTTCTCCTGTTCAAAATGCTGATCTGGCAAAGCATTAAAACCATGCTTTTGGGGGCCGGTGTTGGGACCGGATCAATATATATATATATATTCCTTTATATATATTTATATTATTGACAAATAAAAAAATATTTGTAATTATGTTTGTATTTATCTATGAAGATGTTTTATCCTGCATGATTGATTGAATGATGGACTAACATTTTGTATAAATCATGATTGGTTTAACTACCAATTTAAGGAAGAGCAAGTTTCTCGTCATAAATATCTAGTTATTTAGTTGAGGCATACGTGGGAGAAGAAGTTTTTACTAACTTAAAAGATTATGTTGTTAGTAGTTATTTAGTTGAGGCACACCGTCTCTCTATAGATGTTGGGTTTATTTAGGACATAAAACATATTTTGTTTTCTTGTTAGTAGAAATTGATCCAAAGATTTGAATGATCATCCTTATTTAACTTCATGATATTTTTCAACATATCTTATTCATATTCAAGCTAAATAGAACCATTATAACTCTATAATAGGCAAAGTTCTTTCAATTGTGTAATATTCCATTTATAATCCATCCTTGGCATGCTTTATGGCTACATCATAAATGCTACTCACTATTATTTAATATAATCTACAAATTTTTCAAATCAACATTATTATTTATTAACAATTAATATATGTCAAATATTAATATAATAAAGGAATATGAATAATTAGTTAATTCATAGCATGTAGTCCTATAGACTTTTATTTTTTTTTGTCATCAAATTCATCAACACAAATTAAATTTAAGCTTGAGGTAGGATAGGACAATAAGTTATTATCCATTTTTAAGTAAAAAAAATATTATTTTATATGAGAACCTATGTATGTTGTTTATTCCCTAAGACCTAGTTATATAATATAATAGCAAAACACTTACTGTTTAACAACATATTAAGGTTTTTGTTTTTGTGTTGTGATTTTTTTGTAACATTTTCATGTTATGTTTTATGATGAGAGGACTTGGATTATTTTATTTAAATTATAAATAAAATTCTAAGTTATTTAAAATATATTATAACTATTATTATTATTATTGTTGTTATAATTATGCAAAAATTAGTAGGCCATTTAAACGGGTCAACTTGTTGGACTTCTAATGCATTTTAGGAAGTTTATAACATGACCTATCTATTTAAATAGGTTTTTTTTTGAATTCCAAGTTTGACCTTCTAGCCCGACAAACATGACCGATGTAGGCTTTAAACAAGTCAAGCTATAGGTCTTTGACAATTGGCCCAACCTATTTACATCCTTATCTATGATGACCACTAGAAAGTTTAAAATTGAAACTATGCTTCCCAAAACAATTCCTAGCATCATAAATTATGCTATGGAATGACATTCTGTAGGTTGATCTTAAGACTAATGTTAGAATCAAGCCTGAATTCATGACTAAGAAGTCTGAACCCCATGCTATTTGTTAATAATACACATCAAGACTCTTAGCTAAAATGAAATTTGTATGCGTGTTAGTCTAATCAGTGTTTTCAAGTGTTACAGGAAATCTATAGAGCTCAACTTGCAAAGAATAGGGGGAGTCCATAAAATTCAAATCGTTCTTAAAAGTGTAGAAGTTTGTACTCACTCAAAGCTTTATTGAATCAAGACAGTCTGAAGCTACAAACCTTGAGAAGCTTTCTCCTATTCTTCAAGTATTTGAAAAAGGATCTTTCTGTTCCAAATAAGAAGCTGCATGTACTTTCTCTTATCATCTCTGAAGCTATCATCAAGAAGGAAATCAATGGAAAAGTTAAAAGGCACGCTCGCATATATCAAGAAAACTGCCACACGTATCTCAAGGTGTCAGGAAAAGCTAAATCTGCTCAGACCAGATAGCCTATGGTCAGCTGCTATAAAGCGTACTTGCTTTCTCAATATGCATAAGCAAAAAGGATCTTTTGTTAAAGACTTTCAAAGCAATCCTTTTAAGGAAATTTCTCTGAAGCATGTCTCTATACTCGCTGACAGTAGAATCTTTGAAGAGACCAACATCCTTCAAGCTAAACTGACGGTTATCTCAAGAAGGACTATAAATACAAGAGGCCTTCAAATCAGAAAGAGAGATTTTCTCTAAGACTTTTGCCTTATTGCTTAACTCTTTGATTTCTCTCAGAAACCAAAGTCTTAAGGACTTTTCTTGAAAATTTCTAAGGTCATGTATTTCACTACTTAAGTCTTCTTTGTAGTTCTGCTTCTAGAAGACCTTGACTTATAGTAGTCTATAGCTAAGTGTATCTGCATAATCATTTCATATCTTTGTATGCTGATTATCTGTTGTTACACCAAAAACTCTTTATCACTGCTTTCTGTTAGATCTGGTGTGTTGCCAGAGTCTATTAATGTTAGGAAACACTTGTGGCCTGAAGAGACTTTTGAAAGAATACTTGGGTTTGTAGCCAGAAGTGGCTCTTTGAAACAATACTTAGGTTTTAAGCTAGAAGTGTCTGAAGTTAAGAATACTTGTTGCACTGGGCTGGTGTAGTATTGTAAAGGTGTTTTACAATAGTAAAGATCCTTCAGTCTGAAGGGACTAGACGTAGCTTCTGCATTGGAAGTTAAGACTTATTTAAAGCGGTCTGTACATTTTCAAAAAAGAGTTTAAGACTTATCTAACCCCCTTCTAAGTCTAACTCTGTACCATCAACTAATTAATTATATATAACACTTATGTGGATTTTTTATGTGATATGCCCAACCACTGTTATCATATGCATGTTAAAAAATAAGAATTTAAGCTTAATTATTTTTAGTTGAAATTTTTTTCACACTTTCTAAAGACTTGGATCTAAAACAGATATCATTCGATACATATAAGACCTAACTAAATTAGAAAAATATTAGGGATTTAACTTGATACAAATATGAAACATATGAGACTAAAATATGTGTTTAGTATTTTAAAAAATGGTAAACTACCAATAGCATCTAATAGGTCTAAATATATTACAAGTAGCAATAAACCTTTTGAAATCCAGCCCCATTAATAATAAATTATAATTTTCTTATACTTGACACAAGTTAGAATTTTATGTTTTTTCCTAAGAATCTATGCTTAAAATCTGTAAAGAATGTGTTTCCTAACAAATTTCTTATGGATTATGGTTCATTATAAAATCTTAATGGATATATATTTTTCCATACAATTCCAATGCAAAATAAAATCTCTAAGGTAATTTTTAAAAATAATCTCAAAGTTTAATGTACAATTACAAGGAAAGTTCAATCTACTACAAATATTCTACTAAACCAAAAAGAAACGGTCTCCACCAATCAGTTGTGGCTTAGTTGGTAACACAAGCTAAGATTATGGAAAGAGCTTTAAGTTTGATTCCTACTTTGACTGTGGAACCTTTATTGTGGCTAAGTCCCAAAAAATATCTATGATTAACACTCACAAAAATTGGTCTCAATGCAAGGACCAAAAGTTATAAACTAATTTTCAATCCTTGAGAATCCTCCAAGAGTAGAGATCTTACAAGAGAAGAAAAATACAAAATACCAAAATAACTTAAAAGAAAGAAAGTAGGGTAAGTCTCAAGTGAACTTATTACAACAAAAATAGGAAAATATATAATGGAAGTCAAATACAATGGGAACAGTGGGGATATAATAAAGAATGGAAGACAAATAGATGAATAATAGACAAGACCTCATCAATTTCACACCCTAACTTTTCTTAGTCTTTAAAACTCACTTTCTTTTTTGGCTTTTTGTATAATATACATATTTTAGGCTTATACTACTCAAGTATCTCAATAAAAAGAAGGAATTCAAGTTCAGAACTAAGTCCTTACTCAATCTTCCAAAATTCTCCTAAAATATTACCATCATTATTGATCCTAAAGTGGCTACCTAAAAAGCTAAGAAAAAAAACCTCAAAGAAAAAATCAAAGCAAATAAAAGAGAAACTAGAAATGGATATCATAAGAAAATATAAGCACACTCAAATATAAATTTAGATACAACAAACTAAGTCAATAAGATAAACAACAATTAAAATACATAACAAAGACAAGCATTTCAAAGAAAAAAAACCTATAAACTCTAGAATATATGTATCAGTTGATCTCTAAATGACACAATACATTAAAGTATTCCAAACTATAATAATACACTAAAATTTAGACAAAAGGACCTTAAATTTAGACTTAGGAAAAAATTAAGTGGGAAAACACTGTCACAACCTGGATTGCGACGACGCGGCGAGAAAGAGAGAAGGTGTGGGATGAAACAGGGAGTCGCCACCAACGTTTTTATCCATAGGAAAAACATTGGAAAAAAAAAACTAAGTTCAGTAAAGCACTGGTTAAAAATTGAGATTCAAGTTCGGGAGTCGGTTACGAGTAGGGAAGGTATTAGCATCCTACATCGCCTGTCAAAAACAGTACCAAGATTGAAAATGCGCAACATAAATAGCCTTACAAAAGATGGTTTATTTCTTCCCTTTTATTGTTGTATTTTTTATTTAAAAATGACAGAATGGAGTGAGAGAACTGTACAAACATAGAATGTCAAAGCGAGGTCAATGGGACGTTTCATCCAAATTAAACTCGACTTCGATATGAGACAGAGAGGGGAAGTGAATGCTAATAAGGGATAGGAAAGAGATAAGCGAGACATTTCGTCCTAAGTATCCCTTCCCTATGAATTATGGCGAGGCTTGAGCAAAAACTAGGGGGAAATCAACAAGACGTCACGTCTAAATTGATTTTCACGGAAGCGACCAAAAAAAAAGAGCATTTATGAAAGAAACATGAAAGTGAGGAAATAAATCAATAAAAAGAAATAAGAAAGATAGGCCTGACAGGAGTTGAGGTCCTGCTCCTACGTATTCTTGAATTATCAAGAAATCAGGGTTACGTAGTTCTGAGTGTTGTTCTTTTAGGAAAAGACTTGGGAAATGATGATGGATGTCATTGAGACGGGGAACTCATACAAGGCGAAGTTCTTCGTACGTGTACGAATCCTAAAGAGGTTGTGTAGACGGGAATGCTCCCGTACGACACTATTTAAAAATGATTTGTTTCCTTTTTTTTGATTTTTATTTAGATTTGAAAGAAAACATAGGAAGCATTTATTTCCCTTTATTATATTTTACTATGAAGTGAAAGGGGAAGGTAGCAGAAGCTACAAAAGAGAAAGGGAAACAGTAAGTTCAGAAAACAAAGGGAAAAATGAGTGAAAACCGAGTGGGAGAAGGGAAAACCGAGTGAAAAAGAGGGGAAAACCGAGTGAAAATGGAAAAACTGAGTGGAAATGGAAGAAACCGAGTGGAAATGGAAGAAACCGAGTAAAAAAATGAAATACCGAGTGATAAAGCAGAAAACCGAGTGAGGACGAGGAAAACCGAGTAAAAATAGTAAAACCGAGTGGAAATAGGAAAATACCGAGTGAGAAGTGATTACCGAGTGAGACTGGGTGAGAAGAGAGACGGTGTTGGAGTTGAGAGGAGTGAGGAGGTCGGATTTGGTGGATTTGAGGGGGATGTTGGATGGTGTGTGAGAGGAGGTCGGTTTAGGTGAGGAGAAGGATGAGTGGGGGTTGTTGGAAAAGGTGAGAGGAGGGTGATGGAGGGTATTTGGTGGCTGGGAGGAAGTGCTGGACGGTGTGTGAGAGGAGGTCAGTTTGGTGGGCTTGAAGGGGAGGCTGGACGGTTGGAAAGGGTGAGAGGATGAGGAGTTAATGGAGGGGCTGTGCAGTGTGAAAAAGAGAGAGAGGGTGAGGATGTTGGGTGTTGTGAGGGGCTGCACAGTGTGGGAGATAGAGAGAGCGGAGGATTTGACAGAGTTTTCCCTTAATGAATTCTGTCCTCTCTTGGTGCTTCAACTCCTGCCTATTTATAGGCTTGTTTGAGTGGAAGGCCAGCTCAGGCTTCCACTCAGAGTGGAAAACCAACTCACACTTCCATTCAGAGTGAAGTGGGGGACAACGGCTGGGTGGGAATTTTTAATTCCCTCCACTTCCGCCCCTGTCCGCCACCCCCAGGTTTCCTGGATCCACTTGGGTGGTGGAATCCAAGTCAGCACGGGCGAACAGGGGGGCCTGGCGGAAATCCGAGAGATAGTGATGGAAATCCGAGTGAAAATAAGAAAACCGAGTGAAACTGGGGAAATCCGAGTGAGAATGTTGGAAATCCGAGTGTAAATGACTCGGATCACCCTCTCAGTCAACATTCATCCACATTGTATCTCAATTCCGAGTGGGAAAAGGGGTCGGTCTTCACTTTGCCTCCTAAATCCGAGTGGAAAAGGCCCCTTTTATGCTAAAGACCTAATGAAATCATATTGGTGTTGTGCAATTGGATTGAGTGGGCAATTAAAGAAATTCCGATTGGAACATTCAGTCAGAACCGAGTGAAAACTGACTCGGATTCCCATTCTCGCTTGAGCGTAACAAGAATCGCTTGGGCGAAAGACCTGAAGAGCACTCAGAAATGATCGAAGGATTACTCGGAATTGGGTAGAAAGTGACTCGGAATTGAGTGAAAAGTGGGTCACTCGGTACTGACTGAAAATTGGCTCTTACTTCACCTCCTCTCCATAATTCGAGTGACAAATGACTCGGAACCGACTGAAATATGTGAAGTGTGACTCGGAATTGGCTAAAGGATGACTCGGAGATGAGTGAAAGATGACTCGGGAACGGGTAAAAAGTGGCTCGGTGATGGTTTGAAGTATGGTTTGAAATTGGTGGAAATGGGGGCTCGGAATTGATTGGCCAAAAGGGGCTCAGGAAAGGTTTGAAGAGGGCTGACTGACTGAAGTGTCACTCGGAAACCGATTTGAAAATTGGCTCAGGAGTGGGTGAGAAAAGAATGACACGGAACCGACTGAAATGGCTCAGAAATTAAGTGAAATGACTCATTCGGTGTTGACTGGAAATACTTCACTCGGTTCTGACTGAAGAAGCAACTCTCGGTTCTGATTGAAGAGGCAACACTCGGAATTCTTTTCAGTCGGATGTATTTTGCTCAGATCTCATCTCTTCGTGAAGCATTCACTCGGAATTTCTTTCAAAAGTGACATTTTCACTCGGAATTTATTGCTTGAAGGATTTACTCGGAACTGTCCTTGGGAACTTTTAATCAGAATGGAACTTGGACATTTTCACTCGGAACCTTCCTTCTTGCACTCGGAAATTGGAATTTTGGTCATTTTCACTCGAAATTTCTTTTTCTCACTCAGAATTGGAAATTTGAATTTCTTCACTCGGAATGTGCCTATTTTCCACTCAGAAATTGAAATCTGAATATTTTCACTCGAACATAGGCTTCTTCTCACTCAGAATTGGAAATTTGAATTTCTTCACTCGGAAATAGGCTTCTTCTCACTCAGAATTGGAAATTTGAATTTTCAATTCGGATTTCTCTCCAATTGAGTGATACTCACTCGGATTTACTTCAATCAGCAATCCTTTCACTCGAAAAATAGCTTTGGGCAGCATCTATTCAAGGTCAGTCCCTTTTTCCACTCGGATTGGTTGCAGTAGGGGATTTTCCGCTCGGATTTTCCTCTAACAGGGTCATTTTCATTCGGAATGGCTCCCTTTCCACTCAAAATTTGGAAGCTTGGGTATTTTCACTGGGAATCAGCCTTTACACTTCAACCAAAGGGCTTTCAATCAATGTTTCCCCTTCGGATGTGCTTACTCGGATGTTGGGATTGTTTCACTCGGAATGGCTCTGACAAGGAGTCATTCCACTCCTATTCACCTTCATCAGTGAAGCATTTCACTCAGATTTTCTTCCTACAGTTCATACTCCACTCGGATTTGCTTTAATCAGAGTCATCTTGCTCGGATTTTCTCTAACAGGAGCACATTCCACTCAGATTTGATCCCTTCTGAGTAATTTCACTCGGATTTGATCCGTTCTGAGTATTTTCACTCGGACTTACTAGTTTTTTGGGCCATTCCACTCGGATTTTTGTTCAACAGGGCTATATTCCACTCCTAAATGCTTCAATCAGAGTCATTTTACTCGGATTTGACCATTTTTTGAGTTATTCCAATCGGATTTGCCTCCACCAGGGCTGTATTTCACTTGGAAAAGCTTCATTCTGAGTTATTTCGCTCGGTTCTGATTATTTTGGAGCCATTCTACTCGAATTTGACCATTCTGAATTAGAATTCAGTATAAAAAAGATTCATTCCACTTGGACCGGATCAAAAGAGGTGTTCACAGATGCCCCTCTTTACTTCTTTTCACAAAAGAAACACGAAGCTTCTGTGTTTTTTGAAGTGAAAAGGAAGTAAAGATATGAACACCGATGTAGGGGCCAAGTGGGACTTTTTGATGGCGTCTGATAGTGTCGGTAATCATGAGTCAGTGTGACCTTTCTTCTTTAAAGACGAGCATTTTCCTTTTCTGTTTCTCTTTTCTCTTCTTCTTCTTTTTCTTATTTTTCTTATTTTTGTTTTTGGTCCTAAATTTGGGAAAAAGAAGTGGGGCAGTGCTCTAATTTTTAGCAAGAAGTGGTTAACTGGGAATTATCCTTTGAATGACATGAAGCAGAAGGGTGCCTTATTCGGTGACCGGGAGAAAAAGGATGCCTTCTTTGGTGACTGAAAGGTAAAAGGATGCCATTCGGCGACAGGAAAGTAAAGATTGGGGGAGCTAACAGGATGTCTCGTCCGAATTAACTCACTGTTGGTAGGAATTGTAGAGGTTGGGGTTGACCCTCGGTTGACAGAAAATGTAAAGGTTGGGGTTGACCCTCGGTTGACAGGAAATGTAAAGGTTGGGGTTGACCCTCGGTTGACAGGAAAGGTAAAGATTGGGGGAGCTAACAGGACGTCTCGTCCGAATTAACTCACTGTTGGCAGGAAATGTAAAGGTGGGGTTGACCCTCGGTTGACAGGAAATATAAAAGGTGCCATTTGATCGGCGACAAGAAAGTAAAGGGTGAGGGTGCTGCCTCTTCGTTGACTAGAAAGTAAAAGGTGCCATTTGATCGGCGACAGGAAAGTAAAGAGTGAGGGTGTTGCCTCTTCGTTGACTGGAAAGTAAAAGGTGCCATTTGATCGGGGACAGGAAAGTAAAAAGTGAGGGTGTTGCCTCTTCGTTGACTGGAAAGTAAAAGGTGCCATTTGATCAGCGACAGGAAAGTAAAAAGTGAGGGTGTTGCCTCTTCGTTGACTGGACAGTAAAGACTTGGGGAAATATGCCCTAGTTTGACATGATTTGAAGGAATCTTGGGGAACTGCCCCTTGAATAAATGAGAACGAACCTGGGGAGATGCCCCAGTTTGACATGATTGGATGGAATCTTGGGGAACTGCCCCTTCAATGAATGAGAACGAACCTGGGGTGATGCCCCAGTTTGACTGTATTTAATGGAATCCCGGGGAACTGCCCCTTGACTAAGAGAATAAACCCGGGGAGATGCCCCAGTTTGACATGATTGGATGAAATCTTGGGGAATTGTCCCTTGAATGAATGAGAATGAACCTGAGGTGATGCCCCAGTTTGACATGATTGGATAAAATCTTGGGGAACTGCCCCTTGAATGAATGAGAACGAACCTGGGGTGATGCCCCAGTTTGACATGATTGGATGAAATCTTGGGGAACTACCCCTTGAATGAATGAGAATGAACCTGGGGTGATGCCCCAGTTTGACTGTATTTAATGGAATCTTGGGGAACTGCCCCTTGACTAAGAGAATAAACCCAGGGAGATTGACATGATTGGATGAAATCTTGGGGAATTGTCCCTTGAATGAATGAGAATGAACCTGGGGTGATGCCCCAGTTTGACATGATTGGATGAAATCTTAGGGAACTGCCCCTTGAATGAATGAGAACGAACCTGGGGTGATGCCCCAGTTTGACATGATCGAAAGAGTCTTTGGGGAAAACTATCCCTTGACCGAAAGAAGAATCTGGGGAGATGCCCCAGTTTTGGGTTGACTGGGAAGTGTAGTCCCACTGGGGAAGGATTTGGGAAGTGTAGTTTTTGGCAATTATGGTTCCACTGGGGGAGAAAATTTTGGTGATTCGGGGTAATGTCCCTTTGGGTGAAAGAGAATGGACTTGGGGTTTACTGCGGATAGAGTTGGGCAACTACACATTTTGGGGATCATGGTTCCTGGCTATCCTTTAACAGAGAAACGTGAAACTAATTAAAAACTTACAGGCAGACTTCCTTGGCGACAGGCGTTGAAGTAACTCATGGCCAAAGTAATTATTTCTTCTGACTTCATTGAGGTTGTTTCGTAGAGTTGATTGAGCTTGCCCGCGGTAAAATCTGGCAATGGTGTACATTTCGTTCCCCATAACTTTGTGTTTTCGTCCTTTTCAAAAACTCATTTTTAAGAAATTCTTTTTAGGCAAAACTTGTTTATTCATTCTAGTCATGAACACATGTAAGAAGAAGGGAAACTTTTTATTTATGAACAACAGATATATATAGGTGACAACAATAATGCAAAAATATGACAAGGTGTGAGGAATTGATGGTAAGGATGGAAGGGATGGCCTTTTAGATCCTTCATCGATTTCCTGAGAGCGACAAGATTCCGGTCTTTTCCATGATTTCCTGCTTATCTTCTGATTTTGCTTTCGAGGGCGTGACTCGACAATGGCTTCGATGCCCTAGACCCATCCTCTTGTCTGTGACTTGAAAAATTGGCGTTGCAGTGTTGAATCTATAGGGTGTGAATTTGTCTGGGCCACTTTTGACCCCACCAATTGCTCTAACTTTTGCCTAGGTCGCCTTTTCAGGTTTTTAACCCAGCGAACCCCCTCTTTTCTTTTTCTCTTTTTTTTTCTTTTTTTTTTACGCGTAGTATCTTCTCACTGCATCCGTGTTTATAGGCATCGGTAGATCTTCCCCATCCATGTTGGCGAGTATAAGAGCACCTCCGGAAAAAGCCTTTTTCACGACATAAGGCCCTTCATAGTTAGGAGTCCATTTGCCCCGGTGATCTTTATGCATCGACAAAACCTTCTTGAGCACCAAGTCTCCTTCTTGGAACTGTCGGGGTCGTACTTTCTTTTCAAATGCTCGCTTCATACGCTTTTGATATAACTGACCATGGCAGAGAGCAGTCAGTCTTTTACTATCAATCAGATTTAATTGGTCATGTCGAGTCTGGATCCATTCAGCTTCAATCAGTTTGGCTTCCATGATTACTCGGAGGGAAGGAATCTCCACTTCAAAAGGCAGGACTGCTTCCATGCAATAAACTAAAGAGAATGGGGTTGCCCCAGTCGAGGTTCGGACCGAGGTACGATAACCGTGTAGAGCAAAGGGAAGCATTTCGTTCCAGTCTTTGTAAGTTACCACCATCTTCTGTACTATCTTTTTTATATTTTTGTTCGCCGCCTCGACTGCCCCATTCATTTTTGGGCGGTACGGAGAGGAATTATGGTGGGAGATCTTAAAGCTCTCACAAAGCTCCTTCATCATTTTGTTGTTCAGGTTTGTACCATTGTCTGTGATGATTTGGCTCGGTAGGCCATACCGACATATCAACTCACGCTTGATGAATTTAACAACAACACTCTTGGTTACATTAGTGTATGAAGCTGCTTCTACCCATTTTGTAAAATAATCAATGGCGACCAAAATGAAACAATGGCCGTTTGAAGCCTTTGGTTCAATAGGACCAATGACATCCATGCCCCACATCGAGAAGGGCCATGGTGCTGACAAAACATTTAGAGATGACGGGGGTGCGTGAATATGATCAGCATATATTTGGCACTTATGACATCTCCGAGCATAGGCGAAGCAGTCTGCTTCCATGGTCATCTAAAAATAACCAGCCCTTAAGATTTTCCTTGACATGGCGTGCCCATTGATGTGAGTTCCGAAAGATCCCTCGTGGATATCCCTCATGATTCTATTTGCTTCAACGGTATCAACACAGCGAAGAAGGATAGAATCATGGTTTCTTTTGTAAAGCACGTTTCCATTTAAGAAAAACCCCATGGCGAGCCGTCGCAGGGTTCTCTTGTCATTTTCTGTGGCATTGTCAGGGTATTCTTGCCTCTGAATATACCTCTTGATATCGTGATACCAAGGTTTTCCATCCGATTGTTCTTCGACTACTTGGCAGTATGCGGGCTCATGACGCCTTTCTACCTCGATGAGGGGCACGTCATAGTCATTGTTTACTTTGAACATTGAAGCGAGAGTGGCCAAAGCGTCAGCCATCTGATTATCTTCCCGAGGAACATGATGGAAAGAAATCTCTTTGAAATCTCTGATCATTTCCATAATATGGGCGTGATAGGGGAGAAGCTTACTATCTCTGGTTTCCCACTCACCTTTCAACTGGTGGACGACTAAAGCAAAGTCTCCGTAGACTTCCAGTGTTCTTACTTTCATATCCAATGCCGCTTGGATCCCTAAGGAGCACGCCTCATATTCAGCGACATTGTTGGTACAATCAAAACATAGCTTGGCGCAGACAGGGATGAATTCTTTTTTTGGCGAAATCAAAATGGCCCCAATTCCGTGCCCTAAAGCATTAGAAGCTCCATCGAATCTTAAAATCCATTTGTCTTTGTTACCGCCTTCTTCTTCGTCGGACAATGCCAAAATATCCTCGTCTGGGAAGTCGAATGGTATTGGTTGGTAATCACTTACGGGTTGATGGGCTAGGTAGTCAGCCAAAGCGCTCCCTTTTATGGCTTTCTGAGTGACATATGTTATGTCGTACTCAGTTAGCAGCACTTGCCATCGAGCAATCCTTCCGGTCAGGGCTAGCTTCTCAAAGATGTACTTGATAGGATCCATCTTAGAGACTAGCCAGGTAGTGTGACTCAACATGTATTGCCTTAAACGCTTCGCAGCCCATGCTAACGCGCAACAAGTTCATTCTAATGCAGAGTATCGCATTTCGCAATCAGTGAACTTTTTGCTTAGGTAATATATGGCATGTTCTTTCTTTCCCGTTTCATCGTGCTGACCCAATACGCAGCCCATGGACTTATCCAGCACCGTCATGTATAAAATCAGTGGTCTCCCAGGGGTTTGTGGTACCAATATTGGTGGTTCTTTCAAGTACTGCTTAATCTTCTCAAAAGCCGTTTGGCAGTCCTCATTCCATTGCCCCGGTTGGTTCTTGCGGAGTAAATTGAAGATCGGCTCGTAGGTTGATGTCAATTGTGAGATAAATCGAGCGATGTAGTTTAATCTTCCCAAGAACCCCCTGACTTCTTTTTCTGTTCAAGGAGGTGGCATTTCTAGGATTGCCCTGACCTTGTCGGGATCCACTTCAATTCCTTTCTTGCTTACAATGAAACCCAACAGTTTGCCTGACCTTGCGCCAAACGTGCACTTAGCAGGATTCAATCTAAGCTTAAACCTTCTCAACCGCTCAAACAATTTCCTTAAGTCGCGGACATGATCTTCCGCGGTTCTGGATTTTGCAATGATATCATCCACATAGACCTCTATTTCCTTGTGCATCATATCGTGGAATAAAGTGACCATTGCTCTTTGATAAGTCGCCCCTGCGTTCTTCAAACCAAAGGACATTACTTTGTAACAGAAAGTACCCCACAATGTGATGAACGTGGTTTTTTCCATGTCTTCGGGCGCCATTTTAATCTGATTATACCCGGAGAAACCATCCATGAAAGAGAAGATGGAGTGTTAGGCTGTGTTATCGACCAACATGTCAATATGTGGAAGAGGAAAATCGTCCTTAGGGCTGGCCCTGTTTAGATCTCGATAGTCCACACACATCCGCACTTTTCCATCCTTTTTCGGGACCGGGACTATGTTGGCTACCCATTGTGGATATTTGGCTACGGCCAAGAAACCGGCTTCGAATTATTTTTTGACCTCTTCCTTGATCTTGAGAAGCATTTCCGGTTTCATTCTTCGTAGCTTTTGCTTAACTGGTGGACACTCTGGTTTCAGAGGTAATCTATGTTCCACTATGCTGTTATCCAACCCTGGCATATCTTGATATGACCAAGCGAACACATCCCGAAATTCCCGAAGCAGTTCAATCAATTCATCTCGCTGGTTTTTACTCAGGCAGGTGCATATCTTGATCATTTTATCTTCTCCTTCACCTCCAAGGTTGATGATTTGAATTTCCTCCTGATGTGTGCGGATCTCCTTATCCTCTTGTTCCAACAATCTCGTCAATTCAAATGAGGGTCCAAAGTCTTCCTCACTTTCCTCGTAGACGTAATCATTTGGATAAACAGGGTCATGAAATAAATCCAGGTTTTCGTCATTCTCAGGGAAATCATTTTTGGATCTGCATTCGGGTTATATTATAAAGTGAAAAGAGAACAAACAAGTGAAAGGTTTGAGAAAAATAGAGTGCACAAAGATGAGGTGATGGGAAATAAAATGTGTTCATTGGTTTTCAAAAATAAAATAAACAAGTTCTGCCCTTGTTACAAAATAGGTCCCGGAGCCTTGGGCATAGCAAGGGGACCACCAAATTATGAAATACAGTGATTACTCTGATAGAACGTTAATGATTGTAGGGAACTCCATGACTTCCCAATTGCTCAGCTCTTGATCTAGATGGCAAGCATATACCAGCTCCACATTGAGGTCAGGCTCATTCTCCACCATGGCAACTTGATCCGGATATATCACTCCGGTGCTCTTAAAGCTCTGATAGAGATCGCAGATAGGGATTCTCGCAGTGTTGATCTCTTGACCAGTAAGGCGAGAAACTCTCCTCCCCTTCTTTTCCTCTTCAACCCTTTTCTTATCCGTCACAGTGGGCTTATATCCCAAACCATATCTGTTTTTATTTTCTAGGAGACTCACCTCCTTTTCCGGGTTGGTACCCTTTCCGCAACATGTTCAGCGTCACCATTAGAGGTACGTTGGGGAAAGACATCTTTACAACGCTTGTTGCATTGGCAATTTCCAAGGCTTGGAAGGATGTTTCGAGGGCTTCCTTGGCGGCCTCGATGTATGGAGTGGATATGGGTTTGCTGACCAAAAGGTCCTCCTCACCAGAAACAGTCACCAACTTGTTGTCGATGATGAATTTTAGTCTTTGATGCAGTGTGGAGGGAACCACCCCCGTCGAATGGATCCATGGTCGCCCTAATAAACAGCTGTAGGCGGGCACGATATCCATCACTTGGAAGAGTACTTGGAAAGTACAGGGTCCGACTTGTATAGGCAATTCGATTTCTCCAATGACTTCCCTACGTGTCCCATCAAAAGCCCGCACAACCATAAAGCTAGGTCTCATGTATGTTCCATCGAAAGGCAATTTTGCCAACGTGGATTTCGGCATGACATTCAGAGAAGACCCATTATCCACAAGTACTTTTGCCAGGATATAATCCTGACATTTCACAGAAATATGGAGGGCTTTGTTGTGCCCTCTTCCTTCAATAGGTACTTCCTCATCTGTGAAGGTCAAGTAATTGTTGGCAATGATATGCCCCACTATGCCCCCGAAGTGTTCGACGGGTAAATCATGCTTCACGTGTGCCTTGCTCAAAACCTTCATCAACGTGTTTCGATGTGGTTCGGAACTCATTAGCAAAGACAACAAGGAAATTTTTGCAGGGGTGTAGTTCAATTGGTCCAACACCTGGTAGTCACTATGGCGAATAAACTTCAGAAATTCCTGGGCTTCCTCTTCAGTCATAGCCCCCTTTGTTTCGCCAGAGGCTACTCTTTCCCAGTTTTTCCTTCTCCGGTAGTCTTGCCTTATTTGGGCTCAGGTGGTGTATATATCCTTCCACTCCGTGTCATTCTTCCCACTCCGGTTATATTTGTAATAGAGGAGGATGGCATGGAGTTGATCGCTTCGGGATTGGTGACGACCACATCTGTATTGTACCTCCATGGCACAGCGTGGGAACTCTGGAAGGGGAAAGGGGTTGGTGCCTTTACCGTGAAGAGAGTCTTGGCAGGAACCGAAGCCGCTGGCGTATCTTTGTTATAGTATACAACCAGGGGTTTCGAAACTCGTGCCTTGCCATGTCCTTGTACCATATTTATTTGTCCTTCACGGTGCCTGCAGACCTCTATGACTCGAGCATTCATGAGTCTTTGAAGGGTTTCCTGGAAGCCCCTTCGCTTTGCGGACTGGAGGTCATTATACTCTTCATCCCATGACCCTTCTATTAATCCCACCTTCAGCATATGGGAGTGTATGATTTCCAAATGCATTTGGATGTCCTCTACTTTGGAAATGCATTCTTCATCCCCTTCTATGGCATTGACATCTGGTCCTTTATGATTTGGAAGGGGATTGGTTGTCACACTTGGGCTCCCTTCTTTAAAGCTTATCCAGTCGGCCCGGATTAGGTCCCTTACCTTAAACTTCAGTGCCAGGCAATTCTCAGTAAAATGTCCCAGTGCACCAGCGTGGTAATCACACCGTGCATTTGGGTCGTACCCTCTAGGATATGGCGGATGAAGTGGCTTTAGAGGGCATGGCACTACCATCGTGTTTTTGATGAGGTAAGGGAGAAGCTCTGTGTAAGAGATGGGAATCAGATCAAATTGCGGTGGGGCACGGTCATTGTTTTGCCTTCTCTGATTTGGATTTGGTGGGTTCATTTGTGGCTGTTGGTACGGTGCTTGTGGTGGTTGATATGGTGCCTGTAGTGGTGCAGGCGGTCGCATGACAGGTGGGCGGAAATGTGGTGTATGTGGTGTTTGAATGGCAGCCACATATGGATGTGGTGTATTCTGATAGGTTGATGGAAAGGCGACCGGGGTGGGTGGCCTCGGCTGGTTTCTTCTCTGATTATGGGAGATTAGATTAGTCTCTCCCTCTCTTCTCTTTCCTTCCCCATGGGAG
Organism: Clitoria ternatea; assembly: GCA_037962975.1. Lineage (NCBI taxonomy): Eukaryota > Viridiplantae > Streptophyta > Magnoliopsida > Fabales > Fabaceae > Clitoria > Clitoria ternatea. The sequence continues at coordinate 149,955,883 of CM075670.1, forward strand.
GGTGTTTTTGCTGCATTAACCCCAGCTGGACCTCGGGCGGTCTTCCCTGTCCGGAGGCCATTCTCTATTCTTTCTCCGATAGTGACAATATCAGAGAAGTGGGATGAAATACTTCCAATCATCTTGTCATAGAATGGCGATTGGAGTGTGTCAATAAATGTCGAGATCACCTCTTTCTCAGACAGAGGTGGGTCAACTTGCGCTACTACTTCACGCCACTGTTGGGCGTATTCTTTGAATGTCTCATTGTCTTTCTTGGACATGTTCTGCAATTGTACTCTATCTGGCGCCATGTCCAAATTGTACTTATACCGTTGCATGAAAGCATCTGCCAGATCCTCCCAACAGCGTATACGAGATCGTTCAAGATGGTTGTACCAGGTCAGAGGCGCTCCAGCCAAACTATCTTGAAAACAATGGATGAGTAGAGAGTCGTTGGAGGCATGCGAAGCCATCTTCCGGCAGTACATGGTAAGATGGTTTTTCGGACATGTCAGCCCCCGATACTTATCAAATTCAGGCGTTTTGAATTTGGGAGGAATAACAACGTCGGGAATTAGACAGAGATGTGCAGCACTGCCTAATCCAAATCGATTCATTCCATCCATTTCCCTTAAACGCCTTTCCAAGAACTCTAATCTTCCTTCCTGGGTAGCAGCAGTGGCAGTACTTGGACCTGTGACGACATAGTGACTAGCACTCTTGACTGGTCGGTCGACATGTATCGGGCTCTCATTCGGAATCAAGGCTTGGTGTCCAGCTGTGGCTTGGGCAGCTTGTGGTTGTTCAGCCTGTGTATGGACCAGAATCGTTTGAGGATTCTGAACAGGTGGGATGTTTGGTTGAGCCACGTGAAGGATTGTTTCCTGATAATCTGGCTCCTCTTGGAGTGGCGGGAAATAGCCCGGGGGTAACCCATACTGTGGGAAGGGTATGACATTCCCTTCTTTATCAACAAAAGTGTGTTGTTGAACAATGGCAGGGTTCGACTTACCAAGGCGAACGGTAACAGTAGGCCCCGCAGGGTTTGAGCTCGGTCCTCCAGTATGACCTTACGCGTGTTGGGGAATGGGAGATTGTTGCCTAGCATTTTCAACTTCCGCTAAAGAATCCCTTTCTGTGATTCTCCTTTCGAACATCTTGGCCATTTCAGCCATTTGTTCCTTCAACTGATTAACCTCAGCTCGCAAATTCTCATTTTCTTGTTCTATATCGGCCATGAGTTTCTTTCTGAGCCTGGTCGCGTAGGGATGCTTACCCGTAGTGTCTAAAGAATCACGACAAACGGTTAGAAAAATAAAGAGAACAGTTAAAGAAGATAAAAGAAAAATAAATGGGCATACGCGGGATACAATTCCGAATTTGACACGTATTCTTCAACCTTTCCCCAGAACGTCGCGTTCAAAAGTACTCGGTATAACAGTATATTGGAAATTAACATGAGACAACTTGCGGAGATGAAAAGAGCTTCATTATTTTATTCTTCCAAACGATAAAATATTGCTAGAAAGATTCAGATTACAACACTTTAGCCACTCCTGGCTCGGGCAATCATGGCCCTCATTTTACAAAGTCTTTCCTGGCAATAGCTCAGAAATGATGATATCTCTTTGGGAGTGGACAGGGGATTGACCATGCCTTCGGCTTGCTCCAACATCGAGGGAAAATCTTCCAGGACTCCATTGGCTAGGTAAGCCAATTTAGCGAAACGATCCATCCATGAATGAATGATTTCGTCCAGATGACGATAAGGTATCTGTCCTTCCACTGGCATCCCCAATATTTGTTCAAACTCTTCTATGGAGGGTGCCAGTTGAAAGTCTTGAAAAGTAAAACAGCGGAGAGGTGGGTCATAGAATTGAGCCAGAGCTGTGATGGCTTCTGTTTGGACGTCTACCTCCAAAAGTTTTAGGATCTTCCCATACCTCCTTGCGAAAGTCATCTTTTGTGTCAGGCTCAGTTTCTTCCCTAGTACTTGTAGACTATCAGTATCGATCTTTCTAGCCTTGAGGTGCAATAACTTCTTCAATTCAGTCACCCCTATATCATAATTACTGTGTCCCATGTTAATTTCCATACTGTCTTAGAAATACCAACAAATTCGGAATCGTCCCCTGCGAACATCAAGACAAAGAATGGAATCAGTTATTATCAAGTCCTAAAGATCAATGTTCCTCCCAGGGATTCGATACAAGTTAAAAAATGGGGGGAACATGGATTTCTAAAACTCATGCGAGCTCAAAAGTCGTAGGTTCTCCCAATCGTCATTGCCACTTCAACCCGAGGGAAATGAAGTATAATTTTTTTTATGGATTTTTCCTTTGACGATTAGGAGAACCTATGACTTCAGACTCAAAGATACATGACAAAAAAAGAGAGGATCATCCATTCACCCGAAGAATACTTGTGTGTTCCAAAGATTTTCCAAGACTAAGCGAATCTTTGGATGATAGATAATCCCTTTTTAATAACAGGAAAGTGAAAATGACATAAGGTAAAGTAAAGTTTGCCCTTTCATGGCCTAAGTCAGGTTTTGTTGAAGGTTTTCTCTGGACCCTAGGGCTTGTCTAAAAGTGACTCTCCACATCGGGTGGCTTATACTAGACTTCTAGAAGGTCACTAGAGCCAAGATCCTACCCATGACAGGGACGCAACAGTGGGGAACCACTAGGTGCGTATGTCACAAGAGGTCGAACTCTAGTTGGGGTTCTCACGATCACCGGATAGGAAGTACATCCTATATGATTCTGTATACCAACCCCTCCTAACTTAAGTTTCATTTGGGGCCCGGGTATAGGGCGCTACTCATAAGTGTGTGCGAGTAATTTATGAGTGTAGTGTGTGAAAGGGCATTCAATACCTTTTACCTTACCTCATTCTGCACAAAGAACAAACACAGAACAAATATACAAAGTCGTCTACCCTAGGGTTCAATGATTTCAGAAAAGTAACATGGTCCTCTACCCTAGGGTTCAACAAACATGTAAAACATAGACAACGAAACAAATAACAAGATACAATCAAAACAAGAAAAACATTTACAACAATCGACAGAAAATAAAACAAGGGGAAGAAATCCGAGATAAACAAAGGCTATAAAAAAAACGCGCTTTCAACCAAACTGGCCTGACTCTCTTAAGTGTCCCCAGCGGAGTCGCCATCTGTCGCAACCTGGATCGCGACGGCGCGGCGAGAAAGAGAGAAGGTGTGGGATGAAACAGGGAGTCGCCACCAACGTTTTTATCCATAGGAAAAACATTGGAAAAAAAAACTAAGTTCAGTAAAGCACTGGTTAAAAATTGAGATTCAAGTTCGGGAGTCGGTTACGAGTAGGGAAGGTATTAGCACCCTACATCGCCTGTCAAAAACAGTACCAAGATTGAAAATGCGCAACATAAATAGCCTTACAAAAGATGGTTTATTTCTTCCCTTTTATTGTTGTATTTTTTATTTAAAAATGACAGAATGAAGTGAGAGAACTGTACAAACATAGAATGTCAAAGCGAGGTCAATGGGACGTTTCATCCGAATTAAACTCGACTTCGATATGAGACAGAGAGGGGAAGAGAATGCTAATAAGGCGTCATGCCTAAATTAGACATTCTCGAATAAAAAAAAAGGGATAGGAAAGAGATAAGTGGGACGTTTCGTCCTAAGTATCCCTTCCCTATGAATTATGGCGAGGCTTGAGCAAAAACTAGGGGGAAATCAACAAGACGTCACGTCTAAATTGATTTTCACGGAAGCGACCAAAAAAAAAGAACATTTATGAAAGAAACATGAAAGTGAGGAAATAAATCAATAAAAAGAAATAAGAAAGATGGGCCCGACAGGAGTTGAGGTCCTGCTCCTACGTATTCTTGAATTATCAAGAAATCAGGGTTACGTAGTTCTGAGTGTTGTTCTTTTAGGAAAAGACTTGGGAAATAATGATGGATGTCATTGAGACGGGGAACTCATACAAGGCGAAGTTCTTCACACGTGTACGAATCCTAAAGAGGTTGTGTAGACGGGAATGCTCCCGTACGACACTGTTTAAAAATGATTTGTTTCCTTTTTTATTTATTTTTATTTAGATTTGAAAGAAAACATAGGAAGCATTTATTTCCCTTTATTATATTTTACTATGAAGCGAAAGGGGAAGGTAGCAGAAGCTACAAAAGAGAAAGGGAAACAGTAAGTTCAGAAAACAGAGGGAAAAATGAGTGAAAACCGAGTGGGAGAGGGGAAAACCGAGTGAAAATGGAAAAACTGAGTGGAAATGGAAGAAACCGAGTGGAAATGGAAGAAACCGAGTAAAAAAATGAAATACCGAGTGATAAAGCAGAAAACCGAGTGAAGACGAGGAAAACCGAGTAAAAATAGTAAAACCGAGTGGAAATAGGAAAATACCGAGTGAGAAGTGATTACCGAGTGAGACTGAGTGAGAAGAGAGACGGTGTTGGAGTTGAGAGGAGTGAGGAGGTCAGATTTGGTGGATTTGAGGGGGATGTTGGACGGTGTGTAAGAGGAGGTCGGTTTAGGTGAGGAGAAGGATGAGTGGGGGCTGTTGGAAAAGGTGAGAGGAGGGTGCTGGAGGGTATTTGGTGGCTGGGAGGAAGTGCTGGACGGTGTGTGAGAGGAGGTCAGTTTGGTGGGCTTGAAGGGGAGGCTGGACGGTTGGAAAGGGTGAGAGGATGAGGAGTTAATGGAGGGGCTGCGCAGTGTGAAAAAGAGAGAGAGGGTGAGGATGTTGGGTGCTGTGAGGGGCTGCGCAGTGTGGGAGATAGAGAGAGCGGAGGATTTGACAGAGTTTTCCCTTAATGAATTCTGTCCTCTCTTGGTGCTTCAACTCCTGCCTATTTATAGGCTTGTTTTAGTGGAAGGCCAGCTCAGGCTTCCACTCAGAGTGGAAAACCAACTCACACTTCCATTCAGAGTGAAGTGGGGGACAACGGCTGGGTGGGAATTTTTAATTCCCTCCACTTCCGCCCCTGTCTGCCACCCCCAGGATTCCTGGATCCACTTGGGTGGTGGAATCCAAGTCAGCACGGGCGAACAGGGGGGCCTGGCGGAAATCCGAGAGATAGTGATGGAAATCCGAGTGAAAATGAGAAAACCGAGTGAAACTGGGGAAATCCGAGTGAGAATGTTGGAAATCCGAGTGTAAATGACTCGGATCACCCTCTCAGTCAACATTCATCCACATTGCATCTCAATTTTGAGTGGGAAAAGGGGTCGGTCTTCACTTTGCCTCCTAAATCTGAGTGGAAAAGGCCCCTTTTATGCTAAAGACCTAATGAAATCATGTTGGTGTTGTGCAATTGGATTGAGTGGGCAATTAAAGAAACTCCGATTGGAACATTCAGTCAGAACCGAGTGAAAACTAACTCGGATTCCCATTCTCGCTTGAGCGTAACAAGAATCGCTTGGGCGAAAGACTTGAAGAGCACTCGGAAATGATCGAAGGATTACTCGGAATTGGGTAGAAAGTGACTCGGAATTGAGTGAAAAGTGGGTCACTCGGTACTGACTGAAAATTGGCTCTTACTTCACCTCCTCTCCACAATCTGAGTGACCAATGACTCGGAACCGACTGAAATATGTGAAGTGTGACTTGGAATTGGCTAAAGGATGACTCGGAGATGAGTGAAAGATGACTCGGGAACGGGTAAAAAGTGGCTCGGTGATGGTTTGAAGTATGGTTTGAAATTGGTGGAAATGGGGGCTCGGAATTGATTGGCCAAAAGGGGCTCGGGAAAGGTTTGAAGAGGGCTGACTGACTGAAGTGTCACTCGGAAACCGATTTGAAAATTGGCTCAGGAGTGGGTGAGAAAAGAATGACACGAAACTGACTGAAATGGCTCGGAAATTGAGTGAAATTACTCATTCGGTGTTGACTGGAAATACTTCACTCAGTTCTGACTGAAGAAGCAACTCTCGGTTCTGATTGAAGAGGCAACACTCGGAATTCTTTTCAGTCGGATGTATTTTGCTCGGATCTCATCTCTTCGTGAAGCATTCACTCGGAATTTCTTTCAAAAGTGACATTTTCACTCGGAATTTATTGCTTGAAGGATTTACTCGGAACTGTCCTTGGGAACTTTTAATCAGAATGGAACTTGGACATTTTCACTCGGAACCTTCCTTCTTGCACTCGGAAATTGGAATTTTGGTCATTTTCACTCGGAATTTCTTTTTCTCACTCAGAATTGGAAATTTGAATTTCTTCACTCGGAATGTGCCTATTTTCCACTCAAAAATTGAAATCTGAATATTTTCACTCGGAAATAGGCTTCTTCTCACTCAGAATTGGAAATTTGAATTTCTTCACTCGGAAATAGGCTTCTTCTCACTCAGAATTGGAAATTTGAATTTTCAATTCGGATTTCTCTCCAATTGAGTGATACTCACTCGGATTTACTTCAATCAGCAATCCTTTCACTCAGAAAATAGCTTTGGGCAGCATCTATTCAAGGTCAGTCCCTTTTTCCACTCGGATTGGTTGCAGTAGGGGATTTTCCGCTCGGATTTTCCTCTAACAGGGTCATTTTCATTCGAAATGGCTCCCTTTCCACTCAGAATTTGGAAGCTTGGGTATTTTCAGTGGGAATCAGCCTTTACACTTCAACCAAAGGGCTGTCAATCAATGTTTCCCCTTCGGACGTGCTTACTCGGATGTTGGGATTGTTTCACTCGGAATGGCTCTGACAGGGAGTCATTCCACTCCTATTCACCTTCATCAGTGAAGCATTTCACTCGGATTTTCTTCCTATAGGTCATACTCCACTCGGATTTGCTTTAATCAGAGTCATCTTGCTCGGATTTTCTCTAACAGGAGCACATTCCACTCGGATTTGATCCCTTCTGAGTAATTTCAGTCGGATTTGATCCGTTCTGAGTATTTTCACTCAGACTTACTAGTTTTTTGGGCCATTCCACTCGGATTTTTGTTCAATAGGGCTATATTTCACTCCTAAATGCTTCAATCAGAGTCATTTTACTCGGATTTGACCATTTTTTGAGTTATTCCAATCGGATTTGCCTCCACCAGGGTTGTATTTCACTTGGAAAAGCTTCATTCTGAGTTATTTCGCTCGGTTCTGATTATTTTGAAGCCATTCTACTCGAATTTGACCATTCTGAATTAGAATTCAGTATAAAAAAGATTCATTCCACTTGGACCGGATCAAAAGAGGTGTTCACAAACACTATTTAAAAACTTTTTCTAATTTGTTTTTGGCCCTATTTATTCTTGAAATTTCACTTTCACTTTACTTTTAAAAACAATCAAAATTCTTCTTTTCTTTATTTTTTTTTAAATTTTTTCTCGAGCACCTTCCATAACCTACAAAACAGTAACAAACACTAACTAGTGAAGAACAAATGAAGAATACTTTGTGAATTTTACGTTGAAAAATTTAAAATGATGTTTATAACTTTTGATCCAAGGACAAATAAACATTTATCACCTTAGGACAACTCTTTACAAATTTAATTACTTACAAATCTAGTACAAGGATAACACATTTTGCAATTACAACAACTTAACACAATCAACCTATTGGTGCATCTTCTTAAAATGGACAAGTGAAAAAGGCAAATGATGAATATATGAACAAGATAAAAAAAAACATACGAATAATTATGCAAAATTAATGCAATCATGTAGAATACATAAAAATTGAGAAGAAATTTCACAAGGGAACATAAATCAACAAAGGAATGTAACTATCACTAGAATGGATTAAAGTATTGAATTAGCCAAGAAAACATCATCAACATGAATAAAATTCCAGAACCAATATCAAAACAAAAATTACACATAAACTTGAGATTAACGCAAGATTTTAATAGATCAACACACTAGGAAGAAAACCTAAATAATGAAAAACAAAAAAATATATAAGAATGCATTGAATCAAAAACATGATGTACATGAAATAAGAAGTAGCGCCAAACATAAATGAGAGAAATTTGAAATTCAAGACAATCTAAACACAACAAAATCTAAATTTATTGATTAAATAATTCATAACAACAAGAACAACAACAGTGAAGTATCAAATTCAAGATCAAATATCCCACCCATGATATATTGGGCCTTCATAGCTTTTGCCATTGGAATTAGGTCTTCTAGTCCATCATTAACATGCTCCATAGTGTCATCTTAAGTGTTATTTACTATTATTGAATATGGTGTCCATTTTCTTTTCAAATCAGTATTTTTGTTTAATGACAATTGATATGTGTCAACAACAATGATTTATCGGGAATAGGACTAGATAGTTGGTTTATAACATGTTAGCCATATAGCCCTCTAGATTTCGATTCTTGTTTCCATAATTTTTATCAACACAAATTAAATTTAATATTAAAGTAGGATATAACAATGCAATATTGCTCGTGTTTCAAGCAAAAAAAAGAAACTATTATGTATGAGAACCTATGTATGTTGTTTATACTCAAATACCTTATCATATAAGTTAGTAGGAAAAGCAAAATCGTTTACATTGTTATAATTAGCTAAATAAACAATACTAATAATTTTCACTCAACTTTATCTAACTTCCTTTCCTTTGATTAATGTATATGTTGAATGTTTTTCTCTCACTCTTTATCTTAAAAATATTACAATTATGTCTTTTGATACTTACTAGATAAATTATCCTTCAATTGAGATCCAAGGAATAAAAATGTATTGTTTTATCTTACCAATGAATAAATTACTAGTATTGTCAACTATAGATCAAGAATAAATTGAGTTAAGTCAAGAACCACTTGTGTTTTCCATAAGGGAATTGATTTTGATATAAACTTTTAAGGCATAGAGATAAGAATGTTAAGATTTTAGTTACATATTGTGTAACTCAAAATTAAAAGAAGTCACACCAGATGTCCTTTCCAATGATGAACAAATGAAGGAACAAAAAGATTGTATAATATACATCATGTTAATGCTTTTTTATAATAAAAAGATTTCTTTTCTAATTATATATATATTGGAATCCATTTTGTTTGTGAGTAAGAAATATTTAGGCTAGTGGTGACAATTTTAAAGATAATGTCTCACACATCTAGCCCTGACTATGAAAAATCACTTACCGTACTTGATAACATTTTAAAAATTTAATTAAGCTTTGTCATGCTAGACCTTGAGTGTGATGACCTAATTATTGAAATGTTTCAGCATTTTTTTTGAGATTTATGGTTTAACCTTGACAATATGTCTTTTATTTGTCTTCATATTCCAAACTTACTAGGATCAAATTTCTTCTAGGTAAGTTTGGAATATGAAGAAACATGTAGAAGACATATAGTCAAGCTTTAACCTTATAAATGTAAAAAAATTTTTAAACATTCCAAAAATTAGGTCATCATACTCAAGGTTTAGCTTGATAAAGCTTAGTATGATCTCTAAGACATTTTTAAGTATGGAAGTACTTTTTCAAATCAATGGTGGCTAGACGTGTGAGAGAATTCCTCGAAAGCTATCCCCACTTGCTCAAATATTTCCTATTCAAAACAAAATGGAATGTTATATATGTATAATCTGAAAAAATTATGATTATAAAAAAGCATTAACATGATATATAATATACAATATTTTAGTACATTCATTTGTTCATCATCATAAGGGACATTTAGTGTAATGAATTTTTAAGTTTAGTTATATAATATGTTACTAAAATCTTAACATCCTCATCTTTATACCTTAAAAGTTCATATGAAATCAATGCCTTAATGGAAGGTATAAGTGATTCTTGAATTAACACAATTGATTCCCTCTCCATGTTAGCCAAGGCCTCGATACTCAAGAGTGGGGTGAATTGAGTATTTCTAATTTTTGTGCGGAATCCCTTTCGAAATAGTTCTTAGTACACAAATGATGCAATATAAAAGATGTAATAATTATGAAGCACATATCATACTAAAATATTTTGAGTTGAAGGTACAATATTCGAGAATTGATTTTGATATACAAGGCAAGTTATTAGTTTAGGCAATTCTTCAAATTCTTGGCATGCAATAATTAATTCCAATATAAATTTAACTTAAACAATTTCTAACAAATTAATTATGCATAAATAATTTACCAGGTTAATAACAATATTATTCAACTCACTTATGTAATAATTAAATCCAACAAGATTTAAGTCAATTAATTCAAGGATTTAATTTAAGCAATTTTAACATACCAATTAGTTATAAATATTTTAGCATGCAATTTAAATTCACAATAATAAGGAGTTTAAGGGAAGAGAGAATTTACAAACCGATATAACGAGTTCCACCACCCCGGTGTACATCTCGCCTTCAAGCAACCCACTTGAAGGATTTCCACTATTGAGAATTTGAGATTACAAGCTTTGAGCAATTGTCTCCTAGTGTCCCCCACTCAAGAACCCAATTCTCACAAGCAACGGGCAGCCCACCTAATCTCACATCAATAACCCAAAGGTTGAACCTCAACCTTTGTGACCACTCAACCTAGAGAGAATACCTTGGTGTTTTTGGAGTTTGGTTTAAAAGATTTTTCTCTCTCTCACTAGAGTAGATATACAACTTGAAGCTCTCACAAAATAATGATAACTCTCACAGAGAGGATATACAAATTTAGCTCACTCAAAAATAATTTTCCCTCTTACTAACTCTCAAATAACTCTTAAAAGAGATTATGCAAATTATGAAACAAAAGAGAGAATATTGCCAAGGAAGAAGAGGAAAGCAGAGAAATGCGTTTTGCTTGAATGGTACATTTTGATCGTTCTTCTCAGCTTCCTATTTATAGCCTTTAATGAGCAAGGCGTTGGCAATTGAATATTGTTTCTTGAGCATGGTGCCATTGCATAATGAATTACAAGTTGCATTGTGGAGCATGGCTTTGTAATTTAAAACTCCTTCGATGACATGGAGCAGCATGGTTCTTCAATTAAGAAATTGGTAGTGCGATGCAAGCTGTTTCCACTTCGAAGCTCTGAGGATTTCAAATTTAAAATTTAAATTTGAACTGAATGAATAGATTTATTTCCCAAATGAATAGATTCATTCAGTGTATTTGCGCATCAGAATTGAAATGAATAGATTCGAAATGCAAATGAATAGATTCATGCGTTATTTTTGACACTTCCAGACCCAATGAATCGATTCAGCGCATAAATCTTCATCATCAAGAACGTGTGAATCAATTCCCTTTTTGTTTGAATTGATTCCTGTCTTTTAAACTTGATTCCCTGGGCCAATCACAACATTTGAATCGATTCCTTTTTAGGAGTGAATCGATTCATGCGTTTTGAATCACAAGTTCCATCCCTGTTAACGTGTGAATCGATTCTTCTATAGCATGAATCGATTGATGCATTTTGAAATGCATTCCTGGGCCTGTTTCATCATGTGAATCGATTCATGTGGCCTTGTGTTGCTTCATGAATCGATTCATGCACATGTTGCATGAATTTTATGCTTTGTGTTATCCCTTTTTGATATTTGATCAATCATGGTTCCATTCCTTTGGTTCTTTGGCACTTTAATAATTATATTTCACCTGTTTTAAACCTTTACAACTACCTTGACTCATTTCTTTAGAGTTCATCAATTTTCCATTCATCAATTATAATTAATCGCTTGACAACATTTTTATTTGTTGTGTCATTATCAAAACCTACATCAACATATAAATACATTCTCCCCCTTTTTGATGATGACAATAAATGTTCATCTCGTGGGGTATTAGTTTCATAACAATTTAAATTCATGGCATAAACAACTCCCCCTAACACATATAATTGGATACTACTTGTTATACATATGTCATACATATAACCGATACCAATTGTTAAAAGATCATAATGTATCATACAAGATAATATCTCCCCCTTAATCATGCAATAGATACCACAAAATAGTTCATCCAATTTTTAGAGCATCGTGGTAGTGTAAGCAAGCATAGTAAGCATAATAATATTTTCTCTTTTGAACAACATGCTATTTTATCAAATTCTTTCATATTCTTCTCTTTTCTAATGGCAACATGATATCTCTCCCCCTTTATATCTCTCCCCCTTTGGCATCATCAAAATAAAACAATAATTATAGTAATTTTCCCTTTTTGGCATAAATGACATTTTATTCTTTTTACTAATCCTTTCACTAATCTCTCCCCCTTTGGCATCATCAAAAAGATCATCCTTAGTTATAATCTATGCCATCAACATATAAACTCATTTATTCGAATAAGAGAGATTTAGAGCGAGTATTTCATAAGAGATAGTAGAATTTCAAATCAAAGCTCAAAACATGATCAAGTATCAACCACATGTTAATACAATTGCATACCACATGTTAATATCTAGAGTCAATAATCAACCACATAATTCATTCATCAAGTAAGTAGAAAGTTGATTGCTAACTCATTTTCAATCATGTAGTTAATATCACAAGTATGGTAAGCGTCACATGATTCTTTTCAATTGATCCCATATATGGTTTTAAATAAGCACATAATTTTCTCCTTTTTGGCATTATCAAATGCACAAGAATATTTTTCTAAGTAAGCATATAGGAGAGTAGAAACAAAATTATAAGCATAAGTGCCATAATCATAGTCAAGGATATTGATTCATGTGTATGCTCCCCCTTACTACTATAATTGATATCACTTGTAAAAACTATACCACTTATTAACGTGTGAAACCAATTATACTAATTTGATCAAGTCTGATACTAGTTGTAGGTCAATTTAATCAAGTATTATACCAAATGTTATTAACACATGTAGTTGGATACCAATTGTTAAGCTAATTGATACAATTGTTAATCTAATTGATACCAAGTGTTCATGTTAGCCTATTTAAACAAGTTTGATACCATTTGTTTGTTTCTTAAGCACATGATCTCCTTCTTTTAATAGATACCACTTATTTAAATAACAGATATCACAATATGAATAGATGCCATTCAAAAATTAGATACAACTTGCATATAACAGTCCAAATATTGCTTAATGCATTTCTAGGCATCAAGGCAGTAACATGGAAGATTTTTCAACAATTTCACTTATGTCTAACTATCAGAGCAACAGTGGAATGATTAACACAGTTTGTTGGCTTACTCATGCATTTGTATTAAAACATATGCCAATATATCTATATTCTTTTTCACACGACCCTTTTATCTCAAATATTCTTTTCTTAACTTGTGCCTATGATGTCATAAATAGGTCTAGTCAAGCATTTACCTAGGGCACATAAAGCATGTGATTGTATAAGAGAATACATTTGGTATAAATCATTTACAGTACTTAAGGATAAGTCATAGAATCATATCATTATCATAGTACGGCTGTAAATGTGTAATGCAAGTCATGCACTCATTGTAATCAATTTGCCATAACATATATATCATACCACTTGTTATTTTGATGCTATGTATGATACCACTTGATGGATTTGCCAATTTAAGCTTTTGATATCAATTTATTAATATTTAAGCATTTTAGCATTCAGCATACATCATTCTTGATTCAATTGTTCAATAATTCTTTTCAAACTTAATGATGCATATTTTCAAATTTCTTTTCACAGTCAAGATCATGCATCACCAAACATACAACGCAGATAAGAATTATTATGTCAATCAAGATAGATACCAATTGCTTAAGCATGGTGTATCAAGGAATATCATATCATGCATTATCAGTTAACATGTCATGTATTGTTTCTTAGTATTTCATGCATTGACATATATCATGCATTGTCACTTAACATATTCTCTTGTTCATGCCTATGGTATTATGAAGTTAAAGTCTAGGCAATCACTTGTTATAACACACATAGAGCATACCTACTTTCTTTTAGGCATTATCAAAAACAACATATAATTGCATAGAAACATTTTGCTTAAGATAGTTCTAACTTGTAAAGATTTGTCATAATCAACTTGTCATAACAATTTCTTGATATGAAGTTCAATGCCACTTGTTATGAAAAGATACTTACTTGTTAGGAAAATGACATACCACTTGTTAAAACAAATTATGCATAAATTATCAAAGCATAGATACTATTTGTACACACAATATATGTATTTATTATCAAAGCATAGTGGCAAGTATATAATCCAGATTATGTCCTTATGATTTCTCCCTCTCACTAATTCAATTGATACCGTTTTGTTAAAGGAAGATGCTTGTTATTTAGATACCACTAGTTAAACAAAATATCTCTTGTTCAATGATCGATAAATCATCAAGAGTTCATATTTAATAAAAATTCATGCATTATCAAGAATTCATTCATACATCATTAAGAGTTCATGCATCATTAAGACTTTGAATCTAAGCATCAAGATTTAACATTTTAGTATTTTGATGTTTTAATCCTTCCTAACACACATGGATAGACACATCTTAAGTTTTTCATAGAATTAAACAAACAAATGAAGGGACTTTCATTAGTCAAACAAAATATTGCAAAGAACTACTCAAAAGGTTCGAAATGGATAAGGCAAACAAAATAGCTACACCCATGAGTACATCTTGCTACTTAGACAAAGATGAGAAGGGTAAGGACGTTGAAATAACTAAATACCGAGGTATGATAGGCTCTTTACTTTACTTAATAGCTAGTAGACCCGACATTATGTTTGTTGTATGCATGTGTGCTAGATATCAAGTATGTCCTAAAGAATCACATCTCATTGTCGTAAAAAGAATTTTGAAATTTAAATTTGAACTGAATGAATAGATTCATTTCCCAAATGAATAGATTCATTTAGTGTATTTACGCATTAGAATTGAAATGAATAGATTCAAAATGCAAATGAATAGATTCATGCGTTATTTTTGACACTTCTAGACCCAATGAATCGATTCAGTGCGTAAATCTTCATCATCAAGAACATGTGAATCGATTCCCTTTTTGTTTGAATCGATTCTTGTCTTTTAATCTTGATTCCCTGGGCCAATCACAACATTTGAATCCATTTTTTTAGGAGTGAATCGATTCATGCGTTTTGAATCACAAGTTCCAGCCCTGTTAACGTGTGAATCGATTCTTCTATGGCATGAATTGAGTCATGCGTTTTGAAATGCATTCCTGGGCCTATTTCATTGTGTGAATCGATTCATGTGGCCTTGTGTTGCTTCATGAATCGATTCATGCACCTGTTGCATGAATTTTATGCTTTGTGTTATCCCTTTTGATATTTGATCAATCATGGTTCCATTCCTTTAGTTCTTTGGCACTTTGATGATTATATTTCACCTATTTTAAACCTTTACAACTGCCTTGACTCATTTCTTTGGAGTTCATCAATTTTCCATTCATCAATTATAATTAATTGCTTGACAACATCTTCATTTGTTGTGTCATTATCAAAACCTACATCAATATATAAATACACTCCATAGTTGACAATACTAGTAATTATTTCTTAGTAAAACGAATACATTTTTATTCCTTGCATCTTAATTGAAAGATAATTTATCTAATAGGTATCAAAATACATAATCTTAATTATATATAAAAGATAGTTCCTAAAATCCACATTGATAATGGAATTTAACAGGTTTCACCCTCTGGTGAATCCTGTTTTCCCGCCCAAAACTCCTCTTCATATATTCAGCTTTATAATAATTTTTATATTTAAACTTTTTAATTTTTATGTTTTTAATAAATTTTGCTTTCTCTTTTTCACTGCATCTTCTTAATTGCATGTCATTTCTGCTTCTATCTCTCCCTCTGTCTTCCACTACTTCACGCTACTTTTATGTTGTTTTGAAACATAAGTCTGGAAATGAGTCACGTCCCTTTGTTTGCCACCACGCGTGCCTCCTCATCATGTATGTCTTCTTAGATAAACCTGTTCTTCTTCTTCCCATATTCTTTCATATACTTGTTGGTATGTCCTCATAAACCCCTTTAATGATTTTTCTTGTTCCTTCATATATCACATTTCTTTGTTTGTCATATCCTTATTTCAAGAGACCTCCCCTTTTCTTGATGACGATTTTGAAGACGACTCCTTTATTTTTGGTTGAAAAGTTATACCATTCAAAATTGTATCCGGGCTTCACTTTTGGTTTGTTATTGCAGAGAAATTTTGTTTTAGTGCTAAATTTATTAAGATGAGACAACAAGCATTGGATATATTTGTAAATAGGATAGCATCACATCATAAACTTCAACAAAGTGATGATCTAAGGATATTTTTACAGGCAGAGAAAGAAGTGATGCCTAACCTTTAGTGGACTATTTTGTTCCTTTTTGTAACTATTTCTACTTTCTATTTTAAACTCAATGCACTTTGATACTCTTTTTGTTCTTAACGCTTCTATATTGTGTTATGTTACTAGACTGTTATTTGATTTGTATATTATTTCATTTATTGTTTTTCATTAAAACCCCTTAAGAAAATTGTGTTTCTCTAAATAGACTTTCTTATTTTCTCTACAGGAGCAGCTTAATCAGGGCATAATTTATACTGCCAGTGAACAATACAAGGAAAGAATGGAACTCTCCCCTTATTGCATTCAAATCAGTTTCCCACTTTTCCATTACTGAGAGTTTGAGATATTATTTTCTTCTATGATTTCCTTCCTTGTGCTATAACTTCCTCCTTCCTGTTTATAATTATTCATTCTGTATTATATGTTAAATGAAATCTGGCTTGCTCAACCTAATTAACGATGATGGAGGAATGGAAATGATGGACTTGATGAATTATTTTGATATGCTGTGCTATTAGAGGCTTATGATTAATTGAGGAATTTTATGCCTCTTTTACTATTCCCAGACTTAAAAATTTGAATTACTTGGTAGATCTTTCTTGTCTTATTTCTTATATATATATATAT
This sequence comes from Clitoria ternatea, assembly GCA_037962975.1. Lineage (NCBI taxonomy): Eukaryota > Viridiplantae > Streptophyta > Magnoliopsida > Fabales > Fabaceae > Clitoria > Clitoria ternatea. The sequence continues at coordinate 149,972,717 of CM075670.1, forward strand.
ATCGATTTGAAAACCAACAAACCCTGGCAGCCTGATAGAATCTTTGTGCATCTATTGCAATAAAGACTGCCCAATACTTTTTAAACTCATGCAGACATATGCAGCGTGGTTCTACCTACACTGTTTCTTGATTATTTAAAGTGAACATACTTTGTCTGTAATTTTTATATTTTGGGTTCTAAATAAAAACAATTTATGTTGAGATAGTTCTTTTGTCAAAAGAAAAATAATAAAATTATTTTTAGGGTTTAGGGTTTAGGGTTTAGGGTTTAGGGTCCCCTAAAGAATAATTTATCTAGATATGTTATTGCACTCTTGTTGTCTCTTATTTCATTTGCATGTAAGTTTTATGAAATACAAAATGTGTACCCACCCAATGTTTGTTTTATTTATTAGATTTTTATTTTCTTTTCTAGTTTTGTTGTTTCAGGTTGATGAAAGGGTAGTGCTGAAACACTTCGATTGGCCAGTGTAGAAGGTTGATGCTCTGTATGAAACTACTTTTAGGTATTATGATTTGAAGAAGCTTGAATCTAGGGCTTCTTCTTTTTACGATGATCCTTGGCAACTGTGTGGTCCAGCTGTCAAGAAAATACAAACTCTCTTAGAGAAGTGTGTGAATTGAATTGTCCACACTTGCTTGTTAGCGTGGTGTGAAATGAATGTTCATGTGCATGATACACTCCCTCTAATGTGATTTATTTTAAAATGATTATGACAGATTAGAACATGGGATTTACAATATTTCATGAATGAGAGAATCAACAACAAAGAGATATAAAGTCTTCCAAATACCGGTTGATTGGATGCTTGATAGTGGTTATGTGAGCTAGGTAATTTCCTTGAAACTTTAATTAAGTTTAATAATATACATGGTCCATAATCTTTGAAATACTTTGGATAATGGCCAAGACAAGAGTAGTGGGCAAGAGTTAGATAATGGTGAATGTTTTGTAACCAAATCATTTGGGTTAGGTTGACGTTGACCCATCAAGTTTGGGTTCACAATAACAATAAATTTTGTTCTCAAATAATATCTGTGTATTTTTGTTGCCACATTGAATTTCTATTTTCTCAACAACAACAATCACACTTGCCACCTTTGAGGTGCCACGAATTCCAGATGCATTGATGCCTCAATCTAATATAGGAAGTGGTGAATTTGAAGTTACATATCTTGACATTGATACCTGTATCACGAGAGGAGATAGAGGTGAGTTAAGGGTATTTGTGATTTCTTAAGTTCCTGGTGTATGCACTATGCATTTTCTCCGATGGACATAAAAAACTTGCAACACCTATGTGTCACCTTTTTGTCATATTTTATTAATTTTTTTCTAATAGTTTGTTGTAAGTTCCTCAATATTGTAAGCATAGATTTATAGATTGATACCCCCACTATGTAGCTCCAAGGGAACCAAGTACTCTTTGTTTAATTGTAACATATTTCATTTTAAGGAATAATTGCTTTAGATCATTTGATATGTATGGACACTTGAATACATGATTGAATTCTTCACTTTTAGACTATTTGTTTTGATATTATTTCTTCTTCTTCTTTGCTTATGGAATAATCTTTTTGTTTCTTGATTTGATTTATTTCCAAACACATACTTTAGTTTGCTCTTGCCTCAAGTCCGAGGGGTGGATGATCTAATTTGGTATCACTTTTTTGGAGTTTATGCAATTGGTTGATAGATACAACATTGGAAGCTTTTCTCCTTTTCCTTGCTCAATCTCCTTTCTCCTATGTAAGCAATGGAATTTTGCTATTTATTTATAATATATAAATTCAAAAACACAAGTCGAAACACTTTCATGTAAGTTTTCTCACATTTGTCACATCAATTTATTTGAATTATCATCTTTTCTAATTTTTTGTTCCACTTAAAACTTATAAATAAAATCTATTTACTTGTGAGATTCATATACGTGTGCCTATATATACATACTGTTAAAATGGTATTAAGGTTACAGAATGATTTATGACATATTTATGGTTATATCATTAAATTTAAGTAAGGGCTATTTAGGAAGACAAGATAGGCAAGCTCATTGCTACTTTTGGGAGGAAGATATAAAATACTTTTGGGAAAGTTGAGTTGGCCAAAGTTTCTCTTTAATTCTTGAGTTATAGGAGTAGGAATTTTGGAAAAGGAAGGAACTTGTGGTTGAAAAACTTAAGGAACCTGTCTAGGATAAGATCACATCTGCATTAGTTGGGCACTATGGGTTGAATTTTACAAGACAGGATACATATTCTCTATGGTTTTTGTGTAAACAAGTGACTACAATTTGTTATTCTCTACTTCTTTTGGTTTTCACTATGTTTTTCTCAGATTTCATGAATAATTATTGAATTAATGTTTTGGAGATTGGTTATTTTGTTTACTTTTTTTAATTGCTCACTTGGTGGTTATTTTAACAGGAAGCATCGTTGTTGGATATAACTAATCAAGCATGTAGTCTTTTCAGTCCTTCTGATGTATTTTTGTAGTCCTGGTGTTGTAAATATTTATATAGAGACTATGAAAGTTAAAAAGATAACAGTAAATTATTTTGATTTGATTTTAGGCTATAGTAAAGCGAAGTTTTGTAGATTTTTGTATAATGTTGTTGATATTCTAATAAAATTAAAAATTCCATTCAAATAGTGTTGTTGTTATCTTGTTGCAAAGAAGTAGTGATAACTCTGGATAAGTTGATGTACATGCTATGCCAATAAAGTTGATATTGTAGAGTGGGCAGCAAAATTTAGTTTAGCCCTTCCACATATAATCAGGACCCATGCTGGTTTATCATTGCATTTTATCATGCTAATGGCTACTGCATGGGAAAAGCCTCAAGTTTGATTCCTACTGCACATACTTATCAAGAGGGACAAGGAACCTTAACTGTGGCTAAGCCCCAAACACAATACCTATGATTAACATTCACAAAAAATGGTCTCTAATACAAGGACCAAAAATTATAAACTAATCTTCATTCCTTGAGAATCCTTTAAGAGAAGAGGTCTTACAAGAGAAGGAAAATACAAAATACCAAAACAACTTAAAAGGAAGAAAGTAGGGTTAGTCTCAAGTGAACTTATTACAATCACAATAGGAAAAATATATGGAAGCCAAATACAATGGAAAAAGTAAGGATATAATAAAGAATGAAAGGCAAATAGATGAATAATAGAGATAACCTCATCAATTTCTCACCCTCACTATTATTAGTCTTTAAAATTTATTTTTTTGGCTTTTTCTATAATATGCACATTTTAGCTTCATACCACTCAAGTCTCTCAACAAAAAAAGGAATTCAAATTAAATAAAAACTTAGTAAGACCTTACTCAATCACCTAAAATACTAACATCATGATTGATCCTAAATTGGCTATCCAAGAAGCAAAGAAAAGGAAAACCTTAAAGACAAAATCAAAACTAATAGAAGAGAAACTAGAAAGGGATATCACAAGAAAATATAAGCATATTCAAATATAAATTTAGATGCGATAAACTAAGAGTCAATAAGACAAACAACAATTAAAATACACAACAAAGACAAGCACCTAAAAAAAACTCTAGAATATATGCATCACTTGATCTTTAAACGACACAATACATTGAAGTATTTGAAACAGTAATAATACACTAGAAATTAGACAAAAGGACCTTAAATTCAAACTCTTCACGAAAAAATTGAGTGGGAAAACACTTTCTAAAACATTTTATAATTTGTTTTTACCTAGAATTATTCTTGAAATTGCACTTTCACTTTTATTTTTAAAAAGCAAAATTTTTTTCTTTTTTCTGTGTTTTTTAATGTTCTCTCGAGAAGCTTCCATAACCTACAATGCAATAACGAACACTAACTAAAGAAGATCAAACGAAGAACACTTTGTGAATTTTGCTAAGAAAATTTTAAAAGATGTTTATAACTTTTGATCCAAAGCCAAATCAACACTTATCACCTTAGGGCAACTCCTTACAAAGTTAATTACCCACAAATCTAGTAAGTGTATGCCACATTTCTCAATTATAACAACAATTCAACATGATCAACCTATTGGTGCTTCTTCTTGAAATGGACAATTGAAGAAGGTAAATGATGAATATATGAACAAGATAAAAAAAACTATGAACAATTATACAAAATTAATGCAATCATATAGAATACATAAAAATTGAGAAGAAATTTCACAAGGGAACACAAATCAACAAAGGAATGTAACTATCACTAGAATAGATTAAAGTGATGAATTAGCCAAGAACACATCATGAACATGAATGAAATTCCAAAACCTATTTCAAAACAAAAATTACACGTACACAAGATTTTAATAGATCAACACACTAGGAAGAAAACCTAAACAATGAAAAACACAAACATATATAAGAATTTAATAAAAAACATGATGTACATGAAATAAAAAGTAGCGCCAAACATAAAAGAGAGAAATTTGAAATTCAAGACAATCTAAACACAACAAAAGCTAAATTTGTTAATTAAATAATTCCTAACAACAAGAACAGTAACAATAAAGTATCAAATTAAGATCAAACATTCTATCCATGATATATTGGGCCTTCTTAGCTTTTACCCTTGGAATTCCTTAAGGTCTTTTAATTCGTCCTTAGCATGCTCTATAGTGTCATCTTAAGTGTTACTTACTATTATTGAATATAGTGTCCATTTTTGTCAAATCAATATTTTTGTTTGATGACAATTGATATGTGTTAACAACAATGATTTATTAGGGAATAAGAATAGATAGTTGGTTCATAGCATGTTAGCCATATAGCCTTTTAAATTTTGATTCTTGTTTCGATAATTTTCATCAACACAAATTAAATTTAATCTTAAGGTAGGATATGACAATGCAATATTGCTCGTGTTTCAAGAAAAAAAAGACTATAATGTTTGAGAACCTATGTAAGTTGTTTATACTCAAACACCTTTTCATATAAGGTAGTAGAAAAAACAACATCATTTACAGTGCTATAATTGGCTAAATAAATAATACTTCTAATTTTTACTCAACTTTATCCAACTTCCTTTCCTTTGATTAATGTGTATGCTAAATGTTTCTCTCTTACTCTTTATCTTAAAAATATTAAAACTAGGTCTTTTAATACCTACTAGATAACTTATCCTTTAATTGAGATCCTAGGAATAAAAATGTATTATTTTATCTTACCAATGAATAAATTACTAATGTTGTCAACTATAGATCAAGAATAAATCGAGTCAAGTCAAGAATCACTTGTGTTTTCCATGAGGGAATTGATTTCATATGAACTTTTAAGGCATAGAGAAATGTTAAGATTTTAGTTACATGTTGTATAACTCAAAATTGAAAGAAGTCACACCAAATATCCCTTCAGATGATGAACAAATGAAGGAACAAAAAGATTGAATAATATATACATGTTAATGCTTTTTTATTATAATAAAAGATTTCTTTTCAAATTATACATATATTGGAATCCATTTTGTTTGTAAATAAGAAATTTTTAGGCTTGACAACTTTCAAGATAATGTCTCACACATCTAGCCTTGGCTATGAAAATTCACTTACCATACTTAATAACATTTCAAAAATTGTATTAAGCTTTGTCATGCTAGACCTTGAGTGTGATGACCTAATTATTGAAATGTTTTAGCAATTTTTTAAGATTTATTATTCAACCTTGACAATATATCTTTTATATGTGTCTTTATATTCTAAACATATTAGGATCAAATACATTCTAGGTAAGTTTGGAATGTGAAGAAATGTTTAGAAGACATATAGTCAAGGATTTAACATTATAAATCTAAAAAAATGTTGAAACATTCCAAAAATTAGGTCATCATACTCAAGGTTTAGCTTGAAAGAGCTTAATATGATCTCTGAGACATTTTTAAGTATGGAAGTACTTTTTCAAATTGATGGCCAGACGTTTAAGAGAATTTCTCAAAAGCTATCCCTACTTGCTCAAACATTTCAAAACAAAATGGAATGCTATCTATGTATAATTAGAAAAAAATTATGATTATAAAAAACATTAACATGATCTATATTATACAATATTTTAGTACATTTGTTTGTTCATCATCATAAGGGACATGTGGTGTAATGATTCTTTTAAGTTTAGTTATATAATATGTTACTAAAATCTTAACATCCTTATCTTTATACCTTAAAAGTTCATATGAAATCAATGCCTTAATGGAAGGCACAAGTGATTTTTGAATTAACACAATTGAAGGGATGTTTGGTTTATACTTGTGGAACAGAGTTGGGAAAATGGAAAAATTTAAAGGTTGCTATTGATCTTTCATGTCATTTGAGACAGTCAAAACTACGTTTGACCGTAGGATGATTTTTTCACTTCACTCCAATCCAGTTACTTTCAACACCAACTATGTACCAAACATGCTTTGATTCTTGCTCCATGGTTGACAATACTAGTAATTAATTTCTCGGTAAAACAAAGAAATTTTTATTCCTTGCATCTTAATTGAAAGATAATTTATCTAGTAGGTAACAAAACACATGATTTTAATATATTTAAGGTAAAGAGTGAAAGAGGAGCATCTAGCTTATACATTAACCAAAGGAGAGGAAATTGGATAACTTTTGAATAAAAATTAGTAGTAGCCTTTATTTTACCCAACTATAGCATTACAAATGGTGTTGTTTCTTCTATTATATTACATATTTGGTCTTTAAGTATAAACAAATTACATAGATTTTCATATAGGATGATAGTTTTTTTGCTTGAAACATGGACAATATTGGATTGTCCTATCCTAGTTTAAGCTTAAATTTCATTTGAAATTGATGGAAAAAAGAATAAAAATTTATAGGGAAAACATTCCATGAATAAAAAAATATTCCTAGATAAATCTTTTTGTATGTGACACATATGATGATGTAGGAAGATCTTCAAGGAAAGCTTCCAAGGAGATGATCTTGGTTTTTTTTCTTCTTCTACCCTTCAAGTGCTATGGAAGATGAATGGATCTTGGAGGAACCGAACTCACAAAGTGTTTAGGCTATAGGAATTGAAATGAAAAAGATGAAGAAAAAAGAGAAGAGTTGAAGAAGAAAGGGAAAGATGGAAGAATAGAAATGGAAAATAGAAAAGGAAGGATAGAAGGCCACTCCCAAGGGAGATAAATCCTACAATTCTCGCCACCAAGGAGGGAGGAAACCACCTTGGATAAAAGCTTACTAAAGACTTGCTCTAGCCTAGAGAGAAGGGAGAGAATCTCTCACTAGAAATCACACTCAAGTGTTCTAAACCTCAAAATGAATTAATGTGTACCATTTTACAAAGAGAGAAGTCTTTATATAGGCTATGGAGAATTCAGACAAGGCATGGATATGGGCTTGGCTAATTGGATCCTAGGCCTAAAACTAAGAAATAGGAAAGGAAATGGCCTATACATGGCCCAATGTGAGAGTACATGGTTCTAAAGTGACCAATTGGCCTAGTAAGGCCCAAATAAAGCCTAAGTAACTAAAGAATCTACTTATGACCTATATTACAAGATGAATACAAATAGGTCCTCAAGCTATCTCCATTGGGCTTGGGCCCATTAAACAAAGAGATGAAGAAAGATAGGGCTTTATGGATAGTCTCCTTGCTTTTCTTGGACTTGGCCATAGTGAAGGGACCTTTGTAAGCCTCAAGTCCTTTGTCCAATATAGTGTGTGGGTCCTCCCTTAAAATGTCCTCATTATGCTCCCCTTCTTCAAAAGGATTTATCCTCAAATCTAAGGCACCATCCTCCTCATCTAAGTCAAAAGGAGATAAGTCAGACACATTGAATGAAGCACTCACACCATAATCACCTGGTAAATCAAGGATATAGGCATTATTATTCATTTTCTTGATTATTTGGAAAGGGCCATCACCTCTAGGGTCGAGTTTGGATTTTCTCAAGTTTGGAAATCTTTCCTTTCTAAGATGTAGCCAAACCCAATCCCCAACCTCAAAGGTGACTTCTTTTCTTTTCTTATTGGCACGACGAGCATAGTATTCATTTTTAGTTTATATTTGGTTCTTAACCTTCTCATGAAAGTCTTTAATAAATTTGGCTTTTGCCTCTCCATTCATATGAAGGACAAAGTCAGAAATCTCAATAGACAAAAGGTCCAATAGAGTGAGAGGATTAAAACCATACATAACCTCAAATGGACTATGCTTGGTTGTTGAGTGTTTTACCCTATTATATGCAAATTCAATGTGGGGTAAACACCCATCCTAAGACTTAACAGTTTTATTCACTAAGACCCTAAAAAGTTGAGAAAGGGTCCTGTTTACTACCTCTTTTTGTCCATCCGTTTGAAGATGACATGTGGTGGAAAAGAGAAGTTTTATTCCTAGCCTTGACCAAAGAGTTTTCTAAAAATGGCTTAGGAATTTGGTGTCCCTATCAGAAATTATGGTTTTAGGAACACCATGAAGCCTTACAATCTCTTTAAAGAAGAGTTTAGCAATATAACTAGCATCATCTACCTTATGACAAGGGATGAAGTGAGCCATCTTACTAAACCTATCCATTACCACAAAGATAGAATCCATTCCCCTTTGGGTCTTAGGTAAGCCTAACACAAAGTCTATAGATATATCAATCCAAGGTGCACTAGGTGTTGACAAAGGAGTATATAAACCATTAGGTGAAAGTTTGGATTTAGCCTTCCTACATACAATACACCTAACATAATATTTTTGAACATCTTTTTTCATCTTAGGCTAATAGAAGTGTTCATGCAATAAGGACAAGGTTTTATCTCTTCCAAAGTGGCCCATCAAGCCTCCCTTATGGCTTTCTTAAGTAAAAGATCTCTTAAAGAGCTCATAGGAATGCAAAGTCTATTGGCTTTAAAGAGGTAGACATCTAAAATGTAGAAGCCTTTATGAGATGAAGAAGTGGAAAATGAGTTGAAAATGTTTGAAAAATCAATATCACTTGGATACAAAGTCCTAATCTCGTCAAGTCAATAACTTTGGCTCCAAGAGAGGTAAACAAAGAATACCTTCTTGATAAAGCATCGGCCACAGTATTAGATTTTCCATTTTTTACTTAATAACATATAGAAATTGTTCCAAGTACTCAACCTACTTAGCATGTCTTTTATTTAACTTATGATGCCCCTTAATGAATTTTAGTGATTGATGATCATTATGTATAACAAACTCTTTCGGGATCAAGTAGTGTTCCCAAGTTTGTAGGGCTCTAATTAATGTATAAAATTCTTTGTCATATGTGGGATAGTTGAGAGTTTCCTCATTAAGCTTTTCACTAAAGAAAGCAATGAGGTGACCTTCTTGTAAGAGAACGGCTCCTATTCCCACATTTGAAGCATCACACTCAAGCTTAAAAGTTTTAGAAAAGTTTAGAAGTGCTAAAATTAGAGCATGAGTGAGCTTCTCCTAAAGATCTAGAAAGGCTTTCTCTTGCCTTGGACCCCATATAAAAGGAACATTCTTTTTCACCAATTCATTTAGGGGGGAGGCTAAGGTAGAGAAGTCTTTCACAAATCTCCTATAAAAACTTACAAGACCATGGAAACTTCTAACCTCACTCACATTTTTAGGTGTTGGCCAATCTTGGATTGCCTTCACTTTAGAGTGATTAACTTCAATACCTTTGGAACTAACTACGAATCTAAGGAATACAATGTTATCCATGCCAAAAGAACATTTTTCAAAATTTGCATAGAGGTTGTTTGTTCTTAAGGCAAACATAACTTGTTTAAGATGGTTTAGATGAGAGGTCATGGTCTTCTTATTCCCGTTAGCTTCTTGGATTCCTCTTAACAAGCACTTTGATTCTTCTTCTCTACTCTTCTCCTTCATTTCCTCTTCTACTTCTCTCCAAAAACCCTAAGTAAAAAGTGATGGCTTTCTTTTCCTCTCCCATTTTCATTCTTGAAGGAGTTTGGAAGAGTTTGGAACTTGAAGTCTCACCCTCTTTCCTCCTCATTTTCATGTGGCTCCATTTCCCTTTGAAAAATCCACTCCTATCTTCTCTTAAGGTAAACTATTGCTATTTCTTAAGAGTATAAACTATGGGTTTTGGGTTTTGATGTTGGGAAAGTGATTTAATGAGTGTTGTTGGGTTTTAGAGAAACCCTAACCCAATGATTTGGGGGAAATACAAAATATGAGTGGAGAAGCATTTATTGTGTTAAATAATTGTTATTGGTGAGGTGAAATGATGTTATTTATGGTGAATAGCCATTAATGAAGCTTAATGGTTGTTAGGAACCATTAATGTGGGAACCCGTTAATAGGTTTGGCATTAAATATGCATAATAATAAACGTAGACGCCTGAACTGTGGTGGTTGAATAGAAAATAATTGTGTGATATATTGTGATGTAGGAAATAACCCCATCGACGAGGCGGAACCATCTGACCGTGGTGATTACTACTTCTCTTGAGGTAGGAGGGGGTAACTATTCTAAATGCATGATTTCATCCATTGATGATATGAAAATGTGTGTATATGATTGTGCTTAATGATTGCTTGTGTGGACGATATAATGATTTCATGATTGAGTGCAATTAGAATGATTGATGTTATGCGGCATATATTTGGGATGATGAATATGATATTGACCTGGCCTGAGCCAGAGTCAATGATCCGGTGTGGGACCAGCCACAAGAGCCAGTAGATGGCTGAGGTTTTATACCGGTGCTGTATCTATCCAGTATGATTATCCGGTATCCTAATGAGAGGAGACCGATCTTGATGTCTGAAGTTTTACTTGCTGAGTCTGTATTGTATACAAAATGGATAAAGTGATATCTGTACTTTGGTACCGGTATCGAGACCAGATTAGATATTGTGTTGAATATGTTGATGGAATATGTCATGATGGTTTGAGACCATGTTATGAATTGAAATCAATGATGTAAAATATCATAATTATATATATGTGAATTGATAATTGTGATTGCCACTAACTGCCGATGTATGTAAGTCCAATCAGAATTGGTAAAGATTGAAAGTACTTAAATCCACTAAGTGGTAGTTATAAATGGATGATTGATTGAGTGGCATTTAGGATGCACAGTGTGAGAATGCATTGATTGGCATTTGTATCCATGGCATATCATCGCTGCTTATATGAAATATTAGGGGTTCCAATAGGCGGGCCTAGTGAGAGGGCGGCCTAGTGCACGGGTATACTGTTATTGTTCCCCAGTGATTCAGGGAATCATAAAGCTGCCCTTAGTTTGGTGATGAGGCACCCTATGTGGCAGGCCCTGTGGGAGGGCGGCTCTGTGATGAGTAGTTGACCTCGGTGTCTGACGTGGCACTTTGGCAAGTAAGGCCATGATTGTTGATCCGCAGTCACGGGGTGACTAGTGCTACAGATGGGCGAGAGCGGTTTGGTACCAGTAAAAGTATGATGTTGTAAGCAATCATGAATTGAGATATAAATGTATATATTTTACTATTGAAGTAGAGGCATAGTAGCACACCTATGCTTGTCCCACATTTGATATATTATTTTTTTCTCACAGTCGGATCCGCACTTGAAAATGATTCTGTTGTGCATATGTATTAACTTTAAGAGCATTTGCCTATAGCCAGAGATATGCCTAGTTGATAGCCCGTGGTGGCGATGGATGATTGTTAAATAGAGAGGAAGTAAGCTGAGGTACTAACATTAAAAGTGTGACAATTATTGGGAATGTTAAAGATATATTATATATGATATTGCCTTGCGAATATACTTATTTGGACATGTAATATGCTGAGATGGAATGATGTATCATATGTGTAAAACTTGTGAAGATCCCTTGAAAAATGAATGTAATGCACACATGTATAAATATCATCATAAAGTATGACTTTGGTATATTTGGATTATGTTACTCACCTCCCCGTTGTTATTTTTAAGCTTGACATAGGTGTGATGTAAAATCCTACAATTTGGAGGTTGAGGATTAATGAAGGTAAATATGGAAGGAATATGGGTTAGTCTTGGCCAACATATATGCATTAGCGTATATGCTTATTTTGAAATTAATTTGATAATGGTTGATTTTGGAGGTCATGTAGGAAAATAAGACCTTATGTGTATGGCTAATTTTCATTAATGACCTTGGTAATGTATAAACGATATTATTATTATTAAATTTTATTTCTATCATTTAACAAATCGATGGGGCATCTTTCATCCTCTTTTGGTAGATATTTTAATAACTCTTAAATTTAATTTCATCTTCCACCTTTCCCTTGGGACGGCCTCAAGTCTGATCATCTAAGGTGCATTCTAATACCTTTCTCATATCTTCATATATGAGATAGGTTATTCAATAATCCGGGGTGATTACTTGACATTGTATACATATATATATATATATATATTGAATTTCTTCTACTTATAATTAATTTAAATCGTGAAAAATTTACCCCTATTTTCGGGCCGGGGTGTTACAACCTGGTATTAGAGCATTGATTGCTCATTGATGAATTATATGAATTGAATGTTGCTAAAGAATGATTGTCACTTAATGTTGACATGTTATAGTTATAGTTAAGCATTATTGGAGCTTGAATTGCTCACTACTTTATGTTGTGGTTGATGTAAAGCCCGGCCAAGCATTTTCTTTTCCATATTTACCTTCAGATTGTGAATATGTTATGATGATATTTGTATTAATGATAGTTGATGATGATTGGTATATATTGAGGAAAGAAACACAAGGTTTCTAATTATGTTTGTGTTGTGTGTATAGAGTGATTGATGGTGAATACGCATAATATTGACGCAGTCGCTATGGCTGAAGCTTTAAATCGGTTTGCCGATATCCTAGAACAGCAACAACAACCCGCTAGTCAGCCAAATCATGGTCTTGACCGATTTCTCAAGCGGAAGCCTTCCGAATTTCATGGAGGCTATAAACTGGAACACGCTTATGTTTAGATCTGTGACTTAGAACGAATATTTGCAACTATGGCGTGTACGAAAGTTCAAAAGGTCGAATACGCGGTGTTTATGGTTCGAGATAAAGTTGAATCTTGGTGGATTCTCACTCGTGGGCGTATGATTGTGTCTCACACTTCTCTGGATTGGGATAACTTTAAGGTGGAGTTCCTTAGGAAATATTTTCCTGAGAGCTACAAAAACAAGAAAGATCTTGAATTTATGGAGCTTAAACAAGGAAGCATGTCAGTGGAGGAATATGCCTCGAAGTTTGAAAAACTATGTGTGTTTTACCCTCCTTTCCAACAGGAAGGTACTGAAGCTTCAAAATGTGTTAAGTTTGAGAACGGATTGCGCCAAGAGATTAAGAAGGTGATTTGTCACCAAAAGATTAGGAGTTTCCCTACTCTTGTGAACAAGTGTAGAATTTTTGAAGAGAATGATGTGGCTCCCAAGGGTTATTCGGGACATGATCATAAACTGAAGGGTCAATCCCCTAACTTCAAGAAGAAGGGCAACTTTAAGAGTAATAAATAATTTGTATGTGGGTCCTCTTCTTTTAGAGGCGGATGAGGTGGTGGAAGGCATGGTACAAGTGGTGGCCGAGGTAATGGCCAAGGACTTCAATGTTTCCGGTGTGGTGGAAACCATTTAGCTTATGAATATGGAAATAAAGAAGTTGTGGTGTGCTATTGATGCAACCAACTGGGACACATTCGTCCTAATTGTCCTTTAAATGCTACAGATGTAGTGGTTTACAATGATGGGAACCAGGGTGGCTATGGTGCTTTTAGAGGCCGTGGTCATGGAACCAGTAATGGCGGCCGTGATGGTGGTTGAAATGGTAATGGCAACGGAAATGGCGGCAACAATCGTGGAAATAGGAACGGCAGAGGTAATGGCAATAGTGGCCGGAATGGTCATAATCATGGTGCTAATCAGCAAACTGTTGGAAGAGTATTTGCTGTGACCGGTGAAGAAGTAGCTCAAGCCGATAACCTAGTTGAAAATAAGTGTGAAATACTCAGGAATTCTATGCATGTTATTAATGATTCGGGTGCGACCCATTCTTTTATATCCGAGGATTGTGTATGGCGATTGAGATTGCCGGTGTGCCTAATGAAAAATGCCCTTATGGTTACTACCCCAATCGGTGCTTGTCTCAGATCGGTTAACCGATGTGATAACGTTGATATACTCCTGGAAGAGAGAAAGTTTGTTACTTCTTTCATTTGCCTACCTATAAAGGGCTTGGAGATCATTCTTAGTATGGATTGGCTCTCCGCCAATAAAGTCTTGGTTGACTATCAACAACGGACTGTCATTTTCCCCTCTTCAGATGTGGAGAAATTTGATGTGCAAGGTATAGCTCAACTTTGCATACTATTATCTTTTGTCGATGGGACTAATGGTCCCGATGCCTTAAATATTCCCATTGTGTCTGAATTTCCGAATGTATTTCCTGATAAGGTATGGTTTACCTCCTCCACACAAGGTAGACTTTTTTATTGATCTTGTTGCGGGAGCGGAACCTATTTCCTGAGCGCTGTATTGGATGTCTCCTATGGAATTAACCGAGTTAAAGAGACAAGTTGAATTGTTAGAGCGAGAATTTATTCGCCCAAGTGTGTCTCCTTGGGGTGCGCCTGCTTTACTGGTTAAAAAAAAGGATGGAAGTATGAGGTTATGTATGGACTATCAACAACTTAACAAGTTGACCATTAAGAATCGATATCCCCGACCTCGCATTGATGATCCTTTAGATCAATTAAAGGATGCTGTTGTATTCTCAAAGATCGACTTGCATTTCGGATATCACCAAATTCAGGTGTAGACCGAAGATATTCCTAAAACTGCCTTCCGAACTCGATATGGGCACTATGAGTATGTAGTGATGCCATTTGGAGTGACAAATGCTCCTGCGATATTCATGGATTACATGAATCGTATCTTTTATGAGTATCTTGACCAGTTCGTAGTGGTGTTTATCGATGATATTCTTGTCTATTCCAAGAGTCATGAAGAACATGAAGAGTATCTTCGTTTTGTTTTGAATATCCTTTGAGGGAAAAAGTTGTATGCAAATCTCTCAAAGTGTGAGTTTTGGTTGTCCGAGGTCCAATTTCTTGGATATATTATCTCCAAAGATGGTGTTGTTGTTGATCCATCTAAGATCAGAGCCGTGCTGGCTTGGGAAAGGCCGACGTCTGTGACTGAAGTAAGAAGTTTTCTTGGTCTTACCGGTTATTACCGGAGATTTATTGAAGGATTTTCCCAATTGGACTTGCCCTTGACCAAGCTAACCCGTAAGAATCAACCATTTGTGTGGAGTCTTGATTATGAAAGGAGTTTCCAAGAGTTGAAAGTTAGACTCACTTCTGCTCCTGTGTTGGCTTTGCCGGACTTATTAGATGACTTCATGGTGTACTATGACGCTTCTAAGCTTGGTCTTGGTTGCGTGTTGATGCAAAAAGAGCGTGTGATAGCCTATGCATCGAGACCATTGCGACTGCATGAGGTTAACTACCCCACACATGATCTTGAATTGGCCGCGGTGGTGTTTGCCTTGAAGTTATGGTGGCACTATTTATATGGCTCGAAGTTTGTGGTCTTTAGTGATCATAAGAGTCTTAAATACCTATTTGACCAGAAGGAGCTTAATATGCGCCAACGGAGATGGATGGAGTTTCTGAAAGATTATGAGTTCGAATTGAGGTATCATCCCAGAAAGGCAAATATGGTTGCTAATGCCTTGAGTCAAAAATCGTTGCATGTTTCTGCCATGATGGTGAAAGAGGTGGAGCTCATTGAGCAATTTTGGAACTTGAACGTGGGTGTAGAAATATATATACCCCAAAAAAGATATCCCTTGAGGTGTTGACAGTAGCAAATGTATTCCTTGAAACCGTGAAGTTACAACAACTGAAAGATGAGTATTTGATTAAGATAAAAGAAGCTCAAGCTAATGGGAAAAATTCATTTTTGACAGAAGGTCGTGATGTTATTTGGCGTGTGAAGGGCTGAATTTATGTTCCATCTGGTGGTAATTTAAGGAGGTTGGTACTTGAAGAAGCTCACAAGAGTGTGTTGAGCATACATCTTGGTGTCACAAAAATGTATCAAGATCTGAAGAAGAATTTCTTGGGGCCCGGTATGAAGCGGGATGGGGCTAATTGTGTTGCTTATTACATTATTTGTCAAAAGGTTAAGGTTGAGCATCAAAAACCATCTGGTTATTTAAGACCTCTTGATATCCCGGTGTGGAAGTGGGATGACATTACTATGGACTTTGTTTCTGGATTACTGACACGCTGTCGTTGTCGGGTCAAATAAAAAGTTAAATTAATATAGTATAAGGTGAACAACCTTAGTCGTCTCTCTAGGACCTTAGTTTAATTAGTTACACTTAATTTAATTATAACAAATGGGGGGTTTGTGTTGAGATTGAAAGGAAAATTAAGTGATTATATAATAGTGCAAAAAATAAATTTATGAGTAAGAATAATCAAATTTAGAAACAACCAACCCAAGGAATTAATAAATCTTTAGTTAACTAATCATTGATCACAAATATGATTAAATATAATTAATTTCTCAACCTTGAATCATTTGGAATCCCTAAATGATTATATTCTAGAAAATCTTCTAGAATTGAATTAATGAACTAATAAGAATAATCAATCGATATATTCTTATTAATTACTAAAATAACTTTAAAACCATAATTTGATTGAGTTAAGAAACTAAATAGAAATCTCTTATTTAGTGACTTA
The DNA here is from genome assembly GCA_037962975.1 of Clitoria ternatea. Lineage (NCBI taxonomy): Eukaryota > Viridiplantae > Streptophyta > Magnoliopsida > Fabales > Fabaceae > Clitoria > Clitoria ternatea. Next base: position 149,989,417 of record CM075670.1, read on the forward strand.
ATCTTTGTTCTCAAATTGATTATTGATTAACCAACTAACATCAGTTTAGATTATAGATTATTTAATTATATACCAATCGGTTATACACTTAAATAATCTACCATCATAAGTGTTTGAGAAACAAAGAAAAGTAATTATCTTCAATCAAAATATTAAGAGCAAGAACTCAAAGTTGACATAAAGAAAAATTAAATTCCTTGAGTTGATTTTAAAAGATTAAGCTTCCATGATAATTTTTAATAATGAAAGCTAATATTAAATTTACTATAACTTTGATTATAAAAGTAAATAACAAATAATAAAATTAACTTACTTGATATTGAGGAAGGGAAATGAAATCCATAACTTGAGGGATGAAATATAGAACAAGGAAATAAAAGCAAGAGAAAGAACTAAAACTTAAGAAACTAAAGCAAAGATATAGAAATGTAATGAAAACTAAAACAAGTATTTCTTATGTATTTCTTGTGTATCTTCCTTACAACTTTAAACATCTATTTATAGGCAAGATATGATGATACTATACATTCAATTTCTGATTATTAATGCATTTTTTCAACATTGGTGGGCTTGAAATTACAATAATTCAAAAGAAGATAATGGTAGGTGTTGAAATTCATTCTCCTCTTTATCTTCTCCATCTTGCAAGTCAAATATGACCTTCTAGATGGCCTAATTTTGCAAAACCTTCAACATGAAAGTTTTACATCTCTGTTTTATTGAGAATTTGGCGTAAGAATAAGGTCATTTGGACATCTACAGCTCCATCTATGTGTATTTTGGTGAACTATGTGAATGCTGGTGGGACACATGAGGGCTGATTGATTCAAGCTCCATTTTTTTTATTTTTTTCAGATGCAAAATAACCAATTCTAATCATCATGACGTATCCCTCTGTCGTAGCTTTCCATGGGCTCCAAGATTAGCCCATTTGGATCACAAAAGCCCAAGTTATGGCCAAAATAAGGCAAAATACTCAAGATACATACAAAAAACGAAAATTGAAACATATATACATAATACTTCAATTTAACTAAACAACATAAAACTTAATTAAAATACTATTATTAAACATAGTAATTATATAATAAACCCCAAGTGTAAAACTATAAGAATTGTATTAAAATTGATTTATCAAATTCCCCCACACTTAAGCTTTTGCACTCCAGGGCAAAACCAAACCAAAAACTAAAATGAGAAACAACAGAAAAATGTTTTTTTTTTCAAATTGATTTTTTTTTGACTTTTTTTTTGAAGTCTAAAATAATAAGTAATATACATCATCCCTTATATCAAGAAGTCATGATAAGTGTGAATAAGAAGCATTACATACTAGTTGCACAAATTGAGTGATCAAATCAAAGAGTTGATGAAAATGTGATAGATGTTCTCTTCATGCTCTCTATATCTCAATTGTTTGGGTTTGTGTATACTCTCAGAAATCACCCAAATAAATTAGCACTACCATAGGCTTGACAAATTTCTAATTTTCATATTTGAACACATATGCATGCAGAGATCAAAAGGACTTTATTAAGGTTGTAATGGGGCGAAGGTGATATAGGGTGGATAAAATGAAATAGTATGGCTAAACTTAGGGTTGAAAAAGAGCAATGGAGTAAGTGATTCAGTGATTGTGGAAGTTTATTTTGAAACTCAAGACTCAGCAAAATGAAACATGATGGAGGATAAAACATGAGAATAAATCCTCCTGGTTATTTTTATACATATATTCACCACTTCTTCTATTTCTTCTTTTTCTTGTTTTTTATTATTTTTTTACTTTCTTTTTGAACAATAAAACAACAACATATATCTTGGGTACATTTCCACAATCATCAAGAATCTTTATTCATAATAATTCCAAAACTCCTAATTAATTCCTAAGCAAGGGTGATCATGTTTTTTTTTGGGCTATTGGCTAATTATGTGGCTGAATCAAGAAATGGATATAGGCTCAACGTGGGTAACAATGGAAAGTATGTAAGGTAAGGCATATGGCTAGTGGCTAGTTAAAACAAAAATGGCCTTAATCACATCAAAGCATGCACATGGAACATAATACATCAAAAAGAAACAAGTCAAGTTCTAGAGTACTAATAAATAAGGGTTAAGCAAGAAAAAGGAAAGATGGCATAATATAATCCATCCAATTAAGCTCAAAATCTCACCGAGGGTGGTCAATCTATCACAATTCATATACAATTTGATCTTCACAAACAACTTATTAAATTAATATGCAAGGAAATTATTCACAACATGTCATGAAATATTGGACAAGGGTGATGTAATTACTCATTACTTAGACAAATTTTAAAAAAATTTAGTGAAAAGCATGTAGAATTTAAAACAAAAAACTGGAAATGATGATTTTTTTTTTGAACAAGAAACAAAAAAGGAAAAATAAATCATAACCAAATATTGGTGTCAAGATCCGGTTCCTTATGCTTCTTGCTCTGTACTTTTTTTTAGGGCGCTTAGTAACAAAGATACCTACAACAAATTGATCAGTTCAATTACATGTGAAATGGTTAGTATAACTGAACAATTTGATTGTGTCATACAACCCAGTTTCATAGGCCTGTGTTAGAACCCATAAGAAAAATATCATCAACACAACCATGAATAGCATCCAGAGCAATAACATACATCTTAATTCATTCGTATGCCTATAGAAGGACTCTGCTATATCATCCATTAAGAGAAAATAAAGAACCTGATGATTGACTAGTGGTGAAGTGTGGCTCCGATCTGAAAGAAAAGGATGAAGGCAAAGTGTGGCGGCTGGAGAATGATGAAGATGATGTTTATGGTTGCAGAATGGTTGATGTCGAATAGAAATGATTCGGGTGAAGGTAAAGGCAAAGGCGCAGCACTAAAGTAAAAATAGTGGCTATGTGTGTGTGTGTTTTTATTTTTTATTTTTTATTTTTTTGTTTTTTTTATGAAAAATGGTTTTGATAAGGAAGGTGAAACGGTTGTAGTTATCTGAGTGAGCTTTATTGTGAGGATGCGTCTCAAGAGTTTGGACTCTTTACTCAGTCCATCCCAACAAAAGTACTCATGAAAGAAAAGAAAAAAAATAATTTATTTTTTATTTTAAAACAAAAAAATTAAAGAAAAGTGATACTGACACTATATAGTGAAGGATACGTCTCAAGAATTTGGTTCTCAAAGATGCATCTTGATGATTTTAGATGCAACTTTCCCAAATTAATCTTTACTCTGTCTATCCCTCACAAAAAAATAATAGAATATATATATAACTCAGACCCCCCCACACTTATTCAAGACATTGTCCTCAGTGTCTTATATGATTTCTACAGTCTTTTTTTTTCTTTTTTTCAATTTTTAATTTTTTTATTTTTTTTAATATAGATAAAGGTGAGAAAGAAGTTATAACCGAAGGGTGGTGTCTGGTTCTGGATTCTTTCGCTTGTGTGTGTGATCCTTATTTTGCTTCAAGAGGGGTTGAGGTTGGGGTAAAAAGCTCTGCAAAATATCAATCAATTCATCTACATTTGAAGAAGCATGAATGAATAATCGATCATCTTGAGTTATAAGGCCCTGTTCCACAGCTTTATCTAAAAACATTAACAAACTGTCATAAAAACCATTAATATTTAACAATCCTAATGGATTTTTATGAAGGTTCATGCTACACCATGATGCAATGCAAAATATTTCCTCAAAAGTACCAAAACCTCCAGGAAGTGCAATAAAGTCTTCAGCACATATAACCATACGAGCCATTCGTTGATGGATGCTTGTAACTTTTACCTCAGTTCCTACAGCAATAGCTGGTGTAATACCAACATGATGTAGGATGATACTAGAGACGTTGCTTCCTTCAACTAGTGCAGATAGTGCCATGGAGCCTCTCAAACCCTGTACTCCTCCTCTATACAAGACCTTTATTTCTTTCGCAGCCAATAGTTTTGCCAACTTAGTAGCTGATATTAGGTACTCCTTACAATTACCATTGTTGGATCCTCCAAACACACAAATTGATTTGATTTTTTTCATCTTTTTTTGTGTTTTCTATATAGAGTTATGCGCCCTTATATAGATGAAAAATGAGATGAAATAATTGATGAAAGATAAAAAAGTTTACACAATTATTATCATATAAAATAATAATAAAAAATGACGGAACTGAAGAAATTTGAAAAGACATGATTGAAGAAAATAAAAATAGGTAATTTTAAAAGTCAAAGTGAATTCAGAAAAGTAAAACATTGAAAACAACAGTAAATATGCACAGTAGTTGTGATTGTGGCTCACATCTTCCTCTAGTTTTACGTCCAGTAACGGCTTAAACGCCTTCTATGAGTCGAGGTTTTTGCTACCCATCCAGTTTTCTTATAAACTGGCAAACAGGGTCGTTTAACGCCAGATTCCCAAGGCTATAGTTTTCTTTTTGTTGAATGAATAGATCATATAATTTCAGAAGGACTCCTTGAACCGTTCCACATGGATGCGTCTCAAGAGTTTGGATTAAGTTATCCAAGTTCTCTTTACTCAGTCCATCCTTTATAAATTTAATTTTGTCCTCCCGATTTATAGATACCATTCCAGGGTTCCTACAATGTGTATCACAATTCCATCTTGCACACTTATGGCAAACTCCCATCCTCTTAGCTCTTCATTTTTTAGAATAAGAACTACGTCCCATACCTGGCAAATGTTTTATATAGGACTTATGTAATTCACCAGAAAGACGTACCTTTGCTTCAATAAGCCAACGAACATCCTCTGGAATGCCAAAATATATGAGTAGTTTTAACCTTTGAACTCGAGCTTTGTAAATTTTTACAATCACATCACGTAGAAGTGTAGGGAATCTTTCCTTAAGTTTTGCAAGGGTTTGTTCCATTGCCAGATTACTTTGAAGTTGTAGCTGTTTAGAAAAGAGAGAATAGAAAACGATGTTATAGAGAATAGTAAAGATGAAGAAGGTGAAAAGGTGATAGGTTGCCTTCTATCAAGCGCTTGTTTAACGTCACGATCCTGACGATGACCTTTTAACTATTGCAAGAAAATGATAATAATGCCAAAACAATAATAGTAATAATGATTAAGACAAGTGTCAGCACCGAAAAGAATGATGATGTAATTAATTGATATCTATTTTTTTATTTTTTATTTTTTTTATTTTTTATTTTTTTATAAATATTGTTATTAGGAAAAATTAGTCAAAATATTTGGCATCACACAAATACACCTCTGTATCTATGTGCTCTTGGAACCCTTGAAAGAAAGGTTTAAGTCGGTGCCCATTTACCTTGAAAACCTTGTTTGTCGCTTTATCTGAAATTTCAATCACACCATAAGATATTAGTTATTTCAAATGGGCCTGCCCATTTAGAGCGAAGCTTACCAGATATGAGCTTTAGATGTGAGTTGTACAATAAAACTTTTTGTCCAATGAAAAAGTTTTTTCTCAAGACCTATTTGTCATGAAAGGATTTGGCTTTTTCTTAATAGGTTTTAGAACTTTCATAAGCTTCCAAACGAATTTCTTCCAGTTCCTGTAGTTGGAGTTTCCTTTCTTTACCGGCTTTATTTAAGTCCAAGTTACATTATTTTACTGCCCAATAAGCTTTGTGCTCAATTTCTACATGTAAGTGGCATGATTTTCCATAAACAATCTTATAGGGTGACATTCCAATAGGTGTTTTATAAGCTGTTCTATAAGCCCAAAGAGCATCTTCTAACCTTTTTCTCTAATCTTTCCTATTTGGTTGTATTATTTTTTGAAGGATCATTTTTAATTCCCGATTGGATACTTCAGCTTGCCCATTTGTTTGGGGGTGATAAGGTGTTGAAACCTTATGCATAACTCCATATTTTTTAAGAAGGGACTCCATTTTACGGTTGCAAAAATGTGATCCTTGATCACTAATAATGGCTTTAGGAACACCAAACCTGCAAAATATGTGTGATCTAACGAAATCTACAACAACTTTAGAATCATCTATTTGAGTAGCTTTAGCTTTAACCCATTTAGACACATAATCGACCGCAAGTAGTATATAAACAAAACCAAAAGATACAGGAAAAGGTCCCATGAAATCTATGCCCCAAACATCAAAAATTTCATAAAATAACATGGGTTGTTGAGGCATCTCATTTCTATGAGATATGTTTCCCATTCTTTGACATCGTTCGCAAGATTTACAAATGTATATGCGTCGTGAAAAATTGTTGGCCAATACAAACCAGATTCTAATACTTTCCTTACTGTACGTTGAGGTCCAAAATGTCCACCACATGCATATGTATGACAAAATGTAAGAATGGAATTCATTTTCAGGTACACACCTTCTAATGACTTGATCACTACAAAGTTTCCATAAGTAAGGATCATCCCAAACATAGTATTTAGAATCATTTTTTAGTTTTATTATTTGTTGTTTAGATGCATGTATGGGAGTAACAGAAGCAACTAAGTAGTTTACCAACTCAGTAAACCATGGAGTGGAATCATGTATTCCCATAAGTTGTTCATCAGGGAAATCATCTCTAATGAAAATTGGGTCAAGTTCTTTTTCAATTCTGCTTAAGTGATCAGCCACTGAATTTTTTGCTCCAATTTTATCCCTAATTTCAATGTCAAATTCTTGGAGCAGCAACATCCACCTGATCAATCTTGGTTTTGCATCTGGTTTCTTTAAAAGGAACTTTAATGCTGCATGATCTGAAAATACAACTACTTTTGAACCGAGCAAATAAGATCTAAATTTATCAAGTGCAAACACAATAGCAAGTAGTTCTTTTTCTGTGGTAGTATAGTTTATTTGTGCAGTATCCAAAGTTCGTGAGGCATAGTAAATAACATGTACTTTTCCTACTCTTTGAGCAAGAACAGCTCCTAATGCATAATTTGATGCATCACACATAAGTTCAAATGGAAGTGACCAATTTGGTGCTTGGATGATAGGAGTGGTAGTTAAAGCTTTCTTTAAGCAATCAAAAGCCTCTTTACATTTGTCATTAAAGTCAAATGTTATATTTTTTTGTAGTAAGTTAGACAACGGAAGGGCTATCTTACTAAAGTTTTTTATAAACCTTCTATAAAAACCTGCATGACCAAGAAAAGAATGAATATCTCACACACAAGAAGGATAAGGTAATTGAGAAATTACATCAATTTTTGCAGGATCTACTTCTATGCCTTTTTTAGATATTACATGGCCTAAAACTATTCCTTCTTCTACCATGAAGTGGCATTTCTCATAATTAAGAACAAGGTTAGTTTCAATGTATCTATGTAATACTTTATCTAGACTATTTAAGCAAGCATCAAATGATGAACCATATACTATGAAATCATCTATAAATACTTCCATGCAATTTTCAAGAAAATCAGCAAAGATACTAATCATGCATCGTTGAAAGGTACCAGGGGCATTGCATAAGCCAAAAGGCATCCTCCTATAAGCAAAAGTGCCAAAAGGACATGTAAATGTTATTTTTTCTTGATCTTCTGGTGTAATATAAATTTGGAAGTAACCTAAAAATCCATCTAAAAAGCAGTAATGTGACTTACCTGCCAGTCGTTCCAATATTTGATCAATGAAAGGTAAAGGAAAGTGATCCTTTCGGGTTGCTTTGTTAAGTTTCTTGTAATCAATGCATACTCGCCAACTATTTTGGATTCTGGTAGGAATTAGTTCATCATTTTCATTTTTAACCACTCTGATTCCAGACTTCTTGGGAACCACTTGTACAGGGCTGACCCAAGTGCTATCTGATATAAGGTAAATAATGCCAGCTTGTAATAATTTTGTTACCTCTTTTTTAACTACATCAAGGATCTGAGGATTAAGTCTTCTTTATGGTTGCCTTACTGGTTTAACTTCTTCCTCTAATAGAATTCTATGCATACACATAGAAGGGCTAATACCTAGGATATCTGCCAAAGTCCAACCAATTGGTTTCTTATGCTTCCTAATAATCTGCAACAACCTTGTTTCTTGATCAACATTTAATTTGTTAGAAATAATCACTGGAAGATTCTTATCTTCCTCTAAATATGCATACTTTAAATGTTCAAGAAGAGGTTTTAACTCTAACATAGGAGGCTGCATTATTGAAGGAATCAATTTAGTTGAATTTGTCTCAGCAACTTGTACTTCAACATAATCAGATGTATTTGTAACTACTTTAATCAAATTATCACACTTTGATTCTTTTGAAACAACATCTAGAACTATATTTTCTATTTTAAGGGAGTTTAGATCATTATTATCATTAAGCAGATATTTCTCAATTTCAGCACACACATTGCATTGATGAGAATCCATGCTTGAATCACAAACAAATGAATCATAAAAATCAGACAATACAGGAAAATCAACATCATCAGACAACATAATAATATTATCCTCAACTAAATCAGTTATTAAGTCAATTTGAAAAATAGAATGATCCTCAGTAGAATGCTTTATAGCATCTAAAATGTTGAATCTAACCACACTATCTCCAGATTCCATAGAAAGTGTTCCTGCATGCACATTTATCTTTGTTCTAGCTGTTTTTAAGAATGGTCTACCTAAAATTATTGGAGCTTTATTGGTAGAATTCTCACTTTCCATATCTAGAACATAAAAATCTACAGGAAAAATTAAATCGTTAACTTTAACAAGGACATCTTCAATAATTCCTGCAGGATGTGCAGAGCTTCGATTTGCTAATTGTATAACCATACCTATAGTTTGCAAAGGTCCAAGGGAAAGTGAAGTAAATACAGTCATAGGCATAACATTAATAGATGCACCTAAGTCTAGCATGGCATTTTCAAATTTGTTATTGCCTATTATGCATGGAATGGTAAACGTCCTAGGGTCTTTACATTTTTCTGGTATATGTGACAAAGGTTTTTCAATTAATGCAGACACATTTCTACTTATATTAATCCTTTCATTGCCTTTTAGTCTTCTTTTTTTAGTGCATAGCTCTTTAAGGAATTTGGCATATCTTGGGATTTGCTTGATGGCTTCTAATAAAGGTATATTTACCTCTACTTTTCTAAATGTTTCCAAGATCTCCTCATCCATTTTCTTATTTTGTATAGATTTTTGTCTTTGTGGAAATGGAAGAGGGATATGTTGCTTATCAGGACCAGCTGCAGAAGGAGGATTTGTGAGAGATATATCATTACTATTATTACTTGAACTATCTAAAACCTTTTCTGCATGTTTTTCTGTGACAATAGTATTTTTAGTTTGTTATTGTTTTTCTGGTCCATGGATAGCTTTACCAGATCTTAAAGTAATTGCACTTACATTTTTAGGATTGACAATTGTCTGAGCGGGCAACTTATCTGAACCTTGAGACTGCAAATGGTTTAAAGATGTAGCCAATTGACCAATCTGATTTTCAAGAGTCTGAATTGTAGCCTCAGTTCTTTTTTGGAAGTTCAAATTATCTACTGACATTTGCTTTATCAATTCCTCCAAATTTGATTTCTCAGTGGAAGGTGCAACTACTTGTGTAGCTTGTTGTACATGAGGAGGTTGATATGGTCTGCTTGGTCCAGTATTTGCCTGAAAAGGTGCATGAAGTTGTTGTAAGGAATTACCCCATCTTAAATTAGGGTGATTCCTCCAACCAGGATTATATCTGTTAGAAGAAAGATCATAATTATTATGTTGTTGTTGTGGCAGTCTGTTATTGTATAAGTTGGCAGCACATACTTGAGGATTTTCATCGGGAATTTTAGCTTCCTGTAGTGAAGGACAACAATCGGTATAATGATCTAATGAAGTACAGATAGAGCATACCTTAGCAGGGGTTGCAGGTTGTTGTTTTTGAGACACAATAATATTTTTCATAAGTGTTGCTAGTTCAACAAATTTACTTTCCCATTTTTTATCTCCATCATTAGTAGTTTCAATTTCATGGACTCCTCTAATTACTATAGAATTATTTCTGGTGGCATGTTGTTGAGCATTAGCAGCCATGTTCTCAATTAAAGTTTTTGCTGCATTTGTAGTTTTATTTTGCAAAGCACCACCACTAGCTGCATCAACTAAAGTTCTATCCATTGGATTAAGACCTTCATAGAAATATTGTATAAGAAGTTGGTCCGTAATTTGGTGATGGGGACAACTAGCACACAATCTTTTAAATCTTTCCCAGTATTCATAAAGATTTTCCCGGTCATGTTGCCGAATGCCACATATTTCTTTTCTAATTGAGGAAGTTCTTGAAGCGGGGAAAACTTTTTCAAGAAACATTTTCTTTAGGTCATCCCAACTTGTAATGGAGCCAGAAGGAAGGTAAAATAACTAATCCTCAGCGATATCTGCTAGGGAGAAAGGAAAAGCTTTAAGTTTTACATGTTCTTCTGAAACCCCTTCAGGTTTCATGTTAGAGCAAAGGATATGAAATGCTTTTAAGTGTTTATGAGGATTTCACCTACACGACTATGAAATTTTGGTAACAAATGAACTAAACTAGTTTTACGCACAAAAGGAACATCTTCCTCAGGATATAAGATGCATGATGTTTGATTCGTGACATCTGGTGTAGCTAGTTCTTTTAATGTCTTTTCAGCCATGTTATACAAATACTCATAAGTTGAAGGTTTAGTTTCACTACTTATGCTATTAGCTAGAATATTATTATTATTATTATTATTATTATTATTATTATTATTATTATTATTATTATTATCTAATAATAGGGTTTAGGGTTTCTTAGATGATCTAACTAATTGATGAAATGTTCTGTCTATTTCAGGATCAAAAGAATATAGTGGTTCGGGATTAGATCTAGTCATACACAATACCTCTACATATATTGTAACAAAATACTACAACTATGTAATAAAAGGAAAAAGTTATCATTTTAATCATGAAATGCTTAGAACATATATTTAAAAATTTAAAGATTTTTTTTATATTTATATTTTTTTCAATGGTTGAAAATGAGATTACTAGAAAATAAATAAGAATATAATAAAGTGAAAATTTTTTTAAAATTTTTTTATATGCTCACATTCAACCAGACCTGAATATCTTCAACACACCTACAAAAAAAATGTAAAACATATTAGGTAATTGAATGCAAATAATTAGGACCAAAGGTCCCCGGCAACGACGCCAAATTTGACACACTGTTGTTGTCGGGTCAAATAAAAAGTTAAATTAATATAGTATAAGGAGAACAACCTTAGTCGTCTCTCGAGGACCTTAGTTTAATTAGTTACACTCAATTTAATTATAACAAAGGGGGGTTTGTGTTGAGATTGAAAGAAAAATTAAGTGATTATATAATATGCAAAAAATAAATTTATGAGTAAGAATAATCAAATTTAGAAACAACCAACCCAAGGAATTAATAAATCTTTAGTTAACTAATCATTGATCACAAATATGATTAAATATAATTAATTTCTCAACCTTGAATTATTTGGAATCCCTAAATGATTATATTCTAGAAAATCTTCTAGAATTGAATTAATGAACTAATAAGAATAATCAATCGATTTATTCTTATTAATTACTAAAATAACTTTAAAACCATAATTTGATTGAGTTAAGAAACTAAATAGAAATCTCTTATTTAGTGACTTAATCTTTGTTCTCAAATTGATTATTGATTAACCAACTAACATCAGTTTAGATTATAGATTGTTTAATTATATACCAATCGGTTATACACTTAAATAATCTACCATCATAAGTGTTTGAGAAACAAAGAAAAGTAATTATCTTCAATCAAATATTAAGAGCAAGAACTCAAAGTTAACATAAAGAAAAATTAAATTCCTTGAGTTGATTTTAAAAGATTAAGCTTCCATGATAATTTTTAACAATGAAAGCTAATATTAAATTTACTATAACTTTGATTATAAAAGTAAATAACAAATAATAAAATTAACTTACTTGATATTGAGGAAGGGAAATGAAAACCATAACTTGAGAGATGGAATATAGAACAAGGAAATAAAGCAAGAGAAAGAACTAAAACTTAAGAAACTAAAGCAAAGATATAGAAATGTAATGAAAACTAAAGCATGTATTTCTTATGTATTTCTTGTGTATCTTCCTTACAACTTCAAGCATCTATTTATAGGCAAGATATGATGATACTATACATTCATTTTCTGATTATTAATGCATTTTTTCAACATTGATGGGCTTGAAATTATAATAATTCAAAAGAAGATAATGGTAGGTGTTGAAATTCATTCTCCTCTTTATCTTCTCCACCTTGTGAGTCAAATATGACCTTCTAGATGGCCGAATTTTGCAAAACCTTCAACATGAAAGTTGTAGATCTCTGTCTTATTAAGAATTTGGCGTAAGAATGAGGTCATTTGGACATCTACAGCTCCAGATATGTGTATTTTGGTGAACTATGTCAATGCTGGTGGGACATATGAGGGCTGATTGATTCAAGCTCTATTTCTTTATTTTTTTCAGATGCAAAATAACCAATTCTAATCATCATGATGTATCCCTCTGTCTTAGCTTTCCATGGGCTCTAAGATTAGCCCATTTGGATCACAAAAGCCCAAGTTATGGCCAAAATAAGGCAAGATACTCAAGATACACATAAAAAATGAAAATTGAAACATATATACATAATACTTCAATTTAACTAAACAACATAAAACTTAATTAAAATACTATTATTAAACATAGTAATTATATAATAAACCCCAAGTGTAAAACTATAAGAAGTGTATTAAAATTGATTTATCAACTACCCAGAACACGTACTGGAAATGATGCTATATGGGTGATTGTAGATCAGTTGACGAAGTGTGCTCACTTCTTGCCCAAGAATATGAAGAGTTGTTTGGAGAAATTAGCACAATTGTACATTAAGGAGATCGTTAGACTACATGGTGTACCTTTGAGTATTGTGTCGGATCGTAACCCACGATTCACTTCCCGATTTTAGGGAAGCTTGCACGAGGCAATGGGTTCCAAGTTGAAGCTTAGTTCGGCGTATCATCCACAAACAGTTGGACAATCCGAGCCAATAATTCAAAGCCTTGAAGATTTGTTACGGGCTTGTATGTTAGAGCACAGTGGTTGTTGGGAAAGATTCCTACCACTAATTGAATTTACATACAAAAATAGTTACCATAGTTCTATTGGTATGGCTCCCTAATAAGCATTATATGGTCGGAAATGTAGGACTCTGTTGTGTTGGCTTGAAACTGGAGAGAGTTTGGCTTTGGGGCCGGAGTTGATTGTGGAGATAAATGAACAGATTAAGATGATACAAGAAAAGATGAAAATTGCCCAAGATCGTCAAAAAAGTTATTATGATAAAAGGCGGAAGCCACTTGAGTTTCAAGTTGGTGATCATGTGTTTTTGAGAGTATCAAGAGATAAGGGTATTGGAAGGGCGTTGAAAAGTGGAAAGTTAAGCCCTAAGTTCATTGGACCCTATGAGATTTTGGAGAGAATTGGTAAGGTGGCATATCGGATTGCACTCCCTCCACATCTTGCTAATCTACATAATGTGTTCCATGTGTCACAGTTGAGGAAATATGTCCATGATCCTCTACATGTAATTCCTATGGACGATGTTGATGTACGAGACTATTTGTCCATTCTTCCTATTTCCGTTCGTATTGTTGAACGCTTTGTAAAGAAGCTATGGAACAAATTGGTACCTTTGGTGAAAGTTGCATGGAAGCATGGAAATACAAAGATGTTCACATGGGAACGTGAAGATGATATAAGAGCACGGTACCCCGATGTGTTTGAATCTGGTATGTTAAATTTCAGGGACGAAATTTCTTTTTAGGTGGGTGGATTGTAACACCCTAAATTTTAAAATAAAGGATTAATTAAGGAGATAAATATTAAATATTATATTTGGGTTATTTAATGTTCCAAAATATTGGGAATAAATAAATTAAGATTTTTGGGAACTGTATATAATTTATTGGAACCAGATAAGCTGAAAATGAGCCCGGTTGAAATATGGGTGTCGGACCAAGTATATTTTATTGGGATGATATTGGTCATAGCTGTTAAGGATATTATGGGAAATCCAAATATGTGTTTAGAATAATTTTTGGATAAGGTATTGAGCCCAAACTGAGATCCTGTTTATCATAAAACGATGAATATTTAATGACGAATTAAAAATAAAGCTAAATGACCCATTTTTCTCTTCTTATTCCTGTCAGCTTCCTGGATTCCTCTTAACAAGCACTTTGCTTCTTCTTCTCTACTCTTCTCCTTCATTTCCTCTTCTACTTCTCTCCAAAAACCCTAAGTAAAAAGTGGTGGCTTCCTTTTTGTAACATCCCAAAAATTTTATTTTTCATGTATAATCATTTTTAATCTAGACCATTAATGATATTATCTATTTATATTAGCTTTCTACATAAGTTTGGCTGTGAATCGAAGCTTCTTTTTGATTCGTTCAAATAGCTTCCTTTGATGTTAACCTCTGGTAGCGTTCTGATTGGGAAATTACCGAGTGAAGTACCTTCGAATAAGATATTCCGAGTGACTGAGATAAGACTGTCCGAGTGAAGAAAGGAATCTGATTTTGAATGAGGTATGACCGAGAGAACTTCTGAGTGAAGGAAGGTTAAGACGTTTCTGAGTGAGGTGTGACCGAGAGAACTTCCGAGTGAAGGAAGGTTAAGATGTTTCCGAGTGAGGTATGACCGAGAGAACTTCCGAGTGAAGGAAGGTTAAGATGTTTCTGAGTGAGTCATGACCGAGAGAACCACTTTCGAGTGAAGGGAGTCCTGGCCTCGAAGATATTTCCGAGTGAAACGTCTCCGAGTGACTCATTTTCGAATGAAATGTTTCCAAGTGAAACATCTCCGAGTGACTCGTTTTGGAATGAAACGTTTCCGAGTGAAACATTTTTGAGTAAAACGTCTCCGAGTGACTCGTTTCCAAATGAAACGTCTCCGAGTGACTCATTTCCGAATGAAACGTCTCTGAGTGAAACGTTTCCGAGAGAAGTACTTCTGAATGAAGAAAAGCTTTGATTTTGAATGAGTACTTCTCGGGCCGGGATATTCCCGAGTAGGGTATCTCTGACTTAAATACAACTTTCCCGAGTGGGGTGTCCCCGAGTATGACACTTCCGTGTGGGATGGTACCAAGTGAGACATTTCCAAGTGGATGACACCAAGTGAGACCTTTCCGATTCCTGAGAGATATGTCACCGATTGAGACTACCGAGTGGGTCATTTCTAGGGGAAGTACTTCTAGAACAGAGAAAGACTTTGACTTTGAATGAATACGTTTCCAAGTGAAAAGTTTCCGGGGAAAGTAAATATCCGAGTGGTGAACCCCTTCATTCTATTCGTGCCCGAGTGTCATAAAGATTTCCTAGAGCCTGTGCTCGGGTCATATTCAAAGTTACCGAGAGCTTGTGCTCGGGTTCGTCTTGGAGATTGCCTTCGACTCCGAGTGATATTCCCAAGTGGAAAGATTTCTGAGAGAGGACTGAACTTCAACTCCGAATGATCTTTCGGTTGTAAGATTTCTGAGTGACGCACTTCCGAGAGAAATACTTTTGAGTTAAGAAAGGCTTTGACTTCGAATAAAGTATTTTTCGGGCAGAAATATATCCGAGTAGAGAAATTCCGAGTGATTCAATTCTAAACAAAAATGGCTGATTTTGAACAAGCACTTTTCGGGC
Organism: Clitoria ternatea; assembly: GCA_037962975.1. NCBI lineage: Eukaryota > Viridiplantae > Streptophyta > Magnoliopsida > Fabales > Fabaceae > Clitoria > Clitoria ternatea. The sequence goes on from CM075670.1 coordinate 150,005,065, forward strand.
AGATATATCTGAGTGAGATATTTTTGAATGTGTCTCCGGGTGAGACATTTCCGAGTGGGTTACTCACTCGGAAAGAAAAGCTATGACTATGTTTCAAGAAGAAACATTTCCGAGCAAATTCCCTTCCGAGTGGAGCAATTCTGAACGAAAAGAGGCTCTGATGAATTCTTCTCGGAAAGAGACATGCCCAAAATACCAAACTAGTGTTAGAACTAACATTTTACTCCAATCATATCATCTTGTACATATTTTAATATATTTACTTCAATCATACAAGCTCCATTATGTAGGCGGCGGAAATGGTCAACAATACAGCTCATTTTCTTATCTAAAACCTCCATTATCACCATAATTAATGCACCTAACATCCTACTACAATCCAATTATGAAAAAGCTTGTCCTCCACTTGTCTTTTGCATTATTAAATCGACACTACATCTCGTTCCCAAATCTGAATTCTTAGAACAAACTAAAATTAGTAAAGTCTCTCTCTCATTTCCTTTTCTCCGTCAAGTTACCTTTGATCTGAAGCTAGGACAGTAAGAAGAGAACATTTTTCAACCAAACTAAGATCCTCCATCAAGGTAAGAGGGGATAGGGTTATGAATAAATATGGAATGGGTAGAATTGTATGTTGTTCTAGGATTTCCAGATTTATTTTTGTAGCTTGTTACTTAATTTTGAAGCTGAAAATGTGTGAATTTGAATTTGACTTCTTCATCAAAGTTTTAAATCCTTTTGTTATGTGAATTTTGGGACTTGAATCAACTGATTTGGATATGTATAGCATAAGTTATAGTCAAAATACTACAACATGTTTGTTCTAGAATATGTACCTTCTATTTTGTGTAAATATTAATATTCTAGGAATTATACATACATATTTAGACTTTGACGTCTGCATAAAAGTTGTAGATAATTATGTTATGGATCTATAGAAAGTGGAATTGCTTAAAAAGGATTTGATTTGCTCACGTTATGGTCACTTTACTAATGTATGTTGCTGTTGTAAATTTCTAAAATAACCTATGATGATTATTATGAATGAAAATGATATTTTCCATGTGGGTAATGATTTATTTATGAATCATTGAGAGATTGTTGATTATTATGGATGTTATTGAATGTCCTATGAATGTCATACAATATGTTTATCTTTGTGATGATAATTATGAATGATTAAATTAATGTATACATGAATGCCTTGTGGTTTATTAAATATGTTGTTGAACTGTAAATCCATGATTTTGAGAATTAATATATGTGATGTGTCCCTTGAGGACTTGTGGTTTTCCAAGTGATTATGGAAATATTGATATCATGGTATGTTAAATTGATAAAGAGAATTAAAGGCATTCATGCATCATAAGCAGTTGGACGCACCATGGAATTTAGGGGTTCCATGATTGCCGGCCCTGGTGGGGGGTTACTCTATGATGAGTTAAAGCCCTATTTTTGCTAAGAGCCATGGAGAGTAGGGATTCATGGTTTATGCTAATTCCTACTTGTGTACTTCGGTACTTGAGAGCCATGAAGTGTAGGGATTCATGGTTTATGCTAATTCCTACTTGTGTACTTCGGTACTTGAGAGCCATGAAGGGTAGGGATTCATGGTTTATGCTAATTCCTACTTGTGTCTCTATGAGACTTTTTACTGCAGTATTCCCACCAAACCAAAATGGATCCAGCATGACATCATTTGACTAAATTATAGATTATTAAATGTAAATGACCTTGTTTGGCATATTCATCATATCATTTTGATTTGTTGATTGTGTTTATGCAATTTTACTTATTTTATATTTATTCTATATTCTGCCTTACTCTTACATTATTTTTACAGTGCATGCTTCACAGAATGAAAAGTGGTGCAATTAATGAAGCTTTTATGTTTTATTGCTTGGACTTTGCCTTCATTTGAATTTTAATGTATTGTAATAATATTATGTACCATGTACTGCAATTATATTCATCGTTTTCGCTATATATAAATGTATTATGTCTTATTCGTTCATGACTAGTATGCATGATAATATTCCGTATTTATCAATCTTTTTACGTGATCTCAGAATTTAAATTACGAATTTCAAAATGATTCTTTAAACGTGAAAAATTTATTTCAAAAATTTTGGTTAATATATTTCAAAATTTGGGCATCATAATGGTGGTATCAGAGCATTTTCAAAAATTCAGTGCTAATTGTTATGACATGTATTGTTTCTTTAATATACTATGAGAATTGTTTGATTACTTGCTTGATAATATGTTAAGTATGTGTTGTATGACTTGTTGCTTAACTGATAAATTGATGCATACATAGTATTCACACTCATGTTGACATTCCTGTTGTTCTCGGGTTCTTATGTCTTTTGGAGGGTTTCTCCAGGCATAAGGGCTGTTGAAGGTAGATTGAATCATAAGGAAGAAGTCTTTAGAATCATCGAAAAAGGTTTATGAATTCTTTTCTTTCTTGACCTTCTTCATTATCTGAGTAGGAGCATATATCACTATCATCAGGAATTTCTTCTTCTGATACTGAGACAATATTCCCCTTTTCTGGTAACTCCAATTTTTGATAGACATGGAGACTCTCTCTTTGGACATTTTGGTTTCTGCAATCTCTTGCAAAATGTCCTCTTTGACCACAAATAAAACATTTGCAGGTCGTAGTTCAAGGTTTTGAAGGTCTAACCTTCTTGACCTGGTTTCTAGGAGGTGTTCCCTTATAAGTGGTTGATCTTCTAAGGGGTTTTCTAGCTCTTTGATTTCTGTATACTCCGGGTACAGAAATGTTTCTACAAAATGAGAAATCTTTCGCCTGGCGAATGATTTCATTCTGTTGGCAAAGCTGTTGGAAGACTTGGAAGGTGAAGATTTTTCTAGGTCCTATTTCTACAGTCATATTAGGATTTGCTTGATCCCATAATTCCATTATCTTTGTGCTAAAAGGGAATGGAAGTTTTCTGAAGAACTTTGTTGAAAGTTCTGGGTCTAGGTAGATTCTACCTATCTTTGCCGCAAGCATTTCATATTGCTCGGCATATGCTGGGAAATCCTTCATATCATTGATATTCAGGGTTTCTAATTGTAATAAGGCATGGTTTTGGGCTTGATTACTTCCCCTATACTCATTATATCCTAAAATCATTTGCCTTATTTATGCTGTGACATTAGCATTGTTATCTGCTATGTCTACCAATTTTTGATATTTTTCTGGGTAGGCTGTTTTCCAGGATTGAAAGGTTTGTTTTACAGTCATACCTAGAAGGTTTCCTATATATTGGACCTTAGATCTAAAGTCTGAGAATATTCTACCAGCATAGTGTGTGATGGTATTGGATTCCCATATCTGTATAGTGTTTTCCCATTCAGCCATGTTCCTGGGTAACACTAGGATCGAGCCTTGAGCCACATTAGCAAAAGGCAAGGTTCTGTCAATAGCGAATCTTGTCTGAGATAAGGAAGGAAACATTTCCGAGTAAGGAAGGGTCGAGAATGCTTCTCCTAGTCATGTGGAATGGATTGTTGCCACCTGACCTATGACTTTCTGCTTAGGAAACATAATTTTTTTTGATTCGTATGAATTCTGACATTCCTGGGGTAGATTTTCTTCATGGGGTCGACCTCCAACCCTTGTTCCTTTTGTAATGAACTCAAAATCTAACTCAATTTTGAGTACTGTGGGATAATTTAACTGTTTCTGAGCAGTCGGATGTGAAATTTCTTTCTGAAGACACGAATTTTTGTTCTCAGGCGTTGATTGGTTTAGCCCCGTCCTCGGATGCCTTGGCTTCCTGGATTTGTAAGTGGTGGTCGGTAGTATCTTCTAATCGGAATTTTTCTTCTATCTGATGCGTTATATTAAATTTCGAGGATGAAATTTTTATTAGGGTGGGAGAATTGTAACATCCCAAAAATTTCATTTTTCATGTATAATCATTTTTAATCTAGACCATTAATGATATTATCTATTTATATTAACTTTCTACATAAGTTTGGCTGTGAATCGAAGCTTCTTTTTGATTCGTTCAAATAGCTTCCTTTGATGTTAACCTCTAGTAGCGTTCTGATTGGGAGATTACCGAGTGAAGTACCTTCGAATAAGATATTCCGAGTGACTGAGATAAGACTGTCCGAGTGAAGAAAGGAATCTGATTTCGAGTGAGGTATGACCGAGAGAACTTCTGAGTGAAGGAAGATTAAGATGTTTCCGAGTGAGGTATGACCGAGAGAACTTCCGAGTGAAGGAAGGTTAAGATATTTCCGAGTGAGTCATGACCGAGAGAACCACTTCCGAGTGAAGGGAGTCCTGGCCTCGGAGATATTTCCGAGTGAAACATCTCCGAGTGACTCGATTTTGAATGAAACGTTTCCGAGTAAAACGTCGCCGAGTGACTCATTTCTGAATGAAACGTTTCCGAGTGAAACATCTCCAAGTGACTCGTTTCCGAATGAAACGTCTTCGATTGACTCATTTCCGAATAAAACGTCTTCGAGTGACTCATTTCTGAATGAAATGTCTTCGAGTGAAACGTTTCCGAGAGAAGTACTTCCGAACGAAGAAAAGCTTTGATTTTGAATGAGTACTTCTCTGGCCGGGATATTCCCGAGTGGGGTATCTCTGACTTAAATACAACTTTCCCGAGTGGGGTGTCCCCGAGTGCGACACTTTCGTGTGGGATGGTACCGAGTAAGACATTTCCAAGTGGATGACACCAAGTGAGACCTTTCTAATTCCCGCGTGATATGTCACCGATTGAGACTACCGAGTGGGTCATTTCCAGGGGAAGTACTTCTAGAACAGAGAAAGACTTTGACTTCGAATGAATACGTTTCCGAGTGAAAAGTTCCCTAGGAAAGTAAATATCTGAGTGGTGAACCCCTTCATTCTATTCGTGCTCGGGTGTCATAAAGATTGCCTAGAGCCTGTGCTCGGGTCATATTCAAAGTTGCTGAGAGCTTGTGCTCGAGTTCATCTTCGAGATTGCCTTCGACTCCGAGTGATATTCCCAAGTGGAAAGATTTCCGAGAGAGGACTGAACTTTGACTCCGAATGATCTTTCGGTTGTAAGATTTCCAAGTGACGCACTTCTGAGAGAAATACTTTCGAGTGAAGAAAGGCTTTGACTTCAAATAAAGTATTTTTCAGGCAGAAATATATCCGAGTAGAGAAATTCTAAGTGAATCAATTCTGAACAAAAATGGCTGATTTTGAACGAGCGCTTTTCAGGCAGATATATACGAGTGAGATATTTCTGAATGTGTCTCTGGGTGAGACATTTCCGAGTGGGTCACTCACTCGGAAAGAAAAGCTATGACTGTGTTTCAAGCAGAAACATTTCTGAGCGAATTCCCTTCCGAGTGGAGCAATTCTAAATGAAAAGAGGCTATGATGAATTCTTCTCGGAAAGAGACATGCCCAAAATACCGAACCAGTGTCAGAATTAATATTTTACTCCAATCATATCATCTTGTACATATTTTAATATATTTACTTCAATCATACAAGCTCCATTATGTAGGCGGCGAAAATGGTCAACAATACAACTCATTTTCTTATCTAAAACCTCTATTATCACCATAATTAATGCACCTAACATCCTACTACAATCCAATTATGAAAAAGCTTGTCCCCCACTTGTCTTTTGCATTATTAAATTGACACTACATCTCGTTCCCAAATCTGAATTCTTAGAATAAACTAAAATTAGTAAAGTCTCTCTCTCATTTCCTTTTCTCCGTCAAGTCACATTTGATCTGAAGCTAGGACAGTAAGAAGAGAACATTTTTCAACCAAACTATAGGTTTGTGAATAAATATGGAATAGGTAGAATTGTATGCTGTTCTAGGATTTCCAGATTTATCTTCGTAGCTTGTTACTTAATTTTGAAGCTAAAAATGTGTGAATTTGACTTTGACTTCTTCATCAAAGTTTTAAATCCTTTTGTTATGTGAATTTTGGGACTTGAATCAACTGATTTGGATATGTATAGCATAAGTTATAGTCAAAATACTACAACATGTTTGTTCTAGAATATGTACCTTCTATTTTGTGTAAATATTAATATTCTAGGAATTATACATACATATTTAGACTTTGACGTCTGCATAAAAGTTGTAGATAATTATGTTATGGATCTATAGAAAGTGGAATTGCTTAAAAAGGATTTGATTTGCTCACGTTATGGTCACTTTACTAATGTATGTTGCTGTTGTAAATTTCTAAAATAACCTATGATGATTATTATGAATGAAAATGATATTTTCCATGTGGGTAATGATTTATTTATGAATCATTGAGAGATTGTTGATTATTATGGATGTTATTGAATGTCCTATGAATGTCATACAATATGTTTATCTTTGTGATGAATAATTATGAATGATTAAATTAATGTATACATGAATGCCTTGTGGTTTATTAAATATGTTGTTGAACTGTAAATCCATGATTTTGAGAATTAATATATGTGATATGTCCCTTGAGGACTTGCGGTTTTCCAAGTGATTATGGAAATATTGATATCATGGTATGTTAAATCGATAAAGAGAATTAAAGGCATTCATGCATCATAAGCATTTGGACGCACCATGGAATTTAGGGGTTCCATGATTGCCGGCCCTAGTGGGGGGTTACTCTATGATGAGTTAAAGCCCTATTTTCGCTAAGAGTCATGGAGTGTAGGGATTCATGGTTTATGCTAATTCCTACTTGTGTACTCGGTACTTGAGAGCCATGAAGTGTAGGGATTCATGGTTTATGCTAATTCCTACTTGTGTACTTCGATACTTGAGAGGCATGAAGGGTAGGGATTCATGGTTTATGCTAATTCCTACTTGTGTCTTTATGAGACTTTTTACTGCAGTATTCCCACCAAACCAAAATGGTTCCAGCATGACACCATTTGACTAAATTAAAGATTATTAAATGTAAATGACCTTGTTTGGCATATTCATCATATCATTATGATTTGTTGATTGTGTTTGTGCAATTTTACTTATTTTATATTTATTCTACATTCTGTCTCACTCTTACATTATTTTTACAGTGCATGCTTCACAGAATGAAGAGTGGTGCAATTAATGAAGCTTTTATGTTTTATTGCTTGGATTTTGCCTTCATTTGAATTTTAATGTATTGTAATAATATTATGTACCATGTACTGCAATTATATTCATCGTTTTCACTATATATAAATGTATTATGTCTTATTCGTTCATGACTAGTATGCATGATAATATTTTGCATTTATGAATCTTTTTACGTGACCTCAGAATTTAAATTACGAATTTCAAAATGATTCTTTAAACGTGAAAATTTTATTTCAAAAATTGAGGTTAATATATTTCAAAATTTGGGCGTCACATTTTTCCTCTCCCATTTTCGTTCTTAAAGGAGTTTGGAAGAGTTTGGAACTTGAAGTCTCACCCTCTTTCCTCCTCATTTTCATGTGGCTCCATTTCCCATTGGAAAATCCACTTCTTTCTTCTCTTAAGGTAAACTCTTGCTATTTCTCAAGAGTATGAACTATGGTTTTTGGGTTTTGATATTGGGAAAGTGATTTAATGAGTGTTGTTGGGTTTTAGAGAAACCCTTACCCTATGATTTGGGGGAAATGTAAAATATGAGTGGAGAAGCATTTATTGTGTTAAATAATTGTTATTGGTGAGCTGAATGGCCATTAATGAAGCTTAATGGTTATTGGGAACCATTAATGTGGGAACCCGCTAAAGGGTTTGGCATTAAATGTGCATAATAATAAACGTAGACGCTTGAACCATGGTGGTTGAATAGAAAATAATTGTGTGATATATTGTGATGTAGGAAATAACCCCATCGACGAGACGGAACCATATGACCGCGGTGATTACTACTTCTCTTGAGGTAGGAGGGGGTAACTATTCTAAATGCATGATTTCATTCATTGGTGATGTGAAAATGTGTGTATATATTTGTGCTTAATGATTGCTTGTGTGGACGATGTAATGATTTCATGATTGAGTGCATTTAGAATGATTGATGTTATGTAGCATATATTTAGGATAATGAATATGATATTGACCTGGTCTGAGCCGGAGTCAATGATCTAGTGTGGGACCAGCCACGAGAGCCAGTAGATGGTTGAGGTTTTATACCGATGCTGTATGTATCCGGTATGATTATTCGGTATCCTAATAAGAGGAGATCGATCTTGATGTCTGAAGTTTTACTTGCTGAGTCTGTGTTGTATACAGAACGGATAAAGTAATACCCGTACTTTGGTACCGGTATCGATACCGGATTAGATATTGTGTTGAATATATTGATGGAATATGTCATGATGGTTTGAGACCATGTTTTGAATTAAAATCAATGATGTGAAATATCACAATTATATATATGTGAATTGATAATTGTGATTACCACTAACTGCCAATGTGTGTAAGTCCAATAAGAATTGGTAAAGATTGAAAGTACTAAAATCCACTAAGTGGTAGTTATAAATGGACGATTGATTGAGTGGCATTTAGGATACACAGTGTGAGAATGCATTGATTGGCATTTGCATCCATGGCATATCATCGCTAGTTATATGGAATATTAGGGGTTCCAATAGGCAGGCCCAGTGGGAGGGCGGCCCAGTGCACGGGTATACTGTTATTGTTCCCTAGTGATTCGGGGAATCACGAAGCTTCCTTTAGTTTGGTGATGAAGCACCCTATATGGCAGGCCCTGTGGGAGGGCAGCTCTATGATGAGCAGTTGACCTCAGTGTCCGACGTGGCATGGCTCCCTTGATGTGTGTTCAGGGGAGGCCCGTAGCACTTTGGCAAGTAAGGCCATGATTGTTGATCTGCAGTCACAGGGTGACTAGTGCTACAGATGGGCGATAGCGGTTTGGTACCAGTAAAAGTATGATGTTGTAAGCATGCATGAATTGAGATATAAGTGTACATATTTTACTACTGCGGTAGGGGTATAGTAGCACACCTATGCTTGTCCCATATTATATATTATTATTTTCCCACAGTTGGACCCGCACTTGAAAATGATTCTATTGTGCATATGTATTAGCTTTAAGAGCATTTGCCTTTAGCCAGAGATATGCCTAGTTGATAGCCCGTGGTGGCGATGGATGATTTTTAAATAGAGAGAAAGTAAGCCGAGGTACTAACATTAAAAGTGTGACGATTATTGGGAATGTTAAAGATATATTATATATGATATTGCCTTGCGAATATACTTATTTGGACATGTAATGTGCTAAGATGGAATGATGTATCATGTGTGTGAAACTTGTAAAGTTCCCTTGAAAAATGAATGTAATGCACACATGTATAAATATCATCATAATGTATGACTTTGGTACATTTGGATTATGTTACTCACCTCCCTGTTGTCATTTTTAAGCTTGATGTAGGTGTGATGTAAAATCCTACACTTTGGAGGTCGAGGATTAATGAAGGTAAATGTGGAAGGAATGTGGGTGAGCCTTGGCCGGCATATATGCATTCATTTTGTGTAGCACATAGTGCGTATATACTTATTTTGAAATTAATTTGATAATGGTTGATTTTGGAGGTCATGTAGGAAAATTAGACCTTATGTGTACGGCTAATTTTCATTAATGACCTTGATAATGTATAAACGATATTATTATTATTATTAAATTTTATTTCTATCGTTTAACAAATCGATGAGGCATCTTTCATCCTCTTTTGGTAGATATTTTAATAACTTATAAATTTAATTTCATCTTCCACTTTTCCCTTGTGACGGCCTTAAGTCTGGTCGTCCGAGGTGCACTCTGATACATTTCTCATATCTTCATAGATGAGATAGATTATTTAATGATCCAGGGTGATTGCTTGGCATTATATACACATACACACATATATATATTGAATTTCTTCTACTTATAATTAATTTAAATCTTGAAAAATTTACCCCTATTTTCAAGCCGGGGTGTTACGTTGGATGCCTATACTTGATGGTTATGTTGTTTATGGCTCTATAATTAGTACACATTCTCCATGAACCATCTTTCTTAGGAACTAGTAAAACAGGTAAGGCACATTGGCTTAGGCTCTCTCTAATCCACCCCTTAGATAATAGTTCGTTCACTTCTTTTTCAATCTCAAGGCTTTCCTCAGGGTCACATCTATATGCAGGCCTATTAGGTAAGCTAGCACCGGGAATTAGATCTATTTGATGTTCAATGCCCCTAATAAGAGGTAAGCCTTTTGGGATATCCTTTGGAAAGATGTCTTTAAATTCATTTAGGATGTTTTGAATCCCTTTGGGCAAAGGAGGAGAAGTGCCCACAGAGCACAAAGAAGTGCTAGGGATATCTTTTGCATACATGATCAAGCATTATTTTTGTAAAAACATAACATGTTTTACATCATGTTTGTTGGCCAAATAGTTGGCTCTAGAGTTATCATAGATGATAACTCCTTTTCCTTTATCCTTTTTTTTGTTTTTCTTATGTTTTTCTACATGGTTAGAGGAAGAAGATCCTAACTCTCTATCTCTTTTAAGCTTCATTTGTAGTTGATCTTTGGCTACTTGTTATAGAGTTAGGGGGTGTAAAACTATCTTTTTACCATCTAGTTTAAATGTGAGGGTGTTAGTGAACCCCTCATGGATGACCTTCCTATCGAATTGCCAAGGTCCTAAGAGTATATGAGTTGTCTCCATAGGTACTACATCACAATTGACTTTATCATTATATGTGCCTAAGGTGAAGTTGATTAAGACTTGCTTATTAACTAACATTTCTCCCTTTTCATTTAGCCATTGTAACTTATAAGGTCTAGGGTGATCTATTAGTTCAAAGCCTATCTTATTTACTAATCTTTGGCTCACAACATTTGCACAACTCCCACTATCCATAATGAGAGAACATAGCTTGTCATTTATGTAACATCTTGTATAAAAGACATTCTCTCTTTGTGTAGTATCATCTAGCTTAACATGACTACCAAGCAATCTTCTAATCATGTAAAGCTCACCATCATCCCCTAAGATATGCTCACTGTCATAGGAATCACTACTTGAGTCATCACTTGAAGAGTAAGAATTAGAATTAGACTCTGATTGACTTGAGTAGGTTCCATTAGTTTTCAAAATCATTGTTCTTTTTGTTGGACAGTCGGAAGCAATATGACCTCTACCAAGGCATTTAAAACATTTTATGGTAGATGATCTAGAGGATTGTGGTTTAGATGTGGATTCATGCTTATCTCTTTAGTTTCTAAAAATTTTGCCATTCTTATGCAACTCACTTTGTGGTTTGGAAATGAAGTGCCCACTTCCCTCTCCCTAGGGTTTCTCTCAAACCTACCCTTATTATCTTGACTTACCCATTTAGATTTATAGGCTTTATTTTCCCCACTATAGGCTTCTCTCTCTTTATATTGGCTCTCTACCTTAGTACATTGGTGTAGTAACTCTTCTATGTCAACATGTGGAAGGAGTTCTACTCTATTCTTGATGTTCCTATTTAGGCCATGTAAGAACTTTTGCATTAGGGTTTCCTCATCTTCTTCTAGGTTTTCCCTAATCATGGCTATCTCTAAAGCTTTGTAGTAATCTTCTACACTCTTTGACCCTTGGGTGAGTTTATTTAGCTTGGCTAATAGCTCCCCTCTATAGTAATTAGGAACATAACGTTTTCTTAATAGAGCTTTCAAGTCTAACCAATCATCTATTGGTGGGAAGTTATCTTTCTTTCTCTCCTTACACACTTGGGTCCACCATACTAAGGCATAATTTTGGAATGAGAGAGTGGCTATTCTAACCTTCTTTTCTTCTTTTATTTGATGAGAATTAAACAATTGCTCAACTCTCATCTCCCACTCTAAATAAGCTTCAACATCACTCTTACCATTAAATGGGGGGATTTCAAGTTTTACCTCTCTTAAGCCTATATCTTCTCTTTTATGTTTATGGTGTCTTCTATGTCTAGGTTCATCCTCACTATCACTATTGTTGTGTCTTTGATTTCTATGTCTAGCTCTAGGGTTTTCATTATGCTCTAGGTTATTTAACCTATTGTTGATGTTATTCAAACTTTTCATTATGTTATGAAGCATAGATTTGTTTTCCCTATCACTAGAAGACATGGTTTAAGGTTGTCAAAGAAAACACAACAAGGTAATCAAAGTTGTAGACAAACTAGTCGAGGATACTTGATGCAAGATAAGTATTAGAGAACACACAATAATCCTAAAATACAAGTACTAGGTTTCTTTCCTAAGGGGAAACAAGAACCTAAGTTATCTAGTACTAGGTTGTATCCTAGGATGTAGTACTATGATTAGTTATGCAAGACCTAGGTTGTCTTTACCAATGTTCCTTATGAGAATCCTAGGTTGTAACTAATCAAGTAACTAACCCTAAACAAGGCTAACTAATTCGGCCATAAGGTAGTTATCTAGCCATTTTAGTTCAACTAACTGACTAACACCTAACAAACCCTAACTAGAATTAGTTATTTAGTTATGGTAGTTTGAACTAGATCTAACAACCCTAACTAGCAACTAATTTCGGTTATGATATTAGTTATGCCAACTAGGAATTCAATTAGGATTAGTTATGACAACTAGAATTAATTCCAACTACTAACTAATTAACCAACTTAGTTAAGACAAGTAACTAACTAACTACTTCTAGTTTTAACCAACTAACTAATTAACAAACACTCAAATGCATATGCTACTAAAGTCTAGCCGAAATTACTTAAAGGAGAAATTAAAAGTCCAATAGTCCAAAGTCCAATGAGTGTCCAAAATACAAGACCAAATCCTACTACAAAATTTCTAATAATTGAAAATTTCCCTAATTTCTACTAGTACAAGGATTTTGCTTCCTTTACAATGGTCTTCAACTTCTTCTCTTGGTGTGTAAAAGCACCTCCTTACCTAGCAAAACAACACAAACAAGACTTCCAAACGAAAATTGTTAGGGAAACTCAAACAAGAATTTGAAACCTCTCAAGTGTTTCCCTAAATCCTCACCCTTTCTCTTAGGTGTCAAGAAGTCTCTAGCAATTTCCATACCTATCTCAAGTATCTCCAAAAGACTACCTTCAATGGATTGAGAAAAGGGAATTATCTTGGAATTTGAAAGGATTGCAAACTCAAGGACAAAACTTAAGAAAGAAAGGAGACAAACTAAAAATGGTAAATTTGAAGAAGCTACTCAAATGGATTCTTTTTGGATTTTTGATTATGACAAGATCAAAGCAAGAAAAAAGTTCAAATCAATAAAAGCACACACTTGGAATTCAAAATTTAAACCTTTTAGGGAGTAAACCAAAGATGATTTGAGTCACTCCTCCACATGGTTTTAGCACAACTAATAGGTTGAAGGAATTAAAATTTCTAGTACTCTAGAAAAAGGTTCCAAATGGCACATACACTCCTATTTGGCTCTAGTATTCAACAAACCAACAACAAGCAAAATTAAAGCACAAAATCGAGACAAGATAAGTGCCAAACTCAGAATTTTAAAAGCCTAAAACAAGTTCAAGACATACCAAAACCGAAACTAGAAGAAACAATATGCAAAATTGAAGTACAAGAAAAAATATCACCAAAATTCAAAAGAACTACAACTTTTTTTATGATTTTTCTACTTTATCATGGCATTTAACAACAACTAAACATGGAATTGGAAACAACAACCAGCCAACAATCACAAATTAATTTCAAAATTTTAAGGATTTAGAAGTAGAAAAAAGAACCTCCCAAGCTCTCTGATACCAAATGATGTAGAAAGATCTTCAAGGAAAGCTTCCAAGGAGATGATCTTGGCTCTTTTTCCTCTTCTACCCTTCAAGTGCCATGGAAGATGAATGGATCTTGGAGGAATCGAACTCACAAAGTGTTTAGGCTATAGGAATTAAAACGAAAAAGATGAAAGAAAAGGAGAAGAGTTGAAGGAGAAAGGGAAAGATGGAAGAATGGAAATGGAAAATGGAGAAGGAAGGATTGGAGGCCACTCCCAAGGGAGATAACTCCTACAATTCTCGTCACCAAGGAGGGAAGAAACCACCTTGGATAAGAGCTTGCTAAAGACTTGCTATAACCTAGAGAGAAGGGAGAGAATCTTTCACTAGAAATCACACTTAAGTGTTCTAAATCTCAAAATGAATTAATGTGTACCATTTTATAAAGGGAGAAGCCTTTATATAGGCTATGGAGAATTTGGCCAAGGCATGGATATGGGCTTGGCTAATTGGATCCTAGGCCCAAAACTAAGAAATAGGAAAGGAAATGGCCTATACATGACCCAATGTAAGAGTACATGGTCCTAAAGTGACTAATTGGCCTAGTAAGGCCCAAATAAAGCCTAAGTAACTAAAGAATCTACTTATGACCTATATTACAAGATGAATACAAATAGATCCTCAAGCTATCTCTATTGGGCTTGGGCCCATTAAACAAAGAGATGGAGGAAGATAGGGCTTTATGGATAGTCTCCTTGCTTTTCTTGGACTTGGCCCTAGTGAGGGGCCCTTTGTAAGCCTCAAGTCCTTTGTCCAATATAGTGTGTGGGTTCTCCCTTAGAATATCCTCATTATATGAATTGTTATCAAATGAAAATATTAATTTAGTAACATGTGCACACTATATTGAATAATAGTAAATAGCGCTTATGGTACATATCTAGAGAAAATTACATACTATTCCATGGATTGCAAAACCCTTGGTTGATATAATAAGCATTCCTTAATCAATAGATTCATGCTTCTAAAACAACTAAAATTAATTAATAATTAGTTTTTCTTATTCTTCAAAATGGAATAAATTCCAAAGTATGAAGTAATATTATGAGTAAGGAATTTTCATGATAGAATAATATAATATATAATAGTTACACCAAATATTTTAAATTAGAGACCAAGAAGCCAATTAAATGACATATCATAAGAAATCTTTCAACTTTAATTAACCTTTTACAAAAAAAGGTAGTAAAATGATAGTAAACATTATGTAAGTTTTAATATAATCTCTTCTTTTTTGTTTAGCATACTCTTACTATGCACACATATGACCTATGTTCTATACATACATATATACATATATACATATATATGGATTTGGTCTCTATCTTAATATTATTGTATAGATTTAGTCCTTATTATCACTTTTACTTAAACCCTAAACTTTATTAAATATCATCAGTGCTGCTCCATTAACCATTGAACGGACAAAAAAGTGACTATAGAGAAATTTGAAGTAAAAGTAAATCAACAGTATAAAATTTATGGACACACAAAGCAGTTAAGAAAATAATTCAAATCAACAAAAATGATCGTAAGGACTAAATCTAGACAATAAAATAAAGTTAAAGACCAAATCTAAACTTATTTTTCTAGAGAGATTAAATCCAAAATTTGAAAAATTTATAGGGGCTAAACACTTAGTTAGACCAAAATTTCAAGATAAAAACTTTATTTGTTGGTTGCTCTAAATTTTTATATAATATAGAGAAAAAGAGTATTAAAATTACAATTTAAGTAGTATGGATTTATGAATAATAGACCATTGATATTCGAAGTCACGCACATAGATTTAATTTCGTCAACATTTCTTTTTAAAAAAATAAAATCTCACTTCAAAATCCTAACGAGACAATAAATTGAGAGGCATAAATGATGGAAAACCGATTTAACTTATTATCAAATGTTGATTAGAGGATCCATTCACATTGAATTTTGATGTTGGCTCTCGCAATTGATTCTATTGGTAGAGGGCTTAGAGAAATGGTGTCTACACATGATATAATGGAATCTTAGAGCTGGCTCCTTAGTTCTTGTAAAGCGGGAGAGAATCCTTCCCCAACCTTTAGCAATATCGGTTCTAAAGTGTGAGAGAAAAGGTAAGGATAATGAGACAAAGTTAAGAGAAAGGGATGAACCGACAGTGTAAGAGAGAATGACGCCAGCATCATAAGGAGAGAGATTATGAAATGGAATAAAACGAGAAAGCGTGAAAGGAACCCTAAATTGTAGTTTTGTAACTTGTAACAATCTTTACCATAGTTTTTAAAGAAAACTCCAATTAATTTACTATGGTTAGATAAGGTAAGGTGAAATTTTAGATTTTCCAATTGGTACTCTAACCGTGGTCAAATAACCACTAGTAAAAATACATTTTCTTGTAATTGTATAGTTTTTCATTAATAAGATTGATAATCATAAAATTTATTATTAAAATAATGTTTTAAAATATAATTCAAATGCATTAATGGAGGTAATTAAATAGTATATAAATATTCATAAAAGCATGGTTAATCATATAAACTTTTATATTTGTATAGTTGTATATTTTATATATGTGGCAATTGGAACCAAACTCGTAGGGACCAACTTGCCTCCACCCCGAGTTTCATGGGTGAGACCGGTTTTGACTGTGGATAAACAAAAGCTCGCCTCTAACTTGAACTAATTTTGGCGGGGACAGCGGCGGGTGTTGGGAAACAACTACCCACCGCAACCTCGTACCTAAACCTGCCCATATAAAACAAATTCAATAATTTTACTTATAATTATAGCTAAATGATAACAATAAGTTTATATATTTTTATTAAAATAAATTTATAGTCATGAGGTTCATTATTCATAAAGAATTTTAATATCTAGTTTATTTGTTATTTCAATTAAAATGTCTTATATATACATAATTCATTTGAAATAATATATTCAACTTATCAAAATGAAAGAAAAATAGAGTATGATAAGATCTCCACAAGCTTTCTCGAACCCAACGGGGAATCTATAAAGGCAAGGATGAGTTCTAAAATTTCAAGTCTGCCTCATTTTAAACTACCTCTGAACCCACCTTATCTTTTATAGGGATGAGGATGGGGAGAGTAGAACCTGTGTCTCACCTACCTAGTTGCATGCTTAATTTTATAGACTATAATTTAGTTGGGTCCTCTTTGTTGTCTAACTCCTTGCTGATATGGCTACGTGTTAATTGTCCATTTCATTTGCTCTATTAGCATGATGACTTCGCATATCAAATATTCATTGGTTGAGGTTTGAACTCATGTCTTGTTGCATAACCATCTACTATACCACTAAACCACAACTTAATTTAAATTTATACTCTTATATACATAGGAAAAGAATTCATATTTTTTAGTGTTTCTTATCAGCCACATTCTTTTAGTGTTGGTTTAAATACACATAAATCATGTTAGTATGTATGATAATTATTTTACCAGTTCATGACTTAATACATCATATTATATAGGTTAAATACATTGTTTGATCCTTTATCTGTTAACTCTGTTTTAATATGGTCTTCTAACATTCTTTTGTAAACTTTTAGTTAACACTGTTAATTCACTAAAGAAAAAACATAAAAACATCTAGGAGAGTAACATTCCACATTATTTTATTATTTCATGTCATTCAATAAATTTATAATATATTTTAAAAATATATTTATTGAATATAGTGTAACTATTAATAAATATTATATTAAATTATATAATATTTAATAATATATTAATATTTAAATGAATCTATTTATTAAATAATATATTTTTATTAAATATTTGTTATTATTTAATAATAGATATTTATTCAATATATAAATTATTAATAAAAATATATTAAGTAAATATATTTAACATAAATATAGATAATTATTAAATATATGATTGATACTATATTATATTAAATTATAACATGTTAATAATGTGTTAAATATCTAAATAAATTTATTTATTAAATAATATATTTAGTAATATGTTTATTAAATAAATTATTATTAAAATATATTATTACTATATCATCATTTAAAAATATGTTTAATAGATATATTATTAAAATGAATATTAAATATTTAAATATATTATAATTAGTATATTATACATTTTATATAATATTTTTAAATATATCTTTATTATAAATTTATCATAATATATTTAAATATATTATTATTATGACCAACACAACCATTATCATAAAACTTATTTAAAATTCTGTTTATAATAATATCTATTTAAATATTTTTAGGCATTTTATCATATTCCGTTAATAGACCCTGATGTGTAGCTTGTAACATCCCAAAATTTATAAAAATAATTAAACGAGGAGAATAAATAATAAATAATTATATATGAGCTGATTTATGTCCCAAAAATTTGGAAATAATTAAATTGAGATTTATTATGGATATTTATAATTTATTGAGATTTTAGGAGCTAAAATGTTACCCGGTTAAAATATGAGTGTTGGACCAAGTATCTCCGATTGAGGTGCCGTTGGTCAGGACAGTTAAGAATATTATTGGGAATCCAAATGTATTTTCGGAATAATTTTTGGATATAGTACCGAGCCCGAATGGAGATCCTGTATGTTGTAAAACCGTAAAATTTTAAATGAGAGGTTAAAACTAAAAAACAAACTCTTTTTTCTCTGCTATGTTTCACGACACTTCTCCCTCTCATTAGGCATTCACTCTTATTTCTCTACAACTCTCATTTCCTCTTTACCTTTCTTCTCTAAAAACTTAAAGTGTGGTGTGCCTTTCCTCCTTCTTCCATTTTTGTTTGCTTCAAGCTTGGAGGAGATAACAATGGTGGTTTGAAGCTCTCCTCCCTCTCCTTGGAATTTCATGCTCCCTCTCCCTCTCTTGGCTCCCACTTTCTTTTCTTGGTTTGAGGTAAGATTCTCACCATTTCCAATGAGTTTATGCCCTAGGTTTTGGGAAATAGTTATTGGGAGAGAGTTCAATGTATATGGGTATGTTAATAGAAGTCATTTTTATGCAAAGCCCTAATGTGGTGTGTGATAAATGTATGATTTTGTGATGGTGTGTATGGGTACACAAAATTAGTGATGAAAGGTGATGGAAGATGATGATTATTTGTGGTGATTGTTGGGTTTCAATAGAGTCCTAACTCTAGGAATTAGGGGAATGAGTGATGATGTTGTGAGAAATTATTTTGAGTGTAAACCAATGATATTTTGTATATGAATATTGTTAATGATGGAGCTTGATAGTTATTAGAAATGGTTGTTGAGTTTTGATGAAAACCTTAAAGATTGAGATTTGGGGCTCTATGACAAATCTTGAAAACATGGTGATGATTTTGGTGTTAGAGTGATTTGGTATGTCGGAATGAGTTTTTAAGTATGTGACATTGATCATTGATGATAGGGATACGTGAAATAAAGAGAATTGTGGTGATGACTCTAAGTTGTTAAGTGTGTTAAAGTTGTGATCTTGTTGTGAAGGGCTTGAACAATGAGAATATAAGAAATGATGGATTAATGAAATAGAATTGTAGTTGATGAGGTCTTAGACCATGTTGTGTGCCATTGAATTTATTGATGAATGATGATTGATAGGAGCTAAGATGGCTCATAATGAACTCTAAGTGACAATAATGGCATTTGAATGATTGAGGTAATGTGGAATGCATTTTAGATGAGGGATGAAAGAGATGTTGTTGTTGTTGGGGATAGTTGGCCCTTTAAGATCTAGAGAATCTTGGTTTTGTGAAAGAAATTCTGAAGCCTAACAAAATGGTATGAATTGGTGTTTTAGCAAGCTTAGGACTTGATATTGAGCTTTATGATAAGCTAGCATTTGTTTAGAATTATGATGGTGCCTTGAGATGGTTTGATGATTGTATGTATGCATATGTATGTATGTTGGTGTAGATGATATTTTAAGCAATGTGGCAGAGCATTTGGAGCGTACATTTAGTTGTGGTTCTTCCCTAGAGGTAGGAGAAGAGTTTACATTCCAAATGCATGAGTTATATAATTGATGATTAATGTATGTGTGGTCACTCATGCTTGCCTTGCCATAGTTGTATTAGTTATATAATGAATAACATTGTTTGGTAATCTATCAATTTTGAGAACCATATGTATGGTTGATGACAATGAAAGTTTTCAAGTGCCTTGATGGGCATGATTTATTTCTTGGTGGAAATCCATAGATGGATGAATTGTTAAATTTATGGGATTATGTTCATGAGGTTTATGCATAATTAAGGAACTAATAGAGCCAAATAGAGTTTTATGAGAATTGAATGGCATGTGATAGTTCCAATACCCCATATATGTAGTTTATGACTTGTAGGAATTGAAATGGGCCAAATCCAATGAGAATAGGTCATTGAGTTGCATAAAAGTGCCTCAAAATGGGTAAAACGCATTTATGCGCATAAGTCCCTCATTTTTGAGAATTTTTTAGTGTGTCTGGTGTTAACCCGACGATAGCGTCTCAACCGTTCATTTCTACCACCGGGTTGTTAATTGGCAAGCGCACCAATCGTTTGTAGTTTTCAAAATTTAGATATCGTTCCACTGGGATTGAAAGTCCAATAACAACAGTAATTTTCTATTCACTATGGTAAATGTGAAGAAACTTATAGACAAAAGAATGATTTATATTCAATTTATACAATATTCACAGGATAGCATGATTGAGTTGTTCATGAGATAAAAAAAGAAAATAAAAATCTATCTAAAAAGTTGAGTTGCAATCTAGAATAGGTAAGATACTTGAGATAAACACAGATAAACAAATTATGTTGGAAATTGGATCCCTAATCTACAATAACAATGAGGAACTCAAGACATGCATATTTAATCATCAAGTTTCATGTCATTGCAGCTTAAAATCATTATAACCGATCCCTCGTGATATAAATTCTAAGAATTCACCGTAAAGTCTGATCCCTCGTGAGCTTTCTCAGTAAAAACTTGCATTAAGACCTAGCCTTATGGCAACAATGGTTAACAACCCCTATAGAATTGAGATACCAACGGTATTCTAACTTTTACTTTCGTCAAAACAAGTTTCAATACGGCATGAATAATCATTCTCCCATTTGACATTCATACTAATAAAACAAGTTTCAATACACATGAAAATCATTCTCCCGTTTGACGTTCATATTAATAAAAGGTTGAAATACTAACATGGAATTGAATCATAAACATGCAGAGGTCGAATTCACAACATTATACTCAATAGATTAGTTCACCAATTCCAACATAAATAAATTAGTTACATATGGTAAAAGTAAAAACAACACTTACAGAGTTTGACATTACGAAGACGATGGAAACTTCACAATACAACGATCACAATACACCAAAACACACTCAAGTATCTAGAAAACTATTCTAGAACTACAACTCACAAAAGAAGTACTCAAAGTCGAGCACAAAGAGAGAAAAGAAGAGAAGTGAATGAGAATGGGATATGTTGAATAGTGTTAGATGGCCCTATTTATAGGGCTGAGCAAGGGTGCTGATGCTACGCGTCAGTGTGACGCTAGGCGTCAGACCCCTGACTCAGCTTCCATTAAACAGCTGATAATGGCCACTTCAAATTATTAAATTTGATCATGCTTGGCCACTTGGACGTGTCTCCACTGTGTTTTGGCCATTTGTGTTGAGTGGAGTGGCCATTGGTGCTGAGTGGGGTGGCCATTATTGGGTCAAAGATGAGTGCTTGGCTAAGTTGGATGTGGAGTCCACGCAGCACTGACGCTACGCGTGGCTGTGACGCATAGCGTCAGCATCAAAATTCAGAGTCCACGTTACGCGTGTGATTGATGCTACGCGTCAGATCCTCCAGTATAATTTTCTCTTGAATTCTTTACTTTTTCACTGCAAAACTAGAGAAAATTGATCAAGGACAGATTATTTCCAACAACATCCATTTATTGAATTAAAACCTAATTTTCTAACAAATTAACCAAATTTTTATTATTTTTATGAAATTTTTATTAAAAGATTTATTGTAAATTGAGGACTAACATCTGGTGGCCACACGTCACAAATAATATATATAAGTTGGTGTTAAAATTTGGGGAGCATCGGAATTCGTATGAAAGGTTAGGGGATTAGAGGTTCAAAAATATGGCTTTTTTCTACATAAAAAGGGGTCGTGCTGTCATGAATCGATTCAAAACAGTGTTTGAATTGATTCAGAGGCTTTTGGATGGGCTTGAATCAATTCATACGAAGCCTTGAATCAATTCAAGACCCACTATATTTACTGTTCCCCAATTTTTTGCTGCTTGAATCAATTCATACGAGGTTTGAATTGATTTAAGGACCTCTGTTTCCACTGTTTTGAGCCCCAGGCACGTATGAATCGATTCATGGGGGTTATGAATCGATTCCCCACTCTCTGTTTGTCAATTTTTGGACTTAAAGCATGCATGAATTGATTCATGTAAAGCTTGAATTGATTAATGGCCCTGTTATGCTGTTTAGGGTTTAGGGTTATGGCCACTGTCATGTTGTTTTTCCAACTGTTATGATTTCTTTGCTGTGTTTAGCCCGTTTGGGCATCTTAATGACATTTTTGGCCTCTAACTTCTTCATGAAATTTATATATAATTATGTTACGGAGGTTTTAAAATTGGTTTCACTTTAATTGGAGTTTTCTAACTCTCATGAGGCCTAAAATACCAAACCCACTGCAGTGTAAAACTCAAATTTAAGAGGGTTTTGAACCCAACTTTTTATGGTTATCAATTTGGAACTAATAGGTGATATTTGTGACATGTCCAACTATTTTTAAGACTAAAAGTAAGCTTTTCTCATGTCTTAATGTTGAAATTTATCATGGGCTCATTGTTAGACCCAGTTGATATAATGTTACAGAAAACTTGTTATTCTGTTTTACTGTTGGGTCTATTAATTGGCAAGCGCACCAATCGTTTGTAGTTTTCAAAATTTAGATATCGTTCCACTGAGATTGAAATTCCAATAGTTACAGTAATTTTTTAGTTACTATGGAAAATTTATCAAAACTTATACAAAAGAATAATTTATATACAATTTATACTATATTTACAAGATGGCATAATTAAGTTGTTCATGTGATAAAAAGAGAATAACAATCTATCTAAGAAGTGGAGTTGCAATTTTAGAATAATTAAGATACTTGAGGATAAAACACAGATAAACAAATTATATTGGAACTTGGATCCCTAATCTAGAATAATAATGGAGGAACTCAAGTCATGCATATTTAATCATCAAGTTCATATTATTGCAGCTTAAAATCATTATAACCGATCCCTCGTGATATAAATTCTAAGTATTTACCGTAAAGTCCGATCCCTCGTGAGCTTTCTCAATAAAAACTTGCATTAAGTCCTGGCTTTATGGCAACAATAATTACCAATTCTATTCCTAGTAATTGGTATATTAAGGGTATTCCAACTTTTACTTTTATTAAATCAAGTTTTAATAAGGCATGAATAATCATTCTCCCGTTTGACATTCACACTAATAAAACAAGTTTCAATACACATGAAAATCATTCTCCCGTTTGACGTTCATATTAATAAAAGATTGAAATACTAACATGGACTTGAATCATAAACATACAGAGGTCTAATTCACAACATCATACTCAATAGATTAGTTCACCAATTCCAACATAAACAGATTAGTTACACATGGTGAAGGTAAGAACAACACTTACAGTGATTGACATTACAAAGGCGATGGAAACTTCACGATACAACGATCACAATACTACACAACACTCTCAAGTATCTAGAAAACTATTCTAGAACTACAAACTCACAAAAGGAATACTCAAACTCGAGTATATAAGAGAAGAGAAGAGTGAAATACTCAGAATGGGATGCTAGGAATGGTGTTGGATGGCCTTATTTATAGGGCTGAGCAAGGGTGCTGACGCTACGCGTCAGTGTGACGCTACGCGTCAGTGTGACGCTACGCGTCAGTGTGACGCTACGCGTAAGACCCCTGACTCAGCTTCCATTAACGCAACTGATAATGGATACTTTGGATTATTAAATTCAATCATGCTTGGCCATGTGTCTCTGTCTCCACTGCGTTTTGGCCATTTGTGTTGAGTGGAGTGGCCAATTATAGGTGAAAAGGTGAGTGCTTGGCCAAGCTGGCTGTGGACTCTGCGCAGCTCTGATGCTACGCGTGGCTGTGACGCGTAGCGTCAACATCAAAAGTACCTTGATGCTACGCGTTAGCTTGTCCAGTTCTTCAATTTTCTCTTAAATTCTTTACTTTTTCACTGCAAAACTAGAGTAAATTGATCAAGGGCAGATTATTTCCAGCAACATTCATTTATCGAATTTAAAACCTAATTTTCTAACAAATTCCTCAAATTTTTATTATTTTTATGAAATATTTATTAAATGATTTATTGTAAATTTGAGGACTAACAAATACCCCCAACTTGAGACATTGCTCGTCCTCAAGCAAGAAAGAAAAGTAAAAATAAAAATTTGAAATCAAATTTTTAAGTTAGTCCGAGAATTTACCATAAAAAGTAATTTCATAATTTACCATTTTGAAATAATCAATTATAGAAATCTAATGTATCTAAGGTTTAATGATAAAATTCTTTACAATATTTTATTAACAAATCAAGCATAATTTCAGGCTTACCTCTCCAAGTGTTTATCTCGATGCAATTGGTAACCTGTTTCACTCAATCGATCATAAAATCAAACAAATTTAATTTTTATTTTCATCTAATCAATGGTTAATCGTACAAAGATATTTTCAAAAATCACAAGATCTTTTCAAAGGTTGTAATAAGGCTTGGCTACAAAAAATTATGGTTTTTCTCGGAATTCAAAAACCTGAAATCATAAAAGAGCATTTTATAATTTTTAGGCTTTCTCTTGGCCCAAGTCTCAATTCCTTTATTGATGAAAAATAAATACCCCTAACTTGATTCTTTTCACTATTTTTGACTTTTCTTTTTCATATTTTATTTTCTTTTTCTTTGAAAAGAATCAAGTTGCTTATTTTCACTCCCTATTTTTGTAAGAACACTCAAAATATTTTTATATTCCTTAATTGTACTTTTAATCAATCAAGTATAGGGAATGGTTAAAACTGATATAGGTTAAGGGTACCAAATAATTTATTTTTCAGGCTCAACATTGGCTTTCAAGGAATAAAATAATTTTACCAAGGTAAGCTGTTTGGCCCAAGGTTTTCTTTTCACCAAAAATGTGCCTTAATCATTTCTTGAATTCTATGTACAACATCACAAATCAAAGATTAAAGCAAAATCAATTCGAATAAAGTTATGTCGAATAAACCCTCTAGTGTTTAAAAGATCTCTCAGCTCACCGGGTTATCGAAATTTAGCTTGATAGTTAATAAACTTATTGTAATTGATTTTATCAAAATTCCTAAGTTATAAAAGAATCAGTAATTGATTTTACAAAATTAGTTTTATTGTGTAAAAACTTTAAGTGTATAAATTATCTTACTTTCAAAAATTTGATTTATTTATTAAAAACGCAAAAACACACCATGACACAATTTTACGCAAAGATAAAACACACCACATAAAATAAACTATAATATAATATCCAAAAAGTAAAAATACCAATGTAAATAAAAAACTATAAGTAAACTAGAATGTATGTAACAAAAATGAGATAACACCAATCAGTCCTCCATCTCATCATCTCCCTCCTCATCTGCATCACCCTCCGACTCAGTATGTGCTCCAGACGGTCCACCAGTCTCAGGGTATGTCGGCATATCACCAGGCCAAGCCACATAGGCTGCAAACTCAGCTGGTGTAACATATGGTGCTCCCTTTGTACTGATAGTATGAATCATGAAGATGCATGTAAGCTCTGTGTGTGGCAGCCATCATCTGCATCATATGTTGATGCTTAAGTGTCATCCTGGCAAATCCCTCTGTGACAACATCAGCAGGTGTTGGCTGAACTGGTGGTCTCCTCCTCCTCTGTCTGGGCTAAGCCTCCTGCTCCAGTGGTGGAAGCTCGCACTGCTGGACGAAGTAGTCTCTGTTCACTAGAACTTTGGGGACTCTCCCCGAAGAACTAGTGAACTCAGGTGATGGCACAACAACTCCCTGCCTCCTTAGTAAGGCAGATATAATGAGAGGGAATGGGATAGGACGATTCACCTTATACCCAAGGGCATAAAGGTAAATTTGCTCAGAAATCAGCTCTGCAATATCAATAATATGCCTCTGGAGAATGGAGTAAAGAAGGCAACATCGATCAACTGGGATAGAAGAAAGGTGGGTGACAGGAGTAATGTTATGCAGCATGAGATGAGACCACGCCTGAGCTATAGGGGTTAGCTGGGTCTTGAGGAGGTTAGATGAAGTCCTCCCAACCTTACTTAGGTTGAAGAAGATTCCATCCTTACTCAAGAAGTGAGCAACCTGATCTAGGAAGTATCCTAGATCACCATCCTCAGTCACGATCTTGTTTCTGTTTTCCTTCTAGAAACAAATATCACTCTCGGGAGTAGGCTCCTAAGGGTTACCCAGTAGGGTACTAATAGTATCCCGGTCATAAGCAATATGCCGGCCCCTAACCCAACTCGTCCTCTGATGTCCAATGTCTGGCGCGTCCTGGCGAGTCTTGTAAGCATTAGCATAGAATTCCATCACCAAGATAGGATCCCCCTCAGTAGGTAAGGAAAACAGGGGTCCCCATCTCTATCTTTGGACCTCATCCTACAGCTCAGGATAGTCCCCAGCACTTAGATCTAAGACTCTCTCCCAGATGAGTCTTTGGCCCTTTATTTGGTGAAACCGGGCCCATTTCACATCAGTGCGAAATCTGGTGGGATCTCTAGGTCCCAATACCTCCTCACCCTGAAGATCTGGATCCTCAGAGGTGGTGTCAGTATCCGTGGTCCTTCTCTGTCTTTTAGGACCAGTAGTAGGGATGGATTTCTTTGGTGCCATCTGCAAAAAGAAAAATTAAAAATCAAACACATATTTACAATATTTGAAAAACATATCAAATATTTAACAATTATTTTTGGTTTATATATTTTATACAAAACATTCACAATAACAAAATAAAAGAAAAAATACATGTTTTTGGATTTTTTTAAAAAAACACTTTTATTAAATATTTACACAAAATGCAAAACTCACACAAAATCCATAACAAGTTAAAAACAACATATTTTTGAATTTTTGTAATTTATTAGAAAAATTAACATGCATATTTTTGAATTTTTACAATTTTCACAAACAAAAATCAACATGCATAAATTCACAAAACATCATCAAACATACATATTTACAAAATTATGCAAATTTATTTTTATTTTGATGCAAGAAAGTATAACAAATATGCAAAACATTAATTTAAAAAAAATAAACAAATAACAAACAGAGGCATACTAACAAATTTATTAAAAACAGAAAACAAATATCAGAAGATAACACACAAAATTTTACAAAATTCAAAAACAGAGGCTAACGCTACGCGTGGGTAGGACGCTACGCGTCAGCTCTGTTCTTCCCACGCTACGTGTCAGTGGGACGCTACGTGTGGGCTTACAGTTCATCCTCACACTACGCGTCAGTGGGACGCTACGCGTGAGGTGCGCAGTTTCAAACACAGAAACAGGGGTTGCGCAACAGCAACCCCTCCAAACCATATTCAATCCATTAATTTCCTTACTCTAACAACAATCAATTCCCAATGGTTTTCTAATCCTAATCCTACCACATGCATTCTAAAAATTGAAATTGAAATTAAACTAAAGGGGAAAGGATTTAGAGAACTTACTTGGAATCCTTTGAGCAAATAGGAATGAAGAGGATTGAAGGTTTTTGAGAGAAAAGGGGTTTAGGAAATTAGGTTTCTGAAAACTAAAGTGAGGCAGAGAGGGAATTTTAGGTTTTAAAACCTAAAATTGGGCCTCTCTGGTTCAGTTTTAAAAAACTGAACGTGGGCCCTAACGCTACGCGTCAGTTTGAAATTTTAACCTTCTCGCTACGCGTCAGTGGGATGCTACGCGTGGGGTTCTGATTTAAATTTCAAAATTTAATTTTCAAAAACCTTTTCTTTTAAAATTTTAAAACCCTTTTTATTTTCAAAATTAAATTTCTATTTAAATTTTTTTATGTAAAAATAAGCTTAAAATAAAGAAAAGAAATAATGGGTTGCCTCCCATTGAGCGCTTGATTTACAGTCTCTAGCTAGACATCCTGCATATCACAAATCAGTCAAATAACAAATGGTAGTGAGTCTGTTGATCTCACCACCCAGATATGGTTTCAATCTCTGTCCATTAACCATCCAATTTCTTTTGGAAGTTGGATCTTCAATCTCAACTGCTCCATAAGATTTAACTTCCTTGATTACAAAAGGACCTGACCATTTAGATTTCAATTTACCAGGAAACAGTCTTAATCTTGAATTAAACAATAAAACTTGCTGACCTAGTATAAAATGCCTATTTTTAATTTTCTTATCAGGGTAAGCTTTCACCTTGTTTTTGTAACTTTTAGATGTCTCATAAGCGTTATTTCTCATTTCTTCCAATTCAAATAACTACAACTTTCTTTTGTCAGCTGTTGCATTTGGATCAAAATTGAGAAATTTTAAAGCCCAATATGCTTTATGTTCCATCTCTACTAAAAGATGACAAGCTTTTCCATAGACCATTTGAAAAGGAGAAAGGCCAATTGGATTTTTAAATGCAGTTCTGTATGCCCAGAGTGCATCATCAAGCTTTTGTGACCAATCTTTTCTGGAAGAAGACACAGTCTTTTCCAAAATCCTTTTCACTTCTCGATTTGAAATCTCGGCCTGTCCATTGGTTTGTGGATGATATGTTGTGGCCACTTTATGTCTCACTCCATAATATTGTAACACTTTCTGAAGAACTTTGTTACAAAAATGTGATCCTCCATCACTGATCAAAGTTCTTGGTGTTCCAAACCTGCAGAAAATATTTTTCTTCAAGAAATTCACTATAGTTTTGGTGTCAGCATTAGGTGAAGCAATTGCTTCTACCCATTTTGAAACATAATCAACTGCCAAAAGAATGTATTGATTGAATTGAGAATAAGGAAAAGGTCCCATGAAATCAATACCCCAACAATCAAATACCTCATCCTCCTGAATGTTAGTAAGAGGCATTTCTTGTCTTTTGTTAACATTACCTGTTCTTTGACAGTTATCATAAGCTTGAACAAATGAGTGAGAATCTTTAAAAATGGAGGGCCAATACAAACTTGATTGTAAAATTTTTGCAGCAGTTCTTTCTCTATTAAAATGTCCTCCATAAGGGGACTTATGACAATGCCACAACACATCTTTCTTTTCCCAGTCAGGTACACAATGACGTAACAAATTATCCATACCAATTTTAAATAGATGAGGGTCATCCCAAACAAAGTATTTTGAATCTTTGAAAAAAAAATTTCTTTGTTGCCAAGTTAGATCATTTGGAAGAATTCCTGCTGCTTTAAAATTGGCCATATCAGCAAACCATGGCCGTTTTGTTATTTCAAAAAGTTTTTCATCAGGAAATTCTTCCAAGATGTCTTTTTCTTTGGTAGTGACCTCATCATTCATTAATCTGGAAAGATGGTCAGCGACCATATTTTCACTACCCTTTTTATCTTTGATTTCAAGATCATATTCTTGAAGGAGTAAAATCCATCAGATTAATCGAGGTTTAGAATCAGTTTTGGTCAAAAGGTACTTGATTGCAGCATGATAAGTGAAAATAATTATTTTTGATCTAATCAAGTATGATCTAATTTTTTCCAAGGCATACACTATAGCTAGTAATTCTTTTTCAGTAGTTGCATAATTTATTTGATTTTCATTTAAAACTTTACTAGCATAGTGTGTAACCCTAAAAACTTTTTCATATCTTTGACCTAAAACTGCTCTTACAGCATAATCACTTGCACCACACATAAGTTCAAAGGGTAAATTCCAATTAGGAGCAACAATTACAGAGGCAGAAACCAATTTTTCTTTCAAGGAATTAAAAGCTTTAAGACATGCTTTATCAAACTTGAATTCAACATCTTTATTTAGAAGATTCGTTAAAGGTTTAGCAATTTTTGAAAAATCTTGAATAAATCTTCTATAAAATCCAGCATGTCCTAAAAAACTTCTAATACCTTTCACATTCACAAGGGGTGGGAGTTTAGAGATTACCTCTATTTTGGCTTGGTCTACTTCAATACCTTTAGAGGAAATTTTGTGACCAAGTACAATTCCTTCTTTCACCATAAAGTGACATTTCTCCCAATTGAGCACCAAATTTGTTTCAATACACCGCTTCAGTATGGTGTCCAGATTGGTTAGACATGTTTCAAATGAATTTTCAAAGACTGAAAAATCATCCATGAAAATCTCAATGCTCTTTTCAATTAGATCTGCAGAAATAGCAAACATGCATCTTTGAAAAGTGGCAGGTGCATTACACAATCCAAATGGCATTTTCCTATATGAAAATATACCAAAGGGACATGTAAAAGCAGTTTTTTCCTGATCAAGAGGGTCAACAACAATTTGGTTGTATCCAGAATATCCATAAAGAAAACAATAATAAGCTTGTCCAGACAATCTTTCAAGCATTTGATCCATAAAAGGAAGTGGAAATGATCTTTTATTATTGCTTGATTCTGTTTTCTATAATCAATGCACATTCTCCAACTAGTGACAGTTCTTGTTGGAATTAATTCATTTTTATCATTAACAATTATTGTCATACCACCCTTTTTTGGAACAACTTGTACTGGGCTTACCCATGCACTATCAGAAATGGGATAGATAATACCTGCTTTCAGCAATTTCAAAACCTCCTTCTTAGTTACCTCTTTCATGGTTGGACTGAGGCGTCTTTGGGGTTGAGCAACAGGTTTAAAATTATCTTCCAATAAAATCTTATGCATGCAATATGATGGGCTTATACCTTTCAGATATTCAAGTGTCCATCCAATTGCTTCTTTTTAAGACTTCAACCAGTTTTTCTTCTTCTATTTTACTTAACAAATTACTAATAATCTCTGGTTTTAAATTACCTTCTTTCAAAAAGATATATTTTAAGTTGGAAGGTAGCACTTTCAATTCAGGCCTCTTGATTTCTTTAACAGGTACTTCTTGAATTTCTTCAATTTCTCTTGACTTAGGGAAAATTTCTTTCCCTTGATCAAAATCTTCAAGATATTTGTCTACCTATTTTTCTTCTTCTTCACTCAAAAATTCCACAGAGTTAGTTAATAACTTATTTAAAGGATCAGAATTTGATATACCTGTAGATATGGAGAAGCAGACCTTGTCGAGAACATCCACCTTAAAACAATCTTGTTTTGGATTGGGATGTTTCATGGCTTTGAAAACATCAAAGTTTACTTCTTCATCGTGAACTCTTACTGTCAGCTTTCTATTATCTACATCAATGAGTACTCTAGCAGTCTTCATGAATGGTCTTCCCAGAATTAGGGGAACTTCAACATCTTCTTCCATGTCTAATACCACAAAGTCAACAGGGAAGTAGAACTTGTCAACTTTGACAAGTACATCTTCCACAATACCATAGGGTCTTTTAATTGATCTATCAGCCAGTTACAGAGTTATTTTTGTTCTTTGGGGATCAAGGTCACCAATTCGCTTCATCATACTTAGAGGCATTAGATTAATGCTAGCCCCTAAGTCTAACAAGGCTTTTCCAATGTTTATCCCTCCAATGGAAACAGGAATGGTGAAACTTCCAGGGTCTTTTGACTTTATTGGCATATTATGTTACAAAATGGCACTGCAACCTGCTTCCAGTTCAAAAATTTCTTCATCATACCTCCTCTTTTTGGTGAGCAATTCTTTCATAAACTTTGCATATGTTGGCATCTGTTCCAATGCCTCAGAAAATGGAATGTTTATGTGTAATTGCTTAAAGATTTCAAGGAATCTCTTGTATTCCTTTTCCTTATCCTTCTTTGATGGTGCATGTGGATAAGGTAAATCTTTAACTAGAGGTGTCTGACCCAAATACTGATTTTGTTTTTTAATTTTTTAATTTTTTTGTTTTTGTTTTTCTTCATTCTTTTCTTTATCTTTTTTCTCTTCTTCTTTCTTTTCTTCTTTCTCTTTTTCTTCTTTTCTTTTTCTTTTTCTTTTTCTTCTTTTTTCTTTTTTTCTTCTTCTTTTTCACTATCACTTCCTACAACTTTGCCACTTCTTGTAAAAATAACATTACATTGTTCTCTTTGATTCTGAGTGTTTGCAGAAAAACCAGAGCTTTTCATGTCTGCTACTTCTTTTGCTAACTGTCCCAATTACATGTCCGACGCTTTACGTGCGGCTTCATTTGTTTGCATGTATTGAAGCAATTGTTGGATAGATTCTTCTATCCGTGTTAGCCTTGCTGTTTGATCAGATTGTGGTTGTTGTTTGAATTGATTGTTTGGAGGTCGGTTAGAAGGTCCAGCATCTTGTCTCCAGCCAGAATTCTGATTCTGCCAACCCTGCTAGTAATTGTTAGGAAAAGAATTACCAAGATTGAAAGGAAAATTACCTAAACGTATTCTTTGATGGTTCAGAAAATTGGCTTGTTCTTGCTCATTTCTCCTAGGGGCACAGTAACCACATGGTTGCTCTCCCATGCAATGCATACATTGTTTTAATTGAGCAGGAGGTGGTGATGACATTTGAATAATTTGAAGTTTCTCCAATTGTTTACTCATGGCCTCAATTTGTTGAGTCATCAATTTTTGCTGAGCTAATACTGCATAATTAACCCCCAATTCGAGCATACCTGGCTTTCTTTGTACATTACCTCTTTCATGTTTTGCTTGTCGGTCACTGATGGACATTGATTCCAATATTTCTATTGCTTCTTCCATAGTTTTGTTCATTAAAGAACCTCCTGCACAAGCATCTAACATCATTTTAAACTGTGGTAACAAACCATGGTAAACGATCCTTACCTTTTCAGCATCATTTAAGTTATGTTCGGGCACTTCCTTAAGAGTGCCTTGAATCATTCCCATGTTTCTCCTAATGATTCATCATTGTTTTATGAAAAAGAATGTATGGCTATCATTGCTTCAAAATATTTTGAAGGAGAATAAAATCTTTCCAAAAATTTTCTCTCGACATCGGACCAATTTACAAAACTACCGGGTGGACAAGATTTAAACCATTCTTTAGCTTTCCCAATCAAAGAAAAAGGAAACAATCTCATGTAAACTAATTCTTCTTGATTGGGTTCAAAACCAATTGTGCTGCATAACTCATAAAAAATAGTCAAGTGTTCATAAGGTTCCTCATTATTTAAACCAGCAAATTGTTTATTTTGAATAATGTTTAAAGTAGCTGGTTTGATTTCTACAACAGCAATAGGTCCTTGATACATCCCTGAAACACGAGGTGGTCCATTAATAAGAGCAAACTGTCCCAATGTTCTCCTTTCAGCAACCATGTTAGAATTTTCAAAATTTTTAGATTTTTCAAAAGAAGATGAAGTTGAAGAAGAAGTTTTTGTTTTTTTTTTAGATTTTAATGCTTTGAGTTTCTTTACAAATTTCTCGATCTCAGGATCAAAGAACACCTTTCCTGTAGAAGATCAAGTTTGCATAAACACACTAAATAAAGAAATGTTAGTAAAATAATGTTAAAATAAATAAATGAATGAATAAATAATAAAAAAATTTTTACTAAGGTAAATTATTTTTACCACGGTAATTAAAAATTTATTGTTTACTAAATCATTTCAATCCCCGGCGATGGTGCCAGAAAACTTGTTAGACCCAATTGATATAATGTTACAGAAAACTTGTTATTTTGTTTTACTGTTGGGTCTATTAATTGGCAAGCGCACCAATCATTTGTAGTTTTCAAAATTTAGATATCGTTCCACTGGGATTGAAAGTCCAATAGTTACAGTAATTTTTTAGTTGCTATGGTAAATTTATCAAAACTTATACAAAAGAATAATTTATATACAATTTATACTATATTTACAAGATGACATAATTGAGTTGTTCATGTGATAAAAAGAGAATAACAATCTATCTAAGAAGTGGAGTTGCAATTTTAGAATAATTAAGATACTTGAGGATAAAACACAGATAAACAAATTATATTGGAATTTGGATCCCTAATCTAGAATAATAATGGAGGAACTCAAGTCATGCATATTTAATTATCAAGTTCATATTATTGCAGCTTAAAGTCATTATAACCGATCCCTTGTAATATAAATTCTAAGTATTTACCGTAAAGTCCGATCCCTTGTGAGCTTTCTCAATAAAAACATGCATTAAGTCCTAGCTTTTTGGCGACAATAATTACCAATTCTATTCCTAGTAATTGGTATATTAAGGGTATTCCAACTTTTACTTTTATTAAATCAAGTTTTAATAAGGCATGAATAATCATTCTCCCGTTTGATATTCACACTAATAAAACAAGTTTCAATACACATGAAAATCATTCTCCCGTTTGACGTTCATATTAATAAAAGATTGAAATACTAACATGGACTTGAATCATAAACATGCAGAGGTCGAATTCACAACATCATACTCAATAGATTAGTTCACCAATTCCAACATAAACAGATTAGTTACACATGGTAAAGGTAAGAACAACACTTACAGTGATTGACATTACAAAGGCGATGGAAACTTCACGATACAACATCACAATACTACACAACACTCTCAAGTATCTAGAAAACTATTCTAGAACTTCAAACTCACAAAAGGAATACTCAAACTCGAGTATATAAGAGAAGAGAAGAGTGAAATACTCAGAATGGGATGCTAGGAATGGTGTTGGATGGCCCTATTTATAGGGCTGAGCAAGGGTATTGACGCTATGCGTCAGTGTGATGCTACGCGTAAGACCCTTGACTCAGCTTCCATTAACGCAGCTGATAATGGCCACTTTGGATTATTAAATGCAATCATGCTTGGCCATGTGTCTCTATCTCCACTACGTTTTGGCCATTTGTGCTGAGTGAAGTGGCCAATTATAGGTCAAAAGGTGAGTGCTTGGCCAAGTTGGCTGTGGAGTCCATGCAGCTCTGACGCTACGTGTGGCTGTGACGCGTATC
Organism: Clitoria ternatea; assembly: GCA_037962975.1. NCBI lineage: Eukaryota > Viridiplantae > Streptophyta > Magnoliopsida > Fabales > Fabaceae > Clitoria > Clitoria ternatea. The sequence continues at coordinate 150,039,932 of CM075670.1, forward strand.
GTCAGCATCAAAAGTACCCACGCTACGCGTGGTGTTGATGCTATGCGTTAGCTTCTCCAATTCTTTAATTTTCTCTTAAATTCTTTACTTTTCACTACAAAACTAGAGAAAATTGATCAAGGGCAGATTATTTCCAACAATATTCATTTATTGAATTTAAAACCTAATTTTCTAACAAATTCCTCAAATTTTTATTATTTTTATGAAATTTTTATTAAAGGATTTATTGTAAATTTGAGGACTAACACTCATTATTGCCCAAAACCCCTTTTAGTATGTAAAAACGAGCGAATTCACTAGGGGTATATGTGTGGTTCGTCTTAGTGGTGATTGGTGAATGGCTTAAGGCCATGGAAAGGTATGTTATGCCTATCTTATGCTATGGAAACATGTATGCTCACCACTATTGATATATTATGAATCATGATAAAAAAAGTAAATGATGTGGTTATATGACACACCTTGTGTGATAATGAAACCAATGAGGGGACAAGTGAATGACAGTGAATGTATAAATCAATGGATTTGAAATGGTGGCAATGATGATTAAAAGTGAATGATACCACATATGTTGAATGATGAATGAGTTGAGTATGGATGATAAGCATACCTAAATTATTGATAAAGAATTGATGCATATCCTTAATGTCTATGATTGATGCAAATAGAGCTTGTAGTGATAAATTAGAAATTATTGTTGATGAGAGATTGTTAATGATAAACAAGGATATGGTTGCTGTGGGTATATGTATGATTGCCTCACATATTGAATGATGAATATGCCTTGATTGATTTCCATCTGTGGATTAATGTTATGATGCTTGCTATGCTTCTTGATTTCCATGCGTGGATTGATATGAAAATGATATTGTAGCCATTGAGATGTCAAGTATGTGAATGATGTGCCTTGAGGGGCCTTGCGGTTGATTGTATGCTAATGCTAACAAAACTAATTATATAATATACCCCTAATTGAGAGTGTAAGATATCCTTGCGAGGTTGATTGGCATATAATTATTACATTATTGTATTCATGGCATGGCATAGCATTGATTAAGTGGTTGCGATCACTTGGTACTTGAGATGAAAAAAGGCTTGCGAGTTTCTATGATATTCCGTGGTTGCGATCACGAGGAGGGAGTACCCCTTACGAGGCGGGAAACCATTATGAAATGATTGATATATGATTGTGATCACAATAAGACATCCTATGGGACTGTATGATGATAAGCCAGTGGTTGCAATCACTTGGTACTTGAAATTGAAAGGGCTTGCGAGTTCCTATGATGTCCCGTGGTTGCGATCATGAGGAGGGAGTACCCCTTGCGAGGCGGGAAACCAAAATATTAAGCATTGATATACGTGGTTGCGATCACAAGAAAAGCACCTTGCGAGGCTGCTAAAGGGAGTAACCCTTGCGAGGCGGGAAACCAGTGTGAAATGAATGTGGTTGTGATCACCTAATGGAATGAAATGGATCCATTGCATATGCATTAAACAATTGACATATGCATTAACCATAGGTGCATGGCATTTGAGATGGGATAACCAAGAGAGAGGAAAAACCCCTTGCGAGGAGGAAATGATTAAAGACTTACTAATTTGACGATGATGACTATGAATGCCCATGATTGATATGTGGCAATGTGATTGTGTATGTGCTTGTGCTTGCTTACGTTGTGAATTATGATTCATGAGGCTTGTATGCCTAATATGACAAGGTGATGATGATTGAATGATGAATTAATAATTTTATTGCAAAGCATACATGCTAAATGAATGCATGTACACATAATCACAATGTATTTATATTCTACATTTTGAATGTATAACTCACTCTCCCATGTTGTCTCCTTTTTGGCATTGTGATGCAGGGTGTCATGGGATGAGAGTGTGCTTTTGAGCTAAAGTTTTTGAGGAAAGTAAATAGTTGTGATGGAAAGCCTTGGCCGGCAGTGATTGTTAAATATACTCGTATTTTTATTCAAAAAATTTACTCGTATTTTTATTAATTATTATCTTGATTACATCGGGATTCGGGTCGAGAAAATCGGGTTGTGACAAGCTGGTATTAGAGCGTATTTTGCTCTGAAATAGAATTTTTGATTATTATCACCAAATATATCTCCAAAGTTTTTGAGGAAGGTAAATAGTTGTAACGGAAAGCCTTGGCCGGCAGTGATTGTTAAATATCTGTAATGAAATAAATTATGAATGATGATATCGATGATAGATGAATTGTGAATATGTATCGTTTAATATATGAATGAATGATCATGATAATATATAATAATGATGATGTTATTTGGATTGATCCTATTTGGTGAGGGATGACTCAAGTAGAGACTACTTGTAATTGATGATGTATGATTACGATTTAGATGTGTAGTTGATTATGGCCTAATAGGCTTATATTATGAAATTGCATGAGTGATTGAGCCTTTTTCATATCTTCATATATGGAACTAGGCGGGTGCCCGGTATACATATTTTTCTTCCGTTATAAACTCTAATATTTGGTATACACTTATGGACGTCTTACTTATCGATCCAGTTTATCAATTATTAAATCTCACGCTTCAGCTTTGTGTGGTTTGGGTCTTGATGTAATCTTTGTGGTGTTTTGAAATTATTTTAAATGCGAAAAATTTACTTGCATTTTTATTAATTATTATCTTGATTACATCGGGATTCAGGACGAGAAAATCAGGGTGTGACAAGCTGGTATTAGAGCGTATTTTGCTCTGTAATAGAATTTTTAATTATTATCACCAAATACACTTATCTCTAAAGTTTTTGAGGAAGGTAAATAGTTGTAACAGAAAGCGTTGGCCGGCAGTGATTGTTAAATATCTGTAATGAAATAAATTATGAATGATGATATCGATGATAGATGAATTATGAATATGTATCGTTTAATATATGAATGAATGATCATGATAATATATAATAATGATGATGTTATTTGGATTGATCCTATTTGGTGAGGGATGACTTAAGTAGAGACTACTTCTAATTGATAATGTATGATTACGATTTATGTGTGTAGTTGATTATGGCCTAATAGGCTTATATTATGAAATTGCATGAGTGATTGAGCTTTTTTTCATATCTTTATATATGGAACTAGGCGGGTGCCCGGTATACATATTTTTCTTTCGCTGTAAACTCTAATATTTTGTATACATTTATCGGCGTCTTACTTATCGATCCAATTTATCAATTATTAAATCTCACGCTTCAGCTTTCTGTGGTTTGGGTCTTGATGTAATCTTTGTGGTGTTTTGAAATTATTTTAAATGCAAAAAATTTACTCACATCTTTATTAATTATTATCTTGATTACATCGGGATTCGGGTCGAGAAAATCAGAGTGTGACAAGCTGGTATCAGAGCGTATTTTGCTCTGAAATAGAATTTTTGATTATTATCATAGCATAGTTACTCTACAAAGAATTGACACTATGGATGTTTAGAGCACAATTGCTTAGTGGTGAAACATTTTGGTGATTCTTGGAGCATGATTGCTCAAATAGAGAGGCATTTTGGTGATCATTGGAATATGGTTGTTCTATATAGATTTAAGAGTGATAATTATCTTGAGAATGATGTTATGTTAAGCATTGGTTCCCCTATATGGATTTGTGAAGGATTAATTGTCTAGGAACATTGAAGATTCCTTGTGAATTATTAATCATAAGTTGTGGTTTTTGTTTATAGGGGTATGCCCAATATCATTAAGGTTGTGTGATACACTTATGGAGCATAATTGCTCATTGATGGATTTAGTTGATTTGTGGGATTGAACATATATGAATGAATTATACAATGTAATTGATGTGTTTATTTGTGTAAGTCTGGCCAAGTTCCTTACACTATTTCCTTCATTTGATGAATACATTGTTATTATGCATTGATATTGATATATAATGAGTATGAATTGAATAGATGATGAATTTATACCATGTGTAATCATGGATATGATATATTGAGTATGAATTGATTTAATGGTGAACCTATGCCATGTGTTGATCATGGATAGAAAGTACTGAAAGATGGATTGATATGGTGGTAGACCCTGGATGTTGAGACCATGAAATATGTATTGAAATTGAATTGTTGGTTAGGTCTCTTGCATGATTCATACTTGTGGCTCTTAGCCGAAGTATGCTTATTGAATGTGAGTGGTACATGTGAATTGATTGAATGAATGGTAGTGAAAGAACTCTCTAACATGAGTATTCATGGAACAAAATGATTGATTATGTTATTGTTAAAAGATGAATTGGAATGGATTAATTATGTTATTTGTGAATTATGGATTTCATATCCTTTGGCATAAGAATCTTATATTTTATGATGCAAGTGACTTACTATGTCTCCTTAGATTGAGAACATTAATAAGTAATAAAATGATTGAAATGTGAAATTGTGTATGCACTCAATTGGGGTTGAACTCGGTTTTATAAGTGAAGACCGAGTGAATGATGGATGTAATTTTAACCCACTAGATGTGGTGACCCCGGTTGACTTGATACGATCTTGTATGATCGAACCTTATGAAATTAGACGCTATGGTGGTCTAGGCTCTATGCTATTTGATGAGCCATGTCTAATGACGTTTGTGTGTTATGGGAGTATTCCACAATGGGTACTAGGTGACCCTTGAACTTTCTAAGTCTGAAGGATTGTTAAGCTTTATGATTAGTTGATCCATAGTAAGATTTATTGTGTGATAAATTATCGAGGCTAGAGCCAGCATGAGATGGAATACGAATAATGAATATAACCCCTAAATAGTTGGTGAATAATAATGAAGAAATTCAGGGTATGAGTTGGCATTGGCAATGATATATGATTCTATGGTATGGCTTTGGGCTAAATTATATGCCTTTGACTTTGTGATTAATGAATTAACTAAGGGCTATAATAAGACATTGATCTAACATAGGTGATATTACTGTGGTAAGGGAAATTTGATCATGTCATTACCCTTCCTTTGTTCCAAATGGGATGTATTGATGATAGGAATCACTTAGTGATGTGATATGATACAAGTTGTGCGTCCAGCTTATGGACTTTGGTTATGAATTGTGAGGAGAATTCCTAATGTTAAAGCTTGTTATGCGGTTGAGAACCCTATTTTAACCTCGAGTTTGTGTACTTCCTACAAGTTTAGTAACTCGTTTAGGCTTGAATCGATTTATAGCCAATGATGTGTGAATAAGACAAAGGATTATTAGACAATTTGATCGTGACTTTAGGATAGATAAGGCCCAATGGTATGGTATTTACCCCGCAATGATTGAAATATATGGTTGGTACACCAATTTATGGTGATGTTAACTGATATTTGATGATTGGTATGGCATGATTTATGCCAAATTAAATGTATAATGACGATGAAATATGAATGTGTTGGTCATGGACTTGTGTGAATTATCACTAAGTCTTATATGAATTGATGTTATTGGAATAAGTGTGGTCGATGTGAGCAATGGGAATACGACGTACTTGTCCTGATAGGAATTTACATGCCATAGGCATTGTGGCAACATGCACTTATGCGCTGATCTTATGTGTTTGTGGTAACCACTACGGGATTGGGACGTCTTCTTGTATGATGGACACAGCAGCACATAGGCCAGGCAGGTGTAGGGTTGTAACTGCTTATGGTGAATGTACTGAGCCTATCTGGTCGTACTGAGTATGAACATGTGTGCTCTGTTGGATGAGTTATGACCGAGATATATGACACACTTGGATGTAGAAAAATTTTATGTTAGGAATGATGAAACAATGATGAACATGTCTTGATGGACTTTGGGAAGTCCAATACTATTTTATGACAACGTTATACCTTGTTGGTGTGTGGCCTGAAGTATGGCCTTATGATTTATGTATCGAGGTTAAATTTCGAGGACGAATTTTTTTTAGCTGGGGTGGATTGTAACATCTCAAAATTTATAAAAATGATTAATTGAGGAGAAAATAAATAACTATATATGAGCTAATTTATGTCCCAAAATTTTGGAAATAATTAAATAGAGATTTATTATGGATATTTATAGTTTATTAAGATTTTAGAAGCTAAAATGTTACCCGGTTAAAATATGGGTGTCGGACCAAGTATCTCCAATTGAGGTGCCGTTGGTCAGGGCTATTAAGAATAATATTAGGAATCTGAATGTATCTTCTGAATAATTTTTGGATATAGTATTGAGCCCGAATGGAGATCCTGTATGTTGTAAAATGGTAAAATTTTAAATGAGAGGTTAAAACTTAAAAACAAACTCTCATTTCTCCCCTATGTTTCACGACACTTCTCTCTCTCGTTAGGCATTCACTCTTATTTCTCTACAACTCTCATTTCCTCTTCACCTTTCTTCTCTAAAAACCTAAAGTGTGGTGTGCCCTTCCTCCTTCTTCCATTTTTGTTTGCTTCAAGCTTGGAGGAGATAACAATGGTGGTTTGAAGCTCTCCTCCATCTCCTTGGAATTTCATGCTCCCTCTCTCTCTCTTGGCTCCCACTTTCTTTTCTTGGTTTGAGGTAAGATTCTCACCATTTCCAATGAGTTTATGCCCTAGGTTTTGGGAAATAGTTGTTGGGAGAGAGTTCAATGTATATGGGTATGTTAATAGAAGTCATTTTTATGCAAAGCCCTAATGTGATGTGTAATAAATGTATGGTTTTGTGAGGATGTATATGTTAGGAATCCCTAGTGTATGAGTAGCGGAAATACAAGGATTCCCATAGGATTTACAAAGCGCCGTGTTTCAAAGCATAAGACAAACACACAAAAAAAATTGCGTTTTAGGATTACCTCTTGAAGAATATCGAAGCAATCGTAGCCTCGTCCTTTAGGAGTCCACACGAGTACTCCCACCAGAAATGCTACACCTTCCAAATGCTAGTTTGACGGCGTGTAGCTTTTGCAACTTTTGCGTATTTTTGTGTCTCTTTAGGTCGCCGCCTATGAGCATCTTATGCTCTATTTATAGGCTTAGGTTTGACCTAATTTGCTCTCTAAAGAGTAGGATCCTTACTCATTCTAAATAAGTTAGGCCTAATAGTCTTATTTTAGTCCAACTAAAATAAAAAGCTGTTTTCTGATGGGCTTACTCTATGTGTGTGACCCTATAGGTAAAATACTCGGTTATATTAATAATAAACTATTTTATTATTAATATAAAATAAGAGCGGCATCTAGCAATGCATCATTATGTCTGAATATTATTTATTAACAACATAACCTATAAGTGATAATTATTTTATATGTTTGTTCCTTTTGTCACGATATCCTAATTGGGCCCAAGGCATGGTCGTGTCATCCTTGTATGGTCTAATTTTTTTACTTGATACCGGAGTAGACTTTATCCAAATAAATATCCAATATTTATTCTTTCTAGCATGGCCATACATTTCCTTAGTCTCACTCCATCAAGTGGCCTATAGATATCACTCCTGTCACATAGGAGAGACAAATCCCATCTACATCACTCACATCCCTCTGCATAATTTGTACATTGCCTAACCACAACCTTTATAGTCTTCTTATTACAGAAGACGTTTGATTGTATTAAAACAATAAACTCCTTATGTAGGAATCGTAGTGACTTCAGGTCAAAGGACTATATATACCATTATCACATTGAGAATCGTTTATGACATTCATGTAACGACCCATGCAACGTTCTCATGGTGGGTCTGTCCAGTACATCATTACTCTTAATGTGTACCCGTGTGAAGACTTGATATCATTTATATCCATGATCTGTGAGATCAGATCATCAGTACACTCACACACTAGTCTTAATGTATTTACATGTCCCCACGTAAATACTTGACTAGGGACATTTTAGGAACAACTCTCATATGACCTATTACTCCAAGGATAAATAAAGGTTGTTAAACTATTTAACAAAAATGACTTATTCAAAATGATGTGACCTATATAGGCTTTTAGTGCATATTTCCAATAATCTCCCACTTGCACTTAGAGCCGATAAGGTTAATGCCCAACGACGTCTACAGTGCCTTTATGCTTTTACTACGTAAGCGGTTTTACTAGTGGGTTCCCAACAATTTTGTTGGTATGCACATTGCATATTTTCACATCTTCCAAAGATGGAACTATTTAAGTATATGCTTGAATTAATCCACTTCCTTATATTGTTCTATGGTTCCATTGTCATCACAGTGAAAACTCATAGGATACAAAACATTTGGAATGATTAAATGTAAATTGACTTCTTTTGTAATTTAACATAGCAAAATACTTAGATTTGTTAGTAGAACCAATGATTGTTTCTTGCTTTGAACCTTTCAAGCATACATCGTAACCATCTTGACAACACATATATTTTGATTGCAATCTTAAGTCTTTTAAATTACTCAAAAATTGACATCGATGTAACCTTTACAACGAACTCATCTTCCATTTATCAAGATTAAATCCTTAGTCCTTCTTAAGTGTTTAAGGATACTCTTGACTATAGAATGAGAATATTATTAGTTCTAGAAGAAGCATGTCTTCTACATGTAATACTAGAACTATAATTGTGTAGTTACTAACCCTTTTATAGTCATAAGATTTATCTTCATTCTTTAATGAAGATTCTCGCTTCTAAAAGCTTGCTTTAGTCCATAAATAGAACATTTGCAGTTCACATACCTTCCTAGATGTTTTAGGCATAAAAGGCCTTTAGGTTGTGTCACATACACATCCTCAAGATGATTTCCATCTTGACATCTATCTACCATATCTCATAATGGTGGTATACTGCTACAATAAGCAGGATCTAAATGGTTTTTAAGCTAATTGAATTTTGTCAATCTTGCTTTTAAAGGTACTTTTATTACCATCCATGTTAGTTTTCCTTTTGAAAACCCACTTGCATCCTATAGGTTTTACCCTTTAGGTGCGTCAACCAAGGTTCATACCTTGTTAATATACATGGAACCCATTTCAAATCCCATGGTCTTATGCCATGTCTTAGAATCTAAACTTGCATTGGCCTCTTCATAAGAAGCTTGATCATTTAGCAATATGCCTCCTTCCTGATTTATAAGATATCCATATCTTTCAGGTTTGGTGACATATCCTATTTGATCTTACACAAGTCTTGTGCTACCGGAGCTAAGGATATCACAACACTTTGTGATTTTTGCTCCAAGTCCATCCTTGACTTTTAAATGCTTTATGATACTTGAATTTCTTCAAGTTCTACCATCCTCCCGCTGATTCTTTAAGGGATGTACTCTTATTCAAGAATACAACATTCTAAGCAACAAGCCTTTTATTCTCAGATGGATTATAGAATTGATAACCCTTAGCTTTCTTTGGGTATCTCATAGAAGACATTTATCTAATTTGGATCCGACCTTGTCAGAGTTGGATGCTCTATAGAAGCATCATAGTTCCAAATTATTAGTAAAGACATACTAGGTTTCTTCCTAGTCCATATCATATATGGTTTCTTTAAGAAAGTCTAAGATGGAACATGGTTAAGTATGGAAATTTTGTTAATAAAGAAACATTGAAGGAGTTAGAGATGTTTGATAATAATCAATAATCAAACTATGTCCAACAAGGTTTGACTTTTCCCCATAGAGATGCTATTAAGGCATTCCATGAGGAATGAGTTAAGAGGTAATCTCTCACTCTATTAGATAGTTATCAAACTTATAACTCAAATTATTTGCTATCTTGATCTAATCAAGAGCTTTAATTATCTTGTCAATTTAGTTTTTCACTTCATTATGAATTCTTTGAACTTTTCAAAGACTTTCTAACTTATGTTACATAAATCCATACTCATTGACTTTTCAATTAGTATGTTGAAGTATTGAAAAACATATTTAGTTATTGTTCTAATAGGCCCACATACATCGTTATGTATTAGATAATAGATTACTCATCTTTTCAATGAATGAGGTCTCAATTATCTTTCCAATAAATAAGATTTACATGTCTCCATTGATTCCAAAAATCAAAAAGAGTCCATATAACCACATTAATGGTATTTAGAAAATGTTTCTTATCCATTTGCCTTAGGAGACAATACCATGTAAGTAAGGTTCAAAATCACTTATTTTAACCTACTTTGGCAGTTGTTATACATGGGTGTTTTGAGATTTAGGATATGGAATCCATTACTCAATTGTGTATCAACATCCATTTGAAGAAATAAAGTTATTTTATAATAAGAAAAACATTTCTTGTCTAACAAGAAACAATATGCACAATGTCTAGTTCACTAACTAGCCCAATAGGTAAAGATCTTCTCTTTATTGTAGCAACTTTTGCTCAATTTTACATAGATTTATCCACCCTTAACAAGTGATCTACTTCCTTGATCTTTCAAAATTTGAGATCTACTACTAGTATCTCATACTAATGTTAGTGAAGTAAAATAACTTAACTTTTATAACATGACCTGTAGTGGAAGTCTTACTTCCCTTTCTTTTGAACTCCTTCAAGTTCTTTAGACAAATTATTTCAATGTCTTATTTTGGCTAAAACTGGAAATAATTTCCTTTCTTGATCACCTTTTAGACTTCCAGACTAACTTGGCCTTAATAAAGTCTGTATACGATCATATCGTATATCTCCCATATATTCATATTGCCTTTTACAGCTCAGAGTTTATGCAGACTCCATAGGGTATTCAAGACTCAACCATAGATGATATATAAGCCAAACATGACACACTACCGCTTTATCTTTAATGAAGATAATTCTCAAGTCTCAATACCTATCTAGGCATTTTTTTTAGATAAAGTGTCCTTCCAAAGGATAGATTGCAACAAAACAATATTTGGTATATCAGGGTTATTCTAAAAAAAATTACATGCAAATCTATCACTTCTATTTAAAACATATTTAAATTTTGGTCATTAAATAAATATGTTGTCTCCCACTATTTTGATTCAAAACAAATACCCTCACTGAATCATAAAAAAAAATCCTATTGGAAGATTTTTCTAGTGGGCCAAGATCCATATTTAGCCTAGTGTTGAGTCAGCTTTGGCTGATCGCCCAACCCTTGGTTATTTAGGTAGGAAACACATTTCCCATTGCATCTCATGCAACTCTTGGATGATTGAGTAAGTAACTCTTTACCCTTATTCATCTTATGAATTTAAGCTCAATCCTTACGCCTATAAGTTATTTTCAATCCAATTGAAAAACTTAGTTAAGTTTAGGCCTAATTAAAACAATTTGGATATTACAATTATCCCATCGCGCCTTACTAATATAAATGATAGCACCCTGCTTTGGTAGGCCCACTATTTATTGACATTAGTCTCGACGAGTGTTACTTATTAGAAGGCGTTTAAACTTAATATTAACGCTTCTAGGTTCTTCAATATGATTAAAGTTACCTAGATAAGTCCAATAACAAATGGTTGGATAATCCAATTATCCATCATCCTTTACTAATATCAATAAAAGTACCCTGCTTTGGCAGAACCTACACTTTATTGAAACTAGCATTGGTGACTGTTGTTTATCAGAATGCGTTTTAGACTGTTCATACCTTTAGGCTTTTCCAATCCAATTGAAAAAAAGTCTATTTGAATAAAACTTAATAATTCTTGGATAATCCAATTATCCAATCATGTCCTACTAAACATAAATAAAGGCACCCAACTATGACGTGACCTACACTTTATTTATATCAAGTTAGACGTTATTACTTATTGGACGGTATGATTGTCGGGCTTGAGGGATTTCAATTTTCTTATTGTTCATTACCAACTTTCATTAAACGCTTTAACGAAAAATAAAACCCCAAAACATGCAATCAAAAATTGTGAGATGGTTATGGTCTTCCTAGAAAATAAAATAAAATAAAATAAACCTAAAGGAACTATGGTGTCTTGACTTCATGAAGTCCTACTTCTTGAAACCACCATCCTCCTAGAGTCACCACTCCTTTGTTCCTTTCAAGGTCATATCCATCACCACTCTAGGTTTCTTCTAGGTCTCCACCTTGTTGGCTTTTCCAAGATTACAATGTAATAAAGAAAACTCGTTTTATATACGAGTGAAGGGTTGAGAGAAGAAATTTAAGAATAGAGTAAGGCACAGCACGCAGGCTGTATTTAAAATTAAATAAAAAAAATCTAAGACCATAACCATTCACCGCTGGACGTGTTAATTAATCAATTAATAGAGTAATCAATTGTATTTAAAATAAAATAAATTTTAAAACACATAATTAAACACGCGGGGTCATAAAAGGAAAACTACGCAAGGAAGTTTGCCGGCTCTGTTGACCGTTCAACAGACAGGGTCAAGGGGTGTTCCAACCCAAATATTTAGTACTGTAATCAGGTTAGTTCCCAGGAAAGAGAGGTGGGTCCGGAGTGACCGCTTAAGTACCAAGTCTTTCCTAGCCAGAACGTCCCACTGACCATTAACAGCTCAAAATATTCGGTTATGATTTCAAACAATTTGAAATCTTTAATTTTGAAACGGCCAAGATTTAACTTTTAAATCTTATCTTTTGACCCTTATAATTATCCTAAAATAGGAATAGTCAAAGTTTAACTTTTAAACCTTATCTCTAGAGTCTCAACAATCATCCTAACTTTTAGGAACGATCAAGGTTTAAATTTTAGACCTTATCTCTAGAGTTCAAGATATTTTATTTCGAATACTATTAAATTTGATAAAGATCTTATCTTTAATTTGTAACTTTTACAAATCCTATCAAATTTATTAAGGATTAAATATTTGATTTTAAAATTATTAAATTTAATAAAGATCTTATCTTCTATTTGTAACAATTACAAATCATATTAAATTTAATAAATATGAATCAATTTGTAACTCCTACAAATCACATTAATTTTAAAAAGATCACATATGATGCAAATCCTATTAAAATTAATAAGAATAAATTATTTAAATTTGTAACTCTTACAAATCACATTAATTTTAAAAAGATCACAAACAATGCAAATCCTATTAAAATTAATATGAATAAATTATTTAAATTTGTAACTCTTACAAACTTTAATTTTAACAAATAATTAAAAATCAAATATTTAAATTTGTAACATTTACAAATCGAATTTAAAATATAATATTAAAATCAAATATTTTATTTGTAACATTTACAAATAAATAAAATACCATTACGGCTAGGTTTCAACTTTTGAATCTTAGTTTTCATTACGGCTAGGGTTTAACTCTTAAACTTTCTAAACACAATCTCACATGAACAATTCATATTAGAAAAGAGAAAGCATATAGACGTCATTGCATACAACCCTTGATTTCAATTTAATTAAATAAACATAAAACATGCCTTATAATTAGAACACATATAAAACAATCACCATTGCAACATATAACATGTTCATATAATAAAGCACATCCTAAAAACATGTTCTTTAATTAAAATGTTGAGAAAAGAAATCAATATACATAAAGCAAAATATATTGATATTAGCTTTCAAAAGGTGCAACCTTTGCAACATATCTCATAAAAATGCAACCTTTACATAATATCTCATTAAAAATGCAACCTTTGCAACATATCTAATAAAAGATGCAACCTTTGCAAAAGGATTCAACCTTTACAATTCTTTTCATAAAAGAAATTTTAATTTTATTTTTACATGTTCTTTAAACAAATGTTTACCCAAAACACGGTTTTGCAACCTGGCTTTGATACCACTGTTAGGAATCCCTAGTGTATGAGCAGCGGAAATACAAGGATTCTCATAGGATTTGCAAAGCGCCGTGTTTCAAAGCATAAGACAAACACACAAAAAAATTGCGTTTTAGGATTACCTCTTGAAGAATATCGAAGCAATCGTAGCCTCATCCTTTAGGAGTCCACACGAGTACTCCCACCAGAAATGCTACACCTTCCAAATACTAGTTTGACGGCGTGTAGCTTTTGCAACTTTTGCGTATTTTTGTGTCTCTTTAGGTCGCCGCCTATAAGCATCTTATGCTTTATTTATAGGCTTAGGTTTGACCTAATTTGCTTTCTAAAGAGTGGGCTCCTTACTCATTCTAAATAAGTTAGGCCTAATAGTCTTATTTTAGTCCAACTAAAATAAAAAGCTATTTTCTGATGGGCTTACTCTATGTGTGTGACCCTATAGATAAAATACTCGGTTATATTAATAATAAACTATTTTATTATTAATATAAAATAAGAGCGGCATCTAGCAGTGCATCATTATGTCCAAATATTATTTATTAACAACATAACCTATAAGTGATAATTATTTTATATGTTTGTTCCTTTGGTCACGATGTCCTAATTGGGCCCAAGGCATGGTCGTGTCATCCTTGTATGGTCCAATTTATTTTACTTGATACCGGAGTAGACTTTATCCGAATAAATATCCAATATTTATTCTTTCTAGCATGGCCATACATTTCCTTAGTCTCACTCCATCAAGTGGCCTATAGATATCACTCCTGTCACATAGGAGAGACAAATCCCATCTACATCACTCACATCCCTCTGCATAATTTGTACATTGTCTAACCACAACCTTTATAGTCTTCTTATTACAGAAGACGTTTGATTGTATTAAAACAATAAACTCTTTATGTAGGAATCGTAGTGACTTCAGGTCAAAGGACTATATATACCATTATCACATTGAGAATCGTTTATGACATTCATGTAACGACCCATGCAACGTTCTCATGGTGGGTCTGTCCAGTACATCATTACTCTTAATGTGTACCCGTGTGAAGACTTGATATCATTTATATCCATGATCTGTGAGATCAGATCATCAGTACACTCACACACTAGTCTTAATGTATTTACATGTCCCCACGTAAATACTTGACGAGGGAAATTTTAGGAACAACTCTCATATGACCTATTACTCCAAGGATAAATAAAGGTTGTTAAACTATTTAACAAAAATGACTTATTCAAAATGATGTGACCTATATAGGCTTTTAGTGCATATTTCCAACAGTATACGGGTACACGAAATCAGTGATGGAAGATGATGGAAGATGATGATTATTTGTGGTGATTGTTGGGTTGACAAGTGAATGGCAGTGAATGTATAAATCAATGGATTTGAAATGGTGGCAATGATGATTAAAAGTGAATGATACCACATATGTTGAATGATGAATGAGTTAAGTATGAATGATAAGCATACCTAAATTATTGATAAAGAATTGATGCATATCCTTAATGTCTATGATTGATGCAAGTGGAGCTTGTAGTGATAAATTAGAAATTATTGTTGATGAGAGATTGTTAATGATGAACAAGGATATGGTTGTTGTGGCTATATGTATGATTGCCTCACATATTTAATGATGAATATGCCTTGATTGATTTCCATCTGTGGATTAATGTTATGATGCTTGCTATGCTTCTTGATTTCCATGCGTGGATTGATATGAAAATGATATTGTAGCCATTGAGATGTCAAGTATGTGAATGATGTGCCTTGAGGGGCCTTGCGGTTGATTGTATGCTAATGCTAACAAAACTAATTATATAATATACCCCTAATTGAGAGTGTAAGATATCCTTGCGAGGTTGATTGGCATATAATTATTACATTATTGCATTCATGGCATGGCATAGCATTGATTAAGTGGTTGCGATCACTTGGTACTTGAGATGAAAAAAGGTTTGTGAGTTCCTATGATATTTCGTGGTTGCGATCACGAGGAGGGAGTACCCCTTGCGAGGTGGGAAACCATTATGAAATGATTGATATGTGATTGCGATAACAATGAGATGTGACACCCTGATTTTCCAGACTCAGATCCCGATGTAACCAAGATAATAATTAATAAAAGTGCAGGTAAATTTTTCGCATTTGAAAACCCTCAACGATTACATCAAAACCCGAATCACAGAAAACCGAAGCGTACGATTTAATAAACTAAAACTGGATCGATAGCTAAAATGCCCATAACGATATACAAAGATAATAGTGTTTACAACGGAAGAAGAATGTGTATACCAGGCAAACGCCTAGTCCCATATATGACGATATGAGAAAAGGCTCGGCAAAGCATGCAATACCTACGGAAACAAAGCTCGTCTAACTCACTCACAACATACACATGCATTGTCTAAGACACAATTATATATATGTACATATACATATGGGGATCTTCTCCCAACTATCTCTATCATCAATGTACGTCATTCAATTTCAATCCTTCTAGTACACATTAAATCATCTCCTGCATACTACATTTATATTCACTATTCATAATTTCAAAGGATTATCTTATACACATCCAAAATCACTAAATCCTCTATATCATCATAAGCAACTTATTCATTTCATAAATTCAATACATGATAGTTCACAAATGATCCCGGCCAAGGCACTTCCTCTACCACTATTTACCTTCACTAAAGCTTTGATTTAAAATCCGAACTCATCCCATGGCAAACTGCATCACAATGCTAAAAAGGAGACCACATGGGAGAGTGAGTTATACATTCAAATTGACGAATATAAATATATATTGTGATCATGTGTATATGCATATAATCATCATGTATGCTGTGCTATAAAACCATAAAATCATTATTCAATCATCATCTCATTATTATAATAGGCATACAAACATCATACATCTCAATTCATAACATAAGCAAGCACAAGCATATACACAATCACATTACCACTTATCATCAAGGGCATTCACCATCATCATCATCATTTTATTAAATCTTTATTCACTTCCTCCTCGCAAAGGGTTTCTCTTCTCTCGTGGTCATCCCATCTCAAATGCCATGCATCTATGGCTAATACACATATCAACTGTTTAATGTATATGCAACGAATCCCATTTTTAATCCAATAACGACCACAATCACTTAAATTATCATTATCACTCCGGGATATACCCTTCGTGGCACCCCGCAAGGTGATATATTCATAAACACGATAACATCGTCTTCACTCCAGGATATACCATTTATGGCACCTCGCAAGGTAATATATTCATAAACACGATAACATCGTCTTCACTCCGGGATATACCCTTTGTGGCACCCCGCAAGGTGATATAGTCATAAACACGATAACATCATCATCACTCCGGGATATACCCTTTGTGGCACCACGCAAGGTATTCATAAACACGATAACATCGTCTTCACTCCGGGATATACCCTTTGTGGCACCACGCAAGGTATTCATAAACACGATAACATCGTCTTCACTCCGGGATATACCCTTTGTGGCACCCCGTAAGGTGATATATTCATAAACATGATAACATCGTCTTCACTCCGGGATATACCCTTTGTGGCACCCCGCAAGGTGATATATTCATAAACACGATAACATCGTCTTCACTCCGGGATATACCCTTCGTGGCACCCCACAAGGTGATATATTCATAAACACGATAACATCGTCTTCACTCTGGGATATACCCTTTGTGGCACCCCGCAAGGTGATATATTTCAATAACAATTTACATCAATACCATGCTATGCCATGAATGCAACAATGCAATAATGCATGTGCCCAAAAACCTCGCAAGGATATCTCACCCTCTCAATTAGGGATATAATTTGATTTGGCATTTTCAATAATCATATAATCATTTACAAAGCCCCTCAAGGCACATCATTCATATAATTGGCACATCAATGGCCAAAAACATCATTTCATAACAATCAGAAGGCACAACAAGCATCATCATATTAATCCACACTTAGAATTATTCGAGGCATATTCATCATTCCACATATGGCACTTACACTTATGCCCATCATAATTATGTACTTGACTTTACATCTCAGCACATCATATATATATATATATATATATATATATTTCAAATCATATGGCTAGTCAATACTTGTATTCAACCACCATGGTTTTACACATCATGTATTATTTATCAATATTACCACACATTCATTTAGTGGTTTTCAACTCATTATTCATCACCGTTGCCTCATATCTAGTATGGCAATACAACAATCCACTATTATAATTTTAGACCATACGTACAAGATCATACTTGTATACACTACAGTGGCAATTTACCACTTCATCATCAATAACATTTTTCCTTTTTATTTGAGAAATGGTCACAACATCATTTATTACCACGTGATGCCAATATCGACTCCGATTCATCGGTTTAGAACTAGTACAATGTTATTTAATCATTCTCTCTTCAATCTCATAATCATCCTAGGGTATATCTCATAACCCCATCATCAAACCCTATTTGTCATTCTTTTGTACTCCATCTTAGTAGTCGACAATTATGTTTCTTATTATATGTTATGGGCATTAACAAGTTATCCCAATATTTTAATCATTATCCAACACCACCATATTATGTCATAGTTATATATATCCCTATACCTCCCCTCAATCATCTTACAATACAAAGGGAAGGGCTTAACACCATCAAATTAAGAAAAGAAAATAAAATTTCCATCAGGGGTCACTCGCTCAAGAGAGACCCCCACTCCCTTGAGCGAGACAATTCCATCTCGCTTGAGCGCCTCGGCTCGCTTGGGCGTAATCACGCCAGTGTCTACTCCATGCTTACTCGCTTGAGCGAGACTCCACATACTTGGCCACTCGCTCGGGTGAAATTATCCCAGTATCTATTTCCACCAACATTCACTTGAGCGAAGCACTCGCTCGCTTAGGCGAGATTCGGCCAGAGGCCATCCCTCCATTCCATACACTTCTCGCTTGAGTGAGACACACCAGCGTTAGCCACTCGCTTGAGCGAGTATCACCCAGCGTTAGACTCCCCACACTCGCTCAAGCGTCTCACGCTCGCTTGAGCGAAAAACGTCCAGTATCAATTTCCTCTCTCGTTCGCTCAAGCGCGGCCATGCCCGCTTAAGCGAGATTCGTCCAGTGTCTCGCCTGCCCACTTCAAACTCGCCTCGCTTGAGCAAGTAGCACACTCGCCTGAGCGAGATTAGGCCAGAGGCCATAATAATGGTACAAGGGATTCTCGCTTGGTCAAGAATCCATCTCGCTTGAGCGAGATTATCAGAACATGCACAAAAAACATGAGAATTCACAACTCAACATACCAAAATCTATTCAAAGCCAAATTGACCAAATTCCATACTTCATATACCTCATAATAGACATTTAAAACTTGTCTCAAATGTTCATACACCACAATTTCCATTCTAAGTCATTTACCACATTAAAATTAAACTTATCATCATCACACATCTAGGTATACATTTCCATAACAATCATCACCTATTCTCATATACCATCCTCATAATCAACAATTTGCCATTCTCATTATTTCAACATATGTGACGACCCACGTCAATTTACCTTTATTTACACCCGGTTAATCATTTTCGCAATAGATTTTTCACGTTTTAATAAAAATTTAGGTCTTAATATAAAATAATATTTACTTTTCTTAAACATACAGAAAATAATAATCGATCGGAAATTATTCAACTCGGTCTTAGTATAAAATAGTATTCACTTAAGTACATTCAAAATAATAAAAGCATACGCAAAATAATATCCAATCAGAAATACATCCATTAATAAAGTGGAGTTAGAAACAGCGGAAGAAGAAAACAGGGGGTCATTCGCCTGAGCGAGACCCTGAAGCGCTTAATCGAAATCCGAGGAAGTCGCTTAAGCGAGTTCCGACTCGCTTGAGCGGAGGCTACCTGGGCGAACCAGACTTACCAGGAAAACTCACAAGTCGGAGTTTCACTCTGTAAAAGGGTCCACTCGGTCTTCTCTCCCTCGGTAACAGCTTAACCTCACATCACTCAGAAAAGGTTCACTCGGAAAACTTGTAACTTTCATTCACTCGGGTATACCACACTTGACTCATGTCCTAACCTTTACTCAGAAATAGTTTGCTCGGCCATAGCTCACTCGGAACAATCTAACCTTCCTTCACTCGGAAAGGGTTCCCTCGGGCATCCTCACTCGGAAAATACTCTAACTTTACTTTACTCGGAAGAGGCTCTCTCGGGCATAAGTCACTCGGAAACATTCTCACCTTCACTCGGAAGCACTCTAATCTTCACTCGGAGACATTCTACTCTTTCTTTACTTGGAAATATTCTACTCTTTCTTCACTCGGAAATATTCTACTCTTTCTTCACTAGGAAATATTCTACTCTTTCCTCACTCGGAAATATTCTACTCTTTCTTCACTCGGAAATATTCTACTCTTTCCTCACTTGAAAATGGACGAGGGATACACAGGAGCGAACCGACATCAAACCAACTGACCCTCTCTCGGACAAGAATGAATTCGCTCGGGAAATATTCGCCCGGTAATCGACTCTACTACAGCAAACACTCGAAAATTTAATACCAATCATCATACAACATAAATTCACATCCGATTCAAACTTAGTTCAGCACACAACACGTAGCATCTCACATACGGAAAACTCAATGTATATATATATTACACAAAATTCATTCAATATCACTCGGGCCTTGGCATCGATTCTCCGCTTGGCGCACCTCCAGGGCTCCGACCTCCTCCCTGTCACTGGTTACTAAATTGAAAACCAAAGCAAGGGTGAGTGTTTGGCATCATAATTAATCTAGAACGGAAATTAACAATTTACATGTATATAAACTCCGTTCGATTACTATATTATCAAATTGAAGATCATACTCGACAAATGACTCACACTCGGCAAGTATAATAATTCATTCGGTAAATATAACAAATAGCACTCGGAAAATTATCAAGTCATACTCAGCAAATATAACAAATTGAACTTAGCAAATATATCAACCCATTCAGCAAATATAACAAACTGCACTCGACAAATACATCAAGTTGCACTCGGTAAACATAATTAATCACCCAACTAATAATCCAATTGTCACCACTGACTCTCATACCAAATTGACGCCTAGTATCCGGATACTAAAGGATCGACCTTCAGCTGGGGGTCCTACTTGACACCCCGTGAACCCTGCTTGGTTCACCGAGTCCTGCTTGACTCTCCACCTCGACCACTGGGTCCTACTTGACCACTGGGTAGCTCAACTGGGCACAAAAACCACGGGAGCCGGAAATGAGGGGCTATACATACCGTCGGCCATCCCATACCACATAATCACATATTCACATTTCTCATGCATCACAAGTGGCCATTAATAACATCAAATACTCATCACACAGGTGACCTGCTTGTCAAGCCCGGCTTCACATTGCCATAGCATCAAGTATTTCAAAATCATCTTAAGTCACACACACACACGATCCTCAACAGATCGGTATCCAAACTCACATGCATACACATACACATACAATTTTCATTTAGTAATATCTTCTTACCATTTTTCACAACCAATTTAATGACCCAGACTCACAGCATGTCCTATTCTAATTAATTATCACCCGAACACCCCCTTACCTCGGTTCCAAGCTTCGATAATCTGCTCCTGGTGCCGATTACGTCCTTTGAGTACTGGGTTCGCTGTTTCACTTCCAAATCCAACACCAGCTCCGTTAATCAGCCTTTCATTGTTCGATCTGCTACCTACGGGGTCGGAATGCAAAACCCGTTAGCTTTACACCATCCTCAGCTCTAAGGACCACTTTCGAGCTCACACTCACCAGAGGAGTGGAGAACAGACCCGTACATAGCCATGCATGGCCACCCGGTTAACAGAGAAAACGAAAGGGGCAAGGTAACACAATTGTAAATGGATCAATGGACTCACCTTGAGACCACGGTCACGAAAATGGGCTTATCACACAGTTTTAATATGAACAGAGTCCTCCTCTGGAGCATGCAACTCACAGTAATGGAGGAAGGAGAAGATGAAGAAGAAAGAAGCAGATGAAGGAGAAAGAAGTAGTGGCTCGCGTGAATGTGAGTGAAAGAGGGAAGAGAGAGAGAGAGACCACCTTTATTTAAGGCCCAGGGGCAACCGATAACCTCACCAGCCGGTTACCCCCCATTCCCATTACCATTTCATTTAAACGGTTTAATCAAACTCTTCTCTCCTCCTAATCGCTCCTCATTTATTATTAACCAATCAAATAATTTTATTTACATTCACAATATTTAACTATTTATAATTTCCCAATAATTCATAAAAATATCAAATAAATTCCTAAAATAATTTTTAATATTTTCCACTACACATAATTTCTCTAAAATATCCGGGATGTTACAATATATATACATGGTAAGGCAAGCATGAGTATAAAACACATACACAATCACTACCAATCTACTCATGCAATTTGAATATAAACTCCTCTCCTACCTCGAGGGAAGAGCCGAAATCCGAATACACGCTCCGAAAGCTCCGCCACACAATCCGGAATGCAATCTACATACCATACACATGTGCATTCACATAGTCAATAACCATCATAATTCTAAACATTTGCTAGCTTATCATAAAGCTCAACATCAAGTCCTAAACTTGCTAAACATCAACTTATGCAATTGTGTTAGGCTTTGGGAATTCCTTTCCTAAAGCCAAGATCCTCTAGATCTTAAAGACCAACTAAACCCAACAACACCATCATCTCATCATTACATAATGTAATCTCAAATCACCTCAATCCTTCAAACATCATCATTATCACTCAATATTCAACTTAGCTCTCATATCCTTCAATAACCATAATTATTTAATCAAATTTAAATGGCACACCACAAATGATCTAGAACCTCATCAAGTCACAATCTTATCATACCGATCCCTCACATTCCACATTCATAACAATACTTATCTATAGATTTCACCATAAATGGTCCTCTACCATTTCAAGTAACCTTCAACCTTAAACATTACCTATCCACATTCAACTAACCTCCCAAATTACAATATATTCATTTTCCCCAAATTCTTAGGGTTAGGGTTTTCATCAAAACCCAACAACTATTACCAATACTCATTAATCACCATCAATGGTTATCTCTTATCATTAATATCATTCTCTAACTTCATTAAACATGCATTCAATTCATATTTTACACTTCCCCTGATATATTAAAATTAGGGTTTCACTAAAACCCAACAACACTCATTAATATCTATTTATTCCTCATCAACTTCTAACTATGCATTCATCCTCTTCATTTATTACCACCAAGGTTAATATTTATAACAACCCACTCTAGGGTTCTATATTTAAAGCTTTCATTAAATACCCCATTCACCTACATTACTCCCCCAAGCCTTAAAACTTATAAGCATGATATTAACTTCATTAAAGGTGGTGAGAAAAGCTTACCTCACCATGAAAATGAAAATGGAACCAATGGAGGGAGAGTCCAACCAAAATAGAGAAGAGAGAAAGAGGATCCAACCTCCAATGGCTTCCTTCAAGCTTTCTAGAAGACGAAAATGGTGGGGGAAAAAGAAGACACCACTTGTCTTAGATTTTTGAAGAGAAGGGTGGAGAGGAAAGAAGAAGGTGGAAGAAGAAGAAGAAGTGTAGAAGGGAGAGGGAGAAAAGTAACGTGAAAAGAGAAGAGAAAGTGAGAGTTTATGTTTTAATATTTGGCTTTACATTAAAATTTCACCGTTTTATAACAAACAGGCTCTCAGTTTGGGCTCAATACATTATTTAAAAATTATTCTGAATATATATTCAGACTCCCAATAATATCCTTAATAGCCCTGACCAACGGTATCTCAATCGGAGATACTTGGTCCGACACCTATATTTTAACCGGGTGAAATTTTATCTCATTTAGTTCCAATAAATTATAATTTTTCATAATAAATCCCAATTTAATTATTCTAATATTTTTGGGACACTCATTAACTCATTCATAATTATTTAATATTTGTTTATCATATTTAATTCATTTTTATAAAATTCGGGATGTTACAATCCACCCCACCTAAAAAGAATTTCGTCCTCGAAATTTGGCATTGATATACATATCGCAAGGCCATACCTCAGGCCACACATCAACAAGGTTCAACGACACCATAAAATAACATTGGACTTCCCAAAGTCCATCAAGACATCTTCACCATCACTTCATCATTCTTAATATAAAATTCCCACATCAAAGTGTGTCATATGTCATCAATTACGACTCGTCCAACAGAGCTCAGATGTTCATACTCAGTACGACCAGATAGGTGCAGTACATTCACCATAAGCAGTTACAATCCCTACACCTGCCCAGCCTATGTGTTGCTGCATCCGACATACAGGAAGGCGTCCCAATCCCGTAGTGGTTACCACAAACACATAAAGTCGGTGCATAAGTGCATGTTGCCACAATGCCTATGGCATGTAAGGCCATATCGGGACCAGTACTTTGTATTCCTATTGCTCATATCGGTCACACATATTCAAGCGATACCAGTCCACATAAGACTTGGTGACAATCCTCACCAGTCCACAACTAATATATTCATATTTCATCATCATTCTACAATTAATTTGGCATCCGTCATGCCATACTAATCATCAAATAATAATTAACATCATAATAAATTAGTGTACCAACCATAAATTTTCTATCATCGCAGGGTAAATACCCTATCCTCAGGCTTCATCCATCTAAAACCATGGTCAAATCGTCTAATAATCCTTTGTCTCATTCATACATCATTGGCTATAAATCGATTCAAGCCATAAAAGATTCACCAAACTCTTATCAAATAGGCTACTTAATCGTATAGTAAGCTTTCACATTAGGGATTCTCCTCACAGATCACAACCAAAGTCTATAAGAAAGACGTATAATTCATATCACATTACATCTCTACATGGTTTCTACCCTCGATATAGCACCTTCAATTAAAGAGGGAGGTAATAACATGATCAAATTTCCATTTACCGACTCACAATCACGTATGTCATCCCTATATCATATCATAATCCATAGCTAGTTTCATGATCACAACGTCGACGACATACAATTTAGCCCAAAGTCATACCATAAAATCATGTACACCATAGTCAACACCAATCATACCCTAAGTTCAACATTATTATTGATTAATCATCAGGGGTTACATTCATTATTCACATTCCATCTTATGACAGTTCTAGCATCAACACTTTATTTCTCAATCAGCTTTACCATAAGTCAACTAGCCACATAACTTAGCCAATCATCATACTTGGTAATATCAAAGGGTTATTTAGTACCCATTGTGGAACACCTCCACAACACCTATCATTAAGTATGGCTCATAAAATATCATAGAGCCTAGACCGCCATAGGGTCTATCCCATAAAGTTTCATATCTCAAAATCACATCATGTCAAGCTAGGGTCACCATATTCAGTGGGTCATAATTAATTAAATCATTCACTCGGTTCACAATATACAACCGAATCGTAACCCCAATCTAGTGAATCACAATTTCATATTCAATCATTTTATCACTTATTCACGTTCTCCATCTAAGGAGACATAATAAGTCACTTGCATTATAGAATACAAGATTCTCATGCCAAAGGATATGAAATCCATCTTTCACAAATAGTATAATCAATCCTTTTAATTCTCTCTCAACAATAACTTAATCAATCATTTCGTTCCATGAATACTCATGTTAGGGAATTCTTTCACTACCATTTATTCAATCAATTCACATGGACCACTCACATTCAATAAGCATACTTTGGCCAGGAGCCATAAGTGCAACTCATACAAGAGACCTAATCACATGATTCAATTCCAACACATCTATCAAGGCCTCAACATATATGGTCTACTACCATATCAACTCATCTTTCATATCTCATATTCATCAATTCAATATTTCATTTCCATGATTAATATTCAACATGGATCATCAAATCAATTTTATACTTAATGTATAAACATCAATGCATAATCACAATATATTCGTCAATGGAAGGAAATAGGGTAAGGAACTTGGCCGGACTTACACAAATAAATACATTAATCATATATTGAGGAAATTCATCCACATGTATTCAATCTTATGATTTCATTAAGCTTTCCAATGAGCAGCTATGCTCCACAAATGCATCATACAACTTCAATGATAAAGGGTATGCTCCCATAAGCATCAATTATATCTTCTAAAACATAATCTCACAGAAGTCCTCAAATAGCATCAATCACAACTCAATATTAATGAGTCATAATAATCCTCAATAAGCAATAATGCCCTTATAATCAATTCATAATTCTTAGACAACTAGTCATTCGTAAGTCCATACAGGGCAATCAATACCCAAACATGTCATCATCCTCTAGATATCTACCACTCTTAAATGTAGGCAAACAACCATATTACGATGATCATCAGAACATTTCCCAATCGAGCAATTATGCTCCAAACATCCATAATGCCAATTTATACAGAGCACCCATGCTCAGACAATGATTAATAGCTTCTATACAAGCAAACATGTCCTAGCAAAATCAATAACATCATGCAGAGCAGACCACGCTCTGATACCACCGCTGTGACACCCCGATTTTCCAGACTCAGATCCCGATGTAACCAAGATAATAATTAATAAAAGTGCAGGTAAATTTTTTGTGTTTGAAAACCCTCAACAATTACATCAAAACCCGAATCATAGGAAACCGAAGCGTACGATTTAATAAACTAAAACTGGATCGATAGCTAAAATGCCCAAAACGGTATACAAAGATAATAGAGTTTACAGCGGAAGAAGAATGTGTATACCGGGCAAACGCCTAGTCCCATATATGACGATATGAGAAAAGGCTCGGCAAAGCATGCAATACCTACGGAAACAAAGCTCGTCTAATTCACTCACAACATACACATGCATTGTCTAAGACACAATTATATATATGTACATATACATACGGGGATCTTCTCCCAACTATCTCTATCATCAATGTACATTATTCAATTTCAATCCTTCTAGTACACATTAAATCATCTCCTGCATACTACATTTATATTCACCATTCACAATTTCAAAGGATTATCTTATACACATCCAAAATCACTAAATCCTCTATATCATCATAAGCAACTTATTCATTTCATAAATTGAATACATGATAGTTCACAAATGATGTCGGCCAAGGCACTTCCTCTACCACTATTTACCTTCATTAAAGCTTTGATTTAAAATTTGAACTCATCCCATGGCAACCTGCATCACAATGCTAAAAAATAGACCGCATGGGAGAGTGAGTTATACATTCAAATTGACGAATATAAATATATATTGTGATCATGTGTATATGCATATAATCATCATGTGTGCTGTGCTATAAAACCATTAAATCATCATTCAATCATCATCTTATTATTATAATACGCATACAAACATCATACATCTCAATTCACAACATAAGCAAGCACAAGCATATACACAATCACATTGCCACTTATCATCAAGGGCATTCACCATCATCATCATCATTTTATTAAATATTTATTCACTTCCTCCTCGTAAGGGGTTTCTCTTCTCTCGTGGTCATCCCATCTCAAATGCCATGCATCTATGGCTAATGCACATGTCAACTGTTTAATGCATATGCAACGGATCCAATTTTTAATCCAATAACGATCACAATCAGTTAAATTATCATCATCACTCCGGGATATACCCTTCGTGGCACCCCGCAAGGTGATATATTCATAAACACGATAACATCGTCTTCACTCCGGGATATACCCTTTGTGGCACCCCGCAAGGTGATATATTCATAAACACGATAACATCGTCTTCACTCCGGGATATACCCTTTGTGGCACCCCGCAAGGTGATATATTCATAAACACGATAACATCGTCTTCACTCCGGGATATACCCTTTGTGGCACCCCGTAAGGTGATATATTCATAAACACGATAACATCGTCTTCACTCCGGGATATACCCTTTGTGGCACCCCGCAAGGTGATATATTCATAAACACAATAACATCGTCTTCACTCCGGGATATACCCTTTGTGGCACCCCGCAAGGTAATATATTCATAAACATGATAACATCATCTTCACTCCAGGATATACCCTTTGTGGCACCCCGCAAGGTGATATATTCATAAACACGATAACATCGCCTTCACTCCGGGATATACCCTTTGTGGCACCCCGCAAGGTGATATATTCATAAACACGATAACATCGTCTTCACTCCGGGATATACCCTTTGTGGCACCCTGTAAGGTGATATATTCATAAACACGATAACATCATTTTCACTCCGGGATATACCCTTTGTGGCACCCCGTAAGGTGATATATTCATAAACACGATAACATCGTCTTCACTCCGGGATATACCCTTTGTGGCACCCCGCAAGGTGATATATTCATAAACACAATAACATCGTCTTCACTCCAGGATATACCCTTCGTGGCACCCCGCAAGGTGATATATTTCAATAACAATTTACATCAATACCATGCTATGCCATGAATGCAACAATGCAATAATGCAATAATGCATGTGCCCAACAACCTCGCAAGGATATCTCACCCTCTCAATTAGGGATATAATTTGATTTTGCGTTTTCAATAATCATATAATCATTTACAAAGCCCCTCAAGGCACATCATTCATATAATTGGCACATCAATGGCCATAAACATCATTTCATAACAATCAGAAGGCACAGCAAGCATCATTATATTAATCCACACTTAGAATTATTCGAGGCATATTCATCATTCCACATATGGCACTTACACTTATGCCCATCACAATTATGTACTTGACTTTACATCTCAGCACATCACATATATATATATATATATTTCAAATCATATGGCTAGTCAATACTTCTATTCAACCACCATGCTTTTACACATCAGGTATTATTTATCAATATTACCACGCATTCATTTAGTGGTTTTCAACTTATTATTCATCACCGTTGCCTCATATCTAGTATGGTAATACAACAATCCACTATTATAATTTTAGACCATACGTACAAGATCATACTTGTATACACTACAAAGGCAATTCACCACTTCATCATCAATAACATTTTTCCTTTTTATTTGAGAAATGGTCACAACATCATTTATTACCACGTGATGCCAATATCGACTCTGATTCATCGGTTTAGAACTAGTACTATGTTATTTAATCATTCTCTCTTCAATCTCATAATCATCCTAGGGTATATCTCATAACCCCATCATCAAACCCTATTTGTCATTCTTTTGTACTCCATCTTAGTAGTCGATAATTATGTTTCTTATTATATGTTATGGGCATTAACAAGTTATCCCAATATTTTAATCATTATCCAACACCACCATATTATGTCATAGTTATATATATCCCTATACCTCCCTCAATCATCTTACAATACAAAGGGAAGGGCTCAACACCATCAAATTAAGAAAAGAAAATAAAATTTCCATCAGGGGTCACTCGCTCAAGCGAGACCCCCACTCGCTTGAGCGAGACAATTCCATCTCGCTTGAGCGCCTCGGCTCACTCGGGCGTAATCACGCCAGTGTCTACTCCACGCTTACTCGCTTGAGCGAGACTCCACATACTTAGCCACTCACTCGGGTGAAATTATCCCAGTATCTATTTCCACCAACATTCGCTTGAGCGAAGCACTCGCTCGCTTAGGCAAGATTCGGCCAGAGGCCATCCCTCCATTCCATACACTTCTCGCTTGAGTGAGACACACCAGCGTCAGCCACTCGCTTGAGCGAGTATCGCCCAACGTCAGACTCCCCACACTCGCTCAAGCGTCTCACGCTCGCTTGAGCGAAAAACATCCAGTATCAATTTCCTCTCTCGTTTGCTCAAGCGCAGCCACGCCCGCTTAAGCGAGATTCGTCCAGTGTCTCGCCTGCCCACTTCAAACTCGCCTCGCTTCAGCGAGTAGCACACTCGCCTGAGCGAGATTAGGCCAGAGGCCATAATAATGGTACAAAGGATTCTCGCTTGGGCGAGAATCCATCTCGCTTAAGCGAGATTATCAGAACATGCGCAGAAAACATGAGAATTCATAACTCAACATACCAAAATCTATTTAAAGCCAAATTGACCAAATTTCGTACTTCATATACCTCATAATAGACATTTAAAACTTGTCTCAAATGTTCATACACCACAATTTCCATTCTAAGTCATTTACCACATTAAAATTAAACTTATCATCATCACACATATAGGTATACATTTCCATAACAATCATCACCTATTCTCATATACCATCCTCATAATCAACAATTTGCCATTCTCATTATTTCAACATATATACATGGTAAGGCAAGCATGAGTACAAAACACATACACAATCACTATCAATCTACTCATGTAATTTGAATGTAAACTCCTCTCTTACCTCGAGGGAAGAGCCGAAATCTGAATGCATGCTCTGAAAGCTCCGCCACACAATCCGGAATGCAATCTACATACCATACACATGTGCATTCACATAGTCAATAACCATCATAATTCTAAACATTTACTAGCTTATCATAAAGCTCAACATCAAGTCCTAAACTTGCTAAACATCAACTTATGCAATTGTGTTAGGCTTCGGGAATTCCTTTCCCAAAGCCAAGATCCTCTAGATCTTAAAGACGAACTAAACCCAACAACACCATCATCTCATCATTACATAATGTAATCTCAAATCACCTCAATCCTTCAAACATCATCATTATCACTCAATATTCAACTTAGCTCTCATATCCTTCAATAACCATAATTAATTAATCAAATTTAAATGGCACACCACAAATGATCTAGAACCTCATCAAGTCACAATCTTATCATACCGATCCCTCACATTCCACATTCATAACAATACTTATCTATAGATTTCACCATAAATGGTCCTCTACCATTTCAACTAACCTTCAACCTTAAACATTACCTATCCACATTCAACTAACCTCCCAAATTACAATATATTCATTTTCCCCAAATTCTTAGGGCTTGGGTTTTCATCAAAACCCAACAACTATTACCAATACTTATTAATCACCATCAATGGTTATCTCTTATCATTAATATCATTCTCTAACTTCATTAAACATACATTCAATTCACATTTTACACTTCCCCCGATTTATTAAAATTAGGGTTTCACTAAAACCTAACAACACTCATTAATATCAATTTATTCCTCATCACCTTCCAACTATGCATTCATCTTCTTCATTTATTACCCCCAAGGTTAACATTTATAACAACCCACTCTAGGGTTCCATATTTAAAGCTTTCATTAAATACCCCATTCATCTACATTACTCCCCCAAGCCTTAAAACTCATAAGCATGACATTAACTTCATTAAAGGTGGTGAGAAAAGCTTACCTCACCATGAAAATGAAAATGGAACCAATGGAGGGAGAGTCCAACCAAAATGGAGAAGAGAGAAAAAGGATCCAACCTCCAATGGCTTCCTTCAAGCTTTCTAGAAGACGAAAATAGTGGGGGAAGAAGAAGACACCACTTGTCTTAGATTTTTGAAGAGAAGGGTGGAGAGGAAAGAAGAAGATGGAAGAAGAAGAAGTGTAGAAGGGAGAGGGAGAAAAGTAACGTGAAAAGAGAAGAGAAAATGAGAGTTTATGTTTTAATATTTGGCTTTACATTAAAATTTCACCGTTTTATAACAAACAGGCTCTCAGTTCGGGCTCAATACATTATTTAAAAATTATTCTGAATATATATTCGGACTCCCAATAATATCCTTAATAGCCCTGACCAACGGTATCTCAATCGGAGATACTTGGTCCGACACCCATATTTTAACCGGGTAAAATTTTATCTCATTTAGTTCCAATAAATTATAATTTTTCATAATAAATCCTAATTTAATTATTCGAATATTTTTGGGACACTTATTAACTCAGTCATAATTATTTAATATTTGTTTATCATATTTAATCATTTTTATAAAATTCGGGATGTTACATGAGACATCCTGCGGGAGTGTATGATGATAAGCCAGTGGTTGCGATCACTTGGTAATTGAAATTGAAAGGGCTTGTAAGTTCCTATGATGTCGCGTGGTTGCAATCATGAGGAGGGAGTACCCCTTGCGAAACGGGAAACCAAAATATTAAGCATTGATATACGTGGTTGCGATCACGAGAAAAGCACCTTGCGAGGCTGCTAAAGGGAGTACCCCTTGCGAGGCGAGAAACTAGTGTGAAATGAATGATATGGTGATTACGATCACCTGATGGAATGAAATAGATCCATTGCATATGCATTAAATAATTGACATATGTATTAACCATAGGTGCATGGCATTTGAGATGGGATAACCAAGAGAGAGGAAAAACCCCTTGCGAGGAGGAAATGATTAAAAACTTAATAATTTGACGATGATAATTGTGAATGCCCATAATTGATATGTGGCAATGTGATTGTGTATGTGCTTGTGCTTGGTTACGTTGTGAATTGCGATTCATGAGGCTTGTATGCCTAATATGACAAGGTGATGATGATTGAATGATGAATTAACAATTTTATTACAAAGAACACATGATAAATAAATGCATGTACACATAATCACAATGTATTTATATTCATCATTTTGAATGTATAACTCATTCTCCCATGTTGTCTCCTTTTTAGCATTGTGATGCAGGGTGTCATGGGATGAGAGTGTGCTTTTGAGCTAAAGTTTTTAAGGAACGTAAATAGTTGTAACGGAAAGCCTTGGCCGGCAGCGATTGTTAAATATGTGTAATGAAATAAATTATGAATAATGATATCGATGATAAATGAATTGTGAATAATGATATCAACGATAGATGATGTTATTTGGATTGATCCTATTTGGTGAGGGATGACTCAAGTAGAGACTACTTGTAATTGATGATGTATGATTACGATTTAGGTGTATAGTTGATTGTGGCCAAATTAGCTTATATTATGAAATTGTATGAGTGATTGAGCCTTTTTCCATATCTTCATATATAGAACTAGGAGGGTGCCCGGTATACATATTTTTCTTCCGCTGTAAACTCTAATATTTTGTATACACTTATGGGCGTCTTACTTATTAATCCAGTTTATCAATTATTAAATCGCACGCTTCGGCTTTCTGTGGTTTGGGTCTTGATGTAATCTTTGTGGTGTTGTGAAATTATTTTAAACGCAAAAAATTTACTCGCATTTTTATTAATTATTATCTTGATTACATCAGGATTCGAGTTGAGAAAATCGGGGTGTGACATAGCTCTCACACCATGTGTAGCATCAGGCAAACGTTTTGGTTTTCACATGTACCCTGACACATAGCTTGATGCGTAGTGTTTGGCAGGACTTTTCACTCCCACACATAGTCCCAGGGAGACACATAACATCAGTCCCCTGACTCATATATTTATCATTTTCCTCTAATTTTCCCTAATTTTCCCACCTTTTTAGGTACCATATTATTTACATAAATTCTTAATTAAAGTATGATTGAACCTATAATGAGATTAAATAATTAGGTTATTTCTAGGGAATATTGTTAAGGACCTGTAGCTTTAGGTAGGTCTATCCTTAAGCCTTTGTATGGTTGTAGCTTTTGTTTCCATTGTTTTTAAGTTGTGTGTCGCTTAAGTTCTTAGGATTTATTCTCTGGAGGTTCTTTAATAATAAAATGTGAAATTTTTCTCTAATTATATTATACCCTAGGGCTATATTTTAGGAATTTAGGCATGTCGCAATAGAGGTGGTATTAGACAATAAATATTATTTATTGAGAGTAACGATTAGTCATACATGTTTATGGTTACAATATCCTTGGATGTACGACGCTATATAGATAATGTATTTTGTTATGTAGCATAATTATGTGAAAATTTCCAGAAATTATTGCATTGCATTCTACTATGCGAGCTTGACCAATGCAACTACCTTATTTAAAGGTTAAAGAAATATTATTTTCTCAATACCAAGGTGTATTAAATCTTGTGTACCTTGTTTGTTTAACTAGGTTGAGTTATGGCGGGCTATAGACAGAGCAATGATTCTATGGTTGATGTACTAGTCTAGTTGGATGGTGTGCCTGATAGACAAGGCCATAGTGCAAACAGTCTTTATTGTTTCCTAAAATAGAAACCATCTATATTCGAAAGGGGATACAACCTCGAAGATGTATAAATGCACTGAGGCACAAAAAGTGGAATATGCCTTATATCAATTAATTGAGGAAGCTGAGACTTGGTGGCTTTAAGCCAAACAACGCATGGTAAATATTGGGAGGCAGCTGATCTAAATTAATTTTAAGGAATACTTTCTAGAGGAATTCTTTTTGTTGAATGTTAGAAGTTAGAAAGAACTTAAATTCATGGAATTAAAGCAAATCACTATGTTTGTTGGCGATTGTACTGCCAACTTTAATAAACTAGGCCTGTTCTATCCTCCATTTCAAAATGAGGGTTCTGAATCTTCTATTTGTGTAAAATATGAAAGAGAACTTTGTTCTGAATTGAAAGAAGCTATACAGTATCAATATATTCGTAGTTTTCCGACTTTGGTGAACAAGTGTAGAATTCTTGAGGAAGATCAATTAGCCTGCGTGGTTGAGAAGAAAGTTGATAGACACCTAACACCTCAGTTTGGCAGGTTTAAGAAGCAAGCTTAGCAAGGTCCAACTGTTATCGAGTAGGATCCTCATTATCTAATGGCTGTGGTGGTGGTAATTTTTAGGGAAAATATTTTCATTATGGTGGGGATCATATGGCTAGATACTATAACAAGGGGACAAAGGTGATTTTCCATCAATATAGGTAAAAAGGCCACATTCATCTTGAATGCCCTTAAATCAATCAGGCTAATGTTCCTGGTGGTCATGGGAACTATACTAATATTGTTGGCCGTAATAGTGGCAATAACCGTGGCGGACGTAATGGAGGGAGTCTTAGAACCCAAACTCCTAGGAGGAATGAAGTACAGGCTGGGGATAATCAACAACAACCTGTTCTCGATTATGTTTTTGCTATCACTAGTGTTAACGCTGAGCAAGTTGATGATTTAGTGCAAAGTAAGTGCTTGATTAATGACTTTACTCTTAGTGTGATCTTTGATTCTGTTGTAACCCACTCCTTTATATTTGAGGATTATGTTCTATGTTCATAGATGTAAACTATTGAGGATGTCCCAAAATAGGTCATGAGTTACCTATACAACTTGTTTAAAGTTGTTGAAGTACTTTTTACTTCAATAATGTGTCAAGTTGTTTATGATGCGCATGTGGTGGCATATGAGGTCATGGTTAAATTTTGAATGTTGGGTTATTCGCTACTAAAAAAGCCATTGACAGCTACAAAAACTTACACATACCAACGATTAGTGGATAAAATCTTAGCTAATCAAATTGGTAATAACATGGAGATGTACATGGATGACATGGTAGTATAGACCAAAGACGTGAAAGATCACACCAAAGATCTAGAAGAAACATTTACGTAGCTAAAGAGACACAACATGCGCCTCAGTCTGAATAAGTATTTCTTTAGGGTCTAAGGTAGTAAATTCCTAGATATATGCTGACTCATAGAGGTATAGAAGCCAACCCAGATCAATACTGAGCCATCCTAGAAATGTGAGCCCACTAAACATTAAAGAAGTACAATGCCTCACCGGAAGAATCGTAGCTCTCTCCTGATTCCTCTCCAAGTGTGTAGAAAGGTCCATGCTCTTCTACCGAGTGTTGAAAAAGTCAGACGGCTTCCAATGGACCAAAGAGTATGAAAAATGCTTTGAAGATTTTAAAACATATCTGGCTTCTCCTCCAATCCTAATAAGGCTAACCCCGAATATAGAACTCATTGTTTATTTCTTAGTCAGGGAAAATGCCATCAAAGCAGCATTAATATAAAAAGAAGGGGCAATCCAATGACTGATATACTTTACTAGCAAAACTTTACAACTATCCAAGACAAGATACCAAAGAGTAGAGAAGTTTTCATACAGCCTTGTGGTCATCGCCTAGAAGTTGAGACTTTACTTTCATAGTTACCAGATCATTATTAGGACCAATCAACCCATCAGCAAAATTTTGTAGAAGCCTGAACTAGTAGAAAGAATAGTTATGTGGGCTGTAGAGCTCTCTGAATATAGAATCTGGTATGAGCCAAGGGGAGCTACCAAAGTATAATTCTTAACAAACTTTGTGGTAGAATTGAGATATGATAAGGAAGAATATGATCTCAAGCACACCCTATAGACCCTCCTAGTCGATGAGTCATCAAATAAGAAGGGAAGTAGAGCATGAATAATACTTGAGTCACCAAATGGCATTGTCATAGAAGAGTTATTGAGATTTCTGTTCAAAGCAAGTAATAATCAAGCAGAATATGAGGCACTCATCGTCGGATTATGAATGGCCTCAGACCTTGGGACCAAATGCATACCAGTGAAAACTCACTCACAGTTAGTCACTTGATAGGTGGAAGGAGCCTACCAAGCAAAAGATCCTATCCTGGCCAAATATCTCTCCCAAGTCAAGACTCGGATGACAGGATTCAAGTTGTTCAAAATTACACATGTTCCTCGAGTAGCGGATCTACTATCCAAGCTCTCTAATAGCAAGTAGGCTAGGAATCTAAAGACACTTTTGCAGGTAAGCCTCAATGAGCCCACTATAAAGAATGAAGAACAAGTAAACGAGATCGCTGTTGCACCTAGGAAGAAAGCATGGATGACCCCAATAACAGATTTCTTAACCAAGCAAATTCTAATAACTGATCCCTCAGAGGCAGAAAGGTATAGATGTACTCGGCCAACTACACCCTAATAGAAGGACAACTTTACAAGAAGGGGGTTCACAATACCACTCCTCAAATGCCTTAACAAAAAAATAAGTAGAGTATATAATGTAGGAACTCTATTTAGGAATCTATGGACACCACAGAGGAGTAGACCCCTAATTGCCAAGGTCCTCCTAGCGGGATATTTCTGGCCCACTTTGCACTCAGATTGCTCTAACTTCATCAAAAGGTATGAATCCTGCTAAAGAAACGCTAACAGAATACATAACCACCCTAAGCTGTTGCACAGAATCCTTTCCCCCTGGCCCTTCAACATATGAGGTATGAACATCTTGGGACCCTTCCCCGAAGGAAAAGGACAAGTAAAATACCTACTTGTTGTTGTAGACCTCTTCATAAAATGGATAGAAGTCAAGCCTCTCGCCACCATCTCCACATCTAAAGTACAGAACTTCACTTGGACAAACATCTTTTGCAGATATGGGATTCCCTATACTATCATCTCAAATAATGGATGAAAATTTATAGACAAACACTTCCCTAAGTTCTGTAAAAACTTAGGGATAAAACATAGATTTTCATCAGTTGAGCATCCCTAAACGAATAGACAAGCTGAAGCCATGAGCAAAGTTATCTTATAAGAACTAAAGTAACGACTAGGACAAGTAAAAGGAATGTGGAAAAAAGAACTATCCAAAGTCCTATGGGCTTACCACACAATTCCTTACTCAGTGACCCACGAAACACCATTCTACTTCACCTATGAAGCAGATGCAATGATTCCTATTGAGCTAGAAGAACCCCCCTTGAAAAAAACCTTCTAGGAAGAACAAGAGAATGACACTAGGAGACAAGAAGAGTTAGACCTTAATATGGAAGAATGAGATATATCTTACATCAAGATACAAGTCTCCAAACAAAAATCTGCTTAGAAGTGGAACACTATGCTCAAGCCACAACCTCTTTGAGAAGGAGATCTAATTCTAAGAGTAACTAACAACAATAGAAGAATTAAAGAATTTGGAAAGCTAGCAGCCAACTGGGAAGGCTTATAACCAGGTAAGAGAAGTCATCGGTAAATGAGCATACCGACTTAAAGAGTTAAAAGGAAGAAGCATCCTGTGGAAGTGGAACGCTACACATTTAAAGATGTATTATAGTTGAATGTAACATGGGCACTGTTTCTCCTACTCGAGGGGCTTTTTTCCATTGGGTTTTTCTTTCAAGAGGTTCCAACAAGATCGATCAAAATAACAATAACACAAGTATGACTTAGCTCATAAAATTCTCTTACGTTAAGTCCTAAAATACCAACTGAGGGAGTAGCAACAAACTTCAGATAATGCTAAAATGTCGATCGTAGGAGTAAAGGAAAATTTCAAGTTACGTCATCTTAAAATCTCGAGGTAGGAAACAACTAAAAATCTATTCATGATAAATCCTGATCGATGGGGCACGACATTCAAATTCACGAAAGAAATGATACGCACATTACATTGGTATCATGAGCAAGGAAATCAAGAACTACATTAATAGCCTAAGCAAAGGGATCTAATCAACATTCATAAATAACAAAAGGCATAAAGATTGAGCAAATAAACGCCTAGATATGTAGAAAAGTCATGTTTTATAAAATCAAATACATACAAGGATAAATTTATTTATACAAGTAAAAAAAATATAAACCAAAAAAAGGACTAGCTAGATGGAGGAGGAGGTAGCTAATCATTATTCTAAGGAGGAGAAAGAGGAACTCCAGCTTTGACTAAATGAGGGGGAGTAGAGGAATTAGTAACAACATCCTCTTCTTCGGAATCTGGGGGATCCACAACCTTTCCATCAACCAACACCTTAAAGAGGTCAATATCCTCTAGAGAAATGGCAAGAAAAGGGTTCAGAGTCGAAACTTACGCACGAAAAAGTTTGAACCCTGAAACAAACTTCTCCACCACTTCCCCCGTCAAAACCTTTACTTGTTCCTCCCACTCCAAATGCTCTTACCGAGCTTGAGCCTTAACATGTTGGGTTCGAGAGTCAGCCTCCAAGGTTCCTTGTAACATCCCAAATTTTAAAAGAATAAATTTATTGGATAATGATAATTAATTATTTATGATCCAATAAAAATGGAAAAATTAGTTGGACACTAGAGATGAATTATCGGTAAATTAAGATTTATTAAAACTGAGTGATTTAATAGATTATGTTCCACTTAGTCAAATTGGATATTTGATGGGTCTAGAATACTTAGAAAATTATTGTAGTTATGGTGGTATAGCTAAAATAAATTTTGATGATGAGGAAATAATTATTCGGACACTGTATGTTAATAAACGGAGAAAATACGAGCGAAATGGAAATAAAAGAAAATGAAAATTCCCATTTCTTTCCTCCATTCCACCGTGACCTTTTCTCTCTCTTTCATTTGGTCCTTTTATCCATTGGACAAGGAATTATTAACCATTGGTAAAAGCAAATGGGTACACCTTTTTAACCATTAGACAATGTCCAATTTTGACCATTTCATATTTCTTTCCCTCCTTATTACTGTGTGGCCTTATTCTCCTCTCCATCTCCATTTTTTCTTCTTCTTCTCTATTCTCTTCTTGCCAAAACCAAACCATACTTCCCCATAACCATTTTCCAGTTAAATTTCTTGGTTTTCATGTATTCATGAAGCACAAAAGGGACTTTGGGGCCATGGCTGGATCATCTTCCTCTCCCTCTCCTCATTTTAATTTTTGGCTCATGGCTTGGAGTTAAGGTAAGGCTCTTGACTCATTTTGCCCCATTGATGATTTTAAGGTTGTTGGAGCTTGAGATGTTAGTATTAGAAAATTATGGGTATTATTGGAAATGGTGAACCTAGGCTTGAACATTTAAATGTGATTCTTGAATATGGGTTAGTATTCCATGTGGGTGAAGGTTATTGTGGTTGAAAGGTTTTAAGAAAATTGATAAAGATTGTTGTTGGGTGATTTTTAATGGAAGCCCTATGTGTTGGTAATTTGGGGGATTTTGGCCAAATTGGTGGTTTTAATGATTATGGTGCCTCTAGAATAAATTCATATGAAGAAAAATAGATTCTTGGAGGATTGAAATTGATTATTGATGTTGATGAGGTTTTGAACTAAGTTATTGTTATTATGAATGATGATATATGCATGTAGAACCCAAACCCTAGGTTAGATAACCATTGGAATCATTGGTTGAATGGCTTGTTGATTGAATGCATATATATGTGTGTATTGGTGTAGATTGTGTTCTAGATGATGTAGCAGAACAATCGAAGCATTCAAATTGTTTTTCTTCTCTTGAGGTAGGAGAGTAGTTTACATTTTAATTACGTTAGTTGGATGATTGGTGATTAATGTATATGATTATACTCATGATTGCCTTGCCATGATTATGTTGAAATGATGAGATGGATGATAATTTGTTGAATGAAGTGATTGGTAATTTGTTAGCTTTGGGGATTATATAAATATATATATGACATAACAATAAGAGTTTTAGAATCCTTTTGAAGGGAATGATGCATATGTTGATAGAAATCCATGGATGAATGAATTATTTAAAGTGTAAGATTATGATTCACAATGTTTATGTATAATTTAGAAGCAAATTTGATGATTTAAATGATGTGTAAAGTTGGTATGAAAAGGGCTAGTGAATTGGTGTTATGTCCCTTTATGTTTCGTGCTCTAACATGATTAATTCTTGATGGTTTTATGCATGAAAATGTCTAAACATTGCATGATCTAAGGTCCTGAGGCATGACATGACTTGAAAATGAATTTTTAAGGATCAGGGTGTGATCCACGACTAGTGGGAAATTCCCATGACTAGTGGGAAATTCCCACGGCCAGTGGATCACACTGTTTATGAAATTACGCATTTTGGATCATGGAAACAATAGGTTCCATGGCCAGTGGGAATTCCCACTACTAGTGAATTTTTCCACCGCCAGTGGATTTCTCTGTTTTAAAAAGTTTGAAATTTCTAGGCATTAGGGTAGTGAGTTCCACGACCATTGGAAATTCCCACTGCCAGTGGATTTCTCTAGTGTTGGATTTTACATACTTTTATGTCTTTTGGGTTATGTTTCGCACTTCCTTACTTCATGGAATGTTTGTATGAATGATTGTACATGTTTTTTCAAGTCTTGGCAATCACCTTGTATTTTCTTGGATTATTTCTCATATCCACTCTTGATCTTGGATTAACTTACATGT
Organism: Clitoria ternatea; assembly: GCA_037962975.1. Taxonomy (NCBI): domain Eukaryota; kingdom Viridiplantae; phylum Streptophyta; class Magnoliopsida; order Fabales; family Fabaceae; genus Clitoria; species Clitoria ternatea. The sequence goes on from CM075670.1 coordinate 150,080,807, forward strand.
TTCACAAATACTTGTTAATTTTTCATACTTTATGCCATTTCAGGATGGGATTCGTACTTCTTTACTTCATGGCATGTTTATGTAAGTGAATGTACATGTTTTTACTAAACTTTGGCAATCAATTTGAATATTCTTGGATCTCTTATTACATTCACTCTCTCTTCCGAATTAATATATGTGTTCAGCTAAGCACTTACATTAATTGATTGTACACCTTTTTAATACATTTTAGCAGTCGATACATGATGATATTGTCATGTCCCTCGTATAACTTGGTGCTTGAAAGTTGCCAAGTGTTTATTAATATCCAAAACCCTTTCTATTGTATAAAGAAAAAAAAAGACTGTATTAAGGGTATATGATTGTGGTATGTCTGAGTGGTGATTGATGATGGCTTAAGGTTTTGGCAAAGCATGTGTGTGCCTATGTCATGTTATGAAAACATGTATGCTCCACCACTATTGATATATTGATGAATGATGGTATAAATTAAATGATGTGGTTGTATGACATACCCTTGATTAATGATGAGACTAATGAGGGGATAATTGAATGACAATGTGTTATTATAATCAATGAATTGGAAGTAATGTCGATGATGATTGGAAGTAGATGTTATTGTTGATTATACCTTGAACAAATGATGATTGTATTATTAATGATTGCGATGCCATCGTGGTTGATACAAGTGTGATCTTGTATGTGTAATTCGAGTTGTATTGTCAAGTATATGGTGCTATGAATTTGAAATATACTTATTAATATGCCTTGTTGGTTTCCATGCGTGGATTAATGTTATGAGGACTGACATGTTTTTTGATTGCCATGCGTGGATTGATGTTAAAGTGAATTTTTAGCCATTGTAATGCAAGTTAGGTGAATGGTATGCCTTGAGGGGCTTTGAAATTGGTTGCGTACCACTAATTGTATAGCTAAATGTAAAATATATATATACCTTAAGTGGGGGGGGTGAGAGATCCTTGCGAGGTTAAGATTTAGCATGTGCATTGCTGCATTATTGTATTCATGGCATGCATGGCATAACATCTTGAACGTGGTTGCGATCACAATGAAAAGTCTTGCGGGACTATATGACAAAGACTACCCTTGCGTGGGGGAAATGAATGAACGTGGTTGCGATCATGAGAGTATTGAATTGAAAAGTCTTGTAGGACTATATGAAAAGGAGTACCCTATGTGTAACATCCCAATTTAATAATTAATTGCCGAATGAAAATAAATCATTAAAATAATAATTGCTAAGTGGGGAAAATTATTTATTAATTATAATGGGTTTAATTAATTTAAGTTAAGGAAGCAAAGGCTGATTGAAGGTGATTAGTTGTCAACAGCTGACTAGTTGTGTCTATGTGCGTATGACGCGTGTGGGGGGGGGGCTGCTGCTGTGCACGACTTCCCACCCCACTTTTCCCTTCTCTCCATGCATGCATATATGGGTACACTATTATTCGTTCTTCCCTTGAGACTTCTCTTCCTTCTGTTTCCTCTTCTTTTCTTTTTCGCTCTTCACTCTTCTTCTCTTCTTCTTTCTTCTCTGCTCTCTGTTCCCGTGAGCTCGCAACAGTGGTGGCTAAGGATCGGAGTCCTCCTTCCTTACTCGACGAGCCAGAGAGGGTGAGGGTGTGCATTCCCTCTGCATGCAGCCCGTCTCCTTCCACGCTGTTCCTTCTTTGTTCCTTCATTCCCTTCGTCGACTTCTCTCCTTCTTCCTCTCCTTGCTCGAAGCTGCCAAGTCTCAGTGGAGATCTGCGCTGCGGGGAGCTTCAAGATGGTTGGAATGTTCACAGCGTTTGAATGGAGCTACTCCAGGGAGCAAACCGAGAGCTGAGTGCCTCAGAGACTCGAATGGCCTCCCCTGCTCTTGCATACAGATGCACTGAGAGTGACTCGGTGATCTTCTAGAACAGAGTATCGTGTTGACTGACTGGAAGCTTCAGTCCAGGTAGGGGGTATCTTCTATCTTAAATGCATGGGTTGTGAACGGGTTCCGAGTGTTGATGCTTGCTGTATCCGTGTTCTGATTGTGTGTTATGTTGCATGCGAGTGTGTACTGCCTGGTTGCATGACGAGTGAAAGTTGAGTGTTACATGTTGATGGCCTGTGAATGTTGAACGATTGTGTGGAAGGAATGTGTTGAGTGTTGTTGATGAATACCGTGTGCTGTTGGAGTCCTGATGATGTGTTATATCAATCGCATAAGATGCATGTGTGTTGAGTGTTGATAATGCCTAATGCCAATTACATGAGATGCATGTGTTGTTGAGTTCTGTTAATGCCTAGCACTGATTGCATGAGATGCATGTACTGTTTAAGTGCTGATGATGTATGATGCCGATTGCATGAGATGCATGTATGGCTGTGTATATGAACTCTGTGGTTGTGATGAATCCGCGTGTGGCGCATTGGATGCGTTTGTGCTTGGAGCACGTAGTGTGGGACACTACCATCGGTTATTAAAGCGTGGGACGCTGTAAATCCTTGAGTTGGACTCAAGGTAGCCCTCGAGTGGGACTCGGGCTGCCTGTGAACACCTCCGTTGGCGCTGAGAGCGTTGGTGTCACCTATGGGTAAACGGTTGGGTACCTGTAAAACGGCCAAGCAGCTTGGAGCTAAATTGATAGCTGAGAGCTATGTATAAAAAGGCTGGGAGCCTACGTTGCAACGTCAAAACCGATTACACACGAATGCAGAACCGATTGAAATACTCTGTGTATATCGACTACTGATGTGGTTTGGAATTGAGTATGCATGTGATGATGTTAATGAGATGATGAATGTATATGACCGAGTGAATCATTCTGTGTGCATATGCTGTTGATGCTGATTGAAATATGTTCTATGAATGCATGTTAATGTTATTGAAAAGTTGTGTATATATATATAGCCGAGTGAGAATTGATGAATCCTGACTGAGAAATGTTCAATATGTGCATACTGATTCGTAGGCATTATTATGTCACTGATTGTTGTATGTTATTGTTATTTAATTGATATGTGCATATGGCCGAGTGACAACTGGTGGGTTCCGATCGGTAAGAGTCTGATGTGCGTCCTGGTTGATTGGCATTGTTCTGACTTTAATTACTGCCTTGTATAATTTTGTGTATATGTATGTTGCATAACCGTGGGACAACCTGAGTCAGTATCTATCATTTAATATTTAAGATGCTCACCCCCTACACCATTTTTCAGTGTGTGCAGGTCTGTCTCGGAGATGATGATAGGGCCTCAAGTCCGAGTGTGGTGCACCCTGACTGTTGAGTGCTCGTAATAGGTTTATTATGTTCAGTCAGTGTAGCCTTGGCCGGCTCTCATGTAAAATGACTAAACATATTTATTATAAAGATTGATTTGATAAGTATAAACATGGTGTCACTTGTATGGATCTGTAAATAATGGTAAAGGTATAATGTTAAGTTAATGAGTATTCCGAGTAAATGGTTACATGTATATGGATCGGTAGATTGAATTGTGGCAGATTTATATTTCTGGGAACATATATTCCTACGTATGTGCTTTATGTGGATTTGATGCGTCTTCCGACTGGAATGTGTTGTTAAATGATTTGAGGGCTGTTGATGAGTGAAATAATGTTAAGTTGATGGGTCCGGGTGAAGATTACTGGGTGGCTTCTCTGAGTGAACACGCTGAGTGATTCCGATTAAAAATTATAAGTAAACCCGAGTGAGGGAGAGTTTATATTCCCGAGTAAAAACCTTGAGTGGTCCCCTTCTGAGAGAGGAGTTAGAGTAGTGGTTTAGAGTGGAATGGACCCTAAGTGTAAGGTCTTGGTAATCCGAGTGAATGATGTAAAATCCGAGCGAGTGAGGATCTGCATCCCGGGTGGTCGAGTTTCGAATAAGTCCGAGTGGGACTTAACTACCTGATTTCCCGAGTGAATGTGAGGATGTTACCGAATAGTTAATGGGTAGTATGACCCGATTGTGTTAAGGTTGAAAAGCGTCGAGTGATGTTTGATTATGATATATTCTGCGTGAGAAAGAGTTCTGGACTCCGAGTGGCAGAATTGGGGAGTCATTTCCTGAGTGGTTTATACTCGTGACCTATATGAATGAAATGAGTAGCTGTGAGGATCCCCGAGTGAAGTACGAGCGTGATGATTTACCGGGTGAATCTATGTCCATATCCGAGTGAGAAATCACCTTGTACCTGTGTTCGCCCCAGCGAATTAGACTTAGCTCCAGCGAGTGTGGGTTTGGAAAGGCTTTCGTGTTGGCATCGCTTAAGCGAATCGTGCCTCGCCTGAGCGACTAGAGCTGTTTCGCCCAAGCGTGTGGGATCGCGTTGAAGCGAGTGGATGCTGATGTTGGGCTTCGCTCGAGCGTCACCTTCTTCCGCTGTTGCCTTGTCATATCTCGCTCAGGCGGCGTTGGACCCCGCTTGAGCGAGTGGGCGTTGTTTGTGGTTTTCGCCCAGGCGCTGATGTGTTTCGCTGAACCAAATGGGTCAGTTCAAGCCTTGTTCCTTCTGCTGATTTCTTTACGTATGAATATTCTTTTATTTCCCCTGCCTTCCTCTTCTTTTTCTATGCCGATTGACCAGTGGTTGTTTTGTGAAAATTTTTTCCCTGTTTTTTTGGGTTTGCTATTTATTAAAATTAGGGTGTTACGTTTTGGTATCAGAGCAGACCGAAGGGTCCAAGGCCAAGGTATGCTTACCGAGTAAAAGCGGTTGTATGCATTGTGACCGAGTGGTCATCATTATTGTGATATTAATAGGAGGTCATTTCCCTTCTGGTCCGATTGATTGCATGCCCTGAATAAATTGGTATTGTATATGTTTGTGATTTTCTATTGAATTTGATATACGTCTAACTATGAATGGTGTGGTTGTATGCCTATGCCTTGTTGGGAAATTTGAATGTGTAATGAATGAATGGTATATGATTTATAAGAGGTGTGCTGCAGTTTCCTAAGACAAAATCTGGGGGAGTAATGGGTGAGGAAAGGTGAGATCGGGTATGTGTTAAAATTGGGGTTGTGTCTCGATGACGATTGAAGAAACCAAGTAAGTGATGGACTAGATGCTGGACCAATAGGTGTAGTGACCCAGTTGATTAGGCATGATCATGAATGAATGAATGTGAAATAGAATATCTGTTTGACTTGGTTACTGTCTCGGTTTTGGTGTGTGAAGACCGAGTGAATGGTATTAGACCTTATAATAATATTTGAATATTGTGAGGTACCCATCGTGGGATACTGGATAGATAGCGACTCCTTAGGAATCCTAAGTCTAATAATTTATTAACCTTATGTGCTGTTGAACCCGAGTAAAGCAAATGTGTAGTAACTCATTGAGGCTTGAATTACCATTGTGTGATGATTAGGAATCGGGTGTTTGTTTAGTTCCGTGTGATGTGTCATGTGTGATGATGTGTGGATAGCTGTACTATGATTGAGTAGTTGTGCATGCAACTCCTGGATTTATGGTATTTGTGAACTGTTTAGTGATTGTGTGACCCCGTCCACGAATGCATGTTAACAATTTTGCGAATGCTGACTGGATGCTTGTAAATAGGAGTGTTACCACTACTGCCCAGCGCATGAGTCAAAAAGGGAATGATTCTCTAAGTTCTGTTTGCAGTCTCATGTCAAAATGTATATGAATGAGAATGCCATGATGATTTCCAAATGCGTGATATGTGAGTTGATCTGCTGATTCCATTGTGATGTTGTGTAGAAATGCATGCTGCCTTCATTTTAAAATACCGAGAGAATGTGCTGTAGTATTGTTACCTTGTTTTGCTGTTGTGAGTTACTATGACAAACGCTTGTGATGCTGTGATGAAACTATGAAATTCAGAGTGAATGTATATGTCGTGTTGAAACGGTTGTGACCTATTGATGGCTGCGTGAGACGCACCTGGTAAGCTTGGATGCTTGTATGAAATTGCATGAGAATTGCATACATGAAATGAAATCGCTGTTCAGGTCGGGTCCGCATGCATGTGTGTAAGAGCATTATTATTGAGGCTAATATGATTTGCATGGATTTGAATGATTGGAGTAGATTCCGACTTGATGATGTTGTATGAATGAGCTCTGACCGAATAAATGTACATGTATTGACGCTGTTGCCAAGTGTGATATGATGTTATGATTGAGAATCTATGTTATTGTGTAATTTCCGATTGAATGTCTGTGTACACGCTTGTGATGGGCATTGAACTCAATGTGAATTATATAAATATATGGATGTGATATTGTGAATGAAATCCTTAATATAGTTGGGAATTGGTATGGGTAAACCTGATTAGATGAGTACATATGTATTGATGCTATTGTTGAGTGTAATATGTGGTTATGGTTATGGTGCATGCTGTGGTGAACAATGACATAGCCATGAATAATTGGTATGAATCCGACTGAGTGTCTGTATGTACATTAGTGCCATTTCCTAGTCCATGGCGTGTTATGATGGCATGTGTGATTGTGAATTACTTAATCCTGATTGAATTGCATGAACTCGAGTGAGTGATGTTATCATATAACTGAGAATTGAGAATTTAATCTAAGCCATGGTTTTGTGATGAATAAGATTTAGAGGAAATATTTGCTCGGTGTTGGCTAGAAGCCGATTGTTGTATTGCCATCATACTGATTTACAGAAGTGATAAATAATTTTCATGATTGTTGTTGCGTGATGTGCCCTATGTGATGCATAGTGATGATGTGATATAGATGTATTGCTTACAACGTGTGTGTGAACTGCCATTAATTACCGTGTGAATTAGTATTAGTTGAGTGAGTCTGGTCGGTGTGAGGCATGCTATCCTGAGATGACTCTTCATGCCGTAGGCATTGTGGCAGCGTACACGTTGCAGTGACTGTGTAATTGTTGCAACCCTATAGGAATGAGACGTCATTCTATAAGTTGGATGCAGCAATTCATGGGTCGGGCAGGTGAAGTTGTAGCTGCTTATGGTGATGGTGAGTCTTTCAGATGGTTCTGAGTGATGATGAGAGTTATATTAAAGGAATATTATGTGGTTATATATCAAAGTGAAGATAGGGGGCTTGTTGACCTTGGTGTGTCTGCCCCGAGAGGATCAGAGGCTGTTGGGTATAGATTGGCTTCTAAGACAATGATTAGTTATTAAAACAAGAGGGGTGATCAAATCTGTCACTGAATTGGAGTTTTATAAGGTTAACCAAGTGATACTGTAAGTTAAATGGGGAAACCAGGATTTTGAGCCAAACTAAATTATAAGGAGAAAAATTGCTCGGGAAAGGATAGTATATTTCGAGTGTGTAAGGGTGGAGACAATTCCAAGTGAAGTCCTTGTGAGAAAGAACTGCTGAGTGAAAATTATGGTGCTTCGAGTGGAACCTTATAGAGAAGATCATTACTAAGTTAAGGGAATAATGTCCGAGCGTAACATTCTGAGTAGGGTAAGATTCGGGTGATCTGACTCAAAGTGTATCACTTCTGAGTAGAATGATACCGTGTGGAACAGTTCTGAGTAGAAAGATATCGAGCGTAGAATTCCTAATACCCACGTGATGTCCAACCGAGTGATCCTCCAGGAGAAAAGTCCTTCTGGTCGGGAAAATGAGATTTCGAATGAGTAAGTTTCCAAGTGAATGGTCTCCGAGGGGAATAGATATCCAAGTGAAGGATTTAAATGAAGTTGTACTCAGGTTTAGTTTCGAGGTAGGCTTGAATTACGAGTGAATTTCTGGTAAGTGGAAGGAATTCCGGTACCTTTGAACCCCGAGTGATGTTTGTGTAAGAGGACCAAGTGAAATTCTCAGGATGAAAGCATGGAATTAGCCGAAAACATGGGCAGGAATCTAAGATTTTAGAATTTAGTGTAGTGCATATGCGAAGTAAATCCGGGTAAATTGTGCTAATCAAAACACATGGAAAATTCCTTGAGTGTTCCCTTTGGTGTAAGAGGGAGATTTTGTGGTCAGGTTTTGAAAACCCGTGGGTTTGGTCCGAGAGAAATCGGTCGGGAGTGAGTATTTTTGAGAGTCGATAATGTTGTTTGCCAAATTAGATTATTCCCAACTGGTTGGTTAACCTCTGTAATGTGTCCCATGAGATGCAATTTTGAGTCTGTACTCTGTATAAGTTATGGTTGTGCCGAGTGACTCATTTGAGTCGGGGAGCCCGATGGTGTAAATATACCGAGCGGTGTTGTAAGTATAGGACCGAGCGACCAAGAAATTGGGAAGTGCCGCTGCTTGTGATGGATTGGCTGAATTAAAATAAGGGAATTTGTGCGTTTTAGAAATTGAATCCCCAAATGTATTAAATTCTATGATGAAGTTGTAATCAGGTAGAGCCTGACTTTTACGTTTTGCCGACTGAAATTGTGGGCGGTCGGTAAACCGCTTGAGTGGTGAATCCTTGCCGAGTGAAATTATGATCCAGTCGGTGAATGCTTGTGGAAGCACAGTCGCGTGAGTGATTGAGACAGCAATTTTCTGAGTTGATTATTTAAGAAGAGTCACCAATTGAATTTCGAGGACGAAATTCTTTTGAGAGGGGGAGAACTGTAACATCCCGATTTAACAATTAATTGCCAAATGAAAATAAATCATTAAAATAATAATTACTAAGTGGGGAAAATTATTTATTAATTATAATGGGTTTAATTAATTTAAGTTAAGGAAGCAAAGGCTGATTGAAGGTGATTAGTTGTCAATAGCTGACTAGTTATGTCTATGTGCGTATGACGCGTGTGGGGAGGGCTGCTGCTGTGCACGACTTCCCACCCCACTTTTCCCTTCTCTCCGTGCATGCATATATGGGTACACTATTATTCGTTCTTCCCTTGAGACTTCTCTTCCTTCTGTTTCCTCTTCTTTTCTTTTTCGCTCTTCACTCTTCTTCTCTTCTTCTTTCTTCTCTGCTCTTTGTTCCCGTGAGCTCGCAACAGTGGTGGCTGAGGATCGGAGTCCTCCTTCCTTACTCGACGAGCCAGAGAGGGTGAGGGTGTACATTCCCTCTGCATGCAGCCTGTCTCCTTCCACGTTGTTCCTTCCTTGTTCCTTCATTCCCTTCGTCGACTTCCCTCCTTCTTCCTCTCCTTGCTCGAAGCTGCCAAGTCTCATTGGAGATCTGCACTGTGGGGAGCTTGAAGATGGTTGGAATGTTCACAGCGTTGGAATGGAGCCACTCCAGGGAGTAAACCGAGAGCTGAGTGCCTCAGAGACTCGAATGGCCTCCCCTGCTCTTGCATGCAGATGCACTGAAAGTGACTCGGTGATCTTCTAGAACAGAGTATCGTGTTGACCGACTGGAAGCTTCAGTCTAGGTAGGGGGTATCTTCTATCTTAAATGCATGGGTTATGAACGGGTTCCGAGTGTTGATGCTTGCTGTATCCGTGTTCTGATTGTGTGTTGTGTTGCATGCGAGTGTGTACTGCCTGGTTGCATGACGAGTGAAAGTTGAGTGTTACATGTTGATGGCCTGTGAATGTTGAACGATTGTGTGGAAGGAATGTGTTGAGTGCTGTTGATGAATACCGTGTGCTGTTGGAGTCCTGATGATGTGTTATATCAATCGCGTAAGATGCATGTGTGTTGAGTGCTGATAATGCCTAATGCCAATTGCATGAGATACACGTGTTGTTGAGTTCTGTTAATGCCTAGCACTGATTGCATGAGATGCATGTACTGTTTAAGTGCTGATGATGTATGATGCCGATTGCATGAGATGCATGTATGGCTGTGTATATGAACTTTGTGGTTGTGATGAATCCGCGTGTGGCGCATTGGATGCGTTTGTGCTTGGAGCATGTAGTGTGGGACACTACCATCAGTTATTAAAGCGTGGGACGCTGTAAATCCTTGAGTTGGACTCAAGGTAGCCCTCGAGTGGGACTCGGGCTGCCTGTGAACACCTCCGTTGGCGCCGAGAGCGTTGGTGTCACCTGTGGGCAAACGGTTGGGTACCTGTAAAATGGCCAAGCAGCTTAGAGCTGAATTGATAGCTGAGAGCTATGTGTAAAAAGGCTGGGAGCCTACGTTGCAACGTCAAAACCGATTACACACGAATGCGGAACCGATTGAAATACTCTGTGTATATTGACTACTGATGTGGTTTGGAATTGAGTATGCATGTAATGATGTTAATGAGATGATGAATGTATATGACCGACTGAATCATTCGGTGTGCATATGCTGTTGATGCTGATTGAAATATGTTCTACGAATGCATGTTAATGTTATTGAAAAGTTGTGTATATATATATATATAGCCGAGTGAGAATTGATGAATCCTGACTGAGAAATGTTCAATATATGCATACTGATTTGTAGGCATTATTATGTCACTGATTGTTGTATGTTATTGTTATTTAATTGATATGTGCATATGGCCGAGTGACAACTGGTGGGTTCTGATCGGTAAGAGTCTGATGTGCGTCCTGGTTGATTGGCATTGTTCTGACTTTAATTACTGCCTTGTATAATTTTGTGTATATGTATGTTGCATAACCGTGGGACAACCTGAGTCAGTATCTATCATTTAATATTTAAGATGCTCACCCCCTACACCATTTTTTAGTGTGTGCAGGTCAGTCTCGGAGATGATGATAGGGCCTCAAGTCCGAGTGTGGTGCACTCTGACTGTTGAGTGCTCGTAATGGGTTTATTATGTTCAGTCAGTGTAGCCTTGGCCGGCTCTCATGTAAAATGACTAAACATATTTATTATAAAGATTGATTTGATAAGTATAAACATGGTGTCACTTGTATGGAGCTGTAAATAATGGTAAAGGTATAATGTTAAGTTAATGAGTATTCCGAGTAAATGGTTACATGTATATGGATCGGTAGATTGGATTGTGGCAGATTTATATTTCTGGGAACATATATTCCTACGTATGTGCTTTATGTGGATTTGATGCGTCTTCCGACTGGAATGTGTTGTTAAATGATTCGAGGGTTGTTGATGAGTGAAATAATGTTAAGTTGATGGGTCCGGGCTGGGTGGCTTCTCCGAGTGAACACGCTAAGTGATTCCGATTAAAAATTATAGGTAAACCCGAGTGAGGGAGAGTTTGTATTCCCGAGTGAAAACCTTGAGTGGTCCCCTTCTGAGAGAGGAGTTAGAGTAGTGGTTTAGAGTGGAATGGACCCTAAGTGTAAGGTCTTGGTAATCAGAGTGAATGATGTAAAATCTGAGTGAGTGAGGATCTGCATCCCGGGTGGTCGAGTTTTGAATAAGTCCGAGTGGGACTTAACTACCTGATTTCCCGAGTGAATGTGAGGATGTTACCGAATAGTGAATGGGTAGTGTGACCCGATTGTGTTAAGGTTGAAAAGAGTCGAGTGATGTTTGATTAGGATATATTCCGCGTGAGAAAGAGTTCTAGACTCTGAGTGGCAGAATTGGGGGAGTCATTTCCTGAGTGGTTTATACTCGTGACCTATATGAATGAAATGAGGAGCTGTGAGGATCCCCGAGTGAAGTACGAGCGTGATGATTTACCGGGTGAATCTATGTCCATATCCGAGTGAGAAATCACCTTGTACCTGTGTTCGCCCCAGCGAATTAGACTTAGCTCCAGCGAGTGTGGGTTTGGAAAGGCTTTCGTGTTGGCATCGCTTAAGCGAATCGTGCCTCGCCTGAGCGACTAGAGCTGTTTCGCCCAAGCGTGTGGGATCGCGCTGAAGCGAGTGGATGCTGATGTTGGGCTTCGCTCGAGCGTCACCTTCTTCCGCTGTTGCCTTGTCATATCTCGCTCAGGCGGCGTTGGACCCCGCTTGAGCGAGTGGGCGTTGTTTGTGGTTTTCGCCCAGGCGCTGATGTGTTTCACTGAACCAAATGGGTCGGTTCAAGCCTTGTTCCTTCCGCTGATTTCTTTACGTGTGAATATTCTTTTATTTCCCCTGCCTTCTTCTTCTTTTTCTATGCCGATTGACCAGTGGTTGTTTTGTGAAAATTTTTTCCCTGTTTTTTTGGGTTTGCTATTTATTAAAATTAGGGTGTTACACTATGCGTGGGGGAAACCAATATGAGAATGATGAATGTGGTTGCGATCACAATGATAAAGATCCTATGGGGTTCTATGAAATGGACCCTTGCATGGGGGACATATGCTTGATTTATTATAAGTGGTTGCAATCACTTGAGAAACTCTGTACGCATGGGTTATGTGAATTGTTTCGAAATAGATCCATTGTATATGCATTAAACAGTGGGACATATGCATTAGCCATAGGTACATGGCATTTGAGATGAAGATGACCAAAGAAAGATAATAACCTGTTGAGAGTAATAAGTGATTAAAGATGTAAAGATTTAATGATGAACAATTGTGACAGCCCATGATGATGAGAGGCAATGTGAATATGTATGAGCTTGTGTATGCGCTTGCTATGGATTGAGAATAATGGGGCTTGTATTCCTTAGATGATACCTTAATGATGGTTTAATGATAAATTGATGAATTGTTGCAAAGCACACATGTTGTTTGTATGCGTGTACACATGATCACATGATGATATTTGATATATTGTTGATGAGATTCGTGTTAGCCTAGTGTGATGATGGGTAATGATGTGCATGTGTGTTTACTTTGATATAGGTTTGATTGATGAATGTTAGTCCTCAAATTTTCAATAAAAGCTTTAATAAAAATCATAAAAATTAATTTAATTTGTTAGAAAATTAGGTTTTAAATTCAATAAATGGATGTTGTTGGAAATAATCTGCCCTTGATCAATTTTCTCTAGTTTTGCAGTGAAAAAGTAGAGAATTTAAGAGAAAATTAAAGATACTGGAGGAGCTGACACGTAGCATCAACCCCACGCGTAGCATGGCTACTTTTGATGCTGACGCTACGCGTCACAGCCACGCGTAGCGTCAGTGCTGCGTGGACTCCACGTCCAACTTGGCCAAGCACTCAACTTTGACCCAATAATGGCCATTCCACACAGCACCAATGGCCACTCCACTCAGCACAAATGGCCAAAACACAGTGGAGACACTTCCAAGTGGCCAAGCATGATCAAATTTAATAATTTGAAGAGGCCATTATCAGCTATTTAATGGAAGCTGAGTCAGGGGTCTGACGCGTAGCGTCAGCACCCTTGCTCAGCCCTATAAATAGGGCCATCCAACACCATTCTAAGCATCCCATATCATCCCATTCTTATTCTTTTCTCTCTTTGCACTCGACTTTAAGTACTTCTTTTGTGAGTTTTTAGTTCTAGGATAGTTTTCTAGATACTTGAGAGTGTTTTGTTGTATTGTGATTGTTATATTGTGATTGTTGTATCGTGAAGTTCTCCATCACCTTCGTAATGTCAACCTCTGTAAGTGTTGTCTTTACTTTTACCATGTGTAGCTAATCTGTTTATGTTGGAATTGGTGAACTAATCTATTGAGTATAATGTTGTGAATTCGACCTCTGCATGTTTATAATTCAAGTCCATGTTAGTATTTCAATCTTTTATTAATATGAACGTCAAACGGGAGAATGATTTTCATGTGTATTGAAACTTGTTTTATTAGTGTGAATGTCAAACGGGAGAATGATTATTCATGCTGTATTGAAACTTGTTTTGACGTAAAAGTTGGAATACCCTTGGTATCTCAATTCTATAAGGGTTGTTAACCATTGTTGCTATAAGGCCCGGACATAATGCAAGTTTTTACTGAGAAAGCTCACGAGGGATCAGACTTTACGGTGAATTCTTAGAATTTATATCACGAGGGATCGGTTATAATGATTTTAAGCTGCAATGATATGAAACTTGATGATTAAATATGCATGTCTTGAGCCCTCATTGTTATTCTAGATTAGGGATCAAATTTCCAACATAATTTGTGTATCTGTGTTTAATTCTCAAGTATCTTACCTATTCTAGATTTAAACTCAACTTTTTAGATAGATTTTTATTTTCTTTTTATCTCATGAACAATTCAACCATGCTATCCTGTGAATATTGTATAAATTGTATAAATCATTCTTTTGTCTATAAGTTTATTTTCATTTACCATAGTGACTAGGAAATTACTGTTGTTATTGGACTTTCAATCCTAGTGGAACGATATCTAAATTTTGAAAACTACAAACGATTGGTGCGCTTGCCAATTAATGACCCGGTAGTAAACACAAACAGTTAAAACATTATTACCGGGCCAACAATGAACTAGATATATATATATATGTTATTGATCGAGGTGATTATAATGGTGATTGATGGTTTGAAGCAAAGTACACATGATGTTAATATGCATATGCACATAATCTCAATCGTATTAATATTCGTTATTTGGAATATATAACTCACTCTCCCATGTTGTCTCCTTTTTAGCATTGTAATTCAGGGTTGTCATGGGATGAGACTGAGTTTTTGAACTAAAGCTTTGGAGAAGGTAAATAGTTGTAATGGAATGTCTTGACCGACAATGAATGTTGATTATGGTATGATGAATGAATCGTAGGTGATGATAGTTGATAATCATTGATTTGATGATATTGTATAGATAGCAACATAAGTGAATGATGTATTGATATTTGGGGTATTGGAACTTATGCCCATTTTGATGTATGAAATGATGTTGGACATATAGTCCTTTTGTATATGTACAAGTATTGATAATACATGAATTGAGGTTGAATTTCACGAAAGGCAAAGAATGATAATTGGATGCTTGCTTGGTTGCGGCCTAATAGGCTTATGATATGTAATTGCATGCCTTGTTGAGGCTTTTCTCATATCTTCATATATGGGACTAGGCATGTTCCCTGTATACACGCTGTAAACTCCAATATTTTGTATACATATAGGGGCGATTTATCTATCGATCTAGTTTGTAAATTGTTAAATCTCACTCTTCAGTTTTCTATGGTTCAGACTTTGATATAATGTTAAGGTGTTTTGGAATTGTTATAAACGTGAAAAATTTACTCTCATTTTTTATTAACTATTTATCTTGATTACGTTGGGATTTGGGTCTGGGAAATCGGGGTGTGACATTCCTTACCTAGCCATCTCCAGAGCTTCTTGTGCCCCCCTTTAGAGATATATCAGTATCCACAACCTTCATGGCAAGCTCCCTTCAAGTTGCCTCAAAGCTTTCCAATGCTGCCTCAAAGTCCTTCAACCCTATCTCCTTCGCCTTATAGAGGTCTGTCTCCTGCCTTAGGTACTTCTTTAACTCGCCCACCCTCTTTAAAGCATCTTCAACTTCTGGAACTCTACTCTCTGAAGCATTATTCTCCTTGGTCGGCAAGGTCAAAACCTTGTCTTGAGCACAAATGTACTCATCCAAGAAGCACCTAATTGATATTGTATGAAGGATGAAACATATTTATGGCATGATAAACGAATAAGGGGTTAGAACCCACGTACTTCGACCTATCCTTTTCAAAGATCAATGCTCGATTGATGAACTGAGGAATCAAAAATTGAGCATCCCAAAGTGATGTAGCAGGATCTCAACTAAATGGTCCTGGTGCATGAATTGCTCCCACTCTAGGGAAATAGAGGTCACTACTAAGCTCAAAGGGTGCTGCTAGGCGGTCAGTCATCTCATGCTTCTGGGTGATTAGAGGAACCTTGGGAGACTCAGGAGACTCCCCACCTGGATTACAAAGGATCCAGAGGGAACTCCCTCTAAAGGTGTAGGTTAAGTTTTTTGCCTGTTCATGACCCGAGCAATAAACTCAGGACTAGAAGTAGTCACTGGTGTAGGAACAAAAGCTATAGGAACAATAACTATAATTGAAATAATGGCAGTGGAGGACTCGCCCCTAACTAACCCCTATTTTTGCCCTGATAAGCCTTCCTCAAGTCTCGAGAAAACATCTTGTAGGGAACCATATCACCTGAGAAGACACAAGCGAAAACAAGGATCAATATCAGAAATTAAATAATAAGATAAGAAACCTATAGAAAAGTTATACTTACACATCCAGGCATCCAAGGCACCCAGATTGGTAGACAAGGAGATCAATGATTGGGAACTAAAATAGTGTCCAAAATCCTTCATGAAGAATTTTACGTCATCGCGCTCAACATGGGACAAGTCCTCCTGGTTATCAGGTACTGAACAGGTGCTAGGGTCCAATACAATGGAAAAAAAGGATGTCTATCCTGGTAGTGAAGAAAGTGCTCCCCTATCATATCCATACTTACTCAGATTTTGAAAAACAACCCCTTAAAATTCTTACAAGACTGACCGAATGCCTCTATTAGACAATGACAAGGAACACCACTTAGGGAAACCCATCTTGCAGGAACTCTCACTTTATAGATCTTGGCTTGAAAAAAGTAAAAGAAAATAGGAACAAAGGGAACACACCCAAAAAACTTACAGAGGACCTCGAAGGCCTTCACAAATGCCCACCCATTCGAGTAAAGTTGAGTCGGGGCAACTTTTATGGAGTTCAAGACTCCCATTTCAAAATTTGAAAAAGAAGAGATAAATAGAGGTGGGAAAAGAAAGTCTCAAACATAGATATGTATAATCCAACTCCCCAAGGTTTGTCCTAGCATGACAAACTCTCTCATCCTCTAAGCAACCTAGACACTTTACATTGAGGGCTAACACTAACCCATTGAAACCCCCTCTTGCCACAACCTAGCAACAGAATCCTCATCCCAAATAGAAGATGGGAATGACATAACCTTTTTCCTAACCCAAGAAAACACATTTGAAGAAGAAGCTATTTCTTCACAAAAGAGAACACGAAACAGGAAAGACGACCTAACAATACAAAATGCAAAAAGGAAGAGCAAGGAGAAGGGAATGACCTTTGAATAAGAAGAAAACTACCTAAAGATAAAGAGAGACGAAGAAAGAAAGAAACAAAACCCCCAGCGGGAGCAAAGGCATAAAAAAAGGAGTTGAAAATTACAGAAGTCTAGAAAAAGAGTTTGTTGAATAAAAGTAAAAAATGATAAAGGTTTAGGCTATAAATATGCAAGAGGGAGGAAATGTCCAAATAGAAGCTCCTTCGGTTGGGAAGTGTGAACACCTCTTTTGGTCCGGTCCAAGTGGAATAAATATTTTTTATACTGAATTCCAATTCAGAGTGGTCAAATTCGAGTAGAATGGCTCCAGAATAATCAGAATCGAGCGAAATAACTCAGAATGAAGCTTTTCCAAGTGAAATACAGCCCTGTTGGAGGCAAATCCGATTGGAACGACTCAAAAATGATCACATCTGAACAGGATAACTCAGGTTAAAGCATTTCCGAGTGGAATACAGCCCTGGTGGAGATAAATTCAAGTGAAAAAACTCAAAAAAGAGTCAAATCCGAGTCAAAATGAAGCAAATCCGATTGGAATGACTCAAAAATAATGAAATCCGAGTGGAATCACTCAGAATGAGTCATTCCGAGTGAAAAACCCCCTGTTGAAGTTGAATCCGAGTAGCATCACTCAGAATGAGTAAAATCCGAGTGAAATATGCTCCTGTTGGATCAAATCTGAGTGGAACTACTCAGAATGGAGCAAATCCGAGTAGAACTACTCAGAATGAGTCAATTCCGAGTGGAAAGCTTCCCTGTCAGAGCCATTCCGAGTGAAGAAATTCAAATTTCTAATTCTGAGTGTGAAGAAGTTTATTTCCGAGCGAAAAATAGCCAAAATTCCAATTTCCGAGCCATTTCAGTCGGTTCTGTGTCAATGGTCACTCGGATTGGGGGAGAGGAAGTGAAGTCCGAGCCAGGTACTCTCCAAATCAATTTCCGAGTGTTTCTCTTTGATTTTCAATCGGCTCTGTGTCCTCTTTTACACTTTCCCGAGTCAAATTTTACCAACACCAAATCCCCTCCGTGTCATCTTTTACACCTTTCTGAGCCATGTTTCAATTCCGAGTCACACTTCACACATTTCACTCAGTTCTGACTGAATGTTCCGAGTGATACATCAACATGATTTCACTCGGTCTTTTGCACTCAATGAACCTTTTCCACTCGGATCCAGGAGGCAAAATGAGGACTGACCCCTTTTCTCACTCGGAGTCGATTCCAACCATGGTTGAACACTGACTGAGGGATTAAGCCGAGCCATTTTCACTCGGCATTCCACCATTTCACTCGGTTTTCCTCTCTCAGATTTTCAACATTCCTCTCTCAGAATTTCAAAATCCCACTCGGATTACAATATTTTCTCTTGGTTTTCTACATCCTCTCTCAGATTTCACCATGTTCACTCGGATTTCACCATTCTAACTCGGATTTCAATATCCTCACTCGGAATTCCACTATCCTCACTCGGATTTCCAACATTTTCACTCGGATTTCCATAATTCTCACTCGGAATTCTTCCATTCTCACTCGGATTCCCACCAGGTCCCCCTGTTAGACCGTGCTGACTTGGATTCCACCACCCAAGTGGATCCAGGAATCCTGGGGGTGGCAGACAAGTGGGAAACAGGGGTGGAAGTGGGGGGAATTAAAAATTCCCACCCAGCCGTTGTCCCCCACTTCACTCTGAGTGGAGGCCTGAGCTGGCATTCCACTCGGAAGTGGAAGCCTGAGCTGGCCTTCCACTCAAACCAGCCTATAAATAGGCAAGGGGGAGGGCATTTAGGGGGAGGCATTCAGAGGAAGGGAAAACTCTGCCCAAACAAACCTCTGTTCTCTCACTCTCTCACGCCAAGTCTTCTCCCCCTCTCATTTCACTCACCCCTCACCTTTCAAACTCTCTTTACCCTAACATCCTCTACACTCTCACTCAACAGCACTCCTTCCAGCTCCCTTTTCCCTCTCGAACTTCCAATTCTTGTCCCAATCGTTCTTCTCTACTCAAATTTCACCCGGTAAGCCTCTTTCCACTCGGATTCTCACTGTTTCACTCGGTTTCCTTTATTTCCATTCGGATTTTTACTATTCCACTCAGATTCACACTGTTTCACTAGGATTTACTATTTTTGCACTCGGTTTCTCTTATTTTCACTCAGATCCTTACTATTTTCACTAGGATTTACTATTTTTGCACTCGGTTTCTCTTATTTTCACTCAGATCCTTACTGTTTCACTCGGATTTACTATTTTTCACTCAGATTCTCACTATTTCACTCGGATTTACTATTTTTTCACTCAGATTCTCACTGTTTCACTCAGATTTTCACTGTTTCACTCGGATTTTTACTGTTTCACTCAGATTTTCACTGTTTCACTCGGATTTTTACTGTTTCACTCGGTTTTCCCTATTTTCACTCGGATTTTTCATAGTTTCACTCGGTTTTCCTTATTTTTTCGCTCAGTTTTCTTATTTTTTCACTCGGTTTTCTTATTCTTCATTCGTTTTTTTTTCATTTTTGCACTCGGTTTTCCTCTCCCGCTCAGTTTTTTTTTATATATATATTCATTTTTCTTAATCAGTGTCGTACGGAAAATACTTCCGTCTACACAGTCTCTATAAGATCCGTGCACGTGCGAAGCACTTCGCCTTGTATGGATTCTTCACTGAAATGATGCCTATCAATACCTTCCTAATCTTTTCCTAAAAAAAAAACATTTTTCAGAACTACGTAACCCTGATTTCTTGATAATTCAAGAATACGTAGGAGCAGGATTTCAATTCCTGTCGGGCCCATCTCTCTTATTCCTTTTTGCTGATTTATTCCCTTACTTTCATGTTTCTTTCATAAATGTTCTTTTTTGGTTACTTCCGTGAAAATCAATTTAGACGTGACGTCTTGTTGATTTCCCCCTAGTTTTTTTGTTCAAACCTCGCCATAATTCATAGGGAAGGGATACTTAGGACAAGACGTCCCGCTTATCTCTTTCCTATCCCTGTCTTTTTTATTCAAGGATGTATAATTTAGGCGTGACGCCTTATTAGCATTCTCGTCCTTTCTCTGTCTCATATCGAAGTTGAGTTTAATTCGGATGAAACGTCCCATTGACCTCTCTTCGACATTCTATGTTTGTAGAGTTCTCTCACTCCATTCTGTCATTTTTAAAATAAAAAAAGATACAATAATAAAAGGGAAGAAATAAAATATCTTTTGTAAGGCTATTTATGTTGCGCGTTTTCAATCTTGGTACTGTTTTTGACAGGCGATGTAGGGTGCTAATACCTTCCCTACTCGTAACCGACTCCCGAACTTGAATCTCAATTTTTAACCAGTGCTTTACTGAACCTAGTTTTTTCCAATGTTTTTCCTATGGATAAAAATGTTAGTGGCGACTCCCTATTTCATTCCATACCATTCTCTCTATTTCTCGCCGCGCCGTCGCGATTTAGGTTGCGACAGGAAGGACACCGCCTATTTCATGGTCATGATGCCACGATGACCTTACAAAAGCAACTACACTAGACACGTGGTAAAAAGCTCACCTACAACTGAAACGATGTATATAATCCTAAGAAGCACATTCAAAGACATTTGGATACAAACGCCCTATCATTATAGAAACTCCCTTGTTCAAAGTCACCTTTAGAAATTGAGCGAAATCTACCCACAATCAGACACCTGTCCCTTTTTAAGCCTCCCTCAGAAAACATTATGAATCCTCGCTAACACAGATAGATAAACAAAAATGACTCCCTCCCAATCTCAACACACAAATCTATCAGAACTTTACCACTCGGAATAGACCTATTTGGTATATGACCACAATCACTTGATACACTTCATCTCAACATACACACGACAGACAAACACTCGATATATAATCACTCATCTCACCCTTTGGCTGAGAGCTTGTGACTAAGGGGCTCCTGTTCCCCCCAAGTCAGGGGGTCCCTTATTCCCCCTCTTTTTTTTAGAAAGATATTTCTATCGCTCCAAAATCTTAGGAAATTATCATTATCTGATGAATGTTGGGTTAAAATCGAAACCCCTTTCTTACTATATAAATAAGGCCTCAAAGCCCCCTTTGTAGATCAATTGACATCTTTTTAGTAATAAACCTTATTTTCCTTGAGTAATTCTTTAGGTTTTGGTATTTACATGCTCAGAGTGAACATTATTATTATTATTATTATTATTATTATTATTATTATTATTATTATTATCATTATCATTATTATTATTATTATGTTATAATTATACATAAATTAGTAGGCCATCTAAATGGGTAAACTAATTAGGCTTCAAATGTTTTTTAGAAAGTCTATAACATGGTCTATCTATTTAAATAGGTGCTTTTTATAAAGCCAAAGTCTGGCCTTCTAACCTGGCAAGCATGGTTGATGTAGGTTTTAAACATGTCAGACAATAGGTCTTTGATGAATAGCCTAAGCTATTTACATCTTTATCTATGATGACCACTAGTAAGTTTGAAAATAAAACTATGCTTAGCAAACAATTCCTAACTAATAAAAATATTAAGGGATATTAAACATATAAGACTAAAATAAGTGCTAGCATTTAAAAAATGGTAAACTACTAATAGCACCTAATAGGTTGATAGCCAACCGCAAGCGCACAGGGTATCAAAGTAATAATAAGATACGTTCCCGTAAGGATTATGCCCAAGTACTAGTTAAAACAGTGATTCAATTATCTAGTGGAATTTGATTAAAATGAATTACCAAAACGATTGTGAACAGTAAATTAGAGAATAGAAAATTCAACGTCTTTTGTAAAAGAAAATCGAAGTAAGTTTGGGAAATTGAATCAAAGGTAAATCTTGGGGTAATAAGGGTTCATATGCCAATATCAAAATTAAAGGTTACTCGCTTATCCAATTATACAATTTCGTTCTTGAGGCAGATTCCCCTAAGTTAATTAATACATTTATCTCGAAAGCCTATTAACGTGCTTAATTCCCAATGATCACATTCAATTTGTTAATTAGTCCCTTTGCGTTCTATAGAAATCTGATTAAACCCTCAATCAATTTTTTTACCATTGTAAATCATCATAGGTTCAATTTAGGTATTTTTGAATTACATGCTAATCTCTCGATTACCCATATAATTTGTGATCATCTACGCTTATCTCTAAGTCTTGCAGAAGCATTAGGCATACATAAATTGAATAGAGATTGAAATCATATGAATTGGAATACGAAGAACAATTAATTGTAACACATAGGTATACTACATCCTTAGCCCCAAGAAAAGAGTTTAGTGTGCCATAAGGATTGTTGTCATCATGTCACACATCACAAAATCAATATCAAACATAAAAGATGTCAAAAGTGTAAACTAGGGATTTAGAAATTACAAATTAGTGCTCACTAGGATTTCTAATTCTTCCTCCCAAATCTATAGATTTGATTACCCTTGATGAATTTGACTCTTGATTCCCAATGAAATCTTCCCAAAGAGTTCTTCAAAATCTCCCAAAAGGTGTGTCAAAATCTGTCTATCAAGAAGTTGTTGTCAAATCCCCTAGAGTGCCCATTTAAATCCCTAAACAATTGAAAGATTTGGGCCTCGTAAGGGACAACCATGGCCAATGGTTCGGGTTTTATTCCTTTTTAAACCATAAATACGTATTTTCAATGACAAACAGGGATAACCACAGCCAGTGGTTGGTAACCACGACCAGTGGTTAGTTCTGACTTGCTTTGCTTTGCTCCATAGTGCCAACCACTGGCAGTGGTGGGTTCTGCCACTAATTTCCTCTTTTCCAGTGCTAACCACGGCCAGTGGTTTGCCACCACTGGCAGTGGTTTCCTTCAACCTTGCCAATATGCACTCCCAAGGGTCTTAAAGGTCCCTTCTTTCATCCACTTTGCCATTTTCCCTCAAAATAGACGTAGAACATCATTAATCTTGCAAAAATAAGAACAACCAAGCAATAATAGTGGAAAGAAATCAAAATCAAGGGAATCAGGCAAAAACAATATGCAAAAACCCTAAAAACTAGACCTAAAAATAACTAAAAACAACACACAATGCATACTTATCAAAATACCCTAAACTAAAACATTGCTTGTCCTCAAGCAATCATTGAATCCATACAAGCATATAATGAAAAACTAGCAGACCCAAACAAACTTAAGGAATCTTGTGTTTATTTATTATTTTTTTGTTTTTGTGTTTTTAAGTGATTGCATAAACTACTAGAATATACCACAACCAACAGTCAAACCATATTCACTATGATTAAGCTTAGGGTACTCTTTCTCACTTTCCACTCAGTGTATGTGCTTATATTTCAATCCACTCAAGCCACAACATTCTAAACACTACCATAGGCTTGGCAATTGACCACAGACTCCACAGTTATCAAGAAAACATACATTGGTCAAAAGGTCATTTAAAGGATTGTAATGGGGCCAGGAGATTCACAACATGGGAATGGAAATCAAGAAAAAGGGAAATGCAATAGGCTTAATTCTATAACAAGAGCCATATCACAAGAAGGCAAGCAAACCTTAATACAATAACTTTTTATACCTTCAAACCATAAAAGGTATGATTCATTCTTTCTTTTTCTCTCTCTTTTTTATTTTGAAATCAAACTCCTTATCTTTTCTTTTCTTTGAATCACACACCCTAAGCTATCATGGTTTTTGTTTTTCAATTCAGTGTTCAATTCAACCCCTTTTAGTTAGCTTACCTTTTTTTACCTCTTCTATATGTGAATCAGAAACCATTATGTTAAAGGGTTTGAAAGAAAATAATCATATTATTTCATGGCTCAAAAGGGACAACTAATGAATTACACTTTCAACAAATTCTGAGGTTAAAGAAAACAAAACCTAAAGTTCCTTTTCATTCCAAGCATGCATTCACAAACCGTTTTGAATTGGTCAAAAGACAAGTTCTAGAGTGCCATCAAATGTGTGAATCACTCAGTCAAAGAATCATGGGTCATTTACAGTTTAATGCACTGAACACCCTATTGGCTCAAAAGCTCACATTGGTGATTGGTCTAATCAAAGAAACATAATCATCATGCAGAGTGATTATTCTGGCAAGAATAGAAATAAAAAACTTTTTATATTTTTTTTGTACAATGTGGTGCGCATTAGACTAAATTCATAACCAACCCATGCAAAAATGTGTTTTTAAAAGAGAGAAGTAAGGGGAAACAAGAGTATAACGCATAAAGGAGGCACAAGGGCATAGGGTGTTTAAAATGTTGAATTTCCCCATACTGGGCCGAACCACAGCCAATGGTTATAAACCATGGCCCTTGGTTTGTTCTGTTTTGCCCCAAAAATTGAAATGCAACTTAGACCATGCACCTAATGGCAACCATGACCAGTGGTTGCATGTGTTTCGTGCCAAAAAAATTTAAATACAAAGGGGACTCCCTGGCCCTAACCACCGCCAGTGGTGGCAAACCACGGCTAGTGGTTGTCACTGTGTTGTGCCCAAAAAATTCCATGTTAACAAAAAGGAAAAACCTGGGTTAAACCACTTCTAGTGGTGAATAACCACAGCCAGTGGTTGGCACTATTTGTCACTCAAAAAACTCTTACATGTTCCATGAAAATTATTGGGTAAAAACACAGCCAGTGGTGGCAATCCACAATCTGTGGTTGCCACTGTCTTATGTCACTAAATAAATGTAAAACACCAAGTTAAGCATATATTCATATGATCCAATTTAAGACATGCATCATGGTAATCAAAATTATGCCTTACTCCAAAACATAGCAATTCAACAAGTTCTTGTTTATTTGTTTTTCGCTCTATTTGATTTTTTTTACCAACTAAAACATTCAAATAAAACACAAAGATATAAACAACTATGGGGTTACCTCCCAATCAGTGCTAAGTTTAACGTCTTCAGCCAGACGTTATACCTAAATTACAACCAAGAACCTATTAGAGCCATGAAATTCATACCTCAGCGTGGAATTTAAAGGCTTAAGTTCCACATTTGGGTTCACCACTTTGTCACACATGACTTCAGTATCATGTTTCAGTGGTGCATAACCCTTACTGCATTTTGATGTTCTTACAAGCTTAATCAGAAAAACAAAATCAAGTGGGTCCTTAGCAAGAATCTCTTCCTTCACCACTTGGTCAACTAATTCAATGTTACAGCATACATTATCATGAAAAGATTTTTTCAAAGAATTTTTATCAAATTAAATTCAACCTTTTGGTCCCCTACAGTCAGAGACAACTTACCATTTTTAACATCAATTATGGCACCTACAGTGGCTAAAAATGGCCTGACTAATATAATAGGGATCATAGAATCCTCATCCATCTCTAGCACAACAAAATCAGTAGGGATAAAAACTGTTCCTACCCTAATAGGAACATCCTCTAAAAACCTACAGGATACTTAATAGATCTATCAGCAAATTATAAGGACACCCTAGTAGGTTTCAATTCACTCAATCCCAACTTCTTAGAAATAGACAGAGGCATCACGCTAACACTAGCTCCTAAATCACATAAAGCTCTATCTATTGGCATGTCACCAACCATGCATGGGATAGAAAAGCTACTTGGATCCTGAAGCCTGGGTGGTAGCTTCTTCTGGATCAATGCATTGCACTCTTTAGTAAGTGCTACAGTACCATCCTCTTCCAACTTCCTCTTGTTGGACAAAAGATCCTTTAGAAACTTCGCATAGGTAGCCATTTGTTGCAAAGCATCAGTGAAAGAAATATTAATGTAGAGTTTTTTTAAAACCTCAAAAAACTTACCAAACTGTTTGTCCAACTTGGCCTTGGCCATGTGCTAAGGAAATGGAATGGGAGGTTGATATGGCTTAACCTCCTCCTTCTTCTCTTGCTTCTCTTTGTCTATAGCAGGTGGTGTTGATATGGTCTCATCCTCCTTAGGGTCCTTCTCAACTTGTTTTTCCTTTGACGATGTTAGACCTTCATATTGTGTACTACTCCTAAGCGTTACAGCCATGGCATGGTTGGATAGACCTGCTTCTGGTTTTCCGGGAAATGTCCCCGGAATTCTGGTAAAGCTGGAAGCCTGTTGAGCAATTTGAGTTTTTGTTATGGGTGGCTAGTGAGTCCACCTTTGAGGCTAGGTTCTTGATAGCATTGGAGAACTCGTCATTCTACTTCAATTAAGTAGCTACAAACATCTCTATCAAGGACTCTAATTTTGATTTTTGAGGAATGAAGGGTCTTTGTGGTTGTCTATAGTTACTCTGGTTGCCTTGATAGGAAGGTGGTCAGTTTTTGAAACCAGGTGGTCCTTGTGGCTGCCGGAAATTATAGCCATAATTTCCACCGTAGTTCCTAATAGTATCCACTTGTTGCATCTCTAGTGGTTTTGGAGTAGAAGTTACTCCAAGATGACAACCTGAAATGGTGTGACTTGAAACACCACACAACTCACAAACAAGATTAGAAGTACCTGTTCCTAATTTATAGAATTTATCAATTTTAACCGATAGTGCTTCTACTTTAGCAGTTAATAAAGATATAACATCAACAAGGTACTTACCTGGAGTTTTATTTGGTAAACTCCTTTTTGAAGACCACTGGTATGTGTTTTGGGCAACCTCCTCAATGAGATTGTAACCTTCTTCCATGTTCTTACTCATGAAGGCACCGCCAGCTGCTGCATCCAAGGTTACCTTCTGGTTCAGAGTAAGCCCGGCGTTCAATTCTGTGATGTGGGCATTCCCGGAGCATTTCCTTGTATCTTTCCCAAGCGTCATACAAGGTCTCATCATCTTTCTGAGCGAAAGTGATGATCTGCTTCCTCAACTGATCTGTCTTGCTTCTTAGGTAGTACTTATTGAGGAAAGCATGTGAAAATTGCTCCCACGTAGCAATGGATCCCTCCAGAAGTGAGTACAACCAAACTCAGGCTCCCTTAATGAGAACAGGAAAAGCCTTAGCCTGATCGCATCATTAGACACTTCATTCACCTTGAGTGTGTCATAATATTCAAGAAAAATTTGTAAATGAAGGTTTGGATCTTCCGATGGCAATCCACCACATTGGTTTTATTGAACCATTAAGAGTAGAGATGGTTTCAGCTGAAAATTATTTGCCTCAATGGTAGGTCGTGTGATACTAGGCCGCCTACCCATTGAGTTTAGTGCTATAAAATCACACAGTGCTCTATTGTTGAGATCTTCCATTTATGCTTGACTTGTTGAACTTGAAGGTTGGTGCCTATTTTGTTCAATGCGTGCCCTAAGAGTTCTGATCTTTCGAAGAGTTCATTCAATCTCAGGATCAAATATATGCTCAAAGATGTCATTTTTCCACATAAAGGGGCCTGCATAAATTTATAAACAACACAGAAAAACAAGTGTAATTCTACAAAAAAATTAAAATAAAATAGAAAATATAGAAAATGAAGACTAGTCTAATCAAACACTGCTTAGCCAATATTGGGGGAAAACACAATCCCCGGTAAGGGTGCCAAAAGCTTGATAGCCAACTGCAAGCGCACGGGGTATCGAAGTAATAATAAGATATCGTTCCTATAGGGATTGTGCCCAACTACTAGTTATAACGGTGATTCAATTATCTAGTGGAATTTGATTAAAATGACTTACCAAAATGATTGTGAACAATAAATCAGAGAATAGAAAATTCAACGTCTTTTGTAAAAGAAAATCGAAGTAAGTTTGGGAAATTGAATCAAAGGTAAATCTTGGGGTAATAAGGGTTCATATGCCAGTATCAAAATTAAAGGTTACTCACCTATCCAATTATACAATTTCGTTCCTAAGGCAGATTCCCCTAATTAATTAATATCTTTCTCTCGAAAACCTATTAACGTGCCTAATTCCCAAAGAACCACGTTCAATTTGTTAATTAGGCCCTTTACGTTCTATGGAAATCTGATTAAACCCTTAAACAATTTCGCTTACTGTCGTAAATCAAAATCATAGGTTCAATTTAGGTATTTTCGAATTACATGCCAATCTCTCGATTGCCCATATAATTTGTGATCATCTACGCTTATCTCTAAGTCTTACAAAAGCATTAGGCATACATAAATTGAATAGAGATTGAAATCATATGAATTAAAATATGAAGAATAATTAATTGTAACACATAGGCATATTACATCCTTATCCCCAAGAAAAGAGTTTAGTGTGCCATAAGGATTATTGTCATCATGTCACACATCACAAAATCAATGCCAAACATAAAAGATATCAAAAGTGTAAACTAGGGATTCAGAAATTACAAATTAGTTCTCACTAGGATTTCTAATTCTTCCTCCCAGATCTGCAGATTTGATTGCCCTTAATGAATTTGAATCTTGATTCCCAATGAAATCTTCCCAAATAGTTCTTCAAAATCTCCCAAAAGGTGTGTCAAAATCTGTCTATCAAGAAGTTGTTGTCAAATCCCTTAGAGTGCCTATTTAAATCCCTAAACAATTGAAAGATTTAGACCTCGTAGGGGACAACCACGGCTAGTGGTTCGGGTTCTGTTCCTTTTTAAACCATAAATGCATATTTTCTATGACAAGTAGGGACAACCAAGGCCAGTGGTGGGTAACCACGGCCAGTGGTTGGTTCTGACTTGCTTTGCTTTGCTCCACAGTGCCAACCACTGGTAGTGGTGGCAACCACAGCCAGTGGTGGTGATGTTGAGATGCCCCAAATTTGAGGGTAAATTTTTTATGATTTTTAAAACTATTAAAGAATGGAAGAATCCACAAATTAAAGCTTTAACAAGTAACCCTGGATCATTAAAGCAACCTACCTTATATATGAAGATATGAGGAGGTGAATAAATTAAATCAAGGGACAATTAATCTTAATATCATCAACGAGACATAGCGGAAAACGTAATTTAATTTATGAGTCATTGAAAGTATAAAAGAAAGGATTTAAGGATACTCAACTTAATTGTTAAAATACATTAAATATGCTTACACAATGATATATGCTCATGCAATGGTTGAATGGAACCCAACATTTTCCTCCAATACAGCACCATGAATCGATTCAGGGCCAGGATGAATCGATTCATGCATGCATCAAGGCTAGGAATGGTGAAAACAGAAGAATGAATCGATTCAGGCCCCAGATGAATCGATTCACACGTCCAGTAGGCAAAGTTCAGTGCAGTTCAGGCCTATGAATCGATTCAGCCCCCAGGGTGAATCGATTCACACATTTTGCTTGAACTGGACAGGGCTCTGAATCGATTCAGGGCTTTAGGTGAATCGATTCAAGCCCTGTATGACAGTACCCTGCTATGAATTATGTAGAAAAACACACATTTTTCCAACTTCTAACCACCCTATCTTTTTCAAATCAAATCCAATAATCACCAAATTTTGACACAAGCTAAAATTCATCATTTGTGACGTATGGCCACTGGCCGCACTCAAAAATTCCTAAAAACGAGAGAGTTATGTGCATAAAGGTGATTAACACGTTTAGAGGCATTTTGGTGCAACCTAGGGGTCCATTCTCCATGAAATTGGCCCATTCCAATTTCCACAAGTCACAAATCATGTGTTTGAGCTATTATAACAATCACATTACATCTAAACCTCATGAATCATAATTTGACCCTATTGGTTCCTCACATAAGCATAAACAACCAAGTATAACCTCACATACAATTCATAAGAGATTGGAATTTATGAATAACATCATCCATTCATCATATTGGGCAGTAAACAAACACCACAATGGTCATCATACATCATCAAGGTCATATGCAAAAATTAGCCATACACA
Source organism: Clitoria ternatea (assembly GCA_037962975.1). NCBI lineage: Eukaryota > Viridiplantae > Streptophyta > Magnoliopsida > Fabales > Fabaceae > Clitoria > Clitoria ternatea. The sequence continues at coordinate 150,110,337 of CM075670.1, forward strand.
TAAAGGGTCCAATTTTCCTATATGACCTCCAATATCATCATTCATTAATCCAATTACAAAATGAGCATATGTCTATACTATATGCTATACATAATCAATGGGTTTGCCGACCAAGGCACTTCCTATACAACCATTTACCTCCACCATCAAATCGCACATCAAAAGAGATTTACTTCACCTATGAATGTCCTGTAATCACAAAGCTAAAAATAGACAACATGGGAGAGTGAGTTATACATTCCAAAAGATAAATATGAATACAATGTGATCATATGCATATGCATCAATGTCATGCATACTTTGCATCCATATAGATCATTCATTATTTCCATCATTATCCTCACACTAACATTCATATGGCTTAACCATTTCCATCAAACATAACAAGGTACATAAGCATATACACAATCAAGTCCTTCAACATATTGGACTTCTACACACATCTTCACCATATACAATATATATTTTCTTTGTATTCATATCATTTATGTTATCTTTTAGGTATTTCCTTAATCAATTCATAACCATCACCATTTCTCATCACCTTTGGCATACCTCCTTGCTATATGCAAATGCTCTTAGGTTAATGCACATGTACAACGGAGTAAATAATAATTACGGATCTGACTGTGGGAAATAAACACCAAATCGTGGGTCAAGCATGATCATATGACCATACCCCTACTACAGTAGTAAAATGAGTACATTTATCATCAAATTACATGCATTACATTATATTTTACAGGTACCAAACTGCATCGCCCATCTTGCAATACTTGGCCATTTAAACCATGACCGTAGTATACACCATAAACAACATAAAGTGTTGTGGGGCAACCATGATTCATACCATGGCAGCTGTGATCCAAAGGACCATTGGGGATACCTACTCATCAAGAGTCACCCCCCACAAGGGTCAACCACATGCGGCTCCCCATAGCCTTACATGGGTAGCTTCGTGACTTACACACCGGGTCACAGGGGAAAAACAAAGATTGCTCGTGGATAAAGCTGCCCTCCCACTAGGCCAACCGGGGGAATCCCCTAATATTCCAACACTGGCAGCTATGCAATATGCCATGGATACAATGCAAATGCCAATCGTATGCATTTCTCACAACTATGCATCCTAAATCATGCCACTCATCAACCACCATTTTCATCAATACCACCACAAAGTTTTTAGTGGGTTCATTATCATTGGTTATTGCCATTGTTCAAGTTTTAGTGTGGCATGTTTAATAGTTCCTCATTTTCACAATTCAAGCTTTCCTGATTCACAATGGCCTCAATCATCAACTATAATCTTCAACCTTTCATTATCAATCAAGGCATGCTAATCATCCACATCCATTCTCATTCAACATCAATAATAACCATTCCATATTTATGGTGAATATAAGCACATCCACATCATATTAAGGCATCACACTAGCCAAGCAATTTAACACCACCATTTAGCACACCACACATATATTCCAAATGCACAAATACATGCTGCTAAGCACACTCATCATTATATGTAATATTTCAAATTGTCTTCACAACATAATCAAGGAAAACATGCATATTGTCACATATGACAATCAAACACTACTCAATTCATGCATTTAGAATATAAAACTCCTCTCCTACCTCAAGAGAAGAATTCCAAGAGATATGACATTCTCGCCTCTTCATTCAGAAAAGATCCTACATTAACATACATGTAATTCTCAATCAATTGGCCTTCTAATGCATAATTTTAAGCTCTAACTACTCATTATTACATTTACAACTTTTCAACATGTACTAAACATGTCTTAAACATCACTTTCTTTATTTTGTTAGGCTTCAGGAATTTTTTCCCATTAATCCATATTCTCTATATTCAAGGGCTACAAAACAACCCTTAAGCCCATCATCCATAAGCCCTATATAATTATTTCCAACTCAAAGTACCAAGATCTACATACTCTAATTTTAATAATTGGTGCATTTAACATTTTAACTATCCAACTACTTCCTATTTCATTAATCTCACCTCAACCACCATGGTTAGGTATTCAAGTTTCATTAGTATGCATTTATATCTTCACCCACCAAAGGGTTCATGTACCAATGACCACCAATCACCATTAATGGCCATCCCCCATCATTAATGCTCTCTAACCCTATCAATAAATATCATTCCAACACATTTTCCTACACCCATTATTCAAATATCATATATCTCCTCTCAAAACATATTCTTGAATACACATTTATCATTTCCCCTAATTTCTCATAGTTAGGGTTTCTTTAAAAATTCAACAACACCATAAATCATCATCATTTTCCACTACTCAAATCACCAATTTTGTGTACCCCATTAAAGCTCACAAAACTTGCATTTAAAATCACCCCACCTTTGGGTTTTCCATAATAATGGCTTCTCTCAATAACCCACATACATAAACCATTCTCCCAACACCTAAAACTCATAACCAAAGGTTCAAGCTCTTGAAAAATGGCAAGAAGCTTACCTCAAGAGAAGAAAAGAGAGAGTTGCCAAGGGGAGAAGGATGCCACACAAAAATGGAAGAGAAGAAGGAGGAGGGTTCCAGCCACAACCTCCTCCTTCAAGCTTCCAAGAGAACAAAAATGGTAGGAGGAGATGGGTTCAACACTTTGCCTTGGTTTAGAGAGGAAGAATGAAGAGGAAATAAAGAAGAAGAAGAAGAAGAAGAAGAAGAAGAAGAAGAAGAAGAAGAAGAAGAAGAAGAAGAAGAGAAAGTGTGTTTGCCAAATGAAACAGAGAGCCAACGTAAGAGTGAAGAGAGTTAAGTGAGTTTTGTGTTTTAATTTTACCCCTTTCATTAAAATTTACCATTTTACAACAAACAGGATCTCTGTTCGGGCTCAATACTTTGTCCAAAAATTATTCTAAATATATATCCAGACTCCTAATAATATTCTTAATAGCCCTGACCAATGGCACCTCAATCGGAGATGCTTGGTCCGACACCCATATTTTAATCGGGTCTAATTTTAGCTCATAAAGCCCCAATAAATTATGAATAATCTCCAAAAATCTTAATTTAATTATTCTAATATTTTGGGACATTAATTAACTCATATATAATTATTTAATATTTATTTCTCTTAGTTAATCATTTATTTTAAAATTTGGGATGTTACAATCCACCCCACCTAAAAGAAATTTCGTCCTCGAAATTTAACGTACCAGATTCAAACGTATTCGGATACCGCTCCCGAATATCATCTTCACGTTCCCACGTGAATGTCTCCACATTTCCATATTTCCATGAAACCTTCACCAAAGGAACCAATTTGTTCCTAATCTCTTCACGGAATGCTCAACATTACGAATAGAAATACAAGGAAGATACAAGTTATCCTGCACATCAACATCATCAATAGGGATCACATGCAAGGGATCATGAATATACTTCCTCAACTGTGACACATGGAATACATTGTGTATATTCACAAGATGCAGAGGGAGTGCAATCTGATAAGCAACATCACTAACTCGCTCTAAAATCTCGTAAGGTCCAATGAACTTAGGACTTAGTTTTTTGCTCTTCAAATCTCTTCCAATTCCTTTATCATGCGAGACCCTTAAGAATACATGATCACCAACTTGAAACTCAAGTGGCTTATGTCTCTTATCATAATAGCTCTTCTATCGGTCTTGAGCAATCTTTATATTCTCTTGTATCTTTTTAATTTGCTCGGTAGTCTCCTGAACAATCTCCGACCCTAAAGCCAAATGCTCACTAGTTTCCAACCAACATAGAGGCGTTCTACACTTTCTACCATAAAGTGCCTCATAAGGAGACATACATATACTACTATGGTAACTATTGTTATAAGTGAATTCAATCAATGGAAGAAATCTCTCCCAACATCCACCATACTCCAGAACACAAACCCTTAACAAATCTTCAAGGCTTTGGATAGTCCTATCAAATTGTCCATCAGTTTGAGGATGATAAGTAGAACTAAGCTTCAACTTAGAACCTAGCTCATGATGTAAACTTCCCTAAAATCAAGAAGTAAACCAAGGATCATGATCAGATACAATACTAGATATCACACCATGTAATCTAACAATCTCCTTTATGTACAACTGGGCTAATTTCTCTAATGAACTCTTCATATTCATGGGCAAGAAGTGAGCACACTTCGTCAACCGATCCATAATCACCCATATAGCATCATTTTCAACACAAGTCCTGGGCAACCCAGAAATAAAGTCCATAGTAATATTGTCTAACTTCCAAACAGGGATCTCCAAAGGTCTTAAATAACCAGATGGTTTTTGATGTTCAACCTTAGCCTTCTGACAAACAAGGCAAGATATAACAAAGTTCGCCACATCACGCTTCATACCAGGCCACCAAAAATTCCTCTTCAAGTCTTGATACATCTTAGTGAAACCAGAATGAATGCTCAACACACTCTTGTGAGCTTCCTCAAGCACTAATCTCCTCAAATCACCACCAGATGGAACATAAATTCGGCCCTTCACACGCCAAATACCATTATGACCTTCCACTAGGAACAAATTCTTCCCTTTCTCTTGAGTCTTTCTCATATCCATCAGATACTCATCCTTGTTATTCAAGTGGCCTCAATACTCAAGAGGGGGGTGAATTGAGTTTTTAAAACTTTTAGTTGGAATACCTTTGAACTTGATTCTTATGTTCAAATTTACAAGATTATGCAAGTGAAATCAAGATTAATGAAATGTGCAAGGCAAAGCAAAGGTAAATATAGCTAAGACAATTTGACAAACACTTGGTGTGCAGTATTCAAAGTTTACCAAATTAAACAAGTTTAAGTAAGCAAGCCACAATCAATCAATACAAGCCAATTAAACACAGTATATAAAAGTAAAAGAGTACGAAAGAGGAGCTTGCAAACCGATTTAACGAGTTCCACCAATCCGGTGTACGTCTCACCTCTAAGCAACCCACTTAGAGGATTTCCACTATTGTAGATTAGAGATACACCTTTGAGCAATTGCGGCTTCCTAGTGTCCCACACTCAAGAACCCAAACCTCACAAGTATAAGGGCAACCCACCCAATCTCTCAATCTCACAATATCCCAAAGGTTGAACCCTAACCTTTGTAACCACTCAACCTAGAGTGAACTTTGGTGTTTTGTGTAGTGTTTACAAACAAGTGGCTCTCTCAAAAGAGTAGATGTACAAGTAAAAGTTCTCTCAAATTTATAACTCTCAAGAAGAGAGGATACACAAATGAAATTTAGAATATACAAGAGTAAGGGCTTACTAAGCACAAGAGTAAGTAAAGATTGATAGCTTGTTGTTGTTGTGTTGTTGTGCTTGAGTTCCTCTTGCATTTATAGAGTAATTAGAGAGCTTGGTGAGTGCCTTGGTCTTCCTAGCCATTGCACATAGTGGGGGTCTGAAGGAGTGGTAGAGAAATGTGCTGGTTTCTCACTAATATGTGTTTTTCTACTATCGTAATCGATTACACTTTGAATTTTTCATCTCTGTTCGATATGTAATCGATTAGTTTCCTTTGACTAATCGATTAGCTTCAAATTAGAAGCTTGGTAATCGATTAAGCTTTGCCTTGTAGTCGATTAGCAGTGATACCTGATGCTTTTAATTTGGCTTTGCAGCTTCGTAATCGATTATATAGACATAGTAATCGATTAGCTAAATTCCAGTAACCTTATAATCGATTGTCTGAATTCTCTTAATCGATTAGCTGTTATACCTGATACTTTTAATGCTATTTTTGGTTTTGGTAATCGATTAAACCATTCATGTAATTGATTATCTTAATTCCAGTAGCTCTGTAATCGATTATTTGAAATGTTGTAGTCGATTAACTTAATGTCCTGATGCAATTATTCCAAAACAGAAGCTGCTTAATCGATTAAATGAGGCTGCCTAATCGATTAGCTGCGTGTCTGATTCCATATCTTTGTTTTTGCAAGGAGTTCTTCAAGAGTGCTTTGTCATTATCAAAATCCTTGAACCTGTAATCACATTCAAAACACATTCTCCCCCTTTTTGATGATGACAACAATGTTCATCTCTTGAGGGTTGTTAGTTGAAACAACAATCTTTATCTCTAAGTTTGTTTATGCAACAACATTTGAATTTTGCATAAAATCCTTATCTCTTAATCAAATTTTCAGAGTCTGCCTTATCTTTTAAATGAAATATATTTAGATTACAAGTTATCTCTTAAAAGCATTATCTCTTTAAACAACTAAGGCTGCCCCTATCTTTAAGAATATATGCCTTTTGGAGATTATACCAGATAATTAAGCTTTTTTAGCAGTCAAAAACTTAGATGACAAAAACTCAGATGAACACAAACACACTTATTGCTTCTCCCCCTTTGTAATCATCAAAAATAAATAAAGCATTGATAGTCATATTAAGAAAGACAAATTTTATTCATGAAGTACTGAAGGGAAATTACATGAAGGAAATGATAAAAATACTGAAGCAGGAAAAAAAACAGAAAGCATAATGATCAAAACATAAAAAATGGATCTAGTTATCCGGGTTAAAAAATCTAAGTTCAGAGATTTGATGCGACAGCTCCTCATAACGTTGTTGCATCAGCTCATAATGTTGCTGCTCAGTCATGGAGAACTCTTGAAGAGAGTTTTCAAGACGGTCGAAGCGGCGATCAAGGTGAGCATAAAGAGACGTAAATAGGTCAGCAGGGGCAGAAGATGAAGCTTGAGTTGCAGGAGGAGGAGGGGCTAGTTCATCAGCAGGAGCTTCAAAGGGAATATTGGCATTAATGCCTTCCATTCGTGAGTACCATGCTCTGTTTAGAAAAACAAGACCTATCTTGGTTAGGTGGTGAGTGCCAATGCAGGCTTTTGGAGGCACTTTTTCTGACAATTCTCCAGCCAAGTCTACTCCGCAATGTTTGAAGATTTTGGTGAGTAGAATGGCATATGGAAGCTTTTGTTGGTCTTTTGCATGGCGTATGTGGAACTTGACCAGTTGAACCCAGTTTATCCCTTTGTGGTTCAGCATAGCCCACATTAAGAGGACATCATCCTCTTCCACCAAAGCATAGTTCCCACCACGGGACACCAACATCTTGACCAGAAAAAAGTGTAGGAGTCGGTTATTCATGGTAAGATGTCCCACCAGCTTGTGATTGCTCCTTGGGCGATCAGCCTTCCACAAGGATTGTGGAGCAGTTAGAGCATTGAAGCCCCATTCATCTTCAGGTTCTCCTCCGTCAAAATCTGCATTGTTAAGCGGCAGCATAGAGATTTCTGCAAACTGGGCGTTGGTGAGCTTGATGGTCACATTTTTGACCTTTGATTCGACCATCCCATTTACAAGTTTGAGATTACAGTAGAAAACTCGAATGAGTTCAGGATAATACTGCTCTTCCTTAAGGGTGAGGAAGGGAAAAAGGTTGTAGTGGTGGAGGCATTGGGAAAAGGTGAGGCTATGGTTATCGAATGTTTCAGCAATGGTGTAGTGGGGGGTCATGATATCTTTTTCAGAGAAATTATTAATGAAGTGTTGAAGGTCTTTAGGAGATGAGAAGAACCTAGAGAAGTCTAGGGGGTTGTTGGCTTGGGCCATGGAGGACCTAGCTCTCTTGACTGTGTGAGAAGAAGCCATTGACAAGGAATGTAGAGAAAAAGATGAAGAGAGGAAGAGAGTTCTTGAGAACTTTGAGAGATAGGAAGAGGAAGGAGGTAGTGTGAGATGAGAGGGTGAAGAGAGGGGTATTTATAGAGAAGGATTAGGTTTAGAAAGGAGGGAGATGAGTTAAAAGAGGGGGAAGTCGAGCAGTCCTCGGGAACCTGCGTTTGACTGTTGGAGTTTCGATGCTAATCGATTATGAGGATGAGGTAATCAATTAGCTAACTGTTTATGGAGAATTTAAATCGTTTCGCTCAGAGGGTAATCGATTATGGCAGTTGCGTAATCGATTAGTGAAGAAACAGAAGCGTCCTAATCGATTGAGATGGTCTGGTAATCAATTAGTGAAGAAACAGAAGCGTCCTAATCGATTGAGATAGTCTGGTAATCGATTATGCATACAACAGAATCTTTATAATCGATTAGATGTCAATGAGTAATCGATTATCAATGAAACAGAGGCTTATTAATCGATTAAGAGGTGTTATGTAATCGATTATATGGTCCAAAAATTTACAATTTATGCAGCTTTCACGCAGGAAGGTTCCAGTTTTATACCACAGATAGTAAACAACTCATATAAACATGCTATACAACAATGTTTTTATCAAAATACTTCATCATTAAAACATAATTGATCATGTCAAGAATTCCCAATTCTCTTCTAATGTGGATGAATTGCTCTTTCGCTAATGGTTTGGTGAATATGTCTGCCAATTGTTTAGAGGTATCAACATGTTCAAGCACACAATCACCCTTTAAGACATGATCTCTAATAAAATGATGCCTTACTTCAATATGTTTAGTCCTAGAATGCATGACAGGATTCTTTGAGATATTGATAGCACTAGTATTATCACACTTAAGAGGCACATGGTCTAATGCAACTCCAAAGTCTAGAAGTTGTTGTCTCATCCAAAGGATTTGAGCACAACAACTACCAGCTGCAACATATTCTGCCTCAGCTGTGGATAAAGCAATACTTACTTGCTTCTTGCTATGCCAAGAAACAAGGGAACTACCAAGTAAGTGACATGTGCCACTCGTACTCTTTCAATCGAGTTTACAACCAGTAAAGTCAGAATCAGAATATCCTATGAGAATACATTCAACGCCTTTGGGATACTATAAACCAACATTTTGAGTACCCACAAGATATTTCAAAATTCTTTTTATAGCAGTGAAATGTGATTCTTTAGGACATGCTTGATATCTAGCATACATGCACACAGCAAACATAATATCAGGTCTACTAGCTGTTAAGTAAAGTAAGGAGCCAATCATACCTCGGTATTTAGTTATTTCAACATCCTTACCCTTCTCATCTTTGTCTAGGTAGCAAGATGTACTCATGGGTGTAGCCATTTCATTTGCTTTGTCCATTTCAAACCTTTTGAGTAATTCTTTGCAATATTTTGTTTGACTAATGAACGTTCCCTCATTAGTTTGTTTGATTTGTAATCCAAGGAAGAAGGTGAGTTCTCCCATCATGGACATTTCAAATTCATCTTGCATGATTTTGGCAAACTCTTGACAAAGAATTTCATTAGTAGCACCAAATATTATGTCATCAACATAAACTTGTACCAAAAGAATATCATTATTTTTGCACTTTATAAAAAGTGTAGTATCAACCTTACCTCTTTCGAAATTATTTTCTAAAAGAAATTTGCTTAGTCTTTCATACCAAGCTCTTGGAACTTGTTTCAAACCATATAAAGCTTTTCTCAATTTAAAGACATGGTTTGGAAATTTGTGATTTTCAAAACCGGGAGGTTGATCTACATAGACTTCTTCTTGAATATAACCATTTAGAAAAGCGCTTTTGACATCCATTTGATAAAGCTTAAAATCCATACAACAAGCAAAAGCTAATAGTAATCTTATGGCTTCTAATCTAGCTACGGGAGCATACGTTTCTTCATAGTCTATCCCTTCTTCTTGATTATATCCTTTAGCAACTAATCTAGCTTTGTTTCTCGTTATTATGCCATTCTCATCTAGCTTATTTCTAAAAACCCATTTTGTTCCTATTATTTGGTGATCATTGGGTCTTGGCACTAATTTCCAAACTTCATTTCTTTCAAATTGATTTAACTCTTCTTGCATTGCCAACATCCAATGTTCATCAATAATAGCTTCATCAATGTTTTTGGTTCTATTTGAGATACAAACGCTAGGTGATTACAAGTATTTCTAATAGCATTTCGAGTACTTACACCTTGAGTCATTTCTCCTATGACTTTGTCTAATGGGTGATCCTTCAATGTGATCCATTGATGTGGTTCCTCATTTTGTGTTGTTTCTTCTTTCTTGTTGATTTCCTCCTCTTCATTCAAGTGCATTTCTTGAAGTGCACCTGTAAGATCATCAACATCTTCCTTTCTCGAAGGGTTATGGCTATTTTCATCAAATTTAACATGAATGGATTCTTGAATGGTATTTATGCGTTTGTTGAAGATTCGATAAGATTTACTAGATTGAGAGTATCCTAGGAAGATTGCTTCATCAGCTTTAGCATCAAACTTACCTAGATTATCTTTCCCATTATTGAGCATAAAACATTTACATCCAAATATATGAAAGTATGAAATGTTGGGTTTTCTGCCCTTGTAAAGTTCATAGGGGGTTTTCTTTAAGATAGGCCTTATTAAACATCTATTCATAACATGACAAGCGGTGTTTACCGCATCGGCCCAAAAATGTTTTGCAATATTGTTTTCATTTAACATGGTTCTAGCAAGCTCCACTAATGATCTATTTTTCCTTTCTACTACTCCATTTTGTTGTGGAGTTCTAGGAGCTGAAAAATTATGATTTATACCATGTTTTTCGCAAAACTTTTCAAAAGATTGATTTTCGAATTCTCCCCCATGATCAGTTCTAATGGATGTAATTTTTGAATTTTGCTCATTTTGGATAATCTTAACAAGTTTCTTGAATGCATGATATGCTTCATTCTTATGAGCAAGAAACAAGGTCCATGTATATCTAGAGTAGTCATCTACAATTACTAGACCATAGTAATTACCACCAAAGCTTTTGATTTTGGAAGGTCCAAAGAGATCCATGTGCAAAAGTTGTAAAGGCTTTTGGGTGGAAACAATATTTTTTGATTGAAAGGATGCCTTTACTTGTTTTCCTTTTTGACATGCATCACAAAATTTGTTTTCAAATTTAAGCTTTGGTAAACCAATTACTAATTCTTTGGAAACAAGTTTATTCAAGTGGTCTACATGTATATGAGCTATTCTTCTATGCCATAGCCAAGTTTCATCCTCTCTAGTCATGAAGCATTGTACATCATTTGAAGACAAACTATCCATATCAATCATATAAATATTATCAATTCTTTGGCCTACAAACTTAACTTCCTTATTAGTCTTATGCTCAATTATACAACAATTTGATTCAAACAAAACTCTATATCCTTTGTCACATAATTGACTAATGCTAAGTAAGTTGTGTTTAAGACCTTCAACATACAGCACATCACTAATAGAGGTAGAAGAATTCTTACCAATATTTCCAATGCCTAGAATCCTTCCTTTGGTGTTGTCTCCATAGGTGACACTTCCTTTTCTTTTGGGAGTGAATGATGTAAACTTGCTTATGTCTCCCGTCATATGCTTTGAACACTCACTATCCAAATACCAATGGGTGTTGCTTGCCTTGAAGCATACCTACAAAACAAAATCAGTTTAGAGAACTAGGTACCCATTTTATGTTGGGTCCTTTAAGGTTAGCTTATGGTAATGTCCCTTTGGGAACCCACACCTTTCTTATAACTTTTGGCCCTAATTTTCTAACATTGCAGTTTGAGGAGTTATGACCTTTGAATCCATAATGGTTGCATTTCATAAAGGGCGGGGATGATCTCATAGGAGGTACAAAGAAATTCTTGTAATGCTTTTCCTTTTTAACAGAATTGTACCCTAAACCAGTTTTGTCACACATGCATCTTTTATTTCCAAGTAGTACATTCAGATTATCTCTACCATTTGTAAACCTCTCTAAGGTTTTATTTAGATCTAGGACTTTGTTTTCTAGATCAACACATTTCTTAGACAAATCACACGGTTTATTCTTGGAGCATGTTTGAGCATTTTCCAATTCTTCTTTTAAGCATTCATTCTCTTTATAAACTTCCATAAGGTGCATCTCTAGAGTGTCACTAGTTTTTCTAGACATCTTAAGTCTATTGGATACTTTTACAAATTTATCATACAATTCCTCTAGAGCATCTAGTAATTCATCCTTATCTAAGTCATGGAAGTTTACCTCATCATTTTCTTCTTGGTGGTTGGCCATGAGGCAAAGGTTTGCTTCTTCATTTTCCGAGTCATCCGAGCTGCTTATCTCATTTTCATCCTAGGCTATATATGCTCTCCTTCTTCCTCTTTTCTCTTTGCCCTTTTTCTTGAGATTTGGACAATCCGCTTTGAAGTGCCCCTCCTTACCATATTTAAAATAATTGGGTGAGGAAGAATTTTCTTTAGTGATAGGTTTCTTACTTGGGTTTTTGAAGCTTCTTTGGAAGCGTTTTCCTTTCATAAATTTCCCAAAGCGTTTCACAAATAGTCCAAACTCATCTTCTTCATCAAGTTCACTTCCAGATTCTTCTTCATTTGTGGACGTGGCCTTGAGAGCGAGTCCCTTTTTCTTGGAAGATTTTTCTTCTTCTTCTGCCATCTTTAATTCTTTCAGTTCTTGTTCCTGTTCCTACAACTTACTAAATAATATGGCAAGGGACATCTCGTTTATGTTGGGAGATTGTTTGATGGCGGTAACTAGCGGTTGCCATTCTCTGTTAAGACTTTTCAACACTTTATGAATGAGCTCTTTGTTAGTGTAAGTCTTTCCAAGTGTAATAAGTTGACTAATGATGAGAGTGAACCGTTTTTGCATATCAACAATTGATTCATGAGAGTTTAATCTAAAGCACTCATATTGACTAGTTAGTGTACTAATCTTAGAGTCTTTAACATCATTTGTACCTTCATGGGTTACTTGAAGAGTATCCCACATTTCCTTGGCGGATTTGCAATTCATTATTCTAAAAAATTCATCTGGACCTAATGCCATAGTGATGAGATTTTTAGCCTTATAGCCATATTGTACTTTCTTTTCTTCATCACTAGACCATTCCTCCATAGGTTTTTCAACACTTTTATCATTGACAATATGCATGGGTGTATAAGGACCATTTTCAATGGCATTCCAAACTTTAAGATCAATAGATTGAATAAATATTTTCATTCTTTCTTTCCAAAAGGTATAGCCTTCTCCATTGAAAGCGGGAGGTCTGTTTATACCACCACCCTCGGGAAAGAGGTTTTGAGAACTTGAGGCCATTTGTTCTCTTGAAGCTGTTAAGCTTATTTTACCAAGAGTCAAGCTCTGATACCACTTGTTATTCAAGTGGCCTCAATACTCAAGAGGGGGGGTGAATTGAGTTTTTAAAACTTTTAGTTGGAATGCCTTTGAACTTGATTCTTATGTTCAAATTTACAAGATTATGCAAGTGAAATCAAGATTAATGAAATGTGCAAGGCAAAGCAAAGGTAAATATAGCTAAGACAATTTGACAAACACTTGGTGTGCAGTATTCAAAGTTTACCAAATTAAACAAGTTTAAGTAAGCAAGCCACAATCAATCAACACAAGCCAATTAAACACAGTATATAAAAGTAAAAGAGTAGGGAAGAGGAGCTTGCAAACCGATTTAACGAGTTCCACCAATCCGGTGTACGTCTCGCCTCTAAGCAACCCACTTAGAGGATTTCCACTATTGTAGATTAGAGATACACCTTTGAGCAATTGCGGCTTTCTAGTGTCCCACACTCAAGAACCCAAACCTCACAAGTATAAGGGCAACCCACCCAATCTCTCAATCTCACAATATCCCAAAGGTTGAACCCCAACCTTTGTAACCACTCAACCTAGAGTGAACTTTGGTGTTTTGTGTAGTGTTTACAAACAAGTGGCTCTCTCAAAAGAGTAGATGTACAAGTGAAAGTTCTCTCAAATCTATAACTCTCAAGAAGAGAGGATACACAAATGAAATTCAGAATATACAAGAGTAAGGGCTTACTAAGCACAAGAGTAAGTAAAGATTGATAGCTTGTTGTTGTTGTGTTGTTGTGCTTGAGTTCCTCTTGCATTTATAGAGTCATTAGAGAGCTTGGTGAGTGCCTTGGTCTTCCTAGCCGTTGCACATAGTAGGGATCTGAAGGAGTGGTGGAGAAATGTGCTGGTTTCCCACTAATATGTGTTTTCCCACTATCGTAATCGATTATGCCTTAAGCTGTAATCGATTACACTTTGAATTTTTCATCTCTGTTCGATATGTAATCGATTAGTTTCCTTTGACTAATCGATTAGCTTCAAGTCAGAAGCTTGGTAATCGATTGAGCTTTGCCTTGTAGTCGATTAGTAGTGATACCTGATGCTTTTAATTTGGCTTCGTAGCTTCGTAATCGATTATATAGACATAGTAATCGATTAGCTTAATTCCAGTAACCTTCTAATCGATTGTCTGAATTCTCTTAATTGATTAGCTGTTATACCTGATACTTTTAATGCCATTTTTGGTTTTGGTAATCGATTAAACCATTCATGTAATCGATTATCTTAATTCCAGTAGCTCTTTAATCGATTATTTGAAATGTTGTAGTCGATTAGCTTAATGTCCTGATGTAATTATTCCAAAATAGAAGCTGCCTAATCGATTAGATGAGGCTGCCTAATCGATTAGCTGCGTGTCTGATTCTATATCTTTGTTTTTGCAAGGAGTTCTTCAAGAGTGCTTTGTCATTATCAAAATCCTTGAACCTGTAATCACATTCAAAACACAATCCTTCGGTTGTTGCAATTTCACGGATTTAAGAAACACATTAGCAATCGTCAACATCTCAAGGGACATCTTCTTTGGAGTATATATTTCCACACCCACATTCAAGTTTCTAAATTGCTCAATTAGCTCTATCTCTTTCACCATCATTACGGAAACATGCAACGACTTTTGGCTCAAAGCATCAGCAACCACATTTGCCTTTCCAGGATGATACCTCAACTCAAACTCATAGTCTTTTAGAAATTCCATCCATCATCGTTGGCGCATATTAAGTTCCTTTTGATCAAACAAGTACTTAAGGCTCTTGTGATCACTAAAGACCACAAACTTAGAACCATACAAGTAATGCCACCACAATTTCAAAGCAAACACCAACACCGCCAATTCAAGATCATGTGTGGGATAATTGACCATATGCGGTTGCAATTGTCTTGACGCATAGGCTATCACACGTTCATTTTGCATCAACACATAACCAAGACAATGCTTAGAAGTATCACAGTACACCCATCCAACAAATCAAGCAATGCTAATACTGGTGCGGTAGTAAGTCTCAATTTCAACTCTTGAAAACTTTCTCCACATTCGAGAGTCCATACAAAAGGTTGATTCTTACGAGTCAACTTTGTCAATGGCAAAGCCAAGTGGGAAAATCCTTCAATAAACCTCTGGTAATAACCGACAAGACCAAGGAAACTCCTTATGTCTGTCATAGATATTGGTCTTTCCTAAGCCATAACAACTTCAACTTTTGATTGATCAACAACAACGCCATCACAAGAAATCACATGACCAAGAAATAAAATCTCACTCAACCAGAATTCACATTTAGAGAGCTTGGCATATAATTCTTTCTCTCAAAGAATAGACAACACAAGGCAAAGATGCCTTTCATGTTCTTCATGGCTCTTAGAGTACACTAAAATGTTGTCAATGAATACAACAATGAATTAATCAAGATACTCATGGAAGATACGATTCATGTAATCCATGAAGATCGCAGGAGCATTTGTCACACCAAATGGCATTACTACATACTTATAGTGACCATAACATGTTCGGAAGGCAGTTTTTGGAATGTCATCGGTCTTCACCTGAATTTGGTGATATCCGAAACGTAAGTTAATCTTAGAAAACACAATGGCACCCTTCAATTGATCCAAGAGATCATCGATGTGGGGAAGAGGATATTTATTCTTGATAGTTAATTTATTAAGTTGGCGATAGTTAACGCACAACCTCATGCTTCCATCTTTCTTTTTCACCAACAACACAGGAGCACCCCAAGGAGATAGACTTGGGCGAATAAACTCTCATTCAAGTAATTCCTCAATTTGCTTTTTAAGCTCAGAAAACTCCATAGGAGATATCCTATAAGGAGCTCGGGAAATAGGTTCAGCACTAGGAAAGAGATCAATAGAGAATTCCACTTCACGTGGAGGAGGCAATCCAGGAATCTCGTCCGGAATTCAAACACAATAGTAATTCACCAGATTGGGAAATACCACTCCCATCAATCATGTAGAACATTGCAAGAAGCTGAGAGATACCTTGTAGGTCAAAGCTTTCAGCATTAAAAGTCAGAAAGATCACTGCCTTGTTATGACAATCCACCAAGACTTTGTTAGCAGGTAACCAATCTATGCCTAGAATGATATCCAGGCCTTTCATAGGTAAGCACACGAGGGATACAACAAACTTTCAACCCTCAAGAATCATCTCGACATTCTCACATCAAGTCACCGATCTTAAACAAGCACTTTGGAGCCTTTCATCATGCAAACAAGCACTTTCAAGCACCTCACACAACCCTTAGAAATAAATGAGTGAGTAGCACCCGAATCAAAGGCGGCTTCTTCACCGGTAATGGTAAAGACTCTTCCAGCAGCTTGTGGTTGATCACCACCATTATGATTACCATTTCTTCCACCATGGCCATTGCCTCGACCATTACCATTTCTTCCACCATTATAGTTTCCACCAAGGCCACCATTGTGGCCATCATTATGACTATTACCATTTCCATGACCACGGCCTCCAAAATCACTATGGCCTCCATGGTTACCATTATGGTTCACACGAGCAACAGCATCAACATTAGCATTTCTCACATTCAATGGACAATTAGGGCGAATATGCCCTAGTTGATTACATTGGTAACACACCACATCATCTTGTGGACAATCACGTGCCAAGTGGTTAGCACCATACCTGAAGCAAGTAAGGCCTTGGACATTGCCACAACCTTGATTACCACTTCCATAACCACCTCTTGGTCCACCACTTCCTCTTGCATTGGAGGATCCACCATGAAAGATCTTCCTCTTTTTAAAGTGACCATGCTTCTTGAAATTAGAGAATTGTCCCTTCAACTTGGGCTTATGTTTGCCATGACTCAAAGGAGTCACATCATCCTCTTATAAATGCGAAACTTGTTCACAAGTGTCGGAAAACTTCTTATCTCTTGATATCGAATAGCCCGCTTGATTTCGGGCCTCAAACCATTTTCAAACTTCACGTACTTTGAAGCCTTGGTACCCTCTTGTTGATAAGGAGGATAGAATGCACACAATTCTTCAAACTTGGTATGGCGCCCTATGAAGCTTTGTATGGTCGAAAATGTAGAACTCCATTGTGTTAGCTTGAAACTAGTGAGAACTTGACTTTAGGGCCAAAGTTGATTACGGAGATAAATAAACAAATCAAGATGATATAAGAAAAGATAAAAATTGCCCAAGATCATCAGAAGAGCTATTATGATAAGTGACGGAAGCTACTTGGGTTTTAAGTTTGCGATCATGTGTTTTTCAGATTATCCTGAGATAAAGGCGTTGGAAGAGCTTTGAAGAGCAAGAAATTAAGTCCAAAGTTCATTGGACCGTTTGAAATCCTTGGGAGGATTGGCGAGTTAGCATATAGGATTGCTCTCCCTCCGTATTTATCAAATTTGCACAATGTGTTCCATGTCTCATAGTTGAGGAAGTATGTGCATGATCCTATGCATGTGGTAGCCCATGATGATGTTGAAATTAGGGAGAATTTATCTATTCCTCCGGTGTCTGTTACTATTGTGGAGCGTTCCGTCAAGAAATTATGGAACAAGTTGATTCCTTTGGTGAAGGTATCTTGGAGGCATGGAGATATGGTTACTACCACATGGGAGCGTGAGGACGATATACGGAAGCGACACCCTGAGATATTCGAATCAGGTTGGTAAATTTCAGGGACAAAATTTCTTTTAAGGTGGGGTGGATTGTAGCTTCCTTAATTTTATATAAAATATTAAATACAAAGAATAAATACTGAATAATTATATGTGAGTAAAGTTAATATCCCAAAATGTTGAAAATAATTAAATTAAGATTTTTGGGGATTATTAATAATTTATTGAGGCTTTATACGCTGAAATTATACCCGATTAAAATATAGGTGTCAGACCAAGTATCTTCGATTGAGGTACCGTTGGTCAGGGCTGTTAAGAATATTATTGGGAATCCAAATATGTATTTGAAATAATTTTTAGATATAGAATTGAGCCCGAACGGAGATCCTGTTTGATTTAAAACGAAGAAGTTAAGTGGGGGGTTAAAATTAAAAAGTCTAAAACTCTCTTTTTCCCTTCTCATTCACGTTGGCCTTCTCCCTCTTTTGCAAACACTTTCCTTTTCTCTTCACTTTTATTTCCCACTCTTCTTCTTCTTCTTCTTCTTCTTCTTCTTCTTCTTCTTCTTCTTCTTTTTCTTTTTTGTCTTCTTCTTCTTCTTCTTCTTCTTCTTCTTCTTCTTCTTCTTCTTCTTCTTCTTCTAAAAACCCACAAAGTGGTGGTATGCCCTTCCTCCTCTATTTTTTATTTTTCATTGGAGCTTGAAGGAAGCTTGTGGCTTGGAACACTCCCCCACTCTCTTCAAATTTTCGTGCTCTCCCCACTCTCTCTTGGAAGCTCACTATTTTCATTGCTTGAGGTGAGTTTCTCATCTTTTCTTTGAGCTTGAACCCTTGGTTATGGGTTTTGGGTGTTGGGTGAGTGATTTAATGTATATGGGTTGTTGAGAGAATCCATTTATGATGAGAACCCTAAGGTGGGGTATTTTAATGTGAGTTTTATGAGGGGATATATAGGTACATGAAAATGACATGGAAGATAATGGAAAATGATGAATATAAATGATGGTATTTGGGTTTTGATGAAACCCTAGCTTTGTAAATTAGGGGAGATGTTATTATGATAGGTAATAACCATTAATGATAGTGAATGGTTGATAATGGTTGTTGGGAACCATTAATGTAGGAACCCATTATTGGGTATGGCATTAAAGATGCATAATAATGAATGAAAACACCTAACCCATGGTGGTTGTGGTGGGTTGAATGAAATAAATGAGGTTTAGGAATTTAAAATGGCATAAAGCAATAAGTAGATAATTATGAGCACTTGAGTTTTGGTAGTTTAAATAAAAATTGATTGTGTGGTATACGGTATAATATAGGAAATAACCCCATCGCGAGGCGGGATCTTCGGACCGCATTGATTTCTACTTCTCTTGAGGTAGGAGGGGGTAACATCTCTAAATGCTTGATCTCATCCATTAGTGATGTATGTATATGATTGTGTTATGCTAATTTAGCTTGGATGAATAAGTTGATGATTACTTGATTGAAATGCATTTAGAGTGAATAGTGTTATGTGGCTTATGTTTGTGGGATGATGATTATGATGTTGAATTGACTCATGATTAATGAGATTTGTTGTAATGGCTTGGAACCATGATTGAATTGATTCCAATGTTATTGAATATCCCATGATATGTGAATTGATGAGTTGTGATTGCCACTAACTAGTCATGTGTATGAAATCCAATGAATGTTGGTAATGGTTGAGAATGATTAGTACATGGAGTTCCACTAAGTGTTGGTGGTGAATTGTGATTGTGGAGTGGCATTTAGGATGCATAGTGTGAGAATGCATTTTATTCCAATAGGCGGTTCCGCTGTGGGAGGGCAGCCCAATACACGGGTAAAATTATGTGGTTGTTCCCTAGTGATTCTTGGAATCACGAAGCTGCCCTTAGTTTGGTAACAAGGCACCCTATGTAGCGGGCCCAGTGGGTGGGCGGCTCAATGGTGAGCAAGTGACCTCGGTGTCCAGATGGGGCACGACTCTCTCAATGTGTGTTCGGGAGGGGCCCGTAGCACTTACGGCAAGTGAGGCCATGTTGTTGAATCTGTAAGTCACGGGGTGACTAGTGCTATAAATGGGTGATAGCGGTTTGGTACCAGTAAAATATAATGTTAAGCATGCATGATTTAAGATATAAGTGTACACTTTTACTACTGCAGTAGGGACATAGTAGCACACCTATGCTTGACCCACACTTAATATAATGTTGTTTCCCACAGTCAGATCCGCAATTATTATTGATTCCTTTGTGCATATCCATTAGCCATAAGAGCATTTGTATATAGCCGGAGATATGCCTAGTTGGTAGCCCGTGGTGGCGATGGATGATTGTTAAATAAAGAGGAAGGAGGTTATGGTATTAACGTTGAGTGGATGATGACCTTTATTGAGAATGCCATGATTTTGATGTGTGAGTGGTGAATATAATGATTTGGATATATATAATTTTAAAATGGAATGTAATGATATATGAATGAAGCTTATGATGCTTCTTGAGAAATATATGTTATGCACATATGTATATGTATCATCATAATGTATGATTTTGAATCATTTGGTATATGTTACTCACCTCCTAGTTTCTATTTTAAAGTTTGATGTAGGTATGATGAAATCCTGCTCTTTTGGAGGGTAAGCAATGATGGAGGTAAATATGGAAAGAAAGCGTGAGCCTTGGCCGACATTCTTTTGTAAATCACTCAATATGTATAGACGTTTATTTAGTATATGATATTTTGATGGGTCATGAATATTGATTTGTGGGTCATGTGTAAAAATTAGACCTATATGTTTGGAATGGCTAATTTTTAGTTATGACCCTAACAATGGATGATATTGATTATAAATTGAAGGATTATATGTCATGTTGATGGATAGATGATGATACCATAAGGTTTATTTTTATTGATAATGCATATGAGTCTTGTATATGGATGAGAATGTGAGTAGGGCCTTAGAATGTTGAATGAATGATTTTGGAATGAAGAATATGATGATTTCTATAGTTTTATGCATAATTGAGGAACCAATGGAGTCAAAATGAGTTTTATGAGATTTGAATGGTATGTAAGGGTCCCAATGGCTTAAATGCATGATTTGTGACTTGTAGAAATTAGAATGGGCCAATTTCATTGAGAATAGGTCCTTGGGTTGCATAAAAATGTCTCAAAATGAGTGAAACGCATTTATACGCATAACTCTCTCATTTTTAGGAATTTTTGAATGCGACCGGTGGCCACACGTCACAAATAATGTATATAAGTTGTCAAAATTTGTTAGGCATTGGAACTCATATCAAAAAGTTAGGGGGGTTAAAAGTCCAAAAATATGACTTTTTCTGCATAAAATGGCCTCTGTGCTGTCATAAATCAATTCACAATAGTGTATGAATCGATTCAAGACACACTGTTTTCACTGTTCCTAATTTTTGGGCACTTTAAATCGATTCAAGCCCCCGTATGATTCGATTGAAAGCTCACTGGAATCACTGTTCATGAGGTCCAGGAACGTTTGAATCGATTCATGCGATCTTGAATCGATTCAATGGGGCCTATTTTCATTTTTTGGACTCCAGTAGCACTTGAATCGATTCTTGGGGTACTTGAATTGATTCATACCCCTGATTCTTCAATTTTTCATGTGTTTTGTTGATGGATGGTGTCACGACCGGGGTCCCGGTACATGACGCAGACTGGTTAAAGATAATAAAAAAATGAAACTATATTGGATTGAGGCCCTTCGACGTCCTAAAAAAGATAAAGGGTTCAGAGAGTCGCCACTAATATTTATCAAGGAAAATATCAGAAAAACCTTTAAATAGCACTAGTTTTTTTAAATGAGATTCTGTTTAGTCCGGGAGTCGAATTACAGGAGGGGAAGGTATTAGCACCTCACACTGTCCGTCCTAAAATGGTTACCTAAATAGATCATGTATAATTTTTCAAAAAAATAATTATTAAATATTTAATCCTTCATAAAAAAACAATAATGATATATGATATTTACAGACAATATTCATAATAATGAGGACATTTTGCAAAATATAAATAAAAAACAAAATTAAATAATAAAACACATCACCTAAATTTTCATTACTTTTAGTTCAAAGAAAAAAATAAACAAACAAGTGATTGAAAGATAGTAAAATAAATAAAAAATACAATAAGACGTCTCGTCTCCATTATTTTCTAGTAATAAAAAAAATCCATTGATTTTATTCAGAAATATATGATTTATATAAAAATAAATAAATAAATGAAAAGGTAAAAAAAGAATAGACATAAAAAAATGGAATTAAATACGTCAATATGAAAATAAAGAAATATATACACTTAAGTAATTAAAATTAACAAATGAGACTTATTCAATTTTTTAAGAAAAATAACATTAATAAGGTGTCTCATCTAAATTAATCTCATTTTGAGCTTAAAAGAAAGATAGATGAATAAATAACAAACTATTTATTAGTCTTGGTCTTTATTATTTTTTTATGATAATAATTTTTTTTAATTATCAAAAGGTTGCTAAGAGAAAATAATAAGAAGTCATGACAATAAAAAAATGGACAATTATGTATATATAAAAAACTACTCAAAAATTATCAAAAAAAGTAAACAAATAAAATAATATGGGTAGATAAGAGAGAGAAATGAAAAGCTAAATAATAATAAGTAAATAATTATTTAAAAAAATAAAACTCAAGAAATTGTATATATATATATATATATGAAAAATAAGGATGGAAGAATAAAGTATAGAAAAATAAAATAAAAGTGCAAAAAAATAAATATAAAAATAGAAGTGTAAGAAAATAAATGAACAAATAAATAACTGCAGGAAAATAAAATATTTAAAAATTAAAATGCAATAAATTAAATAAATAAAAATAAAAGTACAAGAAGATAAATAAATAAAAATAAAAATGTAGAAAAATAAATAAATGAGAATAAAAGTGCAGAAAAATAAATAAATGAAAATAAAAGTGCAGAAAAATAAATGAATAAAAATAAAAGTGTAGAAAAATAAATAAATAAAAATAAAAATGCAGAAGAATAAATAGATAAAAATAAAAGTGCAGAAAAATAAATAAATAAAAATAAAAGTGCAGAAAAATAAATAAATAAAAATAAAAATGCAGAAAAATAAATGAACAGATAAATAACTGCAGAAAAATAAATAAATAAAAATAAAAGTGTAAAAAATAAATAAATAAAAATAAAAATGCAGAAAAATAAATGAACAGATAAATAACTGCAGAAAAATAAAATGCAGAAAACTAAAGTGCAGAAAAATAAATAAAGAAAAATGAAATTGCAGAAAAGTAAATAAATAAGAATAAAAGTACAAAATAAATAATGTAGAAAAATAAATAAATAGATAAATAACTGCAGAAAAATAAAGTGCGGGAAAATAAAATGCAGGAATATAAATAAAGAAAAATAAAAGTGCAGAAAAATAAATAAGAACTAAATAAAGACAAATAAATAAAGATAAATAAATATTCTTGTATTAATTAAAAAAATACCTTTGTACAGAAACAAATAATGAAGTATAAGAACGAAGTTTGGGAGATCGATCTTTGTAGATTTCCCTTGTTTTTGGCTTCGTTTGGACCCAATTTGAGGGTGTTTAGGATACCGGTTACAAGACTTAGACAGTATTTTAGTTCACAAAGCTCACATACTAAGATATACTAGAATGACATACTCATTTTCCTAACAATATTTCCATAACATAATTTTAGAAAGCAAAAACTTCTAAAAAATCTCACAAAAATTTAACACTTTTTCACCTCTTCTTTCTGCTTCTCCCCCTTTTTACCTTAGCATCATGCCATATTTATAGAAGAACATTGGCCTTGGATTCCTCATAAAATGACATCACTTTCCTACTTTTTCAATTTGTCCAAATTTGATATCAATTTCCCTAATTTTCTCCAATTATCCAACCAAACTGGGTCCCACCTCAATAAAACCATCGAACCCTCTTTTTCTTTTTTCTTTTTTTATTTCTTTCTTTTTTTCTGATTTTCATTTTTTTGGCTTTTTTTAGGTCCATTTTTTATTTTTTAGATCTTTTTTTTGGCCCATTTTCATTTTTTTCTGATTTGATTTTTTTGGGCCTTTATTTTTTAAAATTTTTTTAATGTTTTGAATACAAATAACTAATCACTTACTCTTATGGAAACATAAACTATTTTAGAATCCTAAAATTATTTATTACACATATGGCCATAAATAAAATACCCAATAAAGATAAATTACTACCCATGCTACAAGGAGTAAGAAGGTAGTCACCAAACATCGGTTTCCCTCCCTTATTCTTTCCTCCTGGCTTCGACACCCATTGGCCATTGCTTGAGGAAAATTATCAAAGAAAGTTGATGAAAGTAGAAGTGTGGTAGGAAATAAGTAGAGATTGAGTATTTATAGAAATGGAGAAGGTACTATTCGTAACAGTCACTATGCAACGGTCACTATACAATTTTTTAATATTATTTATAAAAAATTTAATTTTTTTTATTTATCCGGACAAAAATAGGTGTTCATAGCTGCCCCTTTTACTTCTTTTCATGAAAAAGTATGAGATTTATTCATATTATTGATGTGAAAAGAAAGTAAAGACGTGAACACCATTAAGAATTCAAGGAAAATTTAGAGGCTTCTCACAGAAAATAAACCGAGTCCCCCTTAAGTTGAAGGAACTTTGATAATAAACAATTTAAAGGTAGTACTGGGAGCTTTTGACAAGGAGTAAACAACCAAAATGTGATGCCACAGGCTTTGATAGGATATTTAAGGTGATACTTTAGACTCTTCTTTGGGGACAGAATGGTATTTGAGGTTTTAAAAATTCAGGAATATGTCTGATGTTTTTATGGGGGATTAAGTTGGCTAGGGTATGTACTCGAGGCTTTCGACAGAAAATGACAACTTAGGGGTGTTTCCCTAATATTTGCCCTTGAAAATGAACAGTAAAGGGATGGGTACTTGAAGCTTTGAAAGAAAATAAATGACACAGGGGATTGCTCTGACATGTTTTGGATCAGATGACATAGCCTAGGAATGGGTACTTAAAGCTCTGAAGTAAAATTAATGACGCAGGGGGTTGCCCCGACATGTTTTGATCAGACGACATAGCCTAGGAATGGATACCTGAAGCTTTTGAAGAAAAAGTAATGATGCAGGGGGTTGCCCCAACATGTTTTGATCAGACAACGCAGCCTAGGAATGGGTACCTGAAGCTTTTGAAGAAAAATAAATGACATGGGGATTACCCCGACATGTTTTGACTAGACAACATAGCTTAGGAATGGGTACCTAAAGCTTTTGAATAAATGACACAATGGATGTCTTGATATACATTTTTTGAGTAGCCTAGGAATGGGTGCCTGAGGCTTGGACATGAAGCAAGACCTAGGGGAAATGTCTCTGACACTATGACTTACGGTGAAGGATATATGTTCGGTTTTTGCAAGGGGAAACTGAATGGTATGAAATTTAAAATTTGTACTTAAGAAGAGCGTGTTCTTAAGGTTGAGACTTTTGAAGGATTAAGATTTAAAAGAGACTGACTTTTTAGTCATATGAGTCACTGGGGGTTCCGAGTGAATACAAGGATTCCTACCTTGAACTTTTTATATCCCAGTAAATCACCTTTACTGGGGTTAGGTGATGGACTGAAACTGTTGATCTTGACTCTTCATGGGGAACATTTGTTCTTGTTATAGCCTATCAGCTGGAGAAAATATGAGAATAATCTTTGGCTGACTTTCTTGTAGCAGGTTTGACCACATCTTGAATCCTTTGAGAACTATGAGAAAAGAAATTGAGGGCATATGCCTTAATCCTACATGGAAAATAATCAAGTGGAAAACCAAAGGTTAACGATCTTGTTTCCCCAGGTGACACCCATAATCCTTGTGGGACTCTATCTTACTCATGGCAGAGATCATCTAGAAAAGGCTTTCTTTATGACGAATAGTCCCTTATAATTTGGCCTCCATTTGCCTTGATAATCATTTTGATTTGGCAAGATCTTCTTTAGTACCAAATCACCCACATGAAATTGATGAGGTCGCACTTTCTTTTCGTATGCCTTCTTCATACGCTTTTGGTATAACTGCCCATGAAAGAAAGCAGTTAACCTTTTCCCGTCAATTAAATTTAGTTGATCATAACGGGACCAAATCCATTCAGCTTCTTCTAATTTGGCATCCATGATTACTTTTAAAGATGAAATTTCCACTTCTATATCTTCTATACCATATACCAATGAGAAAGGCGTTTCCCTTGTCGAAGTTCGTACAGAGGTACGATACCCATGTAAAGCAAAATGAAGCAACTCACTCCAGTCTTTATAGGTTTCAACCATCTTTTGTATGATTTTCTTTATGTTTTTGTTGGCAGCTTCCATCGATCCATTCATCTTGGGTCTGTATGGAGATGAATTGAGGTGTTTGATTTTGAATTCTTCGCAGAGTTCATCCATCATTTTATTGTTCAGGTTTGTGCCATTATCAGTGATGATCTGACTTGGAAAACCATATCTGTAAATTAATTCTCTCTTGATGAATTTGACCGTAACATTTTTTGTCAAGTTGGTATAGGAAGCTACTTCTACCCACTTAGTGAAGTAATTAATGGCCACAAGAATAAAATGATGCCCAGTCAATGCTTTTGGTTTAATGGGACCAATAACATCTATGCCCCACATAGAAAAGGCCAAGGTACAGTTAGAACGTGTAGAGAAGATGGTGGTGCATGAATGTTGTCTGCATAGGTTTTGACACTTGTGACATTTCTTAGTATAGTTATGACAATCATTTTCCATCGTCATCCAATAATATCCAGATCTGAGAATTTTTCTTGCCATTGAATGCTCACTTGATTGTGTTCCGAAAGGTCCTTCATGAACATCCTTCATGATTTTGTTAGCTTCCGTCATGTCTACGCAATGAAAGAGAACAGAATCATAATTCCTCTTGTAAAGTGTATCCCCAGTCGCAAAGAAATTCATGGCTAGGCGCCTGAGGGTTCTTTTATCATTTTCTGAAACACCAGGGGGATATTCTTGATTTTGAATGTAATTTTTGATGTCATGAAACCATAGTCTCCCATCGGGCTCTTCTTCTATCACATGACAATATGCAGGTTCGAGACGTCTTTTAATCTCGATGAAGGGCATGTCATATTCCCTACTTACGTTGAACATGGAAGCCAATGTGGCCAAAACATCGGCTAACTGGTTATCATCCCGAGGAATATGATGGAAAGAGACTTTATCAAACCCTTTGATTAGTTCCATAATGTGAGCTTGATAAGGAATCAATTTGCCATCTCTAGTACCCTATTCTTCTTTCAATTGATGAATCACCAAGGCAGAATCTCCAGATATTTATAGAGATTTCACCCTTGCTTCAAGTGCTGCCTAAATTCCCAAAGCACGAGCTTTATATTCTGCAATATTATTGGTGCAATCAAAGTAAAGTCTAGCAGTGAATGGGAAAAGCTAGTCATCTGGTGAAATTAGAATGGCTCCAATACCATGCCCCAATGCATTTGATGCTTCATCAAACATCAAAGTCCAAGTTCCGTCAGGACAATCTTTCTCTGACAGCATCATAATATTTTCATTAGGAAATTTGAATGACATTGGTTGGTAGTCTTTCAGGGGATGTTGGGCTAAGTAATCTGCTAAGGCACTTCCTTTTATAGCCTTCTGAGTAACATGAACAATATCATATTCAGTCAAAAGAACTTGGCACCGGGCTATTCTCCCAGTTAGGGCTAATTTTTCAAAAATATATTTGATGGAATCCATCTTAGATATCAGCCAAGTAGTGTGACATAACATATATTGCCACAAGCGGTGGGCTTTCCATGCTAGTGCACAACAAGTTCGTTCCACATCTGAATATCTGGCTTCACATTCTGTAAACTTCTTGCTTAGATTATAAATGGCATGTTCTTTCTTTCCTGATTCCCCATGTTGCCCCAGTACTGATTCCATAGACTCGTTTAGCACGGTTAAGTACAAAAGAAGAGGTCTTCCCAGAGTTGGTGGGACCAGGATAAGTGGGTTTTATAGGTATTGCTTTATCTTATCAAAAGCTTCTTGACATTCATCATTCCACTGCATTGGTTGATTCTTACGTAGTAACTTAAAGATTGGTTTACATATAGCCGTTAATTAAGATATGAAACGGGCTATGTAATTCAACCTTCCTAAAAATCCACGGACCTCTTTTTCTGTACTAGGAACAGGCATTTCCACTATGGCCTTTACTTTATCAGGATCCACTTCGATTCCTTTTTCACTAACAATGAACCCAAACAACTTTCTAGAGCTGGCCCTAAAAGTGCATTTAGCCGGATTCAACCTGAGTTTGAATTTTCTTAGGGGTTCAAAGAGCTTTTGTAGGTCAATCAAGTGACCCTCTTCAGATTTGGATTTGGCAATAATATCATCCACATAGACCTCTATCTCTTTATGCATCATGTCGTGAAATAGAGTTACCGTCGCCCTTTGGTAAGTGGCATTGGCATTTTTCAACCAAAAAGACTTTACTTTGTAATAGAAGGTTCCCCACAAAGTAATGAAAGTAGTTTTTTCCATGTCTTCGGGTGCCATCTTGATTTAGTTATACCCAGAAAATCCATCCATGAATGAGAAAATGGAATGTTGGGCCGTATTATCAACAAGAACATCAATATATGGTAATGGAAAGTTATCCTTTGGGCTAGCTCTATTCAAATCCCGGTAATCAACACACATTCGTACCTTCCCATCCTTCTTCGGGACCGGAGCAATGTTGGCCACCCATTCAGGGTATTTAGAGACAGTCAAGAACCTAGTATCCAACTGTTTGGTTATCTCTTCTTTAATTTTCAAGAGTATTTCTGGCTTCATCCTTCTCAACTTCTGCTTTATGAGGATGCAATCGGGTTTTAATGGCAACTTGTGTTCAACGATGCAGTTGTCTAATCTTTACATATCTTGATACAACCAAGCAAACACATCACTGAATTTGACTAATAATTCTATTAATTCCCTCCTATGTTTACTACTCAAAAAGGTGCCGATCTTGAGTTCTTGTTTGTTTTCTTCATTCCCCAAACTTATGACTTCAACGATTTCTAGATAGGGAGAAATTTCTTTAGCTTCCTGATCTAGCAGCCTTAGTAATTCAGGGGAAGGTTCATCGGACTCTTCGTCTTCCACACTTGTTGGATCAAAATCATGATGGGAGAAAGCAATTTTATTATTTTAGGATTCAGTTTCAGATTTTGAAGTGAAACTTAGGATCTCTAGAAACTCAATGACTTCCCAATTACATAGCACAGTATCTGAAGAACAACGGTAAATCAAGTCCTCTTCACTCTTGGAATCATCATTGACGACCACCACTTGGTCTGGAGACGTCAAGCCTGTGCTCCTAAAGCTTTGATAAAGGTCACAGATAGGGATCCTTGTAGTTAAGGGTTCCCGATTTTCTAAATGTGCAAGTTGTTCTTCTCTTTTATCTACGAAGACCTTCGCTCTTTCCATTGGCGAGGGCTGATATCCTAGCCTAAAGCCATTCTTGTTCTCATTCACCCACAACAGTTCTACTCTTCCATCAAGCATCTTCCCAAGCCCTTTTCCTGGCTGGAATCTAGATTTCATCATTACTTTAGCCACCATCATAGAAGCTTTAGAAGGACGGTCTAGTTGTGACCCTTCACTCACATAAGTGGTATGAACAAATTCCAATGACTGGAAGGAAGTCTCAAGACTCTCCTCAGCCGTTTCTATGTATCGAGTTGACATGGCCTCGCTAATGAGGAAATCTTCCTTACCAGAAACAATAACTAGCTTGTTGTCTACTATAAATTTTAGCTTTTGATGGAGGGTAGATGGAACCACATCGGTAGAATGTATCCAAGGCCTCCCCAATAGGCAACTATAGGCAGGGTTGATATCTATCACTTGAAACAAGACGTTGAAGGTGTATAGGCCCACTTGGATAGGGATCTCACTATCTCCAATGACCTCTCTTCAGGTGCTATCGAAAGTTCCTACTGCCATTGAGCTTGGCTTCACATGTGTCCCATCAAAAAGGAGTTGATTTAAAGTGGACTTTGGCATGATATTCAGAGAGAAGCCATTGTCAACTAGGACCTTGGCTAGGATATGATCCCGACACTTGACAGAGATATGTAATGCCCTATTATGACCTTTCCCTTTGGCAAGTATCTCTTCATCGGTGAAAGTTAAGTAGTCATTTGAGGCAATATGCCCCACTATCCCTTTGAACTTCTCCGGTGAAATATCTTTCCAACATATGCTTTATTCAGGATTTTCAATAACCTTCCATGATGTGGTTCTGAATCCAATAAGAGAGACAACAAGGATATTTTTGTAGGAGTGTGATTTAACTAGTCAAGGACTTGGTATTCACTTTGCTTAATGAATTTTAAGAATTCATAAGCATCTTCCTCTGTTATTCCCTGGGGAGGGTCTTGTTCTTTGTCTGTACCATGACTTTCTTTTTCACTTACAGGCACATCCTTCTTTCTCAAGTTTTTAGGAGCATAAATCCATCCGCTCCTAGTCATTCCACTCGTCCTAAAAATATTAGTTACTGAGGATAATGATTCTTTTGGGAGTTGAAGGATTACATCCACCTCATACTTCCATGGTACTGCATGGGTATCTTTATACAAAAATAGAGATAGGGTCCTAACTATCAAGGATAGATGTTGAACAATAGGCTGAATGCCTTTGTCATAGTAGAACACTAGAGGCTTTGGTGTAATTAGGCTGACTGAGCTAGAGTCGTCTTCTTCTTGGATCATTGCACTTTCATGAGGGCGACAGTAAATCTCTACCAAATATGTGTCCAATAATCCTTGTAAGGCATCAAGAAAATTAGGATCGGTGGACACTTGATTAAGATTGAGATTTGGAATTTCGGTTATCATTCCTCTATTGCAAAGTTGAGTGTATATCCAAGGAAAATAGTTTTTCACTTCCGCTACTCTTTTAACATGACTAATTTCCTCGTCCTCCAGGACTGCATTTACTCCTGAGGTCCCATGATTAGGTAGAGGATTGGTCGAGATATTTGGATTTCCCTCTCGAAAATTAAGTCATTTCGCCCTAATCAAGTCTCGGACCTTCTATTTAAAGGCGATGCAGTTTTCCGTTGAATGACCGGTGCTCCACCATGATAATCACATTTGGCATTAGGATCGTATCCCTTAGGATATGGTGGTTCCACTGTTTTCATTGGGCAAGGTACAACCAAAGTATTCTTGATGAGAAGTGGTAACACTTTAGTATATGACATGGGAATTGGGTCGAACTGTGTGGGTGCACGTTCATTGTTTGGTTTTCTGGATGTGGGGATTTTCATTGGGATTAGGTACCTACTGTTGTGTTGAAGGTGAGGGATTTCTGAAATTTCAGTTAGTGGTGATTGATAAGGCTGTGGATATGGAAATGATGGGGTTCCAGAAGCAGTAGCTATGTATGGATGAGGTCTGTAGGATGGATGGGGTGATTGGAAAACATATGGATGTTGGTAGATGGTGGGATTTGGTGGCCTTGGGTTGCCGTATACAAAATTTGTTTCTCCGCCTCTTCTTTTTACTGCTCCAGTTGGGATCTTCCCTGCTGTGGATATTCCAAATACTCCTTGGGAACTTTGCCAGTTCTCATCCCACTTTCAATTCTTTCTCTAATCACTACTATATCATACAAGGGTGCCTAGAGAGTATTAATGAACATAGCAACAAGCTTTTTTTTTATCAAAGGTGGTTCCACTTGGACTGCTAATTTTCTCCACCGCTGAGCATATTCCTTGAAGGATTCATTTTCCCTTTTGGACATATTTTGCAACTGGAGTCTATCCGGTGCCATGTCCATATTATACTTGTATTACTTAATAAAAGCATCCGCCAAGTCCTTCCAACATCGAATGTGTATCCTTTCAAGATGTGTGTACCAGCTAAGAGCCAGCCCAACAAGACTATCTTGGAAGAAGTGGATCAACAGCTTCTCATCATGAGAATATGCAGCCATCTTCCGACATTACATTATCAAATGATTGCGTGGATATGTGGTACCCACGTATTTGTCAAATTCAGGCAACTTGAACTTTGAAGGGATAATTATATCTGGCACCAAGCATAATTCAACAACATTTATTGTACCGAGACTGTTTCTTCCTTCCATAGCTCAAAGCCTTCCTTCCAACAACTCTATTTGCCCTCTTGGCAAAGAAGCTGTGATAGTATTTGGATTCATTGTACCGAGGGGAACATTTTGGGCAGGATCTTGATGGACAGACGGCTGGTGTGTCATATGTAGGTAGGCATGTTGGAATAGGTTGAATGGCGTAGTTGGACGTATAATATTGGGTTATAGGGTGGTTTATGGTTGAGTTTGAGCATTTTAGGGAATAGTTGTTGTTTGATTGGTAATTGGAGGGTTAGATGTCTAGGGGTTGGGAATTTGTTGGGTGGCGGAAGGATTTTCCTGAGTAGGATTAGGATTCATAGTGTAATATCCTTGAGGTCAACCGTATGCATATGTTTGCTGAGCATTCCTATCTTGGGAAACAAAATATGGAAATGGCATACCATAAGACGAGTGTTGAAAGGGTTGAGATTCCATTACTGGGGCAGTGTTATTTGCATGTATGGTCAAGGGTATAGGATTCCCTTCCCAATCTTGCAAGGTAGCATCAGGATCCCTACTCGCTACGGAGGATCCATCTTCTGTGACCTTCTTCTCTAGAAGCTGGACCATCTTTACCATTTGCTCCTTGAGCTGATTGACCTCATTCCTTAAATCATCCACAGTAGATGGTTCCATCTCTGCCATGAGCCTTGCTTGCAGTCTAGTCCTATAAGGATGTCTTGAACCTTCCGTACCCATGATGTAGGTAAGTACAAAGAAACCCTCTTAACACATAAACAAATGATGTTAAATCACATAAAGAGACATAAAGTAAATACGTGATGAATTTTAAACATCGGTAAGCAAAGATAAACCTTTCTTTTAGAATGTCTTTTTCTAAAGTACTAAGTTAGGAAAAAAATGGAAATTCAACATGAGATTTATTCATTGTTCAATAGGTTCTGATACATTATTTGTTACAACAAATCAAAATCAATTTTCTCTCGCTCTAGCAATCAAGACCTTCATTTCATCCAATTTCCCATTGCAGTATTAAATGAATGTTACAATTTCTTCTGGTGTGGAAAGTGGATTCATCATTGCTTCGGCCTTTTTCAACAGGTGAGGAATATCTCCAAGTGTTCTATTAGCAAGACCGGCTAAGTTAGAAAAATGGTTTTTCCAAGAATAGACAAGACTTTCCACCTTAACCCTTTCTAACGTCATTAAACATGTAATCTCTTCATATCTATCTTTATCTTCCATGGCTTGCCATTTTTCCTCATTTATCT
Organism: Clitoria ternatea; assembly: GCA_037962975.1. Taxonomy (NCBI): domain Eukaryota; kingdom Viridiplantae; phylum Streptophyta; class Magnoliopsida; order Fabales; family Fabaceae; genus Clitoria; species Clitoria ternatea. Next base: position 150,143,485 of record CM075670.1, read on the forward strand.
CACGCTCCCAAGCATTGACGACATCTCTGACTTGTCGTTCCAGTTCATCAATTCGTGCTTGCATAAGGTTCTCCTGAACTTGAGCTTCTTCTTTCGTCTTGGCTAAAATTTCTTGTAATCGCCCTTTGTTAGCCAATTATATCATCCTTTTGCTTCTCTTTGGTTTTCAATTCGTTGTTCGTTGTTTGGAGGCATTGATCCAATTGTCTCGTATATTCTCTTTCAATTCACTGCTTCTTACTGACATCTTCAAAGGTAGTTTCTAATTCACACCTTTTTCTCTTAAGGGAAGCATTGTCTTGTTAAATCTTGATTAATTCATCCTCTAATGCTTGGTTTTTCTTCGTCATTTCAGCTAGCTTACTTTTTAGGTTTTCAATCTCTTCTCTTTCAGTGGGAAGTGTATTTTTACATGAGCACTATGATCTTTGAAAGGTAACTTGATAATAGCTACTCTATTTGAAATCCATTGGTGGTAACTTTCCTTTGCAGCATAACTTTAGACACCCAACTCTTTTCCCTTCCTATGAACCTTGGCCCAAGCCTCAATGACAGTTTGGACAACAGGAGCACTATTCCCCTCTATATAGTAATGAAGGAAATGTGCTACCATTTCTTCTTCCGAAGGTTGAAGCATAGGATAAGCAAGTTGTCTTTTTGCAATGACAGGATTGTAGTTGATGCATCCTTGAGTTCCCATGAGAGGTACATTGGGAAATTCCCTACAACAGTAAATAATGGAATCCACATTCATCCACTGAGGGTACCACTGAATCATGTTTGCAGACAAACCTGCTAGATGTCCTGCCCATTCCCTATTAGTCTTCTTAGTTAGCCGAAGGAGCTTTAAATTAAAGAGAGGACATTTAATCTTGCCAACTTGATTGAATACATGAGAAGTAAGCCACAGATACAAGGCAGGTAGACAACAGACGATCTTCTTCTCATTCTGGTTGTGATAAGAATCTATTGTACAATAGATGTCAGCTAAGACAGCAGTAATGGAACTTTCTCCTCTAAGCTTTTGAGCCAGGAAAACATTAATTGCCTTGAAATCAATGTAATTATCAAGACTGGGGAAAAAGACCACACCATAAATGGCTAATGCCAAAATGTCAATAAAGACGTCCCATTCCCCTTTCCCTGCCTGACTAAGGAGTTGCTACTTAAAGAAGGTTAGCGTGAAGCCTAAAATCTAATTCCTGTTTAATTGAGCCTTTTTAAGAATTTCAGGATCTATCTTGAGAAGACGAGCTACACTAAAAATAGAAGCATGATATTCGATCCGTCGATAAGGTTTCAACTCCTCTAATGGCAAGCCAAATATCTGCTCAAATTCTTCTAGAGTAGGAGCTAATTGTAAGTCCTTGAATGTAAAACAATAGAGAGAGGAATCATAATACTGGGCTAGAGTAGTAAGAGCCCCTTCTTGCACTTCAACCTCCAAGAATTTCAGGATCTTTACATACTTCCTTTCAAAGGTCACTTTCTGAGTAATATCCATCCGTTTGCCCAAGGATAACAGATTGGTAGTATTTTATTTCATGATTTTAAGGTGTAACAAATTTTTCAAACCAGTTGCCTTCACTTTCTCATCACTTGATCTCATGTTAAATTCTATTTTTTGTGATACTTACCAATATTTAAATTTTACCTTTAACAAAAGAAATAAATGAATCAGATTAACAAAGAAAAAGGTTTGATAAATATCATCCTCACATAACAGTCATAACAGTGTGATAATATTTATCATGACTTAAGTCTAGAAAATGTACATTTTTTGATATTTTTTTAAAAGGAAAACTTTGTGCGAATGAATAGAAGATAAAAGGAATGTCTGCCCAATTGTGTCTTAGACAAGGTAACCACCTAATTGGCTCTAAGGCTCTTTAATTGTGTTTCCTCAAAAGGTGGTTATTCTAATTAGTTCTAAGAAGGCCACCAGAGCTCTAATATTTAGCTATGAGTCTTATGCAAAAAGTAGGGAATCCTACTTAGTGTGGACGTCATAACCTAGATAACATCCCAGTTGAGATTTCCACGCGAATCATGGTAGGACGTATCGTCCTAAATGACACCGTTAATAATCTCCCATAATCTATGTCTTTTACGGGGCCCAAGAATAGGGTCCCTTCTAATAGTGTGTGCATTATGGTGAATGTGAAGTGTGTGGGACATTCATACGTAGATTTTTACCCATTCTTCACAATGAACAAACACAAGACAAAATAAATATCACGTGTCTTCTACCCTATGGTTCTAAATTAAAGTAATAAAGAAGTAAAAAACAATATAAAATCTAAAATAAATAAAAGATTAGATGAACGATGAGAATAGCATAATAAATAAATATGAAGGATGAAATAATTAACAATTAATAAAATATACAAGATCAATTTAACGGGCTTGACTCTCAAAGATGTCCCCAGTGGAGTCGCCATCTGTCAGGACCGGGGTCCCAGTACACGACGCGGATTGGTTAAAGACAATAAAAAAATAAAACTATATTGGAATGAGGCCCTTAGATGTCCTAAAAAAAATAAAGGGTTCAGACAGTCGCCACTAATATTTATCAAGGAAAATATCAGAAAAACCTTTAAATAGCACTGGTTTTTTTAAATGAGATTCTGTTTAGTCAAGAGTCGAATTACAGGAGGGGAAGGTATTAGCACCCCACACTGTCTGTCCTAAAACGGTTACCCAAATTGATTATGTATAATTTTTTAAAAAAATGATTATTAAATATTTCATCATTCATAAAAAAAACAATAATGATATATGATATTTACAGACAATATTCATAATAATGAGAACATTTTGCAAAATATAAATAAAAAACAAAATTAAATAATAAAACACATCACCTATATTTTCATCATTTTTAGTTCAAAGAAAAAAAAATAAACAAACAAGTGATTGAAAGACAGTAAAATAAATAAAAGATATAATGAGATGTCTCGTCTCCATTATTTTCTAGTAATAAAAAAAACAATTCATTGATTTTATTGGGAAATATATGGTTCATAAAAAAAACAAATAAATAAATAAAAAAGTAAAAAAAGAATAGACATAAAAAGAAAAAAATGAAATTAAATACATCAATATGAAAATAAAGAAATATATACACTTAAGTAATTAAAATTAACAAATAAAACTTATTTAATTATTTTTTAGAGAAATAAGATTAATAAGATGTCTCATCTAAATTAATCTCATTTCGAAGTTAAAAGAAAGATAGATGAATAAATAACAAACTATTTATTAGTCTTTGTCTTTATTATTTTTTTTTTATAATAATTTTTCTTAATTATCAAAAGGTTGCTAAGAGAAAATAATAAGAAGTCATAGCAATAAATAAAATGGACAATTATGTATATATAAAAACTATTCAAAAATTATCAAAATAAATAAATAAATAAAATAATATGGGTAGATAAGAGAGAGAAATGAAAAGATAAATAATAATAAATAATTATTTTAAAAAAAACTCAAGAAATTGTATATATATGAAACATAAAATTAAATGATTTTGTAAAAGATAATTTCAAAATTATTATAGAGTAAATAAATAAATGTTAAAAAATAAGGATGGAAGAATAAAGTATGAAAAAATAAAATAAAAGTGTAGAAAAATAAAAATAAAAAGAGAATTATAAAATATAAATAAACAAATAAATAACTGCATGAAAATAAAATATAGAAAAAATAAAATGCAGTAAAATAAGTAAATAAAAATAAAAGTGCAAGAAGATAGATAAATAAAAATAAAAGTTCAGAAAAATAAATAAATGAGAATAAAAGTACAGAAAAATAAATAAATGAAAATAAAAGTGCAGAAAAATAAATGAATAAAAATAAAAGTGTGAAAAATAAATAAACAAAAATAAAAATGCAGAAGAATAAATAAATAAAAATAAAAGTGCAGAAAAATAAATAAATAAAAATAAAAGTGTGGAAAAATAAATAAATAAAAATAAAAATGAAGAAAAATAAATGAAAAGATAAATAGCTGCGGACAGAAAAATAAATAAATAAAAATAAAAGTGTAGAAAAAAATAAATAAAAATAAAAGTGCATAAAAATAAATAAATAAAAATAAAAATGTAAAAAAATAAATGAAGAGATAAATAACTACAAAAAAATAAAGTGTGGAAAAATAGAGTGCAGAAACATAAATAAAGAAAAATAAAAATGTAGACAAGTAAATAAATTAGAATAAAAGTATAAAAAATATAAATAAATAAAAATAAAAATGCAAAAAAATAAATAACCAAATAAATAACTATAGCAAAATAATGTGTGAGAAAATAAAGTATAGGAATATAAATAAAGAAAAATTAAAGTGCAGAAAAATAAATAAGAGTTAAATAAAGACAAATAAATAAAGATAAATAAATATTCTTGTATTAATTAAAAAAATACCTTAGTACAGAAACAAATAAAGATGTGCAAGAACAAAATTCAGGAGATTGATCTTTGTATATTTCCCTTGTTTTTGGCTTCGTTTGGACCCAATTTGAGGGTGTTTAGGATACCGGTTACAAGACTTAGATAGTATTTTGGTTCACAAAGCTCACATACTAAGACATACTAGAATGACACACTCATTTTCCTAACAACATTTCCATAACATAATTTTAGAAAGCAAAAACTTCTAAAAAATCTCATAAGAATTTAACACTCTTTTCCCTCTTCTTCCTTCTTCTCCTCCTTTTTACCTTAGCATCATGCCATATTTATAGAAGAAAATTGGCATTGGATTTCTCATAAAATGACATCACTTTCCTACTTTTCCAATTTGTCCAAATTTGATATCAATTTCCCTAATTTTCTCTAATTATCTAATCAAATTGGGTCCCACCTCAATAAAACCACTGAAACCTTTTTTTTCTTTTTTTTTCTGATTTTTGTTTTTTTATTTTTTAGACCTTTTTTTGGGCCCATTTTCATTTTTTTCTGATTTGATGTTTTTGGGGCCTTTATTTATTTTTAAATTTTTTTTAATGTTTTGAATACAAATGAGTAATCACTTACTCTTATGGAAATATAAACTATTTTAGAATCCTAAAATTATTTATTACACATGTGGCCATAAATAAAATACTTAATAAAGATAAACTACTATCCATGCTACAAGGAGCAAGAAGGTAGTCACCAAATATCGGTTTCCCTCCCTTATTCTTTCCTCCTAGCTTTGACACCCATTGGCCATTGCTTGAGGAAAATTATGAAAGAATAAAAGGAGAAATATGGTAGGAAATGAGAAGAGATTGAGTATTTATAGAAATGGAGAAAGTACTATTCCCAAAGGTCACTATGCAATTTTTTAATATTATTTTTTTAAAATTGTTTTATTTATCCGGACAAAAATAGATGTTCACAGATGGGTTCCATTTAGCCATGGTTCAATTATATATCCATGTGTGACTTCAATTACCACTTTTTAACCATCAATTCAAGTCTCTTTAAATCCCTTTTTATTCTTTTCCATAACTCTCAAATAAATTATGCTTTCCGTTATTCCTTCTTGATGATCCTATGATTGATTATCCAAGGAAGACTCATAATTTAATTTATTCACCTTCTCTTCATATATGGGATAGGTTATTTAAAATGATCCGGGGTTACTTACTAAAGACTTATCTCGTGGTTTCTTCTATTCTTTAATTACTTTAAAATCGTGAAAAATTTACCCTCGTTTTATTATTCGAATATTTCTCCGAGGCCCTATAATTGGGGCGTCTCAACCTGGTATCAGAGCGTAGTTTGCTCATTGATTAATTATATGAGTTAAATGTTATTAAAGGATGAGTTCCCTTATCAAGTGAGGTTGTTTGCCATTGAAGTATGATTGTTTATTTTTGAAATGTTGTTATGCCTTGTGAGAGTGCTTGTCACTTAATATAGGGATGTTATTGCTATAGTTAAGCATTGTTGGAGCTTGAATTGCTCATTGCTTTGTATTATGAATGATGGTGATAAGTATGTGATTGATATTAAGCCCGACTAGGCATTTCCTTTCCAATATTTACCTTCAAATTGTGAATATATTATGATGATACATATGTTGATGATAATTGTTAATGATTGATAAATCTTGAGGAAAGAAACATAAGGTTTCTAAATATATTTGTGTTATGTGTCTAGATTGATCAATGGTGAATAGACCCAACATCGATGCAGCCGTTATGGTTGAAGTGTTTAACCGGTTTGCCGATATTCTTGAACGGCAACAACCCGTTGGTCAACCAAATCGTGTTCTTGACCGATTCCTCAAGCAAAAGCCTTCCGAATTTCATGGGGGTTATAAATCGGAAGACGCTTATGTTTGGATCCATGACTTGGAGCGGATATTTTCTAGCATGGAGTGTATCGAAGCTCAAAAAGTCGAGTATGCAGTATTTATGGTCTGAGATGAAGCTGAATCTTGGTGGATTCTTACTCGTGGGTGTATGATGGCGGCTCATACTTCTTTGAATTGGGAGAACTTTAAGATGGAGTTTCTTAGGAAATGCTTTCCTGAGAGTTATAAGAACAAGAAAGACCTTGAGTTATGGAGCTCAAACAAGGAAGCATGTCGGTGGAGGAATATACCTCAAAATTCGAAGAACTATGTGTGCTTTATCCTTCTTTCCAACAAGAAGGTACTAAAGTTTCAAAATGTGTTAAGTTTAAGAATGGATTACGCCAAGAGATCAAGAAGGCTATTTGTCATCAAGAGATTAGGAGCTTCCCTACTCTTGTGAACAAATGTAGAATCTTTGAGGAGAATGACGTGGTGCCCAAGAGTTATGCGGGGCATGATCATAGACTGAAGGGCTAATCTTCTAGCTTCCAGAAGAAAGGCAATTTCAAGAAGAATAGACAATTTATGTGTGTTTCCTCTTCACTTAGAGGTGGACGTGGTGGTGGAAGACATGGTGCTAATGGTGGCCGAGGAAATGGCCAAGGACTTCGTTGTTTCTAATATGGCGGAAACCACTTGGCTTGTGAATGTGATCATGAAGAGATAGTGGTATGCTATAGATGCAACCTGAGACACCCCAAACCCCCATATAAAATAGGGGAAAATTTTTTCGTGTCTTTGAAAATAATAATAATAATAAATCGAATAATTAGAGTGGTGAAGTATTTTTCACCAAACCCCTGTATCTAAAATAAACCACTCCCATATATGAAGATATGAGAGGGTGAAATTAAAATATTATTTTTCAGTCAGAGTCAGCAGAAGAATTATTTAATTTGTTCACTGGCCGATTGATTTCCAAGAGGAGGAGTTTCACAAAAATGTGGGATGTAGTTTATATAGTTTGGAGATTCAAAATATACTCCTCAATAACTGTAAAATAATGTTTAAAGAGGGAATAATGCATAGGAACAAAACCCATTAAAAATAAAAATTTTAGTGGAGCATCAGGTGCCACTCGCTCAAGCGAGAATCAATCCGCTTGAGCGAGCCAGCGTACCTACGCTTGAGCGAACGCTGGGCGACCTTGGGCGAAAGAGAAAAATAGGCATCAGGGCTCAGCTCGCTTGAGCGAGCCCTGTCTCGCTTGAGCGAGATACGAAGGAATGCCTTGAGCGAAGCAAGCGAGACGCTTGAGCGAAGGAAGAAAAGGGCATCAGGTCCCAATCTCGCTTGAGCGGTACATGACTCGCTTGAGCGAGATTGGTCCAGAATTGAAGGTATCTCACTGGCCAATTTTCGCTTGGGCGAGGCACCACTCGCTTGGGTAAAAATCATCCAGTATCTAAATCCTTCTCCTTCGCTTGAGCGTTCCCTCATCCGACTGGGCGAAAATTGTCCAGAATCGAAACTCTGATTCTGTGGCAATCTCGCTTGGGCGAAATGCACCTTCGCTTGAGCGAATTTGGGGCAGAAATGAATCCCCTGTTTTCACAACAATCTCGCTCGAGCGAGATTGTCACTCGCTTGAGCGAGTTATGCAGGAACAATGCAGAAACGAAATTTACCTTAACTTAGCACATAAAACATCAACTCCATTCATTTTGGCCTTACCTATGACATATCTTACTTCATCATGCATGTACCAATTCATACAATACTATAATCTAAAACTACATAATTCTTTCATTGAATCAAATACCACCAACATCATCATGCTAATATTGATTCCATGCATATAATCTAAATTCATCATCCAGCCACATACACTCCCTACATATATTTGGATCCAACATCATTTCACAACTCCATAGAATGGCATAAAAATACAGCATACATTCATTAATCAAAGACAAGTATCAAGATTCATTCTTTACAACTTTTGGGTCATGAATGAAAATTGTCATTACACAAACATGTCCAATTTTCTCCCATGACCTCCAAAATTATCAACATTACAAAATTGAGTATATAAACCTCATATACTCTACCAAAACAGATTTCATGCCGGCCAAGGCTTACACATTCCTATCCATATTTTACCTCCTTCATACTCGGCCTCCAAAAGCTGTAGGATTTAAGTCATACCTACATCAACTTTAAAAATGGCAACGAGGAGGTGAGTAACATAATCCAAATGAATTAAAGTCATACATTATGATGAAATACATGTATACTTGCACAAATACAATCATTACACTACATTACACATCACACATCATACATCTCATAATCTCAAGTATACATTCACAATTTCAATCATTTGGATTGCCAAACACACACATAGGGTTAGTATCCAACTCTTTCCCCGTTTCGATTCTCATTCGTCCGTTGTCACCATGGGCTTTCAACTAGGCATATTTCCAGCTATATGCAAATGCTCTTAAAGCTAATGCATATGCATAAGAATTTCTCATCAAACAATGCGGATCCGACTGTGGGAAATACAACATTAATTCAATTGTGGGACAAGCATAGGTGTGCTACTATGCCCCTACTGTAGTAGAAAAAATTGTGTACACATATATCTCAATTTATGCATGCTTACATTTTCATAATTTTACTGGTACCAAACCGCTATCGCCCATCTGTAGCACTAGTCACCCTGTGACTTGCGGATCAACATCGTGGCCTCAACTACCACAAGTGCTACGGGCCCTCCCGAACACATATCGAGAGAGCCGTGTCCCGTCGGACACCGAGGTAAACTCGCTCACCATAGAGCCGCCCGCCCACTGGGCCCGCCACATAGGGTGCCTCGTCACCAAACTATGGACAGCTTCGTGACTCATACACCGAGTCACAGGGGAAAATCATAATACGCTCGTGCACTGAGCCGCCCTCCCACTGGGCCTGCCTAGTGGAACCCCCTAATATTCCACATAGACAGCTATGATATGCCATGGATGCAATACAAATGCAAATCAAGTGCATCCTCACACTATGCATCCTAGATGCCACTCCACATTCAATCATTCATCACCACCACTTGGTGGGTTTCAATATTCTCATCATTCTCATCCAATTCCAATTCTCTTTTGAACTTATTCACATCAATAGTTAGTGGCATACACATTCAATAAATCATACACACATCTTTGGGATATTCACATCACAATTCCGATTCACACATGGTTTCAAACCATCATCATACTTCATCAACATAGTATCATCACCACATCATAATATTATCCCAAACACAATGCCACATAACAATCATCATTCTAAATGCATTCAAATCATAACATCACCACATCATCCATTCAAACAATCATCAAGTAATCATATATACATATTTTCACATCACCAATGGATGAAATCATGCATTTAGAATAGTTACCCCCTCCTACCTCAAGTGAAGTAGTGATCAACGCGGTTCGATGGTTCCGCCTCGTCAATAGGGTCACTTCCTACATCACAATACATTACACAATCAATTTTCTATTTACCCATTAAGACTCAAACACTTATACATATATCAATAACTTGATGTTTACTTTATTTTAACTCTTAAAACTCCTTTCTTCCATTTTATCCACCATAACCACCATGGGTTAGGTGCTACCCATTATTATTATGCACTCTAGAACCAAACCCTTTCATGGGTTTCTCCATTATTAACCTCCATCAACGAAATACCATCACCAATGACCCTTATGCATCATAACTCACATTTATTACCAACAATTAATGTTCATCAACCTCCATTATGCATTTCCCCCAAATTCATGAAGTTAGGGTTTCATAAAATTCCAACAACCATCATAAAAATTATTTTCCCCTTCCAACCATAAATGTATCCACTTCATTACTTCCCCAAGAAACCTTACTTTCTTAAAACCCAACATAACTCATACATTAAATGCTCTCCTCAAAACATCTATTCACATGCATGGCTTCCAAAACACATAATACCACATACTCTTAACCAAAACCTTAGCAAAAATGGGTATACTTACCTCAAAACCCAAAAACGAAAATGGGTTCTAGGAGGGAGGAGAACACCAACAAAAATGAGGAAGAGAAGGAGGAAAAATAGCAGCCCCATAAGCCTCCTTCAAGCTCCCTTCAAACGAAAATGAGGTGTGGAAGATGAGCTCAAGTTGCTATGGTTTTTGGAAGAAGGAAAGGAAGGAGAAATGGAGAAGATGATGAAGAAGAGAAGAAGAAGAGTGAAGTGTAATGTTTACACCTTCAGCAGCGCATACGTGAATAGGAGAAGGAAAATGGGGTTTTTCATTTATTTTAATTCCCATTCATTAAAACTTCATCATTTTATAACTAACAGGTTCTCCGTTCGGGCTCAATACATCGTCTGAAAATTATTCCGAATACATATTCAGATTCCCAATAATATTCTCAATAGCCCTGACCAATATCATCTCATTCCGAGATACTTGGTCCGACACCCATATCTCAACCAGGCTTAATTTCAGCTTAACCGGTCTCCATAATTCCCTCACAGTCCTTAAAATTATCAATTTAATTATTCTCAATAGTTTGGGACATCAAATACTCCATATACCAATTTTTAATATTTATTCCGGTAATTAATTCTCTCATTTTAAAATTTGGGATGTTACACAACTAATCGAGGCATATTCGTCCCGATTGTCCCTTGAATGCCACGGATATGGTGGCACGTAATGATGGAAACCGTGGAGGCTATGGTCCTTTTAGAGGTCGTGGTCGTGGAAACGGTAATGACGGTCGCAATGGTAATGGTAATGGTAACGGTGGCAACGGTCGTGGAAATGGTAATGGTAATGGGAATGGTAATAGTGGCTGGAATGGTCACAATCATGGTGCTAATCAACAAACTGCTGGAAGAGTCTTTGCCGTGACCGGTGAAGAAGCTGCACAAGCCAATGATCTAGTTCAAAGTAAGTGCCAAATACTTGGTAAATATATTGATGTGCTATTTAATTCAGGTGCAACACACTCCTTCATTTTGGAAGATTGTGTAAGGCGATTAAAATTGCTAATAAGCATGATGAAAGGTTCTATCATGGTGTCTACAATGACCGACACTTGTTTACGGGCGGTTACTCGGTGTGATGATATTGAAATGATTCTTAAGGGTCAAAAATATATCGTATCCCTTATTTGCTTGCCCATGAAGGACTTATAAGTTATTTTGGGAATGGACTGGTTATCTACCAACAAGGTATTGAGGGATTGTTTGAATCAGAGCATTATTTTTCCTTCTCCGACTATCGAGCGCTTTGATGTGCAAGGTATATCTCAACTTCTTGTTATGCTATGCATAGTGGATAGAGAAAATGTCATTCGATCCCTTGATATCCCTGTCGTATCTGAATTTTCAAATGTATTTCCTAATGAGGTACCTGGTTTACCTCCTCCACGGGAAGTGAAGTTTTCTATTGACCTTGTTTCGGGTACAGAACCTGTTTCTCGTGCGCCATACCAGATGTATCCTATGGAGTTAGCCAAGCTGAAGAGGCAAGTTAAAAAGTTGTTAGAGCGGGAATTTATTCACGTCAAGTGTGTCTCCTTGGGGTGCACCTATTTTATTGGTGAAAAAGAAGGATGGAAGTATGAGTTTATGTGTAGACTATTGACAACTTAACAAGTTGACTATTAAGAACCGATATCCCCTACCTCGCATTGATGATCTTTGGCATCAATTGAAGGATGTAGTGGTGTTCTCAAAAATTAATTTATGTTCTGGATATTACCAAATTTGGGTGAAGACCAACGATATTCCTAAGACTGCTTTCCAAATGTGCTATGACCACTACGAGTATGTGGTGATGCCTTTTGGTGTGACAAATGCACCTGCGATTTTCATGGATTACATGAATCGTATCTTTCATGAGTATCTTGACCGCTTCGTTGTGGTGTTTATAGATGATATTCTTGTCTATTCCAAGAGTGATGAAGAGCATGAAGAACATCTTCGCCTTGTTTTGAGTATTCTTTGCGAGAAAGAGCTGTATGCGAAGCTTTCCAAGTGTGAATTTTGGTTGTCAGAGGTCCAATTTCTTGGGCATGTTATCTCCAAAGATGGTGTTGTTGTTGAAAGTTAGACTCACTTCTGCTCCCGTGTTGGCTTTGCCCGACTTATTGGATGACTTCATGGTGTGTTTTGATACTCCCAAGCTTGGTCTTGGTTGTGTGTTGATGCAAAGTGAGTGTGTGATAGCCTATGCATCGAGACAGTTACGACTGCATAAGGTTAATTACCCTACGTGTAACACCCCGATTTTCCTAACTCGAATCTCGATGTAATCAAGATAATAATTAATAAAAAATGCAGGTGAATTTTTCGCGTTGGAAATATTTCTAAAACACCTCGAATAATTACATCAAGACCTGAACCACAGAAAACCGAAGAGTGAGATTTTGATAAAATATAACTAGATCAATAACTAAATTGCCCATAATAGTATACAAAATAATAGAGTTTACAGTGAAAGAAGAATGTGTATACCGGGCGCATGCCTAGTCCCATATATGAAGATATAAGAAAAGGCTCAAGCAATCATACAATTTCATCATATAAGCCTATTAGGCCACAATCGACTACGCACCTAGAACATAATCATACATCATCAATTGTATGTAGCCTCTACATGAGGTATTAATCATTAAATCAGAATATAAGCTACCCAATACCTAGCATACATGCATCCCCAGTGCCTCAAGTCTAGAGATGAGATTATACAACACTCAATTTCACTAGTCACATTCCATAGTTGACAATTCACACAAGTCCATGACTAACACATTCGTATCTCATCGTCATTATACTTTTAATTCGGCTTAAATCATGCCATACCAATCATCAAATATTAGTTAACATCACCATAAATTTGTGTATCAACCATATATTTCAATCATCGCGGGGTAAATACCACATCATCGGGCCTCATCCATCCCGAAGTCATGATCCAATTGTCTAATAATCCTCTGTCTCATTCACACATCGTTGGCTATAAATCGATTCAAGCCTAAACGAGTTACTAAACTCGCAGGAAGTATGCAACTTTGAGGTCAAAATAGGGTTCTCAACCGCATAACAAGCTTTCATATTAGGAATTCTCCTCATAATTCATAACTGATGTAGGCTCTTCATCCACTTTCTTGAAGAGAGATGGATCTAGGGCTCTTTCTTCTATCTTCCTTCAATGTGAGCTTGAGGACTCTTCTCCAAGGCAATGAAAACCGAAAACTAAAGCCTAAAACTAGAGGAATGTGACGCCAAAACAAGGGGAAAAGGAAGTGAAATGGAAGGAGAGAAGGATGGACAATGGAGGAAGGCTTGGAAAAAGGGAGAGGGAAAGGTTGGAGGCCACTTCCTAAGATGGAGGAAGATAACTCCACTCACCACCAAGGGAGGGAGAAACCCCTTGGATAAGAGCTTGAGAGAGCTCTCAAATTCTAGAGAGAAGGAGGAGAATCTCTCACTAGGAAACACTTAAGTGCTCTCAAATTTTGCAAATGAATTAATTATCCTTGATTACAAAAGGAGAAGTCCTTATATAGGCCATAGGAATTTCGGCCAAGGACTAGCTAAATGGGCTTGGTCATGAATCCAAGGCCCATTAAGAGAAAAAGGTAAGCAAGTGGCCCATACATGGCCCAAAAGGAAAAGTACAAGGCCCAAAAGTGGCCCATTTGACCTTGCAAGGCCCAAATCTATCCTATAAGCCTAGAGAAACTATTTAGAAAGTATATTACAAGTAAAGTACACATAGGTCCTCATAGGTTCCTTATTGGGCTTAGGCCCACTAGAAGAGAGAAAAGAGAAAAGGGCTTTATGAATGCTCTCTTTGGCCCGTTTGGTCTTGGCCCTTGTGAGGGGACCTCTATATGCTTCAAGTCCTTTCTCCAATGTAGTGTGAGGGTCTTCCTTGGGTATGTCCACATTATGCTCCCCCTCTTCAAAAGGATTTATCCTCAAATCAAAGGCATCATCCTCATCATCTATATCAAAAGGAGACAAATCAGTTATATTGAAAGAAGCACTCACACCATAATCTCCTGGTAGATCTAGGACATAAGCATTATTATTAATTTTCTTGAGAATTTGGAAAGGCCCATCACCTCTAGGGTTGAGTTTGGATTTTCTCAAGTTAGGAAAGCGTTCCTTTCGAAGGTGTAACCAAACCCAATCGCCAACCTCAAAGGTGATCTCCTTTCTTTGTTTATTTACACAACGAGCATAATGTTCATTTTTAGTTTGTATTTGGTGTCTAACCTTCTCATGAAAATCTTTGATAAATTGGGCCTTTGCCTCTCCATCCATATGAAGGACAGAGTTAGAAACCTCAATGGGCAAAAGGTCCAAGGGTGTGAGAGGGTTAAAACTATATACAACCTCAAATGGACTATGCTTGGTTGTGGACTATTGTACCCTATTATACGCAAACTCAATGTGGGGTAAATGTAACACCCTAATTTAATAAATAATTAAGAACCAATACGGGGAAAATTTTTCCAAAATTTGAGTAAACCAAATAGACCATAAGGCAACCGGATTGCAATTGGGATGGTAGGCAAGGAAGGGGAAGCACCCAGTCGGACTCAGCGGAGCACAACAGTTCAACCAGTTTAATCCGTACTCCCTTTGCTCAATTTCCAGAACAAGTCAAGAAGAGCCGGGCACAAGAAATAAGGGGAGGAAGGCGAGGGAATAAAAGAATATTCACACGTATAACACTCAGAGGAGGGAGCAAGGCTGGGGCCGACCCGATCTGTCAAGCGAGACACAGCAGCGCCTGGGCGAAAACTAAGATAACACTGACTCGCTCAAGCGAGGCCCGACGCCGCCTGGGCGAAGTACACTACAACGTCCACTCGCTCAGACGGGGTCCCACACCGCCCGAGCAAGACAGGATATTGCAACAACGGGGAGGAAGACATTCGGGCGGAGTCCAACACAAGGCCTCTCCAAACACGCACTCGCTGGAGCCAGGTCTATTTCGCTGAGGCGAACACCGACACAAGGTAATTTCTCAATCGGATATGGACAAAGGTTCACTCGGCAGATCCTCACACTCGCACTTCACTCGGGAAGTCAGGTAGCTAAGTCCCACTCGGACTTATTCGAGACCCAACCGCTCGGAACATAAATCCTCACCCGGACTTTACGTCTTTCACTCGGATTACCACTACCTTACACTTAGGATGCAATCCACTCTAACCCACTATTCAAACTCCTTTCTCAGAAAAGAATCACTCGAGGTTTCCACTCGGGAGCAACAACTCCGCCTCACTCGGGATTTATTTATGAATTCGCTCGGAAAGTACGAACCCTTCCTCACCCGGTTTTTACTTACATTTTTCGCTCGGTAATGGCCGCCCTCATTTTCACCCGGGAATCCTCTCATCAGATCTTACACAGTACCGGTTCATCCAAGGTATTTTACTCGGAATTCATCGAGGCATCATCGTTCGAACAAGAATGCATAGCCATTCGCAGTTCCACTCGGAGTTGACTCCCCAACTACGTCCACTCGGAAATCATTAATTGAGCAGTATTCTAACCATCAGCATCCCTCGGTCTACCCAAAACACGACCACTCGTATATAACATATTGTACGTACATAATCATGCACTCGGAATACCCATTACCTTAACGTCATTCATTCCTTAGCACCTGTTACCAACATGGTACATATATATATATATAAAAATATGCACTCGGGTCACAATAACTCAATTACCTATACGTATATATATATATATATATTCCTGTTCATTACACCACACTATTATTACGAGCCGGCCAAGGCTACAACTAACGAAACATGACACATACAAAATAAACACTCGTGGTCGGAGTACCCCTCACTCGGACCTGGGACCTTATCATCACTTCAGAGTCCAACCTGCATTCATACTAAAAAAATGGTGCAGGGGTGAGCTTTTACATATAAAGTGACAACTATTGACTCGGACTTTACCTTAATTCTCAATTATATGATTTACCAGGTTCAATTCATAGCAATATACATATACATATACTGTCAAGTAATACAAGAGCCAGACCACATCATTCAATCTGAATTCGCACAATCACATGTATTCTCAAACACAACATCACACTGCACTCGGCCACAGTATCATTACCTGTATGCTCATTCAGTCGGGATTCACCCAATTCATTTAATCCATGCAATTCACAATAATCTTACTAACAATGCTCATAGACTCATGCATGCGGATCCGACTTAAACAGTGAGTTCAGTGCAGATTCCTTCCCGGTCCCTCGTCCACTAGCCCTTTCCGTGTGGCACCGGTCACCCCGTGACGTCTCGAGACCCAGCTCTAGCTCCATCGGCTACCACGGGTCCTCATAGATCTAACCAGGAATCTGATTGGAACTCGTCTTACATGACTCTAGATGCTATTCCGACCCCCCGTCCTCATGGAACTGGTCAGGAATCTGGGAATCATCCCACATATGCAATCTCATGCAATTCCATAACAACATCCAAGCTTACCAGACGCGTCTCACACAGCCATCAATGGGTCATAACCGATCCCCCACACAGCAATCAGATTTGTTCGGAATCCCACATTCCATTGCAACAACACATGCCTCTATCATTATAACTCACAACAGCAAGCATAGGGAACCACATTACAGCACATCCACTCAACATTTTTAACAGAGTCAGCATACCTTTCCACACGGCATTCAAACTGGAAATCACGCATCAATTCACATTTCATGCATTAGGGGATAATGGGAACACACACACATTCACTCAACAACTCAGATTTTAACAACATGCATCACAGAAGCATTAACAGGCAGTCGTAAACCAAGTCACACAACCCTCACCACCTGCATGCACCATCAGTAAATCACCATGCATTGATCTACACATTTCACAACATATCATATTAAAACAAGCATTCGGGACCCGGTCATAAGCCATACACTTGACATGCAAAGCGCCCCCTACCTGCTGTTAGAGTTCAGAGGCTTCTCGAGTTGCAAGGCTGACCGATCGTCCTTTCGTTACTCCTCCTCCAACAGCCCTCGAGCTCAGCGTTGATTCTGGACCAGAGTTGCTCCTTTCCTCCAACTGGTCCGTCTCCTCCACAGCTCCAAAGCACTTCCAGCACAGCCTTCCAACTGGAATACCACAGCTCCAGGTAGAAGAAGAAGGAGAGGAAGAAGGCAATAGGGAGGAAGGAGAGAACAGGGAGTGAAGTCAGAGCTGCGTTGATGTTCCTCCAGGAGCTCTTGACTCTCTCACTGTTCGAGTGGCAACGAGAATGAGAATGAAGAAGAAGAGAAACAGGGAAGGAGAGACCATATACACGCACAAGGAGAGCTGCTAGCGTGAATAATGAGAGAAAGAGAGAGCTGAAGTTGTCTTATACTCCTAAGGACACATGCGTCCTTTCGTCTGGCACTATTATTATTATTTATTCAATTATTTCTACCCAAATCAGCAATTACTCTAATTAACAATTAATCCTAATTCTGTAATTAACCTTTAATTAATAGCTTAACTTCAATCGGTAATTAAGTTAGAAATCGGGATGTTACAGTTCTCCCCCTCTCAAAAGAATTTCGTCCTCGAAATTCAAACACATGCTTAGCCTTAATAAACCACTCAGAAATTGCTAACATACCACAATAAGTAGTTACACATCTATGTTCCTTAAGTATTCATCCATTGCTTAAATCCCAGTCGGCACAATTGGCCTCCAAAGCAATTCACCGATCGTTCCACCCGGAAAACCGGGACATTATGTTCAACGCATTCCCACTCGGGAGGGGCACCATTGACTCGGAACAACATTCCTTTCTTAACCAAAATGAACACTCAACGAGTTCCCATAAGCTTCAACTAGCACACTTATCTGGATTTGCCTCGTACAGGTACCACACTCGGTCCATACATCTCAACTTCTTAACCATTCCTTTGGCTAACTGCATGCCTATAACCCACGAATGTCACTCGGCCCTCTCACTCGAAAATTTCAATCGGGGTTTTAAGGACAGTTCTCATCCGGGAATCCTTCCACTTACAGAATTTACTTATGATTCAAGCCTTCCGTGAAACTAACCCGAGTCCAAGCCCAACAGTCCCAAACGCTGACCTGAGTATGATTTGAAATAAATCCTTCTCTTGGATATCTACTCCTCTTGGAGGTCCTTCACTTGGAGACTTCCTATTTACCAAATTTCCACTCGGAATCTAGGCTTACTCCAAATATAAATCTGAGTTCAATTCAGCAGCTTCACATCACCCGAACACAGCTATGAATAAGTTTACCGCTTGGTATTTTCTCTCCCTTGGGTAATTCACTCGAAAACTTGCACACTCGAAGTTCCAATTTCCGACGAGAAGTACTTTTCTCCTGGAAGACCACTCGGTTGGACATCCCAAGGGTATTAGGAATTCTACACTCACTATCTTACTATTTAGAATCGTTCCACACGGTGCTATTCCACTCGGAAGTGATACACTCCGAGTCACGTCACTTGAATCTTGCCTTACCCAGAAGGTTACGCTCAGACACCATTCCCCTAACTTAGTAATGATCCTCTCAATAAGGTTCTACTCGGAACCCCAAAATTTTCACTCAGCAGTTCTTTCCCACAAGGACTTCACTCGGAATTGTCTCCACCCTCACACACTCAGAATTTACTAACCTTTCCCGAGCAATTCCTAACCTTACAATTTAGTTTGGCTCCAATCCTGGTTTCCTCATTAGGCTTACAGTAGCACTCGGTTAACTTTTCAAAAACTCCAACTTCAGTGACAGTCGATCGCCCTTCATATTCCATTACCAATCATCCTTTTAGTAGCCAATCCATACCCAGCAACCTCTAATCCTCTCGGAAGCAGACACGTCAAGGTCAACAAACCTTTTACCTTCATTTTGGTACACAATCACATAACACTTATTTAAGATAACTCTCATCATCACTCGGAATCGTCTGAAAGACTCACCATCACCATAAGCAGTTACAGCTTCACCTGCCCGACTCATGAATTGTTGCATCCAACTTATAGGATGACGTCTCATTCCTATAGGGTTACAACAATCACATGGTCACTACAACGTGCACGCTGCCACATTACCTATGGCAGGAAGAGTCATCTCAGAGCAGCATGCCTCACACGGACCAGACTTCACCCAACTAATACTAATTCACACGGTGGTTAATGGCAGTTCACACACATAAATAATACACCTATATCAACATCATGCAGCACATAGGGTACATCACGCATCAATAATCATGAAAATCATTTATCACCTCTGTAAAACAGAATTAAGGCAATACAACAATCGGCTTCTAGCTAGCACCGAGTAAATATTTTCTCTAAATCTTATTTCTCACAACCATGGTTCGGATTAAATTCTCAGTTCTCAGTTATATAATGACGTCACTCATTCGGCTTTACGCACTTCAGTCAGGATTAAGTAATTCACATTCACATATGTTGTCATAACACACCATAGACTCGGCAACGACACTAATACACATACAACCACTCAGTCGGATTTTATAACAATTATTCACGGCTATATTATTGTTCACTACCGCATGCACCATAACCACAACCACACATTGCACTCAACAATAGCATCAATATATATATATATATATGCGTTCATTCAAATCATTCAAATCCATGCAACCCATGATAGTCTCCCTAACAACGTTCTCACACGCACCGATCAACTCACTCAGCTAATACTTACTCACAAGAATTAATGGCAATTCACATGCATATATATAAGCACATATTCTCATCAACATCAACATTATCATGATGCATCACGTAGGGCACGTCACACCGCAACAATCATGTAATATAATCTACCCCTACGGTAAAACAGTATAATGGCCACAGGTTTCCGACTCGTACAAAAAAAATTATACATACACGCTATCATTCAATCAGAACCTACCCAGCCAGCTCTTGGCTATATCACTTACATTATTTACAATCCCATATAATCACAGCCATAGGCTCACCTTGCACTTAGCGACAGCATCAACACATATATATTCAATCATCCAATCGGAATATCAAATTCACATTCGGCCAAACAATTCATATCATTCACCACAGCATGCATTACAGCCACAACATTAATATACATACATTCATTTAACTGGATTCCATTCAATCATGTTATTCTAAATAACATTCCACATATTCATGTAATTCATATTGAGCTCAACAGCCATTATAGTGTGCACACATTCCTTTCACCCGGATTTAAAAAGGGACTCCTCACTCTGAATTATTTAGTCACTCTTCACTCGGGAAACCTCAACAGTTATCACTCGAAGGGTATCCGGATCGATTCCCACTCGGTGTCACCCGTCCTCATCACTCATCCTTACTCGGAAACTATAATCTCTCCCACTCTGGTTTTCCCACTAAGTCAAGACTCGCTCGGATTTTCTATCTACTTAATGACTTATTATAATGGATCCACTCAGAGTCGTAGGTGTCATCTCCTGGTCGGTAAACCCTTGCTCGGCATCACACTGTCTCATTCACTCGGGATTACCTAGGTTTCCTTTCACTCGGGGGGAGTCACTAACTCTCTTCCCACGTCAACACTCGTCTTCATTTTCGACTTATAGTTAAACTAATCTCTCGCACACAACAAATACGCATACGTATATTACTCAGATCCTCATGCACAGTATAGGAGTTCACGCAACATGGAGGGTGTAATTAATTACAGGCACCAATTTATGTCTTCTACTCCAAGGGTTCAGGTTCAAGTAAAAGGAACTAAGGCTAACACATTTCTTGTATCTCAAATCATATACTATTTATTCATCACACGTTCAAATTCCTAAATGAGGCACAGGCATACAACCACACCATTCATATACCAGATCATCAAACACATACAATATCGATTAAGTCAGGGCATACAATCAATCGGACCAGGAGGGAAATGACCTCCTATTCACAAATCAATATCATAATAATGATGACCACTCGGTCATACTGCATACAACCGCTTACACTCGGTAAGCATACCTTGGCCTTGGACTTTTCGGTCTGCTCTGATACCAAAATGTAACACCCTAATTTAATAAATAATTAAGAACCAATACGGGGAAAATTTTTCCAAAATTTGAGTAAACCAAATAGACCATAAGGCAACCGGATTACAATTGGGATGGTAGGCAAGGAAGGGGAAGCACCCAGTCGGACTCAGCGGAGCACAGCAGTTCAACCAGTTTAATCCGTACTCCCTTTGCTCAATTTCCAGAACAAGTCAAGAAGAGCCGGGCACAAGAAATAAGGGGAGGAAGGCGAGGGAATAAAAGAATATTCACACGTATAACACTCAGAGGAGGGAGCAAGGCTGGGGCCGACCCGATCGGTCCAGCGAGACACAGCAGCGCCTGGGCGAAAACGAAGATAACACTGACTCGCTCAAGCGAGGCCCGACGCCGCCTGGGCGAAGTACACTACAACGTCCACTCGCTCAGACGGGGTCCCATACCGCCCGAGCAAGACAGGATATTGCAACAACGGGGAGGAAGACATTCGGGCGGAGTCCAACACAAGGCCTCTCCAAACACGCACTCGCTGGAGCCAGGTCTATTTCGCTGAGGCGAACACCGGCACAAGGTAATTTCTCAATCGGATATGGACAAGGGTTCACTCGGCAGATCCTCACACTCGCACTTCACTCGGGAAGTCAGGTAGCTAAGTCCCACTCGGACTTATTCGAGACCCAACCGCTCGGAACATAAATCCTCACCCGGACTTTACGTCTTTCACTCGGATTACCACTACCTTACACTTAGGATCCAATCCACTCTAACCCACTATTCAAACTCCTTTCTCAGAAAAGAATCACTCGAGGTTTCCACTCGGGAGCCACAACTCCGCCTCACTCGGGATTTATTTATGAATTCGCTCGGAAAGTACGAACCCTTCCTCACCCGGTTTTTACTTACATTTTTCGCTCGGTAATGGCCGCCCTCATTTTCACCCGGGAATCCTCTCATCAGATCTTACACAGTACCGGTTCATCCAAGGTATTTTACTCGGAATTCATCGAGGCATCATCGTTCGAACAAGAATACATAGCCATTCGCAGTTCCACTTGGAGTTGACTCCCTAACTACGTCCACTCGGAAATCATTAATTGAGCAGTATTCTAACCATCAGCATCCCTCGGTCTACCCAAAACACGACCACTCGTATATAACATATTGTACATACATAATCATGCACTCGGAATACCCATTACCTTAACGTCATTCATTCCTTAGCACCTGTTACCAACATGGTACATATATATATATATATATAAATATGCACTCGGGTCACAATAACTCAATTACCTATACGTATATATATATATATTCCTGTTCATTACACCACACTGTTATTACGAGCCGGCCAAGGCTACAACTGACGAAACATGACACATACAAAATAAACACTCGTGGTCGGAGTACCCCTCACTCGGACCTGGGACCTTATCATCACTTCAGAGTCCAACCTGCATTCATACTGAAAAAATGGTGCAGGGGTGAGCTTTTACATATAAAGTGACAACTATTGACTCGGACTTTACCTCAATTCTCAATTATATGATTTACCAGGTTCAATTCATAGCAATATACATATACATATACTGTCAAGTAATACAAGAGCCAGACCATATCATTCAATCTGAATTCGCACAATCACATGTATTCTCAAACACAGCATCACACTGCACTCGGCCATAGTATCATTACCTGTATGCTCATTCAGTCGGGATTCACCCAATTCATTTAATCCATGCAATTCACAATAATCTTACTAGCAATGCTCATAGACTCATGCATGCGGATCCGACTTAAACAGTGAGTTCAGTGCAGATTCCTTCCCGGTCCCTCGTCCACTAGCCCTTTCCGTGTGGCACCGGTCACCCCGTGACGTCTCGAGACCCAGCTCTAGCTCCATCGGCAACCACGGGTCCTCATAGATCTAACCAGGAATCTGACTGGAACTCGTCTTACATGACTCTAGATGCCATTCCGACCCCCCGTCCTCATGGAACTGGTCAGGAATCTGGGAATCATCCCACATATGCAATCTCATGCAATTCCATAACAACATCCAAGCTTACCAGACGCGTCTCACACAGCCATTAATGGGTCACAACCGATCCCCCACACAGCAATCAGATTTGTTCGGAATCCCACATTCCATTGCAACAACACATGCCTCTATCATTATAACTCACAACAGCAAGCATAGGGAACCACATTACAGCACATCCACTTAACATTTTTAACAGAGTCAGCATACCTTTCCACACGGCATTCAAACTGGAAATCACGCATCAATTCATATTTCATGCATTAGGGGATAATGGGAACACACACACATTCACTCAACAACTCAGATTTTAACAACATGCATCACAAAAGCATTAACAGGCAGTCGTAAACCAAGTCACACAACCCTCACCACCTGCATGCACCATCAGTAAATCACCATGTATTGATCTACACATTTCACAACATATCATATTAAAACAAGCATTCGGGACCCGGTCATAAGCCATACACTTGACATGCAAAGCGCCCCCTACCTGCTGTTAGAGTTCAGAGGCTTCTCGAGTTGCAAGGCTGACTGATCGTCCTTTCGTTACTCCTCCTCCAACAGCCCTCGAGCTCAGCGTTGATTCTGGACCAGAGTTGCTCCTTTCCTCCAACGGGTCCGTCTCCTCCACAGCTCCAAAGCACTTCCAGCACAGCCTTCCAACTGGAATACCACAGCTCCAGGTAGAAGAAGAAGGAGAGGAAGAAGGCAATAGGGAGGAAGGAGAGAACAGGGAGTGAAGTCAGAGCTGTGTTGATGTTCCTCCAGGAGCTCTCGACTCTCTCACTGTTCGAGTGGCAACAAGAATGAGAATGAAGAAGAAGAGAAACAGGGAAGGAGAGACCATATACACGCACAAGGAGAGCTGCTAGCGTGAATAATGAGAGAAAGAGAGAGCTGAAGTTGTCTTATACTCCTAAGGACACATGCGTCCTTTCGTCTGGCATTATTATTATTATTTATTCAATTATTTCTACCCAAATCAGCAATTACTCTAATTAACAATTAATCCTAATTCTGTAATTAACCTTTAATTAATAGCTTAACTTCAATCGGTAATTAAGTTAGAAATCAGGATGTTACAGTAAACACTCATCCCATGATTTTATATTTTTGTGTACTAAGACCCTAAGAAGTTGTGAGAGGGTCCTGTTTACCACCTCTGTTTGGCTATCTGTTTGAGGATGACAAGTTGTGGAAAAGAGGAGTTGTGTTCCTAGCCTTGACCAAAGAGTTTTCCAAAAATGGCTTAGGAATTTGGTGTCCCTATCAGAAATAATGGTTTTGGGCACACCATGTAATCTCACAACCTCTTTAAAAAAGATCTTAGCAATATGACTAGCATCATCAACCTTATGGCAAGGGATGAAGTGAGCCATCTTGCTAAACCTATCCACAACCACAAAGATAGAATCCATTCCCCTTTGGGTCTTAGGTAGGCCTAACACAAAGTCCATGGATATATCAATCCAAGGTGCACTAGGTGTTGGCAAGGGAGTATATAAACCACTAGGTGATAGTTTTGATTTAGCCTTTCTACAAACAATACACCTAGAGCAATGTTTTTGAACATTTTTTTTTATTTTGGGCCAATAGAAGTGTTCATGTAATATAGAGAAAGTCTTATCTCTTCCAAAATGACCCATGAGTCCTCCCTCATGACTCTCCCTAAGTAGTAGATCTCTTAAAGAGCTTCTTGGAATACAAAGTCTATTGGCTTTAAAAAGATAGCCATCTAAAATGTAGAAGCCCTTATGAGATGTAGAAGTGGAAGATGAGTTAAAGATATTTGAAAAGTCAAGATCATTTGGGTACAAAGACCTAATTTCATCAAGCCCAATAACTTTGGCTCCTAGAGAGGTAAGTAAAGAGTGCCTCCTAGATAAAGCATCAGCCACAGTATTGGTTTTGCCATTCTTATACTTGATGACATAAGGAAATTGTTCCAAATACTCAACCCACTTAGCATGTGTTTTGTTTAACTTATGTTGCCCTTTTATGAACTTCAAAGATTGGTGATCACTATGTATCACAAACTCTTTTGGGATTAAGTAGTGCTCCCAAGTTTGTAGGGCTCTAATTAAGGCATAAAATTCCTTATCATATGTAGGGTAGTTAATAGTGGCCCCATTAAGTTTTTCACTAAAGAAAGCTATGGGGTGACCTTCTTGTAAAAGCACAGCTCCTATGCCTATATTTGATGCATCATACTCAAGCTCAAAAGTTTTAGAAAAATTTGGAAGTTTTAAAATTGGAGCATGAGTGAGCCTATCTTTGAGATCTTGAAAGGCTTTTTCTTGCCTAGGCCCCCATATAAAAGAAACATTCTTTTTGACCAACTCATTTAGAGGGGAGGCTAGGGTTGAAAAATCTTTCACAAATCTCCTATAGAAACTTGCGAGACCATGGAAACTTCTTACTTCACTCATATTTTTAGGTGTAGGCCAATCTTGGATTGCCTTAACCTTAGAGTGATCTACCTCAACACCTTTAGAACTAACTACAAAACCAAGAAAGACAATGGAATCCATGCCAAAAGAACATTTTTCAAAGTTATCATAAAGATTGTTTATTCTTAAGGCAAGCATAACTTGTCTTAGGTGGATTAGATGAGAGGTCATAGACTTTGAGTACACAAGAATGTCATCAAAGTATACCACAACAAAATGCCCTATGAAATCCCTTAAAACATGGTTCATAAGTCTCATGAAGGTACTTGGTGCATTAGTTAGGCCGAAAGGCATCACTAACCACTCATAAAGGCCAAGCTTGGTTTTAAAAACGGCTTTCCATTCATCTCCTTCTTTTATTGTAATTTGGTGGTAGCCACTTTTAAGATCAATCTTGGAGAAGATTGTAGATCCACTAAGCTCATCTAACATGTCATCAAGTCTAGGTATGGGGTGCCTATACTTGATGGTGATGTTATTAATGGCTCTACAATCCGTACACATTCTCCATGAACCATCTTTCTTGGGTACAAGTAAAAACGGTAATGCGCAAGGGCTTAAACTTTCTCTAATCCAACCTTTGGAAAGTAGTTCATTCACTTGGTTTTCTATTTCTAAACTTTCCTTAGGGTTGCATCTATAGGCAGGTCTATTTGGCAAACTAGCCCCAGGAATAAGGTCTATTTGATGCTCAATGCCTCTAATAGGAGGTAACCCTTTTGGAATGTCTTTTGGGAAGAGGTCTTTAAATTCTTGTAAGATATTTTGGATCCCTTTGGGCAAGGGGGGAGGAGAGGTGCCCATAGAACACAAGGAAGTGTTAGGGATATCTTTTGGATATATGATCAAGCAATGCTTTTGTGAAAACATGGCATGTTTCACATCATATTTTGTTACGAAGAGATTAGGTTGGGAGTCATTATAGATAATAACTCCTTTCCCTTTATTGGCTTTTTTGTTTTTCTTTGGTTTTTCTAAACTTATATGGGAAGAAGATCCTAACTGTTTTTCTCTCTTAGCTTTCATTTGGATTTGGTCTTTTGCTACTTGTTGTGGAGTTAGAGGATGTAGTACTATCTTCTTACCATCTAGTTTAAATGTGAGGGTGTTAGTGAACCCCTCATGAAGGACCTTCCTATCAAATTGCCAAGGCCTTCCTAATAGTATATGGGTTGCTTCCATAGGCACTACATCACATTTGACTTCATCTCTATATATGCCTATTGTGAAATTTATTAGGACTTGCTTATTGACTACCATTTCCCCTTTTTCATTTAACTATTGTAATTTGTAGGGACTTGGGTGATCTATAAGCTCTAATCCCATCTTTTTGACTAGTCTTTGGCTTGCAACATTTGCACAACTCCCACTATCAACAATGAGAGAACATAATTTGTCATTAATGTAACATCTTGTATAAAAGATGTTCTCTCTTTGTGTTGTGTCATCGAGTTTTACATGACTACCAAGCAATCTTCTAATCATGTACAACTCATCATCATCCCCTAGAATGTGCTCACTGTCACTGGAATCACTACTAGAGTCATCACTTGAATAGTGAGAATCAGAATTAGACTCTGATTGACTTGAGTAGGTTCCATTAGTTTTTAAAATCATTGTTCTTTTTGTTGGACAGTCCGAAGCAATGTGTCCTCTTCCAAGGCACTTAAAACATTTTATGGAAGAAGATCTAGAGGATTGTGGTTTTGATGATGGTTCATGTTTATCATGTTAATTCCTAAAGACTTTGCCATTTTTATGTAACTCGCTTTGGGGTTTGGAGGAGGAAGCGCCCACTTCTCTCTCTCTAGGGTTTCTCTCAAACCTACCCTTATTTTCTACCCATTTTGACTTATAGTGTAACATCCCGATTTAATAACTAATTACCAAATGAAAATAAATCATTAAAATAATAAATTGATAAGTGTGGGGAGAATTATTTGTTAATTATAATTGGTTTAATTAATTTAAGTTAAGAGATGAAAGGCTGACTGATGGTGATTGGTTGCCAATGACTGATTGGATGGGACCATGTGCGTATGATGCGTGTGGGGGGAGGCTGCTACTGTGCACGCTCTCCTACCTCATTCTCCTCTTCCTCGTGCACGCACATGCTTATATAAATATAGGTGCCTTGGGTCATTAAAGTATGCATCTCCTTCTGTTCCCTCTTCTTCTTCGCTCCTCACTCTCCTTCTCCTCTTCTTCTTTTCTCTACTCGTTGTTCCTGTGAGCTCCCAACAATGGTGGCTAAGGATCGGAGTCCTCTTTCTTCACTCGACGAAGCCAGAAAGAGTGCAGGTGTGCCTTCCTCCTGCATGCAACCTGTCTCCTTCCTTGTTCCTTCGTCGACTTCCTCTTCTTGCTCGAAGCTGCCAAGCCTCAGTGGAGATCTGCGAGGAACTTCGAGATGGTAGGAGTGTTCGCAGCGTTGTGATGGAGCTCCCCAGGGAATGAACAGAGAGCTGGGCATCTCAGGAACCCGAATGGTCTCCTTGCTCCTGCATGCAGATGCACTAAGAATGATTCAGCGTTCCTCTGGAACTAGGCGTCGAATTGGCCGATTAAAAGCTTCAACCAGGTAGGGGGCGCTTGCATGTCGAATGTATGGTCCACGAACGGTACCGGATGAATGTACTGCTTGAGTGTGTGTGTGCATGTGTTTACAATGATTTAAGGCTGATGCATGATTTAAGATTCTGAACCTCGTGTGTCTTATAGTGGGGATACAACAATTGCATGGGGGTGATATAGTCTGTTAGTAATTAATAATGACGACTGATATGCATGGCTCCATCTTTCTTATCACTGTAAAGATATGTGTGTGTGCCCTTTAGTTGATTTGTTTGATGCTATCATCTTGATTCCCGATTGTGGCGTGTATTGGTGTGACTGGTAAAACAAATATAAATGTTGTGTTAAATCTGGTTCCACTTAATGGCTATGAAGGAAGTATCCATGGTGTGATGATACGTACTGGTAAATGCATTAGTTGCATGTGCAAAAGTGGGGTGACCCATGGAAGGTCATGAACCCCGAGGGAATGACTTCCAGCTACAGACCTTGGCTAGATCCTGATAGTGCTCGTGGTAGCCGTAGGAGCTAGAGAAGAGTCTCGAGACGCCCATGGGAGGCCGGTACCACCTGGTAAGAGCTGAAGGACGAGGGGCCAGAAGAAAGGAAACCGTAACTGAAAGTCATTACCCGAGTCGGATCCGCAGGCATGCATATAGTCATGAGGCTGATCGTGGTGGTGCATGAATCTATGTGTGTGTGTATGATTTCCGAGTGCATGAATCTATGTATGTGTGTATGATTTCCGAGTGCAAGAATCTATGTGTGTGTGTATGATTTCCGAGTGCATGAATCTATGTATGTGTGTATGATTTCCGAGTGCAAGAATCTATGTGTGTGTGTATGATTTCTGAGTGCATGGATCTATGTGTGTGTGTATGATCTCCGAGTGCATGGATGTATGTATGGGTGTGGAGATAAACTCTATGCAGTATGTATGTTATGGACGTTGTCTTGAATTGCATGAACTTGGTTAACTTAAGAAAGATTGAATGAAGGTAGGTGCATGTACTGACGCTGATACCGAGTCCTTGATTATCATTTTACATGTAGAAGCTCACCCCTGCACAATTTTTCAGTATGTATGCAGGTTGGACTCTGAAGTGATGATAGGGTCTCAAGCCCGAGTGTAGTGTACTCCAACTGCTGAATACTTGTACTGCATCATTGTGTTCTGTTCGTGTAGCCTTGGCCGGCTCATAATAGCAGTGTTGTAAAACGAATATGAATATATATATATATAAAGTAATCTGAGTTATTGTGATCCGAACGCATATTTTGTACGTGTATGGTTACATGTTATAGGTCGGTAGATCTGATTGCGGACAGATTCATGTTTCTGAAGACATGTATTCACATGTATGTGCTTCACACCGATTCGATGAGTTTCCGACTGAGAAGTGTTACTAGAGGTTTCGAGGGCCGTTGAGGAGTGAAATTATGTTAAGTTGGTGGTTCCGAGTGAAGATTTCTTGGTGATCTCTCCGAGTGAACATGTTATGGGACTCCGAGCGAAATCATAAATAAATCCTGAGTGAGGCAGAGTTTGTGTCTCCTAAGTGAAAACCCCGAGTGATTCCTTTCTGAGAGAGAAGTTCGAATAGTGGTTTAGAGCGGGTTGGATCCTAAGTGTAAGGTATTGATAATCCGAGTGAAAGACGTAAAGCCCGAGTGAGAATTCGTGTCCCGAATGGTTGGGTTTCGAATAAGTCCGAGTGGGACTTAACTACCTAATTTCCCGAGTGAAGTGCGAGTGTGAGGATTTGCTGAGTGAACCCTTGTCCATACCCAATTGAGAAATTACCTTGTATCTGTGTTGGAGGGGCCCTTGTGTTGACCTCGCTTAGACGGAGTCATACCTCGCCCAAGCGACTAGGGCTGCCCGCCCAAGTGTGTGGGATCACGCTGACGTGAGTAAACGCCAGTGTGGACTCTGCCCGAATACCTCCTCTTTCACTCCTGTGTCATCATGTCTCGCTGGGCGGTGTGGGACCTCGCCTGAGTAAGGGGACGTTGTGCTTGGATTCACTTAGGTGACGTTGTGCTACGCTGAACTGGATGGGCGGTATGAACCCTTCTTCCTCCTTCTGTAGTTGCACTATGATGATTTGCTCAGGCGACGTCGGGCCTCGCTTGAGCGAGTCAGCGTTGTCATGGAGTTCGTTCAGGCGCGGACGTACTTGCTGAATCGAACGGGTCGGTCCAAGCCTTGCTCCCTCCTCTGATTGTCATACGTGTGAATATTCTTTTATTCCCTTACCTTCCTTCCCTTATTTCTTGTGCCCGGTTCTTCTTGATTGTTCTGGGAATTGAGTGAAGGGAATACTGATTAAACTGGTTGAGCTGTTATGCTCCGCTGAGTCCGACTGGGTGCGTGTCCTTCCTTGCCTACCATCCCATTTGCAATCCGGTTGCCTTATGGTCTATTTGGTTTACCCAATTTTGGAAAAATTTTCCCCGTATTGGTTCTTAATTATTTATTAAATTAGGGTGTTACATTTTGGTATCAGAGCAGACCAAAAGGTCCATGGCCAAGGTTTGCCTACTGTTAGTGGGCGGTTAAGTGCATTATGCCAGCTTATCATAACTGCTTGTAGTATTCCATTAAACGTTAATATATGACCTGTGTGATGATATATGTTCATGATTCTCTATTGAATTTGGTATACGTTTGACTACGAATGGTGTGGTTGTATGTCTGTGCCTTGTTGAGAAATTTGAATGTGTGATCAATGAATGGTACATGATGCATGTGATTTGCAGTATAAGGGATGGGTTGTAGTTCCTAGGTTGAAGATCTGGGTGTGTAATAAGTGAGTGAAGGTGAGGTCGGATGTATGTTAAAATTGGGATTGCGTCTCGGTGGCGATTGAGAAAACCAAGTGAGTGATGGCTAGATGTTGGACCAATAGGAATAGTGACCCAGTTGATGAGGCATGACTATGAACGAATGAATGTGAAGTAGAACATCTGTATGACCCGGATGCTGTCTTGGGTTGGTGTGTGAAAAACCGAGTGAATGGTACTAGACCTTATAACAATATTTGAATATGGTGAGGTACCCATCGAGGGATACTGGATAAATAATGACCCCTTAGGGATTCTAAACCTGATAGTTTATTACCTTGCAAGTGGTTGAGCCGAGAAGAACAATTGCGTAGTAGCTTATTAAGGCTTGAATGACTATCATGTAATGTGTTATGTGTGAGATGTGTTGGTAGTTGTACTGAGATGGAGTAGTTGTGCATGCAACGCTGTGTGAATTTCGTGTGAATGGAAATGCCATGATAATTTCCGAATGCTTGGTATGTGAATTGATATGTTGGTTTCCATTCGGAATGTTGTGTTGGGATGCATGCTGACTTCATTATAAAGTACTGAGAGGATGTGATGTGGTATTGGTACCCTGTTTGCTTGTTGTATGACAAACGCCTGTGATGCTTGATGAAACTGTGAGATTTCGAGTGAATCTGTATGCCGTGTTGAAACGATAATGACTTATTAATGACTGCGTGGGACGCACCTGGTAGCTTGATTGCCTGTAGGGAATTACATGAGAATTGCATGAGGTGAAATCACTGTCTAAATCAGGTCTGCATGCATGTGTGTAAGAGTATTATTATTGAGACTAGCATGATTCGCATGGATACGCATGATTTGAGTAAATTCCGACTTGATAATGTTGTATGAATGAGCCTTGACTGAATGAGTGTACATGTGACGATGCTGTTGCCAAGTGTAATGTGATGTTATGATTGAGAATGCATGTTATTGTGCAATTTCCGATTGAATATGATATTGTGAATGAAATCCTTAATATAGTTGGAATTGATCTAAGTAAATCTGATGGAATGAGCGCATGTATGTTGATGCTATTGTTGAGTACAGTGTGTGTTATGGTTAGGATGTATGTTGTAGTGAACAATGATATAACCATGAACAATTGGGTGACATCCGATTGAATGCCTGCATGTGCATTAGTGCCGTTGCCGCGTCTGTAGTATGTTATGACAGCATGTGGTGGTGAATTACCTAAACCTGATTGAATTGCATGAACCCGAGTGAGTGATTTCATTATATAGCTGGGGACTGAGAATTTAATTCGAACCATGATTTTGTGTTGAATAGGACTTAGAGGGAATATCTACTCGGTATTGGCTGGAAACCGATTGTTGTATTGCCATCGACGGTTTCACGGGAATGATAAATAACTTTCATGCTACTTGTTGCGTGATGTACCCTATGTGATGCATAATGTTGATGTAGATGTATTACTTATGTGTGTGAACTGCCATTGACTACCGTGTGAATTTGTATTAGTTGGGTGAAGTCTGGTTCGTGTGAGGTATGCTACTCTGAAATGACTCTTCCCGCCATAGGTAATGTGGCAGCGTACACGTTGTAGTGACCATGTAATCGTTGTAACCCTATAGGTATGAGACGTCATCCTATAAGTTGGATGCAGCAATTCATGAGTCGGGCAGGTGAAGCTGTAACTGCTTATGGTGATGGTGAGTCTTTCAGACGTTTCCGAGTGATACTGTGTCATCATGTCTCGCTGGGCAGTGTGGGACCTCGCCTGAGTAAGGGGACGTTGTGCTTGGATTCACTTAGGTGACGTTGTGCTACGCTGAACTGGATGGGCGGTATGAACCCTTCTTCCTCCTTCCGTAGTTGCACTATGATGATTCGCTCAGGCGACGTCGGGCCTCGCTTGAGCGAGTCAGCGTTGTCATGGAGTTCGTCCAGGCGCGGACGTAATTGCTGAATCGAACGGGTCGGTCCAAGCCTTACTCCCTCCTCTGATTGTCATACGTGTGAATATTCTTTTATTCCCTTACCTTCCTTCCCTTATTTCTTGTGCCCGGTTCTTCTTAATTGTTCTGGGAATTGAGCGAAGGGAATACTGATTAAACTGGTTGAGCTGCTGTGCTCCGCTGAGTCCGACTAGGTGCGTGTCCTTCCTTGCCTACCATCCCATTTGCAATCCGGTTGCCTTATGGTCTATTTGGTTTACCCAATTTTGGAAAAATTTTCCCCGTATTGGTTCTTAATTATGTATTAAATTAGGGTGTTACATATAGGCTCTATTGTTATCCCTACTATAGGATTCTCTTTCCTTAAATTGGTTTTCTACTTTGGTGCATTGGTGGAGTAACTCTTCTATATCCACATGTGGAAGGAGTTCTACCCTATTTTTAATGTTCCTATTAAGCCCATGTAAGAACCTATGCATTAGGGTTTCCTCATCCTCTTCTAGATTGGCTCTAATCATGGCTATCTCTAAGGCTTTATAGTAGTCTTCTACACATTTGGAGCCTTGTGAGCCTATTAAGCTTTGCTAATAGTTCACCCCTATAATAGTTAGGAACATATCTTTTCCTAAGGAGAGCTTTTAAGTCTACCCAATCATCTATGGGAGGGAAGTTGTCTCTTTTTCTCTCCTTACAAATTTGGGTCCACCAAACTAGGGCATAATTTTGGAAAGAAAGAGTTGAAATCCTAACTTTTTTATCATCTTTTATTTGATGAGAGTTGAATATTTGTTCTACCCTCATCTCCCACTCTAAGTAAGCTTCAATGTCACTCTTTCCATTGAATGAGGGAATTTCTAATTTTACCTCTCTTAAGCCTATGTCATCTTTTCTATGTTCATGGTGCCTTCTTTGTCTTGTTTCTTCCTCATTATCACTAGTGTTATGTCTTTGATTTCTTTGTCTATGCCTAGTTCTAGGGGGTTCATTATGCTCAAGATTAGTTAGCCTAGCATTAATATTGTTTAAGCTATCCATTATGTTATGAAGCATGGTTTTGTTCTCCCTATCACTAGATGACATCTTTTAATGTTGTCAAAGAAATTCAAGACAAAAACAAAGTATGTATAGACAAGCTAGTCGAGGAAGATGAATGCAATACAAGTGAAAGAAACACCTCAACAATCCTAAAATATCAATACTAGGTTTCTATCCTAAGGGAAAAACAATGTCCTAGGTTGTCTTTAACTAGGTTAGTCCTATGTTGCTTATGGAAATCCTAAGTTGTCCTTAACCTAAGTTGATTATGTTTGTCCTAGGATGTTACTAGTGAATAACTAACCCTAGACAAGCCTAACTAAATTCGGTTTTAAGAAGTAGTTAACCTAAGAAAAATTAGTTCAACTAACTAACTAAGTCTTAACAACCCTAACTAAAAAGTAGCTAATTAGTTATGGAAGTTGTAACAAAGTCTAACCACTATAACTAATCAACTAATTCGGTTATCTATTAGTTAACCCAACTAACAATTAGTTATGACAACTAGAATTAGTTCCAACCACTAACTAATTAGTTAAGACACTCAACTAACTATCAACTAACTAACTAATTATAGTTGTAACTTCTAACTAATTCTAACCAATTAACTAAGAGTAGTTAACAATCAAATGCACATGCACTACCCTAATTCGAAAATTTACTAAGCAAAAGGGAAAATTATAATGTCCAAAAAGTCCAATGTCCTTGTTGTGTCCAAAATACAAGACAAAATCCCACTACACAAAGCCTAAGAATTGAAAAACTTTGCCTAAGTTCTACTAGTTACAGAGCTTTTGCCTCCTTTACAATTGTCTTCAAAAGTCCTTCTTGATGTATAAGCTCCAACTTTACCTAGCAAAAGAACAAGACAACAACTCCAAACAAGATTTGGTTAATGGAAATCACAAAGAAAACTTTAAACCTCACAAAAGTGTATCTCTCAAGTGTATGCCTTCTCTTAGAGATTATCAAGCTCAATCAATTTCCACACCAATCTCAAGTGTTTCAATATGCTACCCTCACTTAATGGCGAAATGAAGTGATCTTAGAAGTCCAAAAGAATACAAACTCAAGACAAAACTTTAAGAAGCAAAAATGACAAACTAAAAAGGCTTAAGAAATAATGGCTACTCAAATGGAATAGAATGAAGGTTCAACAATTAACTTGGAATGACAAGACTCTAAAAGCAATAAAAGTTCAAAAGAATGAAAGCTAACTTGGAATAGAATTGAAATTGACAAAACAAGACACATAAGAAAAACATGCAAGAAACAAAGTTTAAGGTATAACCTAGCCTAGAAACTCTAGAGTTGCAAGAATAAGCAAATAAGTCTTAATGAACAAGTCTTAGAAATGTCAAGTAATGAAACAATTCTCTTTTGGTATTAGTAATTTTGAAATTTTGGTGATGATGTTTGGTGTCTCAAATTCAACTTTGTAATGAGGCTTTCTCTTTAACACTCTTTTTCTTCTTTGGTACTTTTCTTTTCTTTTGATACTTTTCTTTTGTTTTGATACTTTTCTTTTGCCTCTCAAGATTTCAAGATAACAACACCAATTTTATAATACCAAACCGAAATGCACTAATGTTACTAACAAGTTCAATTAATGCTTCTTGCTTAAGGCAAATTATGCAACCTTCTCCTAAATTGAAGTATAGGAGGTGACTAAATTTTTTTTTTTGACAAGTTTTGTGTTTTTGATGCAAGCAAGATGAAAAAGGAAAGTAAAAGTGATATCCTAAAAGTGCAACAAAATTAAACCTAGAATCAAACTAAGAATAGAAACTAACAATCCTAAAGATTGGGTTGACTTTGGAGTGTCTTTAATGTGAGACCTCCCAACACAAGAATGGAACCTTTTAGGAGCTAATCAAGATGCTTGAATTGCCCCTACTCCATACGGTTTTTGCACACTAAAAAGGGAGAAGCAATTAACTTCCTAGAACTCTAGAAAAGGTTCCACATGGCACTTAACTAACTTCCTAAATTGGCTCTAACTAACAACTAACAATTAACTAACATGTAACAACAACCTAACCACCTAACAACCGAAATTGACAAGTGCCAAATCTGAAATTTTAGAAACTAAAACAGTATGCTAACAATTGCTAACCGAAAATGACCATATCAATATGCAAAATTGAAACCACAAAAGAAACTAGCACAAAAACTCAAAAGAACCAAGACTTTTTATGATTTTCTATGCTAACATGGCATTAATAATGCATATGAATGACTAAGAAACAGAATTCCAGCCAACAAAAGAAGTGAAAAAACGAAAAACTAAAATGGAAGAGAAGAAGAAAAGAACCTCCCAAGGCTCAATGATACCACATGATGTAGGCTCTTCATCCACTTTCTTGAAGAGAGATGGATCTAGGGCTCTTTCTTCTATCTTCCTTCAATGTGAGCTTGAGGACTCTTCTCCAAGGCAATGAAAACCGAAAACTAAAGCCTAAAACTAGAGGAATGTGACGCCAAAACAAGGGGAAAAGGAAGTGAAATGGAAGGAGAGAAGGATGGACAATGGAGGAAGGCTTGGAAAAAGGGAGAGGGAAAGGTTAGAGGCCACTTCCTAAGATGGAGGAAGATAACTCCACTCACCACCAAGGGAGGGAGAAACCCCTTGGATAAGAGCTTGAGAGAGCTCTCAAATTCTAGAGAGAAGGAGGAGAATCTCTCACTAGGAAACACTTAAGTGCTCTCAAATTTTGCAAATGAATTAATTATCCTTGATTACAAAAGGAGAAGTCCTTATATAGGCCATGGGAATTTCGGCCAAGGACTAGCTAAATGGGCTTGGTCATGAATCCAAGGCCCATTAAGAGAAAAAGGTAAGCAAGTGGCCCATACATGGCCCAAAAGGAAAAGTACAAGGCCCAAAAGTGGCCCATTTGACCTTGCAAGGCCCAAATCTATCCTATAAGCCTAGAGAAACTATTTAGAAAGTATATTACAAGTAAAGTACACATAGGTCCTCATAGGTTCCTTATTGGGCTTAGGCCCACTAGAAGAGAGAAAAGAGAAAAGGGCTTTATGAATGCTCTCTTTGGCCCGTTTGGTCTTGGCCCTTGTGAGGGGACCTCTATATGCTTCAAGTCCTTTCTCCAATGTAGTGTGAGGGTCTTCCTTGGGTATGTCCACATTAATAACCAAAGTCCATAAGCTGGACGCACAACTTGTATCATATCACATCACTAAGTGATTCCTATCATCAATACATCCTATTTGGAACAAAGGAAGGGTAATGACATGATCAAATTTCTCTTACCACAGCAAAATCACCTATGTTAGGTCAATGTCTTATCATAGCCCCTAGTTAATTCATTAATCACAAAGTCAAGGGTACAATATTTAGCCCAAAGCCATACCATAGAATTATATATTATTGCCAATGCCAACTCATACTCCGAATTTCTTAATTATTATTCACCAACTATTTAGGGGTTATATTCATTATTCGTATTCTATCTCATGCTGACTCTAGCCTCGATAATTTATCACACAACAAGTCTTACTATGGATCAACTAATCATAAAGCTTAATAATCCTTTAGACTTAGAAAGTCCAAGGGTCACCTAGTACCCATTGTGGAATACTCCCATAACACACAAACATCATTAGACATGACTCATCAAATAGTATAGGTCTAATTTCACAAGGTTTAATCATACAAGATCGTATCAAGTCAACCAGGGTCACCACATCTAGTGGATTAAAATTACATCCATCATTCACTCAGTCTTCACTTACAAAACCGAGTTCAACCCCAATTGGGTGCATACACAATTTCACATTTCACTACCTTATCATTTTATCACATATTCAAGTTCGCAATCTAGGGAGATACAATAAATTACTTGTATCATATAACATATAATAGGTTCTTGTGTCAGGGATATAAAATTCATGTTTTTAAAATTTAGCGCAACCAAACATTTCAATTCATAGACATCCATACTAGGGAATTATTTCACTATCACTCATTTAATCAATTGAAGCATGTAAAGTGCTCATATTCAACAAGCATACTTTGGCCATAAGTCACAAGCATGAACCCCACAAGAGACTCAATTAATTAATTTAATTTCCACATATAACAAGGTCTCAACATATATGGTCTATCATTATCGCAATTCATTTCACAGTGTTTCCTATCCATGGTCAACATATGGCATAAGTCCATCAATTAAATCAGTTCATGCTCAATATATCATATCCATGATCACACATGGTATAAATTCATCATCTATTCAATTCATACTCATTATATATCAATATCAATGCATAATAATAATGTATTCGTCATTTGAAGGAAATAGTGTAAGGAACTTGGCCAGACTTACACAAACAAACACATCATTCACATTGTATAATCCATTCACATGTGTTTAGTCCCATAAATCAACTAGAACCATCAATGAGCAACTAGGCTTCACAAGTATATCACACAACCTTAATGATATCAGACATACCCCAATAAACAACAACCACAACTTATGATTAATAATTCACAAGGAATCTTCAATGAGTAATCAATGCCCTTATAGTCTTTTCATAATTCCTAGACAATTAATCCTTCACAAACCCATATAGGGCAACCAATGCTTAACATAACATCATTCTCAAGATAATTGTTACTCTTAAGTCTATACAGAGCAACCATATTTCAATGATCACCAAAATGTTTCACTATTGAGCAATCGTGCTCCAATCATCCATGATATCAATTTCATCTTAGAGCAACCATGCTCTGATAATAATCAATAACTCTAATTCAAAGCAAAATACGCTCTGATACCACATCTTATTAAGCATTTAAAACTTGTCTCAAACATTCATACTCAATAATTTTCGTTCTAATTCATTAATCATATCAAAATTTAACCTATCATTATCATATATGTATTTTCATAACAATCAACATATATTCACATACACCATTCGCAATAATCAATAAATTGCCATTCACATTATTTCAATATCTACATGGAAAGGCAGGTATTAGTACTAATCACATACAATAATCACTATCATTCTACTCATGTAATTTGAATGTAAACTCCTTTCCTACCTCAAGGGAAGAACCACAATCCAATGCTCCAATCGTTTTGCCATATTGTCCGAATTAAAACCTACACATTCCACATATACATACATACACTAAATTAATGAGCCATCATAAGGCATCATCATAATTTTAAACAAATGCTAGTTTATCATAAAGCTCAATATCAGGTCCTAGACTTGCTAAAACACTAATTCATACCATTGTGTTAGGCTTCGGGAATTCCTTTCCCAAAACCAAGATTCTCTAGATCTTAAAGGGTTAACCATGCCCCCTCATTAATAATATCATATCCTTTATCAAAAGATATCCAATATCACTCAACCCATCCAATTTGTCATCTTTACCACTCAAGGTTTATCATGACTCAACATAGCCTCTTCAAAGCCATCATCAATCAACAATTTCAATTCATTCATCCATGGTCTAAGACCTCATCAACTATAATTCTATTTCATTAATCCATCATAACCACTATGATTTGGTGTTCACATTTATTCCTACACATTTCATAACAACGCTCATCCATGAGTTTCATTCTCTATGATTCGCCATTACTATCATTATCCATCATTATAAATAATAACTCACACATTAAATATCATCTATTCACATTCAATTCAACCTCCCAAGTCACAATATATTCATTTTCCCAATTCTTAGGGCAAGGGTTTTCATCAAAACCCAACAACCATTATCAATATTCATCAACCATCATCAATGGCTATCTCTCATCATTAATATCATTCTCTAACATCATTAAACATTCATTCTACTCACATTTTACATTTTCCCCAATTCTTAGGGTTAGGGTTCCATTAGAACCTAACAATCACCATCATCACTCCTTATCTTCCATCATAATATTTACCATTTTCGTGTACCCATGTACACCCTCACAAAACCACATATTTCTCGCACCCCACCTTAGGGTTTTACCCAAAAATGGTCTCTAATCCATAACCCATGCATACATTACACTCTCCCAACAAATAAAGCCATAACCAATGACATAAGCTCAACAAAAGGGGTGAGGAACTTACCTCAAGCCAAGAAATAAGTAAGCTTTCATGAGAAGGAGAGGGCCACATGAAAATAAGGGAGAGGAGGAATAAAAGACTTCAAGCTTCCATAAAACGAAAATGGTGGGAGGAGATGGATTCCAATCTTGTCTAGGTTTTTAAAGAGGAAGAATGAGGAGAAAAATAAAGAAGAAGAAGAAGAAGAAGAAAGGGGAGTGAATGAGAAGTGGAGAAGGAAAGTGTGTTTTCCTTAGAGGACCCAACGTGAAAAGGAGAAAGGAAAACAAGGTTTTGGTTTAAAATTTTTATCTCCACATTATAATTTCTCCATTTTATAATAAATAGGATCTCAGTTTGGGCTTAATACTTTATCCAAAAATTATTCTGAAGATATATTCAGATTCCCAATAATATTCTTAACAGCCCTGACCAATGGCATCTCAATTGGAGATACTTGGTCTGACACCCATATTCTAATCGGATAAAATTTTAACTCATAAATCCTCAATAAATTATAATTAACCCTCATAAATCTCAATTTAATTATTCCTACATTTTTGGGACACTTATTAACCCATTTATAATTATTTAATGTTTATTCATCCTATTTAATTATTTTTATAAAATTTGGGATGTTACACCATGCATGATCTTGAATTGGCAGCGGTGGTATTTGCTTTGAAGTTATGACGATACTACTTGTACGGCTTGAAGTTTTGTGGTCTTTAATGATCACAAGAGTCTTAAATATCTATTTGATCAGAAGGAGCTTAATATGTTCCAACGACGATGGATGGAGTTTCTAAAAGATTATAAGTTTGATTTGAGATACCATCCCCAGAAGGCAAATATGGGTGCCGATGCCTTGAGTCAAAAGTCATTGCATGTTTCCACAATGATGGTGAAAGAGATAGAGCTAATTGAGCAATTTAGAAACTTGAATGTGGGTTAAGAAATATATACCCCAAAGAAGATGTCCCTTAAGATGTTGATGGTTGCTAATATGTTCCTTGAAATTATGAAATTATAACAACCGAAGGATAAGTATTTGATTAAGATGAAAGAAGCTTAAGCTAGTGGGAAGAATTCATTTTTAACAGAAGGTCATGATGGTATTTGGCATGTGAAGGGCCAAATTTATGTTCCATCTGGTGGTGATTTGAGAAGGCTAGTACTTGAAGAAGCTCACAAGAGTATGTTGAGCATTCATACTAGTTCCACAAAATGTATCAAGATTTGAAGAAGCATTTCTAGTGGCCCGGTATGAAGCGTGATGTGGCAAATTTTGTAGCATCTTGCCTTATTTGTCAAAAGGCTAAGGTTGAGCATAAAAAACCATCTAGTTATTTGAGACCTTTTGATATCCCTGTTTGGAAGTGGGATGACATTGCTATGGACTTTGTTTCTGGATTGCCCAAGACACGCGCTAAAAATGATGCAATATGTGTAATTGTTAATAGATTGACGAAGTGTGCTCACTTCTTGCCCTTGAACATGAAGAGTCCTTTAGAGAAGGTGGCATAATTGTACATTAAGGAGATTGTTAGGCTACATGGTGTGCCTTCGAGTATTATGTCCGATTGCGACCCGCAGTTCACTCCCGATTTTGGGGAAGTTTGCATAGAGAGCTGGGTTTTAAGCTCAAGCTTAGTTCGATGTATCATCTGCAAACGGATGGACAATCTGAGTGAATTCAAAGCCTTGAAGATTTGTTGTGGGCTTGTGTATTGGAGCATGGGGGTTGTTGGGAGAGATTCTTGCCATTGATTGAGTTCATGTACAATAATAGTTATCATAGTACTATTGGTATGGCTCTCTATGAAGCTTTGTATGGTCGGAAATGTAGAACTCCATTATGTTGGCTTGAAACTAGTAAGAACTTGACTTTAGGGCCAGAGTTGATTGCGGAGACAAATGAACAAATCAAGATGATACAAGAAAAGATAAAAATTGCCCAAGATCATCAGAAGAGCTATTAAGATAAGTGAGGGAAGCCACTTGAGTTTTAAGTTGGCGATCATGTGTTTTTTAG
The DNA here is from genome assembly GCA_037962975.1 of Clitoria ternatea. Classification (NCBI taxonomy): domain Eukaryota; kingdom Viridiplantae; phylum Streptophyta; class Magnoliopsida; order Fabales; family Fabaceae; genus Clitoria; species Clitoria ternatea. Next base: position 150,185,923 of record CM075670.1, read on the forward strand.
AGTATCCCGAGATAAGGGCATTGGAAGAGCTTTGAAGAGCAAGAAATTAAGTCCGAAGTTCATTGGGCCGTTTAAAATCCTTGGGAGGATTGGCGAGTTAGCATATAGGATTGCTCTCCCTCCGTATTTATCAAATTTGCACAATGTGTTCCATGTCTCATAGTTGAGGAAGTATGTGCATAATCCTACACATGTGGTAGCCCTTGATGATGTTGAAATCAAGGAGAATTTATCTATTCCTCCGTGTCTATTACTATTGTGGAGCGTTCCATCAAGAAATTATGGAACAAGTTGATTCCTTTGGTGAAGGTATGTTAGAGGCATGGAGATGTGGTTACTACCACGTGGGAGCGTGAGGATGATATGCAGAAGAGACACCCTGAGATATTCGAATCAGGTTGGTAAATTTCAGGGACGAAATTTCTTTTAAAATGGGATGGATTGTAAGATCCCTACTTTTATATAAATGATTAAATACGAAGAATAAATACTGAATAATTATATGTGAGTAAGTTAATATCCTAAAATGTTGAAAATAATTAAATTAAGATTTTTGGGGATTATTCATAATTTATTGAGGCTTTATACGTTGAAATTATACCCGATTAAAATATGGGTGTCGGACCAAGTATCCCCGATTATTGGAAATCTGAATATGTATTTGGAATAATTTTTAGATAAAGTATTCAGCCCAAACGAAGATCCTATTTTATTTAAAATGGAGAAGTTAAGTGGGGGGTAAAATTAAAAACTCTAAAACTCTCATTTTCCCTTTTTATTCACGTTGGCCTTCTCCCTCTTTTGCAAACACTCTCCTTTTCTCTTCATTTCTATTTCCCACTGATCTTATTCTTCTTGTTCTAAGAACCCACAAGGTGGTTGTGTGCCCTTCCTCCTTCATTTTTCATTTTTCATTAGAGCTTGAAGGAAGTTTGTGGCTTGGAACTCTCTCCCCCACTCTCTTCAAATTTTTATGCTCTCCCCACCCTCTCTTGGAAGCTCACTCTTTTCATTGCTTGAGGTGAGTTTCTCATCTTTTCTTTGAGCTTGAACCCTTGGTTATGGGTTTTGGGTGTTGGGTGAGTGATTTAATGTATACGGGTTGTTAAGAGAACCCATTTATGATGAGAACCCTAAGGTGGGGTGTTTTAATATAAGTTTTATGAGGGGATATATGGTACATGAAAATGACATGGAAGATAATGGAAAATGATGAATATAAATGATGGTTGTTGGGTTTTGATGAAACCCTAACTTTGTAAATTGGGGGAAATATGAAATATGGGTAAATATGCATTTATTATTGATGGGAGATGTTATTATGATAGGTAATAACCATTAATGATGGTGAATGGTTGATAATGGTTGATAATGGTTGTTGGGAACCATTAATGTAGGAATCCATTATTGTGTATGGCATTGAAGATGCATAATAATGAATGAAAATACCTAACCCATGGTGGCTGTGGTGGGTTAAATGAAATAAATAAGGTTTGGGAATTTAAAATGGCATAAAACAACAAGTAGATAATTATGAGCACTTGAGTTTTGGTAGTTTAAATAAAAATTGATTGTGTAATATATGGTATAATGTAGGAAACCACCCCACCGCGCGACGGGACCTTTGGACCGCGTTGATTTCTACTTCTCTTGAGGTAGGAGGGGGTAACATCTCTTAATGCTTGATCTCATCCATTAGTGATGTGTGTATATAATTGTGTTATGCTAATTTGGCTTGGATGAATAATTTGATGATTACTTGATTGAAATGCATTTATAATGAATGGTGTTATGTGGCTTATGTTTGTGGGATGATGATTATGGTGTTGAATTGACTCATGATTAATGAGAGTTGTTGTAATGGCTTGGAACCATGATTGTATTAATTGTAATGTTATTGAACATCCCATGATATGTTAATTGATGAGTTGTGATTGCCACTAACTAGTCATGTGTATGAAATCCAATGAATATTGGTGATGGTTGAGAATGATGAGTACATGGAGTTCCACTAAGTGTTGGTGGTAAATTGTGATTGTGGAGTGGCATTTAGGATGCATAGTCTGAGAATGCATTTGATTTGCATTGCATTGCATCCATGGCATATCATTCGCTGTCTATATGGAATATTAGGGGTTCCAATAGGCAGTTTCATTATGGGAGGGCGGCCCAGTGCACAGGTAAAATTATGTGGTTGTTCCCTAGTGATTCTTGAAATCACGAAGCTGCCCTTAGTTTGGTGATGAGAAACCTTATGTGGCGGCCCCAGTGGGTGGGCGGCTCTATCGATGGGGCACGACTCGCTCGATGTGTGTTCGGGAGGGGCCCGTAGCACTTACGGCAAGTGAGGCCATGTTGTTGAATCTGCAATTCACGGGGTGACTAGTGCTACAAATGGGCGATAGTGGTTTGGTACCAGTAAAATATAATGTTAAGCATGCATGATTTGAGATATAAGTGTACACTTTTACTACTACAGTAGAGGCATAGTAGCACACCTATGTTTGACCCACACTTGATATAATGTTGTTTCCCACAGTCGGATCCACAATTGTTATTGATTGCTTTGTGCATATCCATTAGCCATAAGAGCATTTGTATATAGCCGGAGATATGCCTAGTTGGTAGCTTGTGGTGGCAATGGATGATTGTTAAATAAAGAGGAAGGAGGTTGTGGTACTAACATCGAGTGGATGATGACCTTTATTGAGAATGCCATAATTTTGATGTGTGAGTGGTGAATATAATGATTTGGATATGTATGATGTTAAAATGGAATATGATGATGTGTGAATGAAGCTTATGATGCTTCTTAAGAAATATATGTTATGCACATATGTATATGTATCATCATAATGTATGATTTTGAATCATTTGGTATATGTTTCTCACCTCCTAGTTGCCATTTTAAAGTTTGATGTAGGTATGATGAAATCCTGCTCTTTTAGAGGGTGAGCAATTATGGAGGTAAACATGGAAAGAAAGTGTGAGCCTTGGCCGACATTGTTTTGTAAATCACTCGATATGTGTAGATGTTTATTTGGTATATGATATTTTGATAGGTCATGAATATTGATTTGTGGGTCATGTATAAAAATTAGACCTATATGTTTGGAATGGCTAATTTTTAGTTATGACCCTAACAATGGATGATATTGATTGTAAATTGAAGGATTATATGCCATGTTGATGGATGGATGATGATACCATGAGGTTTATGTTTATTGATAATGCATATGAGTCTTGTGTATGGATGAGAATGTAAGTAGGGCCTTAGAATATTGAATGAATGATTTTGGAATGAAGAATATGATGAATTTCCATAGTTTTATGCATAATTGAGGAACCAATAGAGTCAAAATGAGTTTTATGAGATTTGAATGGTATGTAAGGGTCCCAATGGCTTAAATGCATGATTTGTGACTTGTAGAAATTGGAATGGGTCAATTCCATTAAGAATAGGTCCTTGGGTTGTATAAAAATGTCTCAAAACGAGTGAAACGCATATATGCGCATAACTCTCTTGTTTTTAGGAATTTTTGAGTGTGGCCGGTGGCCAAACGTCATAAATGATGTATATAAGTTATTGTCAAAATTTGGTAGGCATTGGAACTCATATAAAAAAGTTAGGGGGTTAGAAGTCTAAAAATGTGACTTTTTTTACATAAAATGGCCTTTGTGCTATCATGAATCGATTCAGAACAGTGTATAAATCGATTCAAGACACACTATTTTCACTGTTCCTAATTTTTGGGCACTTTGAATCGATTTAAGCCCCCATATGAATCGATTCAAAGCTTACTAGAATCACTGTTCATGAGGTCCAGGAACATTTGAATCGATTCATACGAGCTTGAATCAATTCAAAGGGACCTGTTTTCATTTTTTAGACTCCAGTAGCACTTGAATCGATTCATGGGGTGCTTGAATCGATTTATACCCTTGATTCTTCAATTTTTCATGTATTTTCTTGATGGATGGGTTCCCTTTAGCCATGGTTTAATTATATATCCATGTGTGACTTCAATTACCACTTTTTAACAATCAATTCAAGTCTCTTTAAATCCCTTTATTCTTTTCCATAACTCTCAAATAAATTATGCTTTCCGTTATTCCTTGTTGATGATCCTATGATTGATTGTCTAAGAAAGACTCTTGATTTAATTTATTCACCGTCTCATATCTTCGTATATGGGATAGGTTATTTAAAATGATCTGGGGTTACTTATTAAAAACTTATCTTGTGGTTTCTTCTATTCTTTAATTACTTTATAATCGCAATAATTTCCCTCATTTTATTATTCGAATATTTCTCTAAGGCCCTATAATTAGGGCATCTCACCACGGCTGGATCTGTCAGCTTGATTGACCTTGATCCCAGGGCGGAGCTTAAGATTGATCTGCGCAATCCGTCTAAGCCGACGCCGGATAGGGGTTCTAGAGAAGTCAAACTTAGCGATAGCCCGGAGAAGATCATGCACATAAACGACAAGTTGGAGGCTACTATGGAGAAGTACCTACTTGCACTCGTTGAGGAGTTCAAAGACTTTTTTGCATGGACTGTTGCTGACATGCCAGGATGGACCCCAATTTTTATTGCCACAAGTTATCCGTCTATCCAAAGACGAGGCTAGTTGCCCAAAAGAAACGGAGGTTAGGTGATGCTAAATCTCCGAGTCATTATTTTGATATGTAATTCTCAGAAGATTTACGCTTTGGCAAGTGCACCAGTCATTAAAATTGTATTATATTTGATCGTCCCACAGGGATTGTGGTAAGTACCTCAATCTCAGACTAGTACAAGATGAACCAACACAAGCATAGAAAGTTCATTCGGTTTTTGTTGTTTTAATGTTTTTAGTTGTTTTTTGTATTTCTAGAAACAGTGTTAAGATGAAATGTGAAAGGTGATTAATAGAAAATAGGTCAGGATTGCTTCGGTTCATAAATTCATCAAGAAACATGCAATTAAAGTATAATCAAACTTCATAATCCAGAGGACAATCCGCTTGTGGTTATTCCCTAATTCCTTAGGTGAAAAACACTAATCCTTAAGCATCGAACCTTAATTCCTTAAGTACTCAATTAACCTAAGAATCTAATGCGAAATTGGAGGTTGAACTCTAACTATTCACCTAAATTGATTAGGCCTAAACTAGTTAGAAAGCTGGAAGTTACCTAAGCTTCAACCATGATTCCTCACTGGTGAAGTTCTTCATCAGTTCTGGATTTATCAATCCAGCAAAACAGATCCACTCCTTAGCTTGTTTGCCTCAGGATCTAGAAGTTGATTTCTTCGCTCACAGCTTCAAGATTCCATTGCTAACCTTCGTAATCCCAACCTTAGGAATTTAGAACTCCATCGACATTGGTTCCATCGAAGGAATATGGAAAGACATGGATGAGAGAGTTTAGAGAGCGAAAGGAATTAGAGAGATGTTGGAAATGGAAAATGAATTGTATTCTATGTACTCTGTTTTCTGGTTATGTTACAAAATATGTACAAGCATATATATAAGCATCTACCTAACTAACGAACTTTACTAATCACTAGGACAGCTAAGTTAATAATTAAATTAACTAACTAATTACATAATTATAGAATAACTAACTAATTACAGCTCAGCTCTTAACAAATTACAGCTCATCATTAGCTAATCACAACACAGCACTAACTAATAACAGCTCAGTACTTAAATTACTAAGGTGCAGAAGTAGGAGAGAAGGCAGCAGGAAACAGCACTGGTACCGAGTGTCTTCTGGAGGGAATAATCAGTGTTTTAAATAACTGCCTTCATGCTTAAGTGAACTGGGTTCTCGCTTGAGCAAACTCGAGATATGTACTACAGTATTGCTTTCTCGCTTTAAGCGTTATGGAAAAGCTTGGGCGAGTGGTGATGTTTTGGAGTCAAGCTTGAGCGAACTTGCTCGCTTGAACGAATTTGACTCTCGCTTGAACGAACTTGACTCTCGCTTGAGCGAATTGATTATTCAATCAGCATTCTGAAATTGATGCTCGGGTTCTTCTTTTTATTTCAATCGGTGCTTTTAAAGTCTCGCTCGGGTTCTTCATGCAATATTCGGTTCCCTGTTGCGATCGGTGTTTTGAAGCATTTCCCAGTCGAACTTTTGGAGTTTCACTCGGATTTGTGAAATCTCACTCGGCTTTTTAGAATTTCACTCGGATTTTCCTTCTTAGCTTGAGCGCAACCTGTTCCTGCACCAATAAACAACTAATTGCCTAGCATTTGTATGCTAGCTGCTTAATGAAATTACAAATAATCATAAACTCTTAACTAATTAATGTTTTTAACCATTTTCTTACATAAATAAAACACTTTTGAAATAATTAAATAAATTATAAATTATTAGTAATTAATTAAACAATAAGGCTAAACTAATCACTAAACAATGAATTAAGTCAAATAAAAGGTAGAATAATTAAGTCTTTTCAAGACTTATCACATTCCCAAACTTAAAACTTGCTTGTCCTCAAGCAAATACTCAAATTAATTAACTAACAAGCTGTTATTCAACATAATCAACCTTCCGTAACTTAGTTCATGCTATAATTATTGAATACCGACCATGCTTTCTTCTCGCAATTTCTGAAAATATAATAACTTACACCTCCTTTGGGAAACAAGCTGTTGATGCTTTCCTCACTGGGTCGGTGTTTCATTCTTCTCTCGGTGTATAGGTTAAGTAACATGTGCTCATCACCTGCATACTTGTTAGATAAACATAGGCTTGCAACAGTTCTAAACGTCATGCCATATGCCAACACAATCGGATCAGTAAGGGCTTTTTAAGCTTATAATGGGGCGAGACTACAGGCTCTATTATTGTTTTTCCGAGTCAGTGTCGGGTTACAAGATGTATCCACTGATGCCTTGACTCAATTTTTAACTTAAATTTCCTCTACTTAGCAAGCTACATTATTTTCCAAGTGAATGCTAACTTAATAACTTGCGGTGCTTTGCACCTTCTTTTTCTTTCAGTCCTTCGGACTTTTCTTTTCTTTTTCCAATCACATTTTTTTTCAATTGGTGCTTTGCACCTTTTTCCTTGCTGATTTGTTTTTATTTTTATTCTCGGATTTTCTATTTCTCCCTTCATTTCTCTATTTATTCATCTATAACCAAGGTCAGAGTATGTCCTTAATTGTTGTTAGGCACACTCTTCATCCCCAAACTTAGAACTTGCTAGTCCCTAGCAATAAGTAAGACTGGGCAATTCATCAGTGGAACATCCAGGGTAAATCAGTCAGTTTTTTCTAGATATATAGGCTTGTAACGTTAGGTGAATAAACAGAATAAAAGGGTCTCAGGCTCAAACATAATTATTGGGTCAAAGGATAATTTAAAATATTAGGAAGGCTAATTTTTGGCCCTGGCTAAATTAACAAAGAAGGCCTTCATCATTTTTGATTGGCTGGCATACAATCAATTAGCAAGCACTGAAGCAAATTCTGTCTCACTAACTAGCATATAGGCTCACTCGGAAAAGAATAAAACAGGCTCAAAAGCTACGAATATAACAGTTAATCAGCCAGTCATGTCCCCAAACTTAATGTAAGGTTATACATTCAGATTGCTAACTAGCATGCCGAGTAAACAATTAATTAATGATGAAAAATAGTTATGGGCAGAGATCATGAATCAAACAAAGCCAATCAACTAATTTATCCGACTAAAGCTTAAGAATCAGCAAACTTTAAATTATTAAGATGGATTTGAAATTAAACACCATAAACATATTTTATCAATTAATGAGTCAGAATATCAATTAAGGAATCGGAGTAATAAAATACTTCCCTTTTTACCTGAGTGGCAGTGAATGGGAAACACGTGGTCGGATTGGGATGCATGAATTTACCGATACATTCGAAAAATAGAATAATAACAAGCAATTTAACAAAGAAATAAAATTTCATGACAACTAAAACAAAAGAGAATTCATTGTTCAGAAAAACACTTAAAATAATGTCAAGTCATTACATAAAAACACCATAATAAACAAAATACGGAGCAACAAAATCAATCATCCTGATCTGTATTCTCTTTGTCCTGCTTTGAAGATGGTGGGAGGTCAGCTGCCAGGGGTATGTCCTCAGAGGGAATAGTGAATCCAATGGAAGCCAACCATGCATCTCTGTCAGGTGGGGCTCCCATTTCTGCTGTGTGCTCTACCCTCAATTTGGTGGCAATCTTCCTGAGCATGAGATCGTGGTTCAAGACCCGATCATAGATTCCAAGTTGCATCTTCTTCATGACCTGCAATTCCTGCAACACCATAGAAATGTCAGAAGAAGAAGAACCAGCTCCTGCTGATTGCCTGGGACGCTTAGGCTCTTTGGGCACAAAATTATCAACATGGCTTATCACCCACTACTTATCCATCACTCTTTCAGGCTTGACCTTCGTCAACTCAGCATAGTTGACCTTAGCTTGATACTTTTGAGCTAGCAAGGTAATAACCGAGCAGTATGGCAGTTGAAGATTCTTGTCCAGGTTTTTCATCATTTCTTCTAAGATCAGCTCACCGAGATTCACATGCCAACCCTTCATCAGGCAGAACATCAATACCAACCTTTTAATGGTGATTTCTGTTGCATGCATCACCGGTTATAGAGATGAGAGGATATAATGGCACCACAACAATGGAAGATGGTTAAGAGAATTTTTTCTTGACACTCTTTGGTCAACCATCAGCCTTTGTTAGATAAGCAGCGCCTGGTTGACAACATTCTTCTAATATATCTTTCCTCAAATTTGCATTCTCTACCCGATGAAAAATATCAACTTTCCACATGTACTGGCATCCTTCCTCCTCCAGAATTGGTACTTTCAGAAGCTTATTCAGGATGTCACCAGTTAAAGGAATGGTGACTCCTCTCAGGAAGGAAGAAAATGGAAAGTCGTCTTCTCTTGAGTGGGTTCTGAGATTGGCATAGAACTCTCGGGTGAGTTCCTGGTATCCATGGCCCAAATTTTTGTTGAAAAACTGCCAGCCCCTTTGAATCATGGCAGCTTGGACAGTATCATCAGCACTTTTGTCTCCTTCAAGGACAAGAGCTCTGTCCCTTATGACTCCCCTGGTTTTGAATTTCTTTTCATATTCCTGGGCAGCCTTCACATCTCGAAAGCTAAGCCCATCAAAACTTTTAGCTTCTGGCGATTCGTTCCTCTCTACTGCAGGGGATGCGTTCCTTTGAACCGAAGGAGAGTTATTCCTTTCAGCTTGACTTTGATTGGGTGCAGGATCAGGAGAATCAGATATACTTATGGTTGACACCTCCTTTTCGTTATCTTTTTGTTTTTTTCTCACACTTCCTTCTGCAAAATTTGGTCTAGGTTTTTGCAGGAGTCTCTGTGATCTTCTTTTCATATTGAATGATAAAAATGCTGATAAACAACCTAAATGAAAATAAGCATAGAAACCCAAAACAATCACAGCAAACCGAAAATGTGAGATGCATGGCTATGAACAATGGAAGAATATTAACAATGAAACAGGAAAATACTAAGCATGTACTTAGAAGTGAAAGAAATAAGTGAAAAGATGGTACCTTTCTTCAGGAATTCGAAGGTGTGGCTTTTCCTCTTCAACCCAAGTTTCAGCGTAGGAATTTAGGGTTTGTACGCAGAAGGGTTTTTATACGGTTTTCCCCTTTACCTGAGATACACGTAAGCACGCTGAAATGTTGACGTACCAACGCTCTATTTTCTTTTATTATTATTATTATTATTTTTTTATGATATTTCAATAGGCTCTCTCGCTCGGTTCACACACTGAATAGATGGAAGACCGAGTGAGACTGGGAAGAGATGCCGAGTGGATATACGAAAAATGAGTGACAGTGAAAGATGGATGAAAAAGAACGAGTGGAAGGAAGAACGAATGAAAACAAATTCCGGGTAAATGGGACGAGTGAAAGATATACCGACCGGATGAAGGTGATAAGTAAATGAAAGAGTGAGTGAAAGAACAAATGGAAGAATGATACGTGAATGAATGAACAGGATCCCGAGTGAATGAAAACTGAATGGAAATGATCCTGAGTGAATGAAGGACGAATGGATACAAGAACGAGTGAAAGAATGAATGAATAAAGTAGAGTGCATGAGAGACGAGTGAACAATGAATAGATGAGTGAACAACTGTAGTGAGATACGAGTGAACAGAAAAGCGAGTGGAAGAGAGAACAATGAAAGTAAGGCCGAGTGAAAGAAAGAACGAGTGAAATAAATGACGATTGGAAGAGTGAAAGAATGAGTGGAAGAGATACCAAGTGAATGAGTGACAGAAGTGAAAGTGACCGAATAAATGAAAGACGAGTGAAAGATTGACAGAGTTCAAATTATACCAAGTGGATGAAGAACCGAATGAAAAATGAGGTGAAAAACGAAAGTCCAAATGAAATGGAGTGATTGAGCGAGAAAGACGAGTAGAGGAAAAAGAAAAATATAGAGAGGTGTGTGAGAAAACCGAGAACGAGTTTAGGTGGAACGAAACAACGAGTGATAGAATACCGAGTGGATTATACCGGGTGAGAATGAAAAACAAATGAATGAACAATGAGTGGACGTAAGAACGGAAAAACGAGTGAAAGAAAGTGAAAGAGTGAATGCATAACTACAGAGAGAGAGAGAGACGAGTAAATGGTATATCTAGTGGATAGAACACCGAGTGGATGAAAACGAGTGAGAAAGAGAATAAGAAGAAGATAAACTGAGTGGATAACTGAACAACTATAGGGGAAACTGAGTGAATGAAAATACTGAGTGGATGTCGGATTGAGAAAAATACCGACGAAGCATTCATGAACTAACGAGTAGAAAAGAAAGACCGAGTGGAAGAAAGATGAAAAGACGAAAGACCGAGTGAACACAAGACTGACAAGAAAATATACTGAGTGAATAGAAGACTAATTGATACAAAGCTGACTGTGATAAGTGAGGAATCCGAGTGATAAAAGGTTGACTGAAATAAGTCACCCTTCATCATCTGACCCATTTATTAAATCAACGATCAGAAATCATTTATTAAAGTCTCCCTTTTTATTCACATCAAAATTCGGAGTTTATTGAAGAATGACGAGTGAAGAGTTTTCAGTCGGGAAACAGGGTTAAGAATGAGTAACAATGATCCGAGTGTACCACTCTTGCTCAAGCTCAGTAAACTTTCGCTTAAGTGCGAAACAACAGCAGAAGCTTCTCGCCTAAGCTACAAGTGCTTCGCCTGAGCGGAATGGAAGAATCACGATCGGACTCCCTTCTTTAAAACTTCACAAATTTTATTCAAACTTTATTCATAAACTCTTTAGTTTTCTTTTTATTAATTCTGACACAAAACACAAAATGGACCACTCAGAACGTAGGGCTGCCTCCCTAGAGCGCTTCTTTAAGGTCACTAGCTTGACCTTCTGGCATCTAAGAGGATGCCTGTAGCAATATGGAGGTTTTCTGCCTATCAAACTCTCCTCCAAAGTAGAGTTTGAGTCGCTGGCCATTCACCTTAAAAATCCGATCGGTGGTCGGGTCTAGTAGCTATGACTTCACCTTTTTCATTTTTAATAGTTGTCATCCCTCCTTTCTTGGGCACCACTTAGACCGGACTGATCCAAGCGCTGTTCGAGATAGGATAGATGATTCCTGCATCAAGAAGCTTGACCACCTCTTTCCTGACAGCCTCTTTCATTATGGGGTTCAATCTGCGTTGTGGCTGAACTACAGGGGAATAATCATCCTCCATCAGAATTTTGTGTATACAAAATGATGGACTGATTCCCTTCAAATCAGAAATATTCCAGCCAATCGCAGATTCGTGTGTCTTTAAAACCCCTATTAATTTGTCAACATCCTCTTCTTTTAAGTCAGCATTAATAATGACAGGATGTGTTTCGTCCTCTCTCAGGAAAACATATTTCAGATGAGAAGGCAAAGGTTTTAAATCATATTTTTCTTTAGAAACTTCCTTTCCTTTCTCAACTTCAGTAATTTTCAAATCATTTTTCTTTTCTTTTTCAAAATCACCTACTTCCAATACTTCCAGTAGGTTCAGCATTTCCGAGTGAGAGTCATTTAACTCCTCAGTCTCGGAGTCAAAGTCATCCTCCAAAAAGGTTCGTAAGACCTCTTCTTCAGTTTTTAAAAACATTAGAGTCTTGTAACTTTTAATTTCTTCAATCATTAAGCAATCCATCCTTTCAGTCGGATGTTTCATGGAATTGAAGACATTAAAAGTTACCTGCTCCTCCTGAACTCTCAGCATGAGTTCACCCTTTTCTACATCAATCAATGCTCTACCTGTAGCTAGAAAGGGTCTACCTAAGATCAAAGGAATCTCTCGATCAGCCTCCATATCCAACACTATAAAATCTGCTGGAAAGATAAATTTATCTACCTTAACTAACAAGTCTTCCAGCATCCCCTGGGATATTTAATAGACCTGTCAGCCAACTACAAAGACATACGAGTCAGTTGCAGGTCATTAATTCCCAATTTTTTCATCAAAGATAGAGGCATCAGATTTATACTAGCTCCTAGGTCACAAAGAGCACTTCCTACATGAATATCCCTAATTGCACATGGTATTGTAAAAGATCCAGGATCTTCTAGCTTTTGAGGAAGTTTCTTTTGGATGATTGCACTGCACTCTTGAGTGAGAGCAATCATTTCATCCCCCTTAAGCTTCCTCTTCTTAGATAACAGTTCTTTCAAAAATTTTGCATAGGAAGGCATCTCCTGCAATGCCTCGGCAAAAAGGATATTTATGTGAAGTTTCTTGAATACATCTAAGAACCTAACAAACTTTTGCTCTTCTATTTGCTTTTTAAACCTGTGTGGAAATGGAGCATTCCTCAGTTTTTTAGGAGTCAGCTTAGAAGCTTCCTCCAGAATCATATCAACCTTTTTTCTTTTTCTTTTGGTGGACTTTATTTTCTTTTTCTTTTTCTGTTTCATTTTTAATTTCAGCTTCATTATTAACCTGCTCAGTTTCTTACACTATTTCTTTTTCTTTATCTTTTTTTGAGCTTATTTCCTGACTCAGAGGTGGAGAAAGAATTTTTCCACTCCTAGTGGTTATAGCTTTGCAATGTTCCCTTGGATTTACCTCAGTATCTCCAGGGAAATTGCCTGCTTGCCTCTCAGCTAATTGCTTAGAAAGCTGTCTGACTTGATTTTCTAGATTTCTTATGGACGCTTCCTGATTTTTAAAACTGGCCTGAGTGGCCTGGATGAACTGAGAAAGTACATTCTCAAGTTCTGACTTTTCTTTAACAGGAGGGTGAGAAGGTTGTTGTGGTCTATTTGTGGGTTGATTTTATGGGATGTTCTGATTCAAATGTGGACCTTTCTGCCAGGAAAAATTGGGGTGATTCCTGTAATTAGGATTAAAGAAATTAGAAGGATAATTCCTTTAATATTGTTGCTGCCCCATATAGTTCACTTGCTCGGAAGGCACATTTGGATCACACATTCCATTTTCATGGTCTCCACCACAAAAGTCACAACTTATCATAGAAACTTGACTCGGCTTTTGGAGTTCTGAAATCTGTATGCTTAGTTTCTCCAAAGCCTGAGTCGTCAGCTTACTCTGAGCCAGATAAGCATCTTGTGCTTCTAGTTCTAATATCCCTCTCTTAGGGACTTGGCTCCTCTCACTAATCAGACATTCATTAGAAGCCATAACGTCAATCAGCTCTATGGCTTCTTCTACAGTTTTAGCTGTTAATGAGCCTCCAGCCGAGGCATCAATCAGGACCTTGGTAGCTGGCCTGACACTATTATAAAATATAGTAACCTGTTACACATCAGAGATTTAATGATGAGGACATCTCCTCAAACTCTCTTTATACCGATCCCATGCTTCCATCAAAGATTCACCTTCTCTTTGTTGGAAACACGTGATTTCATTGCGCAACTTCACATATTTAGAAGGAGGAAAGTACTTAATCAAAAATTTTCTTTACAAGTCCTCCCAAGTGGAAATACTGCCTCTCGGTTGACTCTGAAACCAGGCTTTAGCTCGGTCCCTTAGAGAAAATGGAAACAATCTCAGTCGGATTGCCTCTTCAGGGACTCCATTCATTTTTACTGTATCATAAATTTGGAGGAAGGTTGCTAGATGCAAATTTGGATCCTCAACCTCACTTCCTCCGAACTGTTCATTACTTACCAACTGTAGTAAAGCTGGTTTAAGTTCAAAATTATTTGCTGAAATCGGTGGCCTAAGGATGCTACATTGCGATCCTTCTTCAGTCGACCGGGAGTAGTCACCTAGTGTAACTCTCCTCTGTTCCATTTCTTTTTGTTCTTTTTGCTTTTTCTCTTTTCTCAGTTTACGTTCTAACAAATCGATATCAGGATCAAAGAAGAAAGGCTCTCCTCTGCTCCTTGACTGCATACAACAAATGTCAAACAAAAGAACAATTCACAGCTACGACTACAGCTACACGAAACAAACAACTACTACTACTAAAAACAAAATTCAAACTACGTACTAAATGCAAATAAAAGTAAACGATTCAGTCTAGTACCGGTCCAAGGATTGTTGATATTACTCAACAATCCCCGGCAACGGCGCCATTAACTTGATGTTAAATCTCCGAGTCATTATTTTGATATGTAATTCTCAGAAGATTTACGCTTTGGCAAGCGCACCAGTTGTTAAAATTGTATTATATTTGATCGTCCCACAGGGATTGTGGTAAGTACCTCAATCTCAGACTAGTACAAGCTGAACCAACACAAGCATAGAAAGTTCATTTGGTTTTTGTTATTTTAATGTTTTTAGTTGTTTTTGTATTTCCAGAAACAGTGTTAAGATGAAATGTGAAAGGTGATTAATAGAAAATAGGTCAGGATTGCTTTGGTTCACAAACTTATCAAGAAACATGCAATTAATGTATAATCAAACTTCATAATCCAGAGGACAATCCGCTTGTGGTTATTCCCTAATTCCTTACGTGAAAAACACTAATCCTTAAGCATCGAACCTTAATTCCTTAAGTGCTCAATTAACCTAAGAATCTAATGTGAAATTGGAGGTTGAACTCTAACTATTCACCTAAATTGATTAGGCCTGAACTAGTTAGAAAGTTGGAAGTTACCTAAGCTTCAACCATGATTCCTCACTGGTGAAGTTCTTCATCAGTTCTGGATTTGTCAATCCAGCAAAACAGATCTACTCCTCAGCTTGTTCGGCTCAGGATCTAGAAGTTGATTTCTTCGCTCACAGCTTCAAGATTCCATTGCTAACCTTCGCAATCCCAACCTTAGGAATTTAGAACTCCATCGACATTGGTTCCATCGAAGGAATGTGGAAAGACATGGATGAGAGAGTTTAGAGAGCGAAAGGAATTAGAGAGATGTTGGAAATGGAAAATGAATTGTATTCTATGTACTCTGTTTTCTGGTTATGTTACAAAATATGTACAAGCATATATATAGGCATCTACCTAACTAACGAACTTTACTAATCACTAGGACAGCTAAGTTAATAATTAAATTAACTAACTAATTACATAATTACAGAATAACTAACTAATTACAGCTCAGCTCTTAACAAATTACAGCTCATCATTAGCTAATCACAACGCAGCACTAACTAATAACAGCTCAGTACTTAAATTACTAAGGTGCAGAAGTAGGAGAGAAGGCAGCAGGAAACAACACTGGTACCGAGTGTCTTCTGGAGGGAACAATCAGTGTTTTAAATAACTGCCTTCACGCTTGAGCGAACTGGGTTCTCGCTTGAGCGAACTCGAGATATGTACTGCAGTATTGCTTTCTCGCTTTAAGCGTTATGGAAAATGTAACACCCCTGATTTCTTGTATTCGAATCCCGATGTAATCGTCATAATTAATGAAAATGCGAGTAAATTTTTCACGTTGGAAAACATTTTCCAAAACACCTCCATGACTACATCAAGACCCAAATCACAGAAGATCAAAGAGTGAGATTAATAACCTAAATCTGGATCGATAAGTAAATTGTCCATAAAGGTATACAAAATAATAGAGTATACAGCGGAAGAATGTGTATACCGGGCACACGTCTAGTCCGATATATGACGATATGAGAAAGGCTAGGCTAGCATGCAATGACATATTATAAGCCTATTAGACATCCATCATCACCCTACCATTAATTTCATAAGCATGCAAAGCCTAAGGTATAAATATATACATATTTATATACATTTAGGGATGATCTCCCGACTACTACAATCATCAATGAACATCATTTAATTTTAGTCCTTCTAACACATATCAACCATCTCTTACATTCTACATATATGGCCACCATCCACAATTTCAAGGGTTATCTCATACATATTCAAGATCTCTAAAACATCTACATTCACATGGCCACTTCATTCATTACATAAGAATTCATTCATTATACAAGAATCATAAATGATGCCGGCCCAGGCGCTTCCATTACCACTATTTACCTTCACCCAAGCTTTATTTGAAATCCGAACTCATCCCCTGGCAACCTACATCACAATGCTAAAAAGGAGACCACATGGGAGAGTGAGTTATACATTCAAAATGACGAATAACATATATATTGTGATCATGTGTATATGCATACAAACATCATGTGTGCTTTGTTATCAAATTATCAAATTATTATTCATTAATCATCTCATCATTAGAATAGGCATACAAGCCTCATAAATCATAATTCATATCATAATAAGCACAACATATACACAATCACATACACCAATACTTTGCCACTTATCAACAAGGGCATTTATATCCATTTTCATCATTAATTCATTGAGGTTTCACTCAAATACCTCCTCGCAAGGGGTTTCTCAACACTCGTGGTCATCCCATCTTAAATGCCATGGTCTTAAAGATAATGCATATGTTAACTGTTTGATGCATATGCAACGGATCCAATATCATATCACGGGTGATCGCAACCACCATAATCAATCATTCATAATCATTGGTTTTCCGCCTCGCAAGGGGTACTCCCACCTCATGATCGCAACCATGGGCATCATAGGTGCTCGCAAGCCCTTTATCATATCAAATACCTAGTGATCGCAACCACTGGCTCATTATCATACAATGGTCCCTGCAGGGCCTTTCACATTCCATAATCAGGTGATCGCAACCACCATTACCATATCATATGATCATCATATTGGTTTCCCGCCTCGCAAGGGGTACTCCCTTCATAGAATCCCGCAGGATCTTTCATCACTGTGATCGCAACCACATAATACCAATGCTATGCCATGCCATGAATGCAAGATGCAATAATGCATATGCTTAACAACAACCTCGCAAGGATATCTCACCCTCTCAATTAGGGATATAATTTAATCTGGCATTTTCATGAATCATATATTTATTTACAAGCCCCTCAAGGCATATCATTAATATAATTAGCATTCAATGGCATACCAACATTCACAAGGCCCCTCAAGGCACAACATACATATAATAGGCACTTCAATGACCACAACATCATTCATGACAATCCACACGTAGATGTCTAAAGGCATAGCAATAATCATAACATCAAGTCACACATGTAACAACAAGGTGTTTTTCGGAATATAAATATATATGTATAGCAATCATCATTGCCTTTACACATACAAATCAATTACTTGTATCAACCACTAGGGTATCATAATATTTCATATTATCCATCAATATCATTATATATTCATTGGGGATTTCCAACCCAACACAAGAGCATCGTACTAATTCTCAATAATTATCAAATTGCCATTTCACTTAATTCAATACATATACATGACAAGACAAGCATGAGTATTCATCACATACAACAATCACTATTAAATTTACTTATGCAATTTGAATGTTAACTCCTCTCCTACCTTGAGGGAAGAGCTAAAACTAGTCCAATGCTCCGAATGCTCCATTGCATCACCCGCACTACAATCTACATAATATACATATGCATTCATACAATTAATAAGCCATCTCAAGGCATTCCTCATAATTCTTAAACATTTGCTAGCTTATCATAAAGCCCAACATCAAGTCCTAGACTTGATGAACACCAACTTATGCAATTGTTTTAGGCTTCAGGAATTCCTTTCCCAAATTCAAGATCCTCTAGATCTTAAAAGCCAACTAAACCCCATAACATCATTATCTCATCCACTCCATAATGTATTTTCAATTCACCTCAACCCTTCAAATATCCTCATTATAAAATTTCATTCAAATTCATTGCAAGCCTCCTGGCCCCAATCAATACTATCATCAATTAACAAATTCTTATAGCATTTATTATTTTACACAACCTCATGAACATAGTTCAAAACATTATTAACCTCATTAATCAATCCCAATAATTCTAAAGATTCATTCCCTTCTTACAATTCCTTCTAAGACATCAAAATCACCAAAATCACTTATTTAATCAAGACCCCCAAATCACTCCACTTAGGGTTTTTCATCAAAACTTAAACAACATTTGCCCATGTTCATGAATCACCACCAATGGCCATCTATCATCATTAATATCATTCACTATCATCATTAAACATACTTTGTATTCATAATTTACATTTCCCCCAATTTATTAAAGTTAGGGTTTCACTAGAACCCATCAACATCATAATCGTTCATTTATTTTCCACCCATCCAAGTATTAATTCATGCATCTCTATAATAACCCACTATTAAAGCCATAATAACAACACCCCACCTAGGGTTTCCTCACTTTAAGCTTCTCTCAACAACCCATATGCCATAAATACTCCCCCATATACATAGAATCCAAACTCTAGGCATAAAAACTCCTAAAGAATGGTGAGGAACTTACCTCACCCAAGAGCCAACATGAGCTTTCCATGGAGAGAGGTCCACACGGAAATAGAGTGGGAGAAGGGGGAGGAGTTCCAGCACAAGCTTCTCCTTCAAGCTTCCATAAGAAACGAAAATGGTGGAGGAGGAGAAGACACTCCATATGGCTCAGGTTTTTGGAGAGAAGAAAAGAAGAGATGGAGAAGGGAAAAAGATGAAGAAAAAGAATGAAGAAAGGAGGGGAAGAAGTGTCGTGAAAGTGGAAGAAAGTGAGAGTTTTATGTTTTAAATATTTGCACTAATGACCATTATATCCCTCGGGTGTCTAACTAAGTAAGGGGAAAAAGAGTCCAGCCATCGGAATCAAGGAAAGAAGGGCCAATATACACAAACCGAGAGAAAAGAGAGAAAAAAATACAATCAGGGTGCTACTCGCTCAAGCGAAACCCACATTCGCTTGAGCGAGACCGCCCCATCTCGCGTGAGCCTCTCCATTCGCACAGGCGAAAAAACCCCAGTATCTATTTCCACACTCGCTCGCTTGAGCGAGGTATTAATTCGCTTAAGTGAATCCGACAAGAAGTCATCCTTCCCAGCACTCGGGTTTCTGTTGACAGAATTTCCCCCGAAACTGACCCAACATTCATTCGGTTTCACTCGGTAAAATTCAACCAGATCCGAGTCATCTCATACTCGGCTTCCCTCTTGACATACCAATCTAGACCGATCCATTTTTCATTCAACCAACTCATTCAGGGCCGACTCATACTCGTATAGTCTATCACTCGGGATCCAGAGTTCCATTCACTCGGGAACAACCCATCGTATATACTTAGTCATTTATATTCTATCCTCAAGGGTCACACTTATAGAATCCACTCGATAAATAAAGGTAATCCCACTCGGAATCCATAAACCTTCCTCACTCGGAATATTTCCCAATTAAGTGTATCACAACCATAATTCACTCGGAATGGATTCCACATTCACCACTCGGCATAATTACACTTCTCACACTCAGAGAATACTCAATCTCCTTCCCCTTGGGAAGGTTCCCAACAGTCAAGTTCCAATCGGGTTTATTCTAACCATAACTCACTCGGGGAATTCATTAAGTCCCACCCGGACTTGTTCAGATCCTAACCACTCGGGGTATAAAACCTCATTCACTCGGAAAAGGTTCACTCGGATTTCCACTCGAGAATATTCAAACTCTTTCCCCACTCGGGGTTTACTCATATTTTCCACTCGGATAAACAATCCAGACCGAGTCTGTCCTCACTTGGTTTTCCACTCGGTATTTCATCCCAAAACCGACTTCCTTTGTTTTTCCCCCACGAATAAGTCTTTCTAGAATACTTCTGGACAACACACCTTGTGTCCACACTCGGTGTCATTTCCACTCGGAGTTACACTCACAGAGAGGCTCCACTCGGAATTAGTTACCTTGAACTCGGATATTTTCACTCGGAACACAACTGCTCGGAATATCACATAGGAAGACCTCTCACTCATAATTTTATCTACTCCCTCACTCGGAGGGTTCTGCCTTGGCATAGCCACTCGAAATTTCACTCGAAATTTCACTACATCAAGAAATTATTTTCTAAGTCCCCTCTTAAGTGAAATTTCATCCAGAATTCCACTTACTCACCATACACGCATCACACTCGGTCAAAAGCACAACCATACCAGTCACACCTGAGTGAGCATCACCCAGCATTCATACTTCCCACTTTCGCTCAAGCTACTCACATTCGCTTGGGCGAAGAAAGGTCCAGTGACCATTTCCTCATTGGCTCGCTCAAGCGCGCCCATTCTCGCTTGAGCGAGATTCGTCCAGAACCTCACCTAATCACAACACACTGTACTCGCTCGAGCTGATTCCTCACTCGCCTGGGCGAATGCCGTTCCTCAGACCCTTCGCTCGGGCGAGACTCCATTCGCCTGAGTGAATTTCCTCCAGAGAGCAAACACTGATACTGCGAATTCCTTCCAGAGAGCAACACTGATACAGGGCAATTTCGCTTGAGCAGAATTCACCTTCGCCTGAGCAAGAATTGCCCAGAAGCCATTATGCCAATACAGGGGATCCTCGCCTGGGCGAGATCCCTTCTCGCTTGGGCGAGACTATCAGCACAGAGACAAGAACGCAAATTCCACACAGCTCAACTTATGAAATCTCATTTTAAGCCAATTTAATCATGTCCAAGCTATCATGTACATCATATAAAGCATATATAACTTGTTCCTTAGCATTCTTACTCGAAATTCCTCATTATAATCCAAATTTGAATTTATCCCACATTTCATACACATCATGAAAGGCACATACAGCCTATACAAACATTCATACTTATGAATTTACATTCCAAGCTGAATTCAAGCTTATCATCATCTTATATACATGTATTCATACCTTGCCACCACTAATCCTCATATTCTCACACATCATCCTCAATAAACATCAACTTGCCATTCTCATTAATTATTCATTTTTATAAAATTTGGGATGTTATAATTCACCCCACCTAAAAAGAATTTCGTCCTCGAAATTTAGCATCGGTACACATGTCACAAGGCCATACCTCAGGCCACACATCAACAAGGTTCAACGATACCATAGAATAACATTAGACTTCTCAAAGTCCATCAAGACATGTTCATCATCACTTCATCATTCTTAACATAAAATTTCTACATCAAGCGTGTCATATATTATCAATTATAACTCGTCCAATAGAGCTCGCATGTTCATACTCAGTATGACCAGATAGGCTCAATACATTCACCATAAGCAGCTACAATCCCTACACTTGCCCGGCCTATGTGTTGCTGCATCCAACATACAGGAAGGCGTCCCAATCCTGTAGTGGTTACCACAAACACATAAAGTCGGCGCATAAGTGCATGCTGCCACAATACCTATGGCATGTAAGACCATATCGGGATCAGTACTTCGTATTCCCATTGCTCATGTCGGTCACATATATTCAAACGATACCATTCTTTATAAGACTTGGTGATAATCCTCACCAGTCCACAACCAAAATACTCATATTTCATCATCACTATATAGATAATTTGGCATCCATCATGCCATATCAATCATCAAATTTTAGCTAACTTCACCATCGATCGTGTACCAATCATAAATTTTCAATCATCACAAGGTAAATACCCCATCCTTGGGTTTCATCCATCCAATTACATGCTCAAATAGTCTAAAATTCTTGTCTTTCTTACATATTTGCTGGCTATAAATCAATTCGAGCCTTAAAAGATTCAACAAACTCTTATCAAGTAGGCTACTTAATCGTACAATAAGCCTCCACATTAGGGATCCTCCTC
This sequence comes from Clitoria ternatea, assembly GCA_037962975.1. Lineage (NCBI taxonomy): Eukaryota > Viridiplantae > Streptophyta > Magnoliopsida > Fabales > Fabaceae > Clitoria > Clitoria ternatea. Next base: position 150,208,092 of record CM075670.1, read on the forward strand.
ATAGATCATAATTAAAGCTCATAAATTAAACATATATCTAACATCGTATAACATCACCATGCGGTTTTTATCTTCAATATCACACCCTTCAAATAAAATAGGGGTAATGACATGATCAATTTTTTTTATTCACCAACTCACGATCACAATTGACATCTCTAAATCACATCATCATCTATACTTGATCCATTGATCATAATTTCTAAGGCACAGAATTTAGCTCAAGAGCACATCGTAAATTCATATACCATAATTAATTCTAATCATACCCCAAGTTCAACATTATTATTCATCAATCGTCAAGGGTTAGCTAGCACCCATTATGGAGTTCCCACACACAACATCATTAGATATGGCTCACAAACAACATAGAGCCTAGATCGCCATAGGGTCCAATTTAATTAATTTTTTACAACATTTGATCATACAAGATCATATCAATCAATGAGGTCACCACATCCAGTGGGTTATAATCAATTTAATTATCCACTCGATTTTCACACAGCAAAAACCGAGACACAACCTCAATTCAACACATATTCAATTTCATATTTAATCACTTATCACATATTCAAATTCCCAATCTAGGGAAATACAATGAATCACTTATATCATATAACACATAGGGTTCTTGTGCCAAAGGATATAAAATCCATCCTTCACAAATGGCACAACCAAACATTTAAATTCAAACATACCCATACTAGGGAATTATTCAATATTATTCATTCATTCAATTCCTCATGTGAGTTTCATTTCATTTAATAAGCATTCCTTGGCTAAACGCCACAGGCATAATGCCTATAAAAGACCTAACCAACAATTCAATTTCCAGGTGCATATACACATCAAGGTCTCAACATATATGGTCTACTACCATATCAATTTCTTTCTCAATATTCCCTATCCGTAATCAACATACGGCATAGGTCCATCATTAAATCAATATATATATATCATATCCATGATCAACACATGGCATCAAATCATCATCATATTAATTCATATCTCATATCTCATATTCATATCTCAATATTTCATTTCCAAGATTAACATTCTATCATGAATTCATCATCAAATTAATTTGCATTATATATATCAACATTAATGCACAATAACAATATACTCGTCATTTGAAGGTAATAGGGTAAGGAACTTGGCCGGTCTTACACAATACATACATCCATATCCCAATAATGAGCATCCCGCTCCAAAAATCACCATAAATACCTCACTATTGAGCAATCATACTCCAGCCATCCACAATATCAATTTATCACAAAGCAACCATGCTCTGGTAGTAACCAATAATTCTTATTTAGAGCAAAATATGCTCTGATACCACCTTTGTAACACCCCTGATTTCCTGTATTCGAATCCCGATGTAATCGTCATAATTAATGAAAACGCAAGTAAATTTTTCGCGTTGGAAAACATTTTCCAAAACATCTCCATGACTACATCAAGACCCAAATCACAGAAGATCAAAGAGTGAGATTAATAACCTAAATCTGGATCGATAAGTAAGATGCCCATAAAGGTATACAAAATAATAGAGTATACAGCGGAAGAATGTGTATACCGGGCACACGTCTAGTCCCATATATGACGATATGAGAAAGGCTAGGCTAGCATGCAATGACATATTATAAGCCTGTTAGACATCCATCATCACCCTACCATTAATTTCATAAGCATGCAAAGCCTAAGGTATAAATATATACATATTCATATACATTCAGGGATGATCTCCCGACTACTACAATCATCAATGAACATCATTTAATTTTAGTCCTTCTAACACATATCAACCATCTCTTACATTCTACATATATGGCCACCATCCACAATTTCAAGGGTTATCTCATACATATTCAAGATCTCTAAAACATCTACATTCACATGGCCACTTCATTCATTACATAAGAATTCATTCACTATATAAGAATCATAAATGATGCCGGCCAAGAAACTTCCATTACCACTATTTACCTTCACCCAAGCTTTATTTGAAATCCGAACTCATCCCCTGGCAACCTGCATCACAATGCTAAAAGGAGACCACATGGAAGAGTAAGTTATACATTCAAAATGACGAATAACATATATATTGTGATCATGTGTATATGCATACAAACATCATGTGTGCTTTGCTATCAAATTATCAAATTATTATTCATTAATCATCTCATCATTAGAATAGGCATACAAGCCTCATAAATCACAATTCATATCATAATAAGCACAACATATACACAATCACATACACCAATACTTTGCCACTTATCAACAAGGGCATTTATATCCATTTTTATCATTAATTCATTGAGGTTTCACTCAAATACCTCCTCGCAAGGGGTTTCTCAACACTCGTGGTCATCCCATCTTAAATGCCATGGTCTTAAAGATAATGCATATGTTAACTGTTGGATGCATATGCAACGAATCCGATATCATATCACGGGTGATCGCAACCACCATAATCAATCATTCAAAATCATTGGTTTCCCGCCTCGCAAGGGGTACTCCCGCCTCATGATCGCAACCATGGGCATCATAGGTGCTCGCAAGCCCTTTATCATATCAAATACCTAGTGATCGCAACCACTGGCTCATTATCATACAATGGTCCCCGCAGGGCCTTTCACATTCCATAATCAGGTGATCGCAACCACCATTACCATATCATATCATCATCACATTGGTTTCCCGCCTTGCAAGGGGTACTCCCTTCATAGAATCCCGCAGGATCTTTCATCACTGTGATCGCAACCACATAATACCAATGCTATGCCATGCCATGAATGCAAGATGCAATAATGCATATGCTTAACAACAACCTTGCAAGGATATCTCACCCTCTCAATTAGGGATATAATTTAATCTGGCATTTTCATGAATCATATATTTATTTACAAGCCCCTCAAGGCATATCATTAATATAATTAGCATTCAATGGCATACCAATATTCACAAGGCCCCTCAAGGCACAACATACATATAATAGGCACTTCAATGACCACAACATCATTCATGACAATCCACACGTAGATGTCTAAAGGCATAGCAATAATCATAACATCAAGTCACACATGTAACAACAAGGTGTTTTTCGGAATATAAATATATATGTATAGCAATCATCATTGCCACTACACATACAAATCAATTACTTGTATCAACCACTAGGGTATCATAATATTTCATATTATCCATCAATATCATTATATATTCATTGGGGATTTCCAACCCAACACAAGAGCATCGTACTAATTCTCAATAATTATCAAATTGCCATTTCATTTAATTCAATACATATACATGACAAGACAAGCATGAGTATTCATCACATACAACAATCACTATTAAATTTACTTATGCAATTTGAATGTTAACTCCTCTCCTACCTTGAGGGAAGAGCCGAAACTAGTCCAATGCTCCGAATGCTCCATTGCATCACCCGAACTACAATCTACATAATATACATATGCATTCATACAATTAATAAGCCATCTCAAGGCATTCCTCATAATTCTTAAACATTTTCTAGCTTATCATAAAGCCCAACATCAAGTCCTAGACTTGATGAACACCAACTTATGCAATTGTTTTAGGCTTCAGGAATTCCTTTCCCAAATTCAAGATCCTCTAGATCTTAAAAGCCAACTAAACCCCATAACATCATTATCTCATCTACTCCATAATGTATTTTCAATTCACCTCAACCCTTCAAATATCCTCATTATAAAATTTCATTCAAATTCATTGCAAGCCTCTTGGCCCCAATCAAGACTATCATCAATTAACAAATTCTTATAGCATTTATTATTTTACACAACCTCATGAACATAGTTCAAAACATTATTAACCTCATTAATCAATCCTAATAATTCTAAAGATTCATTCCCTTCTTACAATTCCTTCTAAGACATCAAAATCACCAAAATCACTTATTTAATCAAGACCCCCAAATCACTCCACTTAGGGTTTTTCATCAAAACTTAAACAACATTTGCCCATGTTCATGAATCACCACCAATGGCCATCTATCATCATTAATATCATTCACTATCATTATTAAACAGACTTTGTATTCATAATTTACATTTCCCCCAATTTATTAAAGTTAGGGTTTCACTAGAACCCATCAACATCATAATTGTTCATTTATTTTCCACCCATCCAAGTATTAATTCATGCATCTCTATAATAACCCACTATTAAAGCCATAATAACAACACCCCACCTAGGGTTTCCTCACTTTAAGCTTCTCTCAACAACCCATATGCCATAAATACTCCCCCATATACATAGAATCAAAAGTCTACGCATAAAAACTCCTAAAGAATGGTGAGGAACTTACCTCACCCAAGAGCCAACATGATGTTTCCATGGAGAGAGGTCCACACGGAAATAGAGTGAGAGAAGGAGGAGGAGTTCCAGCACAAGCTTCTTCTTCAAGCTTCCATAAGAAACGAAAATGGTGGAGGAGGAGAAGACACTCCACACGGCTCAGGTTTTTGAAGAGAAGAAAAGAAGAGATGGAGAAGGGAAAAAGACGAAGAAAAAGAATAAAGAAAGGAGGGGAAGAAGTGTCGTGAAAGTGGAAGAAAGTGAGAGTTTTATGTTTTAAATATTTGCATTAATGACCATTATATCCCTCGGGTGTCTAACTAAGTAAGGGGAAAAAGAGTCCAGCCATCGGAATCAAGGAAAGAAGGGTCAATATACACAAACCGAGAGAAAAGAGAGAAAAAAATACAATCAGGGTGCTACTCGCTCAAGCGAAACCCACATTCGCTTGCGCGAGACCGCCCCATCTCACGTGAGCCTCTCCATTCGCACAGGCGAAAAAACCCCAGTATCTATTTCCACACTCGCTCGCTTGAGCGAGGTATTAATTCGCTTAAGCAAATCCGACAAGAAGTCATCCTTCCCAACACTCGGGTTTCTGTTGACAGAATTTCCCCCAAAACCGACCCAACATTCATTCGGTTTCACTCGACAAAATTCAACCAGATCCGAGTCATCTCACACTCGGCTTCCCTCTTGACATACCAATCTAGACCGATCCATTTTTCATTCAACCAACTCATTCAGGGCCAACTCATACTCGCATAGTCTATCACTCGGGATCCAGAGTTCCATTCACTCGGGAACAACCCATCGTATATACTTAGTCATTTATATTCTATCCTTAAGGGTCACACTTATACAATCCACTCAATAAATAAAGGTAATCCCACTCGGAATCCATAAACCTTCCTCACTTGGAATATTTCCTAATTAAGTGTATCACAATCATAATTCACCCGGAATGTATTCCACATTCACCACTCGGCATAATTACACTTCTCACACTCGGAGAATACTCAATCTCCTTCCCCTTTGGAAGGTTCCCAACAGTCAAGTTCTAATCGGGTTTATTCTAACCATAACTCACTCGGGGAATTCATTAAGTCCCACCCGGACTTGTTCAGATCCTAATACTCGGGGTATAAAACCTCATTCACTCGGAAGAGGTTCACTCGGATTTCCACTCGAGAATATTCAAACTCTTTCCCCACTCGGGGTTTACTCATATTTTCCACTCGGATAAACAATCCAGACCGAGTCTGTCCTTACTTGGTTTTCCACTCGGTATTTCATCCCAAAACCGACTTCCTTTGTTTTTCCCCCACGAATAAGCCTTTCCAGAATACTTCTGGACAACACACCTTGTGTCTACACTCGGTGTCATTTCCACTCGGAGTTACACTCACAGAGAGGCTCCACTCGGAATGAGTTACCTTGAACTCGGATATTTTCACTCGGAACACAACTGCTCGGAATATCACACAGGAAGACCTCTCACTCAGAATTTTATCTACTCCCTCACTCGGAGGGTTCTGCCTTGGCATAGCCACTCAGAATTTCACTTGGAATTTCACTACATCAAGAAATTATTTTCTAAGTCCCCTCTCAAGTGAAATTTCATCCAGAATTCCACTTACTCACCATACACGCATCACACTCGGTCAAAAGCACAACCATACCAGTCACACCTGATTGAGCATCACCCAGCATTCATACTTCCCACTTTCGCTCAAGCTACTCACATTCGCTTGGGCGAAGAAAGGTCTAGTGACCATTTCCTCATTGGCTCGCTCAAGCGCGGCCATTCTCGCTTGAGCGAGATTCGTCCAGAACCTCACCTAATCACAACACACTGTACTCGCTTGAGCTGATTCCTCACTCGCCTGGGCGAATGCCATTCCTCAGACCCTTCGCTCGGGCGAGACTCCATTCGCCTGAGCGAATTTCCTCCAGAGAGCAAACACTGATACTGCGAATTCCTTCCAGAGAGCAACACTGATACAGGGCAATTTCGCTTGAGCGGAATTCACCTTCGCCTGAGCGAAAATTGCCCAGAAGCCATTATGCCAATATAGGGGATCCTCGCTTGGGCGAGATCCCTTCTTGCTCGGGCGAGACTATCAGCACAGAGACAAGAACGCAAATTCCACAAGCTCAACTTATGAAATCTCATTTTAAGCCAATTTAATCATGTCCAAGCTATCATGTACATCATATAAAGCATATATAACTTGTTCCTAAGCATTCTCACTCGGAATTCCTTATTATAATCCAAATTTGAATTTATCCCACATTTCATACACATCATGAAAGGCACATACAGCCTATACAAACATTCATACTTATGAATTTACATTCCAAGCTGAATTCAAGCTCATCATCATCTTATATTCATGTATTCATACCTTGCCACCACTAATCCTCATATTCTCACACATCATCCTCAATAAACATCAACTTGCCATTCTCATTAATTATTCATTTTTATAAAATTTGGGATGTTACAGAAAAGCTTGGGCGAGGGATGATGTTTTGGAGTCATGCTTGAGCGAACTTGCTCGCTTGAACAAATTTGACTCTCGCTTGAACGAACTTAACTCTCGCTTGAGCGAATTGATTATTCAATCAGCATTCTGAAATTGACGCTCGGGTTCTTCTTTTTATTTCAATCGGTGCTTTTAAAGTCTCGCTCGGGTTCTTCATGCAATATTCGGTTCCCTGTTGCGATCGGTGTTTTGAAGCATTTCTTAGTCGGACTTTTGGAGTTTCACTCGGATTTGTGAAATCTCACTCGGCTTTTTAGAATTTCACTCGGATGTTCCTTCATAGCTTGAGCGCAACCTGTTCCTGCACCAATAAACAACTAATTGCCTAGCATTTGTATGCTAGCTGCTTAATGAAATTACAAATAATCATAAACTCTTAACTAATTAATGTTTTTAACCATTTTCTTACATAAATAAAACACTTTTGAAATAATTAAATAAATTATAAATTATTAGTAATTAATTAAATAATAAGGCTAAACTAATCACTAAACAATGAATTAAGTCAAATAAAAGGTAGAATAATTAAGTCTTTTCAAGACTTATCATTAGGCCCAGAGAAGCAGAAGGCAGCTTGTGAGCAAACAGAGGAGCTCTTGAAGGTTGAATTCATCAGGGAGATCCAGTATTCCTCATGGCTTTCCATTATGGTGATGGTACAGAATGCCAACGGTAAATGGAGAATGTGTACAGATTATATTGATTTGAACCGTTGCTGCCCAAAAGATCTATACCCCCTCCCAAACATTGATAGGATGGTTGATGATTCATCTGGTTATCAATACTTATCTTTTATGGACACTTATTTGAGGTATAACTAGATTCTGATGTGGGAGGAGGATTAGGAAAAGACAGCCTTCATCAACGACCACGGTGTGTTTCGTTACACCGTCATGCCATTCGGTCTGAAGAACACTGAAGCTACATACCAACGAATGATCAATAAGGTTTTTGAAGGCATGCACACCAAGATAGTGGAGGTGTACATTGATGATATCATTGCCAAGATCCCAGCTGGGGGAAATAATGTTGAAGATCTAAGCCAAGTTTTCATGCGCCTGAGGCAGTACAACATGCTTTTGAATCCACTGAAGTACATGTTTGTTGTACCTGCTGGAAAATTTTTGGGCTTCATGTTAACTCAGTGTGGCATAGAGGCGAATCTGGGCAAGTGTCAAGCAATTCAGGACCTGCAGAGCCCAAAGAACTTGAGGGAAGTTCAGTCCTTGAATGGAAATGTGGCGGCCTTCGCACGATTCATGCCTAAGATGGCACACAGATCCCTCCCCTTGTACAAAATTTTGAAGAAGTCAAAGAAGTTTGAGCGGGGGCAAGAGCAGGAGCAAGCTTTTTAGGAGCTCAAGAAGATGCTATCCAGACCCCCTATCTTGGTGAAGCCCGACCCCAGAGAGCTGCTTATGCTATATTTGGCAGTGTCTAATAAGGCCCTTGGGGTGGCCCTGGTAAAGAAGACTCCGGAGGGACAGAGGCCAATATACTTCACTAGCAAAACGTTATAAGGAGCAGAGGGCCTGTATCAGAAGATTGAAAAAGCTCTCCTGGTAGTTGTTTGGGTCTCCAGGTGTTTGAGGCCATATTTCCATGCTGATCCTGTTATTGTACGGACTGAACTATCGCTTCGCTCAGTGTTGAGCAGGCTGGACCTAGCCGAAAGGATGATAAAGTGGTCCATTGAGCTATCAGAGTTCGATGTGTCATACGAGCCTCATGACGCTATTAAGGCTAAGGTTCTGGCAGATTTTGTAATAGAGATGATTGGAGCGGATCCAATTACCCCTCATTCTCATTGGACGGTGCATATTGATGGTTCCTCCAATAGTAAAAGAAATGGCGTCGGTGTGGTAGTTGAGAGTGATGATAGGGTGCATTTGGAGATTTCATTATGCTTCAATTTCAAAACGTCCAATAACTAAGCTGAATATGAAGCTTGTCTCGCCGGATTAAACATGTCCCAAAAGAGGAGAACACTAAGTCGGATATTCTATCTAGATTAGCCAGCATGAAGCAGCCTGGGAGTATTACCACCGTAGTCCAAAGCTCTCTGACTACTCCCAGGATTCCCCTGGCCTGGTCGCATATGGCCATAACTTATTGCATGTTCAATGATGACTCATGGGTAGTCCCTTTTGTCCGGTACTTGGTTAATGGACAACTACCCAGTGGTGAAGTTGAGAAGAGGAGAGTTAAAAGGGAGTTGCCTTATTTCATAATGGTGGATGGCATGCTGTTTAGAAGAGGGTTCTCTATACCTTACCTTCGTTTTCTAAATGAGAACGAGGTGCAGGATGTCATGGAAAAGGTGCATGAAGGCCAGTGTGGACATTATTGTGGAGGACAGAGCTTGATGAGAAAAATCTTGAGAGTTGGTTATTGGTGGCCCACAATCAAGAAGGATTCCATGGAGTTTGTGAAGAAGTGTGATCCCTGTCAAAGGTTTGCTAACCTTCATCACACACCAACTGAGGAGCTATCCACTTCCGTGGTGCCATGGCCCTTTCACCAATAGGGATTGAACATCTTGGGCCCATTCCCTACTGCTCAAGGGGGTATCAAGTACATCATTATGGGGGTTGATTATTTTATGAAGTGGATTGAGGAAGAACTTGTGGTGCACATCACCTTATTGCAGACCCAGCGCTTTGTGTATGAGAATATCATAGCACGGTTCAGAGTACCAGCACAGATTATAGGTGTTAACGACACCCAGTTTACCAATAAGAAGTTCATAAAGCTGTTGGAAGGATTGGGGATAATCCAGATTTTCTCATCTGTTGAACACCCATAGACTAATGGCCAAGCTGAGGTAGCCAACAGAGAAGTGTTGAAGGGCCTCAAGAAGCGTGTGGGAGAAGCTAAGGGCAACTAGACAAATCAGCTCTGTCACGTCCTCTAGGCCTACCGCACCATGCCACACTCCTCAACGAACGAGTCTTCATACCGTCTCACGTATGGCGTCGAAGCTATTATACCGGTAGAGCTTCAAATGACTTCGACAATGGTTGAGTACTTTTTTGAAGAAAATAATAACTCTAATCTGGCCTCCGAGCTTGATGTTATCCAAGAGCTCAGGGAGGAACCATACATCAGAGACCGTGCTATCAAGACAAAGGCTGCCCTTAAATACAATAAGCACGTCCAGCAAAAAGCTTTTGGAGTTGAAGATTTAGTGCTAAGGAAAGCAAGTGTGGGAAATAAATTCACGCATCAAGCCAAGTTGGCACCCACTTGGGAAGGCCCTTATCATGTTTCCGAAGTCACGGGCAAAGGGTCATACCACTTGGAGAACCTCGATGACACACAAATTCACAACAAGTGGAATACACAAAATTTAAGAATTTATTACAGCTAGTTGGTAAGACAGCATGTACTCTTTTTCCTAACTTGAGTTTTTTCCCATTGGGTTTTTCTCAAGAAGGTTTTAACGAGGCATGACCCCAGCTATGCCCTATTTCTACATTATTCATTTTAATTAGAAAGTTTATCAATTACAGTGTTCTTTTCACTTCTCTTTATTTCATGATTTAAGCTTTACGAATAGTGTAGACAACGACCCTCTAGATGGATAGTCTCAGTTATTTATTAAGTAACTGACGACATAATTCCATGAGCAGTATCCCAAATAACTTCACCCCAATGAATGGCAAGGATTGGTCCTGACTCAAGGCTATATCGGACCCCGATGCGTGGTGTAAGTTAAATCTTCATCTCAGTTACCTAATCTCTAACTGATGACATTGCCTTACGAACGGCGTGGAAAATAGCCCCAACGACTGGTAAGGATTGGTCCTTATTTGAGGCCATACCGGACCCCAACAAGTGGAACCCCAATTACCTATTCTGTAATTGGCCATGATGAATAGCTCTCTGGACGGATAGTCCCAATTACATATATTATAATTGATGACATAACTCCATGAGTGAAAACTCAACTAACTTCACCCCAACGAGAGGCGAGGATTGGTCCTTATTTAAGGCCATACCGGACCCCAATGAGTGGTGCAAGTCTTGTTTTCTATATAGAGACACTCTCTACAGAACGACTTCGTATAAATAAATGAATAAGCCTAAGTCGAAAGATAGGCTCGAAGATAATGTCATACAAAGTTAAAATCCTTATGAGAAGACTACGAGGTAAATATTTCATCAATGACTTAGCAAAATAAGAGAATGAGATGTCAAAAGATTAGCATAGCAGAAATAAAGTCTCAATATATTTCAAAATGGTTTAATATCGAAGCTGATCCCAGAACATAGCATTACATGTAAACACAAAGATTTAACTAAGAGGGAGGAGCATCGTTGTGGATTTCTTCATGGACTTGGCCATCATCAGGAGCCTTGTTTTCATCTTTGGCTTTGTCTTCAGGGGTCCTATTACCTCTGGTGTCGCCTTTCTTGGTTTCCTCTTCTTCAGCATTCTCAGGTCCAGGTGTGGCCGGAAGAGGTTCCATGCTTTGCCCTTCGGGGAGAGATGGCAACTCGTACAAAGAATCATCAGGTTTCACATGCTGGCCATCCTTTATAGTAACTAGTGTGCCTATATGGAATTTATGAAAGGGATTCAATCCATAGAGATCGAGTTTTACATCGGGGTTCTTGTAGAAGATCTGACGGGTGGCTAGCCTGAAGGATTCATACGCTACCTTGGTGCAAATATCTATAGCTTCCTTGGCCTTAGCTGTAGCAACGACAAGGCTCTTCTTCAATTCGGCATTCTCCACCTCAAGCTGTTCGGTGTTAGAACTCTCTAGCTTCAGATCCTCAATTTGTAGAAGCAATTATTTTCCCTCAAAGTCCACTCTTCAGCTTGCTTAGAATGCCCAGCTTCAGAGGCCTGCAAGTCTTCACTCAACTTGGTAGATTTCTCTTTTTCCATCTTAAGCTCCTCCTTCAGCTAAGGAACCTTTTTGGCTTTATCTTTGAGCTCTGAGACTATCTCTTTTAATGCTTTCACTGTGGATTTCAACCCACATATTTGCGATTGTAGCCGATCGTAGTACTCTTTAGATTTTTCCAGGTGGTCTTCCGTAAGCTTTAAATTTACCCTGTCCTTAGCTGAGGAAATTGTAAGATGTTCCACCTTTGCACTCAGCTTGTCAGCTTCGGTCACGCTATCCATCATCTTACTTGAAGAATTAATGAGGCCGGACAGTTCAGCTAACTGCCACCTCCCAGCTTCATAGGCCTTCTTGATTTCTTCAACCTCTAGCGTTGGCCTAAGCTTGTAGGTTGGTTTCGGGAGCGTTACGGACATTGGACCCTCATACTTTAGGTAGGGCGTCAGGAATAAAGTGTTGGGGGGAGAGCTGGACACCACTTGCTGGGAGCAACCAATAATTGGTTTTGGCCCCACTCCAGCAGTTGGGTTGGGAGTGGTCCACTACAAAAAAAAACCTTTTAGTGACGGATGAAACCGATCGCTATTTTATGACATTGCCGTCGCTAATAGTGTTAGTGACAGAATTTAAGACGGCAACGCAATCGTCACTAAAACCATGGTCGCAGATAGAACAACGACAACAAATACTTCTGTCGCTACATTTTCGACGCCATATTGTCGTCGCTAATATGGTCCCTGCATTGGTAACGCCCGCCGTTGCTAATGGGTAGCCATACAGCGACCACATAACGCTGTCGCTATGAGTAACCCTACAGAGACCACGTATCGCTGTCGCTATAGGTAACCATACAGCGACCACGTAACGTCGTCGCTATGGGTAACCATACAGCGACCACGTGAGGCCGTCGCTATGTTAACAATACAACGACCACCATCTATCCGTCACTGTTAGTAACCATACAGCGGCACCCCCTAGACATCGCTAATATTATTTTTATTTTTAAAATAGTTTTTTAACCTCTTCAATATTTATAGGTTTTGTTAATTTAATTTTAAACTAGAAATTTTGAATAATATTTTCTATTCGCTGAATGCTTGCTTTTTAAACTAGAAATTTTGATAATTAAATTTTGAATATTTTTTATTTTAATATTAAATTGTTATTAAAAACACAATGATAGATTAAATTTAATTATCAAATAGATTGAATTATTTGCAATAATCACAATAAGGAGTTTTTCTTTGAATTTAATTACAAATATCTAATATTGATATAATAAAATAATAAATGAAAAATGACATAAAATAAATACTGAATGAAATATAATATAAAAAATATAAATCAAATATACAATGTCTATACATAATAAAAAAGTATAAAAAAGTAATCATGGTGGTGGGGGATCCTGTGGTGGTGACTGGGAAGTAAGGGGAGGTAGCTTCGCCATCAACTACAAATCATCCTCGGCCCGTTGTCGGTCCCCCTCGGCTCGCTGCCGGTCCCCCTCGGCCCGTTGTCGGTCCGCCTCGGCCTGCTCCTCCAAAAGCTACCCCTGATGTTGCTCCTCCTGTAGCTCATTGTTCAGGTTTTGAATTACCTAAGCAACTTTAGTCGGAAGGCCAGACGAAGAGGAAGAGGAAAAGGTCTTCCCATTTTTCGCCAACCGCGTGCCGACGCCGCCAACTCTAAAGATCCTCCTTTTCTTGTTCACGCCGCCAACAGCCTCCATGTAGATGGTGTTGTTGTCGAAACAAGACAGGGTGGAAGGAACCTCCTCCTCAGGAGTCGAAGCCACCAAGTCCGCCTCCTTCTCGGCCCTCCTGGCCTGATACGCTTCCTGTAAATTCTAAAACACTGATAGGATTAGTAATCTGATTTGTAAATTATAAGCAAGTGTAAGTTAGAAGTAAATACCGCTAGATCTGTAGTCTTCTGGTTTACCCATGCATCGGCTTTGTTGTTCTTGGTCATTTGCATGACCTCAAACAAAGAAGGCTCGTAGTGCTCCCTCAGAACCTGTAGTGGACAATAAGCACTGGAGTTATTATTCTTAAACATGTCAGACTAATCATAATAAAAATGTTTAACATAAATAGACCTACAAATCGTTTCTTGTGCTCGAGGGTTGAAATGCTACCCCCAGTGTAAACTGACGCTGTAGCATCGGTGGCTCTGTTTGCCTTGTTCCGAGCACTCGCCTGCTGGAACAAGACACCGCCCCACTTCTGGACCATCCTGTCCCAATGGTCCTCGGAGATCCAACGAGGGCGCTCGCCCTTGTCCCTCACCTTGCAAAGGGTACTCTTGATGATTTTGGAGGTCTTTGTGGAACAGACCTTCCTAATCTCATCAATCATACCCTCTGCCTACTGATAATCACCCTGTAATAATGAAATCATATTTTTAAATTAATAATAGGTATATTTTAGCCATAATTTCACCATAAAAAAGTGTTAACTTACCGAGAAGGTGTCAAACCACCTATCCTGGAAAACCTTCCCAGCATCTGTCCATGAGATGTATGGACCATCCCACTGGGCCTTCAACACCTTAGTAATCGCTTTGGTAGTGTGACTACTATCAACAAAACTGAAATTTTGAAGCCAATAATTATAAGTAAATAGTATTATAGGAAACACACAGGGAGGCTACCAAAATTTCGGCAGAGTCTCCCCTGTAATTGTAACATTTCCAAGTTTGAATAATTGCCCTGTTACAAACAGAAGATTTCCCAGTACAATTCAATGTATACAAGTACTAAATAAACTAACATACAATAAACTACCATACAAGTAACCTACAACTATGTGAGTTTTACATATAGAAGTCTGAATAAATAGCCACTGACTAAGAGAAATAAATCGAATTATTGTATACTTACTCATCTCTGGATGGCACTGGGACTAGCATGGGTAGGGGGGATATCGGAGGTAGGGTCTCCTCGAGGCCAGGGTCCTCCAAGCCACCAAGTGGAGTGGTCTGGTATGGGGTGGTCTACTGTGGTGTGGTTTGCTGTGGTGGTGAAGGAGTAGTGTATTGTGGTGGTGAAGAAGTGGGCTGCTAGGGTGATGGAGTGGTGCCCTGCTGTGGTGATGGAGTGGTGCCCTGTTGTGATGGTGGAGTCCCCAAACGGGATGTTGGGATCCTCGAGCAACCACCCCAACTAAATGGTAGTCGACGTCCTATCATCTGTGAATAAAACCATAAAAACAAATGTTAGAATGATAGGATATTAAAGATATGTAATATGTTTAACAACTACATACTGTGTCTATTTCAGTTTGAAATTCCCCTCAGTTTCAGTGTCACTATGGCTATTTGTTTCAACAAGTTCATCAATATCCAAATTAGCCCTAGACCGTTTTGATCGGGGGACAAGGTCTTTGTCAATGTGTTTACCCCCCGTCGTGGCGAGTGTTCCATCCATTATCACTGAATCAATGTTGAACAACAGATGACTATCATTGAGGTCGTTTGGTGCAAGTTGATAAGCATCTTCAACCTCATCGGAGACATTATTAGTGATCTGACTTCGGGCCTTTACCTTGATTACTACGTACCAGTCCCGATGACCTCCTGGGAAGTCAGTGTAATAAACCCACTCAGCTTATTGGGAAAAAATGAAGGGATCAAACCCTTTATATCTACCATTTTTCTTGACCTCAACTAAGCCGTAGTTGTTGTCAACCTTTGTTCCTACACCGATTGTGTTGTCATACCAATCACATTTGAATAGAACAATATCTCTTCTTAGTCGCTCGGAGAAAGAAACTTCAACAATCTTTGTCAGCACTCCATAAAAGTCTTCCTCTAACTATCCGGCTGTGCCTTTAACATAAACACCATAGTTATGGGTACGCATCCCTTCACTCCATTGAAAAATGTTAAACTGTAGCCATTTACGTAGTAAATGGGCCATTTTTTAACAGTTTTCACCGGCCCCCAAGAAAGGGCTTGGAGTAAAGGATCTTCAATATGGTTGTTAGGGTCTTGTATCTATGTACAATATAATAAATAGGTCATCGTTAGATACCTAACGTTAGAAATACAGATAAAAAACACATGGTATGCGGGTCTTACGTGTTGTGTGAAACAACCGATGAACTTGGATAACACCTCACTATGAATTTGGGCATCAGTTAAATCATTTTGCTAAAGTTTTAGCATATATGTATATAAGCTATTTAAAGGAAAAAAATTTAGATACTATAAAACACAACTTTAGAATGTAACATATAAGTTGGTGACTTACTCAAGAAAGGGTTCCACTTCTGGGCAATTTAAAAGAATATACAAGTGAGCTTTGTGAAATTTGATCTTTCTCATCAATGTAACATTTTGTGACCTTGCCCCCCGGACGACCAGGATAGTTAAAAATTGAAATTTGATCATCCAACCCTGTGTGGGTGGCCACCCCAAGATTACGGGGAATTCTACTCATTCTACTTTCTATCTCCGTCAGAAAATAGAAAGAGGAAAAAGTTGTCATTTCTTCGACTAAGTATTCCTTGCAAATTGATGCTTCAACACATATTTTGTTTGAAACTTTGTCTGTTAAAGAGCGTAAGAATCTTCAACAACATAAACAAATGTTAAGTTAGAAAATACTATTATAGGAAATGTTTTCAAGAAAATTAAAGAGTTTTGGCGTTCCCCTTTTGAATGGATACATCCAACGATACTGCATCGGGCCACCAACTAAGACCTCGTACGGTAGATGGATAGGCAGATGCTTCATCGAGTCAAAAAACTTGGTGGGAAAATCTGCTCCAACTTACAAATCAATACCGGGATAGTTTCTTCCATCTTCAGAAGTTTCTCCACAGTCAATGAAGTTGCCGTCAACTCCTTAAAGAAGTGACTCAACTCAATCAACGGTTTCCAAATGGGCTTCGGTAAGGCATGAAACGCGTACGGGAGTAGTTATTGCATAAACACATGGCAATCATGACTTTTCATGCCAAACACCCTGCCCTTCTTAACGTCAACACATCTACTTAAGTTAGAAGTGAATCCATCAGGCAGGGTCAACCCATTCATCCAAACACACACAACAATCTATTGAGGTTTAGTTAAAACATATTTTGCATGGGGTTTCAACATTCTTCCACGTCCCGCATCCCTCAATTCCAACTTCTTCCTAGAACACCAAATCAAAAGGTCTAGACGACTCTTCTCGTTGTCCTTTGTTCTTCCTTTAATGTCCATCACAGTGTCAAAAATATTCATGAAAACATTTTGTTTAGTGTGCATGACATCAATGTTGTGTCTTAACAACAAGTCTTTCCAATATGGAAAATCCCATAAGATACTCTGCTTCACCTAGTGGTGCTCCTTCCCATAACCCGTAAACTCCTTAACATTCTTATCCCAGATGTACAGAAACTCTTTGACTCTCTGCCAAACCCGTGCACCGGATAACCTACGGGGTGGAGGTTCATTGACAACCTTGTTCTTCTTAAAAGCGATTTTGTTTCTCTTTAACGGGTGATCCAACGGTAGAAACTTGACAGTCAAAGAAACTTGTCTTGCCACTGACAGGGAGTGATCCCCCCAGTATATTCCATGCATACAGGGCAAGCAAGCTTCCCAGATGTTGACCATCTAGAAAGTATACCATAGGCCGGGAAGTCGTTAATAGTCCACATCAAAACTGCCCACATCATGAAATTGTTCTTTAAAAATGCATCATATGTCATTACCCCGACATCCTATAATTGTGATAATTCTTCAACCAAAGGTTCCAAAAACACGTCTTTGTTCGCCTTTGGATTTTTGGGTCCTGGAACCAGGAAAGATAGAAACATGATCTCCCTCTTCATACACATATCAGGAGGCAGATTGTATGGGGTTAGTATGATTTGCCAACAAGAGTAAGCTCTTTCGTATTGACCAAACAGGTTAAACCCATCAGTACATAAGCCAAGTCTTACATTGTGTGGCTCGGCAAAAAAGTTTGAATATAGCTCATCCAAACACTTCCATGCTTTCCCGTCAAAAGGATGGCAAAGAAACCCATCCTGTGTTGGTTCAGAGCATGCCAACGCATGTGTTTTGCCATGGACAATAAGGCGTACAGGTGTTGAAGACCCGGTGTTATAGGGAAGTACCACATTTTCTTCCTGGCCATCCTAGTTACCTTCCCTCTCCTTTTAACGGTTTTGTAGTGTTACTCATTACAATGTACACATTTTGTGACACTCTTGTCTACAAACTCATTTCTGAACAACATACACCCACCAATGCAACACTCTATCTTCACACAACCCAACCCCAGGTTTGCCATACTTTTCTTAGCATGGTATAGGTTTGATGGTATTCGATGATTACTAGGCATGGTGGAACCTATCAGATCGACCATCCTATTAAAACAACCTCCTGAAAGATTATAATCTGCCTTTAGGCTTAAAGCAGCTAGGGAGGCGGATAGTTCAGTGTGACTCTCGCACCGGTCCCATAATGGAGTCTGAGCCGCCGCCAACAAATCATAAAAACGCTTCACCTTCGGATTAGGATCCTTGCCTACATTGTCATCCTCATTTCCTGGTTGGTCATCATGTTCTAGCATACGCCTGGTGAAGGGTCCAACATGATCCATCACCATCTTCTCTATGTTGTTGTACGTATCCTTATTTCCTTCAACCTCGTAGTAAGATTGTTGCACAGTTACGCCTGATGGCCTGGGCGGTAACTGCTCACCATGGTTGTACCAGCAGTGGTATGTTTCCATGAACCCCTTCTCAGTTAGGTGGCACATGACATCATCCGCGTATTCAAAACTCATGCATTTGCACCTTGAGCACGGACAACGAATCTTTTGAGTCGCTTCAAATCCAGGCGTGTTTACCATAGCGAATGGAATGAACTCCAACAGCCCCATCATAAACTCCTCAGTCACTAGCCGACTGCAATTTAGCCGGTTGTACATTCATCGCCGATTTGCCGGTACCTCTATTCACAATATCTAATAAGCATAGTTTTTGTTACTTTAATTCAAACATTATTTGACTATCGGTTGTGAATCACTCTCTATCTCTTTGATGTTGCAAATGGGTGGGGCCTTATCCCGTTCGGGATGAATATGCAACCATCCGTAACCCATCGATGTTGTATGTGTTTTATCTTATGTCGTTGATGTTCATTTGAAATTTCGACAGCATTTCGCATTAGTCCCTGAGTACACAGAGATATGTGCGAGATGATACATCGCACGTAGACATGCACCCAGAGACAATACGAAACACAAACCAAAATCCCAAATCGACATCAACAACACAAGATAAAACACAAACAACAACAATTATAGGTTACGCCCTACTGGTTACAAATTCATCATAAACTGTCCAACTAGGATAATTCAAGATCCAACACAACACGAAATGTAATTCGATTGTCTTGAATCTTGAACGGGAACCTAGTGGCTACACACACGACTAAACCTAAAAAAGTTAAAGTTTAATATACTTCTTTATGTATCCTAAACATGGGAACCTGCCAAAATTTTGGCAGGGTCTCCCCTGTAAACTAGACATTTTCCAAATTTAGAAACGCCATATTACATACAAAAAACATCCTAGTATAGATAAATATATATGCTACGCATTGTATATGAAATTGAGAGAGATATTCATAACAACCTAGTGAGCTTTGCTCTCAACTAACAAACAACATTACACATGCATAAAAAATCATGTTATCAGCACACAAAACCAATGTCTAATGAGCTCTGCTCTTCACTAACAAATAACATTACACATGCATAAAACACATTATAAACACATCAAAACCAATGCCTAATGAGCTCTGCTCTCTACTAACAAACAACATACAATAGGCATACACATATAGAGAAGGTCAGCATTAGGGGATTACTTGGGGAAAAAAGTCAGGGATGAATACGAAGCTGAAGAGAGACGATCAGAGACCATGCGTAACGTGTGTTACTCTGCATGACAAATCAAGAAGTGGTTGGACAGTTACAAGTAGCAAGGAAACTAAACAAAGAGAGACACATAAAGCAAATTGTAGATCAAGTTCATCATCAAAACACAGAACACTCAAAAGTTTAGCGTACTAATAATACACCAAAATTAAACTCTTTTATAGTATAATAATTCTTGTGGGTTTTCTATCAATGACAGGAGCCTAGTGTGGACTTAAAGCATTATCCTAAAATCAGATGAGGAGGGAAGTGTAGGGACCATTATCCTAAAAATCTTATTTTCCCCTAAGCTTTCTCAGTAAAGCATTTTGATCTCAAGCTTATTTTCAGTTAAAGTATGAGCTATCCTTGTTTGCTCTGTCCCTCCTTCTGTAATAGGTAACTAACTTAACTCTATAGTTTGTTGTTGATATTGTTCAAAAGAGAAACATTAGGAACCTTCAAATATGATTGCACTGGTTCATAATTCTTCTTTATTTTTGTTAGTGGGATAGTCTGGCGTTACTAACTTTAGCGTCACTACTCTGGTACGTTAGACTCATTCTCAAACTTACGCTTCAGAAACTTTGAATTTATTTTCTTGTTACTAACTTGAGCGTTTGGAGAATCTTCACAGGTGACACCACCTTTCGCCCCTCATCAACGTGAAAGCTTGGTGTGAAGGATCTCCGGGACTACAAGACCTTTATTCTTCCACTGAGATAAATGGCATAATACCAGATACCCTGTACCGGTATATAGATTACTCACAACAGTTGACATTTACGGGTGGTCCCACACCAGATCGTTGACCCTGGTTTAGACTAGTTCAACTAATACTTAGGGTTTTATAAAAAAATCACCCAACAAAAATCTTAACCAATTTTTTAAACCATTACAAGTACAATAACCCTCATTTTCATGTAACACTAAGCTATAACTAAGAATCATATTTAAAGCGTTCAAGCCTAGGGTTTCACCTTGTTCATCAACATCCATAATATCCAATACCATTATTTTAAGCTTAAATAACATTAAACTCATCAATGGGGAAAAATGAGCCAAGAACCTTACCTCAAGCTCTTAGCCTTAATCCGAAAACAAAAATAGAAAGAGGAAGGGGAAGATGATCCAACATTAGCCCCAAAGTCCTTTTTGTGCTTCATAAATCCAATGTTTTTGCAAGATTTTGGGTGTTAGTATGTATAGAGAAGTTGGATGGTTTTTGCTTGCTAGGGAGAAAGAAAAGATGAAAAAAAAATAAAGAATAATGAGAGAAGAATTGAATGTGAAATGCTAAAGGGAAAGAGAAAATATGACAAAAATTGGTCAATAACCAAAGGATAAAGTGATGCACCATTTGCCTTTTGTCCATTGAATCATAAAACCTCATATCCATTGGGTAAAAGGATGAAAAGTAACCATGAGAGGGAGAAAGAAAGCTACGGCAATATCAAGGGGAGAAATGAGATTTTTGCTTTTCTTTTATTTCATGTTGGCTCGTATTTTGTCGTTTCAATATCTGATTAATTATCACCCCTTATCATAAAATTATTTCGAATATAACCTTGGAACCATAATAATATTCTCATCACTATGTGACCTTAATCTCCCAAAAATAATTTATTGGGTTCCGCAACATCTATATAATCATCCAGTTTCAGTCAACCTTAAGTTGCCGCTAAGCCATAATTAATCCATAATTAATTCTTCTAAGTATTTTGGGCCTTAAATAATTAATCATCCTCATAAAATAAATTATTTCTTAAAATTTGGGATTTACAATCATCCTACTTAACCGAGGATATTACACATAATGGTGTTGTATACAATATGAGAATAGGTTCGGTAACCAATGAAAGAGCCGAGTAATCCTTATATAGAGCTTTGGCCATCAAATAGCTTAACAATTGCACATATGATTATTAAGATAATGATTGAATCAAGTCAATAAAAGGGACCACATTCAGAATTGAAATCCTATGAAATTAGGGAGCATTTCAAAATTAATTCCCTTAATTAAAAATGAAGCATAATTGCTTCTTAAATGTGGAAATAGAGCATAATTGCTCCTTAAAAAATATAAAATGACTAACATTTTCCCATTTAGTCCATTTAACCCATTATCAAGCTTAACAAGAAACCAAATGTATGAATCATGGTTATAGGTCCTTTAGTAATAATTAGTATTACCTCCCATGTATCACAATATATTAAGCCTTTCAATATTAGCTCTTAACTTAATGAATAAACCATATGTTTATTCTCATGGTATTTCTCAAAATAAATATGTGTGTATAGATAAATGAGAAAAATCAAACTTAATATGAGTTTTTACAAATGTACATACAACGAATATCACATTATGGAACCAAGTCCCGTTCATGCTACATGATCCTTAAAATTCTTTAGTGGCCTGCCTTTAGTTAAAGGATCGACAATCATTAATTCAGTGCTAACATGCTCAATGACCCCTTTATTTTCCTTAACACGTTCTCTTATGGCTAGATATTTAATTTCGATGTGCTTACTTCGACTTCCACTCTTGTTATAAACACTACAACAAAGTTGTCACAATTCAACTTTTCGATTAGAAATAGAGTCAACAACTCTAAGCCCAGATATAAAACTTTTCAACCATACACCATATGAGGTAGCCTCAAAGCAGGATACAAACTCAGCCTCTATAGTGGAAGTAGCAATCAGGGTCTGCTTTGCACTTCTCCAAGATACAGCTATACCAGCTAGCATAAAAATGTAACCAGATGTTGATTTCCTGGTATCAATTTAGCCTATGACCTTTAAATTATTTGTTTATTTATATATAAGCTTGTAATCCTTTATTTCTTAAAGATATCTCATAACCTTCTTTATAGTTTTTCAATGGTCAATACCTGGATTACTTCGATATCTATCTAAAACTCCAACTGTGAAAGCAATGTCAGGTCTAGTACAAACTTGAGCATCCATAAGCCTTCCAATAATTAAAGCATATGGAATATTTTTCATGTGTTCCAGCTTGATATTATTTTTTGGACATTGACTTAATTCAAATTTATCACCCTTCACAATGGGAGCCACACTCGGTGAACAATTTTTCATGTTAAACCTCTTTAAAACTTTATTGATATAGGTTTCTTGAGGCAAATCCAAAATGCCTCAAGATCTTTCTCTATGAATTTAATGCATATGACATAAGATGCCTTACCTATATGCTTCATATCAAAGCTCCTTGAGAGAAATTGTTTCACCTCATATAACATATCCTTGTCATTAGTCTCAAGCAAAATATCATCCATATATAAAATAAGAAAACAAACTTTACTCCCACTAACCTTCTGGTATATACATTGATCCATGATATTTTCTTCAAAACCAAATAAAGATACAACTTCATGAAATTATAAATACCACTAGTGGAAAGCCTGTTCCAATCCATATATGGATTTATTAAGCTTGCAAACCAAATGCTCACCATTATTAGAGAAGAATCCTTCAAGTTGTTTCATGGACACCTCTTCATCTAGATCACCATTAAGGGATGTCGTTTTCATATCTATTTGATGTAACTCAAAATTAAAATGAGCTACCAATGCCATAATTACTCGAAAAGAATCTTTCTTAGAAATAGGAGAAAAAGTCTCCTTATAATTGATCCCTTCTCTTTGAGTGAATCCTTTGACAACAAGTCTTGCCTTATGTCTCTCAATGTTTCCTTGAGAGTCTTTCTTTGTTTTAAAGACCTATTTACATCTAATGGCTTTTACACCGTTAGGCAAATCAACGAGATCCCAAACTTGGTTAGATGCTATAGAATCCATCTTATCTTTCATAGCATCATACCATAAATCTGAATCTTTAGAACTCATGGCTTGTGAAAACATTTCAGGATCATTTTCAGCTCCAATATTATAGTCTGATTCTTGCAAATACACTTTATAATCACTAGAAATTGATGACCTTTTGAATTTAGTAGATCTTCTTAATGTTGCCTCATTATCTTGTTAAGGAACTTGTTGTTCAATAGATTGTTCAACGTTGCCTTGTGGTTCCTCATTAACAACTTGATCTAATTAATCTTCTTTAGTAGCTTGTAGAACTTTAATTATTGGTTGTCTAGTAACTACTCAAACTTGAGAAGCATGAATGACTACCAATCTTGTTGAGGAACTTGTTGTTCAATAGATTGTTCAACATTTCCTTATGGTTCCTCATTAACAACTTGATCTACTTGATCTTCTTTAGCAGCTTGTGGAACTTCATATTTTGGTTTTCTAGTAACTTCTCAAATTTGAGGAGCATGAATGAATACCAATCTTTCACTTAATTCGTGTTGGGACCAAGTCTGATTTATGAAAGAAAATTATTAATTAACTAGACCCCAAGATTCATTAATAACACATATCAAGGAATTCAAAGTAAAATGAAGTTTGTCCATGTGTTATCTAACCTGTTTAATTTAGTGTTTCTGGATATAAATATTAAGTACACAAGTTACAAATAAAAGGGGGAGTCCATCAAAATAAAAGTCTGACTTATGACATATAAGAAATTTCAAGAAAAGTCTAATTCCAAGCTTTGCTCAAAAGGAATCTGATTCAAGTATGATCAGACCTTTATACTATAAATCAGACTTCAGACTTTTAAAGCAACAAGAACTTCACTTCAAGCTTACGACAACTAACGATCAAAATTTATTTTGATAATATTGAGTTGTGAGCATATCAAAGAGAAACTTCACTTATCATCAAAAGAGGAAAGAAAATAAAATAGTGAAGTAGCCAAAGCTCTTTTGTGAAGAAACCAATATAGCTACTCTACGTAACTCAGAAATGTTGATAATAATTACCTCTTTTGTCAAAATACTCATAGAAGGTCAACCGTATATGCTTTACATGCTCTAATTGAATGAAGAAAGCCAACAAAATGACTTTTTCTCTGAAAATCTCAAGGGACTCCATATTTATGCAAGCTTTGATGATACCTTAACACTAGACCTTTTGCCCTCTCATCACATTCTCAAGGTCTGATGCTTATAATAATTGAAGTTTCACCAACAAATCTACAATGACTATGTGTCTTAATCAAATTTTCAAACAGTTATTTTAAGTGATTATAAATATGAAGAAATTCAAAAATTGTAGGAGAGAACTTGAATCATTTGAAGAAAATCTTACAATCAGTTTACAAAGCTTTCTTCATTCTTAGTTTTAAGCAAAAAACTTCTTTGTTGTTCTATATCTAATAGACCTTGGTCTTTTGCTTTCTTACTTAGTGTATCTGCTCATTACTTATATCTTCTCATACACTAAGTTCTTAGAAACACCAAACACAATCTATCTTTCAAATCTGTATTTGTGTAAAGTATGATATGTTGTCAGTCTTTAGTTTGTCGCAAACAGTTTTCACCTAAAGAGGCTTTTGAAAGAATACTTGGGATTGAGCTAGGAACGGCTTGTTGAAAGAATACTTGGGTTTTAAGCCTGAAGTGGCTGGAGTCAAGAATACTTGTGGAACAGTCTAGTGCTGAAATTGTAAAAAGAGTTTTACAATAATGGAAATCCTTCAAGATTGAAGGACTGGATGTACCTTCTGCATGGAAAGTGTTCTAGTATAAATTACTTGTGTTCATTCTTTCTTTTCCTTTCTTTTAAAAATCCTGCTACAAAAGCCTAATTGCTTGTGCTTTAAAGTTTCAAATTCTATAAAATAGTCTAATACTTAATCAACCTCCCCCTTTCTAAGTCTAACTCTAAACCATCAATTGGTATTAGAGCTTATCCTTTTGGATTGATCACTTCAACAAGTGAAAAGGAACAAGATCCATGGCAGTTTTTCAAAATAATCAACTTATAGCAAAAGGTTCTTCTATCAATAGACCACCAATTTTCTTTAGTGAAAATTATCCATATTGGAAGGAAAATGGAGATGTTCGTCAAATCCACTCAGTATGGCCTATGGGTAGTCATCATCAATGGTGATCATCCTGTTCCTATTGATGAAGATGGAAAGCCCAAACCAGATAATGAATGGACAATATTTAAAATAAAGAAAATAGAGACCAATGTTAAAGCCAGATTCCTCCTAACCTGTGCTCTAAGCAAATCAGAGTACAATAAGGTGTTTAGCTATAAATCAGCTAAAGAAGTCTGGGATGCTCTTCAACGTAATTATGAGGGCACCTCCAATATAAAGAGATCTAAAAAGATACTATTGAAAAAATAGTATGATACATTTAAAATGGAGGATCATGAAACCGTTGACCAGATGTTTGGAAGATTCCAAACATTACTGAATGAGCTTAAAGCTCTGGGAACAACACCATCTACAAAGAATATAAATGTTAAGCTTCTTAGAAGTCTGCCAGAAAGATTTGATGCTAAGTGCTCAGCTCTTGAGAAGGATAAAGATCTAAGCACCTTCACCCTGGATGAACTCCTTGGGTTTCTTAGAGTACATGAAATGAAGCTAGAGCAGAAGGAAGTCACTAGGCCTTCCTCCTCTAAAAGCATTGCCTTGAAATTTGAAGAATCAAGCAAGAAGTCCAAACCTCTTAAGATTGACGAGTCCATGAGCTTAGAACCAAACTTTCATAAGTCAGGTGGAGATACAGATGAAGAGTTGGCCCTTGTAACAAAAAGATTTCATAGGATTCTAAAGAAAAAGAAAGTTAGACCTGAAAAGTTCTAGAGGAAAAAACACAAAGGTAAATCTCAATTTAAGTTTAAAACTGACAAGTCTACCTTGGAATGTTTCAACTATAGGAAACCAGGATATATGAAAGCAGAATGTCTTCTCTTGAACAAGGAAAAGAAGGACAAAAGAAAAGATAAGATTCGCAAAGAAGTAAAAGGGATTAATCGTTTGGGGTGATAAAGATTCATCCAGCTCTAAAGAGTCTGATGAAAAGATAGAATCTGCCCAAATCTATCTTATGACTGATGTTGAACCAGATTCATAAGTTGGCTTTAGTGGCTCAGATTCAGAAGAAGTAAGCTATTCTAAACTCAAATAGAATTATGATCCTTTGTTTAATGATTTTTCCAAGCTGTTAAAAAATTTAAAGAAATTAAAACATGTTGACATGACCTCTGACTATGAAAACCAGATTTTGAAATTGAAAGAAGAAGGTTTTGACAAAAGTATTAAAAAAGAAATGGAAGAAAAGAAAAGAATGCCCTTTGAAGAGTTGCATAAAGTTAGACAAGAAAATCTTGTTTTGAAAACCAACTTGGAAAACACTAAAGTATGGTACAACTCTCAAGCTGATGAAATCATCAAACTATAGAAGAAAGTGAGTTCACTTACTTTAGACCTAGGCGGGTTTATAAATGGCATTGAAAATTTGAAAAAGCTTTTGGGTAAATCCCATGGTGGCCATAGCAGACCAGGTTTGGGTTATGTAAAGAAAAATGATTTCAAGCAATCTTCATCTCCTCCATTTGTTTTAAAAAGGTAGAAACATGTAAAGTGTAACTATTGCAAGATACATGGTCATATAATAAATGATTGTTAGAAAAAAAGAAAAAGAATGAAAAGGTTGCTAACCATGTAGGACCCAAGAAGATTTGGGTACCAAAATCATTGATCATTCCAATTATAGATGTTCTAAAGACAAAGACAAAGCATCTGCATTGGTATTTGGACAGTGGATGCTCGCATCACATGACAGAAAAAAGGTCTATGTTCCTAGACCTAGAACCATTTAAAGGTGGAATAGTCACTTTTGGAGGTAACTAAACTGTGAAAATCATAGGGTCATTGAAAATGTGTATTTAGTTGAAGGTTTGTGACATAATCTACTGAGCATTAGTCAATTTTATGACACTAGGTACAAGGTCTCTTTTGATAAAGAAAAGTGTACTGTCATCAACCATGATGGAACCACACTCTTCTATGCAAGATATCACAACCTGTACAAGGTTGACTTGAATGAACTAAATGATCACAACATGTTTGTTTTCAAACTCTGAGGAGGGGTGGATCTGGCATAAAAAGCTTAGGCGTGTGAGTTTAAAACATATTTCAAAACTTCACATAAAAGGCCTAGTCAAAGTACTGCCAAAATTTTCTTTTAACAGTTTCCTGCCTAATGAAGCATGCCAAATAGGGAAACAATATAAAACCTCTTTTGAAAATAAATATGTTGTTTCCATAGCTAGACCATTAGAAATATAGCATTTAGATTTATTTGGTTCATCTCAGGTACAGAGTCTTACAGGAAAGAAGTATGAATTTTTCATTGTTGATGATTGCACAAGAATGACATAGGTATACTTCCTAGCCCACAAGGACAAGTCTGTGAAAGTATTCAGGATTTTCTACAAGAAAATCCAGAATGAGAAAGGATTATGTATTAGTACAATAAGAAGCAATCATGGCAGAGAATTTGAAATGAAGTTTTTAAAAAATTCTACAATGAGTTTAGCATAACTCATAGTTTTTCTTCTCCAAGAACACCTCAATAGAATGGTGTTGTGGAAAGGGAAAACAGATTTCTACAAGAAATGGCTAGAACAATGCTTTATGAAAATGATCTTCCAAAATATTTCTAGGCAGAGGCTGTGACCACTTCTTGTTATACTCAAAACAGAATCCTTATCAGACCTATATTGAACAAGACTTCCTATGAATTGTGGGAGGAAAGAAGACCCAACATATCATATTTTCATCCCTTTGGGTATGCCAGCAAAAAGGTATTGATTTCATTGAAACCTTTGCACCTATCACCTGACTTGAGGCTATTAGGATACTTCTTGCATTTGTTGCTTATAAAGGAATCAAATTATATTAGATGGATGTTAAGAGTGTTTTTCTAAATGGGTTTATTGAAGAAGTTTTTGTGAATTAACCCCTTGGTTATAAAGATTTTTCTTTTCCAAACCATGTTTTTAAACTTAGTAAAGCATTGTATGGTCTAAAACAAGCTCTTAGAGCTTGGTAAGACAGGCTCAGTTCCTTTTATATTTTAAAGGGCTTTACTAAAGGAAAAGTAGATACAACCTTATTCAAAAAACGCTCTCACAAAAACTTTATAATTGTGCAAATTTATACGGATGATTTTGTTTTTTATGCTACTCATGTAAGTCTATGCAAAGAGTTTTCTAAAATGATGTAAGCTGAGTTTGAAATGAGTATGATGGGAGAACTCAAATTCTTCCTAGGCTTGCAGATTAAATAGACTGATGATGGTATTTTTGTCCATCAGTAGCAGTACACCAAGAAGTTACTTAAAAAGTTTAAAATGGTCGATGCTAAGCCAATGAGCACTCTTATGCATCCTAATTGCATAATCAATAAAGATGAGTCTGGTACACTAGTGGATCAGACCTTATATAGAGGAATGATTGGTTTCTTTTGTATTTAACATCCAGCAGACCCAATATAATGTTTGCTATTCAAGTGGCCTCAATACTCAAGAGGGGGGGTGAATTGAGTTTTTAAAACTTTGCTTGGAATGCTTTTGAACTTGACTCTTTTATCACAAGTTTAAAGATTATGCAGGTGAAATCAAGTTTAATGCAAGAGACAATGCAAAACAAGAGGTGTACGTAGCTGAGACAATTTGTCAAACACTTGGTGTGCAATATTCAAAGTTAACTAATTCAAGCAAGCTTAAGTATATAAGCCACAATCAACCAACACAAATCAATTAAGTGCAGTATATGAATGTAAAAGAGTAAGGGAGAAGAGCTTGCAAACCGATTTAACGAGTTCCACCAACCCCGGTGTACGTCTCGCCTTCAAGCAACCCACTTGAAGGATTTCCACTATTGAGATTTAGAGATTACAAGCTATGAGTAATTGCAACTTCCTAGTGTCCCACACTCAAGAACTCAATCCTCACTAGCACAAGGGTAACCCACCCAATCTCTCAAACTCCCAATACCCAAAGGTTAAACCCCAACCTTTGTGACCACCCAACCTAGAGCGAAAACCTTTGTGTTTGGTGTAGTGTTTACAAGCAAGTAACTCTCTTAATAGAGTAGATATACAAATGAATGCTCTCTCAAATTCTAACTCTGAACAAGAGAGGATATACAAGTTGAAGTTCTAAGTTTCAGAAAAATGAAACTATACAAGAATAAAGCTCACAAGATTCAAGAATTGATTTCCTTTGATGGATGTGACTCTTCTTTTTTAGTGGCTTGAGGAATTCTTGCATTTATAGAGCTTGGAAATGAGCATAATGGAGTTCCTAGCCGTTGCATGTGATGGGTGTCTGAGGGATGTGGAGAAATAAGTTGGTTTCCACTTAAAAAGCACTTTCCCCAATTTCTGGCACTATTGTAATTGATTACGCCTCGAGCAGTAATCGATTACACTTTGAAATTTTCAGTGTAATTCGTGCTGTAATCGATTAGCCTATCCCTGGTAATCGATTAGATTTAACTTAGAACCTTTGTAATCGATTACTTCTTGCCTTGTAATCGATTATTGATGGCACCTGATGCATTTAATTTGGTTACGCAGCTTGGTAATCGATTGTTCTTGTATGTAATCGATTAGTTGTCATTCCAGGAGCTTTGTAATCGATTGTATATGTCCTGTAATCGATTAGCGAAAATACCTGATGCATTTAAATCAAATAGAGGCTCAGTAATCGATTAGTCTTGTTGGTGTAATCGATTAGATGTGAAACAGGGTCCTTGTAATCGATTAGTCTTCATTGTGTAGTCGATTATTTGATAAAACAGAAGCTATCTAATCGATTATATATCCTGTGTAATCGATTATCCTGCGTGTTTTTGCAGTTCTGATGCATTTTCTTGTTTCTCCAATTATTCTTCAAGAGTCCTTTGTCATTATCAAAATCCGTGAACCTGAAAGCATATTCAAACACATTCTCCCCCTTTTTGATGATGACAACCAATGTTCATCTCTTGAGAGTTGTTTGTTCAAAAGCTTATCTCCAAAAAAATGTTCAAGTTTTGCACAATGTTATCTTAATTCAAAAGTATTATCTTTTAAGCATTATCTCAGATTCTGCATTATCATTATGTCTTATTTCAAAATATCTTCCCCTATCTAAAAGAGTTTTATGCCTTAGAGATAGTTTTCTAATTTGTTAACTAACAGTTTTTAGCACTTGTTCCATCAGAATGAACTTAAGTATTTCTCCCCCTTTGGAATCATCAAAAATAATAGAGAAATAGAGGAATATAACAGAATGAGAAGTTTATTAATATTGCAGAAACGGAAATTACAGAAATTAAAATTGCAGAATGAAAACAGAAAGATTAAAGCATAATAAAGCAGATCTAGTTATCCGGATGGAAAAAGCGAAATTTGGAAATCTGGTAGGACAGCTCATCGTAACGTTGTTGCATCATTTCGAAGTGTTGTTGTTCAGTCATTTGGAACTCTTGAAATTAGATGTGGGATGCTAATCGATTAGTGATGAAACAGAAAATGGTAATCGATTATTTTGAGAGTCTGCAATCGATTATTAAGGAAACAGAGAGTGTATAATCGATTATACTGATCATGGTAATCGATTAGGGATGCTTAGAAATGGTCTAAACTTACAGATTTTAAGTGGAATATTAACCAATCAATATATTAAGTATCAACACTTGTAAATCAAGAAATTATCAAAATTATTTAGCATTCAAACACAATTGGAAATATCTAAGATTCCTAATTCTCTTCTAATGTGTATGAATTGTTCTTTTGCCAAGGGTTTTGTGAAGATATCTGCTAGTTGCTTTGAGGTTTCAACATGTTCAAGTACACAATCACCCTTTAATACATGATCCCTAATGAAATGATGTCGAATTTCAATATGTTTGGTTCTTGAATGCATTACAGGATTCTTTGAAATATTAATAGCACTTGTGTTATCATATTTAAGAGGCACATGATCTAACATAACACCAAAGTCAAGAAGTTGTTGTCTCATCCAAAGGATTTGAGCACAATAACTACCAGCTGCAACATATTCTGCCTCAGCTATAGATA
Organism: Clitoria ternatea; assembly: GCA_037962975.1. Lineage (NCBI taxonomy): Eukaryota > Viridiplantae > Streptophyta > Magnoliopsida > Fabales > Fabaceae > Clitoria > Clitoria ternatea. The sequence continues at coordinate 150,239,738 of CM075670.1, forward strand.
GTGCAACACTTACTTGTTTCTTGCTATGCCAAGAAACAAGAGAACTACCAAGCAAGTGACATGTTCCACTAGTGCTTTTTCTATCAAGCTTACATCCTGCAAAATCAGAGTTAGAGTATCCAACTAGAGTGCATTCAACCCCTTTGGGGTACCATAAGCCAACATTTTGAGTTCCAATCAGATATTTCATTATTCTTTTTACTGCAGTAAGGTATGATTCTTTTGGGCATGCTTGATACCTTGCACACATACAAACAACAAACATGATATCCGGTCTACTAGCGGTTAAGTATAGTAAGGATCTGATCATACCTCTATATTTTGAGAGTTCAACATCCTTACCCTTCTCATCCTTGTCCAAATAACATGAAGTGCCCATAGGAGTAGCAATGTCATTTGCCTTGTCCATGTTGAATTTCCTAATCAATTCCTTGCAATACTTTGATTGACTAATGAAATTGCCTTCATTAGTTTGCTTAATTTGTAGTCCAAGGAAGAAAGTGAGTTCCCCCATCATGGACATTTCAAATTCGTCCTGCATTAGCTTAGCAAACTCTTTGCACAATGATTCATTAGTAGCACCAAAGATTATATCATCAACATATACTTGAACCAATAGTATGTCATTTTTCTTGTGCTTGATGAATAATGTTGTATCAACCTTTCCTCTTTCAAAATTTTTTTCTAAAAGGAATTTACTTAATCTTTCATACCAAGCTCTTGGAGCTTGTTTTAAACCATATAATGCTTTCTTTAGTTTGAAAACATGATTTGGAAATTGGTAGTTTTCAAAACCTGGAGGTTGATCAACATACACTTCCTCTTGAATATATCCATTCAAGAAAGCACTCTTGACATCCATTTGGTACAGTTTAAAGTCCTTACAACATGCAAAGGCTAACAATAATCTTATGGTTTCTAGCCTAGCTACGGGAGCATACGTCTCTTCATAATCAATACTTTCTTCTTGATTGTAACCTTTAGCTACTAGTCTAGCTTTGTTCCTTGTGATTATACCATTCTCATCTAATTTATTCCTAAACACCCATTTTTTTCCTATTATTTGGTGATCATTGGGTCTTGGCACTAGTTCCCAAACTTCATTTCTTTCAAATTGATTCAATTCTTCTTGCATGGCCAACATCCAATGTTCATCAATAATAGCTTCATCAATGCATTTGGGTTCTATTTGTGATACAAAGGCTAAATGATTACTTGCATTTCTAATGGCGTTTCGAGTACTTACACCTTTTGTCATTTCACCTATGACTTTGTCTAAGGGATGATCCTTCAAAGTGATCCATTGTTGTGGTTCCTCATGTTGTGTTGTTTCTCCTTCAGTGTTGCCTTCCTCTTTATTATCCAAGCTCATTTCTTGGAATGTACCTACAAGGTCATAAACATCTTCCTTTCTCAGGGAGTTATGGCTATTTTTATCAAATTTGACATGAATAGACTCCTCAATGGTGTTTGTTTGTTTGTTAAAGATTCGATAAAATTTACTAAATTGTGAATATCCTAGGAAGATTGCCTCATTAGCTTTAGCATCAAACTTTCCTAGATTATCCTTTCCATTATTGAGCACAAAGCATTTACATCCAAAAATATGAAAATATGAAATGTTGGGTTTTCTTCCCTTGTAAAGTTCATAGGGGTTTTCTTTAGAATAGGCCTTATTAAACATCTATTCATAACATGGCAAGCGGTATTTACCGCATCGGCCCAAAAATGTTTCGTAATGTTATTTTCATTTAACATGGTTTTTGCAAGCTCCACTAAAGATCTATTTTTCCTTTCAATTACTCCATTTTGTTGTGGAGTTCTAGGAGCTGAAAAATTATGATTGATACCATGTTTTTCATAAAACTTTTCAAAAGATTGATTTTCAAATTCTCCCTCGTGATCGGTTCTAATGGATGCTATTTTTGAATTTTGCTTATTTTGGATAATCTTAGCAAGTTTCTTAAATGCATGATATGCTTCATTTTTATGAGCAAGAAACAAGGTCCATGTATATCTTGAATAATCATCTACAATCACTAGACCATAGTAATTACCACCAAAGCTTTTGATTTTGGAAGGTCCAAATAGATCCATGTGCAAAAGTTATAAAGGCTTTTGAGTGGAAACAATGTTTTTAGCTTGAAATGATGCCTTTACTTGTTTTCCCTTTTGACATGCATCACAAAATTTGTTTTCAAATTTAAGCTTTGGTAAACCAATTACTAATTCTTTAGAAACAAGTTTATTCAAATGGTCTACATGTATATGAGCTATTCTTCTATGCCATAGCCAAGTTTCATCCTCTCTAGTCATGAAGCATTGTACATCATTTGAGGACAAACTATCCATATCAATCATGTAAATATTATCAATTCTTTGACCTACAAACTTGATTTCCTTATTAATCTTATGTTCAATTATGCAGCAGTTTAATTCAAACAAAACTCTATATCCTTTGTCACATAATTGACTAATGCTAAGTAAATTGTGTTTGAGGTCTTCAACATACAATACATCACTAATAGAAGTAGAAGAATTCTTACCAATGTTTCCAATGCCTAGTATTCTCCCTTTGGTGTTATCTCCATAGGTGACACTTCCTTTCCTTTTGGGAGTGAATGATGTGAATTTCCTTATGTCTCCCGTCATATGCTTTGAACACCCACTATCCAAATACCAATGGGTGTTGCTTGCCTTGAAGCATACCTACAAAACAAGATTAATTTAGAGAACTAGGTACCCATTGTATGTTGGGTCCTTTTAGGTTAGTTTTTGGTAATGTCCCTTTGGGAACCCACACTTTTCTAATAACCTTTGGTCCTAATTTTCTAACGTTATAATTTGAAGAGTTATGACCTTTAAAACCATAATGATTGCATCTCATGAAAGGTGATGATGATTTCCTAGGTAGTACAAAGAAGGTTTTGTAATATTTTTCCTTTTTGGTGGAGTTGTATCCTAAACCAGTTTTATCAAGCATACATCTTTGGTTTCCAAGTAATATATTTAAGTTATCTCTACCATTTGTAAATTTTTCTAATGTTCTATTTAAATCTAAAACCTTGGTTTCTAGAATGTCATATATTCTTTACAAATTCACACGGTTTAGTCCTAGAGCATGCTTGAACATTTTCTAATTCATCTTTTAAACATTTATTTTCTTTACAAACTTCTATAAGGTCCTTCTTAATAGTGTCAATGGTTTTTCTTGACAATTTTTATTTACTAGAAAGCTTGATAAGTTTATCATACAACTCTTCAAAAGTATCTAGTAATTCATTCTTATCTAAATCAAGAAGACTTACCTCATTATCTTCTTCTTGGTGATTTGCCATTAAGCAAAGATTTGCTTCTTCACTTTCGGACTCATCGGAGCTACTTACATCATTTTCATCCCAAGCGATGTAAGCTCTTCTTCTTCCTCTTTTCTCCTTGCTCTTCTTCTTAAGATTTGGGCAATCCGCCTTGAAGTGTCCTTCCTTGCCACATTCAAAACAACTTGGTGAAGAAGAAGACTCATTAGAAATAGGTTTCTTACCTGGGGATTTGAAGTTCTTTTGGAATCTTTTGTTTTTCATGAATTTTCCAAATTTCTTTACAAACAACCCAAATTCTTCCTCTTCGTCAAGGTCACTACATGATTCTTCTTCATGTGTAGAAGTGGCCTTGAGAGCTAAGCCTTTCTTCTTGGAGGATTTTTCTTCTTCCTCCGCTTGCTTCAAATCTCTTAGTTCTTGCTCTTACTCTTGAAGTTTTCCAAAGAGTGTGGCAAGAGACATCTCATTGATACTTGGGGATTGTTTGATGGTAGTGACAAGAGGTTGCCATTCCCTGCTAAGACTTTTCAAAACTTTATGCACAAGCTCTTTGTTAGTATATACTTTTCCAAGAGTAATAAGGTGATTTATTATAAGTGTAAATCTCTTTTGCATTTCTATAATGGTTTCTCCAGAGTTTATCCTAAAACTCTCATATTGACTAGTTAAGGTACTAATCTTGGAGTCTTTTACATCACTAGTACCTTTATGGGTTACTTGTAAAGTATCCCACATTTCCTTAGCCGTTTGACAAGTCATTACTCTAAAGAATTCATCGGGTCCTAAAGCTAGAGTAATGAGATTTTTAGCCTTATAATTGTATTGTACTTTCTTTTCTTCATCATTAGTCCAATCATCCATGGGTTTCTCAACATTTTTACCATCAATAGTATGCATGGGTATAAAAGGACCATTCTCAATGGCATTCCAAACTCTTAGCTCAATGGATTGAATAAAGATTTTCAATCTTTCCTTCCAAAACGCATAACCTTCCCCATTGAAAGCGGGAGGTCTATTTGTGGCACCACCCTCAAGAAAAAGATTTAGAGAACTTGAGGCCATCTTATCTCTTGAAGCTGTTAAGCTTGATCTACCAAGAGTCAAGCTCTGATACCACTTGTTATTCAAGTGGCCTCAATACTCAAGAGGGGGGGGGAGATGAATTGAGTTTTTAAAACTTTGCTTGGAATGCTTTTGAACTTGATTCTTGTATCACAAGTTTCAAGATTATGCAGGTGAAATCAAGTTTAATGTAAGAGACAATGCAAAACAAGAGGTGTACGTAGCTGAGACAATTTGTCAAACACTTGGTGTGCAATATTCAAAGTTAACTAATTCAAGCAAGCTTAAGTATATAAGCCACAATCAACCAACAGAAATCAATTAAGTGCAGTATATAAATGTAAAAGAGTAAGGGAGAAGAGCTTGCAAACTGATTTAACGAGTTCCACCAACCCCGGTGTACTTCTCGCCTTCAAGCAACCCACTTGAAGGATTTCCACTATTGAGATTTAGAGATTACAAGCTATGAGCAATTGCAGCTTCCTAGTGTCCCACACTCAAGAACTCAATCCTCACTAGCACAAGGGTAACCCACCCAATCTCTCAAACTCTCAATACCCAAAGGTTGAACCCCAACCTTTGTGACTACTCAACCTAGAGTGAAAACCTTTGTGTTTGGTGTAGTGTTTACAAGCAAGTAACTCTCTTAATAGAGTAGATATACAAATGAATGCTCTCTCAAATTCTAACTCTCAACAAGAGAGGATATACAAGTTGAAGTTCTAAGTTTCAGAAAAATGAAACTATACAAGAATAAAACTCATAAGATTCAAGAATTGATTTCCTTTGATGGATGTGACTCTTCTTTTTTAGTGGCTTGAGGAATTCTTGCATTTATAGAGCTTGGAGATGAGCATAATGGAGTTCCTAGCCGTTGCATGTGATGGGTGTCTGAGGGATGTGGAGAAATAAGTTGGTTTCCACTTAAAAAGCACTTTCCCCAATTTCTGGCACTATCGTAATCGATTACGCCTCAAGCAGTAACTGATTACACTTTGAAATTTTTAGTGTAATTCGGGCTGTAATCGATTAGCCTATCCCTGGTAATCGATTAGATTTAACTCAGAACCTTTGTAATTGATTACTTCTTGCCTTGTAATCGATTATTGATGACACCTGATGCATTTAATTTGGTTACGTAGCTTGGTAATCGATTGTTCTTGTATGTAATCAATTAGTTGTCATTCCAGGAGCTTTGTAATCGATTGTATATGTCCTGTAATCGATTAGCGAAAATACCTGATGCATTTAAATCAAACAGAGGCTCAGTAATCGATTAGTCTTGTTGGTGTAATCGATTAGATGCAAAACAAGGTCCTTGTAATCGATTAGTCTTCATTGTGTAGTCGATTATTTGATGAAACAGAAGCTATCTAATCGATTATATATCCTCTGTAATCTATTATCCTGCGTGTTTTTACAGTTCTGATTCATTTTCTTGTTTCTCCAATTATTCTTCAAGAGTCCTTTGTCATTATCAAAATCCGTGAACCTGAAAGCATATTCAAACACAATGTTTAGTGTTTACATGTATGTAAGATACCATCAGATTCCAAGGAATCACACTTGTCTACACTATAGAGGATTTTGAGGTATCTTGTAGGTATCATTAAGCTTGGGTTATTTTATAAAAGAACAGACTCATTCTCTTTATCTAGATTTTGTGATGTAGATTTTGCAAGTGATAGAGTGGATAGAAAAAGCACAAGTAGAGGATGTCACTTTCTAGGACATAGTCTGATCTCTTGGGAAAGCAAGAAACAGAACTCAATTACTCTTTCAACAGTTAAGGTAAAGTACATGTCTCTAGCAAGTTGCTGTTCTCAACTCCTTTGGGTGAAATATCAACTTGAAGATTACTCATTCAAAGAAGAAGAATTCCTGTGTTCTGTGATAACACAAGTGTTATAAATTTATCCAAGAATCCCATCGAGCACTACAAAGCCAAACACATAGAGGTGAAGTACCACTTCATCAGAGACTATGTACAAAAAGGAATTTTGGACATGAAATTTATGGACATAAATCATTAGTAGGCAGATATTTTTACAAAGCCATTAGCTGAGGCTAAGTTTGCATTTGTCAAGTATAATTTAATTTTAAGAAATGTGACTTGAATATGTATGCTTCATATGTGAACTTGTTGAATAGTCTAAATGTTTACATGAAAGGTCTAGGTCTAGTTTTGCATGCTTATATGTCTGATATTTTTAACCCATAAGAGTCTGACACTTAATGTTGAGAGGTTATTTCAGTTTGGATTCTGTATTAACTGAAACATTACATGTTTTATTGTCATTTACTTTAAAACGTCCTACGTGGCAGAAGTTAATATGTGTTTGTGTAACTACCACCTGAACCATTTTCTATCTCCTTTCAAGTGAATAGTTTTTCCCCTTTTTAAATAAAGTGTCATTTCACTTCATTTCCCTCCTTATGTAAACCTCTTGATCTTCTATTTCTCTGAGTTTTCTCTCTCTCTCTCTGAAGTGTAAAAACCCTTCTCTCTTCTAAAACCTTAAACCTTCCTAAAAATTTCTTGAAGACTACCATGGCCCCTAAATTCTCAATGGACTATATCACACCCCGATTTTCCAGAAAAGAATCCCAATGTAACTAAGATAATCAATCAATACAGATGCCAAATAAGTTTTTCACATTTCAAAAGTCTGAACACCCGACATTACATCGAGATCCGAATAACGAAAAATTAAAGAATGAGGGTAAAGATTTTCATAAAGTGGATCGGTAAATAAATAGTCCTAACGTGTATACGAAATAATAAAGGTTACAACAAAAGAAAAATATGTATACAAGGCATACGCCTAGTCCCATATATGAAGATATGAGAAAAGGCCCAAAATAAGGAAGTGAAGAAATCAAAATTATGTCAATTCGCTTAAGCGAGGTCTCACTCACTTGAGCGAGACCACGAGTACTTGCTTGAGCGTGCATGAATTTGCCTGAGCAAAATGCATCATACAAGCAGATCCATAAATTCACCTGGGTGAGCCAAATGCGCTCGAGCGAAAAACGTCCATAAGCATAATATAATTAATTCGCTTAAGCGAGACCTCCCTCGCTTGAGCAAAAACATAACAGAATCAATTACTTATGAAATCGCTTGAGCGAGGCCCAGCCTGTTTGAGCGAAAAAGAGACAGAACCAATTTCGAAAGAATTCACTCAAGCGAAGCCACACTCGCTTGGGCGAAAAACACACAGAATCAATTTCGGAAGAATTCGCTCAAGCGAGGCCACACTCGCTTGGGTGAAAAATACACAGTGACAATTAAACGTTAATTCGTAGGAGCGAGACCTTACTCATTCGAGTAAGACTGTGACAGGGTCAAATCCTCTATCCCTCGTTTAAATGAGACCAATCTCGCTTGAGCAAAAATGGACTAGAAACCATATATCTGATGCATAATATGTAAGCAAGGGTCATGTGGCTTGAGCGAGATTATTAGTAAATGCACAATAACTTAGATAAATCAATTTACATGGCACACAAAGATGAAACTGTCCAAGATTTGGTCCAAGCTACCAATTAGTACATATTTATACACCTAATTAGGACTTATCCTAACAAGTCCCACCTCCTAATTTGAGCTCTAGAAAATCACATATGTAAATGACATTTTAGGTGCATTTTGAACCAATTAACCATGCCAATTAGAGTTGTAGGCCTATTTGGCCATAACCACCCCTGCACACAAGTCATACACAAGCATTACATGAGGCATTAGTCATCCGAAGGGAAAATGGCCTATCCACTTCCTAATTGTGCATACATAAGTCATACAATCACCTTTGCAAACTAATGATCGTGTTATTACACATGTCATTTATATCATCAATCAACTTAAGTCATTCATTCATTGATTTGGCATAAAATCAAATATCACATTGTCTTCATTCATTGTCAAGGTCATAACAAGGAAATTAGCCATCAAACATCAAGGTCTAATTTCACCCATGACCCTCTCCCCCCAAAATATACATCTAATTTTATATACATACAAGCATATACATATAACATATGCTTTATAGAATTGTCGTCGGCCAAGGCTCATAAGCTTTCCTTCCATATTTACCTTCTCCAAGCTCAACCTCCAAAAAGGGTAGGATGTCCGACATACCTACATCCACCTTTAAAAATAGCAACTAGGAGATGAGTAACATATACAAATAAATCAATATTAGACATGATGATAATATACATATACATGTGCACAATATAAGTTTCACTATAGATTCACTTGATTCAATCATACAACTTATCAATTCATATATAGCATAATATACACATACCAAAACATTGATCATCACATCAGGCACAACTATCAATCCAAGGTTAGTACCGTAAGTTTGTTCGTTCACTTTCAATACTTCATTGCCTCTAAGGGCCACCAATGCTCGGTATATCCTTGGCTATATGCAAATTCTCTTAAAGCTAATACGTATGCATAAATGTCATAGTATCAAATACGGATCCGACTATGGGAAATAACATCATATAATATGTAGGTCAAGCATAGGTGTGTTACTATGCCCCTACTGTAGTAGTAAATTTGTATAGTTATCTTATTATTTGCATGCATAACAACATCTTTCACTGGTATCAAACCGTTTTCGCCCCTTTAGTAGCACTAGTCACCCCGTGACTTACAGATTCAACAACATGGCCATAATTGCCATAAGTTCTACAGGCCTCTCCTGAACACACATTGAGAAAGTTGTTTCCCATTAGAAATACCGAGGAAACTCGCTCATCACAGAGCCACCCACCCACTAGGCCTGCCACATAGGGTGCTTCGTCCCCAAACTATGGACAGCTTTGTGATTCCATTGAATCACTAAGGAACAATACATATTACCCCTGCACAAGGTCGCCCTCCCATTAGTCCCGCCTGTTGGAATCCCTAACTTCCAAGCCAGACAGTGTTTGATATGCCATGGATGCAAATATAGATTCAATGCATTCTTATAGTGTGCATCCTAAATGTCACTCCAGAATCAATAACTTACCACCATCACTTAGTGGATTTTAGTATTTTAATTATTCTAAAACATTACCAATCATCATTGGCTTTTTCCTTCATATTAATAGTCAGTGGCAAACAATATCTATACACATTATCTTTAATTTATATCATGGGATGTTCACATATTCATATTTTTATCCAATCACAATTATGGCAACAAATTCAAACAAATCACAAGCCATATATCGATTGACATTAAAGTCCTTATTCCAAACATTTACCACACAACACAAATTATTCCAAATACATTTCAAGTCAATTATCATATCAAGATATTCATCCAATTCAAGCCATAGAAATATATCCATACATACATATCAACAATGGATGAAATCAAGCATTTAGAAATGTTACCCCCTCCTACCTCAAGAGAAGTAGTATTCAGTGCGGTCTAAAGGTCCCGCTTTGTCAATGGGGTCGTTTCTTTCATCACACAATGTATTATACAGTCATTTTCTATCTAAACCACCAAGATTTAAATGTTTTTAGTTAACCACTTGGTGTTTATACCATTTTAAACCTTGAATCACCTTCATTTCATTTAACCCACTACAACCACCATGGGTTTGGTGCTCATATTCACTATTATGCATTTTAAAGCTATACCCATTAATGGGTTCCCATATGCATGTCCATTTACCATCAACAATACCATATCATATCATTAATATCACTCTTCTAACCTTAATAAATACTCTTCCACCCATATTTCCCATTTCCCCAAATCCAAAGGTTGAGGTTTCATTAAAAACCCAATAACCACCATTTATACTCATCATCTTCCATCACATGCATCACCATTTTCGTGTACCACCTCACACCCTCATAAATATTATATTTATGATAACTCACCTTAGGATTTCCATCATTAATGGCTCCCATTAATGATACCCATACATGCAACACTCTTACAAACCTCAACACCCCATGACTTAGGGCTAGAGCTCATGAAAAATGGTGAGGGAAGTTTACCTCAAGCAAAACAAAATTAAGCTCCAAGGAGAGGGGGATAGTGATGAAAATGAAAGAGAGAAGAGAGTGCTTCTAATCCTCAACCTCCTTCTTGCTTAGTGGAGAAAATGAAAATGAAGGAGGGAAGGCACACACCCATACACTTTGTGTATTTGGAGAATGGAAGAAGAAGAAAAACTGAGAAGGAGAAGAAAAATAGTATTTGTGTTTTGAAAGGGAGAGTGAACGTAAGATTAAGAGAAGAGAGGGGTTTTAGTTTTAGGTTTTGGCCCTCAATTAATAATTTCTCCATTTTATAACAAACAGATCCCTGTTCAAGCTCAATACTTATCTAAAAATTATTCCAAAGATATTTTCGGATTCCCAATAATATTCTACACAAACCTGATCAACAGCTTCTCAATCGGAGATACTTGGTCTGACGCTCATATTTTAATCGGGTATTAACTTTAGCTCTTTAAGCCAGAATAAACTATGAATAATCATAAAAATTCTCAATTTAACTATTTTTAACTTTTTGGGGTATTAATTAACTCATGTACAATTATTTAATATTTATTTCTTTAAATTATATATTTTTATAAATTTTTTGGATGTTATAGACTACATTGTTGAACCATCCTTCTGCCACCCAGAGCAGCATAAGCTTGATGGAAGAGACGTGACTTCAAAACTAGAAAGAATTGGTTGGACTAGATTTTATGTTGATAGGGAGCCCTTCTCCCCTTCACTTGTTTTGAATTTCTGGAACATTATTTCTATTGATGAGTCTAAGTTTATTCTCAATGGGGATCTTAAAGGAAGAGTCATTGAAATTTCAAAAGACATCATCGTTACCGTGTGTGGATGTCCTAAAGTGGGAAATGTTTATACTGATGATTTTGAGGCTGTGGAATTATCAGCCTTGGACATCAACAATATGCTTTATGGTAAGATGCATCCAGCAAAGTTTATGTATGGAAGTTTGTTGCCTAAGGTCAAGATGCTTCATCTTCTGATGAAGCAAGTCTTTTGCCTTAGGAAAAGTGCAAAAGACACTGTCACCAAGTTGGACAAATTTTGCATGTATCACATTTTGACAAAGGAGAAGGTGAGCTTGCAAAATGTAATCATGACCTATCTGATTTCATTATTTTGAAAGAAGTAGAACAAGATTCCATACCTTGTTGTTCTTATAAAGGTATTTACCCTGGAGAATGTGCCAACTCAGACAGTTAGTGATCGGATTTAGAGTTTTTCTGTAGTAAGTAAGCTCTCAACCTTCTCACCACTCTTGGACCAGACAATGGAAAGATCTGAAGCTACACCTTGGAAGAAGAAATATGATCTTATTAATGTGAAATAGAAAAAGAAGTCTGAACCTGCTCTTGAACAACCCAAGCCAGCCTCTAAGAGGAAGACAGGTGAAAAATCCAAATTCAAGGTCTTTGCTATCAAGAAAACCAAAACCACCAAGGTTGTTTAGGAAGAGTATGAAGAGTCTGATTCTCATATCAAGGCATAAAAAGAAAGTGTTGTTCCTTCTTCAACTCAATTCAAGAAGTCTGAGGATTCTAAAGTCTCAGAAGAGTCATCAAACTCTAATGACAAAATTTCTCTTAGCCAGTTGAGAAGCAAAGCAATGGCTCCACAATAAAAGACTGCTTCTCTTCCTCCTCCTTAACAACAGAAGAAGTCTACAATAACTTTAGAACAGAGTAAGCAGTTCATGCGAGCTTTTTGTTTTGAATCCCTCTGATTCTGTAGATGGTTGGACTGCACAAGACTGGTTAGCAAAGTACAAGGAGATGTGTACTTCCTATATGAGTGATATGAAGGCACAAAAATATGTTTCAGAAAAGTTTGGTGGCTGCCCTACCTATGTTAAGATCATTAAGTTCATTGAAGGTCATTTCAAGCACTACCCTAGTGTTGAAACCAAAGGTTGGACCAATGTAGATTGGGTCAACAGGTTCTTTGAAGTTTATGTAGAGTTTCAGATGGATAGAGAAACCTTCAAGAAGAAGATGGAAGAAAGTAGGAAGAGAAAATTGATGGAAATGCAAGAAGAGTCAAGTCAGAAGAAAGTGAAGTCTGATGTTGTAGGTTCTCCTACCCCTCAACCTCAAACCACCTCAATAATACCCTTGATTAGACCTCCCAACCTGATCAGACCTCTTAACCTGACTAGACCTCACCCCAGCCCACTTTACAAGAACTCATCCTTGTTACCATAACTCAAACACTACCCCCTCCTAGATACCTTCGTATCTTTCCTACTTGTCCTTGTCCCAACCAACATACCAGCAACTACCAACTCACCTTAGTTACCTTTGACCTCCCACTTTTTAAAATCACTAGACATACCCTAGATAAAGATGACTTAGGATATCATCACCCCCAACAACCTCTCCATTGTTGAATCCCTTGGCTTTAACCCCAAGAAAGTTCAACGTCTTCCCTCCGTCTCTCGTTTTCCTTCAGCCATACCTTTTGAACAAATCATCTTTAACACTGATAAGTCTTAAAAAGACTTAATAATTTCACCTTTAATTTAACTTAATCCATTTAATTTGTTTAGTTTAGCATTATTATTTAATAAATTATCATTAATTCTGGTTTTATTTATTTATTTCAAAAGTGTTTAAATTATCCAAGAAAATGATTAAAAAGATAAAATAGTTAAGAAAATTTGTTTATTTGTAAATTCATTAACCTAGCGTACATACGCTAGACAGCCAGTTTACATATGCTATGTATTTATTTGTTTGCATGTGCAGGAACAGGTGTAGTAAGGAATTAAAACTTCACGCTCAAGCTTGGAAGTTCCATGCTCAAGCTAGAGGTCACCATGCAATCCACCTAAATGTCACAGCATGCAGCCTTCGATCACGCTCAAGCTCACTCATTCACGCCCAAGCGTGATTCCATTGCATTCATTAATTCAAGTTTACGCTCAAGCGCCTTCCATTCACGCTCAAGTGTGAAGTCCAAATTAAAGCTCACGCTTAAGCTTATTTCAATCACGCTCAAGCGTGAAGGCATAGAATGCATAAATTAACGACCTCGCTTAAGCGCCAGTAAATCACACTCAGGCGTGAGGTTGTTTATTCAGTTCACTATTTTCCCTCCAAGTGAAGTGTTGCAGTTCCCATTAAGTAGTACGTTTCTGTTATACCTTAGTAATTTAAGTAATGTCTTGTAATTAATCATTTATCTGTAATCATGTAATTAGTTTAATTATTAATTAAGTTTCCCTTATAATTAATTAGTTAGTTAGTTAGTTGTAAGTTACCTATATATACTTGTACATACTCTATAAAAAAAGGAGAGAGGAGAACACACACGGAAGCAATAACACGATTCATTTTTCTCATTTCTAATCTCTCTCTAATTATTTTCTCTCTCTAAACTCTCTCATCCATGTCTCTCCATGTTCCTTCATCTGAATCCATTTCCATGGGTTTCTAAACCCCTAGGGTTGGGATTGTTGAAGCTTCCGATGGAATCTTGAAGCTGCATTGAGGAAATTATCTTTTGAAGTAAGAGGAGAACAAGCTGAGAAGTGGATCTACTCTGCTGAATTGACAAATTTAGATCCAAATGAAGAATCTCACCAGTGAGGAATCATGGTTGAGGCTTAGGTAACTTCTGGCTTCCTAACTAATTCAGGCCTAGTAATTAGGTGAATATTTAGGGTTCAACCCCCAATTTCGTATTAGATTTCTCTGTCACTAAACACCTAAGGGATTAGGGTTTAATGCTTATGAATTAGTGTTAATTACCTAAGGGATTAGGGATTAACCATCTGTGAATTGTCCTCTTGCATCTGAAGCTTAATTGAACCTCAATTGCATGTTTCTTGATGAAGTTATAAGCTGAAGTAATCCTAAACTATCTTCCATTAATCACACTTCATCTTCTATATTGTTTCTGAAAATACAAAAACATAGAAAGTTTAAAACAACAAAAATAGAATAAATTCTATCTGCTTATGTTGGTTCAGCTTGTGCTAGTCTAAGATTGAGGTAATTACCTCAATCCCTATGTAACGATCAAATATATTACAAATTTAACGATTGGTGTGCTTGCCAAAAGAATATAAATCCTATGAGAGTTATGCATCAAGTTAATGATTCATGATTTATGCATCAAGTTAATGGCGTCATTTTTGGGGATTGTTGAGTAATATCAACAATATCCTTGGACCGGTACTAGACTAAACTGTTTAATTTTGTTTCACATTTAGTAGTAGTTTAATTCTTGTTTTTAGTATAGCAGTAGTTTGTGTATAGTAGTATCAGTAGCTATGAATTATTTTTGTGTCTAATATTCGGTGTATGCAGTCAAGGAATAGATGAGAGCCTTTCTTCTTTGATCCTGATATTGATTTGTTAGAGCGTAAGCTTAGAAAGGAGAAAAATAAAAAAGAAAAGTAAGAAATAGAACAGAGGAGAGTTACACTAGGTGACTACTCTAGGCCTACTGAAGAAGGATCGTAATCTAGCATCCTTAGGCCTTCGATTGCAGCTAATAATTTTGAACTAAAACCGGTTTTGCTGCAGTTGGTTAGAAATGATCAATTCGGAGGAAGTGAGGTTGAGGATCCAAATTTGTATCTAGCAACCTTCCTCTAAATCTGTGATATAGTGAAAATAAATGGTATCCCTGATGAGGCAATAAGATTGAGATTATTTCCTTTTTCTCTAAGGGACCGTGCAAAAGCCTGGTTACAGAGCCAACCAAGAGGCAGTATATCCACTTGGGAGTATTTACAAAGAAAATTTTTGATTAAATATTTCCCTCCTTCCAAATATGTCAAGTTGCGTACAGAAACCACTTGTTTCCAGCAAAGAGAGGGTGAATCTCTGATGGAAGCATAGGATAGGTATAAAGAGAGTTTGAGGAAATGTCCTCACCATAGGATTCCTAATATGCAGCAAGTTACCATATTCTATAATAGTGTAAGACTAGCAACTAGAGTCTTGATTGATGCCTCAGCTGGAGGTTCATTAACCATAAAAACTATAGAACAAGCTATAGAGTTTATTGATGTTATGGCTTCAAATGAATGTTTGGTTAGTGAAAGGAGCCAAATCCCTAAAAGGGGAGTATTAGAATTAGAAGCATAAGATGCTTATTTGGCTCAAAGTAAGTTGATGACTCAGGCTTTAGAGAAACTAAGTGTACAGATTTCAGAACTTCAAAAGCCTAGTCAAGTTTGTATGATGAGCTGTGATTTTTATGGTGGAAACCATGAAAATGGCATGTGTGATCCAAATGTGCCTACTGAACAAGTTAATTACATGGGGCAACAGTATCAAAGGAATTATTCCTCTAATTCCTTTAATCCTAACTATAGGAATCACCCCAATTTTTCATGGCAGAAAGGTCCACATTTGAATCAAAACATGCCACAAAATCAAACCACAACTAGACTACAACAACCTTCTCCCCCTCCCTCTAAAGAAAAGTCTGAACTTGAGAATGTGCTATCTCAGTTCATTCAGGCCACTCAGGCCAGCTTTAAAAATCAAGAAGCGTCCATCCGAAATTTGGAAAACCAGGTTGGACATTTCTCAAAATAGTTAGCTGAGAGATAGTCTGGCAATTTTCCTGGAGATACTGAGGTAAATCCTAGGAAACATTACAAGGAAATAACCACAAGGAGTGGGAAAGTTCTTCTCTCTACTCCAAGTCAGGAAAATAAATCAGAAAAAGAAGTAGAAAAAGAAAAAGAGCAAGTTAATGAACAAGATAATGATAAAATTGAAAAGAAAGTAGAAACAGAAAAAGAAAAAGAAAAAGAAAACCAAGTTCATCAAAAGAAAAAGATTGATTTAATCTTGGAGGAAGCTGTCATGCTAACTCCTGAGAAATTAAAGAATGCTCCATTTCCACATAGATTCAAGAAACAGATAAAGGAGCAAAAGTTTGCTAAGTTCTTAGATGTGTTTAAAAAGCTTCACATAAATATTCCCTTTGCTGAGGCATTGCAAGAGATGCCTTCCTATGCTAAATTCTTGAAAGAGCTCTTGTTTAAGAAGAGAAAGCTAAAGGGAGATAAGATGATTACTCTCACTCAAGAGTGTAGTACAATTATTCAAAAGAAACTTCCTTAAAAGCTAGAAGATCTTGGATCTTTTACAATACCCTGTGCAATAGGGGATGTTCATGTAGGAAGTTCTTTATGTGATCTAAGGGCTAGCATTAACCTCATGCCTTTGTCCTTAATGAGGAAGTTAGGAATTAATGACTTGCAACCAACTCATATGTCTCTGCAGTTGGCTGATAGGTCTATCAAATATCCTCATGGGATGTTGGAAGATCTGTTAGTTAAGGTAGATAAGTTTATCTTTCTAGTAGATTTTATAGTTTTGGATATAGAAGCTGATAAAGAGATTCCTTTAATCTTATGAAGACTCTTCTTAGCTACAGGTAGAGCTTTAATTGATGTAGAGAAAGGAGAACTTATACTGAGAGTTCAGGAGGAGCAAGTAACTTTTAATGTCTTCAATGCTATAAAACATCCAGCTGATAAGATGGATTGTTTTATGCTTGAAGAAATTCAAAGTTATAAGACTCCTATGCTGTTAAGAAGTGAAGAAGAGGCTTTACAAGCCTTTCTTGAGGATGATTTTGACTCCGAGACTGAGGAGTTAGATGACTCACATAATGAGTTGCTGAACCTACTAGAAGCATGTGAGGTAGGCGAATTAGAAAATGAAATGAAAGAAAAATTAAATAATACTGAACTTGAGAAAGGTAAGGAAGTGTTTGAAGAAAAGCATAATAAAGAAACCTTTGCCTTCTCATTTGAAATATGTTTTCTTAGGAGATAATGAATCACATCCTGTAATCATTAATGCTAAATTAAAAGATGAGGATGTACAAAAACTGATAGGGGTGTTAAGAAAACATGAATCTGTAATTGGCTGGAACATTTCTGATTTAAAGGGAATTAGTCCATCATTTTGTATGCATAAAATTCTGATGGAGGATGACTATTCCACTGCTGTTCAGCCACAAAGAAGATTAAACCCCATAATGAAAGAATCTATAAGGAAGGAAGTGGTTAAACTCCTTGATACAGGTATTATCTATCCTATCTCAGACAACGCTTGGATTAGTCCAGTCCAAGTAGTGCCTAAGAAAGGAGGGATGACCACTATTAAAAATGAAGAAGGTGAAGTCATTGCCACTAGACCAAATACTGGTTGGAGGATGTGCATAGACTATAGAAGGTTAAATGACTCCATTAGAAAAGACCACTTTCCTTTACCATTTGTAGACCAAATGCTTGAGAGGCTGTCAGGTCATGAGTATTATTGCTTCCTTGATAGATATTCTGGTTACAACCAAATTGTGGTTGATCCAAAAGATCAAGAGAAGACAGCCTTTACTTGTCCTTATGGAATCTTTGCATATAGGCGCATGCCATTTGGTTTGTGCAATGCACCAGCAACCTTTCAAAGGTGTATACTGGCAATTTTTGGGGACATGGTAGAGAAGTTCATTAAAGTGTTTATGGATGACTTCTCTGTGTTTGGAAACAGCTTTGATATATGCCTCAGTAACCTATCCAAGGTGCTGGTGAGATGTCAAGAGACTAATCTTGTCCTCAACTGGGAAAAGTGTCATTTTATGGTTAGAGGAGGGATAGTCCTTGGCCATAAAATCTCTGCTAAGGGCATTCAAGTAGATAGAGCCAAGATTGATATCATTAAAAAACTTCATCCTCCAATAAATGTGAAAGGAGTGAGGAGTTTCTTAGGATGTGTTGGCTTCTATAGGAGATTTATAAAAGACTTTTCAAAAATAGCAAAGCCTTTGACTGGTTTACTTGTGAAAGATCATGCTTTTGTTTTTGATGAAAACTGTGTCAAGGCTTTTGAAAATTTGAAACAAAGATTAATTTCAGCTCCAATCCTTGCAGCACCTGATTGGTCCTTACCATTTGAACTCATCTATGATGCAAGTGATTTTGCTATAGGAGTTGTGCTGGGGCAGAAGAAAGAAAAATTAACACATGTAATTTATTATGCTAGCAAAGTTTTAAATAAGAATCAAATAAACTACACCACTACTGAAAAAGAAATACTTGCTGTGGTGTATGCATTTGATAAATTCAGAGCTTACTTGATTGGTGCTAAGGTCATTGTCTATACAGATCATTCAGCAATCAAGTACTTGCTAGCTAAAAAAGAATCAAAGCCAAGGTTGATCAAGTGGGTTCTTTTACTCCAAGAGTTTGATTTAGAAATAAGAGATAAAAAGGGAGTAGAGAACTCAGTGGCTGATCAACTCTCTCGTCTGGAGGAAGAATCAGATTCTATCTTAATTAAAGAGGAATTCCCAGATGAGAGGCTGATGGCAATTATCACGGGGCCATGGTATGGTGATATGGCCAACTTTAAAAGTGCCTCTGTGGTACCTGAAGGGTGGACATCCCAAATGAAGAAGAAATTCTTCCATGACAGCAAAACCTTTCTTTGGGATGATCCATTTCTATATAAGATAGGAGTAGATGTAATTATTAGGAAATGTGTGCCTGAATCAAAGCAAGAAAGACTCTTATGGCACTGCCATGACTCCCATTATGGAAGACACCATGGTGCCTCTAGAACAGCAGCAAAAGTGTTACAATGTGGCTTTTATTGGCCAACAATTTTTCAGGATGCTAGAGTATATGTGCAAAGGTATGATAAGTGCCAAAGAAGTAGAGGTCTCTCTGCTAAAGCTGGCATGCCTTTGACAAATATTTTAGTGGTAGAGCTATTTGATGTTTGGGGTATTGACTTCATGGGACTATTCCCAAAGTCATTCTCTAATGAATATATCCTTGTTGTTGTGGATTATGTCTCCAAGTGGGTGGAGGCAATCCCTACCAGAACCAATAATGCACATGTGGTGCTTAGGTTTGTAAAGAAGAACATTTTCTCTAGATTTGGAGTCCCTAGAGTCCTTATTAGTGATGGAGGGTCACATTTCTGCAATAGAATCATGGAAAAAGCCCTAAGGCATTATGAGGTACTCTATAAGGTGTCTACTCCATATCATCCACAAACTTATGGACAAGATGAGCTTTCTAATAAAGAAATCAAGAGAATATTAGAGAAAGTGGTAGGGAAGTCTAGGAAAGATTGCTATATGAAATTGGATGATGCATTGTGGGCCTATAGGACAGTATTTAAGACTCCAATTGGCATGTCACCTTATCAGTTGGTATATGGTAAGGCTTGCCATCTCCTTGTGGAGTTAGAACATAAGGCATGGTGGGCCATAAAGCTGTTAAATATGGATTTTGCCTAATCTCAAGAGGAAAGAGTCCTAAAACTCCATGAACTTGAGGAGTTCAGACTCAATGCTTATCAGAGTGCCTCAATTTATAAAGAGAAAACTAAGAGATGTGGCATGATAAATGGATAAAAAGAAAAGAGTTTCACAAGGATGACAAAGTCTTGTTATTCAATTCTAGGCTGAGACTCTTTCCAGGAAAACTCAGATCCAAGTGGTCTAGACCTTTTATTGTGAATGAGGTTTTCCCTCATGGTGCAATTGAGGTGAAAGAACCAGCCACTAGAAGAACATTTAAGGTGAATGGCCAGAGACTCAAGCTCTACTTTGGAGGAGAGTTTGATAGGTAGAAATCCTCCATGCTTTTACAAGTATCTTCTTAGGTGTCAAAGGTCAAGCTAGTGATTGAGGGAGGCAACCCTACATTTTTTATTGTTGTAGTTTGTGTTGAGTGTTTTAAAATAGCAGAAGAAAACTAAAAAGTATGAATAAAGTGTGAATAAACTTTTTGAATAAGGTTTGAGCGTTCATACGCTTAAATCCTAGTGTACCTACATGTAATTCCATTAGCTAGAATTAGGATCAACTACCCTTGGCGCTTGAGCGAGCTTCTATGCGCTCAAGCATGCTCTTAAGCTAACTTTCTGGCTGCCTGAGCGTGACTCTATGTAAGCCTCGCGCTTGAGCGAGCTCGGGTCCATGCTTGAGCGTGATGTTAACCAAGTGGCCTCAAGTACTCAAAAGGAGGGGTGAATTGAGTATTAAAAAATTTTACTTTGAATGCTTTTGAAGTTGATTCTTTAGTTACTATGTTTGGTGAAGATGATACACTTAATGGTAAATAGTAACAATTTATACACAAGACAAAATAATTAGCACTTGAAAAGGTCTAAGTAATATTCAAGAAATGGAATCAAAATAATCTCAACACTATTTATGGAACTTAGAAAGATTTCAAAATAATTCAAGAATATTACTTAAGGCTAATTTCAACAATGTTAATAAAAATAATTTATAACTTAATATAACATGCACTTAGTCCAAAATAATTGGCAATAATATAATAAATCAAGCAAGCAAATTAAGTGCACAAATTAAATAAGTTTAGGGAAGAGAGATTTGCAAACAGATATATACGAGTTCCACCACACCGATGTACGTCTTGCCTCTAAGCAACCCACTTAGAGGATTTCCACTATTTGAGATTAGAGATACAACTTTAAGCAATCGCGACTTCCTAGTGTCCCACACTCAAGAACCCAATTCTCACAAGTACAAGGGCACCCCACCCAATCTCTCAATCTCACAATTACAAGATTGAAACCCCAACCCAAGGATTATAAGATGTTTGGTGTTTGAGCATACAAGGAAACTCTATAATAGAGTGGATATACAAATTCAAGCTTTCACAAAGTAATAACTCTCAAAGAGAGGATATGCAAATTTTAGCACTTCAAGAAAATATTTTCTCTCTTAAAAAAATATTAATTTGCAAGTTTAGAAAATAATTTTGCTCACCAAGTTTACTCTCAAAGTAATAAGCCAAGAAATAGAAACAGAGAGCAATTAAGAGACAAGGAGAAGAAGAAGAAGAGTAGCGTAAGGGAAGGAGAAAGCAAAGGAACTGCTTCAATGCTTTCAGACGAATTGCTTCTTCAAGTTCCTCTCTATTTATAGCCTCCAGTAGCATGGCATTGCAATTAAATTATTTCCTTCGATGCAATGTAAGTGGAGCAAGGGAGCGTCTGTCTTCAATTGTTTAATTCATAGTGCGATGCGTAATTTGCGTAGTGCGTTCAGTGTTGTTTCCATTTAAACTGAATGAATCGGTGCATGAATGGATTCCCAGCGTGTATTTTGGCCTTCTGACAATGTATGAATCGATTCCTAGCATGAATGAATCGATTCCCATGTATTTTCCTTTTCAACTACTCCATTTTGTTGTGGAGTTCTTGGAGCCGAAAAATTATGATCAATGCCAAATTTTTCACAAAATTTTTCAAAAGATTAGTTTTCAGATTCTCCCCCATGATCAGTTTGAATAGATGCAATTTTCAAATTTTGTTCGTTTTGGATGATCTTGGCAAGTTTCTTAAATACATGATATGCTTCATGTTTATGAGTAAGAAACAGAGTCTATGTATACCTAGAATAATCATCCATAATCACAAGACCATAATAGTTTCCACCAAAACTTTTAGTTTTTGAAGGTCCAAATAAATCCATATGTAAACGCTGTAAAGGTCTAGTTGTTGAAACAATATTTTTCGCTTGAAAAGAAACCTTTACTTGTTTTCCTTTTTGACAAGCGTCACAAAATTTATTTTCAAAATTTCAATTTTGGTAAGCCAATTACTAAATCTTTCGAAACAAGTTTATTTAAATGGTTTATATGAATGTGAGCAATTCTTCTGCCATAGCCATGATTCATCCTCTTTAGTTATGAAGCATTGCACATCATTTGAAGCAAGACAATCAAGATTAATCATATAAATATTTTCAACTCTTTGACCAACGAATTTTATTTCCTTGTTTAGCTTATTTTCAATTATGCAACCGTTTGATTCAAAAACAATTTTATAACCCTTATCACATAATTGACTAATGCTAAGCAAGTTATGTTTAAGTCCTTCAACATATAATACATCGTTTATAGAAGTAGAAGAATTTTTACCAACATTTTCGATTCCTAGTATTCTTCCCTTCGTGTTATCTCCATAAGTAACGAATCCTTTATTTCGTGGAGTAAATGATATGAACTTACTTTTGTCTCCCGTCATGTGTTTTGAACACCCATTATCCAAATACCAATGGGTGCTATTCGTTTTAAAGCATACCTACAAAACATGTCAAGTTAGAGAACTTGGTACCCATTTTATGTTAGGTCCTTGTAGGTTAGTTTGAGGTAATGTTCCTTTAGGAACCCATACTTTTCTCACAACCTTTGGCCCTAGTTTTCTAACATTACAATTAGATGCATTATGTCCTTTAAAACCGCAATGATTACATTTCATGAAAGGTGATGAAGTTTTACTAGGTGGTATAAAGAAGTTCTTATAATTCTTTTGTTTCTTAACGGCATTAAAACCTAAACCCGTTTTATCAAACATACACCGTTGTTTACCAAGTAAAACATTTAAGTTGTCTCTACCATTTGTAAATTTTTCTAGAGTTCTATTCAAGACCAAAACCTTAGTTTCTAGCATGTCACATTTCTTTACAAATTCACAAGGTTTAGTCCTAGAGCATGCTTGAACATTTACTAACTCATTTTTCAAACATTCATTTTCTTTACAAACTTCCATAAGATGCATCTCAAGAGTGTCAATCATTTTTCTAGATAATTTATGCTTATTAGACACTTTCATAAGTTTATCATACAATTCTTCAAGAGCATCAAGTAGTTCTTCCTTATCTAAGTCATGAAAGTTTACCTCATCTTCTTCATCATGGTGATTGGCCATAAGACAGAGGTTTGCTTCTTCATTTTCTGAATCGTCCGAGCTACTTATCTCATTTTCATCCCATGCGATATATGCTCTTCTCCTTTCTTTTCTTTCTTTGTTTTTCTTCTTTAGGTTTGGACAATCTATCTTGAAGTGTCCTTCCTTTCCACATTCAAAGCAAGTAGGTGAAGTAAAATTTTCTTTAGGATTAGATTTCTTACCTTGTGATTTGAAGTTCCTTTGGAAGCGTTTGCTCTTCATAAGCTTTCCAAAACGTTTCACAAATAGGCTTAACTCTTCATCCTCATCAAGATCACTCTCGGATTCATCTTCAATAATTGAGGTGGCTTTGAGAGCTAGCCCTTTCTTCTTAGAGACTTTTTCTTCTTCCTCTGCTTGTTTTAAGTCTTTCAGTTCTTGTTCTTGTTCTTGGAGTTTACCAAACAAAGTGGCAAGAGACATATCATTTATATTGGGAGATTGTTTGATGGCCGTAACAAGAGGTTGCCATTCCCTAGTAAGACTTTTTAGAACTTTGTGGATAAGTTCCTTGTTAGTATAAGATTTACCAAGTGTAATAAGATGATTAATAATCAAAGTAAATCTCTTTTGAAGTTCTAAAATAGATTCATTGGAATTCATTCTAAAACTTTCATATTGACTAGTTAAAGTACTAATCTTAGAGTCCTTAACATCGCTAGTTCCTTCATGAGTTACTTGAAGGGTATCCCACATATCCTTAGCAGATTTACATGTAACTACTCTAAAGAACTCATCGGGACCTAAGGCTAAAGTGATAAGATTTTTTGCTTTGTAATTATATTGTACTTTCTTCTCTTCCTCACTAGTCCAATCATCCATAGGTTTTTCAACTTGTTTATCATCAACAGTATGCATAGGTACAAAAGGACCACTTTTAATAGCATTCCATACTTTCAAGTCAATTGATTGCACAAAAATTTTCATCCTTGCTTTCCAAAAAGCGTATCCCTCACCATTGAAAGCGGGAGGTCTATTTGTGGCACCACCCTCGGGAAAAAGGTTTAGAGAATTTGAGGTCATTTGTTCTCTTGAAGCTGTTAAGCTTGATCTACCAAGAGTCAAGCTCTGATACCACTTGTTAACCAAGTGGCCTCAAGTACTCAAGAGGGGAGGTGAATTGAGTATTAAAAAATTTTACTTTGAATGCTTTTGAAGTTGATTCTTTAGTTACTATGTTTGATGAAGATGATAAACTTAATGGTAAATAGTAACAATTTATACACAAGACAAAATAATTAGCACTTGAAAAGGTCTAAGTAATATTCAAGAAATGGAATCAAAATAATCTCAACACTATTTATGGAACTTAGAAAGATTTCTAAATAACTCAAGAATATTACTTAAGGCTAATTTCAACAATGTTAATAGAAATAATTTATAACTTAATATAACATGCACTTAGTCCAAATTAATTGGCAATAATATAATAAATCAAGCAAGAAAATTAAGTGCACAAATTAAATGAGTTTAGGGAAGAGAGATTTGCAAACCGATATATACGAGTTCCACCACACCGGTGTACGTCTCGCCTCTAAGCAACCCACTTAGAGGATTTCCACTATTTGAGATTAGAGATACAACTTTGAGCAATCGCGACTTGCTAGTGTCCCACACTCAAGAACCCAATTCTCACAAGTATAAGGGCACCCCACCCAATCTCTCAATCTCACAATTACAAGATTGAAACCCCAACCCAAGGATTTTAAGATGTTTGGTGTTTGAGCATACAAGGAAACTCTCCAATAGAGTGGATATACAAATTAAAGCTTTCACAAAGTAATAACTCTCAAAGAGAGGATATGCAAATTTTAGCACTTCAAGAAAATATTTTCTCTCTTAAAAAAATATTAATTTGCAAGTTTAGAAAATAATTTTGCTCACCAAATTTACTCTCAAAGTAATAAGCCAAGAAATAAAAACAGAGAGCAATTAAGAGAGAAGGAGAAGAAGAAGAAGAGCAGCATGAGGGAAGGAGAAAGCAAAGGAACTACTTCAATGCTTTGGGACGAATTGCTTCTTCAAGTTCCTCTCTATTTATAGCCTCCAGTAGCATGGCATTGTAATTAAATTATTTCCTTCGATGCAATATAAGTGGAGCAAGGGAGCGTCTGTCTTCAATTGTTTAATTCATAGTGCGATGCGTAATTTACGTAGTGCGTTCAGTGCTGTTTCCATTTAAACTGAATGAATCGGTGCATGAATGGATTCCTAGCGTGTATTTTGGCCTTCTGACAATGTATGAATCGATTCCTAGCATGAATGAATCGATTCCCATGTATTTTCAAGGAGCATGAATCGATCCCTCTAGCTATGAATTGATTCCCAGGGAATTTTATGAGTATGAATCGATTCCTTACACTGATGAATCGATTCCCAGGTGAGTTCACAAGCATGAATCGATTCCTTCGTTAATGAATTGATTCCCACGTTAGTTTTTCACTTTGAATCAATTCCCTTGATCATGAATCGATTCCTTAAGCCTTTTCTTGTGCATGAATCAATTCCTCATGTTGTTTCTCATGCATGAATTGATTCCAAGTGTTATGAATGGATTCCTGGGCCTGTTGCTTCCAATTTAATTCCTTTTGATGTAATTCTAATCCCTTTGTTCATGCGGCTCATGGTTCTTGATTCCTTTGATTCTTTGGCACTTTGTTGATCATTTTTCACTTGTTTTAATCCTTCGTAAATGCCTTGACTCAAGTTCTTTATTGTTCATCAAATTTAATAGCTTGACAACATCCTTAATATTTCTTCATTTGTTGTGTGATTATCAAAACCTACATCAATATATAAATACACGTGACCCTTCATGCTGATCCTGACGCTTAAGCGTACTTCTTTCACGCTTTAAGCATGTTGTCCTTAAGCACCTGACGCTTGAGGGTGACTCTCTCACGCTTAAGCGTGATTCAATATGAAGTGCTCCTGGTTTTAGCCATCTTGTCATGCTTGAGCGTGTCCATTTAACGCTTGGAGCGTGATCACATCGATGTCCTACGCTTGAGCGTATCCACTTCACGCTTGAGCGTGACTGTCCCTGTATATTACGCGCTTGAGCGAAACAATATCAAGCATAAGCGTGATTGAGTCTGTACCAGACCTGTCACATCTTTTGCATACGCGCTTGAGCTTGTATTTACTCATGCCTGAGCATGATTTTCTGGAATGCCACAGATACTGAAAAGAGTTTCAACGCTTGAGCACCCCATTCCACACTTGAGCGTGCTTGGGGTTGAGAAAGTTGAAAGCTAGCTGTTCCAAGCTTGTCGCCTGAGCGTGGTCTCTCAGCACTTGAGCGCACCCCATGGTATTTCCTCTTCGCTTAAGCGAAGAATGGTATGCTTGGAGCGTGATTTACACCTGTTGCCATCTATTATGATTTAATATGGGCGTTTATACGCCAACATTTCAATGTACCTACGCGTACCTCATGTATTGGGTCCAACAGTATAAAACCCTCTCAACGTACAAACCCTAACCCTGTACGTTGAAAACTTGGGTTTTGAAGAGGAAAAGGCACAATCTATGGATTCCTTTGAAAGGTAACATCTTTTCATTCTTTAACTTCAGTTGATAACTAGATTTGTTGTAGTTCATTGTTTTAATTTCAAATTTCTTTCATTCATCATATCTTTTCATCTCACATTTTCAATTTATTGTAATTGTGTTATTTGTGCATTGGTATCCATTTAAGCTTCATAAGTACCATCTTTAACACTCACAATGTTCCTAAGATCACAAAGACTTTTTAGAAAACCAGAAAGAATTATTGAAATAGAAAGTATGAAGAAAGCCCCAAAAGATAAAGGAAAGAGGGTGGCTACTTTCAGTATCCCTAATTCTCCACCACCCAAAAAAAGTAAAAGCCTTGAGGAAGAAAAGAAGTCTCAGATAGTTGAGAATTTTGATGGGAATAGGTTTAGAGATTTTAATGCTGCTCAAGAATATGAAAAGAAATTCAAAAATAGAGGAGTAATAAGGGAAAAGGCTCTGGTCCGTGATGAAGATAATTGCTCGGATATTGATGTAAAGGCTGCTATGTTTGAAAGTGGATGGCAGTATTTTAATGAGAACTTAGGCAATGGCTATCAAGAACTCACTAGGGAATTTTATGCCAATCTAAGGGCCAATTCTATTTAGGATAAGTTTCCTTTTTCTTCCTTCTTGAGAGGAGTCACCATTCCTCTATCTGGTCATATATTGAATAAGCTGTTGAAAGTACCTATCTTGGATGAGGAAGGATGTCACTATAGTTGGAAAGTAAATATCTTTCATAAGGCTGAAAATGAAAATCTTAGGAAAGAAATTTTATAGGAATGCTGTGAACAAGGAACTGCATATATAACAAAAGTAAATGGTGCACCAAAAAGTGTCAGGAAGAGTTGTTTGAATCATCTCCCCCTCTTATGGAGCCACTATGTTCTTTCATCCCTGTAACCTGTGGCTCATGCTACTGAGGTTGCCATTAAGAGGTTAGTGTTGATTTACTGTTAATGAGAGGCTTGTATGTTAACTTGGGAGAGTTAATACTGGAGGAGATGATGAAAATCATTGAAAAAAAATCCAACTGTGATATTGCTCTGTTATCACTTTATTGGCCCAAAAGAATCAGGCTAGGTTGAACTATGAAGAATTGACAAAGGTAAAGCCTGAAAGGATTATGGACAAGTACTGGGTAATAGACCATATTGACCATTTTATGCCTCAAGAGTCAAAGCGTCCCAGACAACCTAAACCAACATCTTTTGCACCACCACCCCCAACAGGAGAAGGTACTTCTTTTGACCTCTCTATAGTAATGCAAGAACTTCAGGTTATAAAGAAGCTACAGCTAGGAACCCATGATCTAGTCATGAACCATGATCTGATGCTGAGGAAGATTGCCACTACACTGAATATGGACCACACTGAAGAAATGGGAGTTCCACCTGACAGAGATTTATGGTTGGCTTCCATTGGGTTCACCATTCCTCCTGATGACACACCTTTAGCAATTGAATTTCCACCCCATCCTGAGCAAAACAATGATGAGCCTATGGATGAAGAAAGTAAAGGAGAGGATGATTGATTTTTTACTTTGCTTAGATTATTGTTAAGTTAATTCTGGGTTGTAATAACTTTCTTTTAATGTTTTCTTTTCCTAAACAATGTATTGCCTTTCTGCTGTAATGAAATTTTACTTCCATGTTAAGAGTTTGTTGTTATTTCTTTTCTAATTTGTATTTATTCCTGCAATAATCACTTAACCAATCACTATATAGGTAAAAAGGGAAGTAATCTATCCTCTCATCTCATTACTTTGAGGAAATGTGTTAACTATGTTTAATTTAGAATCCATCTTAATAATTTAAATCTTGCTGATTCTTAGGCATCAATTGGATAAATTAATTGATTTGCATTGCTTGATTCATGATCCCTGACCATAACTATTTTCATCCTTAATTGCTTGTATATTCACCATGCTAGTTAGCAATCTGAATTTGTAATCTCGCATTAAGTTTGGGGACATGATTGGCTGATTACCTGTAATATTATTAGCTTTTGAGCCTTTATTATTTCTTTTCCGAGTGTGCCTGCATTCTTGTTTAGTGAGATAGAATTTTCTTCAGTGCTTGCTAAATGATTATATGTGTGCCAATTGGAAATGATGAAGGTCTTCTTTGAAAATTAGCCAGGGTCAAATTTAGCCATCCTTACTTTTAATTATCCTTTGACCCAATAATTATGTTTGAGCCTAAGACCCTTTCATTCTAATTATGTACCTAACTTTACAAGCCTATGTATCTAAGAAAAACCAAGTGAATTATCCCTGGATATTCCACTGATGAATTGCTGAGTCTTATCTTATTGCTAGGGACTAGCAAGTTCTAAGTTTGGGGATGAGGAGTGTGTCTAATAGCAATTAAAGGACATACTCTGACCTTAATTATAGATAAGGATTTTGAGAAATGAAAGGAAGAACAGCAAAAGCAAAAGAAAAATGGAAAATCAGCAAAGTAATTCCTATATAGAAGAAAAATGGTATTGAAAAAAATTGAATGAAAGAGAAGAAAAAAAAAAGAGTCCAAAAGACTAAAAGAGAAGAAGGTGCAAAGCACCATAAGTAGTTGAGTTATCCTTCATCTGAAAGAAAAAAATAAAAGCAAAAGAGCTAGTTAGTAAAGGAATTTAAGTTAAGATTGAGGCAAGGCATCAGTGGGCACATCTTTTAACCTAACATTGACTAGAAAAACAAAAATAGAGCCTGTAGCCTCACCCCATTACAAGCTTAAAAGCCCTTACTGATCCAATTGTGCTAGCATATGTCATGATGTTAGAACTGTTGCAAGCCTATGTTGATCTGACAATTATGTAGGTGATGAGTGCATGAAATTAACTATACACTGAGAGAAGAGTGAAACACTAATTCTTGTGAGGAAAGTATCACCAGCTTGTTCCTAAAGGAAGTGTGAGTAATTATATTTTCAGAAATTGCGGAAAGACAGCATGATGGATATTTAATAATTATGGTATGAATTAAGTTAAGGAAAGGTTGATTGTTTTGAGTGAGTACAATTAATTTAATTAATCTGAGTCCTTGCTTGAGGACAAGCAAGCTTTAAGTTTGGGGATGTGATAAGTCTTGAAAAGACTTAATAATTTCACCTTTAATTTAACTTAATCCATTTAATTTTGTTTGGTTTGGCGTTATTATTTAATAAATTATCATTAATTTTGGTTTTATTTATTTATTTCAAAAGTGTTTAAATTATCCAAGAAAATGATTAAAAAGATAAAATAGTTAAGGAAATTTGTTTATTTGTAAATTCATTAACCTAGCGTACATACTAGACAGCCAGCGTACATACGCTAGGTATTTATTTGTTTACATGTGCAGGAACAGGTGCAGTAAGGAATTAAAACTTCACGCTCAAGCTTGGAAGTTCCACGCTCAAGCTAGAGGTCACCATGCAATCCACGTAAATGTCACAGCATGCAGCCTTCGATCACGCTTAAGTTCACTCATTCACGCCCAAGCTTGATTCCATTGCATTCATTAATTCAAGTTCACGCTCAAGCGCCTTCCATTCACGCTCAAGCGTGAAGTCCAAATTCAAGCTCACGCTTAAGCTTATTTCAATCACGCTCAAGCGTGAAGGCACAGAATGCATAAATTAACGACCTGGCTTAAGTGCCAGTAAATCACGCTCAAGCGTAAGGTTGTTTATTTAGTTCACTATTTTTCCCTCCAAGTGAAGTGTTGCAGTTCCCATTAAGTAGTACGTTTACGTTGCTGTTTTCTGTTGTACCTTAGTAATTTAAGTAATGTCTTGTAATTAATCATTTATCTATAATCATGTAATTAGTTTAATTATTAATTAAGTTTCCCTTGTAATTAATTAGTTAGTTAGTTAGTTAGTTGTAAGTTACCTATATATACTTGTACATACTCCGTAAGAAAATGAGAGAGGAGAACACACACAGAAGCAATAACACGATTCATTTTTCTCATTTCTAATCTCTCTCTAATTCTTTTCTCTCTCTAAACTCTCTCGTCCATGACTCTCCACGTTCCTTCATCTGAATCCATTTCCATGGGTTTCTAAACCCCTAGGGTTGGGATTGCTGAAGCTTCTGATGGAATCTTGAAGTTGCATTGAGGAGAACAAGCTTAGAAGTGGATCTACTCTGTTGAATTGACAAATTCAGATCCAAATGAAGAATCTCACCAGTGAGGAATCATGGTTGAGGCTTAGGTAACTTCTGGCTTCCTGGGCCTAGTAATTAGGTGAATAGTTAGGGTTCAACCCCCAATTTCGCATTAGATTTCTCTGTCACTGAACACCTAAGGGATTAGGGTTTAATGCTTAGGAATTAGTGTTAATTACCTAAGGGATTAGGGATTAACCATCTGTGAATTGTCCTCTTGCATCTGAAGCTTAATTGAACCTCAATTACATGTTTCTTGATGAAGTTGTAAGCTGAAGTAATCCTAACCTATCTTCCATTAATCACACTTCATCTTCTATATTGTTTCTGAAAATACAAAAACATAGAAAGTTTAAAACAACAAAAACAGAATGAATTCTATCTGCTTGTGTTGGTTCAGCTTGTGCTAGTCTAAGATTGTGGTAATTACCTCAATCCCTGTGGGACGATCAAATATATTACAAATTTAATGATTGGTGCGCTTCCCAAAAGAATATAAATCCTCTAAGAGTTATGCATCAAGTTAATGACTCAGGATTTATGCATCAAACACCCAACTCACCTCAGTATCAGATTCTGCTATGTTTCATGCACTAAAATTTGAACAATCAAGGGTTTTATTTGACATGCGCCAAGTCAAGAAATTCCTTAAGCTTCACTGTGTTGTTTCCCTAGACAAGAAGATTTTGGTTGCAGTAGACCGCTTGAATCTCAAAGCTATGATTATAGAGCAAGGCAGATTAAAGAAGCCCCTTCCTCCAAAGGGAGATTATTACAAGGTTGTCTGGGATTATCCTAGACCTTAGGAGCTCTCTAAAGATTCCTTGAAGAGTATTCTTTTTGCCTTTCACCCTACTGAGGATCATGCAAGTGCTCTTTGGAACCATTATCTTTGGCAACTGAAACAACAAGGCTCTTACTCTCACACCCCCTCCCAGGAATGAAGAAATTTTTCATGCTCAAATCTTTTGGTAACGTCATGGTACAGTCTTCAAGCACAGTGTCTGTTCTACCAACTAGCCCATCTTTCTTTATCAACCATCTATCATTTTTATTTATTCCTTAGAGATCTTTATCACCAAAACTACTACCTACTCTAATCGCTTAATTCTCTCAATAGAGATATAACCCAATCTTTGATGCCACAACATAGAGGAATCCTCATTTCACACATCATTTCAATCCAATAGAAATATGCATAGAACTATAAGCAGCGTCATTTTACAAATTAATTGAATAAAGACCATCGTGTAATTCACCATAACCAACAATTTTAGATTTATTCGATAAAGTAAAACCAAAATCTAAAAAATTAAAACAAAATCCCAAAGGTGTAAGTCTCGAACAGAAATTAAGTTCTTACAAAAACCAGGAACATAAAAAAAGGTTTTTTCTAAATGTAAATTAAAACCATTGCTTAAAGTTAAACTGCATGTACCAACAGCCTCCACACGTGAATTCATTTACTTCCTGAATAGATGCATTGCTCACTTCGCACTGGCCTCCTTAGGTTTTCCATACCCTGCAAGGTATTAGAAACATAGATTGTAGAACAAGAATCAATCCACCATGTGTTATGATTAACATTAACCATATTAGATTCATAGTAAACAAAAATAAATGAATCACCCTTCTTCTCTAGTCAATTCTTAAATTTTGCACAATAGAAGCACTTAGAATTCTTCTTTATGTCTAGTTGAGCAGGAATCTTTCCATTATGATTAACTTGACTCTTCTTGTTCTTTTTAGAAAAAGTCAGGTTTACCTTATCGCCTTCCTCCATTAGTAACCTCTCATCTTCTTGAACACACATGGTTAATAACTTATTAATAGACCACTTATCCTTATTATGTTATAGGAGATCTTAAAGGGGGCATACCGATAAGGGAAAGTGCATAAAATATAGTGTACTAGAAAAGAATCAGACATGGTAACCTCCAAAGCTTTCAATTGAGCCACTATATCCCTCATACGCATGATATAATCATGCACTCCTTTAATCCCAGTGAGCTCTATGGATGAAAATTGCATTATAAGGGTGTTGGCAAGGATTTACTAGATGTAGTGAATTGCTCATCAATGGCCTCTGATAAATCCTTGACATTATTATGTTGATCAACAGAACCTCGGATACCAGCAGAAATGTTAGTCTTTATGAAAGTCCTAGAAAGGTAATTAAACCTTTCCCATTTTCATAAGGATCAACTATATTCAGAGTGCTAGTTTCGATAATAGTCGGTGGTTCTTCCTTCCTAATAGCATAATCAATGTCCATCCAGCCTAAATGAAGAAGAATTCTGTAACACCCCGATTTCGAAAACATAGGTAAATTTTTCGCGATTTAAAATAAAAATACATATAAGTTATTCTATATATATATATAATATCAAGTAATTACCCCGGATCAATGAATAACCGATCTCATATATGAAGATATAAGAACGGTATCATCGTGCACCTCAGACGACCGGACTGCAGGCCGTCACAAGGGAAAAGTGGAAGATAAAAATAATTTCAAGAGTGATTGAAAACAGCTACCAAAAAGAATATAGAAGATACTTCATCGGTTTGTCAAACGATAGAAAATATAATTTAATAATATCAATATCATTCATACATTATCAAAGTCATTAATGAAAATTAGCCATACACATCCAATCTAATTTTCCTACATGACCTCCCAAAATCAATCGTTATCAAATTAATTTCAAAATAAGCATACACACCGTATGCTATACAAAACGAATACATATATGCCGGCCAAGGCTCACCCACATTCCTTTTATATTTACCTCCTCCAATACTCGACCTCAAAAAGTGTAGGATTCATCACACCTATATCAACCTTAAAAATGGCAACAGGGAGGTGAGTAACATAATCCAAATGAATCAAAGTCATACATTATGATGAGATTTACACATGTGTGCACTACATTCATTTTCGAGATAACATCACACACATGATACATCATTCCATCTCAGCACAATACATGTTCAAATAAACATATTCACAAGGCAATATCATATATATAGCATATCCTTAGCCTTCTCAATAATCATCACACATATAATGTTAGCACCTCGGCTTACTTTCTCTCTACTCAACAATCATCCATCGCCATCTCGGCTATCAACTAGGCATATCACGGCTATATGCAAATGCTCTTAAAGCTAATGCATATGCACAACGAAATTAACTTCAAGTGTGGACCCGACTGTGGGAAAACATCAACTTATCAATTGTGGGACAAGCATAGGTGTGCTACTATGCCCCTACTGCAGTAGTAAAATATGTACACTTATATCCAATTTCATGCATGCTCAACATTATATTTTACTGGTACTAAACCGCTCTACACCCATCTGTAGCACTAGTCACCCCGTGACAGCGGATCAACAATATGGTTGTACTTGCGAAAGTGCTATGGGCCTCCCCCGAATACACATTAAGGAAGCCGTGCCCCATCGGACACCGAGGTAAACTGCTTATCACAGAGCCGCCCTCCCACAAGGCCTGTCATATAGGGTGCCTCGCTACTAAACTAAGGGCGGCTTTGTGATTCCTCGAATCACTAGGGAGCAATAACAATATACCTGTGCACTAGGCCGCCCTCCCATTGGGCCTGCCTATTGGAACCCCTAACATTCCATATAAGCAGCGAATGATATGCCATGGATGCAATGCCAATCAATACATTCTCACACTATGCATCCTAAATACCACTCAATCAATCATCCATTCACGACCACCACTTAGTGGATTTCAACATTCTCAACCTTCACAAATTTTTGATGGAACTCACATACATCGGTAGTTAGTGGCAATCATATTTGTCAATTCATATACACAACATCAGGATATTTCAGTCAATGATTTCAATTCAAAACATGGTCTCAAACCATCATGACACATTTCATCAATATATTTAATGTAATATCTGATCCAGTCTCGATACCCGTACCAGAGCACGGATATCACTTCATCCGTTCTGTATGCAATACAGATTCAGCAAGTAAAAACATTAGACATTAAGGTCGATCTCCCCTCACTGGGATACCGGATAATCATACCGGATACATACAGCACTGGTCTAAGAACCTCATCCATCTACTAACTCTAATGGTTGATCCCACACCGAGTCATTGACTCTGGTTTAGACCATTTCATTATCATATTCCACACTCCAAATGCATGCCATATAACATCAATCATCCTAAATGTACTTAGATCATGAAATGATCACATTGTCCATACAAGCAGTCAAAAAGCATAATCATATACACATATTTTTACACCATCAATTGATGAAATCATGCATTTAGAATAGTTACCCCCTCCTACCTCAAGAGAAGTAGTATTCACCGCGGTCAGAAGGTTTCACCACGTAGCTGGGGTTATTTCCTACATCACAATATATCACAATCAATTTCCCATTCAACCATATCGGCCTAACGTTCATATTTATTTACTCGATGTCCTCCAGCATCTTAACTCTCAGTCCCTTTATTTCATTCGTTCAGCCACCACCACCACGGCTTAGGTGTCTGCATTTATTATTAAGCACATTTATTTGCAACCCATTACGGGGTTCCCACTTTAATGGTTCCCAACAACCACTAAGCTTTATTAATGGCCATTCACCATTAATAACATCATTTTACCTCACCAAAATAGTTATTTAACAAAATAAATGCCTCTCCCCTTATATTTTGCATTTCACCCAAATCTTAGGGTTAGGGTTTTCATTAAAACCCAATAACATTTATTAAATCACTCTCCCAACATAAAAACTCAAGATCCATAGTTCATACTCTTGAGAAATAGCAAGATCTTACCTCAAGAGAAGAAATGAGAGAGTTTTCTAAGAGAGGAAAACCACATGAAATGAGGAGAAGGAAAAAAGAGACTTCAAGCTCTATCCTCCAAGCTCTTTTAAGGACAGAAATAAGGGGATGAGAAGAAAACCACCACCCTTTTTTTTGCTTTAGGGTTTTCAGAGAGAAGGAGAAGAAGTAAAGGAGAAGAGTATAGAAGAAGTAAAAGCAAAGTACATGTTATGGAAGATAAAAAGGGCTGACGAGAATAAGAAGGAAAAATGGGCAATTTGGCTTTATTTTTAATTCCCCAATTAATATTCATCATTTTATGATAAACGGGATCATTGTTTGGGCTTAATACCATATCCAAAAATTATTCCGAATATACCATCGGATTCCCAATATTATTCTTAACAGCCCTGATCAATATCATCCTAATCAGAGATACTTGGTCCGACACCCATATTTCAACCAGCTCATTTTTAGCTTATCCAGTTCCAATAAATCATAAACAATTCCCATAAATCTTAATTCATTTATTCCTAATACTTTGGAACATTAAATAACCCAATTATAATTATTTAATATTTATCTCCTCAATTAAACTTTATTTTTAAAATTTAGGGTATTACAATCCACCCCACCTAAAAAGAAATTTTGTCCCCGAAATTTGATATACTGGATTCAAACACATCGAGGTATCGTGCTCTCACATTGTCCTCACGTTCCCATGTGAACGTCTCTGTATTTCCATGCTTCCATGTAACTTTCACCAAGGGTACCAATTTGTTCCGTAGCTTCTTCACGGAGCGTTCAATAATACGAACAGGAACAGAAGGAATAGACAAATCACTTTGTACATCAACATCGTCCTTAGGAATTACATGTAGAGGATCATGGAAATATTTCCTCAACTGTGAGACATGGAACACATTGTGTAGATTAGCCAGGTGTGGAGGGAGCGCAATCTGATATGCAACATCGCCAATCCGCTCCAACACCTCGTAGGGTGCAATGAACCTCGGATTTAACTTCTTACTCTTTAAGGCTCTTCCAACACCCTTATCTCTTGATACTCTTAAAAATACGTTATCGCTAACTTAAAACTTAAGTGACTTCTGCCTTTTATCATAATAACTCTTTTGCCGATCTTGGGCAATTTTCATCTTTTCTTGTATCATCTTAATATGTTCATTCGTTTCAGTAATCAACTCCGGCCCCAAAGCCAAACTCTCTCCAGTTTCAAGCCAACACAATGGAGTCCTACATTTCCGACCATATAACGCTTCA
Organism: Clitoria ternatea; assembly: GCA_037962975.1. Lineage (NCBI taxonomy): Eukaryota > Viridiplantae > Streptophyta > Magnoliopsida > Fabales > Fabaceae > Clitoria > Clitoria ternatea. The sequence continues at coordinate 150,276,703 of CM075670.1, forward strand.
TAGGGAGCCATACCAATAAAATTGTAGTAACTATTGTTGTATGAAAATTCAATTAGTGATAGGAATCTTTCCCAACAACCACCATGCTCCAATACACAAGCCCACAACAAATCTTCAAGGCTTTGAATTGTCCGTTTGGATTGTCCATCCGTTTGTGGATGATACGTCGAACTGAACTTCAACTTGGAACCCATTGCCTCGTTCAAGCTTCCCCAAAATCGGGAAGTGAATCGCGGGTCGCATTCCGACACAATACTCAAAGGTACACCATGTAGTCTAAGGATCTCCTTTATGTACATCTGGGCTAATTTCTCTAATGAACTCTTCATATTCATGGGCAGGAAGTGAGCACACTTCGTCAACCAATCTATAATTACCCATATAGCATCATTGCCAGTACGTGTTCTGGGTAGTTTGGAAACAAAGTCCATAGCAATGTCGTTCCACTTCCACACTGGACTATCAAGGGGTCTCAGATAACCAGATGGTTTCTGATGCTCAACCTTTACTTTTTGACAAATAATGCAAGAGGCTACGTAATTAGCCACTTCCCGCTTCATACCGGGCCACCAGAAATTCTTTTTCAGATCTTGATACATTTTCGTTGCACCAAAATGTATGCTCAACACACTCTTATGAGCTTCTTCAAGTACCAATCTTCTTAGATCACCACCAGATGGGACATAAATCCAGCCTTTCACATGCCAAATGCCATCATGGCCCTCTGTCAAAAATGAATTTTTCCTATTAGCTTGAGCTTCTTTCATCTCGATCAAATACTCATCTTTCGGTTGTTGCAGCTTCACAGTCTCAAGGAATATATTTGCTACCATCAACACCTTGAGAGACATCTTTTTCGGGGTATACATTTCTACACCCATGTTTAAGTTCCGAAATTGCTCGATGAGCTCCATTTCCTTCACCATCATAGCGGAAACATGCAACGATTTTTGACTTAAGGCATCGACAACCACATTTACCTTTCCGGGATGATACCTCAATTCAAACTCATAATCATTTAGAAACTCTATCCATCGCCGTTGGAGCATATTAAGCTCCTTTTGATCAAATAAATATTTGAGATTCTTGTTATCACTAAAGACCATAAACTTAAAGCCATACAAATAGTGCCGCCATAACTTCAAGGCAAACACCACCGCCGCTAATTCAAGATCATGCGTAGGGTAGTTAACCTCATGCGGTCGTAACTGTCTCGACGCATAGGCTATCACATGCTCTTTTTGCATCAACACGCAACCAAGACCAAGCTTAGAAGCGTCACCGTACACCATGAAGTCATCCAATAAGTCCAGCTAAGCCAACACCAGAGCAGAAGTGAGTCTAACTTTTAACTCTTGGAAACTCCTTTCACAATCAAGACTCCACACAAATGGTTGATTCTTACGGGTTAGCTTCGTCAAAGGCAAAGCCAATCGGGAAAATCCTTCAATAAATCTTCGGTAGTAACCGGAAAGACCAAGAAAACTTCTTACATTGGTCACAGACGTCGGTCTTTCCCAAGCCAGCAAGGCTTCAATCTTAGACGGATCAACAGCAACACCATCCTTGGAGATAACATGTCCAAGAAATTGGACCTCAGACAACCAAAATTCACACTTAGAAAGTTTAGAAGGATATTCAAAACAAGACGAAGATACTCTTCATGTTCCTCATGGCTCTTAGAATAGACAAGAATGTCGTCAATAAACACCACAACAAACCGGTCAAGATACTTATGAAAGATACGATTCATGTAATTCATGTAATTCATGAATATCACAGGGGCATTTGTCACTCCGAATGGCATCACTACATACTCATAGTGTCCATATCGAGTTCGGAAGGTAGTTTTAGGAATGTCCCTGGTCTTCACCTGAATTTGGTGATATCCAGAATGCAAATCGATCTTTGAGAACACAACGACATCCTTCAATTGATCCAAAAGATCGTCAATACGAGGTAAGGGATATCGGTTCTTAATGGTCAACTTGTTAAGTTGTCGATAGTCCACACATAACCTTATACTTCCATCCTTCTTTTTCACCAGTAAAACAGGCGCACCCCAAGGAGACACACTTGGGCGAATAAATTCTCGTTCCAATAACTCTTCAACTTGTCTCTTCAACTCGGCTAATTCCATGGGAGACATCCGATATGGCGCTCGGGAAACAGGTTCCGCTCCCGGAACAAGATCGATAGAAAACTCTACCTCTCATGGAGGAGGTAAACCAGGTACCTCATCAAGAAATACATTGAGAAATTTAGACACAACGGAAATATTTAAGGGATCGGGACCATGTGTCCCATTGGCTAGAGATAATAGTATGCATAGTTGAGCTATACCTTGCGTATCGAATTGCACGACATCTGAAGGGGAAATGACAATCCGTTGTTGACAGTCAACCAAGACTTTATTGGCAGAGAGCCAATCCATACCAAGAATGATCTCCAAGCCCTTCATGGGTAGGCAAATGAAAGAAGTAACAAACTTCCTTTCTTCTAGGTGCATATCGACGTTATCACATCGGTTAACCGATCTGAGACAACGTACCGGTTGGGGTAGTAACCACAAGGGCATTTTTCATTAGGCACACCGGCAGTTTCAATCACCACACACAATCCTCGGATATAAAAGAATGGGTCACACCTGAATCATAAATAACATGCATAGAATTTCTGAGTATTTCACACTTACTTTCAACTAGGTTATCGGCTTGAGCTGCCTCTTCAACAGTCACAGCAAATACTCTCCCGGCAGTTTGTTGATTAGCACCATGATTATGGTCATTCCGGCCACCATTGCCATTACCTCGGCCGTTCCCATTTCCATGACCATTACCACCATTTCCGTTGCCATTTCCATTTCAACCACCATTTCGACCGCCATTTCGGACTCCACGACCACGGCCTCTAAAAGCACTATAGCCACCCCGATTTCCATCATTGTGAATCATCACGTCCGTGGCATTCAAAGGATAATCGGGACGAATGTGCCCTAGTTGGTTGCATCTATAGCACACCACCGTCTCTTCATTACTACAATCACAGGCTAAATGGTTTCCGCTACACCGGAAACAACGAAGTCCTTGGCAACTACCTCGGCCACCATTTGCACCATGTCTTCCACCACCTCGTCCGCCTCTAAAAGAAGAGGGCCCACGTATAAATTGTCTAGTACTCTTAAAGTTTCCCTTCTTCTTAAAGTTAAGGGATTGACCCCTCAGTCTTTGATCATGCCCAGTATAATTCTTGGGTACCACATCGTTCTCTTCAAAAATTTTACATTTGTTCACAAGAGTAGGAAAGCTCCTAATCTTTTGGTGACATATCGCCTTCTTAATCTCTTGGCGCAAACCATTCTCAAACTTAACACATTTTGAAGCTTCAGTATCTTCCTATTGGAAAGAAGGGTAAAACACACACAATTCTTCAAATTTTGAAGTATATTACTCCACTGATATACTTTCTTGTTTGAGCTCTATAAATTCAAGCTCTTTCTTGTTCTTATAGCTCTCAGGAAAATATTTCATAAGAAACTCCACCTTACAATCTCCCAATCTAAAGGAGTATGAGCCGCAATCATACGTCCACGAGTAAGAATCCACCAAGATTTAGCTTCATCCGGAACCATAAATACTGCGTACTCGACTTTCTGAGTGTCCATACATTCCATACTTGCAAATGTCCGTTCCAAGTCATAGGTCCAAACATAAGCGTCTTCCGGTTTATAGCCTCCATGAAATTCAGAAGGCTTCGGCTTAAGAAATCGGTCAAGACCATGATTTGGCTGACCAACGGGTTGTTGTTGCCGTTCTAGGATATCAGCAAATTGATTGAAGGCTTCAGCCATAACGGCAGCGTCAATATTACGCCTATTCGCCATCAACTACTTTATATACACAACACAACATAATCAGAAACCTCGTGTTTCTTTCCACAATATATATATATATACCAATCATTATCAACTATCATCAATATAAATATCATCATAATATATTCACAATCTGAAGGTAAATATGGAAAGGAAATGCTTGACTGGGCTTAGTATCAGTCACAATATAAAGTAATGAGCAATTCAAGCTCCAATAATGCTTAATCACAACCGTGGCATGATAACATTAAGTGATTATCAGTCTTTAATAACATTTTAACTCACATAATCCATCAGGGAGCAATCAATGCTCTGATACCAAGTTGTAACACCCCGATTTCGAAAACAGGGGTAAATTTTTCAAGATTTAAAATAAAAATACATATAAGTTATTCTGTAAATATATATAATATCAAGTAATTACCCCAGATCAATGAATAACCGATCTTATATATGAAGATATGAGAACAGTATCAGAGTGCACCTCAGATGACCGGACTGTAGGCCGTCACAAGGGAAAAGTGGAAGATGAAAATAATTTCAAGAGTGATTGAAAATAGCTACCAAAAAGAAGATAGAAGATACTTCATCGGTTCATCAAATGATAGAAAATATAATTTAATAATATCAATATCATTCATACATTATCAAGGTCATTAATGAAAATTAGCCATACACATCCAATCTAATTTTCCTATATGACCTCCCAAAATCAACCGTTATCAAATTAATTTCAAAATAAGCATACACACCGTATGCCATACAAAACGAATACACATATGCCAGCCAAGGCTCACCCACATTCCTTTCATATTTACCTCCTCCAATACTCGACCTCCAAAAGAGTAGGATTCATCACACCTATATCAACCTTAAAAATGGCAACAGGGAAATGAATAACATAATCCAAATGAATCAAAGTCATACATTATGATGAGATTTACACATGTGTGCACTACATTCATTTTCGAGATAACATCACACACATGATACATCATTTCATCTCAGCACAATACATGTTCAAATAAGCATATTCACAAGGCAATATCATATATATAGCATATCCTTAGCCTTCTCAATAATCATCACACATATAATGTTAGCACCTCGGCTTCTCTACTCAACAATCATCCATCGCTATCTCGGCTATCAACTAGGCATATCATGGCTATATGCAAATTCTCTTAAAGCTAATACATATGCACAACAAAATTATTTTCAAGTGCAGATCCGACTGTGGAAAAACATCAACTTATCAATTGTGGGACAAGCATAGGTGTGCTACTATGCCCCTATTGTAGTAGTAAAATATGTACACTTATATCCAATTTCATGCATGCTCAACATTATATTTTACTAGTACCAAACCGCTCTTTGCCCATTTGTAGCACTAGTCACCCCGTGACAACGGATCAACAATATGGTCGTACTTGCCAAAGTGCTATGGGCCTCCCCCGAACACACATCAAGGGAGCCCTGCCCCCTCGGACACCGAGGTAAACTTCTCATCACAGAGCCGCCCTCCCACAGGGCCTGCCACATAAGGGGCCTCACCACCAAACTAAGTGCAGCTTCGTGATTCCCTGAATCGCTGGGGAGCAATAACAATATACCTGTGCACTAGGCCGCCCTCCCACTGGGCTTGCCTATTGGAACCCCTAACATTCCACATAAGCAGTGAATGATATGCCATGGATGCAAGTGTCAATCAATGCATTCTCACACTATGCATCCTAAATACTACTCAATCAATCATCCATTCACGACCACCACTTAGTGGATTTCAACATTCTCAACCTTCATAAATTTTTATTGGAACTCACACACATCAGTAGTTAGTGGCAATCACATTTGTCAATTCATATACATAACATCAGGATATTTCGTGTCAACGATTTCAATTTAAAACATGGTCTCAAACCATCATGACACATTTCATCAATATATTTAATGTAATATCTAATCCGGTCTCGATACCGGTACTAGAGTACGGATATCACTTCATTTGTTCTATATGCAATACAGATTCAGCAAGCAAAAACATCAGACATTAAGATCGATCTCCCCTCACTAGGATACCAGATAATCATACCGGATACATACAACACTGGTCTAAGAACCTCAGCCATTTACTAACTCTAGTGGCTGATCCCACACCAGGTCATTGACTCCGGTTTAGACCATTTCATTATCATATTCCACACTCTAAATGCATGCCATATAACATCATCCTAAATGTACTCAGATCATGAATCATCATATCATCCACACAAGCAGTCAAAAAGCATAATCATATACATATATTTTCACATCATCAATGGATAAAATCATGCATTTAGAATAGTTACCCCCTCCTACCTCAAGAGAAGTAGTATTCACCGCTCAGAAGGTTTTGCCACGTAGCTGGGGTTATTTCCTACATCACAATATATCACAATCAATTTCCCATTCAACCACATCTGCCTAACGTTTATATTTATTTACTCGATGTTCTCCAGCATCTTAACTCTCAGTCCTTTTATTTCATTCGTTCAGCCACCACAACCACGGCTTAGGCGTCTGCATTTATTATTAAGCACATTTATTACCAACCCATTATCGGGTTCCCACTTGAATGGTTCCCAACAACCATTAAGCTTCATTAATGGCCATTCACCATTAATAACATCATTTTACCTCATCAAAAATAGTTATTTAACACAATAAATGCCTCTCCACTCATATTTTGCATTTCACCTAAATCTTAGGGTTAAGGTTTTCATTAAAACCCAATAGCATTTATTAAATCACTCTCCCAACATAAAAACTCAGATCCATAGTTCATACTCTTGAGAAATAGCAAGATCTTACCTTAAGAGAAGAAATGACAGGGTTTTCCAAGAGAGGAAAACCACACGAAAATGAGGAGAAGGAAAGAAGAGACTTTAAGCTCCAAGCTCCTCCAAGTTCTTTCAAGGACGGAAATAAGGGGATGAGAAGAGAACCACCACCCTTTTTTTTCTTTAGGGTCTTTGGAGAGAAGGAGAAGAAGTGAAGGAGAAAAGTATAGAAGAAGTAGAAGCAAAGTACATGTTATGGAAGATGAAAAGGGCTGACGGGAATAAGAAGGAAAAATAAACCATTTGGCTTTATTTTTAATTCCCCAATAAATATTCATCGTTTTATGATAAACGGGATCATTGTTTGGGCTTAATACCATATCAAAAATTATTCCAAATATACCATCGAATTCCTAATATTATTCTTAACTGCCCTGACCAATATCATCCCAATCGGAGATACTTGGTCCGACACCCATATTTCAACCAACTCATTTTTAACTTATCCAGTTCTAATACATCATAAATAATTCCCACAAATCTTAATTCATTTATTCCCAATACTTTGGAACATTAAATAACCCAATTATAATTATTTAATATTTATCTCCTCAATTAATCCTTTATTTTTAAAATTTAGGGTGTTACAAATTCTCTCCTTACCATACTTGATTTAGAAATATTCACAGATTGAGAAACTACAATTGTAAAAAAAAAACACATGCTTACAATCTTAATTTGAGACTAAAAATCATGTTTCACTAATGCAAACATATCTTAATTTATGAATGTAGTGTCATAAAACTTGCCTGTAGGCTAAAGTCCTACTCAATTAGACTTATCCTTTAACTTTATGTTAAAACTATCAAATTTGTGTTCCTTTTCTTAATTCCTATGGGTAGATTAAGAAATATGACCTGATATTTAACCTTAATTAATCATACAAATATAATAAAATTCCTATAGGTAGATTTTATCACATTGCATATAATTACAATTAATGTGACTTTAAACTATATATAATCTAATTAATTAAAGATGTTATGGTCATTCTCTAATTTATTAAAATTACATTTATCACCAAACATTAATTTTCTTTAAGTCAAATGTTTGCATTAAATGAAAAATAGATCATGATACATAAAATTGCATATATAATATGTCTACAGTATCCAAATTAGATGATAATATATCCAACATATCATACCAATATATGCAAAATAAATATATAATTTTATGCTAAACATATCAGACACATTCTCATGTGTGAATCAAATAATAAACAAAATATACTATATATAACTACAAAAACAATGCACTATAAATGAAAGGCATAGTCAAGTTATGTTGTTGATTGTCATCAGGTTCAACTTTATTCTTGTTATTATTAATAAAACAAAAATGTAGAAACATTTAACGCTAAACCAGAAAAGCATTAGCAAGAATCAATCTTGGGCTATACAATTCAAACCACAATTTTCCACTATACCAAGCGCTCAAGATTGTATTTAGATGACATTCAATTATAAAAAAAATCAAAAACTTTCCAAAGTCAGGTTAATATGGCTCGTGAATTCATAAATGAAAAACAATTTTTTTATCACTACTTTTAGCACAAAAAAATGTTATGCCCAGAAAGGTTACAACCATGATTTCAATTTAACTTTCAATATTAGTTTGAATTAAAAGGTTCATATTCACAATGCCCAGAAATGAAAAAAAAATAAAACTCATAAAGCATAATAGAAACAAGCAAGGAAGAGGCAAAACCATGTTGTGATAAACATGTTTAGATCATTTGTTAAGCGGAAGCAAAAAATATTAAAACTAACCTCCCGTCATTGTTTGTTGTTGTTGTACTTCTCTGATCCTATTAGAACAAGTGCTTTCTAGTTTCCAAACCCTCACTCTCAATACACGATGGTGTTGTATGTAGTATGAGAATAGGTTCAGTGATCAATGAAAGAGTTGAGTAATCCTTATATAGAGCTTTGGCCATCACATAGCTCAACAATTGCATATATGATTATTAAGATAATGATTGAATCAAGTCAATAAAATAGACCACGTTCAGAATCCAAATCTCATGAAATTAGGGAGCGTTTTAAAATTAATTCCCTCAATTAAAAATAAAGGATAACTACTCCTTAAATATGGAAATAGAGCATAGTTTCTCCTTGTAACATCCCAAATTTTTAAGAAAATAAATTTTATTAGATGATGATAATTAATTAATTATGGTCCAGTACATGTGGGAAAATTAATTAGACACTAGAGGTGAATTATTGCTAAATTAACATTTACCCAAACTGGATGATTTAACAGATAGTGTGGAACCCACTAAGTCAAATTTGATATTTGATGGGTCTAGGATACTTAGAAAATTATTGTGGTTATGGTAGTATAGTTGAAATAATTTTGGTGTTGAGGAGATATTTATTCGGACATGGCGTGTGATAATAAACGGAGGAAATACGAGTGGCAATGAATGAAAAAAAATGTCAAATTCCCTTTTCTCTTCTCTAATCCACTATGACATGTTTTCCCCCTTTTCTCTAATCTCTTTTGTCCAATGAACAAAGGGGTTTTGTTAACTAAAAGGCAAAAGCAAAAGTATGTGCATGGACCAATGGACAATGGGTTAAATTTCACTTTTCTCTCCCCTCCCTCCCCTTATTTTACATTGGCCCCTTCTCTTCTCCCATCTTCTTTATTTTTTCACCTTTTTCTTTCTTTCTAAGGAGCCAAAAACTGTCCACCTCCTCCATAGCCATATTCAACCAAAATTAATTGGAGTTTATGGATTCATGTGGCATTGTTGGCACTTTAGAGCAAGTTTTGGGAGGTTGCATCTTCTTGATAAGTGCTTTATAATACAATAAATTAGGTCTAATTTGCTTAGGACTTTAATCATTATGCATTGTATTTCCTTTATTTATTGTGATTTTTGCTTTCTTTCCACTCTATTCTACTTGGGTATGTTATTTTGCAGAAATTAAGGTAATAAAGGGTCAAAAACAAGAGAAAAACGACCATAAAATGATAATGAAATAAGAAGAATAAGCCCAAAGTAGAAAGAACTATCTTTTTATGCTGAATTCCGACTCAGAATGCTTAAATCCCACTCAAAATGTTAAAATCCGACTCAAAAATGCTGAATTCCGACTCAAAATGACCAAATCCGAGTGGGATGACTGAGAAAGGACCAAATCCGAGTGGAATTACTCAGAATGGAGCAAATCCGAGTGGAATATTGCACTGTTGAAGGTAAATCCGAGTGGAATGGCTCATAATGGAACCTTTCCGAGTGGAATAATTCAGAATGGAGCATTGCCGAGTGGAATACTTCACTGTTGGAGCCAAATCCGAGTTGAAAGTTCCCTGTCAAAGCCATTCCGAGTGATAAATGGCTGAGGTTCAATGCTGAAATGGAATGAGTCTCGGTTGGAGGAGATTCCGAGTGGAAGCTTCCTCGACTGCGTCTATTCCGAGTGAAAAAGGGGACTGACGTTGAATAGATGCTGTCCAAAGCTATTCTCCGAGTGAAAGGCTTGCTGATTGAAGTGAATCCGAGTGGGAGCTTTCTGATTTGCAACCAATCCGAGCAAAAAGCTGTTCCAAGTGAATGGATTCCGAGCAGAAAAAGCCACTGAATGAATAAGTACTGAATAAGGAGGAATCCGAGTGGTTTCATTTGGAGAAAATGGCATTCTCAAGCAGAACAAAGCATTTCCGAGTAATTCTTAGCAAGGAAGGAAAAATCCAACCGGAAATGAATCACACTCGGGCAGACTCTCAAGTTTCACACTGAGCCCGAGTGAGAAGTCTCCAAGGAAAGCACATCCGAGTGAGTTGGCTCAGAAAGATGCATTTTCAAGCAAAGCAAGGCTCGGACATAAGAAGAAATTCAATCAGTCAAATTTCAACCCTTCTAGTGCAAGTTCCTGAGTAAAAGTGAAGGCCATTCCGAGTGATTTGATTGACGACTAAAGTCAATTCCGAGTGGAAATCAACTCGGACTCCCGAATGAAGGTGTGATTTTACCATTTGAATGTGACCGAGTGTATTCCTGAGAAATCCGAGCAAGGTCTCTCTCCGAGTGGTTCAAATTCCATAGACATAGCCGAGTGAAACAGTGAGCAGACTTCCCAATCCTGAGTGAGCCACTTTCCAGGCGGTTCCGAGTCACCTTTTAAACAGTTCCGAGTGAATCACTTTTCACTCGGTTTCGATTCACTCTGCAATCAGTTCCGAATGAACTCCATGAACCTGAGCCGAGTGAATGGTTTCAGTCGGTTCCGAGTCCTTCTGCATTCAATTCTGACTGAATGGCTCAATCAGGAGTTACTCTTCAGTCACTCTTCACTCGTCCTTTCATCCAGCTTCATCACCGATCGGTTCTTCTCCAAACACCGACTCCTTCCGTCTCCTCTCCTTTCAAAACCGACTTACACTCCATCACTCCAACACCGGATCAAATGCACACCGGATCAACTCCAACTCTCCAGCAACCCAAACACCATCCCTTCAAACCAATACCGACCGGCTTTCTCCTAAACACCGTCCCATTCCCTCTCTTCTATCCGCTGTCCCTTTCCTCTCCATCACCCACACTGTATTCCTTCCTCATATATCAACACAGCTCTCCACCTCACCTAAGACACCGTCTCCCTTTCTTCTTCTAATCCATACCACACACCGTCCTCTCCTTTCCATCCACAACACCGCCCAGCAACTCACTCAACACAACACCGCCCAGACTCTTCTCTCCAACCAACACCGTCCAGCAATACTCTCCACACCGCCCAGCAACCCACTCAACACTTTCCTCTCCACACCGTACAGATCTCCATCCAACAGCAACTCCTCTCCACGATGTCCAGTTTGCACCCACACCGTCCAACACTCAGCAAACCACCCTCCAGCAAGCTTTCACTCGGATTTGTGGGAAAATAACATTTTTCCACTCGGAATTTCATCATTCTGCACCAATCATCACTAAAATCCAAGCACCGAATTATTAGAAATATTAAAATATACAAATTGGAAACAAGTTGGCACAGCTGGAACTCACATGCACCGAAAGTTTCTTCCACTTGCAATTTGAACGCGCTTTCATAGCTGGAATCCTCCATCCATTTGCCTATAAAAGCAGCAGCAACCCATCAGCAAAATCAATCATCTCTTCCCATCAATTACCATCAGCTTCGTTCCAATTCTTCTCTTCTTTCTCTTTTCTTTGTTTCCTTTTCCGCTTCTCTTTTCTTTCTTTTCTTTCTTTTCTTTCTTTTTCTTCTTCGTTTTTCTTCTCCTTTTCTTTTCTTTTTCTTTCGTTTTATTTCTCTTATTTTCTTTCTCTGTCCCGTTTCCATTTTTTCTTTTACTTTCTTTTTCTTTATTTTATTTTAAGAGTTGTGAATTGTAAAAGTGAGTTATTTAAATTTGTAATTGGTGGAGAAATTATTGGAACAAGGAATTACAGTGGTAAATTATTCTGAGCTTTTGGAGAAACCCGTAAGTCTTTATTTTTTTACCATGTCTTGTATGTTTTATTTTTCCATTATTTATATGAATTTGAATTATTTCATGAGTAGCTAAATTAATTATTTTGGGATAAAGGGGGTATGATAATATTTTATTGTTAATATTATTTTGACTTGGAATTAAATAAATTTCTATTTTCCATTTAGTTTAAAAAAATGCTCAATGCTTTAGTGATTCCTAACAAGAACCTAAATGATAAAACTGTATACTTGCGGGTATATTAGTAAGTTTAGGTAATAAATAGAATCGAGAGATTTATTTTTACCGGAAAGCTTTGAACTAAACCTAAGATTTTTGAAATGCTTTTTGTGACCTCGGTAAAACTGTGAAAGTAATCAAAATTCTTTTGAGGAAATAAAAGGGATTTTCATAAAACGATAATGGGCCTTTCTGAGGATTACGCAGCGCTTTCCATAGGTTAGGTACATTAATAGGATTCCGAGAGGAACATATTAATTAGCTTTTGGAAAATTCGCCTTGGAAAACTTAATTTGATTCTTATTTATGAAAAGTTAAAATTCATTAACATAAAATAGAGTCTTAATCCCCCGAAACCCCAAGATATTCTCAACTCTGATTTTTAAGTGTCAAGTAAATTTTATTTTTATATTAATTCGTATTCTGTGTAACTTTAATTTGTGCTTTATTTTATAAAAATCTTAAAAATCAATTGTGTGGATAATTAAATTTCAATATGCTGGTACTTTGAACACAGTCCCTGTGGAGAACGATAATCTTTTATATTACGCGACATAACCCGTGCGCTTATGGGCCCTGTCAAGTTTTTGGCGCCGTTGCCGGGGACTGTTGTCCCTCAAATATCGGCAATATTGAAATTCGATTAGATCATACTTGTTAATATTTTTATTGTTATTTTTATTTTTATTTTCTTTGTAATTTTGTATTTTGTTCTATATTTTGTGTATCTGTTGTTTTATTTTTGTAATTGTTTGTTTTATTTGTCATTTATTTTCTATTTATGCGACGAAGCCGTAGTGTCGATCTAAACTTAGGATTTGACCCTGAGATAGAACGTACCCTTAGAGCTTTGAGAAAACAACAAAAACAACAAAAACAACAAAAAGAAAAACAAATGGTAGACCAACACAGACCCTTAAGAGATTTTGCCGCTCGAAGCACTAATGGAAGAGGATCCAGCATCCTTAGACCCACAGTGGAGGCTAATAATTTTGAATTGAAGCCTTCACTACTCTCAATGGTTCAACAGAACCAATTCGGAGGATTACCCTCCGAAGATCCAAATCTTCACCTTCAAATCTTTCTTGAATACTATGACACCCTGAAGATGAACGGAGCCACCAATGATGCCATTTGCTTAAGACTTTTCCCTTTCTCCTTAAGAGATAAAGCGAGAGCGTGGTTATACTCTCTTCCTGAAGGATCCATCACGACTTGGGAACAATTGTCCAGTGCTTTTATCAATAAATGGTACCCAAGAAACAAGACCGATATGCTGAGAAAACAAATCATAAATTTTTCACAAAGAGATGATGAATCCTTATATGAAGCCTGGGAAAGATACAGAGAGATGTTGAGAGAATGTCCTCACCATGGGATAGAAAGGTGGTTGACAATCCATATTTTCTATAATGGACTAACTTCCACACAAAAGATCTCTTTAGATGCTGCAGCTGGAGGAGCCTTCATGAGTAAAAATGTTGATGAAGCTGAGAACCAGATCGAAGAAATAGCTCAAAACACTCACCAATGGAACTCTGAGAGAGGATTACCTTCTAAAACACCAGGTAAGTACTCTGTTGATGCTCTTTCCTTACTTTCTGCCAAAGTTGAAGCATTAACATTAAAACTTGATAAAATAGGGTCAACAGGTGCTACTAATATTGTTTGTGAAGTTTGTGGTGTTTCAGGACATGGAGCTACAAATTGCAATTTAGTAATGACTCCTAATCAAGAACAAGAAATGCATCAGGTGGATGCTATTGGAAACTATGGTGGAAATTATCAAGGTAACTACAGACCTCCACAAGGTCCACCTGGCTTCCAAAATAGGCCACCTCAATTCCAAAGTAACTACAAACCTCAACAAGGAACCTATATTCCACAAAAATCAAAGCTAGAATCCTTGATGGAGACATTTGTAGCTACTCAACTTAAACAAAATGATGAATTCTCTGATGCAATAAAAAACTTGGCTTCAAAAGTGGACTCTCTTGCCACTCACAACAAAATACTGGAAAATCAAATTGCCCAACAAGCCTCCTATTCTCAAAGAGCACCGGGAACATTTCCTGGGAAACCAGAGGCTGGACCATCTAACCAAACCATGGCTGTCACTCTTAGGAGTGGTACTCAATACGATTGGCCAGTAGACAAGACTACAAAGGAGGAAAAGAAAGTCGATGAATCTTCATCTCATCCCGTAATTGAAGAAGAGAAACCACAAGAAAAGAAGGAGGAGGTTAAGCCATATCAACCTCCCATTCCATTTCCTCAGCGCTTAGCCAAAGCAAAGTTGGACAAACAATTTGGAAAGTTTCTTGATGTTTTAAAGAAATTATATATTAATATTCCCTTCACAGATGCTTTACAGCAAATGCCCACATATGCAAAGTTCCTGAAAGACATTCTGTCCAACAAAAGAAGACTGGAGGAAGATGGTACAGTTGCACTTACTGAAGAGTGCAGTGCTCTAATTCAAAAGAAACTTCCACCCAAGCTCCAAGACCCAGGTAGTTTCTCTATTCCTTGCATGATTGGTGACATGAATATAGATAAAGCATTATGTGATTTAGGAGCGAGTATGAGTTTAATGCCATTATCTATTGCTGAAAAGTTAGGATTGGATGAACTAAAACCTACTAGGATGTCTTTACAATTGGCTGATAGATCTGTAAAATATCCTGTAGGAATTTTAGAGGATGTTCCTATTAACATAGGAAAATTTTTTATACCTGCTGACTTTGTTGTGCTTGAAATGGACGAAGATTCTTTGATTCCTATCATTTTAGGCAGACCATTTTTAGCAACTGCAGGTGCTGTGATCGATGTCAAGAATGGTAAGTTGTCTCTAACTGTTGGAGACCAAAAGGTTGATTTCAACTTGAAAAATGTTTTAGAAAAACCTTATAATGATGTTTGCTGTACTGTGGATTTTGTCGAACAAGTGGTGAAGGAAACAACCCTTCCTAATGACCCACTTGAAACTATTTTCATGATTAAGCTGACAGAAACATCTGATTGCTCTGAGGCCCCATATGATACTGAGGTCATGTGTGACAAAGTGGTAAGCCCCAATGTGGAATTAAAACCTTTACCAGCTTCTTTAAGGTATGAGTTTCTTGGCCCTAATTTCACATATCCTGTGATTATTAATGCTGAATTGAATCCATCTGAAACTGAAAAACTTTTGAAACAACTTAGGTTGTATAGAAAGGTAATAGGTTATACAATGGATGATATCAAAGGGATTAGCCCTTCTCTTTGTATGCACAGGATTACTGTAGAAGATGAAAGTAGGCCCACAGTAGAACCACTTAGGAGATTAAATCCTAAAATGTAAGAAGTGGTTAAAAAGGAAATTTTGAAATTGCTTGATGCTGGAGTCATATATCCTGTTGATAGTAGTAAATGGGTAAGTCCTGTCCATGTGGTACCTAAAAAAGAGGGAATAACTGTGATTGAAAATGATAAACATAACTTGATTCCTACTAGGATTGTCTCTAGTTGGCGCATGTGCATTGACTATAGGAAGTTAAATAGCGCCATGAAAAAAGATCATTTTCCCCTCCCTTTTATTGATCAGATGCTTGAAAGACTTGTGAAACACTCTTATTTCTGTTATTTGGATGGGTATTCAGGTTTTCATCAAATTCCCATTCATCCATCTGATCAAGAAAAGACTACCTTCACTTGCCCTTATGGGACTTATGCTTACAGACGTATGCCTTTTGGTTTATGTAATGCACCTGCGACTTTTCAAAGGTGTATGCAAGCAATTTTTTCTGATCTTATTAAAAATGTGATGGAAGTCTTTATGGATGATTTTTCAGTGCATGGTTTGGATTTTGATAATTGTTTAACAAATTTGTGCCAAGTCTTGCAGCGTTGTGAAGAAACCAATTTGGTTCTAAATTGGGAAAAATGCCATTTTATGGTAAGAGAAGGCATAGTTCTTGGACACCTGGTGTTTGAGAGAGGTATAGAAGTTGATAAGGCTAAAGTGGAAGTGATTGAAAAATTGCCTCCACCCACAAATGTGAAAGGTATTCGGAGTTTTCTTGGACATGCAGGGTTTTACCATAGGTTCATTAAAGATTTCTCCAAGATCACAAAGCCTCTTACAACTCTTCTGGGTAAGGATGTTCCTTTCAATTTTGATTCATCTTGTATGGAAGCTTTTTGCAGGATTAAGCAAGCTCTAATCTCTGCCCCCATCGTGCAACCACCTGATTGGAAACTCCCATTTGAGCTGATGTGCGATGCATGTGATTACGCAGTGGGGGCTGTGTTGGGGCAAAGAAAGGATAAAAAGCTCCATGTAATTCATTATGCCAGCCGGACGCTAGATGATGCTCAGGTAAATTATGCCACAACTGAAAAAGAATTGTTAGCTATTGTCTTTACTTTTGATAAATTTAGATCTTACTTGGTAGGTTCACATGTTACTGTTTACACTGACCACTCTGCCATTAAGTATCTATTGAATAAAAAGGAGGCAAAGCCTAGATTAATTAGGTGGATTCTAATATTGCAAGAATTTGACTTGGAAATTAAGGACAAGAAGGGTACCGAGAACTTGGTCGCTGACCACCTATCTAGGTTGACATCTGAAAAAGAAGAAACAGATAATATTCCCATCAATGAATCTTTTCCAGATGAACAACTCTTGAATCTTAGTATCCAACGTGTTCCTTGGTATGCTGATTTTGTAAATTTTCTTGCATGTGGTATCTTACCTCCTGATCTTAGCTTTCAGCAAAGGAAAAAGTTTTATGCAGATGTCAAGCATTATTATTGGGATAAACCACTCCTTTTCAAGCAATGTGCAGATGGTATGATTCAGAGATGTGTTTCACAAGATGATGTCCATGCTATCTTGGATCATTGCCATTCTCTTTCCTGTGGAGGGCACATGAGCACCTCCAAGACAGCTGCTAAAATATTGCAAGCTGGGTTCTATTGGCCAAATATTTTTAAGGATGTACGTAAGTATGTTCTAACTTGTGATGCTCGCCAAAGAACAGGTAACATTGGTAAGAGACAAGAAATGCCATTGAATACCATTTTAGAAGTTGAATTGTTTGATGTATGGGGTGTTGATTTTATGGGACCTTTTCCTTCCTCTTTTGGAAATCAGTTCATATTAGTGGCAGTTGACTATGTGTCAAAATGGGTGGAAGCCATTGCTTCACCCCATTCTGATGCTAAGACTGTTATTAAACTTTTCAAGAAAATAATATTTCCAAGGTTTGGGGTCCCAAAATGTGTTATAAGTGATGGAGGGTCTCATTTTATTGAGAAAACTTTTCAGACCCTTCTAAAGAAATATGGAGTTAAGCATAAGGTTGCTACACCTTATCACCCACAAACTAGTGGACAAGTTGAGGTATCCAATCGGGAAATTAAAAATATTCACGTAAGGATTGGTCTATTAAGTTAGATGATTCCTTATGGGCGTATCGAACCGCATATAAAACTCCCATTGGAACCACACCTTTTAAGCTAGTATATGGGAAGCCCTGTCATTTACCTGTTGAGCTAGAATGTAAATCTTTTTGGGCTGTTAAAACTCTTAACTTTGATCATAAGGCTGCAGGTGAACAAAGATTGTTGGAATTAAATGAGCTTGAAGAACTCCGTCTAGATGCATACGAAAATGCCAGAATTTATAAAGAAAAAAACAAACAATGGCATGATCGTCACATCCAACGGAGAACATTTAATCTAGGAGATATGGTTTTACTGTTTAATTCCAGATTGAAGCTTTTCCAGGTAAACTGAAATCCCGATGGTCGGGACCATTCAAGGTGACAAAAGTCTTTCCCTTTGGAGCTGTCGAACTATGGAGCGAGAAATCTGGTACATTTAGGGTAAATGGACAGAGAGTAAAGCACTATCTGACAGGTCAACCAATACAACAAGCAAGTGACTTGGACTTGTTTGATGCTCCTGATGAGTAAATCCAAACGGTGAGAAGTCTGGCTGAAGACTTAAAACTTAGCACTGATAGGGAGGTAACCCTATAAAAAGTTGTTGTTTCATTTTATTTAAAAAAAAACCAACTATGTCAGATGCTGGTTTGGGGTTACTACAGGTAAGTTTTCTTATACTTTTATCATCCATTTTAACATTGAGGACAATGTCAAATTCTGGTTTGGGGTGGTAGGTATGAAAACTTAACTGTTTTGTTTACGTTGTGTGATTGTTATTTTATTTTACATGTGTGTTTTCCTTGATTTGTTTGTAATCTTGTAATTTACCATGATTGCATGATAAATTTACTTTAAACACAAGGCTAAAGTATATCTAAGTATCCCAAAATTTTGAGTAAAATTTTCAAAATTTGATTGTTTAAATGCCAAATAAATGCTTAAATGAACCTTATGTGATTAAAATTTTCTTTGAAAAGACTTTCCATGGTTAGACTTGAGCCAAAATGGGTTATCTATCAAACAAATTTTCAAAACCCATATCTTCTTGATTGAGTGAATCTCATAGTCATTAATATTCTAGAACTTGTTTTTCAACCGATTCAAAATGGTTTTTGATTATATGTCTTAGGATGATAAAGGCACAATTAGGTCTTATTCTTAAGCCTCAGAATTTTGTATAATTTAACCCCTAGTTGCCCCTTTTGAGCCTAAAAGCGAAAATTTTTCTTTGAAACCTTTCATTGACTGATATTCTCTTAATGGTGAAAAAGTTGGAAATTTAGTGGAGCAAAGAAATAAAAAAGGACTTAAGAAAAATATGGTATTGGATGCAAAGAAAAGCAAGAAAAAGAAAAAGAAAATCAAAAGGATGATATTCAATGAAATTCCAAAAAGTCCATAAAAGTTCAAAAATTTGCTCTGTTAAATTTATAATGGTGATTTGAATCATTCATGACTGTTAAAGCCCTTTTGTATTCCATTTTTCTTGAAATTCCTACCTTGACAATACAACCTAAGGCCACGTTACAACCTTTGAAAGACCTTTAGACTTTGACATATTTTCTATTTAAACTGTGCAGTTTCTAGTTTATTAATAAGCTTATGGTAATATTTTTTGACTATGATGATTTGAGAGATACACAAACCTTGAAACACTTGAGTGAAAATTGTGAGAAGAGTATCTCAAGTCTTGACATTGAAAATTGATTCACATAAGAAAAATAAAACTGGCATTTGAATAAATCTGTTTCTCTATTTTGGATTCCTTAGTTTATTAAGTTTAGTGTTTTCTGTATTTTATCTTGTGAATATGGTGATTGCTTGAGGACAAGCAATGTTTTGGTTTGGGGTATTTTGATAAGTGCTTTATAATACAATAAATTAGGTCTAATTTGCTTAGGACTTTAATCATTATGCACTGTATTTCCTTTATTTATTGTGATTTTTGCTTTCTTTCCACTCTATTCTACTTGGGTATGTTATTTTGCAGAAATTAAGGTAATAAAGGGTCAAAAACAAGAGAAAAACGACCATAAAATGATAATGAAACAAGAAGAACAAGCCCAAAGTAGAAAGAACTCTCTTTTTATGCTGAATTCCGACTCAGAATGCTTAAATCCCACTCAGAATGTTAAAATTCGACTCAGAAATGCTGAATTCTGACTTAAAATGACCAAATCCGAGTGGGATGACTGAGAAAGGACCAAATCCGAGTGGAATTACTCAGAATGGAGCAAATCCGAGTGGAATATTGCACTGTTGAAGTTAAATCTGAGTGGAATGGCTCAGAATGGAGCCTTTCCGAGTGGAACGATTCAGAATGGAGCATTGCCGAGTGGAATACTTCACTATTGGAGCTAAATCCGGGTTGAAAGTTCCCTGTCAAAGCCATTCCGAGTGATAAATGGCTGAGGTTCAATGCTGAAATGGAATGAGTCTCGGTTGGAGGAGATTCCGAGTGGAAGCTTCCCCGACTGCGTCCATTCTGAGTGAAAAATGGGACTGACGTTGAATAGATGCTGTCCAAAACTATTCTCCGAGTGAAAGGCTTGCTGATTGAAGTGAATCCGAGTGGGAGCTTTCTGATTTGCAACCAATCCGAGCAAAAAGCTGTTCCGAGTGAATGGATTCCGAGTAGAAGAAGCCACTGAATGAATAAGTGCTGAATAAGGAGGAATCCGAGTGGTTTCATTCAGAGAAAATGGCATTCTCAAGCAGAACAAAGCATTTCTGAGTAATTCTTAGCAAGGAAGGAAAAATCCGACCGGAAATGAATCACACTCGGGCAGACTCTCAAGTTTCACACTGAGCCCGAAAGAGAAGTCTCCAAGGAAAGCACATCCGAGTGAGTTGGCTTAGAAAGATGCATTTCCGAGCAAAGCAAGGCTTGGACATAAGAAGAAATTCAATCAGTCAAATTCCAACCCTTCAAGTGCAAGTTCCTGAGTAAAAGTGAAGGCCATTCCGAGTGATTTGATTGACGACTGAAGTCAATTCCGAGTGGAAATCAACTCGGACTCCCGAATGAAGGTGTGATTTTACCATTTGAATGTGACCGAGTGTATTCCTGAGAAATCCGAGCAAGGTCTCTCTCCGAGTGGTTCAAATTCCATAGACATAGCCGAGTGAAACAGTGAGCAGACTTCCCAATCCTGAGTGAGCCACTTTCCAGGCGGTTCTGAGTCACCTTTTAAACAGTTCCGAGTGAATCACTTTTCACTCGGTTTCGATTCACTCTGCAATCAGTTCTGAATGAACTCCATGAACCTGAGCCGAGTGAATGGTTTCAGTCGGTTCTGAGTCCTTCTGCATTCAATTCTGACTGAATGGCTCAATCAGAAGTTACTCTTCAGTCACTCTTCACTCGTCCTTTCATCCAGCTTCATCACCGATCGGTTCTCCTCCAAACACCGACTCCTTCTGTCTCCTCTCCTTTCAAAACCGACCTACCCTCCATCACTCCAACACCGGATCAAATGCACACCGGATCAACTTCAACTCTCCAGCAACCGAAACACCATCCCTTCAAACCAATACCGACCGGCTTTCTCCTAAACACCATCCCATTCCCTCTCTTCTATCCGCTGTCCCTTTCCTCTTCATCACCCACATCGTATTCCTTCCTCACATATCAACACAGCTCTCCACCTCACCTAAGACACCATCTCCCTTTCTTCTTCTAATCCATACCACACACCGTCCTCTCCTTTCCATCCACAACACCGCCCAGCAACCCACTCAACACAACACCGCCCAGACTCTTCTCCCCAACCAACACCGTCCAGCAATACTCTCCATACCGCCCAGCAACCCACTCAACACTTTCCTCTCCACACCGTACAGATCTCCATCCAACAGCAACTCCTCTCCATGATGTCCAGTTTGCACCCACACCGTCCAGTACTCAGCAAACCACCCTCCAGCAAGCTTTCACTCGGATTTGTGGGAAAATAACATTTTTCCACTCAGAATTTCATCATTATGCACCAATCATCACTGAAAACAAGTTGGCACAGCTGGAACTCACATGCACCGAAAGTTTCTTCCACTTGCAATTTGAACGCGTTTTCATAGCTGGAATCCTCCATCCATTTGTCTATAAAAGCAGCAGCAACCCATCAGCAAAATCAATCATCTCTTCCCATCAATTACCATCAGCTTTGTTCCAATTCTTCTCTCCTTTCTCTTTTCTTTGTTTCCTTTTCCGCTTCTCTTTTCTTTCTTTTCTTTCTTTTTCTTCTTCATTTTTCTTCTCCTTTTCTTTTCTTTTTCTTTCGTTTTATTTCTCTTATTTTCTTTCTCTGTCCCGTTTCCATTTTTTCTTTTACTTTCTTTTTCTTTATTTTATTTTAAGAGTTGTGAATTGTAAAAGTGAGTTATTTAAATTTGTAATTGGTGGAGAAATTATTGCAACAAGGAATTACAGTGGTAAATTATTCTGAGCTTTTGGAGAAACCCGTAAGTCTTTATTTTTTTACCATGTCTTGTATGTTTTATTTTTCCATTATTTATATGAATTTGAATTATTTCATGAGTAGCTAAATTAATTATCTTGGGATAAAGGGGGTATGATAATATTTTATTGTTAATATTATTTTGACTTGGAATTAAATAAATTTCTGTTTTCTATTTAGTTTAAAAAAATGCTCAATGCTTTTAGTGATTCCTAACAAGAACCTAAATGATAAAACTGTATACTTGCGGGTATATTAGTAAGTTTAGGTAATAAATAGAATCGAGAGATTTATTTTTACCGGAAAGCTTTGAACTAAACCTAAGATTTTTGAAATGCTTTTTGTGACCTCGGTAAAACCGTGAAAGTAATCAAAATTCTTTTGAGGAAATAAAAGGGATTTTCATAAAACGATAATGGGCCTTTCTGAGGATTAAGCAGCGCTTTCCATAGGTTAGGTACATTAATAGGATTCCGAGAGGAACATATTAATTAGCTTTTGGAAAATTCGCCTTGGAAAACTTAATTTGATTCTTATTTATGAAAAGTTAAAATTCATTAACATAAAATAGAGTCTTAATCCCCTGAAATCCCAAGATATTCTCAACTCTGATTTTTAAGTGTCAAGTAAATTTTATTTTTATATTAATTCGTATTCTGTGCAACTTTAATTTGTGCTTTATTTTATAAAAATCTTAAAAATCAATTGTGTGGATAATTAAATTTCAATATGCTGGTACTTTGAACACAGTCCCGGTGGAGAACGATAATCTTTTATATTACGCGACATAACCCGTACGCTTGCGGGCCCTGTCACTTCTCTTTCCGTTATTTTTGTGTTCCTATTTAAGCTTGGAAGAGAGGTATGATTTTTGAACACCCATGGCTTTTATTGGTAGTTTTTGAGTTATTGAAGTATTGTAATAAGAGGTTAGATGTTATTTTGATGAATAATGGTATGTGGAACCAAACCCTGGGTTAGATGACCATTAGGGATTTATTGTTGTTGTTGATAATAAATGGAATACATTGTTGCTAGCCTAAGGATGTTTGGAATGATGCATACAAGTGGTTGGAATTAATGATTAAGATTTTTTTATGAAAACCCTAAAAATTGGGATTTGGGGCCTTATGGTAAATCTTGAAAACATGGTGATAATTTGGTATTAGAGTGATTTAGTGTGTAGGAATGAGCTTTTAAGTGTGTGACATTGATCATTGATGATAAGGATATGTGAAATCAAGAAAATAGAGTGATGACTCTAAGTTGCTAAGTGTGGTAAAAGTTATCATATTGCTGTGGATGAATTGAATTATTGGGAATATGTGAATGGTTGTTATTGAATTTTTAAAGAATCTTGACCCTAAGAGTAGGAAGAACATTTATATTGTGACTAGGAGGGTTAAATTGAAAGTAGATGGATGATACTCAATGTTGGGTATTGATTTGTATGATGATAAGTGATAGTGAAAATGATAGAGAACCATTGATGATGAAACCTATAGATAGGTGTTATTATGAATAGGAATAATGAATGTAGACACCAAAATCATGGTTAATGTGAGGGATTAATGAAATAAGAATGTGACTTGATGAGCATGTTGTGTGCCATTGAAATTATTGATAGATGATGATTGATGGAGGCTAAGATGACTTATAATGAACTCTAAGTGACAATGATGGTATTTGAATGATTGAGTTAATATGGAATTCATTTTAGATGAGGGAAGAATGTGATGTTGTTGTTGGGTATGGCTAGCCCTTGGAGACTTAGGATATCTTGGTTTTGGGAGAGGAATTCCCGAAACCTAACATAATTATGTAAATTGGTGTTTTAACAAAGTCTAGGACTTGATGTTGAACTCTAAAGGATGTTGAAAATTATTTAAACTTGTGATGATGCCTTGGGATAACTCATCAATTGAGTGCATGTGTCTATATGTACATTGTATAGATTATACTCCAGACAATGTAGCGGAACGTTTGGAACGTACGGATCATTTGCGGCTCTTCTCTCGAGGTAGGAGAGGAGTTTTACATTCTGAATGCATGAGTTAAATAATTAGTGATTGATGTATATAATAATGCTCATGCTTGCCTTGCCATGATTATATTGAAATAATGTAATATTTGGTTGTGTGATGAATGACATTCTTGGTTTAGCCAAAAAGGGTTTGAAATCCCATTGGGACATACCTTGACCTAGTAAATGAATCATGGGATAAGACTTGATGGAGCAAGTCCCATTTATATATATGAATATAGATCCATAGAGAGTTTAGACCAAAACTTAGTCAATTACATTTTGGTATGTCATGTAAAATGCCCAAAATATACATAGAACTACCCTATAGCTTAGATTTTGATTGGGATGGAATTTTGGCTTGAAACTTTGTCATGTAATTGATATTAGGGTAGGTAAGTTGTGTATAAAATTTCATGCAAATTGGAGTTGAATAGCCTAGTGAAAAGGGGTTACAAATTTGGCAAAAACTTAAGGGTCAAAAAGCTGCAGAATGGTGCCTACAGCAATGAGATCCACGGCCAGTGGGAATTTTCCACTGCCACTGGATTATTCTACCTTAAAACCGGGAAAAATGGCCATTTTGGATGGTAGAAATTGTGGGTTCCATGGTCAGTGGAATTGCCACTGTCAGAAATTTCCAACGGTTGTTTTTCCCTTGTTGTTTTTAGCTCGTTTGTGTATCTTAATGACGTTTTTGGCCTTTGACTTCTTCATTAAAGTTGTAGATAATTGTGTTAGAGAGCTATATAAATTGGCCTCACCTTAATTGAAGTTTTCTATCTCTCATTAGACATAAAATACCGGACCCACTACAGTGAAAAATCAAATTTAAGAGGGATTTTGGACCCAACTTTTTATGATTTTCAATTTGGGACTAATAGGTGATATTTATGACATGTCCCACTATTTCTAAGACTAAAAATGAACTTTTCTCATATCGTTTCTCATATCTTCATGTATGGGAAGTGTGATTAATCCAAGGACTGGGGCGCCACGTATACGATTGTGGTGTGTGTTGGTGGTGTTTGATGTCGATCTAAGGTATAGACAAAATGTGTATATGCCTAAATCATGTTATGAAAACATGAACGTTCCACCACTAATGATATGACACGATGATTGATAATGAAAAGTAAATGATGTGGCTATATAACACACCTTGAATGATGATGAAACTAATGAGGGGACAATTGAATGGCAATAAGTTGTTATAAAATAATGAATTGGAAATATTGTTGATGATGATTATAAGTGGATAATACCACACATGTTGAATGATGAATAATGATGTTGAATGAAAAAGGATATTGTTGTTGAACATACCCTTGAGTAAGTAGTGATTGATATTATTGATGAGTATGATGCCACTGTAGTGGATGCAAACAATGACTTGTATGTGTGAGTTAAGATGGTGACTTATGAATATATGTTGTGAAATACCTTGTTAGTTTCCATACATGGATTAATGCTATGATGATTGCTATGCTTTTGATTTCTCGGCATGGATTGATGATGATGTAAATGATTAGCCATTGTAATGCAAACTATATGAATGGTATGCCTTGAGGGGCTTTGTGGTTTGATGTGACCGTAAAACTAAATATAGAATATACCCCTAAGTGAGAGGGTGAGAAATCCTTGCGAGGTTAAGATTTAGCATATGCATTATTGCATTGATTCATTCATGGCATGCATAGCATAGCTTGAATATGTAGTTGTGATCACAATGATGGACATCTTACGGGACTATATGAGGGGAGTACCCAATGCATGGTGGGAAACCAATATGTGAATGAATAAGGGTGGTTGCAATCACCAATATGTTGAGATTGATGAACGTGGTTGTGATCATGAGTATATTGAAATGATAAAGATCCAACGGGATTCTATGAGATTGAGTACCCTATGCGTGGGGGAATGAGTCTATGGTTGTGATCACATGACAGATTGAAATGATAAAGGTAGTTGTGATCACTAGTGTATTGAAATGACAATGGTCTTGCGGGACTATGAGGTAGAACCCTATGAGTGGCGGGAAACCAATATGAGAATGATTAAGATGTGGTTGAGATCACAATGAAAGATCCTGCGGGATTCTATGAAAATGGACCCTTGTGTGGGGGACACATGTTTGATGAATTATAAGTGGTTGTGATCGCTTAAGATACCATGTGCGCATGGGTGATTGAAATTGATCCATTGCATATGTATTAAATAGTTTACATATGCATTAGCCATAGGTACATGGCATTTGAGATGGAGATGACCAAAGAGTAACAATAACCTCTTGAGAGAGTAATTTGAATAAAGACTTAATGACTTAATGATGATAATTGTGAATGCCCATAATGATGAAGGGCACTATGAATGTGTATGTGAATGTGTATGTGCTTATGATTGACATGAATTATGAACAATGAGGCTTGCGTGCCTAAGATAATATCTGGGTGATGGTTTATGATGAATTGATGACTCTCTAGCAAAGCACACATGTTATTTGTATGCATGTACATGTGATCACAATATATTTATATTCGTCATTTTGAAGGTATAACTCACTCTCCCATGTTGTCTCCTTTTAGCATTGTGATGCAGGATTGTCATGGGATGAGATGGTGATTTTGAAATAAAGCTTTTAGAGAAGGTAAATAGTGGTAATGGAATACCTTGACCGACAGCGATTGTAATTTATTGCATTATGAATAAAATTTACATGATAGTGTTAATAATTATTGATATTGGTGGATGTATATGTAAATGGCCATATATGTGAATGATGTATTGATATTTGGGGTATTGGAATTCATACCCATTTGATGAATATAATGACATTGGATGTGTAATCCTTTTGGGTATGTATAAGTGTTGATGATACATGATCTTGAGGTTGAATTGAATGTGGTCAATTATGTAATATGGATATTGGAGATGAGTGTTGCATGACCATACACTAGTGGAAAAAGTGGATATAATCACAGTTAAAAATGGCCTTTAATCACGGTTAATAAACCATGGTTGTTGCAGTCATGGTAGTAGATGAGTACCTTTGATTACGGTTCACAACCGTGGTTATAAATCACATTTAATCACGGTTGTTTTTAACCATGATTAAATAAATACTTATTTAACCACGGTTGTCAACCATAACCGTGAATACAAGTGGTCATAAAAGGTGAATTTAAAGACTATATATAATGACGGTTATGGTAGCAACCGTGAATAAAGAGGGTATATAATCACGGTTGCCAAGCATAACCGTGAATATATATGACATAAAACGATCATTACAGACTACGTATAATCACGGTTGTTGTAGTAACCGTGAATAAATATGGTCTATAATCACGGTTGTTACCATAACCGTGATTAAATAATTAGTTTTTTTTTTAATATGGGTTGTGTTTTATTTATTTCCCAAACCTGCAATATGAAACAGCCAGCACAATATATCCCCAGTATATACAGCAACAATAAATGAAACAAATGGTATGTATATAACACTAAGTTGCTATAAAATCATAACAATGTTGTCAAATGAAACTATATACAATTTAAATGAAAATCCTAAACCCTACACTAGGTACAACTATAAGAGAATGAATATCCTATATCTATCTAATACAACGATAAGAGAATGAATATCCTATATCTATTTAAGTCATTGCCTCACTTGAATGAAGTATGTGGCCCATTGGTTTCTAATATTATCTACTAAAGCTGTAGGGAAGTATGACCGGTCCTGGAAGTACTACAAATAATACACCAAACAATTAGAACAAAAATTGTATTTATTATATAAATTTGATCAAATTGTTAGAAAACTAGGCAAGTGGGACTTACATCTGTCCATCCATCTACTAAATGTTGTTGGACAATGGTCAGTATGGTGTGCATGACATAATAGCCACACTCGAAGGTACCCTCCTGCCTATAGGACTACAATGGACATAATATATAGAACCATTGAATTCAAGTTTTCAAAATATAATAAAGATTTCAGTGAATTCAATTGACTTACTTTTGGGTGCACCCACACGAGTTTCTTTACGTTTGACTTAACACCATGTAGTCGATTATATCCAAGCACAGCCCTGCGTCAGAAAAAATACAAGATAAGTTAGAATTTTAGAAGAACAACAATGACATAATCGAATTTGTAAAAAGTTAATTTCTTTTTTACGGTTTAACTTACGTGTCAACTATCATCCTGAGGTCTGGTGGAACTGTCCCGTGCACAGAATCAAAGTATAAAGCCACTGAATCCGGGGACAGATCACCAAGAGCGTCCAATGAGCACTGCAATTACCAATGATAAGTAAGACTTCAAAATGCAAAAATTAATAGACAATAGTTATGGAATAAAATCTTACCCTTTATGATAGGGGCCCAGGTATACCGTCTTCCTAGACTCATACATCCAATTCTGGATGTATGCCTGGGTGTCCTCCCTATTTTTCCCTTTCCTCTATATGAAAGAGGGCTCTAAGAAACCATAAGTTTCTTCAAAACCCAAGTCCACACAAATTTTATGTAGAAACCTAAACAAGTTTAGACATGGTTAATGACAAATAACTTGTATAATGAAATAATTGGACATAAAATGATATACATACAGATCCCACAGCTGAATGACGGATATGTTCAGCATCGTCGACCCTATCATAATCTCACACAAGTCACTCCGTGTAATGTAAATCGGTAGTGAACTTGGACGGCCGAACACCAGTGGCTGCCATGGGACCTGAAGAGTGTCCTCTCCTAGCTTAGCCCCGACCTGCCATAGCATCTGGATCGGATTGTCGATGGGGTATGGCTTCTTCAATGCCGGTTCCTGTTAAATAATTAAAACCATCATAGTTTGTACCCTAATTGACAATATAACAAAACCAGTTAGTGTTTCAGGTTTATACTTGTGTAGCAGCAACCGACAGGAGTCTGTTGGGCCACATAAGAAAGTGTCCCACCGATTGACCGACGGTGTTCACCTCTGGAGTTACCACTGGCACAGTAGCATCCTCCTCGGGGATGAGCACAATAGAGACCCTGGACATACCATCAGGTAATGACTGATGGTGAACCACAGGGCCTAAGTTGTAGACCCCCAGTGGCAACTGGCTCCTCCGACCCATCAATAAACAGGTCACATTGATGGGTATCCTCAGGCTCGACCCCATCATCGTCAGGGTCAGCAGCAGTGCATGAACCCTTAGTGCTAACCCTCTGTACCTACATATTTACACATCAAGTAAAAGTTATTCAACAATGAAAGAAACAAAGTACAAACAACAAACAGTTAAATAGTATAAGGAATCTAACCTGTGGGTCGGTAACTGGTGCAGTAGTCTCCTGGTGGTGGCTAAGTGAGGCCTTCATCTCCTCCTTGAAACGGGCCATCTCCTGCTGCAGCTTCGTAATCTCCTGCTGATACTCAGCCTTCACAACAGCCACCCTCGACTCAACCTTCTGCTCCACCAACTGCTCAATGGAGGGGGCAGGGTCGGGAGTACCATAATAGTTCCGGAGGCCTATGAAATATGAATGATTAGCCCATAATTGTTTAATAGATAACAAATGAAAGGATACAGTTATTTACAACTTACCTACACCTCGACCAACAGCACACACCCTTCCTGGGTGCTCTGGCCTGCCGATGGTGGTAGTCAAAATATCCTGCCTACCATGGGCTACGAAAGACCCTTGGGTTGATTGCTAAAAATGCAAATGGACAATATAAAAAATAACAACACAAAATGTAAGTTACTGAAAGTTTATCAAATTTTAAAATAACTCCTAACTTGTACATACTAATGACGTATAAAAAATAATTGTTCATCCCAAACTATCCAAACGCACAATTCAAGATTCAACACAAACGATAAAATTAATTAATTTAATGACCATTTGTGTCAAATCTCAAACGGGGAACTACGGTTCACTCATGTACAATAACTTTCATACTAGTTTACTAGTATAAGCCTATGAGTTCACAGGATTGACAACCACACACATACAACAGCAACATAAATAACATTATTTAAGAGCAACAAACATATATAATATAAGATTGTAGGTGGATTTTATATCTTTGTAACTATTTCCATATTTTGAGTTTTATGATGAGTAAAGTGTCTAAAATAATGTATTGCTAATTGTGAGTGAGTAAATATTTGAAATTTTAAAATATCAAATTAGTTCTCACTGAGATGATCCTATCATCTATTTTACATCGTAGTCAAGCCCAAAACACGTCGCGCCGTGGACAACCCCAAAATTTGTATCGCAACGTCGCGAAGCAAATCGCGGACGCTATTTTACACTATAAAATAAGTCAAAATAAAAAACAAATAAAAATGAAATAAGTCCTTAGATAAACACTAAAAATCCTAAGGGAAATATTGGCCCTAAAACTATGCATTTTGAAAATGCATCAATAGTTTTCATGAATTTTTCTTTGGAATAATTTGGGGCAAGTCCATATTTTCATCAATAGTCTTTACGTTTTCCCATTGGTGATTGTCATAATTGGCTCAAAATGTGGGAGTTGGTGGTGAAGAGTCAACTTCCAAGATAGATGAATAGATTTCTACATATAAAGTGCTTGTCTTATTCTTATCATGTCTACCTTTTCCTTCATTACCTACTTTTTTCACTATATTTTTTCTGCATTTTTATAAGGGGAGAATGGAAAGAAAGTTCATCAGGTTGTGTGAGATAATGTCTAAGGAGAGAATAAAGGTAGGTTGGCTATAAGGAATATAAAGTTTTTTAATTATTTCCTAAATGGAGATAAAGCCTGAAAGAGAAGGAAATGAATCTTATGGGTTAGGGTGTTTTATAGATAAACAGAGCCATAACATTGTTTAGTCATCTATACTGATATTACCAGTAAACACACACAGAAAACACCTACACAGACAGGGATATACTAATATTACCAGCAAACTAAACCAAACAGAGACAGAGACACAGATAAACAGAGCCATAACATTGTTTAGTTATCTATACTGATATTACCAGTAAACACACACAGAAAACACACACACATACAGGGATATACTGATATTACCAGTAAACTAAACCAAACAGACACAAAGACATAGATACAAGCTTTGACTAATGGAGTTAAACTAAACAGAGCAAGATACAACATACACGGTATAATATAAGCAGATGGGGTACATACCAGACAATGTTGCAAAGAAGACGACTCAAAACCAAAGAAGGAAGGAAGGACAGAGTGAATGACGTAGACGATGACAAGTAGAGAGCGCAAGCTGGAGAAAATCGCCAAAGACAAGCGCGAGAGGAGAAGCAGAAAGTGAAACAGAGTTATCTGGCGCGGCTTTTAAAGTTTCAGAAAAGATGTATAATCACAGATCCCCTTAAAACTGTGAATATATTACACATATATTCACGGTTGAAAAAACACCCGTGGATAAATGTTAACTCTATCACCACAGTTAAGACCACAACCGTGGATAAATATTAATTCTATAATCACGGTTATAGAAACAACTGTGGATATACAGTACCCAGTGATTAAACCCTAAAACCTGAACTATATGTCCACAGTTGGAAATACAACCGTAATTATATATTGATGGGTACAATCATGGTTATGATGTTATCCATGGATATATAGTTTTCCTTGATTATATCGTTTACCTTATAATTTCAAAAATGCCACTGCGTATGTTTTTATCACTGATCCACTTCAACCCATGATTATATCCCGTTGTTATATCCAATTTTTGTACTAGTGATATATATATATATATATATATATATTAGGCAATGCATGTTTATGACTTATGTGTAAAGTTGATTGTGGCTTATTAGGCTTAAGTTATGTATTTGCATGCATTGCCAAGCCTTTTCTCATATCTTCACATATGGGACTAGGCGTGTGCTCTATATACAAATTCTTCTTCCACTATAAACTCTATTATTTTTGTATACACTTATGGGCGATTTATCATGCGATCAAGTTGTATATTTTCATCTATCTCACTCTTCAATTTTCTGTGGTTCGGGTCTTGATGTAATTGTGAGGTGTTTTGAAATTATTTTAAACAAAAAAAAATCACTCGCATTTTTATTAATTATTTATCTTGATTACATCGAGATTCAGGCCTGGAAATCAGGGCGTGACACTCCTTAAAAAATATGAAATGGCTAACATTATCTAGTTAAATTCACGGGGGAAATAAATTCAAGGGGGAACAAAGGATGATAAGAGTTTTATTTCTGCCAGATTAGTGTCAACATGTCATATATGATCAAGGTTGGTGGTAAGATATGAAACTATCAGGGTGAGTTCAAAATCCATATATATATATATAATCAAGTATTGTAATGTATCAACAAGTTAATTAGCACTGTGTCATAATCATAACTTTAGGAATTTAATAATCTCAAGTTTTGTGATAGATGAATGATAAATGTCAATGGAGAAAATATGGGTAAGAAATTGGAAAAGGAGAACTAGAAAAGAAATAAAGAAATGAAGAAATTGAATATAAGGAAAAAAAGCCACTAGGCAAGCTAAGAAACTAAATAACAGAGAGACACAAAGAAATAAACTTACCTTAGGTTCACTTGGCCAAACAAAGGTAGAAAGTGGCTTCACATCATGGTTGTTGAGGGAAGAAAGAAAATAAGGACACAAAAAGTGACAAAGAAAAAGAAAGAGTAAGTGGAGATAGACAAAGTAAGATAGAAGATGGGTTAAGACTTACCACCAAGAGGGAGACAAAACAAAGAGGGAGTCAGAGACTAAGGAAAGAGACAATGGCTTAACATTGTGGTCGTAAAGAGAAAGGAGAAAGTGGCCCTGATGAAAAATAAAGGGTGGTCATTAGTAGGGAGATTAAGAAAAAGGAAGAAGTTAGGGCAAGAGTCGGGGAAAATGAGAGGGAAAGGTTATGCACATGAATAAAAGGTTTTGAGTTTAGCGATGAACAAGTGTTTGTTGCTAACCTAGTGGCTAGTTTCAAAAAACAAACTTACCATATGGCACATAGACAGAACTAGTGATTAAGTTAACCTTATGGGTTAAGTATAACAACAAATGGATGCCCATGTTGCCAATTTATAGCAAACTAGCAATGAAATTAATCACAAGAACTCTCAAACTTCGACGAACAAATTTTAACAGCAACGTTGCGACAGGTATAGCATATGTAACACCCCAAAATTAGGGGTAAATTTTTCACGATTTAAAATAATTATAAGTAAAGGAAATTCAATATATATATATATATATAATACCAAGTAAATACCCTGGATCATTTAATAACCTACCTCATATATGAAGATATGAGAAGGTATCAGAGTGCTCCTTGGATGATCGGACTCGAGACCGTCATAAGGGAAAGGCGGAAGATTGGATAAAATTTAAGAGTTAATGAAATACGTACAAAAGAGGATAAAAGATGCCTCATCAATTTATAAACACTAGAAACCTAAAATAATATAATAATAGCATTTCTGTGATATAAGGATTCCAAAACAAACAAGAAAATGGAACAAAGAAGCCAAAAAAATAAGAAAACTGGGATCAGGGGAACTCGCTTGAGCAAGTCCCCATCTCGCTTGAGCGAGATCCATAGGGGTTGCTTGGGCGAGGCAAGCGAACGTGAGCAAAAACGCTCCAGTGTCATACCCACGCTCACTCACATGAGCGAGTACAATACCAAAGACCATTCGCTTGAACGAAAATGGTCCAGAACCATTCTGCCATAATTTCACTCGAGCGAGGTGAAGCCCGCCTGAGCGAATTACCTCCAGTAGCTCATCTCTGATACATAATCATCTCGCTTGGGCGAGATACCAGTTCGCCTGAGCGAATCTCGCCCAGAACTAATTCCACACAGCTCTCGCTTGAGCGTAGGCGAGCCTGCTAGAGCGAGAAACGTCCAGAATGTACACACCAAGTGCAGGGTCATCTCGCCTGAGCGAGGACCACTCTCGCTTGAGCGAGAATAGGCTAGAGGCCATATAACTGATGTAGGGGATTCTCGCTTGAGCGAGATTATCAGCTCATATGCAGAAAACATGAAAATTTCACAACTTTACATGCCAAAACCCATACAAAGAAAAATTGATCAAATTCAACACATCACATACATCATATTAAGCATTTAAAACTTGTCTCAAGCATTCATATTCAATAATTTCCATTCCAATTCATTAATCATATCAAATCAAACTTATCATCTCATATGCTTTATAAAATCCAAAATTTGTAGGAATATCCATTCATTCATCAATTTTAACAACATGCCACATCATTTATATCATCCATACATTGTCAAGGTCATTAATAAAAATAAGCCATACACACAAGGGTCTCATTTTCCTACATGACCTCCAAAATCAACTATCATCAAATTAATTACATACTATATGCTACACAAAATGAATATATATGCCGGCCAAGGCTCATCCACAGTCCTTCCATATTTACCTTCTCTAATGCTCGACCTCCAAAAGAGTAGGATTTACATCATACCTACATCAAACTTAAAATGGCAACTAGGAGGTGAGTAACATAATCCAAATGTATCAAAGTCATACATCATGATGATATCCATGCATACTTACATATGATACACCTCACAAGAACATCATAGTTTCATTCACATACTATATTATACATAGCAAAATGTTACATACTCAAGAAATACATCCACAACATACATATTCAAATCATTGATATTCTCAATATCATCATCATACACATAGTGTTAGTACCACAACTTACTTTTCCTCTATTTATCAATCATCCATCGCCACCACGGGCTATCAACTAGGCATATCTCCGACTATATGCAAATGCTCTTATAGCTAATGCATATGCACAATGGAATTATTATCAAATGCGAATCCGACTATGGGAAATAACAACATACTAAATATGGAACAAGCATAGGTGTGCTACTATGCCCCTACTGCAGTAGAAAAATTATGTACACATATACCTCAATTCATGCATGTCCAACATCATACTTTTACTAGTACCAAACCACTCTCGCCCATCTATAGCACTAGTCACCTCGTGACTTGCGGATCTATAACCGTGGCCTTACTTGCCACAAGTGCTACAGGCCCTTCCTGAACACACATTGAGAGAGTCGTGTCCCTCGGACACTGAGGTAACTTGCTCATCACAGAGCCGCTCGCCCATTGGGCCCGCCACATAGGGTGCCTCGTCACCAAACTATGGACAGCTTTATGATTCCCAGAATCACTAGGGAAAATACAATAATATACCCGTGCACAGGGTCGCCCTCCTACTGGGCCTGCCTAGTGGAACCCCTAACATTCCACATAGACAACGTATGATATGCCATGGATGCAATGCAATGCAAATTAAGTGTATTCTCACACTATGCATCCTAATGCCACTCCACAATCAACCATTCACCACTACCACTTAGTGGATTTCAATATTCTCAATATCCTCAATCTTTACTAACCCTCGTTGGACTTATACACAAAATTAGTTAGTGGCAATCACATTTATCAATTCATATATACATATTTGGGATATTTCACATAATTGATTTCAATTCAAAACATGGTCTCAAACCATCATGACATATTTCATCAACATGTTCAACACAATATCATATTCATCATCCCAAACACATGCCACATAACATCAATCATTCTAAATGCACTCAAATCATGAAATCATCACATCATCCACCCAAGCAATCATCAAACACAATCATATATACATATTTTCACATCAGTGAGGTTGTTTCCTACATTATACAATATACCACACAATTATTTTCTATTCAACCACCAAGACTTAATGTTTATATTCATTTACTTGGTGTTTATATCACTTTAAATTCTCAAACCTCATTTATTTCATTAATTCCACCACAACCACCATGGGTTAGGTGTCCAAATTCATTATTATGCATTATTAATATCAAACCCATTAATGGGTTCCCACATTGATGGTTCCTAACAACCATCATTAACTATTAAGCTTTATTAATGGTCATTCATCATTAATAACATCATTTCACCTCACCAATAATAATTATCTAACACAATAAATGCTTCTCCACTCTTATTCTATATTTCCCCCAAATCCTAGGGTTAGGGTTTCTCTAAAACCTAATAACACTCATTAATACCCATTTATTCTTCATCACCTTCCAACCATACATTCATCTTCCTTATAAAAGCTCATATTTATGGCAACCCATCTTAGTATTTACACATTTATGGATTCTCTACACAACCCATATTCATTAAATCACTTTACCAACATCAAAACCTAAAAACCCATAGTTCATACTTTTGAGAAATAGCAAGAGTTTACCTTAAGAGAAGAAGGTAGTGGGTTTTCCAAGAAAGGGAATATTGCACACGAAAATGAGAAGAGAGAGGGAAACTTTAAGTTCCAAGCTCTCCTTGCAAGCTCCCAGAAATAAAAATGGCAAGGAGAAGTAGGTACACAATCCCAAGGGTTTTTGAGAGGAGAATAGATGAAGAAGGAATGAGGAAGAAGAAGAAAAGAGTGTTTGCCAACCTAGTCTCAGGAGCCAACAAAAATGTTAAGGAAGAATGAAGGCTTTTTGGCTTTAATTTTATTCCTCATACTAATATTTCATCATTTTACCACCAACGGGATCTTTGTTTGGGTTCAATACTTTATCTGAAAATTATTCTGAATACATATTCGGATTCCCAATAATATCCTTAACATCCCTGACCAATATCACCCCAATCGGAGATACTTGGTCCAACACCTATATTTTAATCTGACATAAATTCAGCCTGTCGGCTCCAATAAATTATGAGTAGTCCCCAAAAATCTTAATTTAATTATTTTTAATATTTTGGAACATTAAATAACCCAAATATAATTAGGGTGTTATAGCATATACAAGTTAGGGGAAAGTACTACC
This sequence comes from Clitoria ternatea, assembly GCA_037962975.1. Lineage (NCBI taxonomy): Eukaryota > Viridiplantae > Streptophyta > Magnoliopsida > Fabales > Fabaceae > Clitoria > Clitoria ternatea. Next base: position 150,313,988 of record CM075670.1, read on the forward strand.
CCTGTCTCTAACATTTTCATTTCTCCATTTTGATGGAATCCTTTTATCTTCCAAAGACCATTTTAGCGATAAATTACACTATGGATGTGTTCCCTATTATTAGCGATGAACACCTCACCCATCTCTAAATTTTTCATTTCCTCCTAGAAAAAATCACTAGCCCTCTACTCTAGAGACAGAGGAGTTATCCATTGTTATTATTCTGCTTTAGCTATTTTCGAGAACCACTTCAATGAAAAACTCTACAGCAGGATGAGGGAAAATATTATCCTAGGTGATTTACCCCCCACTGATATTTTCATCCACACCCCCTCCCCCAAACAGGTTCACTAGTCCACCATTATAGTGACGAAGGTGTTTCACGTCGTTATTATTTTGCTTTGCTCAATGATGAACTTTACGACAAGATAGGGAAAACAATTAGTGAAAAATGACTCACATGTGTCTAACCTTTTCACCTTCCTCAAAACAAATTCACTAGCCCGCTACTATACTGATAGTGGTGTTTTACGTCTCCATTATTATTCTTTACCTATTTTCTAAAATCACTTCAACAAGGGGCTTTGTGACTAGATAAGGGAAAATGTTAGCGATGGTTGACTCACTTGTCACTAACACCCCCCTTAAATAATAAATTCACCAGCTTGCCACTATAGCGACAGAGGTGTTTCCTATCACTATTATTCTACTTTACCTATTTCGTAAAGTCATATCAACGATGACCTTTACTACAGGTTGGGCGAAACATTAGCAATTAGGGGCCTCCTCTATTAATACAAAACACTAACCTATGACAGAGTTAGCAACAGGTTCATTTTGCATCTTATACAATATAATGTTTTGATGGACATAGTGATGCTATTAAATAATTTTTAGTGACCAATTTGCTTTCCCTCACTAACTTACATCATAAACCACTTCTAGGGGTAACCCTTGGTCGCTATTCTCTTTTCATTATTATTAGCAATGATGGTCTCTTAGTGGCTATAGTGTTAGCTAAAATGATATTTTTCTAGTATTGTATGTTAATATATCATTTATATTTAACTACCACTATAATTAAAATCACTTAATTTTTATATTGGGGAGGAATCAGGATTGAGTTCAGAATGGGTACTGGTATTCCTAAATTGTCCCTATCCCTGCCAAAGTCAAGGCAGGGTCAAGGTTTTTCTAAACTTGATTAAAACCGATTTTTCTAGTCAAAATTAGGGCGGGTTAGTACCTATGAGTTCATGTTTAATTATCATCCCTACAAATTGACCTAACTTTATTATTGAAATGCTTGTAGAAATAAACCACCTATATGTTTCTAACGTCCTGGTCTTTTACCAAAATGTTCCCTTTCCTATCCTTAACACACACTTTTCTAAGAAATCCTTCACATATCTAACTTAATTTGAATATTTAGATTTCCTTTCTCTATTATTGGAAACTTTGTAAATCTTCTTTTCATCATTTTTGTCTCTAACTTTTTGGTAAAATCTTCAAAAGCTTTGTGTCATGCTTCAGCTACTATTTTTTTCTCCTTGTTGACCTTATGATACTTTTTTCTAATTTTTAGCATTAATACATAATTTTATGCCTCTAAAACACTTTTTTTGTACTTGACCATTTTTGGAAAACTCATATTCCACCATCACGATTCATTATCTATTCATTTAAAGCCATTTGATTCCTTGAAAAGAACTTTAGCGACTTTCTTTACCCTTTTGGCTATCTCCTACCACATAATGTTATCACTTCCTTGTAACTCTATATCTCCTTGACCCGATAAATCCCTTTTCAATGCTTGCTAGTTCTCCTTCTTTAGCCACCAGCACCTAATCCCCAACAGATATTGGGACCTCTGTTTTGTAATCAATAAGCACATTAAACACCAACATCCTATCTTTGATAGTCATGGTTTCCCCAAAAATAACTTTGTAATTCTTACAAAGCCTTCTATCAAGATTCTTTACCATAAAAAGATCACTTTCTATTTTAGAGATTCCACCCTTGTATGCAATTAAATGTTCCCCATTCTTTATAAAGTAAGTATTGACGAGCTTAAAATTATAAGTCATTGCAAAATCAATAATTCATTATCATTCATTATTCAGTTTCCTAAAACCAAAACCATTATTAGCCTCCACATATTATCTGACATCTTTCCTTACATGACCATTAAGATCTCATATGATAAAAATTATTAAGTGTAAAATTTAGAACTCCTTAAAGTTTTGATTATAATAAAATATTAAATTGTTTGAGTAGCTAATTTCCACATACGTTATGAGAGCTAGTATTCATAGAAATGTTACAAATTATCAAACACATAATATGAATTTTTCATAGAAATTTTTTATACTTGTTAATTAATTAATTAATAGAAACACTTGATGAATGATAAGTGTGGAAGAATATCGATTAGGAGATATATTCTAATAAGTCAAAGTTAACAACTAATTATTAATTTTATTCAAGAAGGGGGAGACAAACCCATGATAATACAAGAAACTAGGCATCAAGGCCTATAGGCAAAAAATCCACACCCCAGCCTTAGGCGTGTGACACACATTTTCATGTTAATTCCTCTCATGCTAATTAGCTCGGGCCTCCACTCCCTTGCCTTATTTTGGCATATAACGTAATGTCTCACACCATTTATCAGGCCTAATGGCCATCACCACTTTCCAAGCCTTTGTCGTTATCGTTGTTGTTGTTGTTGTTATTATTATTATTATTATTATTATTATTATTATTATTATTATTATTATTATTATTCAATACTTATTATAATTATTAATTATTATTAGTTATTACTATTATGATTTATTATTATTAACACATGAGAATAATATAAATAAAATAAAATACACCAAATAAAAAATAACAAAAAATACATATATAAAGTGTTTAAATAAAATAAAACAAAAGTAAAAAACTAACAAACTTGATTAATGTCTATGGCGAGGCGACAATAGGTTTTAGGAGGGTACTACTACGCCTAGGGTGGGCCTTGCTGAGGTGGAGGGTCTCGAACGATTAGTTGTTGTTGAGTCCCTTAACGCTAGAGGCAGAGCTCCTTATTCTTATCCTCTGAGATAAACTACTCATCTAGGGCAGCCTCAAAATGCTTATGATTACCCCCATGGATAACCCATCATGCTAGGCTGGACATTTAGGCTTACAATTGGGCGAACTGGCTCTACAACCCATGCATCTCCTCTTAGTTGACCCTTAATGTCTTGCAACTCATCATAAAGGCGTGCCACCTCCAAATTTTCATGTGAGGACTTAGCGAAAATGGAAGGAAAAGGTTGCGTCATAGAGAATAACCCTCAATGAATATTGGAGGCTAAGGAAGTGGTGCAATAAAGGTGAATATGGTACCTCCCACCAATAATCTTTATCTAGAGTTGAATCTGTAAACCAAACTCAAGAGGCTTGACACCAATATCAAGCTTAGTTAGGCGCCTATTATACTCTTCATTCTTATTAAAAACTATGAACAATAAAGAGTTAATTAAATTTGAAATAGAATTAAAGTTAACCATTTACTACAACTTACAATAGTTTGGTGTAAGTGTTGATCAACAAAGTTTCCATTGCTCAATTGTTTCTAGTGAGTCACCAAAAATAACTCAGTTTGCTGATAGGGCACCCACATATCCCCTCATAAAAAATAGTTAACAGTTAAATGATTATTATAAAACAAATAAATAGATAACTAATTTACCATCAATTTGGCAATGTTAACATGTGGCTGATAACCCATGATATGCTCAATACCACCCTTATTACTATAGTTGCGCTCCTAGACCATATTATATTTGGGCTTATCCCACTCAACAAGTAAGCCAGCCTGTGTAGCCTCCCCGATCCACAGGGGACAGGTAGAGGTCCAACCATCAAGGCCCTATCAACGGGCTTTCCCTTATATGTCACTGAGGTATGCCCTTTTGATCTTCATAAATACGGCCTTCATCACATCCTTGTTCTAATGCACGAAAGTCACATTCTCCTATAGTTAACAAACAATATATAGAACATTATAAACATTAACAAATGACAAATAAAAGTAACTTACCAACCACTTCCTCCACTATAATCTGATATCATCCTTAGGAATAGATGTCCAATCCTTCCATGGTCCATTAAAGTATGATTGAATGACCTTTCATAGCTTGGTAGTAGCTTTATTTTTTAGTTTGAAGGAACCACTTTAAAATAAATAATTGTCAATCTCAAAAGTAAAAATATACTAAATATTAAATTTAAAATATAGAAATTTAAAGTACTCACTTTTATAGGGGTAAGAATAATATTTTAAGAGGCATTCTTTTATGGAGAAGGCCTACTCTAAAGCTGGACACTCAAAACATGCAGGGAGTGTGAAGTACTAGTGTGGATCCTTAACAACATCATCCTATTACTAAGGATAATCTTGCCACTGCTCTTAACCCCTACTACTCTCTAAACTGGAGCTTTAGTTGGAGCTCTCGGCTGGGACATAATTGAGGTCTCAAGTGTCGTCAATGTCCCCCTCTATCAAAGGAGTCTGAATCATCTGGATGACAAGTTCTTACCTGTCTTTAACAGGTATATTTACACATTTACGCAAATGACATGATTTGATCATCTTCTTTCTTAAGGCCATCAAGTATTAGCAGCTTCTCTTTCTAATGATCATCTCTTTCATCAGCGATCTAAGAATATGTTAAGCATTAAAAAAGAAATATAAATGATTATAAACTAATATTGAGACTACCTCTGCCTTGTTTTGCTTGTGATGTAGTTCCACGGTATTAGTAGGTCATTTCCCAACACAACGTTAAATATATCAAAGTTATCTACAACTTGGGATATGACAGTTCTCCTAAACTTTACATCGCCATGATTGGTCCAAACATAGTAGTTGCATTTGAAACTAAACTTGTAAAAGTAAAATGTTACCTCACTTTTGCTCAAAATCTTACAACACCTACATCTTACATCGAGACACCTTATACCATCATCGAAATAGTAATTGAGTTGCTCTAAAGCCTTACTAATAAATTCCCTAACCTTTCTAATAAACTCACTTTTTAAACCTTTCTTATGGGTACATATTCTACCATACGTTCACAAGTTATCCATGTCAAAATCTGTATTGCCAACACACCACCAAGTTACAACACACGTATTATTCAAAACTACATACTTTTAAACTCTAATTACAAATTTATAATTTATTTATTTTGTAGGTTTTAAATAGAAATTAATAATTTTATGAATAACAAACCTAAATCAATTATGTAATACTCGAATACATATTTAATTTGTAAGTTTATAGTTAAAAATTAAAATTTTATTATCAACAAACTTGAATTAATTATGTAATAATTGAGTGCCTATTTAATTTATAAGTTTATAATTTATTATTTTTAAATTTACAATTAGAAATTTTTCTTTTCATGATTCATAGTAAGTAATAATCAATGTGCATAATATACTGTAGTACATAAACTTAAAGCATGTCATGTATCCTAGGTTTAAATATTAATATTTTATAAAACACGATAAAGCTAAGATCAACCTAAAAAGTCTTAAAGCATATATAAAATTAAACAAAGTCATTAAGGTTAGTAACCTTTGTGTTATTTCAATTTTCATTATGATTAAAAGGTTCTTTTCCATGTAACGAACACAATAACATCAACAGGGAATGGAATTGTAACATCATTGATGTTAAAAATTAAATTTATTTATGTTGCATAAAATTAACTAAGTGTTATTGGGTATTAAATTTAATTAATTAGGATTAAATTAAAAATCCTCCTAAGTTAGTATAAATTAATTGAGAATTTTTAATGAAATGATAAAATTCAAATAATTAAATTTAGTGATTTAATTTGTAAAATTAAAGTTAAATTAAATGATGATGGTAAGATATAAGTTATTATGTGGTAGAAGTAAAAATTATTTACTTAAAGTAAATAAAAGAAAATAGAAAAGAAAATAAAATAAAAGAAAAGAAAAGATAGAAAAGAAAAGAAAAGGAAATGTCAAAAGGCTAATGTCAAGAGGCCATATTACCCTTAAACTTAAAAACATTTTTCTTTCTTACTTCTCCATGTGTGTGACATTGAAACTAAAATAGAGAAGCTTCTTTTTCATTTCCTCCATCTCCGTGCACTTATGGGCTTGATTGCAGCTTCATTTTTTGGTAAAACTTGAAATTGATCGCATATTTGTAACCATGGAAGCGAGGTAAACACATTAGTGCTTTCAATTTCATGTTCCATGGTGTTTTCCCTCAAAACCAAAAATGCACCCATGATGAGGGGGTTTCAATTTCCTTGAATTTTTTAGATTTAAGGTTGTAAATGGAAGCCTTGTATAATGAGTGTTGATATTTCATTAATGGGTTTTTATTTCAGTGCCTATAGATTGCGAACCAAACACCGTCGAGGCGTTGATTGGAATGGAGCTCAAAACCAATAGCGAAACAAGTTGAGGTATAAGCTTTGCAAGTGTTAAAAGTATATTTGAAGTTGTTTTGGTAAAACAATTTTTAGTTTCAAAGGTTGAAACATTAACCCTTTCATAAATTCTTTAAATTTTAGATATTGGGTGTACCCTATGACGCTTGATTCCCTTAACCTAATCCCATACAAGTACAAATAAATTAACAAAAATGTGAATAAATTTTTCATGTTTCAATCACAAACCAACCACTTGCATCACGGACTAAGTCAAAAGAATCAAGTGCCACAATATGATGTTATCCAAAATCCACAACAACATTTAAAGGCAATGATAACACTAAAATACTGCATGGATTCAAGGAGAATCCCCAACGCATGGAAGCATTAAAACACGTGAAAATAAGTGCGAAAAGGACCAAGAGATAGGAGCTCAAAACCCTAGGCAAAGGATCACAAAAGGTTAAGCAAAAAGGCACAAAACGTGAAAAACCAAAATTTCCAGGCAGAGGAATCCACAGCCTAGTCCACTGGTCGTGGGAAAGATCCACTGGCAGTGGGAAATTCTCACTAGCGTGGATCATTATGCCAAAGTGGGAAAATCGCCAAATTTTTGGGGGCTCAGAGGCAGTGTGATCCAATGGTTGTGGATCACCCCCTGATACTCATTTTTCCTATTTGAAAAATACCATGTTTTGGGATCTTGGATCCATGCATTGCCTAAAAATTTTTGGGTATATTTTAACCACTCAAACCTTAGTTTAATAACATGTAACTTACCCTAATTAATCATGTTAGTGTCCTATGTAACATCCCGATTTAATAATTATTTGCCGAATGAATATGAATTGCTAAAATAGTAATTCCAGAAGTAGAAAATTAATTGTTAATTATATTCGATTTAACTTGAGGAATAGTGACAAATTAAATAAGCTTAACTGGTAAGGGGTGGCTGTTTGCGATTGGTGAGTCACGTGAGTGGGACTGCAATCCACAATTTCCCACCCCACTCTCCTCTTCCTCGTGCACGCGTATGCTTATATAAATATATGTGCTTTGGGTCATTAAAGTTACGTATCTCCTTCTGTTCTCTCTTCTTCTTCTCTCCTCACTCTCCTTCTCCTCTTCTTCTTTCTCTACTCGCTGTTCCTGTGAGCTCGCAACCTTGGTGGCTGAGGATCGAGGTCCTCCTTCTCCACTCGACGAGCCAGAGAGAGTGCAGGTGTGCCTTTCTCCTGCAAGCAACCTGTCTCCCTCCTTGTTCCTTCGACGACTTCCTCTTCCTGCTCGAAGCTGCCAAGCCTCAGTGGAGATCTGCGAGGAACTTCAAGATGGTAGGAGTGTTCACAGCGTTGAGATGGAGCTCCTCCAGGGAATGAACAGAGAGCTGGGCATCGCAGGAACCCGAATGGTCTCCCTGCTCTTGCATGCAGGTGTGCTGAGCGTGACTCAGCGTCCCTCTAAAACTGGGTGTCGTCTTGACCGACTGAAAGCTTCATCCAGGTAGGGGGAGTACCTTACATGTTAAATGCATGGGTTGCGAACGGGTTGAAGGTGCTGATGGTTGTGTTTCTATTTCTTGTGTGTTGACGTGCTTGCATGTGGAGTACACGTGTGTAGGATAAGTGAGAATAAGTGCTGCATGTTATTATCGTTCTTGAAAATGCATACATTGTTGAATTTTGATACTATAGAACATGAGTGCATGTTGCGATGTGTTGATGTGAATACTTTAGTGAACCTATTTGCGTTACAGGAAATGCATGCTTTGACTAAGTTCTGACACTGTCCTATACCGATTGCATGCTGTGTTATGTTGATTTGAAATGCTTGTGTGAACCTGTGATCTTCATATTGATGCATGCGTCGATTAAGCTCGGATACTGTTGTATACCGAGTGCATGTTATACTTGAAGTTGATGAAAATGCTCATAGAAGCTTGATACTGATTGATATTGATTGTATTGGAATCACATGTTGTTAATGGAACGATGATGACGATTGCATGGAAGTTGTGTGTGTTAAATTAACATGCGGAGTCCTGATGATATGTATTACCGACTG